>OX453294.1:7101711-8368497 GCA_949710015.1 Crataerina pallida
AAATGTTTTTGGCAATGGTTTTGTTAACACATCAGCAGCATTTTCTTCTGATTTCACGTACTGTATATCAATGCAGTTTTTAATATAAAGATCTCTCACGTAGTGGAACTTAATACCTTTATGTTTACCTTTCCTTTGAATCATTGAATTTTTCGTTAAAAATTGAGCACAATGCATATATGCATATAGATTTCGTCACAAATTCTACAAAACCCAATTCGCCTAATAAGCTACGATGAAACATAACATCTTTTGAACTCTGACATAATGATATATATTCAGCCTCCATAGTGCTTAACGCTACCACAGGCTATTTACGCGACTCCCATGTAATTGGAGCAGCAGCCATGAAAATAACAAATCCTGAATAAGATTTTCTCTCGACCACTTCACCGCCCGAATCAGCATCTGAATAACATTCAAGTGTCTCATTTTCACATGTGTACTTCAATTTACCTTCTGGGTATGCTGCTTTCATATGTTCTTCGTGAGGATTTGAATTATATTGTGCCAATTTGAAAACAGTGTGGAACATATCCGGTCTACTTATAACAGAAAGATAGTTAGTGGAAATTTGTCATTTACCAATTTGTCGTTCAATTTTCTAAAGTCTACTACAAGTCGCCATTTTTGTGTGTCGTTAGTTGTTTTTTTAAGTACAATTAGTAAAAGTGAATTATAAGGGCTCACCGAAGGTTCTACTATGTCTTCGTCTATTAGCTTCTGTAATTTCCTCAGTTTGGGTTTGTGGAAGACGATAATTTTTGATGTAAGCTGGTGTGTTATCGTTTGTCTGTATATAGAAGTTATTCGTCGTGAGTTTTTCTCCGTCTCAATGAAATATGTCTTGGAATTCTATTTATCTCTATTAGTGAGTCTTTAGCAGTTTTGTCTTTTTGATTTATGTTTAAGGTGTTCAGTAGTCTATTTAGTCGTTCCTTACTAGCCTCGTTTTGTGTTTTTGCATACAGTATATGGTAATTTCTAAGGGGTTCAATTTGTACATTAATGTTTTTAAGGTCTATAGCTTGTTCTGTTGTATTTAAAATTTTGATATGTTTTATGCCATTTCGTGGTATTATACAATTTGCTATAAATACTCCTTTTTGAAATTCCTTATTCAAAATGACTGCATCCTCTTTTAATTTTATGTTTATAGGATGTATTATTTCTGATCTGGGTGGTATTGAGATTATTTTGGGTGCGTTGACTTCCATCGGTAATTCAATATCTTCATTATTTGTGTGGATTTCCAAAGTCATTGTTTCATAATCTAGTTTGCAAAGGTAATTTCTCATGAAATCTATTCCAAATATTCCTTCTGTGGTGATTTGGAAATTATCTTTCACTACGTGGAATTCATGTGTTAGCTCTGTTTGTCCTACTTGTAATTGCAAAGATGTTGTTCCAATAGTATTTATAGTTTCTGTAGTTAATCCATTGAGATTATATATATTGTTTATTAATTTAGCTTTTGTTATGTTCAATATATAAGATTTTATTATAGAGGTGTCAGCTCCTGTATCAACTAATAATTTTATAACTTTATTTTCTTTCGTACGGAGTATCACATATAAGGTGTTTTTGTTTGATATGTTAAGACTTTTGTGACTTTTTATGCGCCAGCGATGGTGTCGTCCACCACCAGCGGTATTTCGTTTGCCTGGTTCTGTACAATGTTTAATTGTCGTCTTCCATTATTTTGATTAATGTGAGGTCTTTGGGGGTATCTGGGATTGTTTCGCATGTTCGCGTTCAGCCAAAAATTATTATTGTTTTGCATATTTCTGAAATTATTGTGTTGCATGTTAGAATTCTGTCTGAAATTGTTGTATGTGTTATGTTATTGAATGTGGGGTTTCGGTTTCTTTGTGTAAAATTTCTTTGAGTGTTGAAATTTCTTTGGTTATTGGTCCAGTATGAATTTTGGGGGGTGTATTGGAATTTGTTTCGTGTTTTGTTTATTCTATTATTCTGATTGTTTATTCTAAGTATTTGAGATTTGTTTTGGAAGCTGTCGTCTGTTTCCAATTCTAGAGCTAAGTTGACTGCTTGGGTTAACGTTTGGGGTTGTGCAGCGAATAGAGTCTGTGTATATTTTTCGCCAATTCCCTTTTTGAATACTGTGAGAGCATAATTGTCATTGATTTTTGTTATGACCTCACGTTCAGCTGTAGTTGCCATAATGCTAAAGTCTTGAATTTGTAACTCATTTAATTATGTTATTAGACTAACTATTTTATGCCTATAATTCTCAATAATACCTCGTTGTTGTAGATTATTTAGTGAATAATGCAGTGTAGGTATTGTGTTTGGGTTTCTGAAAGTATTTTTGATGGAATTGTATAGTTTCTCTAATGTGTTAGGGGTTCGTATTAAACCTATTGCCGTTTTTACTTTCTGAGTGAGCTTTATGTGGTAAACAAATTCAAGCAAATCTGTTTAACAGCTTCTGAAAGATTTTGCGACAATATTTCAATAAATTTGCAGAAGTTTCCAAGTTCCTCAATTTTGCCAGAAAAGATGGGCCAATT
This sequence comes from Crataerina pallida, assembly GCA_949710015.1. Lineage (NCBI taxonomy): Eukaryota > Metazoa > Arthropoda > Insecta > Diptera > Hippoboscidae > Crataerina > Crataerina pallida. The sequence goes on from OX453294.1 coordinate 7,104,246, forward strand.
GCCAATTCCATATTGAAAGCCACTTTAAAATTTCCTAATCGTTCTTCAAAGTTTTCTCTTAGATTTATATATGTATTCCTGAAGTGAAGTTTTAACTCTAAAAGTATTTTATCTTGATAAATTTCTTGGAATTGGTCTTTAATTGTTTTGATTTCCACTAATTTTCCTTCAATATTCTCATGTTTATATGGGCGACCGGAGGATTTTTTTAGTTTCAATTTTTAAAATATTTCGTAATAATTCGGATGCTTGATCCATATGAGAATTATTTTGCTATTTGTTTTGCGAAATATATGTGATGTTATTTATATTTATTCATTTTATTTATTATTTATTTTGTATAATATATTATTACTAAACATTTAGGAGTGTTATAGCGCTACTCAATTTTTTATTTATTTAATTTTTTTAATATTTACCAATTTTGTAAATAACGGAAACTAATACTAAGCAAATTATGATTATTATTAGTGTTTCTGTTGATATTCTTATTGTGGTGTGGGTGTTGTTTGTGTCGTCTGAATTGTTGTTGTAGACATTAATTTCTTACTTTTGCTTGCTTTTAGTTTGGCCCATTCTCTTCTTTCTTCTTTTATTAGTGTTAACGCCATCTGTTGAATATTAACGCCATCTGTTATTACATTGCATTGCATACTTTGGTCTTTTACATTATTGTTGCTTATGGATCTTTCTATCATAATATGTCTTCACTTATAGATATATATATATATATATAACTTTGTATTAACAGCTATGTTCACAGTTATAACAGTTTGTTCAATACGTTCCTTCTTTTTTTTAAAAATACTGAAGTGACTCAAAGTTAAAATAAAGAATCCTCTTTTCCTTTAATTGAACTTAACATTTCGTGTTTGTTTATCAAATAACTTAACAATTAGGTTGATAATTCTTTCCTTATTTTGGCCTCTTGCTATATTTTTAACTTGGTGCAGCTCTCGTATTTTATTTGAGTATTGTATTCTTTTACCACTACGTTTCCTCTTTCCTGGCGGCACTGGTTGTTGTCTAGCGTTTTTGAGGTATTGATGCTGTTTCCTGTATTCCTCAATAGTAAGGCGTTTAGGACCGGGGATGCGTGTTGGCGTATATGGTGGTGCCTGTATGACGGGACTAGCGGGAATATATGTTTGCATCGCCAGCCTAAATATATAGTATAATAGTGTATATACGAATTTGTGAATTAATGTCAATTAATGTTGGTAGGCAGGACCGCCACGTGAGGAAAACTTTAAGGTATATGTTATTTGTATAATGTATTTTGTGTTTATAACAAATATCATGTGTCGCACAATGCACAACTTAAGTATCCTGCAAGAATGCACGGTATATTGACATTTGTTATCAAGGAATAAGACGAGTATTATCTTTTAGATTATTGTTTTTCGTCTGAGTTAATTTTAAAAAATTAGATCTTATGTATTAAAATTATTACAATGATTTGATTACTAAGCATAAACTTAAACTAGGTCATTTTAATTGGAAGTGAGTGTGAGTGTTATGTGTGGTAATGTAACAATTTCAAATGCTGCTTACTTCATGTAAATTTTGAATTGGGTTATTAAAAGTATGTATGTATGTTATGTGTTACATTTAAATATTGCTTATAATTTTAAATCTAAAACTAACTTATATTAATGAGAATATTGACGAAAGTAATCGATAGTGACACAATTTTACTTCTTGCCTAAGTAGGCAAAATAAATTAAGTAATTAAATGAATATAAATGTGCTCTATTTTGTAGGTACACTACAGTATTATACCATAGCTTTCGAAGTCTTTTTGAAATTGTGAGTTAACGTACTCAGTATCATTATCATTACGAACAATTTTAATCTTTTGACCTTTGAATTTTTCATAAACCTCTGTGTCTTATTAAATAAACATGAATGAAACGTGAAAAATTGTCAATAAATTTTACGAAATAAGAAGGACCACTAAGGGATTTAACACCAACAGGACCGCAAACATCTGTGTGAATAATTTCTAAGACTACTTGATTGTATGCCTCCTTTGTTCTTAAATGGATTTCTACAATGTTGTTAATTTTTTCAATAGGTTGAGCTTTAACTTGCAATTTACAAATAAAATAAACATATTATCTATTAAATCAGCTGTCATAATTTTTTGATTATCTTTGATTTTCATGATTGCCTTTGTGTTTTTAAAGATTACAGCATGACCAGCCGTAATAATTTTATTAAAAGATAAAAAATTTGAATGCAAATTGGGAACATGTAAAACCTTACCTAGCGTAAGAGAAACAAATGGAGTTATTGTTTTTATATCACTGATTACCATTGCACCTATACTCTCACTTGAAGCTAATAAAACGTTTAGTATATTTTCTTCATATATAGTAAAATATGATTTACATTTTGCCATATGTGCAGTTGCTTCACTGTCTAACACCCACAAATCATTCAAGTTTTTACAATATTCAACTAAGGAACAAGTATACTCATTATTATATTTTGCTTTATATTTAGATCTTATATGACCTCTTTTGCCAAAGCGAAAGCAGGTAACAGTACTTTCAAAATTTTGTGTTGGCTCTTTATTTTTCTTTGGCTTGAATCTCAGCATTGGTCGCTGGTTAGACGTATTCTGTTGTTGCTTATTATCAACTAATTGTTTTAAATCGTTCTTTAAGGCAAAAGCATTAGCACCACTATTATTTTTATCACCTAGACGTAACTCCTCTTCTAGAATTTTGGCAATTAAATTTTTAAATGTTGGTAAATAATCACGACTTTCAATCGCCACCACAAAGTTTTCCATCTCCTCAGGGAGACAGTAACAGTAAGCACAACAGATCTGGATTTAATTCGACACCAATTTCTTTCAGTTCCTCAACTATGATGCAAAACTTATTTGTTTGCTTTACAAATTTTTCACTTGTATTAAATTTGAATTTTACTAAACGCTTTAAAAGATTTGCTTTAAGTGATGCCATACCGGCTTTATACAATTATTTCGATATATCCCACGCAGCTTTAGCAGTAGTACAATTTTTCATATGAATCAACCCACTTGCCTTCAAGGTTAAGATCATTATCGCTAAATCCTCTTTTTCTGAGCCATCCAAGTTGTTTTCCTTTCCTCCTTAACTGGACACGTTCCAACAAGCGTTTCCCACAAGTCCATCGTAATTAATAAACTTTAAACTTGTATGCACCAAGTAACATAGTTAAACGTTCAATACTACTCGCCATTGAGCTAGACATTTTTTATCAAATGAATTCTTTATTTGATATAAATATTGAACAAAAAGAAATCTACGATTCTTTCTATGATTATATACGTGCTTATATTTCTAGACAATTCGTTTAGTAACAAAGAAAAGAGTATATAGTATGTATTTGTTTAGAGATGTATTTGAATTGAAGTTAGGGATCTAATAATCAAAACATTAATGAAATTGTTTTTAGCAGAATCTCACTTTTCTGTTGGCCCGCCTTCTTCTATTTCATATACATCAGGGGAGTCTTCTCTTTTTCCATCGAGTAATGTTCCTATTGTAACTGTAAATCCACCATCTGATTCTCCGTCTGTTTATCCCTCTGAGCCTTTGGTTGTTGTTTCAGCCGTTGTTTCATCTGATCTCATGGCTAATGCTTCATCTCAATTATTAATTGGCTAATTGTTCTGATGTCCCTCCGGTGTCATCTACAGGTTTGACGGCACCGTTGCATTTGTCTGAAGGAAATGAATTGGTAGTGATTTGTGAACTTTCTCTGTTTCAAATTAATTCAATTTATGATAGTAGTTATTATTATTATTTATTCTTGCAAAACCATAGCTAAAACAACAGCTAATTAAGTACAATTCAAAATAAAAAAGTTTACAATATAAAATTGGTATTGAGAATATAAAAAATTAAATCCAAAAATAGCCAAATAAAAATAACGATGTTGAAACAACATGGTCACAGGAACAACAACAACAACACATGCAGCAATCGCAGCACCTGCAACTTAACTTAAGAACTTACGAACTAAATATACAGTATTAAATTTATAAACTTATTTACATAATAATATAAAATTGTAAGTTCAATAATTATATCAATAAATATATAGGGAAATTTACAAAAATTCATTTATTAAAATTTGCAAGAAATAAAAAAGATGAGAATTTAAATTATAATAATTTGTATATAAATAAATATAAATAATATATACTCGTACATATACATATATAAGTACAATAGTACTATACATCTTTATGTATTTACAAAAGCAAAAAATTAAAAAAAACAAATTTGTACGACATTGAGGGAACCATAAAGGAACATAGTGTCTAGACATTCTATTAGGTACAAAGAGATTAATAATATTTAAAATTAAAGAGGAGGACACTGTGCCTTGCAAAAGCTTAGCCATAAGAGATACACCCATCATATGTCATCTTTTTTCTAAAGTAGTTAATTTAATAAGTTGTAACCTCTTTTTATATGGCGGTAAAGCGTACTAGGAAACCAAATTCGTAAGATCAGTCTGTAAAAAGTAAACGTCGTCCAAAGAGTTTAACGTCCGGAAAAGTTTGACATCATCAGCAAACATTAAAACATTAGAGAATTGAATAGAGGATGGTAGGTCATTTATGTAAAGTATAAACAGAAGCGGCCTCCAGATGGAATGGAGATTAAACGGGAATGTATAGATTTAAATAAAACTTGTTGTGTACGACCCGTTAAATAACAACGAAACCAGAATATCATATTTTCAGCGAAATCAATACGTTGCAGCTTAAAAATCAAGAGATCATGATTAATTCTGTCAAATGCTTTAGGAAAATCCGTATATATAACATCCGTTCATTTATGCTGAAAAAACCCCATAAAGACGTGATAACTAAACTGTAGTAGATTAGTAGATGTAGATCTACCTCGGCAAAAACCATGTTGACAATTTGAAATAAATGACCTAATGGAAGGCGTCAGTCTTTTAGTTACCAAGTATTCAAATAATTTAGGTAACACGCTAAGCTCAGCAATACCTCGGACCATTTTTATAAAGAGGAATGAATATACAATTCTTCCACATAGAAGAAAAGTAGCCAACTTTCAAGCAAATATTAAAAATGTTTGTTAACGGACCACACAAATATTAAAAATATTATTAAATTTAGTATTGAGACCACGCACATTCTGATAAAACAAAGAAAAGGTGTTATTTAGTTTTTTGAGCCTGAAGGAATTTCTAGGTTAATCGGACAGTTAAATATGTTACGCGGAAAACCAAAGTTCCTTCAGGCCAGAAATTCTTATTTAAGACGCGATTAAATAAAGAATTCGGTAATGGAATCTTAAACGACGACATTTCTCTTTCACGCAATGGATTTGCCATAGTTAGAAAAAAGGCGCACCATGTTGAGCGTTATTATGTTATGGTTAGTTTATTCGTGGCACTGTATCGTCCCCTTTCTTGTTAGAGAATATTTCTTTTAATGTAGCAAGTAGGTCAACTCTATCAAACTAACTCATTGTCGTACAAACTACCAGCTGTACAGTCCGTTCCGTGTTCTGTGCAAATCCTTTAATGACAATTATTTTTTATTTGATCCGTCCGTTGATTCAATTAACGTAATAAGAAAATACTTCCTTAATACTTAATCTACCAAACTATTTGATTTATTGGTCCTTAATTTTTTTATTTATTTTATATTATAACGTCTTTTAAATTTACTTATTTATCTTATATTACTTTAATTTTTTATATATAAATTGATTTTTGTAATATTCTTTTGTTTCAATAAGCCTATTTTAGTTGTTCCGGAGGTTGCTGTTGTTGTTGTTGATTTTTATATTTTTTATTTATATAACTTTTTGTATTAGTTAAAAAAACTGGTTTTGTAACTAATAAATTTAAGAATAAAGAATACTTATTCATATACTGTTTATAATTTTAATTGAGCAATTTACCTGTTTATATAATTTTTTTTTATTTTTTACTAATAAAATATAAACTTTTGCATATTCTGTAAGATTGAATTATTGTAGACTGAAATAAATAAATAAATAAAAACGTAACTAGTGCGAATGGAAGATATAAATCAATTTAATTTCTTTTTCGACATGTTATTAATCTCAATCAACAATAATTTGTAACAAAAATTCCTTTGTCGCTGCACATGCGCACGTAGATTGTTTTTGAAAAGTCTTCGCTGCAAAAGTTTCATGAGGGTTTTTTCTCCCTTTTTCTGCCACAGTTTAATTATTTTGTACAGCGTACTTAATTAAAGGACAGAGCATTCGAATGGTTGTATTATATACTGGTAGTAAATGCTGATTTTATATATAGAAACAAGTCCTTATATAGTAATAATACCCTCCACCTTAGTGAAGAGAGTATATAAAGTTTGTTATTCCGTTTGCAACACCCAGAAGAAGGTGCCAGAGATCCAAAAAAATGTATATATTCTTGTTCAGCATGTCTGTTGATAGCATTCCTGCGGTCGTAAATTTTGAGATTTTGAGCTGAAATTTTGTACAATTACTCTAGTTTTTGCACGCAGATCGCTATTTAAAACGGGCAAAATTGGTCAATCAATTGGCCCACAATCGACAAAAATCTATTTATCTACCACAAAAATTGAGCTATATGTAAACTTAAAGTTTGGTATGTACATATATAAATATTAGATTCGTTGATTTGCTAAAAATAGACATGGTCGGATTACAGGCATGTCCGCAATTCACAAAAAACTACATTCACCCTAAAACTAGACTTGCAAGTTGATACGAAATACACACAATATTAAAGGGCGATATACATATATATATAAATATATATATTTGCTACGCTCACCGGATGTAGAGGGTATTTAAGATTTGGGTATACAGGATTTGCCCACTTCAACACATATATTCAAATAAAATTTTTTTATATAATAAAATTTTTAACTTAAGAAAGAACGAATTTTTTTATTATTTTCTAGACATTCCAAAACATTTTATATTGTTATACCATCTTTTTTTTCGATGTGTTATTAAGCATTAGAAAAAATGTAAATGCATATGTAAAGTGATATTTGACCTATTGTGTTTTCTTACAGATTTCGCATTGATAATACCGACCATATAATAGATGTAAATAAGGGAAATTTAGCATTCGAATTTGATCAAGTGCACATAATATGTCCTGTATATGAACCGGGTACATTTGATAATGAAACAGAAAAGTATATAATATACAATGTATCAAAAGTAGAGTATGAAACATGTAGAATAACTAATGCCGATCCTCGTGTGATCGCCATATGCGATAAACCACAAAAGCTGATGTTCTTTACAATAACGTTCCGGCCATTTACTCCTCAACCAGGTGGCTTGGAATTCCTTCCAGGAAACGACTATTATTTTATTTGTAAGTAGCGGGATATTGTAAAATATTTGTTACTGTTATTTAAATAATCATATTGTTTAGCAACTTCATCTAAAGATGACTTATATCGACGTATAGGCGGCCGTTGTACAACAAATAATATGAAAGTTGTTTTTAAGGTTTGTTGTGTCTCCGAAGAAAAGAACCACACTACAATAAGTTCACAAGTGACAACGGGCAGTAGTTCTAGTATAGGCTCAGGCAAAGATGTAAATGCAGGTGGCATTTACGGTGAAGAAGATTCCAATATATCTTCAAACATACATAGTCAATCATATGCTTCACACAACAATGTGAACATGATCGGTATAAAAGGATTTAATGGCAATAATTTCCCTAACGGTGTTGTAAATATAAATCCAATAGGGAGTGGTAATGACGGCTTACAAATCAATTCTATTATGAATTATCCGAGTGATGGTACTGCGATCAATACTAATATAGACCAATTTAATCGTGCATCTATGCAACCAAATAATATTAATGTATTGGGTAATAATATAGGAGGAAGCAGTACAGGACTTGGTGGTAGCAGAAATAATATTATTGGTGGTGGAAGTATTATATTAACTAATGGCAATAATGGTGTAAACATGGTATCCACCAGTGGTATTTCAGGTGCTGGCAGCCAATATCCAAGTCATGAATATCAAGGACAAAGTGGTATACGTATTAACAATGTTCCATCGTCACATCATACAAATTATAATCATAATGGTAAGGACGATAGTAAAAATGGTGGTGGTAGTTTCTTTGGGGTTTATATAAAGAATGCTTGCAATCCTCAACTATTCATAAAACTTATTTTACTGATAGTTAAGTTTATTTGAAGTATAAATAACGATTGTTTATCCCGCTCGAAATTGATATAATTATAAATTCGTCAAGAGTTCTAACAGCGACTTTTAAATTATTGTATTAGCTATATCGCTATTAATATCTAACTCTTTTTCTGTCAAAATATTTGGTGCTACTATCCCTAATTTACTAGTAAACAAGATTTTTGTTATGACGTTACGTAATAATGTAATGTCATGTAAATTTGAAAATTGTGTTCTAGTAACATTACTTCATCTTCCGTATAACCTATTCTATTGGCTAATGTATTTTTTAGTTTATTAATATAGTTCGTAACCCTTGATTGTTGATTGTTAATATGCGTAGTTATATTCTGGATTAGATAAGATATTGTATTGCTAAGGTTTATTAATGAACTTGTTCTGTAGGTATTGTTTTCGGTATCGTTTGTCAAATTTTTTATCATGCGAAATATCTGTATTTCAACGTCACTGTCCTTGTATCCGCAATAAATTTCAATCCTTTACCTATGAAGTTTGCTAACCCTCTCTTGTTTCTATGTCTAGGTAGTAAGTTATTAATTTTTGTTTCTAAAATAATTAAATTATTAGATGCGGTTCTTATTAGTGGCCTAGGTCTGCTTGTGGATAATATTATTATATATTAGTGGGTCGATTTGTTTTTCTTGGGTCTTTACCAGGATATTATGTAACGTGAATATCTGGTCAACAGTAAATCGATCAGATCTAAATCCACACTGATAGTTGCCTGTCAGTTTGGTGTCAAACGGACTTAAACGGTTACATATTACGCCAGATTGGATTTTATATGCGGCAGAAAGTAGATTTATGCCACGGTAGTTGGCGATACGGTTGGGTCTCTTTTCTTATATATCGGACAGAATGCGCTGAGGTTCCAATAACTGGGCATGCTCTCCTCTAACGAAATATTGCCGATGAGTTGATGTATGTGTTGCAATAACTCATCACCGCCTTAAAAAACTCAGCAGGAAGGGACTTGCAACTTTGTAATTTTTTAGCTGTGAGATAGCTGCTTTTACCTTATTTTGGTCAGGAGGTTGACATATAACATCATCGTCAGTAATTGGTGCTTCGGAGTTCAGGTCTCCATCCGCTTTATCGTTTCCAACAAACAGATCAGAGAAGTGTTCTCTCCATAACGTTAGAGCTTCTTGTACATCTGTGACCACATTCCTATTTTGGCTTTAACAGAGGAAGAAAGTATTGTTGTGAAACTCTAGGTTACTCTCTATGCTTAACTTTTTCATAAAATTTTTGGATTTCGTTCGACACTCATCATCATACCAAGGATTCCGCCGAGGCGGCCCCTGATATCCGAGCACTTCCAGAGCGGCAGTGCGTATCGTGTGCGACACATGTGTCCACTGCGAAGAAACATCACGTTTAGAAGGATGACTCTCAGCAAATAGCTAAGAGCCGAGTGGAGTAAGCCACGGCTGTCTGTTGTGATTGCAGCTTTTCCACTGCAAGCTTCCGTACCGCACTTTGACAGGTGGTGTTGTCAGTACTTAAACGGGTGCGGACCTTGGCTGCAGAAAAATAGTGATCCGAATCGATGTCGGCGCCTCGGATCACCAGCCATCCTTGACACTAGAAGCATGCCGTCAATTTTTTGATCTATTTGATTTTTGACTCCTCGATCAGGTTGTAAATATCGAGATGCTGAAATCTTGTGCTACTGATTACCACTTACCTTCTCGCCCTGGCAAAGTCAATCAGCCTTATTTTGTTATGTTGTGGTGTCGTGGAGACTGAAATTATCGATGGTGGGCCTAAAGATGCTCTTCTTCCCAATTTTTGCATTAAAATCACCTAAAACGATTGTAATTTCATGGGAAAAGCAGCTATCATATGTTTGCTCTACGTGCTCCATCTTTATCCTCTATTGGGGCGTGTGAGCAAATTAGGCTAATATAAAAATACTTCGCCTTAAGGCGGATTGTGGCAAGGTTTGATTGTTCATCAATGTGATTCGCGAGACAAGGTGGCGAATTCTCTTATTTACCACAAAACCGCTCCCAAATTCACGCACCGTCGGATGGCCGCAGTAGTATGTAGATGTCACAGTTATGTCAGCTTTATATTTACCAAGGACATCGGCCAGCTGAATAGAGGCACATAAAGTGTTCTTACATTCCAGGTGCATATCCACGAGTCGTGTCCTTTAAACGTTTGCGAGGGTCATCAACAACATTTCTTAAAATTTGGTATCATAACGTACGTAATAGAAAAAAATTCTATAACCGATAATACAGAATACAGAACGGCAAAGCAGTTGATATGTGTACACGAATATTTAGTTTATACCAAACTGTCAACGATTTGAATTTCATGCAATTTATTTTATTTTTCTTCCGCAATAAAAGAACAATGGGTTTCATATTTTTTTAACATATTCGAAAAAAAACAAGATAGAGAAGTTCGGTTAACGCCGAAGCTTAAATACCCTCCACCTTTTATAATCCTCTAAAAAATAAGTTCCTACTGCCATATTTATGTATACGACTATTTCATGTATCTACTCACATAGTGTTTTTTTTTTTAATTATATGCGTTTGCGTTATTCAATCACGCCCATTTTTGGCACAGTATTGGATAACGGAACTCCTTATATATATACCAAATTTCAACTTGATAGGCATAGTATTGTGTGATATATAATTTTTTAAAGATATAATTTTTTCGAGGTATGTTGAGATTTTCGTTTATTGTGGGCGTGTCTCTTAAACAATTTTACCCAATTTCAATACGAAAGAGCAAAATTAAACTAAGAATAAGTGTGCCAAGTTTCAATTTGATATCTCAAAAATTACGACCGTGAGAGTGCCAACAACAGACGGACGGACATGTCTCAAACGATTTCTCTTCTCATGCTGATTAAGAATATATATGGTTCGTGGGGTGTCCGAGGCTTCCTCCAATGTATTGTAAACGGATGATCAAAGTGAATATACCCTCTTCCCTAAGGTGGAAGGTTTAAAAATGGATTCAGAAAAAACGTAAGTACAATTTTATTGTAAATAAAAATAATAAAAGCAAATATATGTATTTGTGTTTTCTAAGAAAACGGACTAAGAACCGTCAACAGTTTTCTTTATTAGTTTCAAAAATGAAAGAGGTACCTACTATTGCAAAAAAATAATTCAAAGAAGAGGCTCGAAAATGTAACTAACTTTTGGGAAGACCTCAAAAATGGCAATTTACTTTCCAATACATTCAAAATATATTTAAACTGCTGCTTTATTTAATCTAAAGTCTTTTATAAATTTAATTAAATGATGGTTAATGAATTAAATGGAATTTACGCTGTTTACTTACTGACTGTCAGGTAAAAGCAACATACTTTTTGTTTTTTCCGGAAATGCCCTTCGAGTTCTTTTCAATGTATTTTCTGGGTGAACTATGGAAAAAGGTGGTAAATCGATTTTTTTGGTGTTATTTTAAACTTTAAAACTGTTCACGCTTTTTTTTTTAAATAAACCCAATTTGTTTTTTATTAAAAACACCTCCTTTTCCTTCTGTCAATTAGAACCAATTAAAAACAAAGATAACGCAGTGTACGCGAACGAATGTTATGATACCATTTTTAACGAATACGGATCGAGTATGTATGAGACTCACTCGATCCGCACGGAAGTCATGATCGCCCTTAGCATGAATGACTGAAGAACGGGCAAACGGAGAGATGGAAGTGGTTAAATCGATTCAGAGTATTCTCTTCATGGTAATCTTTCAAAGCGTCCCAAGTCTCTTTTGCACCTAGTGACAGGTACCGAATATGAGCAAGCTGATCGTCCATGACTACCAGGCCTATTGTCTAGCTTGATCATCTTTTTTTTCCCAAGCGTCAATTTCAGACTTATTGGTGACAACATTGTTGACTTTTCTTTCAACGGGACAGGAACGCACAATGACTTGATTCTATAAATTATTTTTCCTTAAGAGGAGTTCCATCTTGAATTTCCAGTTTGTATAATTATCATTGTTTAACTTTGCAAACTTTGGCTTTGTATCCACCATGATTTCTTTAGTGCAGTTTTCGAAATACCGTTATAAACGAAATTTAAAAAAAAAAGTTTAAACGCCAAGGCCCATAACCTTTTGATTGATAGGTAAAGAATCGAATAAAATTTATTATAGTAAAAATGAAAAAACTTAAGTTTTTACAACAATTTGACAATAAAACAAAATTGAGTAAATGAACGTTTTTATATATATGTATAGCACACAGTGCAATAATTAGACCATGTTAAAACCCTTCCCCATATAACGTCTATTTGCCTTCTTAATATTTTTTAAAAAAAGTTGATGGAAAAAACTTAAGTAGTATAATAATACACAACCAGAAATTTGTACGAGGTGTGTTCAAAAAGTAACGAGAATTTTTAAATTTCGCGGGTTTGGAGAGAGAGTTTTTTTTATTATGTTGGTACACATGCCCCTGAAGTACGATAAAATTTTCAGCAATATTCATTGTTTACTTTTTAAGTGGCAGCCGCTAACGTGAGACGTGTTTTTCGAGCTCGGCGATTTTCGTTAGTGAAAAAAAAATGGATCAAAGAACCTGCATTAAATTTTGCGTAAAAAATGAAATAAAGTGTAGTGAAGTTTGTAAAATGTTAACAAAGGCATATGGTGAGTCTGCTATGAGTAAAGCAAGGATTTACGAGTGGTATAAGCGTTTCCAAGATGGCCGCGAAAACGTTGAAGATGACGAACGACCCGGACGCCCAAGCACATCAACAACTGATGAAAACTTGAAAAAAGTGAAAGAAATGGTTATGAACGATCGCCGAATCACAATCAGAGAAGTCGCTGATGATGTTGGCATATCAGTTGGCTCATGCCATCAAATTTTTTCGGATGTTTTGGGTATGAAACGTGTGGCAGCAAAATTCGTTCCAAAATTGTTGAATTTCGAACAAAAACAGCGGCGAATGGAAGTTGCTCAGGAGTCGGTAAATGAAGTTAATAACGATGCAGAACTACTAAAACGTGTTATAACAGGTGACGAAACATGGGTTTACGGATATGATGTCGAAACTAAGGCTCAATCGTCCCAGTGGAGGCATTCCGGATCGCCAAGACCAAAAAAGGCTCGACAAGTGCGGTCAAATGTGAAGGTTATGCTCACTGTGTTCTTCGATTTTAATGGCATAGTGCATCATGAATTCTTGCCACAAGGTCAAACAATCAATAAGGAGTACTACCTACAAGTTCAACGCCGTTTGCGTGAAGCAATCCGAAAGAAACGCCCGGATTTGTGGCAAAACAATTCATGGCTTTTGCACCACGATAATGCACCTGCTCACACTTCATTGCTTGTTCGTGAATTTTTGGCCAAAAACAAAACTGTCTCAGCCTCCATATTCGCCAGATATGGCTCCGTGTGACTTTTTTCTATTTCCAAAAATAAAGAGAACATTAAAAGGCCGTCGTTTTACAAGCATAGATGACATTAAAAGCGAATCGCTGAAAGAGCTAAAAGCTATTACAAAGATCGAGTTTCAAAAGTGTTTCGAGGATTGGAAAAAGCGTTGGCACAAGTGTATTATATCCGAGGGGGATTACTTTGAAGGGGACAAAATAGATATTGATGAATAAATAAATATTTTTTCATAAAACAAAAATTCTCGTTATTTTTTGAACACACATTGAACCTCATGTGGAACTCCTTTCCATGTAAGAATTTCTCCCAAATTTGTTCCTTAAAAAATTCATGGGTAAAAAACTTAATTTTTCTTAGGCTAAATCTTTAATATCCTTTATATAAATTTATAAAGAAGTGGACGTTGGACGCAAGTAAAATTTTTTATATTACAGACGTTTTGTCTCGTACACTTTTAGCACTTCTAACTTTTGAAATAGATTTTTGTGGATTGTGAACGTAACTTTTAATAGTACCAAATTTAAATAGTGATTTACGTACGAACTAGAAATGTATGTAAAAAATATCGGGTCAATATCTTAAAATTTATGATAGCGAGCTTTCGAAAATGGAAAAATAAGGACGAACCGAAATATGCTAAATCGACTCATATTTTGATGCTGCTCATATCATAACATACAAACGTTTTATTGGAATGTTAAAATCAGGATGAGAAAAAATATACAAAAATACTGACATGAAAAACTAATATATATAAATTTCTACGTTATTGCATTAACAAGTATTAACACCTTCCCTCGAAGAAATATCCATACGTTTATTTTATAATGTTTGATAATATTGTCATGCCCAAAGCCTTGATGCATTTGAAATGTTTTTTGGATGTTAAGCCTTTGGTCAACACCTCAGCTGGCATTTCTTCGGTAGGCATATATTTTAGACATACTTCTTCATTTTCTATTTTTTCTCGAATAAAGTGATGCCTGGTATCAATATGTTTTGTGCGCGAATGATATGCTATATTAGTGGCCAACTTCTGGGCACTTTGATTATCATTATAAATTATTACAGTATTTTGTTGTATACCAATTTTACGATATAGTTCTCTCAAATATAAAGTTTCTTAGTCGCCTCTGTTATTGCTAAGTTTTCGGATTCAGTGCTTGATAAAGCTACTGTTCGTTGCTTTTAAGAATTCCAGCTTATTACTGAACCAGATAAATTAAAAGCATAACTAGTCACTTTAATTCGCAGCCCAATCTGCATCTACTACCCAAGACAAATTATTTTTATATTTTTTGTATAAAAGACCTAAATCTTGAGTTCCTTTTAAATATCTTAACACTCTTTTTGCTACCTTTCAATGTTGTTCTGTATAATTAGTGTTAAATTGACTGAGGAAATTGACTGTGTAAGCAATATTTGGTCTAGTTGTTATTGCTAAATATAATAACGCACCAATCAAATTTTGATACTGAAACTGTTTCATTACGTTCTCGTTTATTTTTTCTGTTTTTTCTAATTGGCAGCTAATTTCAATTGGCGTATTAATTGCTTTACAATTTTCTATATTGTATTTTTGAAGTATAGTTTGTATATGATCTTTTCGACTTAGAAAAACCATGTTTGATGACAAGTTTTGGTGAAATTCTATACCAAGACATTTTTTTGCTAGCCCAAAATCTTTCATTTCGAAATACTTTTCAAGTTGTTTTTTGATGGTACAAATCCAAGAAGAATCATTGGAAGCGAGTAAATATATCATCCACATATATAGTTAAAAGCATTATTTTATCTTCCATTTTATTAATAAATAAACAAGGATCTTGTTTAGATTGAATGAAACCAAGATTTCGGAGAACAAAAGTGAGTTTTTCATACCATATTAATCCTGATTGACGTAAGCCGTAAAGTGATTTTACCAACTTACAAACTGGAGATTTATAATTGTTTAAACCATTTAACCATTCTTTAGCCGTATTTTTAACCTTTTCACTTTTTGTTTTAGATGAACCAGTTGGCTTTCCAGAGACCAATTTTTGTAATACATTTGCCATATATTCGGGAATTTTCATAAAAACATCTTTATTTAAATAAGCTGCTACTATGACCATCTGATGAATCTCTAAATTTAGTTCTGCTGCTAGGGCTGCTAATAAACGGATTGTTGTAGAACGTATAACAGGGGAATAAGTTTCGTCAAAATCCTCGCCTGGATGTTGTGCACAGACTTTTGCTACGAGACGTACTTTCTTTTTACCACCTTCTTTTGTACGAAATATCGTTATTCCCAATCACATTTCTTTCTTCTGGTCGTTCAGTTATTATCCATGTTATATTCAGTAGTTGTGCTATAAGCTCGTCTTCAATGGCTGTCTCCCATACATTACTGTCTTCACCTTCCATAGCTTGTTTAATTGTTTTTGGATAGTCACCAAAACATATTTTGGCTACTTCACATTCTAATAATTCTACAAAATCTTCATTTTCTTCATAATCACATGGCTGATAAACTTTTTTCGGTCGGCCTAGTTGATCAGTTTTTATTTTACGTGGAGAACCTCCTCCGTGTTTCTGTTGCTGATTTGATGTAGAAGGATGCAATTCTAAATTAGGCAGAGAAATCTTCAATCCCTTTTTCATACGATTCTTGACTATGTATTGTACATTATCATTATTTACTTCCTTATTTTTTTGAACACGAATCAAATCAATGTAACAGTCATCATCTGCACGTTTATTCTTAGCATTGCAAGTTTTAAAGTACATGTCATTCATAAATTTCAGGTCACGACTAAAAATAATTTTCTTTGTTTCAGGAGACCATAAACGGTATGCTTTACTTTCATTTGAATATCCCACTAAAACATAAATTTTGGATTTAGAATGAAATTTGCCAAAGGATTTATTTTTGGTTACAACATATGCACTTAAACCAAAAATTTTCATGTATGCAACCGTAGGAGTTTTACCAGTTCAAAGTTTATACGGAATTTCTCCATTTAAGGATTTGGTTGGACATATATTTCTTATATAGCAAGCCGTATTGATGGCTTCAGCCCAAAAAGATAACAGTGCACCTGATTCTTTAAGCATGCAATGAGCCATCTCCGTTAAAGTGCGATTTTTGCGTTCTGCCACGTCATTCTGTTGAGGCGTATCTGGTGCACTCAGACGTCGCTTTATACCCCATTTATTTAAAAAATCATTAAAATTTCTATTGCAATATTTGCCACCATTTTCTGTTTGTAATGCCTTTTTCTTTTTACCAGTAAACGTTTCGACATTATTTTTATAGAATTTTATTTTCATTTTGACTATATTTTGAAAGCTGTAATGAAATGAAATGTTAGAGATCGGGAAAATCGTGTAATGTTGTTAGTGTGAATTATTGATATAAAACCAATTGCGCATAAAATCGCAACGGTGGATTTGCCTCAGCTGGTAAAGATCTGCTGATGAGAACTCGATGAGGGCGAGTTCGAAACCGGTCCAGGTTCTACCCTTCCAGTCGCCAAGTATTAATTTTTCACGATTTCTAACATTTCATTTCATTACAGCTTTCAAAATATAGTCAAAATGAAAATAAAATTCATAACATATCTATATACACCAACAACTTATTATTTTTATAGGATTGAAAAATATTTAAAACATCAGACTTGTATTTAATGATGAATACTTCGCAATATAATCATCTATAAAGGTTACGAAGTATCTTGAACCAGAGTTAGAAGCGTCTCTCATGAGACCGCCTACGTCACTATGAAAAATTTAAACCATGTACAGAATTTAGCATTCCTTTCATATCACGTTCATTTAGACGACCCATTCTACTGTGCCACAAATCTATATCGTTAGATTTTCTTTCCGTTATATTAACTTCTAATTCGGTGTTCACGTAATATAAATTTCCTTCTCTTTTGGCATTTAACAATATATCAACATTCTTAAAATCAATACTTTGATTGCTTTTAAAAACAATAGCTTGATCTTTTTCGAATAATATGTTGCACCCTTTATCAGCTATTCTGGAAACGGATAGCAAATTTGTTCTAAAATCAGGTACGTGAAATACATTCTGAACATGAATAAAGTTTCTTTTGCAAATATTGTAACATCATCAAGTCCATTAATTTTAGTAGTAGCATTATTTAGCACCTTAGAACTTTTTTTAAAATTATTAAACGAATTTATATTAGCAGTCATATGTACTGAGGATTCACTATCTAAACACCATACATCGTTTTTATTCACGGTAGAGTATGCTTCTTCAAATTGTGAAAATAAACATTTGTGCATTTGATCATTTATATTATTTGCAGTATTTTGATTGAATTGTTTCGACTTGCAGTTACGGGCAATATGTCCAAATTTACCACATTTTTGGATACACCTTTTTGATTCGTATCCCTTTTCGATTTATTATCTTGATTTTGTCGGCTATTTTCTGTTTGTACTTTATATTTAGATGTACTAGCTTTGGTAAATGAAACATTATTATCAGTGTTGTCTTCTTTCGATTTTCTGGATTCTACTTCTTCTAAAATCTTAACCCTGAGTACTTCTGATGTTGGCAATACGTCACGTGCCTCCATGGCACTTCTAAAAGTTGCAAAAGAATTTGGTAAACTATATAACAATAAAATAGCGAGTAGATCGTCTCCAACAGGAACATTTATTTCTTTCAGTTTACCATAAGCAATAAAATATTCATTTTAAAAATCTCTTACGTTATCGTTTTCATTTAATCTTGCTAAAGAAATTTTCTTTAACAATGTGGCCTTCCTTGCAAAATCCTTGGATTGGAACATATTTTGTAATTTAATCCACATTTCTTTAGATGTACTGTATTGATGGTGTAATGGATAGCATAATATCTGCACATGCTTTATCATCCATCTCGTACCATTTGGTTGCATCTCCATCTTCTGGATAAGGAATTTTTCCATCTACATAACCGCATAAATCATTTTTAATTAAAACGGCATGCATCTGTAACTTCCATGTATCATAATTATCCGCGTTTAGCGGTTCGAAACGGATTGCAGTTCCCGACATTTTAATATTCACCAGATACAATTATACATATATTTTTATATTTATATATGCGCAGTTAATAGACAAAAAGGCCCATAACTTATTATAACATACAAACGTTTTATTGGAATGTTAAAATCAGAATGAGAAAAAATATACAAAAATATTGACATAAGAAACTAATGTATATAAATTTCTTCGTTATTTCATTAACAAGTATTAACAATTCAAGATTTTATATACTTTTATGACGCCTCCTTCTGGATGTTGTAAAAGCAACAACAAACTTAGTATCGCTCTATTATATGTAAAGGATATGAAAATCATAGTCCTTAAAACTTAATTTTATAATTTTATTATGTATGTTATGTTATGTTAAGTTTGGGCCTACGATATCTTTTGGAAAAGTCAATATACCAGTCCTTGCCCATTTGCACCGTCATCACTGTCGAGTGACTTAAAAATTAATGTTTATTATTTGTGTTTGTGTATTTGTATAAATTTATATTTATTTATAATCTTTCTTCTCTTTATATCCTACAGCACTTGTGGTAGATGGTATATTAGGAAGTATTAAGAAATGCGCGTTTTTGCCACTTCTTTCATTCCCTACGATATTTAGTTTAATTCTAAGATTACTAACTTGATATATAAAATAACAAAATATCTTGTGTAAAAACAATTTTTTTTTTGATTTTACAGATAACCATCATTATAATAAACATCCCAACGAGGTTGTAAAGAACGAGGAGCTTACATATAGTAGTGGTTCCATTAGAACATATGACATAATGAATCGTATATATCTCATTGACTTGGCAAGAAGCGGCATAGTTGTTTTAACACATTCAATTTTTCCCACACCACAAATAATAACTACCACGGAATATCATCAATATATTTATAACTACTTCAAGCTCTTAGTGATAAAATTTAAAATTCAGTTACCTTTTCTTTTAAACCCAATGATAAGTTCTTTATTATCAATAATTTTCATACAGGTTACTTTAAAAAAAATTCTTTTAACTACCACTTTAACACAATTTAAAAAGCATACTACGAAAACCAATAGAAGAGTTGGACGCTCTCGTGCAGATAATGAAACTATTACTGCATTCTCTAAATTGCCCCAAAATAATAATAAACAAACGTGTAGAATAATACCAAGCACTAGATGAACGCCTTTGCTAATAATATTACAAATATTTATTATTTATAATAATATAAAATATGTGTACGTTCTAATGTCCAATTTTATCTAAATGATATATTATGTAATACAATGTTTGGGAAACCAAATATCAATCAATTTGAAAAATTTTGCAGTTCATAGTATTTGATTTCTATACATTCACAAGCATATCGCTAAACGGATGTAAGGGTATAAAAATGTACCAACATTTTCTACTTTTAGTAATACCATATAGATCATTAATAACATAGATTTAAGGCATAGTGTTAAGTACCATCCATTTTGTAAGCAATGTGTATTTAACTAGACCGAAAATTATCAACAGTTTACCCTAACTCTACTTATTGATTGATCTAAATTATTTTTATAAAGTTTAAATTTTCCAAGATATATATATCTGGAGAATTAAAACTTAGAAACTTTTACGGGATCACAAAAAATAATTATAAACCAAAGATGCTTATTCATACCACTCCATTATCGGTTGCAGATTTACAAAAGCTCTCTTTTAAATAATAACTTTTATTGAACTTAAGGAAAAACAAGTGAAAATGTTTTAGTCGGATAAGTCCAACCATTTAATATCTTACACCACTTAGTTCTTAAAATTATACTACAATTAGTTTAGTTGTGTTTGTATGGGACGAGGTATTGCCATATAAGTCTATTAAAGAAATTTGGCACGTCAAATTTTAGAATTGACCACATTTTGTCAAAAAATATTAAAAATTTAGATTTTTTGCCATATAAAGATTTCCTATATGGGGAAAAGGTTTTAAAAATGTTCTGATTTGGTCCTTTTTCAATATAATTACTTTTTTTCTTGTACCAAATTTCATAAAAAATCTCAAAAAATGCGACCTTTAGTTTGGGCACAGATATACATGAACAAATAGACGGCAGACAGATATGGTTAAATTGGTTTAAATTTTAATTCTGATCGAATAATTGAAGATGAGACAATTGCCGTTTAGGAGTTACAAACATTCGCACGGACTTTATATACCTTTTGCCTACTGTGCAGGGTATAATTAAATTACAATTATCACTAAAAGGAATATTATCAAGTAGGTAATGTACCATTAAGTACTAAATATTAAATATGGTAAAATGGATTATTCCTTGGATTAAATAAAAATAATAATAAAACAAAACAAGTAAAGAATTTCGTTTGGCTTAGTCCAAAATTTGGATACTCACCACCTTTATATATATATTAAATTAAAATCTTTGATTAGTTGCTTTTATGGGCGTAATATTATTGCAAATTTTACACACGACCTCATAACGTTTTTTTTCTACTTTCACTTCGTTACACGTGTTCTATTTTTAATACCAACCAACTTACGCTTTCAGTATCAACCAGTGTATTAGGATTACCAACGCTTATACCAAGTTGAAAATCGTTGTTTTATATTGATCAATTATGATCGGAAAAATGTTTACTACAGAGGTACGGGCAGACGGGCATATGCACAATTTTTTATTAATCAAGAATACATATACAGGGTGTCCACCGGGAAGGTGGACTACTACTTTGTTTTGCCACCATTTTGGTAAACATTAGTCTTGACACTTCATATTTGGCAGTCGTGAAGTAGACACGTGGCAAATTTATTATGGAAAAATATTCGATAAACCATTTATTATCATATTTTTCGTGTAGTGAATGATTTTGAATAAAGAGGGTCCTTAGGTGTTAGGCTCAAGCATGGACCACAAAGTACTGCAAGATTGGCTGAAAACATTACCGCTGCTCAAGAAAGTGTTCAAAATAATCCATTAACCTCAACCCAACGCCGTGCTCAGGAGCTTGGTCTTCAAAGAACAACTTTGGCCACAATTTTGCACAAGGATTTGCATTTGTTTCCATATAAGATTCAGTTAACACAAGAGCTTCTTCCACAAGACCACTTACGCCGCCGTACATATGTCAATAGGATGTTACAGCTCGTATATGACAACTCCGATTTTCATGAAAAAATTATAATGAGTGACGAGGCACATTTTCATTTGAATGGATATGTGAATAAACAGAATAGTCAGTTCTGGGGAATCAAATTATTCATCAGTCACCTTTGCATCGATTAAAAGTGACAGTCTGGTGTGCAATTTGGTCAAGAGGAACCATAGGACCTTACTTCTTTGAAAATGAAAACGGCGTAACGGTAACTGTGAATGGGGAACGATTTCGTGATATGATTGAAAACTTTTTAATGCCAAAACTGCATGCTTTGGGCTTGATTAACATGTGGTATCAACAAGACGGTGCCACATCACGTACAGCCAGGATTACAATGGAATTACTGCGAGTAGTATACCTTCCCGGCGGACACCCTGTACTTTTAGAGGTTCTCTGAAAATTGTACCGGGATATTGCAAACGTTTTAACTAAGTGTGTAAATAGTTATATAGTTCTAAATTATTAAAATAAGAACGGGAACAAATCCATATTATTTAAAATTACTTTATTGACCAGATTTCTATTTTATAGAATAACCCATAAATAGTTTATCTTAACATTTTAATTTTTGAATAAACATTGTGCACGCAACATGGACATAATATTGTCGTAAAGCACTCACAAGTGTCTAAAAATTTAGTACGAGAAGTAAAAGTTTATATTTTCTTAAATTTGGTATACTCGGCACATGTATACCCGGGAATGATCTGCATACAATTGTATTCTCTTCTAATGTCCGTTAATGTATGTGATGCATTTCAATCTCAAACATCAAACATCATACATATATAGAATGTTTGTTAATTTTTTTGGACCATTTTTTTAAATTTGCGCCTTTCGATACAGTTACATCTATTTTGGAGTAAAACCTTGCAAACTATAAAAACACTGATACATCTATAACAGTGTTTATATCTGCTATATCATGAAAGTGCTTTTGAAGAACACCGATAGGTCCACTTTTGTTTCCAAATTTGATTAATATGTAAGTAATCTTTTTATACCCATCATCATAATAATATGTATTGTTTTTATTTAAGTGTTTATGGAAATACCAGAAGCGGACGACTAGACCCCCAAAAGTATACATATACTTGGTCAGCACCAATAAAAAAATTTATTTAGCGCATCTGTGCGACTGTGTGTCCGTGTGAATTGTCACACATTTTTGTTGTAACTCTCACGGTCTCAAAAATTGAGATATTGCGCTGTTATATGGTACGTGAATCTTCAAGTTTTTTTGAAATATCGACTCGAATGCAGTATTTCATTACAAACGTCAAAATAAAAAATAAATTTAAATAAATTAATATTTCAAAGAAAAATGAAATTAATCATTTTATTATACATTCAATGGTACATGGGAAAAGGCCGCCGCTCGGAAGATATATTAAAAAAGATGGTACCATTTCGATAAAATAATTTCACAATGTTTGCTTTGTACAAATTTGCATACTTTTTTAACATTATACATTAACCCCTATTGTGTTTGGCAGTTCTCTTCATATATATTAAAAGTTATTTTGAATTTGACTACTCTTTCTATTGGGACTTTCTTTATTGAATTCAATTACAAGAGTGAGATAAAATAAGACAATAACATAACATAAGAATATAAGTATAAAGAATAAATGCAATTATATACAAGGTTGTATAAAAATGTGCAATGCGCCAGGTTGTATTCCAACACTTTCCTTTATTGCAGAAAATCCACAAAAGATAGAAGATAATATTATCGAAAACAATATTACACGCCAACCTATAAAAAATATAAAGACGTATGATTTTGGGATTTTATATTATTTATTATAGGTGACTCTTAATCGGATGTATTTTTGTAGAAGCACGCGCATTTTGCGCATGGAATTGATGTTTCCGCGCATTTGTTCAAAGAAATTTGCGATAGTCTTTGTTGTTCAAAAAAAATAGGGATATCTTATTATGTGAAACAGTGATATATGGTGCTTTATTTAGAAGAGGTTAATGATGGTGGATAACATAGATTTGACATAGGCTTAATATATTCCTTTTTTACTTATTTATATATCTTTAGTTTTAAATTTCATAAATAAATATTGAAATAGTCTATATAGTGAAATAATAAACAAAAGAAATTAATGAATTATATTTAACTAATAAACAAATATATACTAATTTCAAGTGCTCATTTATTAATTTTCACAGGTAAGTAAGACAATAAATATTTCTAGGTGACAAATTGTACACTTTTCCTAAACATAAATACAGAATTTCACATCTTATGGTTATATACACATAGATTATTTTTTATTTTGTTCTTAAAAATAATTACGGTAGAAAAAACGTTAATGATAATGAGTATCTTAGATTACAGTATTCAACTAACTTTTTTTATACTTATGTGCGGGTATATTGTTTTTGTTAAAATTGTACTTTACCTAAGCAACTCCAAAACTTTGTTATGTATAAAAGTGTAGTAACCTTTGAAACAAGAAATGTAAAATTGTATGTTTTGTAAAAAATATTTTTTCACTTTTGGTCTGACGTTGTTTGGAATTAATAAACTTAACATTGGTTATGGGCCTTCCACGAGCTCATTTGTAATTGTTTGTAATTCTGTTTGCAATTTTTTGATTAATTGTAATTTTTTTTGTACCGTGTATAAAAAAAATATGTCAAATTTTTATCAAATTGAAAGGCTTGACGATAAAAATTATGATGCATGGAATATTCATATGAAGAGCGTACTCGTTCAGAATGGTCAGTGGAAATATGCTAGCGGCCAAAAGAAACTTGATCCAAATTTTTCTGCAGAACAAAAGGCGGAATGGATAGTTGAGGATGAAAAAGCTTTGGCGAGCATAATGTTGAGTATTAAGAGTACACAATTAAGTTATGTAAAGAAGTGCACTACGTCTGCTGAAGCGTGGACAAAATTATCAGAAGTAAATAAACCAAAGAGTCCAGTTCATAAAGTTGGTTTATTTAAACGGTTAATGGCTCTGAAAATGAAAGAAAATGATAACGTATCTGGTTATATCAACGAATTTTGTGAAGTTGTTGAAAAACTTGCACATATCGGCATTGAATTGTATGATGAACTCTTAGTGATTATTTTACTCTCAAGTCTTCCTACCGAATTTGAGAATTTCGTGGTTGCTATGGAAACACGCGATACCCTACCTACATTTGCAGCATTGAAGTTGAAGCTATTGGAGGAAGGTGAACGACGGCGTGATTGTCAAAATGACATTAATGCAATCGAAATAAAGGAATCACTACATGCATATGCTAATGCAGTAGGTCATAAAGCTAGACATGACAAAAATAAAATGCCAAAAGCAAACAACAAAAAGATACCTGGTAAATGTTTCTCGTATGGGCAGAAAGGACATTATGCTAATAATTATCCAAGGAAGTATTCTAAGGAAGAAAAACATAAGACATTTACAATGCTAGCAGCAACAGAAGTATTGTTTAAATCTTCATGTTATTTTGACAGTGGAGCAACCTGTCATATGTGCAATAACCGTTCCATGTTCATAAAGTTTGAAGATTTTAATGAAAAAATTTTACTTGCCGGTAACGAAACTATTACAGCAACAGGAAGAGGCGATGTTTTGTTGAAAGGTGAAAGTGACGTGATACTTAAAAATGTCTTGTACTCACCAGAACTTCAAGGCAATTTCATTTCAATTAGTAAAGCGGTTGAAAACGGTTTATCAGCTCATTTTTACGCCAAAAATGCATTCATTAAAGAAGAAGTGGTTTATTTATTTGTATTCAAAAGAATGTATAATATTTATGTGCAATTTCTAATTATAACATGCGTTGGCATCGACGTTTCGGGCATGTGAACTTTCATGATCTTCTGGAGATGTCAAAAAAGAATACAGTAAATGGACTCAAATTTACAAAATCTACTAAAGAAACCCCATGTGATACCTGTGCTTTGGGAAAAATACATACAGCAGTTTTTCCGAAATCCTCATCGTATAGGTCAAATGATATTTTGGAGTTAATCCACTCTGATGTTTGTGGACCAATCAACATTAAATCCGAAGGAGGCTCTAGCTACTTTGTTACTTTTATCGATGATAAATCGAGGCGCATTTTCGTATATTTTATGAAGATGAAAAGTGAAGTACTTGAAAAATTCAAATTATTTAAACAGCAAGTCGAACGACAAAGTGGAAGAAAGATTATATGCTTGAGAAGTGACAATGAGCGGGAATATATAAATTACAATTTCGATTCCTTTTTACAAGAATGTGGAATAATAAGGCAATTGACAGTTCCCTATTCACCTCAACAAAATGGCGTTGCCGAGAGAGCAAATCGCACTTTGGTAGAAATGGCTCGCTGTATGTTAATATATACCGGTCTTAATCAATCAATTCAATCAATTTGGGCAGAAGCAGTAGCAACAGCAGCTTACTTGCGAAACAGAACTATCAGTACAAGTTTAAACAGTAAAACTCGAATTATGGCACGGAAGAAAACCTAAAGTTGGTCATTTTAGAATATTTGGATCTTCTGTAATTGCTTTGAACAAGAAGAATAAAGGAAAATTTGAACCCAAGGGTGAACAGTATTTCATGATGGGCTATTCTCTAACTTCAAAAGCATATCGACTTTTTGATCCTGAGTCTCGTAAAATTGTTGAAAGGCGAGATGTTATATTTGATGAAAATAAACTGTGGAAAAAACCTTGTGAAAATAAAAATACGAATGTATTGAAAGATTATTTGGTTGTATATGTAAATGAAAAGACAACAAATCATCGTAAAGGAAATATTACTACAAGATTACATGATAATGAAGACGTCTCAAATAACATACCACCTGATGATGAATCTAATCTTGAGGGTGAGATTAATAATATTTATGATGGTAATCTTGAACTGACAAGCAATTTCCGGAGGAGTCAAGATGATTTAGAAAATGATAATGAACCATCAGATATTCAATCTTTGCGTAGAGGTCCAGGAAGACCGAAAATTATACGTACTGGTAATCCGGGCAGGCCGAAAAAACAGTATAATGTATTAAATGCTGTCTATATTCCAAAAACGGTTAAAGAAGCTTTGTCAAGTCCGAACTCAGATAATTGGAGAGATGTAATGAAAATTGAATACTCATCTTTACTGGTTGACACTGGACACTGGTTGATTTACCAAAGGGACATAATATTGGCGAAATTGAGAGATATAAAGCTAGACTCGTTGCCATGGGCTGTAATCAGCAAATTGGTGTTGATTACAAAGATACGTTCTCTCCTGTAGCAAGATATTCTACGATACGAAGTTTAATGGCTATTGCGGTTCATCATATGTATAGGTTCATATGCATCAGGTGGATGTAACAAGTGCATATTTGAACGGAGATCTTCATGAAGAGATATATATGAAACAACCAGAAATTTTTAAAGATGAACAAAATCCGAATAAAGTTTTACGTTTGCAAAAATCTTTATATGTTCTCAAGCAGTCAGACTGCGAATGGAAGTCAAAACTTGATTCGCATCTTAAAACTCTTGGATTCAAAAATTGTGAAACTGAGCCTTGCTTATATAAAAAGAAACAAGAAGGTGTTATAATATTAATTGTTGTATATGTTGATGACATGATTATTGCATGTAAAAGCAAAAAACTTTTAGAGCAAAAAAAAATTCAGATTTCAATGGAATTTGATTTGGTGGACAAGGGTTATCTGTTTTCCTTCTAATGGAAATTGAACGAGAAGGAGATCTGGATTCTATATCTATTGGACACCCCCAATATATAACAAATTTACTACAACAATATGGCATGAGTAATTGTAAAATAGCTGAAACTCCTCTCGAAACAGGTTTTAAAATAGAATTTGATAAAAATTGCAAAAGAGTGAATGCCACAAAGTTCCAGTCTATTATAGGAGCTTTAATGTACATGGCAATAACAAGTCGGCCAGATATATTACATTCGGTTGCCAAACTGTCTCAAATGAATAGTGATCCCCACTTTGAACATATGCTAGCGGTTAAACATCTTCTAAGGTACTTGGCAGGTACTATTAATTTAAGATTTTTCTATGGTGTAGATAATGGCAAGCTTAAGGGATATGCAGATGCAGATTGGGGTGGCAACACGATTGATCGAAAATCTTATATGGGATTTCTATATTATTTTGGCGATTGTTTGATTTCATGGGAATCTAAAAAGCAGCCAACCGTAGCATTGAGTAGTACTGAAGCGGAGTACATGGCCATGTCAAATGCAGCGAAAGAAGCCATTTATTTGAAGAGGCTAACAAATGAATTATACAATGAAGATGAAAATCCAGTGGTACTTAATGTGGATAATCAAGGTGCTTTAAAAATAGCATCGAATCCAGTACTTCACAATCGATTCAAGCACATAGATATAAAGTACCATCATATTAGAGAAGTTGTTAATAAAAAGCAGATCGAATTAACATATTGTAGTACGGAAGACATGGTAGCAGACATTATGACAAAAAATTTGGCAAAAATTAAATATAAAAAATTTACCAAATTACTGAATTTAAATAATATGTTTAAACAAAAAATTGGTGTTGAGGAGGAGTGTTAAAATTGTACTTTACCTAAGCAACTCCAATACTTTGATATCTATAAAAATGTAGTAACCTTTGAAATATGAAATGTAATATATTGTAAAATATTTTTTCACTTTTTGGTATTCAGATGTTCTTTGTAATACCTGCTGATGAGAACTCGATGAGGACGAATTCGAAACCGGTCCAGGTTCAATCCCTTCAATCGTTAAAATATTAATTTTTCACAATTTTCATTACAACTTTCAATAAGATCAAAGATGAAATTTTCGTTTTAAAATAAGTATTGGGGCTTGCTTAATTATGGTATTATAATTATTTTAAATATCTTGACTATGCATCGTATTATTTAACGACCAATACATTTTTTACTTAAACGATTTTCCCGCATGGTTCAATTACGTCGAGCATTAATCCTATATCTCTATGTAATATGACTCGAAGTTATCTCTTTTAATAAACTTGTTTTCATATAAAAACGCAAGAGATATCTTCGTTCCGTATTTCTTAATTGTTCAATTTCACGATAAGGATAATTTTGCTTTCGCAAAGGTCTCTTTCTCCGATTTCGCTCTTTCTTGATGGCGCATATTAGCGCGTCCTACTTATCGAGAACTAGATTTTAATTCATAATAATTGTTTAACAACACAGGAGAGTTTTGTCTGGTAACGTAATGCAGAAAGTTAGAAAAACGACACTGTTAGTCTTCAATCTGGTTTTAATAATTTGTATTCTCGTTGTAAAATCGATAATATGATATTGAATTTAAAAAAGTGGGAAAACTTTTCTATTTCTACTTGGATTATCGGAAACGTGGTCCTAGTTCGATGATCCTTACGTCACCAAGCGTTTCGTAAGGCCGACACTAGAATATTCTTAGGTTGACCTGATTATGGATGTCACATTGGCTTGATTGAATCTTTACAAGCAACTTTCTTCTTTTTGCTTTACGTGGTCTAAGATGAACCTCACATTGGACCCTCCCTCCGTAGGAGAATAAATTATTATTAATTAACTTATCAACGCTAAAGAAAAGGCATAAAATGTAAGGTTGTTCTCATAGTTAAATTAATTGGAAGTAGCGTTTGTTCACCGGCTAATTGGAGAGAGTCTTCTTCAATATACCGAGTAGATTTACTAAATATTATGATTTAATCAAATTATGAACTTTACAGGTTTCTTCGGGTTCTCTGCAAAATATATAATGTTAATATTCACTTGCGATCGATCATAGAATTCTATTAATACAATGAAGAATACTAGTAGGGTGGGGATCCAAAAAATTATCCGTACAGGTCCAAAGTTTGCACAGTACTTTTTTAGCTATATATAAATATGCTCCATTAAGTTTTATTAAAAAATATAAGAAGAAATTGCGAATTTTTGCCATAGAATGACTTCCTTTAAAATATGCTATATGGGATGGGGATCAAAAAATGATCAAATTGGGTCCAAATTTTGCACAATCAATTATTAATAAAATATGTGAAAAAGTGTTTCGAATTTTCACCAAATAAAGAGTAAATAAGGGCGTTATATGGGAAGAAGTGCTTCGATTGGATCCAAAATTTAAACGGTACGTTATTATTCTAATTAACTGTGCTTCACCAGGTTTGATAAAAATTATAAAGAATTGCCAATTTTTACTTCCTTTAATTAAGCGGTATATGTCACTCAAAAATGGATAAAAAATGGTCCGGAGTCGTTCGTTCATACAGTTCGTACAGTACTGTATTAGCTTAATTAAATATGTTTCATTAAGTTTTGTTAAAAAATATTGAAATATTCGAATTTTCGTCATAAAAATACTCATTTTATATATGGCCGTTATATGGGAAGGGGTTCTAAAACATTACCAATCTAAACCATTTTCAACAATTAATAATAAATTAATTTCAAGGAACTCCCTACCCATAAAGAATTTTAATAATTCTTATACGACATTGACTCGTGCTTGCTAAAGCTAAATAGATTATAGTACAATATCAATTTTGAAAGTAAATGGTGTAAGGTATTAAAAGGTCGGGATTGACCGAATTATAACATTTTTACTTATTTTCCTTTACAGATAACCATCACTATAATCATCCCAATGATGTCAAGAACGACGAGTACATTTATAATAGTGGTTCCATTAAACAATTTGTCGTATAAATGACACTTACTTGGCCAGAAACGGCATACTTATTTTCACAGGTTTGATTTTTCCCGCAGCACAAACATCAACTTGCTCGAAATATCATCAATATATTTGTAACTACTTTAAGCTTTTATTGATAAACTTTTAAATTTAGTTACCGTTTCTTTTAAATCCATTTATAAATTCTTATTATCAATGATTAAAATATAGATTACTTTAAAAAATTTTCTTGTAACTACCATTTTAATACAATTCAAAAAGTAACAAGATAGAGAAGTTCGGTTAAGAGCGAAGCTTAAATACCCTCCACCTTTTATAATCCTCTAACAAATAAGTTCTTATTGCCATATTTATGTATATGACTATTTCATGTACTTACGCAAAATGTGTTTTTTTTTAAATTATAGGCGATTGCGTTATTCACTTACGCCCATTTTTGGCACAGAGTTGAACAACGGTACCACTTATATTTATACCAAATTTCAACTTGATAGACATAGTATTGTGCGATAGATAATTTTTTAAAGATACAATTTTTTCGAGGTATTTTGAGACTTTTGTTTATTGTGGACGTGTCTTCTTTCCCAATTTCAACACGGAACAGCAAATTTAAACTAAGTGTGCCAAGTTTCAATTTTATATCTCAAAAATTACGACTGTGAGAGTGCCAACAACAGACGGACACACGGACTGACATGTCTTAAACGATTTCTCTTTTCATGCTGATTAAGAATATATATGGTTTGTGGGGTC
The DNA here is from genome assembly GCA_949710015.1 of Crataerina pallida. Taxonomy (NCBI): domain Eukaryota; kingdom Metazoa; phylum Arthropoda; class Insecta; order Diptera; family Hippoboscidae; genus Crataerina; species Crataerina pallida. Next base: position 7,135,525 of record OX453294.1, read on the forward strand.
TCCGAGGCTTCCTTCGATGTGTTGTAAACGGATGATCAAAAGAAATATACTCTCTTCCCTAAGGTGGAGGGTATAAAAATGAAGCTATACGTTAATTTAATTGTATCAGTAAACACAAGGCATTGCAATGTCACTTCGTGAAAAATCGTAATATGATAAATGATTCAAGAAATGTTAAGACCGGGTCTAAATTCGTTTTGTACTCCTTCTATTTTTTATATTTATTTTTATTATATGTATGGAGTATGCATTGGTATATTAACTTATACAAATTTGCATTTCAGTTAAAACTTTTTTATTTCTCTTTTTTAATTAATTTCCAAATAATGGCATTGAGTAGAATTTAAAGTTGACCTTTGATGGTTTTCCATGCTACGTAGTAAATAGCAAAACTCTTCAAATATTCCAATAAAAAGGGATCGTTTACAGGGATTTTTATACTGCTTTTCTATATAAACATTATTAGAGTTTTGTTTGTATACTTTATTATGTTTTTTGAATTCCAAAAATTTTATAGGACATGTGTTTGAATATTCTAGCCAAAATTCGTGAACGGCAACAAAGAAAAAAAATATTATACCAACCAAAAAAACCATAAAAACTCCACCTGGTGAAAAATGAAATAATTTATATTAGTTATAATTTTATTAATAAAAATATATAATTATCTTCATCATCATAATTATCTGTTGGTATATTGGTTTTTTTTTATACAATTGTAAGTACCAGAAGGTGGCGATCCAAACCGATGAAAATATATACACATATTCTTGCTCAACATGGAATTGAGAGTTAACTTTTCTGTCCGAACTGTGTGTCTGTGTGAATTTCTGCGCTATTTGGTGGAAACTCTTACGGTCACAAAAATTGAGATATTGAGTTGTAATTTAGCATCCGCAATCTTCGATTTATGCATTTCAATTGCAATTGGACAAATTCGGATAAAAGTAACGCCCACAATAATGTTCTAACCCGTAGCTTGGAGTACTTTCACAGTCGTAAATTTTAAGATAAGATTTTAATATTTGGTATACATATTCATCATCAACGTCAGCATCATGCATGCTGGGCTAAGCTAAATATTTCAATACTAGTAAAGTAAATTCCGATTTCAAGAAAAAATTAATCATTCTAAAGGTATATAAATAATTTTTAATAAATCCCTTAGTAACGTCTGGTTTTGTCTCTGGGAGATTCACAATAACTAATTTAGTTGTATTCTCTGAGTACTGTGTATCATCTTTTAATTTTGGATATATATATATACATATATTTAGATTTCTTTAAAGCTTTCGATAAGTTGTAAGTAACATGTCGTATTTCTTCTTAAGTTAAATAAACTCGTTATTCATTCACAATTTTTAAAATGGGTACAATGTTATTTATTTTCTAGAGTATGCCATGTTAGAGTCGAAAACACATTGTCCGATGCTTTCTTCCAAGTGTCGGGTGTTCCTCAAGGTAGTATACTTGGACCTTTATTTTTATCTTATTTATGAATGATATAATACATTACATTACAAAATAACTAATTTGGTGGATTGTATAACCTTACAATTGGATTTAGATCATGTGAGTCGATGGGGCATCCAGAATAGAATGCCTATTTAATAAACGTATATGAGATTCTCTAAAAGACGTTTGGTCCAACTTCATACTAATCATATTGGTGACCATGAAATCAATAACGTTAATGAGGTTATGAACTTAGGTGTTATGTTTGCTGCTGGACTTACTTTTATTCTCCACATTAATCATATCGTAACTAAAGTGTACTCTAAATTAGCCTTCATAAAACGTCACAGCCAGGAGTTTCGGGATTCTTATACTGTTAAATTACTTCATTCATCCTTTTTATTAAGTAAACTTGAGTACCGCGTTGTATTCTGGGCTCTATATTATAGTAGCTACATTGCTAGGATTGAACATATTCAACAAAGATTTCTTAAATTTGCTTTGCTACAGTTTTTATTAACCGTGATGTGCCATCTTATAAATCGCTTTGTCTATTACTTGGTATGAAAACATTCAGTAGTAGAAGTCATACATACATAATGTTTTCTAATATATAACATATGTGGTAGCATAGACTGTCCACAATTATTGGAATTAATCCCGTTTAATATGCCGGTTGTTTAGTATACCTACACGTCGGACTAATTATGCCAATAATTATTGTATCTTTCGTGCATTAACCATTGCTTAATCATTGCTATCAATAATAATGATGTGGATATTTTCTATATTTCTAAATTTGCCTTAAAGCAAAAATTGAAACTTGTAATCAGGGGCTAATACAACAGTATTTTAATTCTTAAATTTTTCAACAAAAAAAAAAAAAAAAGGAAAATTTTCTTCATTAAATATTTCTAAAAACTTTAATTGTAATTTTTCGATAAAATGCTTTCATTGATGTATAAAAAATTTAGTGGAAGTATTCCCAAACAAAAGGATTCAAAAAACTCCACCTCGGATTAGAGTAACAGATTTAATGCTTTATCTCAAAAAGGTTCCGATTCCGATATGGAGGAAACCGTTGTTAAAAATTTATCTGTTAAGGTCCCACCAATAATTGTGGATACTGATCACACTTTCACATTTATTATAAAGCTAATTGGTCCTCAGTCTAAATACAAACGGATGTCAATAGGAACGAAAATCCTAGCAAAAGATGTTAACGATTACCATTGCGCAATCAATAAGTTAAAGGATTGTAATATTAATTTTTACATACATCCAACAAACTTTTAAACTCACGTTATCTGGCTTGCCTCAACTCGACGAAAAAACTATTGTTGATGAATTTAAACAGTCGTTCAATATTGAACCAGTTTCCGTCAAAGAAATTAAAACCGCACGTTCAAATACTGATGACGCTTTATTTTTAATCGAATTTGACCGTCTACAAATAACAAAGCATGAAATTGTTAAAATAAGATATTTCTACGGGATCTCTATTCATTGGAAAAGTCCTCGTCGTCGAAACAACGGTCCAACGGTATGTACTAAATGTGCAATGTAAGCTCAATGGTATTTAAATGTCACAACTGTATTAAGAAGAAGTACAAAAGTATCAATCATGGGGAAGACGACCCTTGTTGTCCATGCCGTCAATATTACCTTAATATTCGTCAACACCTAATAAATAACAAAGTAGCTGACCACAAACACAATCGTTTAAATAATGCTCTTGGAGTACACTCCACACCAAAAGGCTTTGTTACACATGATCAAGCTCCTAATATATCATTTGAGAGTAACGGAAAAATGTGTTATGCCGAAGATACCAGTAATGCTCGTACTTTTAACGCTAATAATGATCCAAGTGATAATATTTCAAATGACAAAATTCTTAAAATATATTTCGAAGCTGTTGATGCATTACAAAAATGCAAAAATAAATATAACAAATTACGTGTCTTAGGAAATATGCTAAAGTATGTTTTATAATCACTCAAAGTTATGTTCAAGGCTCCATGTTGTGCTCTGGAACGCTCAAGGTTTGACAACCGAATCCTCTCAAGCCCACCACAAAGTTCGACTTAAAAACTACAAAATATACAGAGAAGATAGACTTACACATGGAGGAGGTGTATTAATTGCAATTAAAAAAATATAGCTCACCAAGTCATACCTAAGTTCAATAAACCATCATTGAATATATCTGTATAACTTTGGAAATTAACAATCGTAAAGTTCTCCTAATCTCTGCGTATAGTGCTAAATATACACATACACATACACATACACATATACACATACTGTTTATATTAATATATAGTAAGTTATACATACATGCACAACTGTTGAATTGTATATTATACACACCTATACTATAATAATAAGGCATAAGCCTTGTTGTATAGGTGAAAGCAAATCGTAAAAATAAATAAATAAAAAAAAATAAATAAATAAATAAAATAGACATGTGTTTATCAAAGATAACAGAATTAATTCAAAACGCATCCAAAAAGGTTCCTACAGAAAATCGCCGTTTATGGTAAAGAAATATTTCCAATTTAAGTTTATATTTGATCACTCAAAGGAATATTTATAGACGCAAAATACAGAGATGCTCAAATTTAGTCTTAAAAAATAACCCAGTTGGTGTAATGAAACAACTGAACTATTTAATTAATTGACATCTTAACAATGAAGTATTTTATTTTACTAATCAATTAGAAAATAAAAAGGCTTTGGGCATTGATGGCATTAAAAATATTATTTAAAAAAAAATGCCTCGAATTTTTTTTGACGGACTTGAAAAATCTTTAATTGGTGCCTGGAAATTGGGCATTATCCAAATTTATTTAAAATTACAAAATTTACTCCTGTTTTAAAGAAAGTAAAAAATCCAAAATTGCCTGAAAGTTACCAGCCAATAAGCATGTTAAGTATATTGGACAAAATTTTTGAAAGCATTATCTATACCAGATTAAAAGAATTCACTGATGATAGAAATGTTATTTGCCAGGAAGAATTTGGAGTCAGAACAGAACATTCAACTGCGCATCAAATTAAAAGAATTGTAAATATAATATCTGAAAACAAATGCAAAAGATTAAGCACGGGTGCAATATTTTTAGATATTGAAAAAGCTTTTCATTGTGTTTGGCATGATGCGATTATTTATAAATTAAATAAGTTTGCATGCCCTTTGTACTTACAAAAAATAATTCAAAGTTTTCTTACGCAGGGATAATTTATTGTAAATTTAGAGAACACTAATTCCACCCCACGATCCATCTCAGCAGGAGTTCCGCAAGGATCCGTACTTTCACTGCTGCTTTTTTCTGTTTTCACTTCAGATATTAAACTCCCGCATTAATGATTTAAAAACTCAAGCAATCATCTTTCCATTCAACAAATCGCCCAAAATAATTCCTTCTACGCAACTTACCTTTAACGGTACATTGATTTGTATGAAGAATGAAATAAATTATCTTGGAATATTAATGGATCAAAAACTCTCTTTTAAAGAGCATATACGAGGAATTTGTGATAAAACACTGAAATGAAGTAGGTCAATGTACCCCCTTTTAACACGTTCACGCCGGCGTGTACCACCGGTGGCTCGCATTTGATTGTGCTATTACACGTACGTAACACCAAATATTTAGATCTTTAACACTTTTACTGTGTAAAAAAGAGGACCTGAGAGTCACGCTCTCGTTAAAACATTTATTTTTAAAAACAATTATAGTTATTTTTTTTTTACTGTCCGTCCTCGTCAATTCGTAATTGTTTTTAAAATTATAATTAATAACATTTTATAAACATAATTTTTGTTCAATAACGTAAAGATAATAAGAATTTCGTTCCCGCCCGAGAGAGCAGACAAAGAAAAACAGCGCCAGCGTGAACGTGTTAAACAAGAAGTCAAAACTGAACCTCAAAAACAAGTATTTAATATAAAATAAGTATATTAGACCTATATTAACATACGGTTGTCCGTTATGGTACCCCCAAAGTGTCAAATCGTATCTTAAAAAGTTACAACATATTCAGAACAAAGTCCTCAAAATGATGTCAAATCTACCAAGAAGATTTCCTACGATTGAACTCCACAAAAGAAGTAATAATAAAATGATTATAGATCTGTTACATGCCTTGACGACCTCCTTCTCCGAAAGATGTAGAAATTCAAGACATGATTATATAAAAAATCTCTCCATTTAAGATAAAGGCAGTATCTTCCAATACAATATTTTGTCCAATTTTTTTGTTTTTACATTTTTACATTTTTATTAATATATATAATATATATATTATATTAATTTTACTTTATGTATGAGGTTTTTCCCTATCTATTCCTCATTAGTAGCTCTTTCTCATATGTAAAATTTGAATTGAAATGAACTTTGTTGTTGAAATATCACAAGATAAAATCTCACAATTTGTTAAATATGGTGTTGTTTTCTTTGTAAAATAAATAAATAAATAATATTTGTACATTTATATTTAAATTTGAAATATGTCATTGTATATTTTTGTTTATAGTTTATTGTTGAATATAAGCATTTGTAATTTCCCTCATATACTATTTAAATATTGTATATTTTGATAATGGTCTATGCATATATACATTCGATTACTATGGCCTGTCATTTAGGCTGAATAAATAAATTAATAAATAAAAAATAATATCTTAATAAGTGAAAATGTTATAGTCGATCAACCCCGACCCTATACTACTTAGCTTAAAAAATGCTACATGTAGTTAGCGCACAAATTTCAATTCTGAATAGATCGATATACTTGAAAGTGGATATGGCGTTTGCTGTTTGGAAATTACAAACACCCGCACATAATGTGTCTAATATTGTTAGCAATATGGCAATATTAAATAACATAACTCTTACTAACACAGTTTTTCTATTTTAGAAAATCCTCATTATATATGTATCAAGAAAAGTAATGTTTATAGATTAACTGAATCTTTTATTAGTTAACCATAGTGTAGGTAGTTTATAAGTTTAATTTAATTTTTTTGTTTTAATTCCAGCATAGTTTTTGTTCACTTAAGCCATTCATCTAAGTAAGCATAATTTATTCATTTACTTTTTCTTGCAATATGATACGCGCGCGTATTCATTTTGACTTGTTGTAAAAAATTATAATCAATTCTAAGTAAGCATAATTTTGTGCTTACGCTATTCATGCATGTTTTTGCAATATGATGCGCGCGTGTGCATTTGGACTTGTCAAAAATTTATAAAAGAAGAAATGAATGAAAATAAATTTATTCCATATAAAATCATCAATAACGGCATAACTTTAAAACGTAAAAATTTATAAAAATTTTTGTTCTACAAGTATAATATGTTAACTCTGTGATTTAGTGCAAGTAGTAGTAGGAAGTGTTGATAATTTGTATGTATTAAAGTATGGGATTGCTACCAAAATGAACATTTCGAAACGTCTATGAGATCGTTAATTATTGTAAACGATATTATTTATTGGCGGAAAAGGAACTGAAATATATATATCATTTTCTATAGTGACAGTATATCTTATAAGCAAGTGCTGTAAATCAATTGTTTTTTTTTTGCTTTCGATGGTGCTGGCACGTATTACCAAAATAAATACAAGTAAAGTAATTCAAATGTCGCTTTCGATTGATTTTTCAAGGCTGCTTTCCGGAACTCTGTTGAAAGGCAAATTTTTTATCAACAACAACTTTTTTCATAGTTTTAAGAAATGATGTGAGTATCCTTTTTCGGCTAAATATGAAGTAATAATTAAATTGTTACATATACGTCTTAAATTATCATTTTTATTATTGTCGTTATTGTTATTTCCTCCTTGTGCGAAAAAAGGTGCAATTAATGTTGCAACATTGAGGATTTTATCTCTGGTTTAAGGCGACCATTATTATTTTATTTTCATCTCGTCAAAAAATAGCACTATAGGAGCAATTAACATAACTATCGAGACGCTCACTATATTCATAACCTTTTGTATAATTGTATATATTATATATAAGATTAACAAACGTTATAAAACTTATGTAAAAAGTAATATTAGAAACAATAGAGCTATAGAAATAGGCAAAACAGTAGAAGTAATGTAAACAAGAAAACAAATAAATAAAGAAATAATAAAAATTGTATGGACAAATTAATAGATTTAGTCTTTACTAACCAGGATAGAAACTAATATTAAGACAAGATAGAAAAGTTCGGTTAAGACCGAAGCTTAAATACCCTCCACCTTTTATAATCCTCTAAAAAATAAGTTCTTATTGCCATATTTATGTAAATAACTATTTCATGTACTTACGCAAATAGTGTTTTTTTTTAATTATAGGCATCACTTATATTTATACTAAATTTCAACTTGATAGGCACAGTATTGTGCGACATATAATTTTTTAAAGATACAATTTTTTTCAGGTGTGTTGACATTTTCATTTATTGTGGGCGTATCTCTTAACCGATTTTGCCTAATTTCAATACGGAACAATTTGATATCTCAAAAATTACGACCGTGAGAGTGCCAACAACAGACGGACACACGGACGGACATGTTTCAAACGATTTCTTTTTATGCTGATTAAGAATATATATGGTTTGTGGGGTCCCCGAGGCTTCCTTCGATGTGTTGTAAACGGATGATCAAAAGGAATGTACCCTCTTCCCTAAGGTGGAGGGTACACTTGACGCATTAGGACGTGCGAAATACTTTTCCACTTTACACATGACGAGCTCCTTTCATCAAATAAAACTTGACAAGGACACAAGGCCCCTAACTGCATTTTCAACTAATAAAGGTCATCTTCAATTTAAACGCCTACCTTTTGGCTTAAAAACATCTTCAAATAGTTTTCAAAGAATGCTTACGATAGCTCCAAGTGGATTGGATGCCAATGTATTTTTATATGTAGATGACATAATTATATTTGGATGCAGCCTACAACATCATAACGAAAACTTCCTCAAAGTATTCTCGCGTTTAAGGAAATACAATATGAAACTAAACGCAAGCAAATGCCAATTCCTCCGACTAGAAATAGTATATTTGGGCTATTTAATAACAAAGGACGGAATTAAAATAGACCCGTCAAAATATAAAGTTATAAAAGACTATAAAGACCGTTGTGGAAATGAAGTAAACTGAAGATGGGGTTATAAGATAAATCTATATCTTCAATTCACGTGGTGGGGAAAAAAGGGACTCGATGAAAATGGGAAATCCAAACACAGTTTGGTAATAGAATTTAGGAACGAACAAACTTATGACGATAGGTATCCGATGCCAGAAATATTTGTCGTCCTGTCGAACTGGGGGAACACAAAATACTATACCGCGTTAGACCTTAAGTTTGGTTTTCACTAGATCATATTAAAAGAATCCGATAGTAAACAAACAGCTTTTAGTGTAAACAATGGCAAGTACGAATTCTGCCGCTTGCCATTTTTATTAAAAAAAGGACGTAGTGTCTCTCAAAGGGCAATTGATGATGATTTGAGAGATGACGTAGGTTTATATGGAAGACATAATAATTCAATCACCTGATGAAATAAAGCACATGCAAGATATAAATGATGCCATCTATCGGTTTAAATTTGAACCATCGGTTATTTCGAATCTAACAATACTTGTGTCATTCTATTCTCTCACAAAATTCAGTATATTATCTCCACTGAACGAAATGAATCGATTTACGTTTAAGCAACGTTGGGATTTATTAGAAATTTATTTCCATAACAAAGACAATTGGTCTGAAATTCCACGAAAATGCCGTACAAAATTTGGTCGCAGAGAAGGAACAACAGTACCCGGTATATGCAAGTTTATTGCTAAAGTTTATGAAATTGGTTTCATTGTTGATGCGCCAAGACGTGAGCGTGCTCGTACAGTGCGTACACCAGAAAATATCGAAGCTGTGGCTGAGAGTGTGCGTGAAAATCCATCAACATCAATTCGTCATCGTTCTCAAGAATTGAACATTTTACGCACCAGTTTACGTCGAATTTTACGAAAAGGTCTCGGTATAACGCCTTACAGAGTTCAATTGGTTCAAGAGTTGAAGCTACATGACCATCCGCTTCGTTTTCGCTTTGCTAGATGGGCCAACGAGAAACTGCACAATGATGCCGATTTTGCCAAAAAAAAAAAATCATCTTTTGGTATGAAGCTCATATTCAACTTGGTAGGTACGTTAATAAGCAAAATTGCCGTATTTTGGGTTTAGAAAACCCACGCGTGGTCTTCCAGAAGCCAATGCACCCATTACAAGTGACTGTTTGATGCGGCTTGTGGAGCGCAGGCATCATTGGCCCATATTTATTTGAAAATGAGGACGGCGCAACCATTACGGTCAATAGAGACACCTTTCGCACCATGAAAACCGAGTATCCGCTCTTCATGGTATTGATATGTTTGTTCTCAACAGGATGGTGCAACTTGCCACACATCTCATGCCACAATCGATTTATTCCGTCAAACGTTCGATGGCTGTTTAATTAATCGAAATGGTTATGTCAATTGGCTGTCAAGAAGCTGCGTTGGACTATTTTCTGTGGGGCGGCGTTAAAGACAAGTGTTATGCCGACAAGCCAGAGACAATTGAGCATTTGAAGGCCAACATTTGTGATGCCATTGCCGAATAAAATCGAAAAAAATTGGTACGATCGAATGAGGTACTGCGAGGCCATCCGTGGCAGCCATATGAATGAAATAATATTCTATTTCTAATAAGAACAATTGTACTTCACAACAAAAAAATAAATTTGGCAAAATTTCAAACCGAGGTGGTCTCGTATTTAAAAACTATTAAAATATGGGAAGGAGATAATATAATATTGTTTATTTCAAGATTCCCTTTGCTAATGAATATATGTAGTTTTGTCAAAGTTTTCCCGGTAGTTCTGTGGTTAACATGGAGCGCCCCATTGAAAAAATCACTTTACCCCCGTAAAAGAGTACAAGGAAACTAGCTCTAGTTATATTTGCCGCCTCAGTTCACAAAGTGATTAGCTCAGATGCTCAATTACAATCCCGCTCAATACTATAAGAATAGGAAAAACTGGGGTGATTTCATACAGTGACATTCTCAAAAAAGTTAAACAGGATGACAGTATGCGCAAACTAGATAAGTACATTGTTAAAATTCGTAAAACTAAGAGCGGTGAAATGATGTTTGAACTTAAGAAAACGCGTGGTGGTAACCCCACACAATATAAAGAGGAACTCAGCACGATGTAAAACACATCGGTAATGAGAAAACAGTGCTACTGAGAGATCTTGATAAAGTCACAGAAAAAGACGAAATAGTGGAGGCAATAAACTCTCATTCAAGAGATGTAAAAATAGATGTAATTGCCATAAAATCCATCAAGAAGTCATTTGCCAACACCCAAATGGCCATTCTTAGCCTACCCAGTAGGCTTGCGGCAGACTTATTGCAAGCAGGCAAAATCAAAGTTGAATAAGTCGTCTGCTGAGTTCGGGAATGTTCAACTCCGAAATGTTGTAAATGTCTGCAGTATGGACATATATTTAAAGCCTGTACGAGTAGTGTAGATAGGAGCAAGTACTGCCTCAATTTCGGTAAGCCAGGGCACATAGCCAAATAGTGTGGAAACAAGGCAGAGTGTGCAATATGTGCAAGTAAAGGATTAGGCTATAACCACCTTATACGTGGTAGACGATGCCCAACCTATCTAGTAACAAACTCGAAATAAGCAAAATGAAGATACTGCAATTGAATTTGAATCATTGTACAGGAAATGGGCATTTTTATCTTTAGCTGTTACATAGTCTAGATTTAGAGCAATTTAAAGATATCCTCGGCATGATAGCCGAGGATGTAAGAACACATAAACCAGCCTTGATCGCGGGCGATTTTAATGCCTGGGCCATGGAATGGGGCAGTAGATGTACTAATAAGAGAGGCGAAGCCATATTAGAAGCCCTTTAGTCCTTAGGCGTCACGCTACTAAATGATGGTGTCAAAAACCCATTTGAGAATAATGGAGTAGGCTCGAAAATTGACTTAATATTCGTCTCTAATTGCCTAGTACGTTATGTAATTGGCACGTTAGCGATATATATAGTCAAAGTGACCACTATGCAATCATTACAAAGATATGTCTTCATATTCAGCTGGCAAGCACGCCTACTAAGCACTACGGAAGGGGGTGGAAACTTCAAACTCTGGTCCCGAATGTGTTTAAGGTTATGATCGCGGATGATATAATATGATATAATTCTATGGTCAGACGATCAAACCTTCTCAATAGTAAGCCAGTATATTGGTGGAATAACGAGATCGATAATGCGAGGCAGTAGTGTTTAGCTGCCAGACGTAGAGCACAGCGTCATATTCCTCAGAATATGAAACCCACAGAAATAGATATACGGGAGCGCATAAGCGGCTTAATAGAGCAATAGGGGCTAGATATCAATCTGGGGCGGGGCCTACAAAACTGTAATGGCCAAAGTTAATTGCTACAAAAGGAGTGTTCCCACAGACTTCGAATTCATGAAAAAGGTGGTTGAAATGCTTTTTCCAAAGCATGATATAACTAATGCATACCTAAATGTATCACCCGATAGACTCCCTGCGATATTTCCCGCTTTAGATAGGTTTAACAGTACCAACTCTAATAGGGCACCATATGATGTCCTCGATGCGTTACTGTCCGAGTTAACACAAGAGGTGCCGCCAACACTAAGCGGCTCCGATAATGCTGCTCTATCTGGAGTACCCCTCAGCACTGATACATGGCGTATATCACCTAATGAGTTGCGAAGAGCGACTCGAAGGTTTGACAATAATAAAGACCCTGGTCCTGATGGCATACCCAATGAAGCCCTTAAAATCGCTGCAAAACATAACCCTAACTTACCTTTGTACGTATACAATAACCTACGCTTCGGTTTATTTCCAAGCATATGGAAAAGGCTGTAGAGAATCTGAAGAGTGCTGGGGTAGACCCAGAGCCAGCCAGAGTTCAATTCAAAGAAAATTTATATTTTTAAAATAAACAAGTGAAAAAAGTCGGTCAAGCAAATATCTCCAAAAATAGTAGGACCTCATATAGGGGGGGTCCAATCCGGTCCATTTTTAATAAGGTTCCATTTTGGGCCAATACACTGTAAAGAAGTTCTTGAGGTAGCTGGGGTATAACTCAGTGAGTTCAAGGTGCCTCACAAAAAATTTATATGACGGGATGTTATTTGTCTCAAATTTTTGGACTTGCCTTCTTTAATTTGACATTTTAGCGCGGTAATGGTTTGTGGTGCGGGGCATGGCGTTACTGCAGATCGATGGGTGAGCGGTGCAAATGCGGTGAATGGTACAGAGCGGTGAGCGGTACAAATGTGTACTACAGTGCGGACCAATGAGTGGTATAAGAACGGTGAGCGGTACAAGCGTGACGGTAATGAGTGATAAACGGTACAAGAGCGGTGTGTGGTACAAGTGCGACTTGCGGTGCTAAGCAATGAACGGTGAAAAGTAAGAACAGCGAGCGGTACGAGAGTAACTTACCGTGCTTGAATGATGAGCGGTACAGGAGCAGTACAAGATACAAGAGCGGCGAACGTTGCAGAGCGATGACTGTTATTAGATACGGCAAGCGGTACAGGATAGAGAGTGGCGAGCGTTGGAGACTGATGAGCGTTCTGGATACAACGGCAAGCGGTACAAGATACAGAGCAGTGATCATTTGCAGGATACAAGAGCGTTACTGGATATAAGCGGCAAGCGATACAGAATACAGACTGGCGAGCGTTGCTGTTGCGGAGCGATTAAACGTTACTGGATGCAAGTGGCAAGAGTTACGGGATACAAGAGCGGCAAGCGCTGCTGTTGTAGAGCGATAAACGTTACTGTATACAAATGGCAAACGTTGCTGTTGCAGAGCGATAAACGTTACTGGAAACAAGTGGCGAGCGTTGCTGTTGTAGAGCGATAAACGTTTCTGGACACAAGTGGCAAGCGTTACGGGATACAAGAGCGGTGAGTGTCGCTAAAAGATGCGCGAACTAGGCCTTACAATATAAATACTGTAGGATATCTAGGCGCGGGGTACAGAGGCCGTACAGTATAAATATTGTAAGCGCGGAGTACAAAGATAGCAACGACGACCTAAGCCATGTAATGTAAAAGTTGCAGTATATATAGGCGCGATCTGACTAACGACGCAGCCAAGTCACTCAAAAAAAGGTAACATTAGTTTTATTTTTTATAATTTATTTATTTTACTCACCTTATCTTGTCTACGGCTACAGCCACACTACATGATTTCTTACAATTTTTCACGTCTTTTATAATGTGACGGTGCTCACACTCATTCTAACTTCCTAATACTAATATAATATTTTAATTGCGTCTTAAATAATAATAACAAAATATAAGCAAACAATTCAATACAGCGGGAATTCTAATTACGTTTCAAAAATAGTAAAGCAAAATAATACAACAAAATAAGTAAAACAATTCAATGTCTTCAATATTTAAATAACTGTAATACTGATATAAGAATATAGAAAATAATAGTATACTTAGTTTATGATGACGTATGTCGGGTTCTGGTTTTCCTTTTAGAAAAGACGCTTAGTGCGTAGCGCAAAACGAGTGGTGCGACTTTGCGCGTCACAACACGTCTTTGTACCAAATTTCATCAAAATATCTCAAAAAATGCGACCTGTAGCTTGCGCACACGACTTACAGTTGACAGCAAGGCGTTGGCAATAATATTGTTGCGGATAAAAGGTTTAGAGTTAGTAAATGTGAAAGATTGTATAACCGCCCAAAAAGCTTGGGAAAAAATGAAAAAAAAATCAACTGGTAGAACATCTGCTGATGAGACCTCGATGAAGGCGATGCACCGATCCAGGTTCAACCTTTCCAGTCGCCAAGTATTAATTTTTCACAATTTCTAACATTTCATTACAGCTTTCAAATAAAGTCAGATGAAAAAAAAATTATAACATATATACATTAAAAACTTATTAAAATTTTTTTTCTTTCATATAATAAGGTGCTGCCAAAAAACGCACTTGAATTGGTGCATATAGATGTGTGTGGACATCTCAAGGCGGTGCCTCATACTTCATAATTTTTATTGACGATTTCTCACGTTTTATATTCGTTCACTTTTAGAAGAGAAAGTCGGATACGTTCGAAGTGTTTAAGCCATTCCTAAGTGAATCTGAAAGGCGTACAAGGTGTACGTTATAACGTTTGAGGAGCGAAAATGGAGTATTAATACATAAACAAAAATATTGAAAATTTCCTTAAAGATAGTATAAAGGTATAGTTTGTGATGAATTTTAAATTAAAATTTCCATCACACGATTATTACTATTACATTTTTTATCTCTTTTATGAAGTTAAATAATATGTTATATATATATATCTGGTTTCATTTGCCTTTTTCTAATCTATACGTTCGTATCTTAAGCAATGAAGTCGAATTTTGTTATGTATATTTTTTTTTTCTTCTTTTTTTTTTCATTATTGAATATATAATGTTTGTTTAAATTTTATACTACGGACCGAAAACAGTGAAGAATTAGTTTTTTGTTGATTTTTGGTTTTTTGCGCATGTGTTACTGTTGTTATTTTTTTTGTTCTTACAAGCAAAGCAAAGGGAATACCATGGATTACACATACAATGCAAAGGAATGTTTGTCATTATGGCGCATGCGACTTAGAGACTTTTGGACAGTGGTTTTTTACGCGCATGTGTACTGTTGTTGTTCTTTCTGTTCTTATAAGCAAAGCAAAGGGAATACCATTGATTGCAAGATTTTGTACTTATGTTGTTTTATATATTATGAATGAAAGAATAAATAAATACATATTGTAACTAATATATGAAAATGAGGCTTTCTTCTATCTTTCTTCATTCGACCTTTCCACTTTTCGACTATTTATACATGTTTTCTTGATGTTTTGTAAAATTGTTTTTTTCAAGTTTTTTTTATTGTATTTTGGGGCAGAAAAGTATTGAAGAATTCTTTAAAAAATATATAAAAGTAGTTAACACAAGCTATATTTGGTAACACAAGGCAGCGTAATATTACAATAAACATATTTTTGTATATGAACATTTGATATTTTTGTATACATTCATTACTTGCGAATACATTTGCTTGTATGTATTGTATCTGACTTGAAAAAATCGTGAGATTCTGTTAACAAATTTGAAAGAGAATGACACTCCGTCTCTATATTTTGTGGTCTCTGGTCCACACAATGATGTTGTTATATAAAAAGTAATTCAAATTATAAAAAGAAAAAATTGTCTATTTTTGCAAAAGCACTTAAAATTGTTAAATATTTTTCGAAAATAAATAAAGAATACTTAGCTTCGATAACACTCGATTATTTTTCAGAAAACAAAAATCAAGTTAGATAATTATTACGAATCACTTTTAAAAGTTTACAACTTTACACTACTTAACGACTCGACAGCTCAGCGAATAATGTATGAACAATTTTTATTGTTTTACCATTCATTGAAATAGTAAAGTTGGAAGGACGAAAGCAATTGTGAATTACAATGCATTTACTTTTTGTAGGATTTATGCAAAGCCTTTTAACACTTTACGCAAATTTAGCTGCTAAATCCAACGAGCAGCTAAGGCATAGTTGAACGACATCGGCGTCCATATGAACAAAAATCTATTTATCTGCCACAAAAATTGAACTATAAACTTGAAATTTAGCTTCATCGATATGCCGCAAATGGGCCTTTTCGGATTAGAGAAACGCCTACAATCAATAAAAATATTTATATCTGCTACAAAAACTGACCTAAAAACTTGATGTGCCAAAAATAGGTGTGGTCCTATAGTAGAAACGCCCACAATCGACAAAAATCTATATATCTACCACAAAAGTTGACCTCTAAACTTAAAATTTAGTGCACTTATTAAAGGTTATCCCTTCCATTAATGTGCCAAAAATGGGCATGGTCGGACAACAGACACGCCCACAATTTACAAAAAAACCATATTCAACGCAAAAGTAGACTTGGAAGCTGATACGTAATACGTATACTATTAGATAACGCAATATATATATATATATTTGTCACGTTCACCGTTGTGGAGATGGAGGGTATTTAAGATTTGGCCTAAGCCAAATTTAGTTTTGTTTTTTACTTATATTTATATTTTTTACTGGTGTTGTTGTTGTTGCTTCTGCGATTGCTGCTCATCTTTTTTGTTATAATTATAATTTATAATTTTATCTATCTATTATGTAGGATGAAAGAATTAGAGAGCGAGAAGAATTAGAAGAGAAGAAACTAAAACAGTCGGAGCAGAACAACCAAAGCCATGTTAATATTTTTATTAATATCATTATTCTATTTTAAATAAGACCACATGGGTTATAATCAAGTCAAGTTTTTTAATAATTTCAATAAATAATTCCTACATACATGTGTAAAAGCTGAAATCGTTATAGGTAAAATAAAAGATAGAAATATTCTGCGTAAATGCTTATTTTTCCAAGAATTATAAGCAGGAGGGTGAAACTTTAAAAACCTTTGAAAAATTGTATGTATAACAAAGAAGCCCAGCGTTGAATGATAGTAACCGCAGTAATCAAACGTGAAGATAGAGACTCTCCAATTTTCACAAAGACTATGTACACGTTGAAAGAAGTCGAAGATTCAATATCAACATTTTTAGGTGACGGGTCACTAAACATAGATACCTGGATAAATGAATTCGAGGAAACAGCAGAAGTTGTTAAATGGAATCAATTACAAATGTTTGTATATGCAAAGCAGCTATTAAAAGGTGCAGCTAAATTATTTGTGAAAGGACACGTTGGAATTAAAAATTGGACTATGTTGAAAACATTACTTAGGGGTGAGTTTTCAATATGTCAACTATGTCAGCATCCGAAGTGCATCAGAAGTTGCTAAATAAAAATTTTAAATAAAAATTAAAGCCTGATTGAATATTTATATAGTATCATAGAAATTGGAAAACATATCAAGTGTCATAGAATATTTTATAAACGGCGTTCTTGATTCCAAAACAAACAAAATTCCTTTACATCAAGCGAAAAATATCAAAGAGTTGAAACAACAAGTAAAGGTATACGAAAAAATAAGAAACCCTAAATTAAAAGCAGAGACAAATTAAGTGCTTCAAATGCAACGATTTCGGACACCGCTCATATGAATGCAGTTTAAACAAAAAGACAATTCAAACCGAGCCAACTAATATAGTGCCTAACAGTAGAAGATTAATATTTAAAAATGTTAAAGTTTTGGGACAACGACTTCATGCTTTAAGAGACACGGGTAGTGAACTATGTTTGATTCGTAAAAATACTCTGTTACGTCTAGATAAAGTTGACCTGAAAGAAGAAAAGATTAAGCTTTGTGGTATAAATCAAAGTGAAATAGAGATCATTGGATATTTTAATACCAAAATTAGATGGCTTTATATTTGATATAACGTTTCATGTGGTAGAAGAAAATCGTATAAATCACGAAGGCATGATTGGTTTGAGCTTGTTGGAAAAGGTTGAAATAATTATTAAAAATGAACAAGCCACTGTTACAAAAAATATATCAAAAGTGGATAAATCTGTATCTAAAGAGATTAAGGATTTGACAATTTAAATACTGTAGCAGAAAATATCACTGTAGAAAATTAATTAGATGTTCATTATTTAAACATGACAATTCGCAACGATATCATAGAGATGATAGATGAATGTAAACCTCAAAAGATTTCGAATACCTCAGTTTCCATGAAGGTTGTTTTAAAAGATGATAATAATCCGGTCTACCAAGACGTATTTCATGTTTAGATAAAAAAATAGTTAAAAATCAAATTTTAGAATGGTTGAAAGATGGCATCATTAAACAAAGTACATTCAAGTATGCATCTCCTATAGTACTGGTATCTAAAAAAGATCACTCTAAGATTGTTGTAATTATAGACAACTGAACAAAAAAATAATACGAGATAATTTCCCGATGCCAATTATAGAAGATGTTATAAATAAACTTCAAGAAGGAAAGGTATATACTATATTAGATTTTATTAATGAATTTTTCCATGTTCCAGTAGAAGAAAACTCACAGATGTATACGACGTTTGTCACGCACTATGGCCAATATGAATTCCGATATGTATCATTTGGTATCAGTAATTCCCCAGTAGTTTTTACACGTTATATTTCCGCTGTCCTACGGGAGTTAATACAGAACAGGACCATAATCGCGTATATGGACCATATTGTTATACCATCGAAAACTGAAGAAGATGGTCTACAAAAACTTAAGATAGTGTTAAAAAGGCAGCATCAAGCGGTTTACGCATAAACTGGTCAAAATGTCAATTCCTCAGACGAAAGGTTGATTTTTTAGGAGAATATTGAGAATAGAGGAAAAGACTAAAGCGGTAAAAACTTTCTATAATTACTGATCAAAAGACTGTTCAAAGATTTCTCGGACTTACTTCCTATTTTCGGAAATTTATTAAAGTTTATGCGCATATTGCAAGACCAATAACAAATTTATTACGAAAAGAATTTATATTTAAAATAACTGTGGAAGTATTACTTTCATTCTAACAACTTAAAGAAACGCTTGTTAATGTTCCCGTTTTGAAGCTTAACCCAAATGCCTTAACGGAAATACATACAGATGCAAGTAAGTTTGGCTATGGTGGTGTATTGCAAAAGGATTCTGAAGACGAACAAATGCATCCTATACAATATATGAGTAAGCAAACGAAGGTGCATGAAAAAAATTACCATTCTTATGAACTAGAGGTTCTAGCTATTATTGAAGCATTAAAAAAGTGTCTATTTATTAGGTATTCCATTTAAGATTATTACAGATTGTAATGCATTTCAGATGACAAAAACGTTCCCTCAAGAGTAGCGCGTTGGGCTATGTATTTACAAGAATTTTTATACGAGATAGAGCATCGATCCGCCCTAAAGATGAAGCATGTCGATGCACTTTGTCAAGTAGCACGTTTAGTTATTGAAGGAAATTTAACACATCGCTTGAAAATTGCACAATCCGATGATGATTATATAAGAGCAATAAAAGTTGAATTGGAAAATGGAAATTATGATGACTTTTATTTAAAGCATGGAATATTATATAAGGATTCAAATCAAGAATTAATAGTTGTACCTACATAGATGGAAGATGAGATCGCTAACAGACAAGGCCATTATGGAGCATCTAAAACACAAGAGCTAATCCAGAAGCAATATTATATACCCCACTTAAGTGCTAAAGTACAAAAAATAGTACAAAGTTGTGTTGAATGTATTATAAGTGACGCCAAGGCTGGTAAAAAGAGGGATATCTAAACCCGATTGAAAAAGAAGACAAGCCGTTAATGTCGTATCATATCGATCACGTTAGACCAATGGATACCACACGAAAAGCGTACAATCATTTATTAGTTATAGTAGATGGATTTACAAAGTTTGTATGGCTGTATTTCACCAAATCAACAGTTGCTCAAACAATTGTCGAATGCTTAGAAAAACTGTCTGCAATATTCGGTAATCCGTCACGCATAATTACTGATAGAGGTACGGCGCATACATCTGGAATATTCGAACAATATTGCAAAGATATAAAGTTGTGTGTAGATTGCGTCATGGAAGATACAAGGTAGAGAAGGCAGGAATAATTTCAATAAATAATTCCTACATACATGTGTAAAAGCTGAAATCGTTATAGGTAAAATAAAAGATAGAAATATTCTGCGTAAATGCTTATTTTTCCAAGAATTATAAGCAGGAGGGTGAAACTTTAAAAACCTTTGAAAAATTGTATATATAACAAAGAAGCCCAGCGTTGAATGATAGTAACCGCAGTAATCAAACGTGAAGATAGAGACTCTCCAATTTTCACAAAGACTATGTACACGTTGAAAGAAGTCGAAGATTCAATATCAACATTTTTAGGTGACGGGTCACTAAACATAGATACCTGGATAAATGAATTCGAGGAAACCGCAGAAGTTGTTAAATGGAATCAATTACAAATGTTTGTATATGCAAAGCAGCTATTAAAAGGTGCAGCTAAATTATTTGTGAAAGGACACGTTGGAATTAAAAATTGGACTATGTTGAAAACATTACTTAGGGGTGAGTTTTCAATATGTCAACTATGTCAGCATCCGAAGTGCATCAGAAGTTGCTAAATAAAAATTTTAAATAAAAATTAAAGCCTGATTGAATATTTATATAGTATCATAGAAATTGGAAAACATATCAAGTGTCATAGAATATTTTATAAACGGCGTTCTTGATTCCAAAACAAACAAAATTCCTTTACATCAAGCGAAAAATATCAAAGAGTTGAAACAACAAGTAAAGGTATACGAAAAAATAAGAAACCCTAAATTAAAAGCAGAGACAAATTAAGTGCTTCAAATGCAACGATTTCGGACACCGCTCATATGAATGCAGTTTAAACAAAAAGACAATTCAAACCGAGCCAACTAATATAGTGCCTAACAGTAGAAGATTAATATTTAAAAATGTTAAAGTTTTGGGACAACGACTTCATGCTTTAAGAGACACGGGTAGTGAACTATGTTTGATTCGTAAAAATACTCTGTTACGTCTAGATAAAGTTGACCTGAAAGAAGAAAAGATTAAGCTTTGTGGTATAAATCAAAGTGAAATAGAGATCATTGGATATTTTAATACCAAAATTAGATGGCATTATATTTGATATAACGTTTCATGTGGTAGAAGAAAATCGTATAAATCACGAAGGCATGATTGGTTTGAGCTTGTTGGAAAAGGTTGAAATAATTATTAAAAATGAACAAGCCACTGTTACAAAAAATATATCAAAAGTGGATAAATCTGTATCTAAAGAGATTAAGGATTTGACAATTTAAATACTGTAGCAGAAAATATCACTGTAGAAAATTAATTAGATGTTCATTATTTAAACATGACAATTCGCAACGATATCATAGAGATGATAGATGAATGTAAACCTCAAAAGATTTCGAATACCTCAGTTTCCATGAAGGTTGTTTTAAAAGATGATAATAATCCGGTCTACCAAGACGTATTTCATGTTTAGATAAAAAAATAGTTAAAAATCAAATTTTAGAATGGTTGAAAGATGGCATCATTAAACAAAGTACATTCAAGTATGCATCTCCTATAGTACTGGTATCTAAAAAAGATCACTCTAAGATTGTTGTAATTATAGACAACTGAACAAAAAAATAATACGAGATAATTTCCCGATGCCAATTATAGAAGATGTTATAAATAAACTTCAAGAAGGAAAGGAAGATACAAGGTAGAGAAGGCAGGAAGGAAAAATTCGGGGCGAATTACTTATCAAGACAGCCAAATGTTGGATGAGCGAATTAGAGAGCAAGAAGAATTAGAAGAGGAGAAACTAAAACAGTCGGAGCAGAACAACCAAAGCCATGTTAATATTTTTATTAATATCATTATTCTATTTTAAATAAGACCACATGGGTTATAATCAAGTCAAGTTTTTTAATAATTTCAATAAATAATTCCGACATATATATATATGAATTTGTATTTAGTTGATAAAATATGTAACTAAATGATGTGAATAAATAAAATAAAATTTAAAAAAATATCATAAATGGTGAGATGCCCGGCATGGTACCCCCAAAGTACCAAATCGTATCTTAATATGTTACAACTTATTCAGAACAAAGTCCTCAAAATGATGATAAATCTACCAAGAAGATTTCCTACAATTGAACTCCACAAAAGAAGTAGTAATATAATAATAAAAGACCTGTTACATGCTCTGACGACCCCTTTCTCCGAAAGATGTAGAAATTCAAGACATAATTTTATAAGAAATCTCTCCATTTAAGATAAAGGCGATATATATTTTACTTAACATTTTATTATAAAGTTGCTTACCAGAGGAAAATTTGCAATTGTTAATATTTCTTGACAAGACTTGGTGAAGCATGGGCAATTGGTTCATTAATTAACTCTACCAAATTTAGACCCGATTAGATTTAATATCTCAAAATGTACGACCACGAACCAGTATACACACATACGAACTGATGGCTATATTGATAGATTTTAAGTACTACGGTTACAAATTAAAACTTTGAATAATAATGAAAAATATTTTAATAATTAACAAACTGAATTAATTATAAATAATTAATGATATAGGATATATTGGTTTTATTCGAATGTTTGTAAGCAATACAAGGCGGCGAGCCGTACTTCCAAAGAGTATATATTCTTAAAAAGCATCAATATGGAAGTCGATTTAGCCCTCGTGTCTGTGCGTGTTTGTTATGTTCATGTACACTTTTTGGTTTTTGCCCCGGTACTCAACATTGAAGGGATTGAGGATAAAGCAAATAAGCACATCCATATGCTTATTTCGTTTACATTTTCCTGATACGCGAAAATCAGGAAAATTTAAACGAAAACTCAGAAAATTTTTATGAATGTGAAACAGCGCAAATAGCGTCTATAGAAACTTCGATCACATTAAAAGATGTCTTAGAAATGAAAGATAACTAATTATGATTAAAAGCTATTGAAAACATATATAAAACATACTTGTTGAATCAAACATAAAAAATAGTAGAATGTCCAAAATACAGAAAATTAATCAGTAAAAGATTCGTATTTCGTGAAAAAGAAAAATGCTCGGTTGGTAGCTAAGGGGAGTCCTCAACGTATAGGTGAAGTTTATTTTGGTACATATTCCTCTGCGGTGCGCTCTACAGTGATCAGGTTACTGCCTGCATTGTCCACTAAAATGAATCTTGAAATACATCAAATGAACGTAGTAATTGCGAATCTAAAGAGCGTTTTAGATATTGACGTTTACATGGAAATTCCCGGTTACATGGAATTTCTTAGAAAACTACTTGAAAATAAAAATGATAACAAGATAGAGAAGAACTTCTCTGGTTAAGACCAAATCTTAAATACCCTCCATCTTTTATCCTCTAAAAAAGAAGCTTCCTATTGCCATATTTATGTATATGACTATTTCATGTACTTATGCAAATAGTGTTTTTTTTTAATTAAAGGCGTTTGCGTTATTTAATCACGCCCATTTTTGGCACAATGTTGAATAACGGTATTTATATTTATACCAAATTTCAACTTGACAGGTATAGTATTGCGCGATATATAATTTTTTAAAGTTACAATTTTTTCGTGGTATGTTGAGTTTTTCGTTTATTGTGGGCGTTTTTCTTAACCGATTTTGCCCAATTTCGATATACGGAACAGCGAAATTAAACTCAGAATAAGTGTGCCAAGTTTTAATTTGATATCTTAAAAATTACGACCGTGAGAGTGCCAACAACAGACGGACACACGGACGGACATATCTCAAACGATTTCTCTTTTCATGCTGATTAAGAATATATATGGTTTGTGGGGTCTCCGAGAGTTCCTTCGATGTGTTGTAAACGGATGATCAAAATGAATTGTATACCCCTTACGACAGGGACACACGGACATACATGTCTAAATCGACTCAGTTTTTGACGCTGATCAAGAATATATATACTCTGTAGGGCCTCTGACGCCTTCTTCTGGGTGTTGCAAACGGAAGAACAAACTCCCTCATACTGAGATGGAGGGTATAATAATAATTTTAATAATATGTGGGTATATTGTTTTTGTTCAAATGCTTGTAAGTATTGGAATGGGATGAGAAACACCTCTAAGAGGCTCAGCGTTAATAGAAGTGTCCGTCCAAGTTCGAATTTCCACACATAATTTTGGAACTTTAGCATTCCCCATATAAGTTGATTGCTCCCTTTGCAATACCCAGATGGAGGCGTTAGAGACCTCACAAAGTATATATATTTTAGACCGAATGTTTATTTAATTTATTGGAATGTTTATAGTTGTACGTATTGAGATATTGAGTTAAAAGTTTTTTACTTCCATTTCTAGTTTCTAACCAGAGGTAGTTATTAAAAATCGTGAATTTTTCTAAAGAAATACTTTCTTTATAATACGACGTTATTTTGTGGCATGGATCAAAAAATGGTCCGAATGGACGGGACTGCTATTATAGGAACTTGTTGAACCTAATTAGATTATGTCTGGTCTGATTATGTCTTGTTATTTTTATTGTTTGGAAAAATTATACTGTTGTAATGTACTCTTTTAATGATGGTGGGTATTTTATTTTAGTGAGGAGGGGGTTGGTAACCTTGGAATGTACTCTAAAGTCAATTTAATTTAAATTAAGTATAGTAGTCAAAATAAATTGTCTCTTTAAATCAATCTTCATATTAAGGAAGTTTAGAGGTCACAATTTAAATGTGGTTTATACTTACGTACAAAACGAAGAAACTGTAATCCGAAATGTCTCGTAAAGTCCAAGCTTTCGAGCTAGACAGATTTTATTTAATTTAGGGCTATTTAGCAATTCCATACACTCTAAATAAGAATTAATTTCATAATATTTATATAAAATTTTATCTTCATGTCAAATATCGTAAACATTTCTACTACAGGCAGACATACACGGACACCTCGACACGATTTAGATATGGTTGCTTTTAATAATTTTTTATATTTTTCAGTACTGGTTGATACACAAACCTACAATATATCGCATAAAATTGAGAAAGGTTGGAATATTAGACTATAGTATATTTATACACAAAATAAGTTTTGTGAATATATATTAATATTTGTACCTTTATTGTAAGCGTTAAAAGAATCAAACTCATCTACATATTGAATGTCATAGATCAACAAGTTATGTGGAAAGTAACTCTTATCTTGATTAATGTTGTGCACAGCAAATATGAAGGATAATTCATTTGTTGTATTCACTTCATTTTTTGGAAAAAAGGCCCCTGGAAACACTTAAGGTCAAGCATATTTCAGTAAAATTTTGATTTTATACAAATACCAATTTTAATAATGGGTGGTAAGCAGTTAACATACAGTGTTAGAATGATCAAAAAGAAGTATTCCTTCTGCATTTCAATACACTATTTCAACAAAAAAGTATTTTTATATGTTAATCACTATTGTTACACTTGTGTATAGTACCACAACGTATCACAAAATTTAAAAAATGCGAAGGCTAATTTGCACAATCCTACCTACTATAAATTAAACAAAATGAAATAGACGAAAACGACTAAAAAAACTGCAAAATAGGCAAACAAATATATCAAAAATTATGCATGGTACGACAGTATTCGGAATGGTTTTTTCTCAAAATAAAAAATATTGTTTAAAACAAGTAAAAATATTATAGTCGCTCAAACCCGACCATCAAATACTCTACACCATAAATAAAAATTTTTTATTTTTTGTACCACTTCTAATTTTTTTCTTTGAAAAATAAAAAATTTTTATTATTTCCTGCTTTTTCTGTACCTTTTTTCTGTATTTTTTGTTTGTTTATGAAATCAAAAAACAATTTTTATATGGGGAGGGTTCTAAAAATAATCCAATCCCAACTATTTTTTAATAAGTTTATTTTTGGACCGATACATGTCCCTATACCAAATTTCATCGAAATATCTCAAAAAATAATAGGACTTCATATGGGAGGGGGTTCTAAAAATGGTCCAATCCGGTTCATTTTCAATAGACTTCCCCTTTGGTCCAATATATGTCCGTGTACTAAATTTCATCAAAATATCTCAAAAAATACGACCTGTAGCTTGCGCACAAATTTAGACAGACAGACGGACAGACGGACATGGTTAAACCGATTTTGATTCTGAATCGATCAGTATAACTGAAGGTGGGTGTGGCATTTTCCATTTAGGTGTTACAAACATCCAACAACAACTTAATACACCCTTTTCCACAGGGTGGTGCAGGGTATAAAAATAAT
The DNA here is from genome assembly GCA_949710015.1 of Crataerina pallida. Taxonomy (NCBI): domain Eukaryota; kingdom Metazoa; phylum Arthropoda; class Insecta; order Diptera; family Hippoboscidae; genus Crataerina; species Crataerina pallida. Next base: position 7,161,867 of record OX453294.1, read on the forward strand.
ATCCGACATGTCTTTAGCTTTATCAAAAGAATAGTTATTAATGGTCTTTTATTGATACACAAGAGTTAATAAAAAACAAGTAAGAAAACTGAATTTGGCTTAGGCCAAAACTTAAATAGCCTTAACCTCCACAACGGTGGGAGTGGCAAATATATATATAACCGAAAACCTTATACATAGAGCTTTCTCGATTACAGACCATAAATACAAAAGAGAAATAACCCATAAAGTCCGAAACATCCTAGCGAAAAACAGCTTTCCATATAAAATAATAAAAACCTTACTACATGCCGAGTATTCCCACCAAGAACACAGTAATAAAGAATATAAAATCAACAACAAAAAATATTTTGCGATCCCCACTCTCACTTAAAAAATAAAACACAAACAAAACAACAAAGTAACATTATATATGGCATTAAATGTTTGGAAAAAAGAGAAGAAGACTGTGACAAAATATATGTAGGCACAACCAAAAGATCTCTGGAAACGAGACTAAATGAACACAAAAATTACACAAAAAGGGAGACAGACAAATCAGGTCTATCACAGCACATTTCTAATACCAATTATACAGCTGATATACTTGACAAAGAGAACCATACTCAAAAGAGGTATATTAAAGAAAACCTATATACAAACAACACTATAATAAGGTGATAAACAAAAAAGAAAACTTAGACAGGACAAACACCATATACCAACTACCTCTGAGAAACGCACAAAAACAAAGTAGGAATAGACAATAAATATGGGTGATTTGGGTAAAGCAGTGATCGATAGTCAAAATAAAAATAAAAAATAGCCATTAGTAGAAAGAGAATAGAAAAGAAAAAGGAAAAAAAAATGCCAGTCGCGCATACTTAATTTTGAATAATTGTAAATATATTACAATAACTATATCAAACCCTTGAAAAGGTCTCCAAAAAAGAGACGAAACATCGGAAGAAGGGGAAAAATTATGAAGATATAAAATAAATAAAAAGAAAAAAATTATTTACAACACAGACCTCGTGCCTAAAAGAAAGCAAAAAAATCAACAAATAAATAGGTCAAAAAAAGCTCACCAAACAACAAATATATATATATACTAACTGTTGCCCAGGGCTTTACCCGCGTGGAATTCGGTTATCTCGCGGGATAAAACGTTGCCTATGCCCTTCCCTACGATCTGAAATTTTTGAAACCGATATTGCCCGATTTTACTTACAACCTGCCTGCAGACACCTAACATATGTGTACCAAATTTCAGCTCGATATCTCAAGAATTACGACCGTGAGTGTGCCAGCAGCAGACAGACACACAGCCACACGGATACACGGACGGACAATGTTTAAATCGAATCAGTTTTTGATGTTGAGCTAAAATAAATATGCCCACAATCAACAAAAATCTCTTACGGCTACAAAAATTAACCCACAAAGTTCAAATGTGTTATATTAAAGTGCGCCAATTTACAAAAAAAAATGTTTTCGGCGTAAAATTTATGTCATACATCATAGTATGATTTGTACAGCGTACTAACAATTAATTAGTATTTTGCCACGCCCTATTGTTAAGGATATTTAAAAATCGACCTAAGACGAATTTAGTTTTTTTACTTACTTTGTACTATTTTTATCTCAAAGCTTCTCTGTACACTATGTTAGTAGTCGTATTTGTAGATGGCAACAAAACATATTGATATGGTAATTTACCTTTTTTCTGTTAGTAAAATTAACAAGACCTTTTTACTATCATGTATATATTTATTTATAAAACGGGCTATAAAACAGGTCAGTTTAATTCTTCTTTCTCCTCATTCAAAACATTAACTTCTCCGACGTTTCGCCACAATCTTGTGGCTTCTTCAGGGAGTTTCTATTAACTATATTCATACACATATGTAAATACAACATTAAACTTATTTTAGTAGAGATAAAAGATTTGAGCTGTAAAGTCGACCACTGTTATTTTCCACACTCTCAATTATAGCATCGAACGCTATTTTTTGATCCGTCACTAATTTAGCTAGATTTGTGTTGACAAATACTGACAACTCGTTAACATCATTTGTACAACACGGAATGGCATCAACTACATTTTGTGAGCAATTCGGAGAAGGTAATCCAAAGTCTCTTAAATTTTTATCGTTCAATTCTAAAAGTTTGTCTTCTATTTGTATCAAGCCTTCGTCCAGACCTCGTTGTCGGGCTATATGTCTGATGTCTTGACACAAATCGTCTTTAAAAGTGTCCCATAATTTGAACCGTTCCGAGGGAAAACAAAATAATAATATCACTATAAACACCTATCGCAGCCTTAACGGACATTGGGAAATCGAAGCTTCTCTCAAAGTGATTTCCCATTGGCTATGATTTTCTAGCAAACCTCTATCTCGGCAAGCGGCTTGGTAAATTTCTTTAATAATTCCGTCAACATTTTTTAAGTCTTGGAACGATGTTGAGCCACGTACATGATGAAGAAGTATCCTGAGATAAAAACACTCTGACCGGGAAGGATGAATGCTCTTTCTAATGCCGCGTCTTTTTTTATACCGGGCCATGTTTCCGTCTTGAGAATTTATTGTTAGCCCATGTATAATAATGAGGGACTCCTTGATAGAGTAATGTTTTAGCAAATTGATCACTGTTGCATAGGTTAAAAAACGCCGTGAGTGTCGTTTTTGGTGGATTTTGCACTATGATGCTGAGAAGTATACTCTTTGGCAATTCTCTAAGTGTACCGCTAAGTGTACTATAGTAGGGTGTCTGTCATGTACAGAAAACTCTAACAACCTCCACACCGCTTTAGATATACTGATGTATCGGCTGTTCAAATAATTCTCTATTTCGTCGTGAGCATTTTTGACACTGGGAGTTACTTTTTCCGTTCCTTTATTAATGTATTTAGATATGTATTTTTTGGCTTATACGGAATGACAATATTCAACGTTTATTCACATAAAGAAAGATCGACACAGTATTGGGGAATATGGAACGTTACATCCGTTGTCTATGTTAATTGTTCGACCTCGGACATTTAATATAGCGATCTGCCCTCCGTTGTTGATGTCGCGTCGTCGGTAAACGGGATACCCATCTTCACCGGTCTGGGTTTCAGTTACGAAATGTCGTGGATATTTTTTCGAACATATGCCATTTTTCATGCACAGTGAAGTCAAATATTCTTACGAACATGGCCCATGTACCATATTTTTTGTGACTATTTCAAACAATACTGGGTCTTCCTCCTTGTTAGGCAATTCAGCAACTATTATTTCATCAATTTCATCGGGCTGTATTTTCGAGTCCAGCCAAAATAACATATGACAATGCGGCAATCCTCTTTTTTGCCACTCAATAGTAAGCATAAAACATTTAATCAAACCAAAAAGTGAATATTTTTATCATTTTTTTCATTTTCAAGTGAAAAACTCGTGCGATGATGTCATGCCGGTCGAAAGACCGTGGAAAAAGTTCCTGTTTTATTTCTTCCCATTCTGGATTACAGGTGAAAGTAACGAAAAAGTCTGGCCTCCCATAATTGCGCACATATGTCATAGCGTCTTGCGTTTTTCGTGGAAATACCTCGGAGAACCAGTAAATGATGACGACAGGATGACATGCTGTCCGATATTAGCAGCATTTGCGCTTACGTCTTGGTTCAAAGCATCCTTCAAATGAATATAGTCGTCACCTCTAAGATTTTGTTGCTTTCGGGAAATAAAATTTAACCTTTCGGAAATCATCTTCGCCATCACATCCACACAATATTGATTAAACAAATCTTTGTAACGCAGTGTATTAAAACAGTTGGCTCTAATCATTAAACGGTATGCATAATATTGCATACATGACACAGTCTTATTTCTTAGGGAATTTTGTTGAGGGATAGTTAAATAATATCCATCGTCTCCTGATACAAACGTAAGCGGATATTGTAGCGGATCATATGCGCGGTGTAATTCCGACACTCGTTTCAGCTGTCCGTCTCTACCGTGCAGTACTATATCTCTGGGCCCTTTATCTTCATCGACCAAGAGAATAGCCATTTCATTTATAGAAGGAGCGTTATATCTTCCCCTGTGCTCTATCTGAGGTGTGCGATCGGAGTATATAATTAATTTTAAACTCTCCGATGTGTTGAGTTCGATGCTATGTTTAAAGATTCGAATGTAAACATTGTGGCTATTCAAGATAGTCTGCAATTTGTTTATCAAATTTTAAGCTGGGGGACATGTTTGATCGCAACGATAGTTGGTCAGCATCTGAAACACAATATATTTGCAAAAATTGTGGGCTTTGTCCTGATGGCGGTAAGAGGCTACCTATGAGATGATAAACTTCTCCCTCTACCTTAAAAGTGGGCATAAAATTTCCTTCTCTAATTTCTATCGCTCCGAAGGAAGTCATCTGAAAAAGATTGTACCTACGTACGTTATTCAAAAAATGCTGAGATAATGTATGATTATTTGTCAAAAGACTTTTTATTGATTTTGGTGGCCCGTCAATGTTTGGAAGCATAATTTTTCCAGACGCGCAGCACATACCTTTCGCTTCATCAATCCATTTCTTAGCAAAGCATTTGGGACAAATCTTATTCATTGCTCCGACTTGGAAGCTGTTTTGATGAGCGTAATCAATTTGAGGATCGTAACTGAATGCCGATCTATTACTATGAACTGAAATTCTATTGCGCGCCCTAGTTGTTAATGACCGTCGCCTATGTCTCTGTGCCATAAGCCGCTGAGAGTGTTCAGCGCTGGATTCTCGTGCACGCGTTCACGAGTTCCTAGCTCTATTTTCAGCAAGACGCTGCCAGAGTTCGGCGCTCAACTTTCTTATATAGCTATATAGCTGCGACCATCTCAGAATAGAACGTTCGGCGCTGTTTTCTCTTGCCAGTGTTTGCGAGTTTCTAGCTCTATTTTCAGCAAGACGCTGGGAGCGCTCGACGCTTGACTGTCTTACATATAGCTGCGACAATCTCGCATTTTGTTCTGCAAGACGAATAGAATGTTCGGCGCTGCTTTCCCTAGCCAGTGTTTGCGAGCTTCCAACTCTATATTAAGCAAGACGCTGAATGCGCTTGACTGTCTTACGTATAGCTGCGACGATTTTGCATTATGTTCTGCAAGACGAATAGAATGTCCGGCGCTGCTTTCCCTTGATAATGTTTGCGAGTTTCTAACTCTATTTTCAGCAAGACGCTGCGAGCGCTCGACGCTCGACTGTAGTTCGTATAGCTGTAGGGATCTCATTTTTTGTTCTGTAAGACGAACAGAACGTTCGGCGCTAGATTCTCTGGCCCGCGATTGCGACGCGTACTCTCTCATTGCGAGACGATCTGAATTTTCAGATGAAGATTCCTCAGTACGACGATAATCAAAATATTCAATGTTACTTCAATGTTTGGTAATTTTATAACTAAACAATTGATATTATTCAGTATTTATAAAACGAAGCACAAAGTGAAACTAATAAATTATTTAAAAAGAGAAAAGTATATTTCTTCTTTTTTCCAAAAAAAATTATGCATGACTTATATTAAATAAAGCGTAAGTAGGCTATGCTTTTCAAATTATTTTGTAATTTTATTAAAAAGCATAGCCGACTTTGTTTGTTTCTGCTATCGCTTTTTTATAGAAGATTTTTTATTTCAATTTTTCATATCTATTGTCTTTAGTAACAATAACAACCATATAGCCATATAGAGCCAAGTCGTGTACTTTGCTGAGATGTATAAACGCACAGTTCTTCTAGAAAGGTAGATTTTTAATTAGGCATTAATCAGGAACGGTTAGTTGCTTTTCTTCATTTAAATACCATTCGAATAGTAAAGGAGGACGGCATGGTATTATCATTATATGCAATTTAAATGGTATATTTATTAATAAAAATTACTTGTAAAGACGAAAATATTTTTTTAATTTTGGTATATTAGCTGAACGGTTAAGCCGATTTCCATTTTTTAAATACCAATAGAATGAGAAAAACAATAAAAATAGATTTTTGATTTTTAAAAAATCTTAAAAAATTTATGTATAAAATTATTCATAAGAATATTTACTCCTAAACTGTGGGCGTTTTCGTTGTTCTATAACTCCAAAATTCAGAAAAACAATGTGCACCCAAGAGATATCATTAAACAATGTCCGCCCGTGTGTCGCTGTGTGTCTATCTGTTTCTGCCATTCTGGCATTTTCGTAATTTTTGAGATATCGAGCTGAAATTTGATACACATTTCGGCCGGCAAGATGTATGTAAAATTGGCCAATATCAGTCCACTGCCGCGCCCACAATCAATAAAAATCTCTCAGCCACAAAAAAATTACGTACAAAATTCAAATTTGGTACACTGCTTTGTAATTGAATAATACATTTGTGTATCAAAAATGGAAGGGATTAAATATGAGATACGCTCACAATTTACAAAATTACAATTTACATTTGTGTATCAAAAATGGGAGAGATTAAATATGAGACACGCTCACAATTTACAAAAAAAGTTTATGACTTAAAATTTACATCATACGTCGTAGTATGATTCGTACAGCTTACTAACGACTAATTAGTATTTCGCCACACCTTATGGTTGAGGGTATTTAAAATTCGACCTAGGCCGAATTTAATTTTTCTTGCTAAATTATATACCAAGAAAGCTTTATCCCATACACTTCACTTACATGCCATTATAATAGGCTTCAAAATCATCAAAATAGCCAATAAATTTAATATTGTAATTTTTAATATAGGGAACGGAAAATATGAAGTTAAGTGATATATATATATATTTAAATTGTGGGAGTTTGGATGTTCCGAGATAACTAATTTTCAATATTACTGTTTAGACATGTATAAGTTATATATACCAAATTTGAATTTAACATCATAATTTTTGTAGCCATAAGAGCCCTAAGAACAAAATTTTCAACTTTGGCACTACTTTAAACATAGTATTTATCGCGCGCAGTTTTTGAGATATCGAACTGAAACTTAAAAAATCCTCTCTCGAACCTAGAAATGCATATGGGATAAGATCCATAACATATTTTATCAGAACTCCATATAAATGTTGCTTTTATTCCAAATTCAATAAAAAAAAATGGTCCGAAAATCCAGTATTGGCCAAAACTCCTCTCCAGAACCTGGTGGTGCATTTGGAGTGGGATTCATAACATATGTACTTAGAATTTCATATAAATGTTTCTTTTATTCCAAATTCATTAAAAAATGCGCAATTTCAAAATTAATGTACACAAACTCTCTATCCTCCTTTCTCTAATCCCTTCTAACCTGAGTGGATGGTTATATTATAAAAAAAAAAAAAGTGAGGGTACAGTAAGTTTGTCATTTCATTTGCAACACCAGGCTTTAAAAACTGAGTTAATTTAGACATGTGGCCATGTGTCCGACTGTTGTTTGAGCTGAAATTTTTTTCACATACTTGAGTTTCTGAACGCAGATCACTTTTAAAAATGTGAAAATTCGGTCAAAAGGTACGTTCACAATTGATAAAAATATATTTATATATATATAAACCACAAAAATAAATAATATAAAATAATAAATGGATCGCCTTAGTGATGAGGGTATATCAAGTTAGTTTTTCCGTTTGCAACACTCAGAAGAAGGCTTCAGAGACCGTACAAAAACTGAGTCGAATTAGACATGATTGTCTGTTCTTGACATTCTCACGGGCGTAAATTTTGAGATATTGAGCTGAAATTTTGTACAGTACATCGCTATTCGCAAAAATCAGACAAGAGGCACGCCCACAATCGAAAAAATCTATTTGTCTGCCACATAAATTCACACGAACTTAAAATTGAATACTAATATTTATATTCATCTACGATGTGCCAAAAATAGGCGTGGTAGTCACGCCCATAATTGACAAAAATTTATTTATCTGAAAAAAAAATTGGGCTAAAAATTTTGAAATTTGTGATGTATATCTATAATTATCATATTCACCCATGTGCTAAAAATGGACGTTCTGATATCAGACACACAATTTACAAAAATCCATATTCACCATACTCGATTTGTAAGCTTATACATACACTATTAAAGGGCGTAATTTTGTAAATACAGGTCTAAGTCAAATTTGGTTTTCTTACTTTTTTAAATTCATATAATTGAAAGGAGAAAATAACCAAGTTCAAATATTATAGTCGGTTAAGCTTGACTATCAAATACCCTACACCACCTGCACCACTTGTGGTAATCGGCAAATGCCACACTCAACTTTAATTATAACTATTAATTCAGAATCAAAATCTGAATCAATTTAACCATTTTCGTCTGTCTGTCCATCTAAATTTGGGCCCAAGCTGCAGGTCCCATTTTTTGAGATATATTGATAAAATTTGGTACAAAAACATGTATTGGCTCAGAGGGAAACCGTATTGAAAATGGACCGGATTGAACCACTTTTAGAACCCCTTCCCATAAAAAAATTTTTGGTGACATATGTATAATTTTGAGATTTTTGAAAATACAAGTAAATTTAAGACAAGTAAAAAATCTAAATTTGGTTTATTACTTCTATTGCCCAAAACCAATCACTATAAATGCTTGGGACATTTTAAATAATCAAATGACTCTTATTATTGAATTAAGGAAATTTCTTATATGACCAGTTCGGCTCTGTAATGATATAACAGCTTTCATTTTTTTTTTTCGATTACCGTTACATGATAACATACAAGCACATGATAAATTATCGATTTGGAGGTATACTTGATATGTTTCAGTTCCTCAATAAACTAAAGTGGTACTTGTTATCCAAATATTTATGAGTATTTGTTCTAACAAGCTGTTTATTTATTTTTTTGCGCTCTAAATTCATAAAAAAATGTCGAATAGAAGTGAGTTATTGGAAAAGCTAACGAACATAAGTGAAGAGTGCTCCGATATAGAATCAGATGAAAAAAATTCTGAATTATCATCTGAAGATGAAGCGGATTATATCCAATACGAAACATCTGACACTGAAGATAGCGATGAAGAGTCGATCACCTTTCATCATTGGTTAGGAAAAGGTGTAGGGTGCTAAGAAGTTCTGATTCTGATGAAGAAACTGAAAACACCTTTTAGGAGACCGAAACTGTCGTATTTCTAGAAGGTTACCATTTACTTGTATTTTCAAGGGCGTGAAAGGGCTAACAGGCTACGTAAAAACGAACATTATGGCAAATAATCTTATCAGTGCATTCTCGTTGATAATAGATAACTATATTATCAAACATATAAAAAAAGTGCACAGAAGAAGAAGGCCTCTGAATTTTGAGGAACGATTGGACAACAACATTACCGGAAATACGTGCACATATTGGGATTTTATTTGCTCGTGGAGCCTACGAGGCAAAAAATTTAAAACTGAGTTATTTATGTCAGCAAAGTGGGGTCCCGAATTTTTTAGAAAAACTATGGCCAGCGAAAAGTTCAAGCAAATAATACGATTTATTCGGTTTGACAAAAAACCGAAAGAAGTAGGCGTCTACATGACATGGGACAAGTTCATTGAAAATAGTCCATCTTGCAAAAATAGGGCAAAATAGTTGACGAGCAATTATTTTTGTCAAAAGCCAGGTGCAGGTTTACACAGTATATGCCTAATAAACCCAACAAATTTAGCATTTTGGCTTGCATCAGATGTTAGTTAGTAGTTTTTTCTTATTTGGGGAAGAATAACATGCTTCGTTTTTCAACTCTGCTATATAAATCAAAAAATTGTGTTCTTACAGTATATAAAAGCTAACCAAATAAGAAAGTAGGTGTTTTAAGTTATAAGCATAAAAATTGATAAAAATAAAATGTTATCGGAATCTATTCAATTTTATAACAGCACAAAATTTGAAGATCAAATGGCCAGAAAATATATAGTAAAAGCTAGTTCTCGTAGGTGGCCCCTCCAGATATTTTTCAATATATTAGATTTATTTTAGATAAATGGATTCTTTACTAAGAAACGACAGGAATACAAATGCAACGAAAATAGTTCTTATTTCAATTAGCAGAACAGCTTTCCATCGAATACGTAGCTGCAAGACAGAAAAATTCATCAGAACATAAAAACTCACAATATCATCAAATGCAACCCATTCTAACAAACGCAAAAGTTGTCAAGCACGACTTTGCCATAGCAACAACACAAATAATATATGTAAAAATCCAGTGCGCGTTCGACTTCTGAGCTTAACAGACGTGCGCGCACTCATTTATTTTAAGCTAACGGGATACGTCTCTCTTTGCACGATTTTGTGCTTGTTTTTTATTTATAATCTACTTCATCTAAATCTGATGTGATCCTGGCAGTGAAGGCTGTTGGCGTCTTTGTCAGTGCGACTTACTCTGGCTATATGAGTCTTAGTCACTCGGCCATATCAACTATATACGGAAAAAAAATAAAATATGTAAAAAACGTCAAAAGTATGTTTGCGGAAGATGTACACATAAAAAGATTTAAACTTTCATTTGCATAAAATCTACAAACATGTATTTTATTTATTTATTTTTATGCATTATAAGTTATTTTTCCATGTGACGTAATTTTTTTATTGTTAATATTTACTAATAACTTGTTATATAACTGTAAATAATATAAAAAATATTAAAAATTAATTTTAAGGAAGCGTTTCTCTAAATCTGACCGAGCCAAATCATAACTTGCCTCTTAAGCAGGATACTCACTAACGATATCCAGGGGTGAAGCAGTACAAGAACTTTTTACATAGAAACATTTTTGAATTTTTGATAGAAATGTATTATTGTGCACAAGAGACATGAACATATCTCGGCATGATATCCAATTTATATAATCTCCATTAAAAGTAAGCAAAAAGTGAAAAAATAAGCGAAACAATTTGCGGTCAAACGCGCTGTATTTAATTTCTGCTGGGGATAAATTTTTGGAGAAAAAGGCAATGGGTTCGGTTTTATCGTGAACATGTTGTTGCAGTACCCCGCCAATTGCGATTGAAGAAACGTCGACATTTAGAGAGAATTTCTTTTAGGGGTCAACATTATTCAATAATATTTTATTTGAAAATTATATAATTATGAAAAGATTTACGAGCTGTGTCATTCTATTCTAAATTCTTTTGTTATACCCTCCACCTCAGTGATGAGGGAATACTAAGTTTGTTCTTCCGTTTGCAACACCCAGTAGGAGGCGTCAGAGACCCTACAAAGTATATATATTCTTGATCAGCGTCAAAAACTGAGTCGATTTAGACATGTATGTATGTTCGTGTGCCGGTGTGTTTTTGGCACTGTCTCGGGCGTAAATTTTGAGGTATTGAGCTGAAGTTTTGTACAGGCACTTGTATTTTTTGTACGCAGATCGCGATTTGAAATGGGAAAAATCGCTTAAGAGCCACGCCCACAATCAGCTAAAAACTATTTATCTGCCACAAAAATTGAACTATAAACTTGAAATTTTGTATTAGTTTCATCGATATGCTAAAAATTGGCGTATTCCGATTAAATACACGCTCACAAGTAATAAAAATCTTTATATTTGCCAGAAAAGTTGACCTATGAGCTTGAAATTAGGTACGCTTATACATAATTGTCTCGTCTATTGATGTACAAAAAATGGGTGTGGTCGGATAATTGACACGCCCACAATTTACAAAAATCCATATTCAACGTAAAAGTAGACTTTCATGCTGATACGTAAGACACATACTAATAGAGGGCGCAATGTATATATATATTTGCCGCGCCCACCGTTGGAAGTGGAGGGTACTTAAAATTTGGCCTAAGCCAAATATAGTTTTCGTATTTGTTGTATTTATGTTGATTTTTTCTATTTTATTAATTTAAGCACAAAGTCTGTGTTTTCATTCTTTAATCTCATTAAAGAATCCCGTCTTCATTTTGTTTTTATATGTAGCAGGCTGGCTTCCCGTATTGATATTGTCTATTGTGTTATTTTGTTATTTTCAGACTTGTTAAAAAAAACAGATAATATTTTTGTATTTTTTTAAATTCCAATGCGTCTGCGTGTGCGATATCGAATAAATCATGCAATTTCCTTCTTGTTTTGAGTTTCAGTTTTTCGACCATGATTCTTTATGATAGATCCCCATTCATTGTATAATTTTTCCACTTGGTCAATGCATTTTTTTTCGTGGTGTGTTGGATTTCGTACTTTCTGCCAAAATGTGCTAACAGTAACAACTAATCTAGTACTTTCTTTTAAATTTAACCCAACTATTCGTAAATTATAAAATAATACTTGTAATATTTATTTTCTTGATGGTAATTTAGCACCAGTAATTTGAAGATCAATTAACAAAATATCGTCATCCGATCTGAGTCTTTTGTTTGTTATCGCTTTGTATTATATAACTATCATATGTTTGTGAGATATGTATATATTTGTCTCACTTTTAAAAAGACTTCATTATTATATTATATTAATGTTATTATGTAATTAATTAAAATATTTTAGTTTAATGTTCATTCTTCAAATAATTTTGAATAAAAAATAAACAAAAAACGATTTTTAGTCTTATTTCTAATAATAAAAAAAAGAGTTGATTGAGGCACGGCTAAATAGTGTCCATCCTTCTCAAATTCTTTTTTTTTTTTGACAACAAATGAAATATTTTTAGCGCTTGCCGTGATACAAGTTCGAAAAATTAAAATAAGGTCTAATGGTTATGCTTCATTCAGATCAGAGACGTTTTCAACGAATCATTTGGAGGCCAAACGAAACAGAACCACTAAACATGTAGGAACTCAATACCGTCACATACGATATGACCGCTTTACCATACTTGGCTTAGGAGCCTACATTTTGTTGCAGATCATTATCAGCCAGTTCATCCACTTGGGTCCAAAATTGTAAAAATAAAATTTTATGTTGATGATTTGTTAATGCGTGCTGATGATTTGAAAGACCTTATAAAACTTCAAGAAGACACCATAGCATTGTTAGCAAAGGGTAACTTCTATTGATTAAAATTATTGGTATAAGGCAATAACTATACTAAAACCATGAATGAAACAATCAGCAGCGCGTAGGACGACAATTTTTAATTTAAATTCTCACCCAAACGCCAAACGAAACGAGCTATTTTGTCATTGGTAACTTCTATTTTCGCTACAATAGGACTCATTTCTCCTTTGATTATACAGCCACGTGCAATGCTACAAGATCTTTTGATTGTTAAATTAGATCTTGGACGATCTTTGTAATCTTTACGCTTTGTTCTTCAAGCGAATATGATTTCAGTTGAAGTTCTGGAATTTTGCGATGCGTTGTTCCGTATTGAAATTGGGCAAAATCGGTTAAGAGACACGCCCACAATAAACGAAAATGTCAACATACCTCGAAAAAATTGTATCTTTAAAGAATTATATATCGCACAATACTATGCCTATCAAGTTGAAATTTGGTATATATATAAGTGGTACCGTTATTCAACACTGTGCCAAAAATGGGCGTGATTGAATAACGCAAACGCCTATAATTAAAAAAATACCATATATAATTTATATATATAATATATAATATATTATATATAATATATAATATATAGACTATAATATTTTCACTTGTTTGTTCCCTAAAGACCCCCATCACTTTTGTTTGTGCCAAATTTTTGAAACGAAATTTTGCGCATTCGGAACGACAAATATAGACTTCCTTGGGAGATGGAATAAAACCATCAAAAGAAAAAGTCCAAGCGATTCCATAATTAGAGTCACACAAAGCGTAAAACAGATGCAAAAATTTATAAGAGTAGTAAACTATTACCACAGATACATCGTGAACTTAGTCAAAATGACTACACCATGACATGACATTATTAATCAAGCATTAAAAGAAAAAGTAAGAAAACTTAATTTAACTTAGGCCAAATCTTAAATACAATCCACCTCCACAACGGTGGGCGTGACAAATATAGTTATATTGCATCCTTTAGTAGTATATGTAATAAGTATCAACTTGCAAGTCTACTTTTACGTTGAATATGGTTTCTTGTAAATTGTGGGCGTGTCTGTTATTAGACCGCGCACATTTTTGGCACACTAATGGATGGGATAACTATGTGTAACTCGTATATACATACCAAATATCAAGTTTATAGCTTAATATTTGTGGCAGATAAATACCTTTTTGTCGATTATGGGCGTGGCTCTTAACTAATTTTGCCCACTTTGAATAGCGTGTAAAATATAAAAGTTCCTGTACAAAATTTCAGCTCAATAAATTTTCACCCGCGAGAATGCCAACAACAGACAGACACACGGACACACGCACATACATGTCTAAATCGACTCAGTTTTTGACGCTGATCAAGAATATATATACTTTTTAGGGTCTCTGACGCCTTCTTCTGGGTGTTGCAAGCGGAAGAACAAACTTAGTATACCCTCATGACTGAGATGGAGGGTATAAATAGACAGAGAGTTTTTATTAAAATAGCGAGAAAAAGGAAGACCAAATTGTATGATAGAAACGGATAAAATTCTTATGCAAAAAGAAAAACGAAAAGCAATCCTAAAAGAACAAGAAGATCAGCGTAAAATTAAAGAAGATAAACGAAAAAAGTTATATGAACAACAGATTCAAAGAGGTATAAAGTATGTTTACTAAAATGCTAATTTTTAAACAAATGAAAAAATTTTGTTATATAACAGGTATAACTGATTTTGACGACATAAACGACAATGAAATTGAAGCACCAAATCAAGACCTTGATCGCTTAGATTTATCAAAACTTATGAACTTAGTGAACGATGCTGCTGAAAGAGGTGCCAAATTCATTACAGATTATAATAATAAATTAACACACAATGAAGAAGAGAAACAATTTTTTTTCAAGTGATCAAAAAATATAATATGAATTATCCCACTTTTAAAAAGACTTTACTATTAAATGTTATGGCATATCTGTGTAGAAGAAATTGAAGTAATAACATGTACAATTCATTTTGTCTTGTTGGTCCAACGTGCAAAATATCATTCAACGACATTGTTGTTGTAGTTTTGGCTGATGCGCCTAGTTTCGTACTGGTACTACATCGTTTGAGAACACAGTAGTGTGATATGTAATAATGTGGATACTCATCAACTAGTACTTCTATACGAGTAATGTGACCTAAAATTCATACTCGTGTATGATATTGACATATTGCTGTTTTATAGTAGGCTCTCGATTTAACCGCCTTTCTAGAGCGTAAAATCTTTTACTGCAAAATTATAAGACGAACCTAATACATTAGGATCATCCTTAAATAGTAACATTACTTGCACGTGACTGTTAGGCAAAAACGTGGTATTGGTGACAAAATGTGATTCACAACACTGATGATCTAACGTTAAACATGGTTTCTCCAATGATACTTGTTCTAGTGACCAAAGCCACTCTAACTGACTATTCGTCATTGATTTGTGTCATGAGCGACAGTGATTCAAAATTTCGGTTTTGTTCATTTGCGTTATATCGACCAGAAACTATCCACCCAAATAAAGCCAAAAAAGGCATTAGTGCCAAGTAACATATCAATTTTTCGAACTTTGCTGAACTTTTCATCCGCCAACTCAATATTGCAAGAAATGTGCCATTGACTAGTATCTACTTCTGTTTCTGGCTGATAACCTTAAACCTTGTTTATAACCAAAAATGTTGTGTCATATTCAAAAGTATTGTACCGTGATCGAATTGTGAAATGAACTTGTTGTTCAATTTTTGTGGCTTCACCACTTGCACCTAGTTAGATACGATTCATTATTTGTATATCAATGAAGAAACGTGTTGAGAGCCGCTTTGCAAACCTTACGTAGTTTTTTGGATGGACAATTCTTTGTTTTGTGCCCTTCAATAAGGCAAATTAACCTATTTAATATTTGTGAATTTACTGTCACGACTTAAAGCTTTACATTTTTGACAGCTACATATTCAATGATTGAATTCTTTGCAAAAGACACATGTTTTTTGTTGAACATTAAACGTTGAGTTCGGTTGTAAATTTAAATTTCGTTTATTTTGTTTTAAATTGGTAATAATATAATTCGTTTGAGATGTTCAAAAAAGTTTTGCCATGTTGGCAACGAATTGTAATTGAGAGCCTATTTCCATTTTAACTGTGTATCAGCATCCGCTGCAAATTTTTTTTTTTTTTATAGTAATAAGTTGATATGGCCGAGTGACTAAGACTCATATAGCCAGAGTAAGTCGCACTGACAAAGACGCCAACAGCCTTCACTGCCAGGATCACATCAGATTTAGATGAAGTAGATTATAAATAAAACACAAGCAAAAAATCGTGCAAAAAAGAGACAATAATTAATAAGCAAGGTTATCAACAAAGTAACGAAACGAAAGCATTGAAAAATGGTGACACAAACTCAATGAGATAGGTTGTGCTTTTATAAGGGAGTTATAGCAATTATAGTTTATCAAATAACTTTTCCGTTCCGGATAAAAGCGATTAAGTTGGAGTATATGTTGTAGTTATTAGAAGCTAAAATGCTTTGTAAACACGTAAAGTTAGAGAAGGAAAACAAACTGCGGACATTAGCATATTTGTTACAGACAAGAATCATATGTTCAGCATCGTTCACCGAATTACACATTTCACATAAATTAGTGTTAACTGCACCTATAAGATTTAAATATCGTGCATCAAATGTGTGACCACTAATAAGTCTGTTCAAAATTTTAATTTCATGAGGTTCCAGCGCAAGACCGTGATACCATGGGTGGGGTGGTATCTCAGGAACAAGAGCATAAAAAAATCTACCCTTGTTCTGCGAGGCAGATCTAAAACAATCATTCCACAAGCTTCTCAGGGCCGACCTCATAGCGCTGAGAGCCTCGCAAAACGTAAAACCAACATGAGAAACTTGGCCAAGCGTAACGGCTTGCCTTGCCATATAATCAACTTTTTCATTAAAACTTACACCAGAGTGACTCGGAACCCATAGGATATGAATATCAGTAAGACAGGAAGAATTGATCAGATTGATAATATCAGCAACAAGAAAGTTGCACGAATCCCGATGCTTTAACCCAGTACAAGCATTTAGACTGTCTGTAAAAATGGAAAGTTTTTTGAAATTGTTCTGGACAGATATTTCAATAGCTTTATAGATAGCAAAAAGCTCACTAGTTAAAGAGGACACTTTACGCATAATCCTGAACAAATGGAATCTTTTCGACACAACATTGAATATTGCACAGCCTGTGGTGTCATTCATGATAGATGCATCAGTGGCCATAACTGAAAAGGACTTATCTAGGTATTCATTTAATAAAGAATAATAATGTTGTTTATACATACAAGAAGGAGTATTTGTTTTCTTAGAGAAAGGTGGTAGGACATTGTATATTATCAAAAATTTCTTGAAATTTGCTGTATGCAAAAGAATAGCTATTATTAAGCTGCGAATTGTTTTTGACAAGTAAAAAAAGGTCCTTGTTGTTAAAAGCAACTTTAAGAAGTTCTTTGGCTGCTAAGAAAATAGCCCTGAGATCAGGCGGGAGTTCGTTAGCTAGCACATATAGAATATGTGTAGGAGTCGAAGGAGAAAGACCCAAACAGCGTCTTAAGCTCGAATTTTGCATTACATACAGCTTTTTATCAATATACTTAGGAGAATGCAATGTTACGGATCTTGCATATTCAACCTTGCCCCGGACAAAGCTTCGATAAAAATTTAAAGCTACATTGGGATTTAAACCTCCTTTTACAGTAGAAAGCTTCTTAATTAGGTTAATAGAAGAAAGGCAGCCCCTACTGACAGAGTCGTAATGTTCTTTAAGAGTTAGACTGCTAATAATGGTCAGACCAAGAATCTTGAAACTGTGTACCTGAGAAAGTCTATGACCATTGACGGACAGATTGACTGAGTTTCTAGAACCCTTGCCAAAATATAAGACCTTTGATTTATTGATGTTGACGGATAAGTTAAGATTGGAGCAAACACGGGCAAACGACGAAAACGCAACCGATAGACAGGTAACAGCAGTGTCAAAAGAACTGTGAGACGACATTAAAATAAAATCATCAGCATATTGAAAGAGTTGAATGTTCTCACTTTCAACTTGATGAAGGGAGGCAGTATGTAGGTTAAAAAGAATGGGACTCAGACAGCTCCCTTGGGGAAGGCCATTGAAAATCTTGACATTCGCATTACCTAAAAATAATGTTCTCTCAGCAAGAAATGAAATAATCTAGTTAGAAAGTTCAGGAGGGATCCTGAACTGAACCAAAATATTTTTTAAAACTGAGATTCTGACGCAATCATAAGTAGTGCTGATATCAATCGTAGCTACCACAAGTTTGCACCTACGCGCTTTCATTAAACTGACTTTAAAAATAAATTCGTTTAAACACCTAGTGGTATATATGCCTTTCCTATATGCAAAAGGTCTCACAGGGAGCAGGTTATCAGAGACTAATCGATTCTTAACCATCAGATTCATTGATTTAATCAAAACAGACAATAAAGAAATAGGTCGAAAATTGGTATAAACATTAAGGTCACAGGGTGGTACATATACTACAATTAGTAAACAAGTTGTTAAAAACATCTAGTAAGGACGACTTAAGATGAGGATTAAGAGCTTTGATCATACCATCATGACCATATGCAGAGTGAGAAAGTTTTTTGGTTAACACTTCATTGAATTCAGAGACCAAAAAAGAGACAATAGAAACCGGCTTGTCAAAAGTAAAATTTTCCTTGTTATTGTTAGGAACCTTGTCACATAGAAAACTTAGAAAATCAGCATTATTATTAATGGACCACGAACTTCTATCACGACTCTTACATCCGTTAATAGCATTAACAAACCTCCAAGCCTCTTTAAAGTTTGGACAATCATTTAAATTAGAAATTTTTTGTATATAGCTAGTTTTCTTAACTCTTTTGACCGCACTTTTCCAAATTTTCTTGGATGATGCAGCCTTCATTAAATTTTGAAAAGAAGGATATTTAAGAGCTCTTTTATGAGCAGCCTTTTGTTTGCGAAACAGAACGGACAACTCATCGTTCCACCATGCTTTAGGAATGAAATTAGATGAAGTATTCTGGAAAGTGGCTTCACTAATTTGGAAGCGAAAGAAATTCTCGATTGGACATTATCAAGATGGCCATTAAAATTAGAAGGATTCTGATGAAGCTTATTTTTAGAAAGAAAAGTGCGATTAAATTGTAATGAAGCATGTACTTCGATAATAATGGGAAAATTATGAGACCCACCCAGAAAAGAGGCATCTGCCTTCCATGTCATATGATAATTAGAATTAGTAAATGATAAATCAAGAACGGTGCCAACAGGGTTCCCCAGACTTCTAATGAAAGTGGGTGAACCATCATTTAAACACGAAAGACAAGAACTTTCAATAAGACGTTTGAGAATGTTTCCCCTGGGTGAATTAAAATAATCACCCCAGGCGATGTGACGACAGTTAAAGTCACCACAGACCAAAACATTCTCAAAAGGCTTAATAAAATTTAAAAGACGGGTTAGTTCCGTTTCAAGAACTCTCAAGCGTAAATTGGCAGGAAAGTATACTGAGACCAGCAGAAAAGACGGGTTAACATTAATCGTTTTGATTGCGACAATGTCAAGATCAGAAACATAATTAATACGTGAAACCTTAATGGATTTTTTAACTGCAATAGCAGCACCCCCATAATTATCTAGTCTGGTTTTGAAAAAGATATTGTAGTTTAAGATTTTAAAGACAGAATCAGAATCATGCATCGCAAAGATTTCTGATAAAAAACAAATATCAAAATTGTAGTGGTTGAGATAATATTCTAAAGTATTCTTATTAGGTAAGAAACTTTGAATATTATATTGAAGGATTTTCATCGGTATAACCATAAGAGGGTTTTGAAAGAGTAATAGACCTATTATTTAAATCAGAAACAACATTGGTTATTTTGCAGGAGAAATCGTCAAAGACATGAGTGCAAGAAGGGTTAACTTTCGCAAAATTACTATAGAGAAACGATTTGAAATCGTTGAGGATTTTTTCAAATTCGGACACTTTAAAAGGATTTGAATACAAGCAAGGTCCTGGTGGAGCGGACCTCTTTTGTGGGAAACTAGATTGACTCGGTCTTAGTTTCTGAGGCCTTTGCTTTACAACTTTGTTGTATTTCTGGCTTGAAAGAATTTTATTGATAACTTTGTCACTGTTTATCAAATTATCTCCATCTTGTAATGGAAACGATGGAAAGTTTTCCTCATAATCATTAAGAATGTCAAATCTATTAGAAACCGGGTACGAAGCACGAACTTCGCGCCTTGATAAACGTTTCAATGTCATAACTTTGAGAATATTGGATTTCTCAATCCATTTAGGACATTTATTTTATCCTAAACGGTATGAGAGGAATTACCACAAATTATGCATTTCGAAATCGTACAAAGACCGTTGCAATCACTATTCGACCCATATTTAAGGCACCTCCGAGCTTTACTACGGCACCCTTTTACCGAGTGCCCCAATCTTCCACATTTGGAACATTGCCTCACAGAGGGATAAAAAAAGTTCACAGTTATTGATGCATGATCAAGGAAAACTTTGGAAGGCCGATTGGATTTAAAAGCCAATTTTACAGAGAGAGTAGGAGAGGCTTGGCCATTCTCTTTTTTAAATCTCGTGAATCTTTTGACAAAAGCAATAGGAACACTAGAAATTATATTTTCCATAATATACTCATCAGAATAGATAACAGGGACATTGTGAATGACACCAACACTGTAAACAAAAGTATCAGGAATAAAAGATTTAAGGCACAGATGACTTAGATCTTGCTTAACAAAGTTGTTACCATTTAAAGCCGAATTGAATTTAATTCGGAACAGAGACTTGCCAATCTGTTCAATATGGCTGATTCCGGTATTGTAACAATCTTTAATCTTTTGTGCAAAAAATAGAGGGCTCCGAAGACCATCAATATTGTTCTTGTCCCCATTAGTGAGAGTAACAAGCACAATAAAATTATCATCATGAGCTTCCGGGTACAAAACAATAGGTTTGGAATGCATTGAGTTTGACTCACCCCCAGCAATCAGAGGGCAGCCCTGAGTAGAAGCACTATTAATATTCACAGTGGAAACATCTTCAGCACTAGCCAAAACCGGAGCCTTTCTCTTAAGTGACCCCCCATTAAAGACATCCATCATAGTCGGGCTAGAGGACGCCATGAGAGAGTCCCCAAGCCTCATGGACTTGATAGACGACACTTTTAATGATCGCACTTACCTTTACTCAAAGTAGATAAAAAAGTAAAAAAAAAGAAATAAATTAAAGTCAACAAGAAAGATAGCAACACCAAAAGCTAAATAAAAAATCAAATAGTGGACACCACAAAAATAAAATTACACGCGAATAATGGTTTTTAACCTCAAAATGATTTTTTTTTTTTTTAATTAAAAAAAAAAACGAAACGCTTAAAGAGAAAAGCACAACTACACTCTGTGAGCAGAACTGTAAGAATGAATGTCCGCTGCAAATTAAATGTATTTAAAAAGCATGACAAATGTTTTCTGCTGAACCTAAGGAATTTAAGGAACTGTAAACAGCTGACGCATTATCTACCAAACTGTGTAGGTGAGTAGCAAATGGGGTTTAAATTTCTGACAAATTATATAAATTGGCGATAAGCTTCAAAAAAATCAGCATTGCCTTATTGTATCGTTGGTCCAGAAAGAGCAAGGCTTTTTCATAATTTTCACCTGTTATTTGGAATGCCTTTAAACTGCCCAGTTAAACAATGCATTAAATGATTAAATTTTTCAATTGAAGACAACGAGTTATAATTATGAACAAACTGCTTAAATGTTGCAATAAAATTTTTATATGTTGAGTACTTCCCACCAAACTTAGGCAAATCGAGGGTTGGAAGTTTACTCTTTTGACTATATGGAATCGCAAATGTTGATTTTGAACGTTTGTAATGATCTCCTAGCAGTTCAATTATTATTATTATTAATTTGCTGATCGCGCCATGTCTTTTGGGTTTTATGCTTCTATGTCAGCTAAAAGTGTTAACAATCGCTTAAAATAAACCTCAATTAGTCCTAAGCGGTATTCCAAGTCCGGTATGCTCATTTCACCTGTAACCATGTTTTTGATGCGAGTTATGCTCGCTTTGGATGCTTGTCGTTCTTTTTGTCGAACTTCCAACTCTGTCATCCTGAGCATTTACGAAAATAAACTTGATCCAAATATTTTTTTTTAAAGAAAATAAACTAAATTCATCTTAGGTAAATGTTAACAATGAAACTTGACAACAAGTGATGTGCAATGACAATGACAAAGCCAATGAAGTAAAAATCGAGACAACAATAACACCAATGTAATGGCGCACTTTCTAGAATCTGATGAAACAAGAACATAACAACACAATGCTTTGCAAACACAACAAACACAACCCCATCCCAAAAATGGCGTTAACAGTTTGAAACGTTTTTTCACTACGCAAATTTATTCTTTGCGGTTTGGTACATATCTGGCCCCCATTAGCAATTAAATTAAGCATTCTTGCTGGTTTTATTCGTAAAACTACTTTTTCTGCGTTATTAATGCTGATTGTAAAAGTTTTGTTTGTGCGCTTAATAACACGGTAAGGACCAGTGTAAGGTTGTTGAAGTGACTTTAAAACTGCATCATTTCGTAAAAACATATGAGAGCGTATTATTTCATTAAACTGAATATTTCCCATAGCCTCACAAAAATTGGACACCCAATCATTTTTGACATGATATTTTTTTTTCAGGAATTTGAGGAATTTTTTCATACACTAATTCTGTAGGAGTGTACCCAACATCAGCATTAATTGCACTACGAAGCTCAAAAAGAACCAGTAGTAAAATATCCACCCACTGTGCACTATTGTATAGCATTTTTTAAAATTGCGGTGCCATCTCTCGATTCGACCGTTGCTTTGAGGATGGTACGATGTTGTATGGATAACTTTTGATCCAAGTACTGCAAAATTTATCTACCACAAAACGTTCAGTATCTCATCACATTGTAACAAGAGACCCCCTGTTCATTTTAAACCACGCAGACTGCCGCCTGATAAGCTTAAAATTGTGCATGAAAAATTCAATTATATGATGCAGTTAGGCATTTGTATCATATACGTATGAAAAAAATTTGCTTGAACATAAATTATTTATTGAGTCTGAATAAATATTTTTTGTAATTTAATAAAATATAACAAATAATATAAAAATAAAAGCAAATTAAACACCACAAGTCCATAAAGAGGACACAAAAGTATCAGGAAAATTTTATTAAAACGGAAACTACGATATGTATGAAAAAATATGATAGAATTTACAAAAATTTTGTCAATAACTGCATAGAAAGCAAAGTGAGCAAATATGTACGTCGCACATAAAAAAAAAACAGTTGAAAGGGAGCCAGACGATATTAAGACTATAAGTTTTGTTAACATCTAGTTGAAGTTTTGTATGAACAAACAGCAACCCTTCCTTTCAACTGTTTTTTTTTGGTAATAAAAAAAAAAATTTAAATAAAAATTTTGTGAATGATAGCTTAAACACGGAACTTATAACAGCCTAGTTTAAAAGATGGTGTAACCTGTTTTAACTATTTATTTACCTTTTATAGTTTGTTTGAACTTGTGACATCAGACTAACCTCTTCTTACTGCAATTTCTATTACGTGGATCAAACTACGTATGAACCGTTTAACTGTTGTGTGATTTACAAGTTGTTAAAATTATACTTTACCTAAGCAACCTAACAATACTTTGTTATGTATAAAAATGTAGTAACCTTTGAAACATGAAATGTAAAATTGAATGTATTGTAAAATATTATTCACTTTTTGGAATTAATAAACTTAACATTAGAACCAACCAACCAGACGTTGTTTAACATTATAACCAATGTTAAGTTTATTAATTCCAAATAGGCATAGTATTGTGCGATATATAATATTTTTAGGATAGAATTTTTTCGAGGTATGTTGAGATTTTCGTTTATTGTGGGCGTGTCTCTCAACCAATTTCTCTCAATTTCAATACGAAACAGCGAAATTAAACTAAGAATAAGTTTGCCAAGTTTCAATTTTATATCTTAACAATTTCGACCGTGACAGTGCCAAAAACAGACGAAAACACGAACACACGGACGGACATATCTCAAACGATTTCTCTTTTCATGCTGATTAAGAATATATATGGTTTGTGGGATCTCCGAGGCTTCCTTCGATGTGTTATAAACAGATGATCAAAATGAATATACCCTCTTCCCTAAGGTGGAGAGTACACATACATAAGACCTTACGAAATAATATCTAGAGAGAAAGGGTAAACTTTACTATTAGCATTAATGATACCATTAAAGAAATACACAATCATCAATTAACACCGTACAAAAATAATAAATAACATTTTACACATAATTAAGTAACAGAAGGAATACGAATAAATATTATTATTTACAAACAATATTATATATTTAACTAATTTAATAAACCTTATAACACAAATCAAAATATATTATCATAACATTTGGAAATGGACAAAATTAGTGGGTGTAGATTTGGCGTTCGCACTTTTTTACTTGTTTTTATGTGAATACTTTAACAATATTCAACAAAAATTTGAGTGGCATGTGGTGAAAGTTTTAAAGCTTTTCAACACTTCGACTTCCGAGTTTACTCACCACTTAATGCAAATTTAATAACTCCATGTAAGTACATGCGTACATCCATCATGATAGTATATCAAGACACTTCTACGAAAATTTATAATTTTCCTTATTTATTGTATACCTTAATTTTTTTAAAATATAAACAATTATGTTTTGTTTTATTTATATAAATATTTATATGAAGGCAAGTTGGTGATATTATCTAAAAGTAACAAAAAAATTAAAAAAATTGTATTGTAAGAACTTTGTGTTAAAAGTGTCAAAGAAAACAATTGTATATAAAAAATAATAACACGGCGATAACTGATTATCCATAAAAATATGCATGTACATATGGTATGTAACTATATAAAATATTTGTAGAGTTGTAATAAATGAATAATAAGATATATGTAAAGTATATTTGAAGATATATTAAAAGTCGCCAAAAAAAAGGTCTTGTTTATTCATTATTATTTTCAATCACATAATAAGCTTCAGTCATATAGGCCTACAGTTGATAAATATATACACCAAATATCTGATAATATTAAATTCTGCAAAAAATCTTATTGTCATGTTATCATAATAACACATGGGATCATTTTGTATTTTTTTCTTGCGTTTGTAACACAAAATGCATATATACATATATATATTTGCTCTTCGATTAAAATCTTCTGTGTAATTGTTTGTATTTGTATTCTTCAGATCGCACAGATTGATATGTTGGGCTGAAATTTGGTACGAAACTTTTTTATACTAGTCTCTATTACAATATTGAAAATGGCAAAATGTTAAAAAGCACAAATTATTTTGCTTTGGAGTAAGCAAATAAAATAATGCTTTTTACACCCTCCACCTTAGGGAAGAGGGTATATTCATTTTAATCATCCGTTTACAACACATTGAAAGAAGCCTCGAAGACCCCGCAAGCCATATATATTTTTAATCAGCATGAAAAGAGAAATCGTTTGAGACATGTCCGTCCGTCTGTTGTTGGCACTCTCACAGTCGTAATTTTTGATATATCAAATTGAAACTTGGCACACTTATTCTTAGTTTAATTTTGCTGTTCTGTATTGCAATTGGGAAAAATCGATTAAAAGACACGCCCACAATAAACGAAAATCTCAACATACCTCGAAAAAATTGTATTCTTAAAAAATTATATATCGCATAATACTATGCCTATCAAGTTGAAATTAGGTATATATATAAGTGGTACCGTTATCCAACTCTGTACCAAAAATAGGCGTGATTGAATAACGCAAACGCCTATAATTAAAAAAAAACACAATTTTCGTGAGTACATGAAATAGTCTTATATATATTTATATATATGGCAATAGGAACTTATTTTTTAGAGGATTATAAAAGTTGGAGGGTATTTAAGCTTCGGTCTTAACCGAACTTCTCAATCTTGTTTATCTTCCAAATAAATCAAAAATTAGAAAAAAATCTTAATATGGTTTAAGCCAAATCTAAATAAATCGTGAAAATGCCAACAACATACATTCCCATGGAAACACATATCTAGATCGACACAGATAATAGCATTCTATTAGTAACACCCAAAAGAAAACAACAGCCCTACAAAGTATGTATATATTTGATTAGCATCATAAACTGAGTCGATATAGACATATACATATGTCTGTGTGTTGTGGCATTCTCACATTCGTAAATTTTGAAATATTAAGATGAAATTTTGTTTAGTTTTATTTTTGCACACAGATTGCTATTTAAATTGGACAAAATTGATCGAGAGTCACGCCCGAAATCTACAAAAAGCTATTTATATGCTACAAAAATTGAGCTATTAAGTTGAAATTCTAAATTGATTATTAAGTTGAAAGTTGGAATCTGACAAAGACACAAGAATAAATTAACAGGAACATAGTATCATGATAACCCTACTGGAATATTAAAGTAAATTTTTACTATAAAGGATACACCAAGACAAGCATTTTCAAACGTTTTCATATGGAGAAAGAATTCGAGAGAATCCCATACTAATCCCTGGAGAGGAAAGGGTTTCTGACTAGACTCAATATAATATATATAATAATTATAATTAGGTGACCATATATCATACATACTGGTAAATAGTAATGTATGGATCATCAAATTTTTTCAGTATCAAATGATAATAACTATTTTACATCGTCGGAAAACGTAAGAATTCGACAGTGCTCGAAGACAGATGGTAAATAGTTTATTAACAAAAGAATATTAAGTATTATCAGATCATGATTTACCCTATTAAATACCTTACAAATTACGTCTATTTGTTTATACACGACAAAATAATTGTAATAGATTAGTTTTGATAGACTTTCCACTAACGAATAGGTGCTGGTATAAGGAAACTATGGAATTAATTGAGCGAACTGAAAAATATTTTTCAAAGAATTTAAGCACATATTTACACGTTTGATAATATCTCTGTAATTTTCAGTAAGGTGCCTAAAATAATTTTTATGTAAATGAATAATAAAACTATTTTACAAATATAAAATAAAAAAATATGCACGTAAGAAGAAATAGATTAAATAAATATGAGAATATCCAATACTTTTATAGTGAATATTTCATGTAATAAGGTAAACTAAAATACGTCAAAATGAATGTACGTACTGCGATCATTATTTAAGATATCGGGCGTCATACTGCTTAATTTGACCGAGCTAGTTAAGTTGGAGGTACTTTTAATAGACACTGATAGCATTCAATGCTCTAACGGTTTAGATCGGATGCAGGCAAAACGATCATTTTAATGACGTCCTATACGTTACAGAACTTTCACCCCTCTCACAGTCGAAAATTTTGAGACATCGAGTTGAAATTTGATACACATATTCTTCATCAACGTAAAAAGTACCTTATTGGGCAAAATCGTTTCACTTACTGTCTCAAAAAGATCTTCGTACTGAACTAGACTATATATTCCGATTCCATTTTTATAAATTTTGATTTAAAAAAAAAAATTGATATTAAATTTTGTTTGTAAATACAAACATGACCATCCTATATTATTAATCAATTATATCATTTCGATGTTCTAATACATCCTGGGCAATAGTCGCATTTTTTTCCTTAATCAATAAAACATGTGTTTTTTTTTTTTTAATTGTCCAACGTTTCGTTTGCTGTTGCAAACTTCTTCAGGGACTTTATTGTGCTGCAATCAGTATAAAGTTTTTTCTATTACATTAATATACAATTTATATGTAGTAACTTGTCATGCCCTAACTTTAAATGTCCATTTTTTATTCTAATTTAATTTTTATTTTTATTTTAAAATTAAATTGTGTGTGAATTTAGTCTTGTCTATATCCTCCTTTGTGTTAATTGTATATTGTTGATTTTTTGAATATACAGGCAAAAAAAATATTATTTTTTATTTGTACATTCTGATGATATATGAATGATAGAAATATAAAAAGGAGATGGTATTATTTAAAACAAGTAAGAAGAAGCTTAGGTCAAATCTTAAATACCCTCCACCAACGGAGGGCGTAGCAAATATATATATATATTGCGCCTTCTAATAGTGTGTGTCTTACGTATCAGCATGCAAGTCTACTTTTACGTTTAAAATAATATTTTGTAAATTGTGGGCGTGTCTGTTATCCAATCATGCCCATTTTTGGTACATCGATGGATGGGCCAACCCTTAATAAGTGCACTAAATTGAAAGTTCACAGGTCAACTTTTGTGGCAGATTTATAGATTTTTGTTGATTGTGGGCGTATCTGTTATTCGACCGTACCCATTTCTGGCGAATCAGTGGATGGGTTAACTATGTTTACGCATACAAAATTTCAAGTTCTTTGGTCAGTTTTTGTGGGAGATATAAAGATTTTTAATGAATCCGAATATGTCCATTTTTGGCACATATATATTCTTGTTCTATTCAGAGTGAGTTCACGGAGAATATTTTTAGACAGCAAACAAAAATTATTTTACAGGCATATATTATTTATTGAATTCGTATATTGTAATGTATATTTTAAACATGTATTAAAAATACACTTTTAACACATTGCCATATAAAGACTTTTATTATAATAAGGGCTTATATGAGGACAGGTTTTGAAATGGGAACACTATTGAAAATGGTGAGTCAGTCCATTTTCAAAAGGGTTTCCCTATGGGCCAATATATTTCAACGAAATATTTAAAAAAAATTGACTTGTACAAATGGACAGATATGGTAAGTTCAGAAGCAAATCTTAATCGACCGGTTTCGTTAAATGTGGATGTAGCATTTGTCGTTAGGACTAACAAGCATATATACAAACTTAATAACTTCTCTTAGGGTATAATTACATGTACTTTTTGGACGTGTAATTTTTGTGTATTTCAATCCATTAAAAAAAACCTGTTTTTTTTTATTTTTTGCAGTTTACTGGTCAGAGAAAAAATTATGTTGATGAATTTGTTGCCTTATCCAAACAATGTCGACCAATTAAGAACACTTTTCAATGCAGAGGTAGTTATAGACATTATATAAATGGAGAAACAAAAAATTATCTAGAGATAACAACGGCGGTGCCATATGGTTGCGATGGTGCCTATTCTTCTCATAAATATGAAAAAGATAACATATGTGATCTATCTATTAAAATGAACAATACTTTAATAAACGAAAAAAAAACTTTAGTGAATGTTCAATATACAAATACAAAAATGGATAATATTTTGTATCACCAAGAGGCCTATTTGAAAGAAACAGTCACAGCAGTAGAAAGCGGATTAAAATGTGTTCAATCTAATAACACAAGTGAAGTAGAGCGGGGAAGAAATTCTGGTAATATTAAAAACCAAAGTTTGAAAAGTCTTTTAGCAAAACCGAGTATATGTAAAACTAAAAATTTGCCACTTCTTTCAACTGAATGTGATAATGTTATTTCCAATAGCGATTCAAGTGCAGTTATGAAGAGTGGATTCATTGATAAATTTACTAAAACTTTACCTGTAGAATGTTACTGTTCATTATCGTATCAAAATTCCAATTATTGCTTTGACTCCAGGGACTTTCTATTTCAAGACAATATATCGTTAAAAAGCGAGCTCAGTAGTATATCTAATACAATAAGCAATCAATATAATGCAATACCACACCAATATAACTCTAATTTAAATGATGATTACAGCAACTTTACAGAGGGCCCATATAAAATCAGCTTAGGTATAGAAGATCCAATTATGAATTTTATACACAAGCCAATTAAAACCGAGAATCATTTTGATTATATATACGTGGATAATAACCAGTCCGATGTGGCATTAGTGGCATATAGGCCTCTCTCTAAGTGCGCTAAGCATTACAAATTGCGAGAATTGAAGCAAAAGCGACATTTTTCTATTATGCAAGCAATGACTACAGCTTCTGTAATAGCCAGCGGCGATATACGTATGCCAGTACAGCAACTAACTAAAAAGATAGTTACTCTTAAAGCAAAACAACTAAGCGGCACAGCCCAAAAAAATATATCTGAATGTTCAAACAAGATCCATGACGCGAGATTCATTTGCAGTTCTAATAGCTCATGGGAAAATAACATAGCAATTGGAGAACATAAGTGTGCGTATAACAGTATAAATGCCCAAAAAACAAAGGAAACTCACCTAATATTAACCCCCTCGTCCAAAAAAGATTTACAAAATACTAGCCTATCTTTAGCAAAAGTTGCTTTGGCTACTTGTACATCCATATTGCTACATTCAGCTTCACCTATAGTGAGCTCAAAAACACCACTACTTCCTATAACGACTGCAATAGTGAGTACAGATACATATATGGATGCAAGCTATGCTACTTTGAATGCTGTGAAACAACCAAAACGTCTACCCGCCACACCTTCTGTTAAATGGAAAAGTACGGAATCTACTATTAATAAAATTAAACATAAGCGATCATTCCAAAAATTAGGCGTATTAACGATGAATAATTCAGACAAGTCCTTAGCAAGTGCATTAACAACTCCATCCTCTACTTTAGCTTCATCACTACTTGAAGCTGAATTACAAAATACATCACAAGGATTGATAAGCTCTTATTACACTGATAATAGTAGTAATAACAGAACCAACAACAATGATAAAATTTATAACTCCATTAAAATAAAACAAGAAAATAATAATTGTGTATTAGGGTTAGAACATATAAAATATTTAAATAATAGAAAGTTCGAAAATGAAGAAGAGAAGCATATAATAAACGAGGTGACGAATTTACAGAACCAAAATATATGTAGTGTGATTGTGGAAAGGTCGTCGGAATCTTATAACAATAAAACTACAGCTTCAGACATAAATACTAGCCTAAATTCCACTAGTATAAATATATTAAATTTTACAACAGCTCCTATAATAAATAAAAAAGTCGCTTCAGTATCATACGAATCTAATGCCTACCTGAATTTTCCTACTACATCATCACACATTTTTAAAAATGTTTGTCGAGAAGATGGCCTGTGTAAGGACTATTTAAGCACCATGTCATTTACCAGTGTTAATGTTAACAACAACGAGTTCAACACTTGCACAAGTTTAAATTCCATATATGATAACCGTAATAACGCACTTCTGTGTGTAGATCAGTATGGAATAATTATGAAAGATAATTTTCAAATAAATTATAACAATAAAAATTCAGTTGGTCCTGATAATAATCTAAACCCTAATTATAATTGTAAGGAGAGTAAAGAATTAATAAAAAACACTACCATATTAAATATACAAAATTCGTTGCCTTCATCAAACACACTGTTCACAATATCACCTTCTTCAATAAATTTATCGGAAGAACTAATTTCGATACCAATTTTTGCTCATTCTAATAGTACATTTACAACATCTAAAATAACAAACAAAACCAATATGATTGAAGAACCCAAATCAATATTTAATGAAAATGAACATTCAAATTTCGAAACAATAACTAAAAATCAGTTTAAAACGACTACAGAAACTACAATTACAGCTTCTACTTTGCGTTATTTAGACGATTGTAACAAATTTTTAAAGAACATTAGCAATAAGTCTCAACTAAGGGACATTGAAAGTAACATAACTCAAAATAAAGTATTCTCTGAAAGTGAAGCTTTAGGGAATAATAAATTAAATACATTCGATATATGTCTAAAATATCCATCAGGATTCAATGGTGATTATTTAAAAGATTTCCTTAAATTTAACTCCAAAGTTTTTACTACTTTAAGCACTGAATCTTCCATACTACCCGCTTATATTAGTGATAGTTTGCTAAATGTATCATATACGGAGTACTTAAGCAATTATAAAATAAATGGGGACAGTTCAAAAGATGTAATGTCAGGAATTACCTGCAGCAGTACTACCACTACCTTAATAAATTCGAGCATTGAACGCAATCCATCTTTTGAAACATGTTTGCCTTTCCGCTTAGAGAAAACCAGAAATACGTGTGATAAGCTAAATTTTAAAGTAAGAAGTAAAGCATTGCTTCAAACAATAGAATATCCAAACATAAATCAAACTTTTGAACAAATAACTAGCTGTAATAATAGCACGACTCTAAGCGCAACTACATCTTTCACAGATTCTCTATTCAATGATCAATATAAAATGAAAATGACTTTTGGACCTCTAATTAATTCCCATGTTACCACAACAATGACAACAACGGCAATGTCATCAACAAGTTCCATGATAGACTTTGATGATAAGTTTTATTACAATTATGACGTCGATTTGAATTCATTGCTCTCTTCTGAAGTTGACGCTACAGAAAAAAGAAACTCTTTTCAATCTCTCTTGACGGACAGACTGTATGGAATTTGTGAAGATGGAATAACAAAAACAACAACAGTTATTTCAACAACAACAACGAAATTAATTTCAACAACAATGTCTCCACCATCGACATCAGCAAATAGCAAAAAAAATGTTGTTTCTACATCATTTGTGTTGGATGGTTTATCCAAAGGTTTAAGAGGTAGTCTCGATGAAGTTCTAGGGATTAGAGTCTTGCAGAAAGCTGATTTATTGGACACACAGTCTTCGACTGAAAATACAAAAGCATTAGGCTTTTCTTTAGCTAATAAAATGGGAGGCCTTTTCAACAACTCTCTACAATTTCCTATTTTAAATACTTCCATGGATAATGAGCAATTAAAAATATTGAGGAGAATTGAAAGTGATGAGAAACAAAGAAAGTGTAAGGATTTTGTTATAACTACATCAATACCTCCTTTTGAGGATAAAGACATATATAAAAATTACAATGAAAATTCTGTAAATAATAACATAAATACACTAACTAACGCAAGCAGTGGCACTTACTCATTGGATAAAAATAGCTTAAGTAAAAAAATATCAGAGTATTCATCATCATCGTTAACAATAAGTCATTCCAAAAATAATAAAGATTGCAACGAAATGAAATATATTTATGAGAACTCAAATAAAGATTATAACTCTGATAGCATTAAATATGATTATATAACCAAAAATATAAATACTGTAGAGCAACACATTACTTTGGTTGATACTCCTAGAAAAATAGGCATCACAAGTGGTAGTCTAGGCAGCATTCTAGGTAATAATATAAGCAACAAAGACATAGGCTGCACCGTTTCTCTGTTATCAACTTTAACGAAGGAAATTCCAGTGAATCAAACCACCGAAAGTGAATTTTCTAATATAAAGAATTCTAGCAAAAAAATTTCTAGTAGCAAAGGTATGTTTGGAGAATTTTTAGATAAAGCTGCTGCAGCTGTTCAATCTGCTACACAAGTCGTAAATCAGGGAGCTTTTACAGTCAACGCAGTAGTTACCAAAAAAAGTTCTACCAATAATATCAACTGTAATAAAATACAATCTCCAAGTCCTTCACCAACTAATTTAAGCTCAGATATCTGCACCAATGATGATATATTGTTACCAACTCAAGATAACCGCACAACCGTTGACACGTATTATTCAATTAAGAATGGCGAAAATAATGCAGTAGTGTTAAAAGCCGAAGCAATGAAGCCTAATTACATTAATAACAATCAAATAAATATGACTCAGGATGTGCCTTTATATACGACGACTCACGGGTCTATAGGAAAAAATCTTCCCATAATTGATTCTTTTGAGACAATATCAGGCGATAATTCTTTGGATCAGTTGCATCAACAAACGACAGAAATACGTGACGATATATATGTTATTGACGAAACTGATTACGGCGTCGAGGAAGGGAACAGAAATTCTGAACAATTACATGTTCAACAACAAATTGAATTGAATTTAAATTCAGGCTACCGCCTAGAGGAAACTTACGTTGAATATTCTGTTATTTCGGGTAATTTTTATAGTAAAGACTGTTTATATAAAGAAGAGGATTTGGATGTTGATGAGGAAAATTTGAAAAAATCCGAAAAAGAAAATCATCCAATAGAATTATTAAACTACCCGAAACAAGGCGTAAAAGGAGAGACCAATTATTTTGATTTGAAAAATGTTCTTGTTGACGATCAACGAGAAAGCTCAAGTGATAGTGAAAGTTATATTGCTGAGTGCACAAAAAAAAAAAAAAAAATTACAGAAGTAACAGCAATCAAGACACACCAGAATATAAAAAAACAAGATAGTATAATAATGGAAGAGGAAGAATACTTATCAAAAAATGAAACACCGTCACCACGTTTGATAGAGTACACACCTTGTGAAAATCTTATAAGTAACTTAATATTCGATTCACCATCTAAAGAACTGAATTATAAATCTGACACTAATGTAAATACGGGGGAAAAAGATAAAGAACAAACGCAAAATTTTACTTCACAATTGGCGCAACGATCTCAAAAAATTAAATTAATACGCGGTGAAACAGAAGAAGTAGTTGGGGGCCATATTTCGTTAATTGTAAAGCGAAAGCCAGAAATTACAGCGAAGCAGCGTTGGCACTTGGCATACAATAAAATTATGAATCAATTAAACGTAAGTAAAACTTAAATTAATCACGTACAAATCTTAAAATTTATCTTCATTCAAATCATTAATAGCTTTTATTAAATGGTGTAATTTTAAATAAGTGGTGCTAAAAAGGATAATTCTATGTTGTGGTAGTATATGATTGTAATATTATGTATCACAGTGGAGCTTATTATGGCATTTTACGACTAATTGATTTAGTTTAACAGCATTGATTTGCAAATACCTCATATTTTTTGAGGTAGCTTCTAAGAAGAACGTGGTGCGTGTATGTATATATATACTTTAAATACCTCACCAAACAAAATTTGCGGTGTCGTTTCTACCCGACCATGTAATATCCCACTTAGTTCCCAATTTATGCCATAATTAATTTAATCTTTTCATTTAAGAGTTACATTGTAAAAAAGCTTTATGTGGCTGGGGGTTCTAAAAATAACTCGATCGAGTAAAAATTTGGCACGGACAATTTTTAAGCTTATTTACTATTCATCATATTTTATTATAAAATTATGGTAAATTGTGAATTTTTATCATATAAAAACATATAATATTTTTTTTCTTTAAATAAATCAATATATAGAGAGGTCCTAAAGATGCACTATCAGGTCCGTCAGAGATTTAAAAACTGAGTCGATTTAGACATATATGCACGCGTGTCTGTGTGTCCGTCTGTTTTTGGCATTCTCATGGGCGTAAATTTTGAGATATTTTTCTGACATTTTTTACGCAAACTTTTAGTTTATGCACGCAGTTCGCTATTTAAAATGGGTAAAATCAGTCAAGCCCACACCCACAATCGACAAAAATCTATTTATATGCCACAAAAATTGAGCTGTAGGGTTAAAACTTGGTATGTGCATCTATAAATATTAGCTCTATCGATATGCCAAAAATGGGCGTATTCTGATTACGGACACGCACACAAAAAATAAAAAACCGTTTATCTGTCACAAAAGTTGATCTACAAACTGGAAATTTGGTACGGGTATACATAGTTATATCATACACTGATGTTTCAAAAATAAGCGTGGTCGAATAACAGACACACGCAGAATAGACTTGTATGCTGATACGTAATTCGTACCCTATTAGAGTGCGTAATATATATATATTTGCCACGCTCACTACTGTGGAGGGTATTTAAGATTTGGCCTAAGCCAAATAATTTTTCTTATTTGTTGAACACAATATTGTGTTTAAAATTTTTATAATTGAGTGATTTTTAATACTTAAAAGTTATACCTTGTAAAAATATTCAATCATTGTTGATAATTTAAGTGAACTGTGAGAATTTTTAATTTTTTTATGTGGTTGATATATTTCAAGAATTTTCTTTCTCTTTGTCTTCTTTTTTTGCATTTTTATAACAATTGCAGTGTTTTTTTTCTTATTTTTTATAACATTTCTCTCATTATTATAACATTTTCATTATCTCATTCTTGCTATTAGGCAGTTACTCATATTAATATTTTATCTCTGCTGTGGGATTCTTGGCTTGACTAGCAAGCTAAGTAAACGTGTTTCTAAGTTGTTTTGTCCTGAATATTTAATTTTTTTCTACTCTGCTTTTATTATTTACTTATTATAAATCTTAAATAAGTTTTTTTTATTTTTATTGACGAAAATAAAAGTTTTTGTTGAAATATGGTTTGGCCAAAGTGCCGCCTTGTAAGTAATAATGACGGCGAAATTAAAATATATAGAGCCAGAATATTTGTACATGACAAACGTGAGTACATTGTTTTTCTACAATCTAAGAAAAATGCCCAGCTTGAATTAATAGAGCTGGGTAAGATTTTATATGAAAATTATACAAATATTGACATATTCTACATTTTAGAGAAAAAAATTAAAATTGTTACATTTGATGTATCTGTGGCAAACTCCATCGCTGGCAATGCTTCACTTAATGAAAAATACATAGTTTATATTCCGTTGGATCTCTGCGAGGTTCGCGATTACCTGCGGATTTCTCGGAGGAGGAAATTTTTTTCATGCTAATGAAAAAACCTACTATTGTATGATAGTAGAGGTTTTCCAAATTTAATTCCAACAATCAGAACGTTCAGTCTGTTCTAGATAAAGTTCGTTTATGTTTTTCAGGCGACAGATTTCCTTCTCATATTTCACCCTATGGTGCTATATACTCTTTTTATCCATATATAGAACTAGTTAAATAGTGCAGAAAATGCTGGCGGTTTTGTCCCACCAACCATGTTTGTACTAAACAGCATGCGCTCTGCCCACAATGTGGTGATGTTCATGATATTTCACAAGAATGCTCTTTAGCCGAATCCTGCGTGAATTTTCAAAGGTGATCGCTTCTGATTCTAAAGTTTGTCCATCATTTAAAAAAAAATATAAATCAGAGAAAGATAGGGCGGATCGGCTGAAACCATCGTCTTTTTCTTTAACACAAAGTACTTACGCCCACCCAACTATAAAAATACACCTATAACATTGATGATTTTCCAATCTTTCATCTCGGCCGACAAAAAGCTTATTATCTAAGCGATTACGTATTGAGGAATCAGATTCACGTCAAGAGACCCTCTTTTGCTATGTGGCGACTTCAATGCGCATAATGAGTGCTGGGGTAGTCAGTATACCCATTCCAGGGGTAGAAAGATTTTTAACTTCTGCGAGAGCAATAATATTGTTCTTTTAAATAATGGCGATTCAACTTATTTTGGATCTACTCTATCCTGTCTTGATCTTTCATTTTGGTCGCCGCGGCTTAGGCCGTTTATTAATTGGCGCACCCACTATGAATGTTTTGGTGGTAACCATTGTTTAATTGAAATTAATTTACGTTTTTAATATACGTATAGTGATTGTTCTAAGTCCTTTGTACCAAAAAGACTTGATCCAGTTGTTTTGAACAAAAAAGTTAACAATATTATGGCTTCTATTGGAATTGACGCTAATACGGATGGCTTTTTCGATAAGTTTTCAAACATGTTTTTTACACTTTCAGCCGAAAACAAAAAAAAAAATTTCGGGCACCTCACCCTTGGTGGAACAACACTTGTAATCATGCCAGTGGCAAATTAAGACTTGCTACAAGCACAAAGGATGCCATCAAGAGTCAATTTTAACGCGTTATGTGAAGTTAGAAACGAATACAAATATATATTAAAAAAGGAAAAGTGCGAAGAATGGAAACGGTTTTGCGCAAACATAAATAGCAACTTGTCGTCGTCTGATCTCTGGCGTAAAGTTAAATCCTTTAACAGGAAAAATCCGAATCCGCCATGCTATCTGAGCATTGTTTTTCAACATTTTGCAATAATCTTTCTGGCCCACTGGGCCCATCTCCGCCTATGTTTCGTCCCATTCATAATGATAATAACTCCGTAACGGACGAAATTAGTATTTACGAGCTAGATAAAGCCGGTATTTGATAACATGCTCGTTTAAAATAAATTGTTGAAAATATAGTGCACGAATGTAATGCGTAAGTAAAATCATGCAAATATGGAAGCAGATATCTTGTCTGGTTCGGTGACACCGTTTAAAAGACGGAAGTCATATTGGCTTTGAAAATAACAGTGGCCCCATGGTAACAATGTGGTGGGACACTTCGTGCTTTGGCGTAGGTGCTTGAAACTTTGTCTGAAACAAGTCCTTGAACTCTAAAAGGATGTCGCGAAATGTTCATTATTAATAATTGAAATTTTCGATACATCGCCTGTAATATTAATAGCTGAACAACAG
Organism: Crataerina pallida; assembly: GCA_949710015.1. Classification (NCBI taxonomy): domain Eukaryota; kingdom Metazoa; phylum Arthropoda; class Insecta; order Diptera; family Hippoboscidae; genus Crataerina; species Crataerina pallida. Next base: position 7,200,206 of record OX453294.1, read on the forward strand.
GAGGAAACACTTGTTAAATTATCAATTAATTTTTTTTCACGTAAATTGATGATCAGATTGAAATATGTTAAAAATCGGCTCCGAGAATTGCCTGAGACACATTTGCTATGATAAAAGTCCACGTATAACTACGATGTATAGATCGCTTAGACTGTGACCTACTTCTCGACTGAAAGCGACCAGCAATTCGCTACATCTTCATTCGTTGGTATTGATGTTGTAATAGCTTGCATCTGTGGTGTCTCACTAACCTCAATTATTTTATTTGCCATAACAGCTACTTTGTCCAATGTTTCGTTACTTATAGATATTATAAATCAAACATTTTGAGGTAGTCTATTAAGCCATAGGGACTTAAGTAAATTGTCGTTTATTTCAGCACCGGCTAAATGTTTTATTTCTGTCAAAAGTTGTGACGGGCGCATATCACCCAACTCCCGTTCTGTAGAAATTTGTGTGCGTGTGCGCATTGTTCTGAATCAGAAAATCTCTCTATTAAACGCTTTTAACGTGGGAAACATTTCTTGCTGGGGTGGTTTTAATATAATATTACTAACTTATGCTTTCAGTTACTGCCACCACGGTGTAATATTTAGTTTTATCAAATGAAATACCTGTGGCAATAAATTGTAATTTTACTTGAGCAAACCATAATTATGATCGTGCATGCCAAAATGGAGGAATTTTTATGGAAACACGAGAAATTTCACCGCTTTGTGGTGGTTGTTGAAATGCAGCAGCTGCCTCCTCATCCACCATCACGTCGGGGTCACGAAATTGTGTGTGTTTCAATTATTATTTAATTTTTAATGTTTATTAATTATTAACGATTGAAGATAAATGTTAAAAATCAAAAGAACAAAAGTTCTGGAAAAAGCGTTCTAGCTTTTTTTAGATAATTGAAAATTATTATATCGATAATAAAAGAATTGTTATTAAGGTCTAAACAGAATTAATAGAATTAGTGTATACAATGCTGCCACACATCTGTTATGACTGTTATGATTGGATATGTTATTCGTATAATATATGTATATATGTGTTTATAGCAAATATCGTCCAACGCGCAAAGCGTTATTTAAGTATGCTCCAAGAATGCAAGGTATATTGATTTTTGTTATCAAAGAATGAGACGAATTTTGATTTTTATGATTAATGTTTTTCGTCTGTCCTTATTTTGCAAAATTTGACTTCTTATATACTAAAATTTTTACAATGAACTGATCACTAAGCATAAACTTACACTAGGTTAATATAAAAATATTGATGATTGACCCATAAATTGTATTAATTGTTGATTATTTTTTCTGCTAGAAAGATCCATATAAATGAAACTATATCTTTTTTGTCCTCCCGACGTTTCGATGATGGAATGTCATATTCTTCAGGGAAGCTGTCGATTTATTAAATTAGAAATTATAAAATATAATTTTCACCTATGATAACAAACATAAACAAACCTTCGAAAAATTTATTTGATGACTTTAAATAATAATGTTATGTTAGAAAAAGCAACAACAATTAGTGGAGGGCTAAAATGGATTTTATCGTTAGGAAAAAAGTTTGCATTACCTATAAACAAAAAAAAATTTCTCACTTATACACACAATATCATATTTTGAAGACTGTCTTCAACATTTTAACTATAAAAGAAAATATGAAATTAGGATCAAAAATGCGAATAGAATTATAATCTATCAATATGTCCCAGTGAGGTTTATGATCCCTGTTAAGCGTACACACTGGTTTAATGACGAAATTAAAGCATTAATATTAAAACGAAATGAAGCTTATAAGCGATGGAAGAGGTACAGGGTCAGTGTATTCTATAGCCAATACAAAGAAATCAGAAGAAATGTCAATGCGAAAATTAAAATTGCAAAAACAAAATACTATTCGAATAAAGTCACCAATACTAAGTCAGGTAAGGAGTTACGGACCATGATTAAAAACCTAGGCGTAAATAGTAAAAACGTTGGTAATACAATTGAATTAGATGTTAATGAACTGAACTATAAATTCACAAATATACTAGTTCAACCCAATGCAAGTAGCAATGTGCACAGCGATAACAATAATAATAATTATGGAACCGATCAAAATGATAGCACAACTCGTTTTCGAACGTGCAACGCTTTTGGTCTTGATGATATACATCCCAAATTTATAAAGATATTATTACCTAAAATATTAACACATATTACGCATATTATAAACACTATAATTACAACGAGTTCATTTCCAATAAAATGGAAACAGGTAAAAAAATTATCCCTGTGCCCAAGAAGGTAGATGATTATCCTAGGCCTAATGCCATTCTACCATACTTATCTAAAGTATTTGAAAAATTGTTGTATAACTAAATTCATCATTATCTCTTGCAACAAAATTTGATTGATACACACCAATCGGGTTTCGCCCTAAGCACAGCTGTACATCTGCATTAATTAAAATTACGGAAGATATACTCGTACGTGTAAAGGTGGATGAAGAAAATACAGCTTTCTTGTTATTTCTTGACCTTACAAAAGCATTTGATAGTGTGGATCATAATGTGCTCTGTGTGAAGTTAAGGTGCGATTTTAATTTTTCTAATACTGCAGTGTAAAACTAATACACTCGTATTTTATTGGAAGATCGCAAGTTGTAGTGCATGAGGAAAAAACATCGCAAAGCCTAAATACGATTAGAGGAGTACCTCAATGTTCGGTACTGGGGCCTCGTCTGTTTTCCCTCTATATAAATGATCTGCCAAGCCGTATTATGCACTGTAAAGTTCAAATGTATGCTGACGATGTCCAGATGTATCTTGCCGGAAATCGTGGAAAAATTTCTGAATGCATTAACAAAATAAACGATGATTTGGCAGCTGTAAACACTTGGGCATCAATTAACTCGCTAAATAGCAGCAAGTGTAAATTTTTGCAAGTCAATAAAAGAAGCACATCTGTCAACCAAAGCTTGAATGTAATGCTAAATAACGACGCCATCCAACAGGTTAAGGTGTCCAAAACACTAGGTGTTCAACACACTGTGTGTATTGATCGATAACATAACTCATCACAGTTATATACTAGTTTATCAACAACGTTACATACACTTACACACACATACACTTCAAAGAATATTACTTCTCTTTTTGAGTAGACAAGCTGTGCAATCATATTCGCGGAAAAATCTATAAATAAATTTGTTTACAATAAAAGCTTTGAGTACCGTCAAATTTCTTTGTGTACTATGAATATTTCTTTTTATTTAAACAAAGATAACGGAATAACAGTTTACTGATTAAATTATCACTGATATAAGCACCAAACTCGATTGAGTTTAGTGGTTAGAAATGGGTATTGAAAACTCACCACCCCGAGGCACAGTAAAGGTAACCTCGCCGGAAGTGGTCGCAGAACAAGAGGAGGCCTCTAGGAAAAAGGCAGATATTGATCCATTCAAATGGAGCAATCGGATGGCTAGATCACCCGAAAAACTGGGAGTGACATCGGTACATGCCAGGTCAAACTCGTCACCGCTAAAATTGAGCGAATCTAATCATGGCAACACACATAGGAAAAGTGCCCTGATGCAGCTAGGTGAAAAAATCAAAGAGTTGATAGAAATGATAGGTGGAGGAAGCCGTTGGATCCACACTCCAATGCGAGAATTAATTGATTCCCTAACAGTTTTGCACAAGGAGTTAGTTGAGGAGGTATCACGCACAGGCGGCGAAGGACAGCCTCGGAAAGCATTGGGGAATGAATCTGAAGTAAGCGACAGACAAACAAACAAAAAGCCCAAAGTAAACGAAGGAATTATTAAACTGAACCCAGGCAAAGCGGAAATCATTTCTGATAATAAGGCCCGTAAGGTTGCTGGCTCCAATCCCGATGCCATCATAATTGAAATCAAATGTAAATCGACTTATGCGAAGATTTTACGGAAAGTAAAAACGGATCCCAAGCTCAGTGGCATTAGTCAAAACGTCACCAAGATTAGAAAGACCCAAAGAGGCGATCTGTTGCTATAGTTGAATAAAGGTAGCGGCAAAACCACGAAGGTGAGAAACATGATAAGCGATTCTCTAGCGAACCATGTACCCGTGAAATCACTAACAGATCGACTTATAGTAGAAATAAGGATATCGATGAAATTACCACTAAGGAGGACGTTGATGTAGCTATAACATCTCACTTTGGCGGCAGCGAAAACATGACCTATATATGAAATACTTTCCCTGAGGCGAGCATACGGCAATACATAGATTGCTACTGTGAGTGCACCAAAAGATACAGCAAAAGCCTTACTAGAGAAGGCAAAAATCAAAATTGGCTGGGTACTATGTCGCATAAGAGTACAGAGAAGCCCAATAAAATGCTTTAAATGCCTGGAATTTGGGTATTTCTCAAAGAACTGTAAAAACAGAATCGACCGTTAATTTGTGTCGTAGGTGAGGTGAAGGAGGCCATTTTTCTAAGGTGTGCAACAAAGATCCATTGTGTATGCTTTGTAAAGATAACCCTAAAGTGGACGCCAAACAAATTTCTGGAAGTGGGCGGTGTCCTCTTTTCAAAAAGGCTGTGACAGCAAACCGCAAACGTTTAACAATTTAACTACATAGTTTTATTTCAGATATAAACTCATCCCTACCGTTAACGAAATAAAAAAAAAAAATTATTATGGGGAGGGATTCTAAAAATCCTCCAATCCTAACCATTTTTAAAAGGGTTTATTTTTGGGCTGATACATGTCCTCGTACCGAATTTCATCAAAATATCTAAAAAATACGACCTGTAGCTTTCGCAGAAATTTAGACGGACAGACGGACATGGTAAAATCGATTCAGATTTTGATTCTGAATCGATCAGTATAACTGAAGGTGGGTGTGTCATTTTCCGGTTAGGTGTTACAAACATCCGCACAAACTTAATACACCCTTTTCCACAGGGTGGTGCAGGGTATAAAAATTCATATTAACAGCATCCCAAAAAACTTTCGGTTTAAAAAAAAAATAAACAAGAACATAATGATTACATAAGCGGATAAAAGATAAAACCGTCATCATGTTTAAAAAAGAATATAAAAATATAATGGACGAACTTTTATATGATAAAAAGACCTACAAAATAACACGCACAGATCCTACGAATAAACTACTAAAGACCAACAACAAAATTGTTAGTGATCTACACAAAACCAAAATTATTAATGACAATTAACATGCAATGCAGCAATACCACCTAGGATATATGGATAACCGAAAATACACAAGGACAACACGCCACTAAGGCCTATAGTATATTCATGCCAGGTTCCTTGTTATGGTCTCTCTAGGTATATTGGCAACATATTAAAGAATATCATTTTTACTACATACAACATCAAAAATTCATATGCACTAAAAAAACAGTTGCAGAATATTAAACTCAAAGACTCGGACATACTAGTATCCTTTGATGCCGTTTCACTATTCACCAGTATACCGAAAATTATCATGAGGAAATGGGGCATAATTAAAACGCACACCAATTTGACAAAATCCAAATTTTTAGAAATACTCAAATTTTGCCCCAATGACAACAACTATTTCATTTATGACGACAAAATTTTCAACCAAGTTAATGGAATGCCTATGGGAAACCCATTATCGCCCACCATAGCGGATATTGTTCTTGACGAAATTGTAGACGAAGCTATTAAATCGCTGAAAATTATCAACATAAAATTAACCTACATAGTCAAATATGTAGACGACATATTTGCGATAGTTAACATCAATGTCGTGGATAATATTTTGGCAGCCTTAAATATTTATCATCAAAAGATCCAGTTCACAATGGAAAAGGAACAAGATACATGCATAAACTATTTGGACACCACGATATGCAGAAGAGCGAAACATATTAAAATGAACTGGTACAAAAAAGGGCGTGCGACAGATAGAATAATGAATTTCTATTCATCACAACCAAAATACCACATAATAAATACAGTCAAAAGCTTTATCCAAAAAGTCCTTAGTATTAGTGACGAACAATATCACGAAACCAACATACCAATCATCAGAAATACTCTACGCAACAATAGTTTTCCACACAGGCTTATTAACAATTTAATAAAAAATACAAAGAACAAGCTAACAATAATCAAAAAATACAAGAGTTCGTAGTACCTAAAAGATATGTCAGTTTCCGATACATAAGAAACCGACAAAGTTCATTTTAATGACTTGTTTAGTAATAACACCAATGATATTGAATTCGCCTACAAAGCTAATAGAGCTATTAATACACTTTTTACTAACAATAAATCTAAGGTCCCCATTAATAAATACAATAACGTTGTTTACTAAATTAAATGTAATGGCAAAAACAATGAGGAATGCGGTAAAATTTACATAGGGACCACAAAAAGACTTTTAGAGACAAGGCTGTGTGAGCACAAAACAGACATGGAAAAGAAGAAAAACAACGCAGCTCTCTCACAACATATTACTGAAAAAGGACACACACTGATTTTAAAAATAGAAAAATATTGGACAACGAAAGGAGAGGAAGAAAACGATATATACTAGAGAGCTTGCACATCCAAAAAAACAGACACAATAGTCTCAACCATAGAGTCTAGTATTAAATAATCAGACATAACATTATTTATTAACGTCATCAAATAAATTTTTCGAAGGTTTATTTATGTTTGTTATCATAGGTGAAAATTATATATTATAATTTTATAATTTAATAAATCGACAGCTTCCCTGAAGAATATGACATTCCATCATCGAAACGTCGGGAGGACAAAAAAGACATAGTTTCATTTATAGGGACCTTTCTAGCAGAAAAAATAATCAACAATGAAAGTGGGTTATTTTAATTGGAAGTGATTGTGATTGATGTATTGTAATGCAACAATTTCAATATCTCTGCTGTTATATATTTACGTAAGTTATATTAACATAAGATATATTATTCATATATAACATCTACTCAGAAACACATCAACCTGAATTTTACTAGGTTTTTATAGACCTTATTTAACAGTTTATTCTTCTAAATTTATTACGATGGATTACGTTTATTTTAATTGTAAGGAAACAGATCAAGAGAAATTTTTGGTCTGCTGGTTATGCGATAGATCAGCCCACCTTAAATGTGCTGGTTTTAATGGTACGGACTTTGACTACATTACAAACCGCATTAAAGGGTTTCGATGGGCTTGCTGTAATTGCCGCAAATTTGATACATTATTTAAACATACTCTAAGTGGATTTATTGAATTATGTAAAGATTTAAAAAAGTTACCAGAAAAATTTAATAAATTTAATAGGATATCAGGATATAATTGCAAACTTTTAGAAAGTCCTGTATTCGCTCCTAAAGCTGATCCATCTTCTTGGGAATCTGCTTTATCCTTGCAGTCTTCTCCGAACTTATTTCCACTGGATTCTTCTAATTTAAACGTTCTTTCTCCACCTGAATCTGTAACTTCTTCTGATCTGTTTTCAGTAACGTCGTTGGCCCCTCTGACACTGCCATTGTTACTAGTCCTGTCTCTGCACCTATAATTACTGTTGATCCTCCATTCACTCCAGATAAATCGAGTAATGCTAAGAATGTATCTGCTGATGTTTCTATGGTTGTACAAAGTTGCAATCATGATGGGCCTTCTACTTCTAGAGAAATATTGATAGATCAACAACCAGGTGATCTAATTGTTGTTCCGCGTCGTAAAGCTATTTTTGTATCACGTTTTACTTACAATACTACAGTTGAAGCAGTAAAAAATTATATTCAACGTAATGCGCCTGGAATAGACTTCAATAAAATAATGATTTATAAATTTAATACGACTCAAAAAAGAAATATATTTTCGTTTAAAATATTAGCTCCTTTACCATTTTGTGATTGCTTAATAAAAAAACAGTTTTGGCCTAATGGTGCGTTGGTAAAAGAATTCATTCCTAAAGTTAATTTTAAGTCTCCAATTAATTTAGAGTTGCCTAGTACTGCTTCTAAATAACTGGATAATAACTTAATCTTATTATATCAAAATGTCCATGGTTTGAATAGTAAATTACATAATACGCATAATTCTTCGGGCAGAGATTATCACATTGTAGTTTTTTCTGAAACTTAGTTAAAACCAGGGGTTAAGGATGCTGAAATTTTTTCTTTTTTGAAGTGTATAGGTGTGATCGCACTAGTAAAATAGTGCTGTTAAAAATTTTTTGCCATCTCAGGTGGTACTTCCTTCTGATTTTGTTGACGTTAAATTTGTTTGTGTAAAAGTATCGTTAGGTAATTGCTATTTATTTATTACCTGTTCATACATTCGTCCAGCGTCTCACCTTATAATTTACATGAAGCATGTTCATTTAATCAAAAACGAATTTTCATTTGTTAAACCATGTGATGAGTTACTGGGTTTAGGTGATTTTAATTTTTTTGACATTAACTGGATTATTAATGACGACATGGGTTATCTCACACGAATTACGATTTCTCAAGATCTTATAAAGTTCTTTGATGAAATTTATGATTTAGGGTTGTTTCAATTTAATATCTTAATTTTAATAAAAAACTTCTCGACCTAGTATTCCTGAATGATACGAGCATTTTGATCAATTGTATGTTTTCTTCTGTTTTACCGGAGGATATGCATCATCCTACGCTGTTGCTTACCTTAAATAATTTTCTTTTAAGTAATGTACAGTCTAGAGCTGTGTATAATAAAAACTTTAACTTCAATAAGACTAATTATAATAAAATCAGAGGTATTTTATCAGCGTCTGTCTGTAACTTTATTGTCGATGTAAACAATATAGATAAATCGTTGTCTGTTATGTATGATATACTTCTGTCTGCGATTTCTGAGTCTGTACCATTAAAAATTGATTATAATTCTATGAAATATTCAGTTTTAACATCTTGAATAAATCGTGTTATTCCAATTATATATGGTCTATAGGATACAAATTGATTTAAAATTCTATAAGGTTTTTTTCGTAAAATATTTGCAGATTTTTTTTAAAAATTCTACTCACCTGAATGCGTTTCGTGTGATAATTATTTATACGAAATAAAAACATACGATCTGTTTTCTTTCATTCAGTTGTCTGAAACTGAAGTCCTTGATGCATTAAAAATGATGTAGTTGTGTTATTTTCCCAGCCCTGGCGGTATTCCTTCTTGTATACTGCGGCATTGTGCCGAATTATTATATGTTCCTTTAACTTTTAATGCATGCCCCAGTATTATTCCACTATATAAGAATGGACCTAAAAATTGTATCAATAATTACCGTGGAATTGCTAAACTTAGTGCCTTGCCAAAGTTATTCGAACTAATAATTACTAGAAGACTTACTCATATAATTAAATCTATTATTTCCCCTTATCAACACGGTGTCGTAAAAGTTAAATCAACCTCTAAAAATCTTTTAGAATTAACATTTTATATATATTTCAGGATTTTTCTGAACATATACAAACTTGCGTAGTTTATACAGACTTCTCTAAAGCCTTTGATAAAGTTGATTATCATCTTTTAATTCTCAAACTTCCAATCTACATATTAGGTGATATTTTGATGACCGAAAGGTAATCTTTTAAATTGCAAATGTCCTTTGTTAGTGGAAAATGCTGTTAATGGTAGGGATTCTTTGTCTAATTCAATTTGATGAAAGGAACTTGTCATGTCATGTTTTGCTCCCCCTAGTACGTCTAATACGTTATCTAGTCTTGTCTTGGAAATTTATCGTTAAATAGTTTGTTATTTATTTTTGAAACAACTAGTCTCAATGTTTACTTTTTTTAACAATGGGTAGAAAAAAAATTTTGGATTATTATTACTTGTAATTATGTTGTAGTTGTCCAATGGTTCTGTGTTTATTTTTATGGTTTTTATTGTCACTTTTTTATTGGTGGAGTTAAGAATTTTAATGTGAGAATTAATTAAATGAGAAAATGGAGTTTGTTAAAAATACTCCTTGTTGAAGAGTAATGGTTTTTTTTTATGGTGATATCTAGTGTCATTGTCTCGTAGTCTATTTTACAAAGAAATTGTTGTAGAAAATCTATTCCTATTATTCCGTCAGTGTTATTGGGAAAGAATTGTTTACTATGTAAAATGTATGGATAAATTTTGTCTGTCCCATATATAGATTTAAAATTTCTACTTCTCCCGAAGATAATTCACTTTGTTGACAAGTATTGTTTTTTTGTTATTTTTGATGTTTTTTTAATGTAATTAACTTTAAAAGCAAAATTTCTGCTCCCGTATCGATGAGAAGTTTAACATTTTGAGTGTTTTCCCATTTTAGAACAATGAAGTGCGTGTGCCGATTGAATGCATTTAAAATTTTATATTCCCTATTTATGCTTCAGTGATGGTATCCCTCATCACCAGCGTCCATTCGTTTCCCTGTTATGTATCATATTGACATTCCGACGTCTGCTATTGTTATTTTGTCTTAAGTCTGGGTTGTTGTTAATAGTATTACTTTGTCTGAAACTGTTTCCATAATTCTTGTTTCTATAGTTTTTGTTTGGGTTAATCCGACGGCTGTTATTGTCATGTTGTTTTAAGGTTTGTTTCTATAGTTATTGTTTGGGTTAATTTTATAACCATGATTATAATTCTTATTTTGCTTGAAAATATACTATATGTGATTGTTTGTATCATAACAATTATTATTTTTCCTTTGCTTATATGTTCGATTTTAAATTTTGGTGTGAAAAATTTGAGAGTTTGCTTGGAAGTTTTTGTCCTTCTTAAGTTCTAAAGTAAAATTTGCAGCTTAGTTTTGTGTTTGTGGTTGTGCTGAATATATAGTTTATTTATACTGTTCACTTATGCCGTTTTTAAATACAGTCAGAGCATAATTCTCATTTCATTTTGTTAAGACATTATTAGTTTCTGCAGAAGCATTGCTACCTAGTGGGTAATTTGCAGTTCTTTTATTTGACCTGTTAAATCTAGTAATTTATCTACGAAATTTTAAACGCTCCCTAATTGTCGGGTATTGTTTAAGGTAGTTTGTAAATTAGTAATTGTTTGGATAGTTCTAAGTCGATTTTAGTTTATTTATTAATTCTTCTATAGTACTTAAGATTTGTATCGAACTATTTGCTGTTTTAACATTTTGTGATGATTTTATGTGATAGACTTGTTTTAATAGCTTTATTTTTCCATCCTCATTCATGTTGTATTTTCCTGTAAATAGTGGGACCGTTTTTATTGCTAATAACAATAAAAAGTTATTTTATTGGCAGACAAAGAAAACAAAACGGTCGTAATATTCGACGGAGAAAAATGCAAGAATTGCTGGAAGAAAAAAATACATACATATAACAATACATGTAGAGAAGACCCAACGAATAATAACAACAAAATGGTCTTAGACATATACAAAATTCAGAGCAAAAACTGTTTCATATCCTGTTAATTAATACATAGAAAATATGGAAGAATTCGCATCTAATTGTTGTGTCCTTGAGCTGTATCTAATACTCGCAACTAATTTAAGAGCCTTCTGTCATTAAATAATTCGATTAACGATTGCGTCAAACCGACTTCGACGAGTAATTCCATTAAATATAGTGCCACTATAGTGGCTTCAGCTTGACCTACGTATTTGGATTCGGTACTCGAAAGTGTTACGGTTATTTTCTTTCAGATTTCCTAGCTAACAGAGGCACTTGCTAATATGAAAGATAACCCATCTATGACCTTAATCGGTTGTACCTTTTAGGTATCTAACCACACGTCTAGGTGCATTCAAGTGCGTTGCGTTGAAATTGTTGTTAAATTGACTCAAAAAATTCACTGCATAGAAAATATCTGGCCGACTTCCAACAGACACATAAGACAAGGAAGGTAAACGTTGAGACGGGTAATTCTTCATTACTTTTTCATGTGGTACATCATGCTTTTTCAAAAAAAACATAACTGGATTCTATTGGAGTTTGAAAAGGCTTACAATTTCCCATTTTAAATCTCTTTAATATATCTTTCACATATGATTCGTGACTTAAGGGGACTTCGCTTGATGCTAAATTCTGTGTGAAATCGATTCCCCCCAAACATTGTTTAGCTAATCCGAGATTTTTTTATTTCAAACGATTTTTCCAAAAACTTTTGAATTTTTGCAATCTAAACAGAATCGTTTGAAGCCAACAACAAATTGTCTACGTATTTTGAAACCAACATTATCTTATTACCTTTCTTTCAAGACATAAATAAATACGGATCTTGACTTGGTGCTATTAAACCACTTCCTTTGAGTTTAGGGGTCAATTTATAATACCATTACAATCCCGACTGCCTTAAACCATATAGAGTCTTTACGAGTTTACAGAGTGTTTTTTTTTTTGCTTGTTTCATGAGCTTGTAACCATTTCGTAGCTTGTTTGTTTCGTTTGTTGGATCCAACTATATCATTAGCCTTCAACTTTTGTAAAACATGACCAAAATGCTTTGATATTTGTGCATAAACGTCCTTTTCGATTTCACCATTGATATTAGCCATTACCATTTGGTGAATCTCCATATTGCATTCGGCTGTCAAAGTGGGCACCATTTTAATGGTTGTAGATCGTACAACAGGTGAATAAGTTACTTTAATGTGAAATATGAAACTTCTTTTAAAATTAACTTCACAGCATCGAGTGCAATCGTCAGTAAAAGTGACGAAATATCTCGCTCCACATTGAGATTCATTCTGATTGGACCTAACTAAACTAACTAAAGGTTCTTACTAAAGGTTCTTTTGAACCACCTTTTGGAAAGCTATATATTGCTGGCTTCTCGGTGATTTTATTCTTGATCAAAACTGCCAGGATTCAGTGACTCAATCCTCACAATATCAGAAAAGTTTTTTATTCAATATTATTTTATATTTGTCATAGATTTCCCCAAATATTTTTCCATGAAAATTTTTCTTCTTTGACAAAATTATCAGGGCTGATAGCCCATAACCTGTTGTATGAAAAGTTTTATTCAGAATAATAAAAAACTATTAACAGAGCAAAAATGAAAACAAGCCTTTTGCTTTGATAGAAAAATTTTGAATGAATAATTTATTCCATTAACAAGTTAGAATAAGTTTCCTTTGTTGAAAGTACAATATTATCAAACAAGTATATGAAGAACAAGTGTACCAGCGTATATATATAAATAAACAACTTCAACAAAAACTTTTTACAACGAATTGACTATAAATACGCTGTGTACTAATGAACAAATTAAAAAAGTAAAATAAACCAAAGTATCTGCTTCGCAGTTCCAAGAAGGTTTAGATATTCATTGTAATTTTTTCAAATCTCATATAGAAAAAGCTTTTACTATAATTATGACGAATTTAAAATAAAATTCAGTTTGATTCAACTTTTCTAAAGATTACGCATTATGTACATAATAAATGAATAACAGAAAAATTAAAATCAAATTGAAAGAATAAAATATTATTGTAGTTCCATAAATCATTCGAAAATTAATTTCTAGTAGTCCTCATGAAGGATAGATACATGGGTGTTCAACGTACGCAATAGCTTACTCGACAATCTGTAAAGGTCAAAGTATATTTATAGATAAAGTGTGAGATAATTATATTTAGAGATAATTATATTTATTTTATGTAGCAGCACAACAATCAAATTAAAAATATAGTAACGTGTGTATAGTAGCGTGAATTTACCCAAAAAATGAGCACAGTTTGATTGTCTCTGATACGGTGTATGTCTTGGATGTTGTGAGCTATCTTCACACTTTTCTACGCTAACTTCAAAGGACAAAAAAGAACATAAATTAAACTTTTGGCAAAAAAATTATTAAAATTGAAAGAAAAAATTTAATTTTTTATAATTTTTTATTTGTTTTATTAATTTTTTATAAAAATCTTTAACAGATTTTCAATTCCTGAATTTTTCATGTATGTTTCTGGGCACATATGAAACTATATTAAAATTATTCCCATGCCCTTGATTAGGGGCCTTTATGTCACAATCAACCTTGGAAAAATATCCCCCATACACCGGAAACTTAAAAAATTCAAAAAAAATCTTTAGGAAATTTTCAATTCCTGAATCTTTTATACCCTCACAAATAATCAAAAATCATACTTAACCTAAAATTCGAATTGAAATCTGAGACCTAATGCGTAATCATATACCTGCCACGCCCACCGTTTTAGATGTGGAGGGTATTTAAGATTTGGCCTAAACCAATTTTAGTTTTCTTACTTGTTACTTCCGCCTTAGGGAAGAGGGTATATTCATTTTGATCATTCGTTTACAACACATCGAAGGAAGCCTTGGAGACCCTACAAACCATATATATTCTTAATCAGTATGAAAAGAAAAATAGTTTCAGACTTGTTCGTCACGGTCGTAATTTTTGAGATATCAAATTAAAACTTGCCACAATTACTCTTAGTTTAATTTCGCTGTTCCGTATTGAAACACGCCTACAATAAACGAAAGTCTTATCACATATTATATATCGCACAATACTATGCCTCAAGTTAAAATTTGGTATAAATATAAGTAATACTGTTATCCAACACTACCAAAAATGGGCGTGATTGAATAACGCAAACGCCTATAATAAAAAAAAAACACACTATTTGCGTAAGTACATGAAATAGTCACATATATATATATATGGCAATAGAAATTTATTTTTTAGAGGATTATAAAAGGAGGGTATTTAAGCTTCGGTCTTAACTTCTCTATCTTGTTTTCTTATTGTTTGCTAGACTCCGCAGGGGGAAGGGTTTCGAGAAAACTACAACCAATTGTTTTTATAGTTTTTATAGTAAAACCACGCGGGAAGTATACAATATCTTCAAAGGCGTAAATATTGCAGCACTCCTAGTGAGGTTTTGGTCTAAGCGCTTATAAGGTTCACCTTTTAATCTTTCACTGTTTGCCTACTTTGGCTTTGTGCTACTACAGTTGATTAAAGTTGTTAGTGCTTTCTTAAGGGTGGGGCAGCACGTGTTCATGTTATATGCCCAGGCAGGGATCTTAAACGCAATTTTTTGTGATGTGCCACTCATTATCTTATCTAAGACAAAACTTACTCTAAGTAGTTATTTCTTTAAACTCCAAGGGGGTTTCTCTCCACTTTTGTTTGCTGCAATAGGTTTCCTTTTTGTGTCCTTTTTTATTTTGTATCTTTGTGACATTTTAACCCAAATCCGAGAGCTTTGAATCCATTTTTATTTTGCCCAAAATCTCGGCGTATGATAATGGGCTTTTACATCCTATTATAATTGCATCTAGCCTACGTTTAGCAGGTGTTTGTTTGTCCTGTATTTAGCTGAAATTTTTACTATCCTTTATCTCTATCATCCATTTTGTTATTATCTACTATATTTCGTTTCTCCTTTTCGTTTTTTGGCGTCTTCTTTTCCTTTTTTTGTCGAAGTGCAAATTATGATAATTTCGCCACTTGTACGCCACTTTTATAAAGTTTGTCTTTATTTAATTACAGGAGATGTTATGTGGTATCCTTTGCTTTACCATTTCTTTGGCCATCTTTCCAAGGAGGACTATTAATGAGTCCACTGAATTCTGCATTGGTTTGTGGGATTAAGCGTTTCTCTCCACCCATCATTTCTATGAGTTTCCGTATTCTTGCGCCCAATAGCGTGAAAGCTTCTTTTTGCCTTGCTTTATCTTGTTTAACACCTAGCTCGGCAGGCGATAGCGCCAATCGATAGCACCAATCGATTTTTTATTGGCTCGCTTTCCTAATGAGTACCGCTTCCCGTTGATGCATTTGGTGAGTCGGATTCTTGTTTTGCGTATGCCCTAGATCCAGTACTAGTTCATATACGTGTCTTCACACGAGAAGTAGAAGTAGTAAGTGAAATTTTTTATGATACATATATATTTGATTATAGTTGTAATTGTAATAATAGTGACGATAATAGTAATATTTTTATATTAGAGTAATAATGATGAATATATATGTACTAATAATATATATTGTATATATAATAATATTAGTTAATAATAATTATAATAATAATAACTTTAAAAATAATAAAAGACGCTTGTTAACTATTTAGTTAGCAAGTCAAGTTGAGAAATAATACAAATAAGACTCTTAGTTTTTGTAAACAAACAGTTTTTTATAATAACAAGCTTACCTAGTGAGATGGTAATCTATACCCTTGTTGTTTTTATAGTTATATATAACAAAGACACCAATTATGAATGAATCAAAACCTCTAAAATGAGGAACATCACGATTTTCGAAGATTCTTTAGAACAATTAAGTTTAAGACGTAGTATTTTATGAAAATATAAAAAATAAAGAGTACATATCTCCTCCTTCCTTTTACACATGTAGTGTATGTAAGTTGTAATGAATGTGTTTATTGTCATCTCTAGATTATTAGTTAGTTTTTTATTCTTTTTGTCATCTCCTCTTTTTGAAATGCACAAGTTAATGGATTGTTAAATGTTAAGTTAATAAATGAATTTATTGGTAACCTGAAAAATTGAGAAAATATATTCGAAACATTACAACACAGAAGTACGATTCACACCCTTAAATTCATTTTACTTATGAGACTCCAGCTTCGGAGTAACCTAATTTTATACGGTACGAAAAGTTATTTAATACAAGGACTGCTTCTTTGTTATGTAATACACAAAATTTCTTATATACTTGTATTATGTATTATATAAAGATTATGTGGTACATACATGGAAGCTCAAACGCGGAAAGAGTGGTTTCCATTAATGGCTTTGACAGCCTCTCTATACCATCACAACTATTCTCCAGGACTACCTGAACATTGAAATCATTGTTGCTGGTGATTTCAATGTTCACAATAGGGGTTGGCTACGCCATTCGTCCCACAAATCTCCGGAAAGACGCGGCGCTAAGATTATGGGCTTAGTTCATGGACAAATTTCTTAACGTAATTAGTCTATGAACCGACGCACATTCCAAGCGTTGATGGGTTGCAAACTAATATTGTAGATCTTATTCTTACTTCGCAACCCGACAAGTACGACGTTAAGACGTTTGCACTTCTCGGTAATTCGGACCACTGCATCATTTTCGCATCCTTTTCGTACTCTAACCTTCATCACGTTCCGATTTCAGCCCCAAAACGTGTCATTTTCCAATACGAAAAGGCAAATTGGGCTAAGCTCAATGAATTTTTTAGGTTTTACAACTGGAAACTATGTTTTGACAATGTAAATGCCACTGCAGAAATGATACAAAACCTAATTTTGCATGAAATGCGATCCTTCATTCCTTACAAATAAAAAATTTGGTTAAATCCAAGAACAACAGTTGGTTTAACCAGACATGCACTAATGCTGTCAGAGAGAAAGCAGTTAAAATATCAATTGAATCAAAACGACCAAACTAATTTGCTTTGCAAACAAACTAGAAACAGATGGAACCATATACTTTGTCGTGTAAAAGTTCTGCACGGGCAACGACCGCGTACTAAGATTCTTGCCACCGCCAAAGTTAACAAGAGTTTTTGGTCATTTATAAAGAGATGTAAAAATCAAACTTCGGTATCAATTCCATCTCTCTTTTTAGGCGACAAAGTAATATATGATGAAGCTGATGTATTGGCTGAAATGTTTGCTTCAAACTCCCTCCTACCACACAGCAGTCAACCACTTCCTAGGGTCGAAAGAGTAGAACACATGATGCCTAATCTGTTCTTTTGTACCCGGGCAGTAAAAAGGTCCCTGCTAGTCTCAACGTTGGCGAAACCCCAGGGCCGTATGGAATACATTCTTTACTTCTTAGCAAATGTGGCATATCATTTGCTAAACTATTGCGCAATCTTTTTAGTAAGTGTTACCATGTAAACAACATGCTGGAAGATTGCCAATGTACGAGGTGTGTTCAAAAAATAACTTAATAATAAAATATGTTTTATGAAAAAATATTTATTTATTCATCAATATCTATTTTGTCCCCTTCAAAGTAATCCCCCTCGGATATAATACACTTGTGCCAACGCTTTTTCCAATCCTCGAAACACTTTTGAAACTCGATCTTTGTAATAGCTTTTAGCTCTTTCAGCGATTCGCTGTTAATGTCATCTATGCTTGTAAAACGACGGCCTTTTAATGTTCTCTTTATTTTTAGAAAAAAGTCACACGGAGCCATATCTGGCGAATATGGAGGCTGAGGCAGTTTTGTTTTTGGCCAAAAATTCACGAACAAGCAATGAAGTGTGAGCAGGTGCATTATCGTAGTGCAAAAGCCATGAATTGTTTTGCCACAAATCCGGGCGTTTCTTTCGGATTGCTTCACGCAAACGGCGTTGAACTTGTAGGTAGTACTCCTTATTGATTGTTTGACCTTGTGGCAAGAATTCATGATGCACTATGCCATTAAAATCGAAGAACACAGTGAGCATAACCTTTACATTTGACCGCACTTGTCGAGCCTTTTTTGGTCTTGGCGATCCAGAATGCCTCCACTGGGACGATTGAGCCTTAGTTTCGACATCATATCCGTAAACCCATGTTTCGTCACCTATTATAACACGTTTTAGTAGTTCTGCACCGTTATTAACTTCATTTACGGACTCCTGAGCAACTTCCATTCGCCGCTGTTTTTGTTCGAAATTCAACAATGTTGGAACGAATTTTGCTGCCACACGTTTCATACCCAAAACATCCGAAAAAATTTAATGGCATGAGCCAACTGATATGCCAACATCATCAGCGACTTCTCTGATTGTGATTCGGCGATCGTTCATAACCATTTCTTTCACTTTTTTCACGTTTTCATCAGTTGTTGATGTGCTTGGGCGTCCGGGTCGTTCGTCATCTTCAACGTTTTCGCGGCCATCTTGAAAACGCTTATACCACTCGTAAATTCTTGCTTTACTCATAGCAGACTTACCATATGCCTTTGTTAACATTTTACAAACTTCACTACACTTTATTTCATTTTTTACGCAAAATTTAATGCAGGTTCTTTGATCCATTTTTTTTCACTAACGAAAATCGCCGAGCTCGAAAAACACGTCTCACGTTAGCGGCTGCCACTTAAAAAGTAAACAATGAATATTGCTGAAAATTTTATCGTACTTCAGGGGCATGTGTACCAACATAATAAAAAAAACTCTCTCTCCAAACTCTCTCTCCAAACCCGCGAAATTTAAAAATTCTCGTTACGTTTTGAACACACCTCGTACAACCGGTACCAAAAAAGGTACCCCTTCAGACCCTGCAAACTATCGGCCAACCGCATTTTGTAGCGCTATAGCCAAAACCATGAATACAAACTTTCACCTAATGAGTCATCTTCAGGCTAACAACCTAATCAGCGACAACATGGATTTCGCTAAAATCGATCCACTGGCGATTTTCTAGCCTACCTAACGGAAAAGTGGTATCGAGCTATTCGCCACTTTGGAGAAAGTAAGGTTGTTGCTTTAAGGCGTTTGACAGAGTATAGCATGATGTCCAAATTGATGGCGATTGGTGTGAACAATATTTTCGCTCAATTTATATCGAGCTTCTTGAGTAACCATTCAATTTGGGTTGTGATTGACGGTTACTCTTTTTCTGGTGTTCATCAATGACCTTCTGTACTTGACGGAGAACCCTGTTTACTCTTTCGCTGATGTCAGCACTCTATGTTATTAATTTTCCTTAAATAAAAGGCCTAGCAACACGGAGATAGAAAACAAACGTTGCATAATGAATGACTCATTAAATCGCGCCCTCATGATCTCCGAATGGGGTCAGATAAACAGGATTAGTTTTAACGCCAACAAAACACAGTGCTGCCATCTGTTGCACAGGGCGCCCTCTATCCTTCGGATGAATCAGCCGCTCTAAAATTCTGGGCATACGAATTGCGACGTCCGCTGGACGGAATACTTGTTCGAAATGTCTAAGGATGTAGCCAAGAGCTTAGGTTTTTTAAAACGGTGAAAAAAATATTTAACACTAGCTGACATCCGAAATATTTACGCCGCCTATATTCGGCCGAAACTAGAGCATAACTCACACGTGTAGTCGGGAGCCTCTAACACATGTTTATAGATATTCGATCGAATATGGCGAAAATCTCTGCAGATCATCCTAATCCTAGAAATAGAGGGCAATAGTATCATCTGCGGACTGCTCGCAACGTGAATTAAAATTTTCTGTCAGTTTTATAATAATTTCTCTAACCAATTCTATATTATCTATTGAGTGCAGACGTAACGTGGAGTAATAATGTGGCTTATTATACCTATATCAATTTTAGTACCTTGTTCTGTACAGTTTGTATTTTTTTAAATGGCATCTAATGTGCTTCTTTACTCTATACTGGAGCCGCATAGAATATTATAGCTGTTATATAGAGTGGCTATAAAGAGTGGCATTTGCCGTTTAGGAGTTACAAACATGCGCACAAACTTAATATACCATTTAACACAAGTGAAAATATATATATAAGTAATAATATATAAAGTGGTGTAAGGTATTTAATGATTGGCCTAGACCGACTATAATATTTTCATGTTATAATTTTAATAAAATGTATTGTACTTTAATAGGAAAAAATTGATTTTAAAACTTTAACAAGTTCGGTTGAAACCGAAGCTTAAATACCTTCCACCTTTTATAATCCTGTAAAAAATAAGTTCCAATTGCCATATTTATGTATATGACTATTTCATGTACTTACGCAAATAGTGTGTTTTTTTTATTATAGGCGTTTGCGCTATTCAATCACGCCCATTTTTGGTAGTGTTGGATAACGGTACTACTTAATTTATACCAAATTTAAACTTGATAGGCATAGTATTGTGCGATATATAATTTTTTAAAGATAACATTTGTTCGAGTTATGTTAAGATATTTCTTTATTGTGGGCTACAAGTATTATTTTATAATTTACGAATAGTTAGTTAAATTTAAGAGAAAGTACTAGATTAATTGTTGCTAAGATTAACACAATTTGGCAGAAAGAACGAATTCCAATACACCACAAAAAACAATGCGTTGACAAAGGGGAAAAAATTATACAATGAATGGAGATCTATCATAAAGAATCATGGTTGAAAAACTGAATCTCAAAGCAAGAGGGAAACTGAATTTCAAGAGAAATTGGATGATTTATTCAATATCGCACACGCAAACGCATTGGAATTATTAAAAAAAAAAAAAGACAGAGAGTTTTTATTAAAGCAGCGAGAAAAAGGAAGACCAGGTTGTATGATAGGAATAGATAAAATTCTTATGCAAAAAGAAAAACGAAAAGCAGTCTACTAACGACATTGAAATTAAAACCAAATCAAGACCTTAATTTAATTAAAAATATACTTGCTTATCCTGAACGAGATAATTCTTTTACTTTGCTACAAAGAGTAAGCAATTACTTAAGGTATTTGTCAGCAGTAGATCTTTTATTCTTCGATTCTTATGTAAGTGTTGATATGGTTGAAGAAGTTAATGTTCAAGCAAATAAAGAAAAATGCAAGCGAATCATAGCTAATCTAACAAATATCCTTGAAACATATTCACAAAAAGATTTAAGCGATTTTAGAAAACACACACGTTCCTTGATCGCTTAGATATGTCCAAAGAATCTTTGCAAGTCGATCCATCGAATTGGAATGAAGATTTGACTATGTTCAAGGTTCTTAAATTTGTCAAAACTTATCCGTAGTGAACAATGCTGCTGAAAGAGGTGCCAAATTCATTACAGATTATAATAATAAATTAACACACAATGAAGAAGAGAAACAATTCCTTTTTCAAGTGACTCAAAGAATATAATATGACTTATCCCACTTTTAAAAAGACTTCACTATTAAATTAAAATAATGTTAATATATAAATAATTAAAATATGTTAGTTTAAGATTCGATTTTCAAATAATTTTAAATAAAGAATTTAAAAAAAACGATTTTTACTCTTATTTCTAATAATAAAAAGAAGGAGTGGTTTAAGGCACGGCTAAAAATTGTCCAATCATGCTCATTTTTTTAGGTGCTTTTTGACACCATACGAAATATTTTTAGCGCTTACCTTATATGTGAAAATGTGCTCTCTTTATAACGATGCTTTACCAAGTTTTGTCAAAAAATATTAATAATTTCGAATTTTCGTAATATATTAGTTTTTTTTTTATAAAAAAATGTTATATGAGGTGGGGATCAAAAAATAGTCTAATATTTGACAAAATCTATTATATAACCAATTATCTACGCTTTAATAAGTTTTGCCAAAAAATTTCCCTTTTTGGCACCGTAAATTATTAAACAAATTGACAATGTTGTGCCTAGTTTTGTGAAAAAAGATTTAAAATTGCGAATTATCATCATATTAAGCGCCAATGTATCTAGTCAGTAAACTATTAAATTGAGTGTATGTATAGTTGCAAATCTTTTTGTACTTTTATCTTCACCCTGTAATATTAAAGCTGCTTAAGTTATTTTTAGTTAAGGGTAGGAAGTGAAAGCTTTTATGTAGTGAAAAAACAAAATGTATATAAAAGAAGTACACATACAAATGAATCTTTGGTAGTATGCGGATAAATAATGTGTGTACATATTTTACACATAAAAACCACATTTTTAAATTCGGTATAGATTTCTTTTAAAATATTTCTCAGATTTAGTGAGAGTGGTTAATAACGTAATAATTTTATTAAAATACAGAGTGAAAATATAAGAAAAAAGTAAGAATTGCGGGATAGAACTGAACGTATGAGAGGGTGCCTAATTTTATGAAATATTTATTATATATAACTTAATAATATTTGCATATTTGAATATAGCACAAAACAAGCCAAATGAAAAAGTATAACAATACTAAAGAAACATCGATGGAAAAACATGATGGAGAATCTTTATTATTCCAAATATAATAAAATAATACTTATATAATTATACGTATTAATGAATAATTATATTTCAAGAAGCACTTTAGACATCTTAAAAATAAAATTGAATTCCGTTTCCATATATTATATAATACTCTTATTGTATAAACATATTGAAAATTAAAGTCACTTGAACATACTCAAACAGATAGATTAACAAAATTTGTAATATGTCAACAATAATAAATAACAAAAGTAATTCTGTTACTATGTCAAATATTGATAAGTTTCACGCTTCTATTAATTTTAACAATACTTTGATATCTGAGACTTTTACCAGTAATCCAATTAATATATATAATGGGAAAAATGATTTATTCAACATACAACAAGACAATCCTAATTTAGACTTTCACGAGAGATCAAAATTATATTCGAAAAATTCCCTAACGTATGATGTTTCAAATTTTCAACAATATCAGCAACTAATACCAAGTGATGCGAAATGTCAATTCAATTTAAATAAGAATCCTGAAATTTATGATGGTATATTTTCTCCTTCTAATACTTGTGAATCTGCTTTATTGAGTACCAGTGAGCAGTTTTTGTACAATGTTCAGCAACAACGTTATGATTATATAATAGCGGACTACATAGACAAAATAAGCACACGAATTAATATGCTGGAAACCGAATTAAAATATGCTTGGAGTGCTTTAGATATGCTTTCCCGAGAGTATAGTAAGATTTGGTTCCGTATGGAAAAATTGGAACATATATCGGAGAACCAAATAATTGTTGTTAATAACTTGAAGGATTTCTTAATAGCTAACGACCATCATCTACAAAAACTAAAAAACTTAGAACCTTCGACTCTTTATAATGATATAAGCAATGATTACTCAGATAATTTTATGAACAAAAAAATTATAGGAGTAAAGAGAACTCCAGAAAAAATTAATTCTTTTTGCGTGTCTCCTGTAGATGCTTTCGTTGCAAATGCCGAAACGGATAATGAATTACATACTCTATATAATATGTTCACCAAACAACAACACCAGCTAAAGTTTGGACATAAAAGACACGATATTGCTTATTTTAATAATGACGAAGAAGAAGAAAATGTCTATTCTCCCTATGGTAGTAATGGTCATTATGGTTCGTTAAGTTTCATTGATAAAACAGCAGCACTTTATGAGTTGAACTCGTTCACCGAGGTACCATTTCGGATATGTCAGAAACTTTACTCTGATTCTGATCTTTATACATATGAGCACAAGCAACAACAGCTCACATGTCAATCAGAATTAATACATCCGTTAAATACAAAAAGTTTAAGTAACCATAGCTTAACTTGTATACCTTACCAGGATTATTCATTTACCCGGGAATGTAATACTAATGAAATTAATGAAACCTTACACAGCAAAACAGAAAAGGAACTTTTTTATGAAACATTAAATGAAGTGCATAAAGATAAAGGTACACTTTCCGAATTTAACAAACTAGAACAATTGTTGCAAGAATGTAAAAAAACAAAACAAGAACATGAGTTGTATTCTCTTGAACCCACTTTGCGTACAAACTCTCCAGACATGTTACATGAAAATAAAGAAGACTCTTCTATAAACGACAAAAATCAAACGCGTAACATTACGGATAATTTTATTAGAAAACCTTTTGAAAATATATCGATACCCAAAAATATTTCAGTTTCTAATATTAAAACAACTTTAACAGATTGTGATATTACTAATAACGCAAACTCTATAATCGCTAATATTATTAATACTTCAATGAACAATAAAGTCAAAGAGCCAATTAAAAAACATATTAAAAAAAAACATCACCATATAAACGAAATGGATATGTTAAATAACCTAAAAAGCGCTCTAAAAGAAAAAACAGATCATATAAATTCTCTTACCCAGAAAAAGACAAATAATAAAAAAATTATCAAAATTGATGCAAACTACCATAATAAAAATAATTTAAATAAAGTTACGAAAAAAAATTCGTTAAATACCAGCATAAATGAAGACCTGAATAATTCAGAACTATTTAATAGTAATAATTGTGATTATTACTACAATGAAATGATAGACAACATTATGGATATGTTGCTACAAGAGATAAATAAAGTTAATGATTTGCGATCACTGAACAGCACACAAATAGACGAATTGCGCTATTTCATTAAGGCTGAACGACAATTTTTTTATAAACTTCAACAGGTGGATAATAATTTAATACTTTTGTTATTAAACCCTGTAACAGTTACAGAAGAGTTGAATCCATGGGATGGCGATAGTAATCAGAAATTTAAATTGGTTATTGGTAAATTGGAAAAAAATATTGAAACCTTGAAGAAACTTCTTGGTAATTCTCTAGATGGTTACTCAGTAAAATCTCCTCGTGGTAAATCTCAACTAAAAGTAACCAAAGAGACGCGAAACTACTTTTCTGCACCTACCTTTGCATCTAACTTTAGCAATCAATTAGTGAAAAATAAAACAAGTTTTGATGAGGAGTCGCAAATATTAAAAGAGCAAGCAAAGAGAAGCAAAGAAGAACAGAAGATTCAATATCATGTCAAGTGTAATCAAGGGACTCAACAAAGTTCTAATAATCACCGCAGCTTGCAAAGGGAAGGAATCATTCAAGATCAACAGAATAAACAAACACCAACACCTTTTTCTGCTTCATCTCTTAATTTATATCAGAATGATGAGTATATTAAGTCACTTAAGCTCAATTTAGAGCGTCATAATAGTATGTTGTTCTTGTTGCATGTACAAAATCCAGATTGCACGTCAGAAGATTATAGTAATTATGCCGGCTTACTCGGTAAAGAAGAAAATATTTTGACACAGAGCCCTCCGCCGCCTGCTCCTGATTTAGATAAATGTAATTCTTATAGTGATTCATCTTTACGAAACATAAAAAATTCACATATATTCGACAATTTTAAAGAAATAAATAAGGCTTCTCTTTCTCCAACAACTGAGATACGTAATGTTGGTTTTTCACAATCAACTATTTCTAATTCTCGCTTCTTATCTCACAGTTGTTTCTCCTCTTCCGAGAAATTACACAAATTATTACCAAATGTTACGCTCAGTGTAAGAGACATTTCTAATCCGTTCTCTCTACAATGTGATAATTTTAATAAAGAATTTATGCACTTACTTAGACTATCACCAGAACCGAACTTTAATCATATAATTTCCAGTAACATTGCTAGTGGTGATAGAGATTTTATTAAATTTAATAGAAAGGACTATGTATTTAGTGAAGAAAATCTAACTTACTTAAGAGAATTATCGCTCAATAGTCCTATATGTTCCGTATACGAAAATAAATCCATTTTCAAAAAAAGGGATAAAGTGGAAAGGAATAACAGTGAACTTATTACTGTAGATGAAATATTACTTAGAGATCAACAGTACAATCGGCACACACAATTTAATCCAAGGGTTATGCCAGATTTATTAAAAAGACCCACAACTATATTACCAATATTAAATAGTTATGCAACTGAAAAAAATATGTACTTATCTAATTTAACTGATCATTTGCTTTATTGCCCAACTTCAAATAGAGATTGTAAGAATTGCAAAATAAATTCAGTATTAGATAATTTAGAAAAAAAAATTGACGAACATAATTTAGATTCACAGAAGTCTCAACACGTAACATCAAATGACTTGCAATTAAAGCACAAAAAAAGCGTTAAGAAATTTTTGAAGGAAAATTCTGAATACCAAAATTCACCGCAAAAATTGACGGCTAATATTAAACAGCAACTTAGCGTTCGAAATATGACAGATATATTAAACGATAATCTTAAGCTAAAGAGAATCATGAGTCACAAACGCTCCCGATCATTACCTACCTATGAAGTGGAAACTGAAGAGACTCCTATTTATAATAAAAATTATCCCAAAATAAGTAATAAAGTAAGGGAACAAACGCATAGAACATATTGCAATAGGCTTCATAAAATTAGCAAAAAAAAAATTATTTCTATTGGATCCCATGAGTCACAACCCATTAAAAAGATCAAAACATTCCAACAAAACCAGTTGAGCTATGTTACTAGTCTCTCCGATACTGAAATAGACTTACGCAATTTTACTTTATTCGATAATGACGATTTTTTACCAAGTCGGAATGAATACAAGACTACCTATATAAACGTACAAGAAAAACTTAACCCAAAACCGAGTAAACACCTAGAACAATATCAGCAAGTAAGACCTGATGAGCTAACAAAAGAACAGTTCGATGCCAATGATGCACATGAAAAGGACTTCTTTCTTAAAATAAGAAGAAATCAAGAACCCACAAAAGAGACTAAAAATTCAGAGCATTTTGTAATGGATGCTCCTATAGTATCAACAAAAAATGAATTATTTCCTATCGTACAAAATGCAAACCGTAAACCGTTCTTGTCTAACGTAATTGGTACTGATGACCCAAAAAATACGATAACAACAAAACACAAGGATGATTTATACAAATTTAACAATGCTCCACCTGAAGATTTATCAAGCGAGATAACTAACATTGGAAACTGTGCCAATAAAACTATAATGTCGATAAATGGTCGATGTCCAACCCAACATTCTTTGGAAATATCTCTTAGAGAAGATGGGGATAACCGTAGCCAACACTCATATCGTACACATCTTTCGAATTCGCGCCGAGAGAGTACTGAAGATAGCATTGATACTGATGACGAATATTTTTATTATGAGCTAAATCAATTAGATATATTAGAAGATTTGCAAGTACAATGTACAAATCAAATAATAAAAGAAGTAACATCAGGAAAAGGCTCCTTAGTAGTTGACCAACAATTATTTGATCAAATTGATCAATTGAAAGTCAACAGCGCAAAAGATTTTGCCGCGGTTGACTATGAGCCCTCTGAGGTTGTTAAAAAGCTAATGTCACAAGTACTAAAAGAACTTACATCAAGAGTAAAACGATACCCCGAACAACAGAAGTTTATTCATAAAAGCGATTATTCCAAATCACAAGCTAAATTATTTTTTGAGCATCATACAAAAATTATTGATTTACATAGTGCTTGGCAGGATTTAAATGGCGGAGATATGGCAACCGATTATTTCGATAACAAGCAAAAGAAAACTCATAAAAAAGAAGAAAACAATATACAGCAATTCAAAATACCACAAAAACGTTATAAAAAGCGGCGTGAAACCCGTCGCAATATGAGCACATCGTCATCGTCTACAGATGAAGAAGACTTTATGGAAAATATCAAAGGAGAATCAGTTAACGCTCAAAAATCAACAAGCACACACTTAGGAGTAACTGGTAATTTTGAAATAAAAGGGATTATATTAAATGAAGTTGCACATGATGTGGAACAAAGTGAAATAGAAAAAACATTATCATCAAGCGCAAATTCTTGCTCCGATATACCATTGAAACTTTGTAAAATAAATGAATTAACTATTAAAGAAAACAATTTTGAACATTTAATTATTACTTTAACTAATGGTAACAAATCAATTAATGAAATACCAAAACAATTACAATGCAATAACAGCCTAATAATCAATAACAAAATGGAATTCAGTCCTTTGAAAGAAAATATTGAAATAAATAAACCAAAATACAAAGAAGATGAGTCGGTTAATGTAAAATACCAAAAACATAACCAAGAAAACATAGAAAACGAACAAGAAAAAGTAATTCGGGCAAAATTCGCTGTGGAGAAATGTTTAGGTAAAAACAATATAATCACTCCACCTCTGATGTCACCAGCAAATATCAAAAAAGAATTAGTAAAACTTTTAGACAATAATGTAGAGTCTACTATTAATTCATCTATAAACAGCTATTTGAGTAGTAGTAAATGGAAATTGTTGAAAACTCTTAAAGAACGTAAATTGGAAGAAAAAAATCAAGAAAAATTAAAGAAGGATGAACTTAAGAAGCTACGTGAAAAGGTAAGAGGGATCAAAAACTATACACTAATAATTCGAAATTTAACATTAAAATTTTCGGCATTATTATGGAAATAATATTAAGTATAATTGTATTTTTATATACACCATAAAGATAATTTTTACGTTTGTAAGTGCCAGAAGGGAGCAATCCGTACACTAAAAAGTATATATATTTTTGGACAGTATTAAAAACCTAATTAATTTCTATCTGTGCGTATAAATTTTTTACGATACTCTCATTGATGTAAACATTAAGATATCGAGCTTAAATTTGAAACACATAACCTTCGAATTTGTCTAAAATTTTCTATTTCAAATAGACAAAACTGTTCGGCGAAAACATTCCCAATTGCAAGGATATATCCGAAACACTTTGGTTTCAGCATTGTCACCGTCACAAGCCTTATAGCACTTTAGTTATCAACACATAAATTGGAAAGGCCCATTTTTTCATGAACTACCTTTTTCAACAGTGGTTGCACTCATGTTAACTTTCTTAATCCTTTTATTCATATCATATTATTTTTATCAAGATAAAATATTGTAGTCGGTAAAGCCCGAGAATTTAATACCCTACACCACATTCTTCCAAAATTTATATTATATTATACTGTTTAGTTGTATCAGAAAGCACGAGTCATTACAGCATAATTCACCTTAAAAATCTTATAAACAGTTTTTTTAAGAGGTTGCCGGTTTAAAATTTAAGTAAAATACATGCTTAATAATGAAGTAGCCAATTTTCTTTTCATTTGGTAGGTAATTTTTTGGCATTTAAGATTTGAACACAATTTCCGGCATGTGACCTCCACGACTATTTTTCACAAAAGTTATTATGGAAGTCCAATTTTCCACCAATTTTTTAAGCATTTGAGGGCGTATTTCCGCAACAGCACCTTCAATATTGGTTTCAAAATCGTCAATTGGTTTATCAGCATAAACCGCTTCACGTATCCCCACATGAAATAATCAAGTAACGTCAAATCGCATGAACGCGGAGGCCAATTCACCAGTACATTTCTTGATAGAATGTTGTCGTTACAATGTCCCTTCAATAAATCGATTATTTCTGTGGCAGTACAGCAAGTGGCACCGCGCTTTTGAAACCAACTTTTGTCCACATCTATGTCTTGAAGGTTTGGCAACAAAAATTCATTGATAATTGTTCTGTATCGATTTTTATTAACGGTAACCAGTGCACATCGATAATTCTTGAACGGCGTGTGGATTATCTTTGCTCCAAATATATTCGGCCAAAAATGCGCTTCAGCACTGATTTTGAAAATAAATTAACTTGATTTTGAAAGCGTTCTAGAGCTAACTTATTCATGATCATTTACCAAATAATACTGAGTAAAACGTAACTTTGAACTGTCAAAACAACTCTCAGAGAACATAGAGAAGAACGAAGAAGAAGAAGAAGAAGAAAGAAGATTGAAGAAACAAACCTTCTAAAAAAACACCCTATAGTTAAGGAGGTTCTAGAACTTGTCCAATTACGTCAAATATTAGATTTAATTTATTACAGGCTATATTCAGCCGAATTCAAATTTGGAGGTCCTCGAGCGCATGCAGCGAAAAGCTCTAGTGCTCATAGGTGACGAAAGAATATCTAAGTCTCTCGACACACTTGAGCACCGAAGCAAACTAAGCTGTGTACGCTTATATATAGGTATTTTCATGGTATGTGTTCTACAGAGATAAAAGAGATGTATCCCCAAAAATTTTAACAGGACCATTAGGCTTGTTCAGCGATCTCTACCAATATATCGATAGAACTACCGATATATCGCACAATCCATTATCGAAACGGTTCGTTCTTTAACAGGGGTGTTCGCCTCTGAAGCCATTTACTACCAGAGATGTTTACCGCTACGCCAAGTGTGTACAACTTTAAATCTAATGTCTATAAACACTACTTCTCCTATCCTCTCGTTCTAATCCTTTCTAACCGCCACTATGCATGCAGATATAGGGGCCAAATATAAAAAAAATATAATATTTGGTTAAAACCCGCAAATTTAGTTTCTAATTGCTTTTTTAGATACTCTTACAGACTTTCCAAATATGTTGTCACACACAATTCATCCTTTAAATTACTCTATATCCTGTATTGGATGATATGTGGAGATGATTGGAGTGACGTAATATAAACGTTTTTATTTAAAAAAAAAACACAAGCCTTTGTTTTGTGATGGTTTGTCCTTACATGAACTTTATAGCGGATTTCTAAAATATTCGTTTTACATACAGTGTTTATTTTTTGTTTTTCATTTCTTTTAGTCAGCTCATTATCGTCATCACCATCATTAATGGTTATGAGAGAATTTGGAGTATTTGTTCCTGTGTGTGAACTCTTAATTCCCCTACTTTCAGGATGCTCTTTACCTTCATCATCATCATCAATGACAATGGGAATATTTGTGATATTTGTATCAAAGCGTGAACTCTTAATTTCCCTACTTGTTGTCGGGTCTTTCTCGTCGAGTATAGGTTAAGAAACACTTTGTATTTTTTGTTTACCCGTACAATTAACATGTTATTTAAAATTAGTAAAAGTAATGTTACTTTTGCAAATATCACAATATATGTATGAATTTTTTTTTTACTTTGTCTTTTTATATGTTGCATACTCTAGAAGAATATATTTTGATTTATTCACTTTTAAAAAAATTTATATATATATACATATTGTAAAGAAATTCTTGAAGGTGGCTGGGGTATAACTCAGCGAGTCCAAGGTTCTTCCCAAAGAAATTTATTTGACTGGATGTTATACGTCTCAAGTCTTTGCATTTGCCTTCTTCAATTTGACATTTTTAGAGCGGTAACCCCTTGTGGTGCGGGGCACGACGTTACCGCAGAACTATGGGTGCACGATGCAAGTGCAACGAATGGTACAGAGCGGTGAACGGTATAAATGTGTAGTGCAGTGGTGAGCGGTGTGTGGTACTAGCGAGACGTGCGGTGCTGATCCATGAGCGATACAGGATCAAGAGCGGTGTGCGGTACTAGCGAGACGTGCGATGCGTGCCCGAGCGATGACCGTTACAAGACACAAAAGTGGCTAGCGGTACTAGCGAAATGTGCGGTGCTGATCCTTGAGCGGTTCAAGATACAAGAGCGGTGTGTAATACTAGCGAGACGTGTGGTTCAACGTATAGGAACGATACAGGACGATGCGTGCTTGTATGACGAGCTGTACAAGTGTGACGTGCTGTGCTAAGCAATGAACAATGACTTACCGAGCGACGGTATGTGCTTGTAAGATGTAAGATGTAAGAGTTGCAGAGCGGTGAATGTTGCACGATACACGAGTAGCGGTGTTCCAGAGCGATGAACGTCACTAGATGCAAACGGTAAGGATACAGAGCAGTGAGCATTGCAAGATATGAGAGCGTTTCTGAATAAAAGCGGCGGCGCTGCGAGATAAAAAGCGGTAGGCGTTACTGGATACAAGAGTGTTTACTGGTTACAAGCAGCGAGCGTTGCTGTTGCAGAGCGATAAGCCTTACTGGATAAGGGTCAAGCGTACGGGATATGAGAGCGGTGACAAATATAACAACGCGGCGCAACCTAGGCCGTACAGTATAAATACTGTGGGATGTCTAGGCGCGAAGGCGGAGAGGCTGCAATGATGTAGCGACGATGGCGCGACCTAGACGCATAAAAAATATAAAAATATTGCAGGATATCTAGGCGCGAGGATAGAGAGACTGCAACGATAACGCGATATGACTAACGACGCGCTCAGCCAAGTCACTCAAGAAGAAGAAATATTAGTTTTTATTTCTTATAATTCATTTATTCCACTCACCTTATCTTGTTGATGGCTCCAGCCACACTGCATAATTTCTTAAAATTTTTTGTGCCTTTTATAGTGTGGCGGAGCTTACATTGATACTAATCTTATACATATTTTTATAATATTCTAGCAACAAAATATACAATAGCGGGAATTCTAATTACGTTATCCAAAAAACAAAATAAGCAAAGTAGAAATTTATATAATAATAAGCAACAACAAGCAATGAAATAGCGGGAATTTAAATTTCGTTATTCGAAAATAATGAAACAAAAACAACATAAGCATAGTAGGAATTCAAGTAATAACAAAGCAAGCAATTTCAATGTTTTATGTAATAGGGGAATAGAATAATAGTAATATACTTTATCTATGGTGACATACACTGGGTTTTTGGTTTTAATTTTTCTAAGCATATCAGTATGTAGCGCAAAACCAACAGTGACTTTGCGCGTTACAATATATATACGTATTATATGTCAATTCACTCACTGTGTAAAACTCTAATCTTTTAATATTTAATTTAATATTTTATATTTCACTTTTCTTATTTTACAAAGTTTGCGATGGTTTTGGAAATAAATTTGTTTCATTATTTGCTTAAATATCTGCAGAGGTGCCTTATGCGCCGCCCAACATATTGCGTCAAGATATATTTTTATTGTGTTTTTTATTGTTTCAATATTCCTTAAATTTGTAAATTTGTATTTTTCCCAAAATTGGTTTGTTTTATTCTTATAAATTTCAGTTTCTTTTCGCTTTTTACCTCCTATTTGTTCCGTCTATTTTTCCAGTTCCTCTATATTGCGTAACAAGTGAAAATATTATAATCGGTGAAGCCCGACCATCAAATACCCTACACTACTTGATATATTATTCAATTTAATTTTTTTCTTTGAAAAATAAAAAAATTTATTATACCCTGCCTTTTCTATACCTATTTGTATTTTGAAAATTTTCAAAATGATACATATGTCAAAAAAAATATTTCATTTTATTTGCTTATGAAATAAAAAAAAAAATAAAAAAGAAATTTATATGGGGAGCGGTTTTAAAAATGGTCCGATCCTATCCATTTTCAAGAGTTTATTTTTGGGTCGATATATGTCCTTATACCAAATTTCATCGAAATATCTCAAAAAATAATAGGAGGAGGGGTTCTAAAAATTTTAGATGGACAGACGGACATGGTTAAATCGATACAGATTTTGATTCTGAATCGATCAGTATAATTGAAGGTGTGTAGGAAGGTGGGCATTTGCCGTTTAGGAGTTACAAATATCCGCACAAACTTAATATACCCCTTTCCACAGAATGGTGCAAGGTATAAAAAGTATAAAAAAATTAAGTTTTTAATTTTTCTAAGGAAAAAATTAAATTGAATAATATATTAAGTGGTGTAGATGTAATTGATGATGGTGTCGTCTACCAGCATCGGTGTCCCGTTTTTGTAAGATATTGATATGTCTTCCTCTGTTATTGTGGTTATAACCGAATTTGTGGAATGAGCTTTAATTGGGATTTCCGTAATTATTGTTTGGAATATTTGTGATTCTTCTATATGTTTTATGTGGTGCCTGGTGGTCTCCTATGATTATGTATGAGAATGATGGAGTATCTATTTGTGAAGTCTCTTTGTGCATTGAAATTTCTTTGTATATAATTTCTGAGTTTAGGTATTGGCTTAAAATTATTTTTATTAAAGTTATCCCTAGAGTTTATATATATATTATATTTATATATATATATATTGCTGTCACTGTCACTGTTTGTGAGTTCTTTTAATTATTCCTTATTGAATTATAAGTTTATTTAATGTGCATGGTGCCCCTATTACCGTTTTCTTTTTTGATGAGTTTTATATGATAAAAAAAATCAATTAAGTCCGTTTTACCTTCTTTATATAGATTTTTTTAAATAATTTCGGCAAATTTATAGAAGCTTTTGACTTTCTCAAATTTTCTTGTAAAATTAAGCAACATCTTTAATGCTAATTCCATGTTTAAAGCCATTTTGAAATATTCTAATATTTCTTCAAATATTTCTTTTAAATTTATATATATATATATGTTGTACTTCGCCCAAGGTTATGCGAACGACAATTAGTGTAAAGAGAGATGCAGTATTGTAATAAGTGCATCCTACCTCATATAAGCTCCGAGCTGGTAAGGTGGGAGGCACCTTTATTAATTATATTTTTTTTTAATTTTTGTAAAAAGTATAAATAAAATGAAGTGAAATGAAATATATATGGAGCGTTTCTCGAAATAAAAATGCTTTTTAACGAGAATAATAAATTTATTTAAAGTTGTTGATTTAAATTCCAAAAACATCTGTTTATATAACTACGAAAAGTCTATCGATAAGGAAAATGATTAAAAATATACTCGCCTCGAACGATGTATGACATCACTTTATGATCTCCGCTGTAGTGGTTTTCCTTGGACTCTCTACATTACCAACCTCTTTAACTTCATTCCGGTCATGTCAAAGTTGTTTCATCACTTTATATGGACCAAAATATTTTTCTTTAACTTCAACTCTGGACCAAATTATGTTCGTTTCATCGCAACAAAATCGTTTATATTATATTTAGGTGCTTAGACCCTTTTTTGATTGAAATGTTTTCTGTGGGTCTCTAGTGCCTATATCAAGAAAATTCTATTTTTAATACTAATGGAAGACTTCTGCATTGGTTTTTTTTAACAAAACTAACACTGAGAACATTTATCATCCTACCTTGCTTATTACCTTGGTTAATTTTCTGGTAACTAATTGTACATTCTCGTTTGGCAATACCTATTATACTAAACTGAGAAGTCTATTATCTGTTGTCGACTGAAATTTAAATTATAATAATATTGATGTCTTTATTATATTTATATAACACCATGTTTTCTGCTATTTCTTCTTTTGTACCGACGAAATCAATTTCTTCTTCGCCAAATGGTCCTACATGGTTTAATGAACATCTAAGGGTAATCCGTAACAAAAAAAGCAGACTATTCGAAAAGTTTAAGCTTAATGTTTCTACCTCGGATTTCATTAATTATTTCAACATTAAAAGTGAATTCAACTCAACTTCAATAAATGTTATTAGCAATATATTCAGAGTATGAAAGTAAAATTATTAAATGAACGAGTATGTTCAGTCTGGCAACTCGGTGAACTCAGATCGCTAATTGCTTTTGCGTGTAAAATTATTACAATTTTAATAATTTTTTGCTGTTTACACAATTAATAATTGTAATTTTGCATATCGTTATTTATTTCTAATTTATTTTGTTGTGTGAAGTGAGGCTAAAAGCTTAAATTGCCCAAAATTCTCAATATTCTTAATATACACGGTTTTTGCCTGTATATGTTGTTGTTGGCAGTGTTTGTTTGCGGTGCTTTATATAGCTAATTTGTAAGCAAATTTTAAGTTTCATTCTTCTTTCACCCGCTATTTCATCTTTCAGTAGTTGTTATAGTTGCTATTGTTGCTATTGCTACTATTGCTACTGTTATAATATATACCTTTTATTTTATTCGCTTTCGTTTTTCTTTTTATTGAAGTTACTCACTCGTGTGCATACTTTTTGGCAGCTTACAAAATGGAATGCTGTTACCCAAATTGTAAATTGCGTAAACATACGGAGGAAACCTTTTTATTTTGCTGGTTTTGCGATAAATCAGCGCATTCTAAATGTGCTGGATTTAAAGGAAAAACATTTGACTGTATCAATTTCAAGACTTATGGTCTCCGTTGGTCTTGTCCAAGATGTAGAGACTTGGATTTGGATATTTTTAAATTAATAAAGCAAACTCGGGAAGACTTTATTAATTTAAAAAAAGACTTTAGCGATTTGGCTGATAAACTTAGTAAGATGAATGATATGTTCAGTAATTGTAGGTGGACTGAATATATCGACATGTCATCTCAAAATAAAGAGATGACTTATTCAAACAACTTGGGTCAACAGAATGTTTTGTCATTGCATTCTCCCAGTCTGTCCGTTGCTTCCGTTGTTTCCGTTGACTCTGTACACCCATCTATAACTATTACTTCTCCACCACCACAATACACAATATCCGTTAACAATATAAATATTGATAACAATCCTGATACTAATAATACTGACTTGTCTTCTTCCAATGCTCCACAGGCTAGTGGACCGGTCCCTCTAGCTTCTTTAAAACTCAATGGCGGTCCCATATTGGTTAATACAGTCCCTTCTGTTCCTGCTGGGGTTCCGGTTGCTTCTGTAAACGATGAGGTTACTTTTGTAGGTAATTCTACACTCAACGTTCTTACAAATACATCGAACTCTTCCTGTACTGTTGGTGGCGCTATTATGAGTGGAGTTAATTCTCCTAACAGTGATGCTAACCCTAACGATTCTGCTGGTTTGGTTCAGCTTCACGTTGTTCCTCCACGCAAGTCAATTTTTCTTAGTCGTATAACAGCTAACACTCCTGTGGATTATATTCATTTTAAAATTCCTTCACTAGCAATCCGGTCTATAAACATTTCCAAGTTTAAGTTTTCGCAACAAAGAGAAGTTGCTTCTTATAAAATAACTATTCCGCAACTTTACTTTGATGATCTAATTTCCGAAGACTTCTGGCCTAAAGGAGCTTTTATTAAGGAATTCATTCCTTAATGAACCATCACAGGCAAAATGTGGCTGTCATACCATCTAGTAATAATATTTCAAAAAACTAATAAACAATAACTCTTCATTACATATTCTGTATCAGAATGTAAGAGGGCTTAACTCAAAATTGCATAAGTTATGTACTGATAGTACAGGCGCTGAGTTTAATGTGTTTGCTTTCACAGAGACTTGGTTAAAACCAGAGGTGCATAATGCCGAAATCTTTTGTTCTGATTTTGCGGTTTATAGGACTGATAGACTTAATAAAAAAGGTGGTGGTGTACTCCTAGCCATTCATAACCTTCTTCCGTCCGATTTAGTGATTTTTTGAAGAACTTTTAGATATAGAGTTTGTATGTGTCCGTATTAAAACTCGTGATAAATATCTCTTCATTACTTGTTCATATCTTCCTCCCTCATCGGATGTTGCTATATATTTAAGGCATTTGTTATTTCTTCGTCTGGTACTTAAAATGTTAAAAATAAATGATTTATTAATAGTTATGGGCGATTTTAACTTATCTCAGATATGTTGGACTCTGGATGAAGATGTGGGTCGTTTGATTCCATCTTACAGCACTTCAAATTTTGATACATTTTTTGATGGTATTTTTGATCTGGGTTTAATACAGATTAACACCATAGAGAATCATCAAAATAAGATGCTTGATCTGATTTTCGCCAATAATTCCGATGTTTCAATCACTCGTACCTCTCCGTTCGTTCTCCCTGAGGATGCTTATCATCCTACACTTTGTATTTCCTTAGAGTTCGATTATGTTCTTGCACCACTTAACATCAATACTAAGAATTATCTGTTTGCAAAAACGAACTATGCATTATTAAGGTTCTTTTTAAATAATGAATTATCCATAAATACTTCTTCAAATTTGGACAACCTATTTGTTGATTTTTATAATGTGGTAAATGATGCAATTTCTCAGTTTGTTCCCTTCTTATTTGTTAATCAATTCAAGGCTTGTCCTATTTGGTTTTCTGATGAGCTCAAAAGAGTTCGTAATAAGAGAAATAAGCTGTTCAATAAGTATAAAAGGACTGGGTCAGCATTAGATTTTTCACAATATTCCTTAATTAAAAGTAAATTCCTTTCATTAAGTAAAAAATGCTATAATGATTACCTTTGCAAAATCCGTGTAAATTTGTATAGGGATCCTAAGAGCTTTTATAAATTTGTAAATGATAAACGTAGGTCCAATATGCTTCCTAACCACATGCGGTGGGGCGACAAAGATTCATACGATCCTTTGAAAATAGCCAATATGTTTGCGTCTTTTTTCAACGAGACTTATTCCTATCAAGATTATAACAATCCCGATTACCCTTACGATATAAGGTCATACGACATCTTTCCTAATATCACACTATCTGAGGATGAGATATTTAACGGTCTGAAAAGGCTGAAATACTCATACCGTCCATCATGCATATTGATAAATTGTGCTGATATTTTTTGTAAACCATTAGTAAAAATCTTTAATTGGTACTACTGGTATATTTCCGCAGTTTTGGAAAACAAGTTTTCTGATACCGCTTCATAAAAGTGGTAACAAGCAATGTATTACTAATTATAGAGGTATTGCTAAACTCAGTTGCATTCCGAAACTTTTCGAATGTTTAGTTAAAAATAGACTAATTCGATCAATTAATACTATAATTTCGCCATATCAACATGGCTTTTGCATGGGCAAATCTACCGTTACAAACCTACTAGAGTTGTCACATAAAATTGTAAAATCTTTTTCTGAAGGTACTCAAATGGACGTTAATTTTACCAATTTTAGCAAGGCGTTTGATAAAGTAAACCACAAACTTCTTATTCTTAAGCTTTCTAAAATAGGATTTCCCCCAATTATGATTAAATGGTTTTCTTCATATTTGTCTAATCGCTCTCAAAGGGTTGTATTTAAATCGTCTCTGTCTCGTCTAATCTCTGTCCCTTCCGGTGTTCCGCAAGGGAGTCACTTAGGTCCGTTATTTTTTGTCTTTTTTATAAATGATGTACCGGACGTTATTCATGATAGTAATATTTTAATGTTCGCTGATGACGTCAAATTGTTCTTACCTTTACGTAATGAGAATGATAAGCACATACTCTGTCGCGACTTATTTGAGCTAGTTGAATGGTGTCGGATTAATCTGATGTCGCTTAATTGTTCTAAATGTAAAATAATATCGTTCGGTAGAACTACTGCTATTAATTATACCTATTCCGTTTTTGGCCAAGATTTGGAAGATGTTGATTCGTATGTAGATCTGGGTGTTTTATTTGATCAAAAAATGAACTTTAATCGACATATAAATTCTATAATAAATAAAGCGCGATGCTCTTTAGGTTTCATCAAAAGATGGTCAAAAGAATTTAATGAACCTTATTTAGCAAAAAGGCTGTTCACATCTCTAGTTAAGCCTACACTAGAATACGCATCAATTGTGTGGGCACCTAACTATTCAATTTATGTCGATGCACTCGAATCCATACAGAAACAATTTTTACTCTTTGCCTTACGTGGGTTGGGCTGGGAGACTTCCATTCCTCTACCATCGTATGAAGATAGGTTGAAACTTGTAAATCTGCCTTCACTCGCAAATAGAAGAAGAATGTTGGGTATGACTTTTGTCTTTAAGCTGATGAAAGGTGAAATTAATTCATCTTTCCTGCTCGGTGAGCTATATTTCAATGCTCCTGCACGCTTTTCTAGGCATTTCGCACCACTTACACTTCGCCAATGCCGTACCAATTACGAGCTCTTTTGGCCTTTTCGTATGGCTTGTAAAAATAGTAATGACTTCTACGGTCAAGTATCATTACATGATTCAGTGGAGTCCTTTAGGATTAAATTTTTAGCCACACTTAACTAATTGTTGCCAGACTGGACTGTACTGTACCGCACTGTATATGTGTGTACATTATTAGTTGTTATACATTTACGCACATATATGATTATATATATATATATTGTACCCATTAAAATTAATTCTACATCCTATTACTG
Organism: Crataerina pallida; assembly: GCA_949710015.1. Taxonomy (NCBI): domain Eukaryota; kingdom Metazoa; phylum Arthropoda; class Insecta; order Diptera; family Hippoboscidae; genus Crataerina; species Crataerina pallida. Next base: position 7,240,466 of record OX453294.1, read on the forward strand.
TTACTTTTACTATATACTTATATTTAGATTTTTTTTTTTTTTTTTTCTCAACCTATATCTAAGTGCTTAATTATGATTCTTAGTTTTAAGTTCATCAGCTCCTGTGCTGCTGCTGTTTGTTGTTGTTGTTGTTGTTGCTGTGATGCTGCACTATAATTCCTTAATTTAATTATCATTAATATAAATAAATTGTATTTTTATTATCGGCTAGACATTTAGCCGTTCTGTATAATAATAATAATAATAATAATAATAATAATAATAATAATAATAATAATAATAATAATAATAATTTTACATCTATCGATTCTAGGCGTAAAGTAAAATGCCGTCCTTCCTTAATGCGGTATGGTAATTTAGAGTCTTCGATTCCCTCCAATTTATTTGCAGACTTTTTTGAAAAGTCGTATTCTCAAACCATTATTAACATTGATAATTATCCTTATCCTTATAAATAATTTTGATATATTTCCATCCATTCAATTCACTGAAGATGAAGTTTATCACAGTCTGTCCAAAATAAAATTTTCCACGTTACCCGGTCCCGATGGGTTACCATCCTGTACTCTCCGATCTTGTGCTGATATCCTAACTCCTCCACTGACTGGAATTTTTAACAAATGTTTATCATATAGTTTTTTTCCAGCAATTTGGAAACACAGTTTTATTATTCCACTTTATAAAAGTGGCTCTAGAATCAATATTGAAAATTATAGAGGTATTGCTAAATTAAGTGTTTTATCTAAGCTTTTCGAGTCCTTATTAACTAACCGAATTACTCCTATGATAAAAACTATACTTTCGTCAAATCAACATGGGTTTTTTAGAGGCAGGTCTACGGCTACGAACTTACTAGAATTAACTGGTGACATATTTCAAGCATTCTCTGAATATAAGCAAACTTATGTAATATATACTGCTTTTTCTAAGGCATTCGATCGTGTTGATTCAAAACTTTTAATTTTTTTAATGCGTCATATTGGGTTCCCAGAAAATATGTGTTTGTGGTTTTATTACTATCTTACAGGTCGTACACTCTTCTCTTTTTTCCTTTAAGAAATTTGGGCTGGGATCCAAGTTTGATTCTTCCTCCCTATGAGAATAGGTTACTTTTCATTGATTTGCCAACGATGGAAAAAAGGCGGGAAATTTTAGGTGTTATATTTGTTAAGAAAATAATAAAAGGTATTGTTTGTTCACCTGTTATCAATTACATAACCCCTTTCGGGTTCTTTACAAAATGTTTAATGATAACTATAATCTTTTTGCCTAGCTATAGATGACATTGGTAAAATTAAAAATATATTATTACGTTCGCTCATTTGATTGCCAGACTGATGGTTTTGTTGATACATGTTTCTATTGTAAATGTAATAACAAAAAGTTTTGTATTGGATTTGTTTTTTTTTTTTGTTTTCCTTTTCTATAAATAATTTTTATATTTTGTTATTATTATAACTACGATTTATTTATATTTATCTTCTGTATTTTAATTTTTGATTTGAATTAATATTTATTTATATATGTTTTAATAATAGTCGTATTCGTTTTATTAATATAAATTTAACTTATCTTTAAGTTGTTCCTAAGGATGTTGTTATTATTATTATTATTATTATTATTATTATTATTATTATTGTGTTGTTGCTGTTGTTGCTGTGCTGCTGCGGCTGTCATTTTTTGTTTTATTAATATTATTGGAAATTTTGTTATTTATTAGTTTTTAATCTTCATCATGAATTAGTTGAAATTGTTTGTAATTAATGGATTTAATAACAATAAATAAATAAAAGTTCCATTACTTATATCCAGGCATATTCCGTATATTCCTGAGTTTTTTAGTCTACTGATGAATATTTACTAGAGTTTAATAATTATAGATATTAAGTAATGACCGAGCCCTTCTCACTACAATTAACACCAATACCAATAATAATTGAAATATTTTTTAAGTATCCATTACTGAGAGTTTAAGCGATCACGGGGGGTCACGCAATACTTGGGTCTCGAATTATGTCAAACATCTATTACACAAAACTAACTAATTGGTACCAAATAATTTTTCTGCTTAAGGCCCCCAAGTAACTGTATCCGCCGGTGACTATTGCTCTTTATTTGATAAATTGCTAAACCTTTAAAAGTATTACAATATATAGTTAGAATTAATGATATATATTTGCAAATATTACACATAACTGAATTTAAAAATATGCACTGCATAATAAGTGTAAGAAATTAATACATTTTACATATCTTGATTAATATTGTTAAATATTAATTAATTTAATTGGACTCGGGTAATTTCGTATTGTCTTGCTTTATTTTTTAGAATGGAAATATTATACGAGATGGTAACTTATGCCCTAAGGAACATCCTGGTGATAATCCTTTTTACAGCAATATAGATAGTATGCCTGATATAAGACCGCGCCGAAAATCTATTCCCTTGGTTTCAGAATTGGTAAGTTCCACAGTTTTAAATATTAACACACTTATAAATTTTTCATTAAATATAATCACGATTGATTGAGATTCTAAAGAATTCTAATGAATTATGTATTTATATAATTATAATATATTATATAAATACATTTTATTTATTAATATGAGTCGTTGCAAATGGGATAAGTTCAATTTTTTTTTTCATTTTGAAATAATTGGAAACACAATCATGTTGTCATTTTAATTGCATTCAAAAAAATTTGAGATAATATATCCTAACTATTTCGAACAGATTAATAATGATGGGTGCCCTAGATTTGGTATAGGCCTAATATAGCCCCGTTTTATTTGCTTTATTACTTGTAATGTGTCTGTAAAAAAGTCTTAATTTATAAACATAATATTTGAGGCAAACCGATTTAATCCATCTTCAAAACTAAGCTACTTACATATATATAAATTATTTATTCCTAGTATTGAATTTATATCTCAAGTTCTGCGGCCATGGAAATGGTTAGGCGAAAGTGTAAAATATTTTGTATATTAGAATTGCGGGCGCGTAACATAAAATATATTACACATTTAATAAAAATTTCACAATTAAAAAGAAGTGAAAATATTATTGTCGGTCAAGCCCGACCATCAAATACCCTTCACTTGACATATTATTCAATTTAATTTTTTTCTTTGAAAAACTTTTTTTATATACTTATTTATATTTTGAAAAATTTCAAAATGTTAAATATGTCACAATTTTTTGTTTGTTTGTTTATGAATTAAAAAATAATTTATATGGTGAGGAGTTTTAAAAATGGTCCGGTCGTCTCCATTTTCAAGAGGGTTCTTTTTGGGGCCAATATATATATTTCTATCAAATTCTATCGAAATATCTCAAAAAATAATAGGACCTCGAATGGGGAGGTATTCTAAAAATGATCCAATCTGGTTAATTTTTAATAGTATTAGTATTGGCCATACATGCCCTTGTACCAAATTTCATCAAAATATATGCGACATGTAGCTCGCGCATAAATATATATGGACAGTCGTACAGACGGAAAGACGGACTTGGTTGAATCGATTAAGATTTTAATTCTGAATCGATCGGTATAATTGAAGGTGTATGTGGAATTTGTCATTTAGGAGTTACAAACATTAGCACAAACTTAATATACCCTCTTTCACAAGTGGTGCAGGGTAAAACAAGTAAAAATTTTATAGTTGGTTAAGCATGACCATGTAATACCCTTCACCTCTTAGATCCTAAATTATGCTACAATTAATTTATTTGTTTGTATGTTTTTTTTTTTTGTTTTGTTACATAAACTTACTTTCATTCGCAACGATTCATGTGTTTGTAAAGTATTTCTCAGGCAAAAAAAAATCTATACACACATTCTTTTTTTTTCAATTATAACAAAAGAGAGATGGAGAGAATTTAAAATTAAATTAAATTACAAAGGTTTTTTGTTGGTTATATATATTTATATATGAATATACGGGTATTAGAGTTTTTCCTTATGGTATTCAGAATATCTTCCAAATAGCTGTTTACCCGTGTTGTAAGACCTTTAAGCAGAATATGACACGCTTAGAGTATTACATTGCTTGAGACACACATTGTCGGTTTACCTTTGTAAAATAAGTGTTAACAATTAAAGGAAACAATTAAATAAATGTTAACAATAAAGGAGGTCTCTTAGCTTTAAAGTTAAAGAAAATTTTTCTATATAACATCTAAGAAATATTTCTATATAATACCATTTGTAATAATTTTTCATCAATTCATGGTGTTAGATGGAAGTTAGGCTTTATTTATAATGTACAGCCTTTTGAAATCAACGATTAAATAAACTCCTTTTTTTATATATATAGTATGTTACACATAGACGTGTTCATTATGCCCAGTTTCAAAACATTAGTAGTTTAGAAGTAATAAGAAATTTTTGTATAAAATTAATCATCATGAGATGATCTTGCATAAAGGGTGTTCATATTGTGAAGTTCAGTCTTATTATGTAAGTCGTCGTGTTTAATTGCTAGACGTTTTCTCTACTTTTTGCTGCCGCCATATTTAACATTTGGTGTGCATTATGAATAATAAATAAGGTAATACATAATACTGAAGGTTAGACGAAATTCGGCCACATTGAATCGGTATAAAAATTTTGGTTAATTAAATAGAATCTTGCTGATAAGGTTTTGTTAACCCATTTCAACACTTATGCAAAACAATATGTGTTTATTGGCGCTTTAATTATTGCTATAGGCTATTTTTGCAATAAAATTAGAGTAAGATATCTGAGCTATTCGCATTTTTTTAAGAAAGTTGTGACCAGCAGAATCTAGATATAGTTTCGATAGAGAACTTTTTGTAGTTTAGCTGATACAAACACTTTAATCATTTTTTTAAGCTAATACTTTCTAACAAGCTTTCCCTATTAAAGAATTATAGTAAAATTTACCAATATATACTTAAAAATACTTATGAGTGTTCAACAAAATGATGCAGAATTAAAGACAATAATATTGTAGTGTGTTCACAACTAAGTTCAATTATTATATTTAACTTTTGTTTACTATAGCGAAACGTAAATATGTCTCATTATTTGTATTTTTATTTTAAGTTAATTTTAGATTTTTGTATATACATGCACTAATTGAATTTTTGTTTAGTTAGCAATTAAAATAACCTAGTTTAAGTTTATGCTTCGTATTGACATATTTGTAAATTGTTGTTTAAAATTCATTGTAGTAATTATAGTATATATGAAGTCAAATTTTATTAAATAAAGCAAGCTAAAAACTCATAACGAGTTGGTCTCATTGCCACTAACTATAGTACTACATACCAAGCATTTCTGCTGGATCCAAATGTTGCGCATTGCGCGACAAACAGTACTGTACAGTACATAGTCACAGCCAAGTTATCATCTCCTTGACCTATCCTTTCACACTTCCATTACATGGCGATTCCTCCAACTATGATCCTGACAAATTTTTTTGATCATGTAGACCACAAAATCCTGCCTAATTAATTGCCATTATAGAGGACACAAAATTTGACACTCTACAACCTCAACTCCATTTTCACATGTAGTTTTAGCAGAGTGATCATTTTCTTTAGTTAATTTATTCCACGGTAACACTTTTAATCGGCCCAAGAAAATAAGAAGACGCAGGAATTTTTTTAAAAATAGTTTTCCTTGCTATTAATGTTGGTGCGCAGAATATAAAAAATACTTCATTTTACCATTAACATTTAATGCAACACTTTTTTTAACAAGTTAACCAGTTTCAGTTTTTACCGATTCTAATCAAACATATTTCGTTTAGACCAAGCTACATTACTGTTACAAACCCTTATAAGAATTGAATCAAACTAAAAGAAAACCACTTGTCGAAACAATTAAAAGGAAACTTAAGAAAGAAATTAAAGTAATTAAGGAACAATTCCAGAAGATAGACTAAGACAAAATATCTGTAGAACTAAAAGTTCAATTTAAAAATACATATATATATTTAAAAGAAACTTTTGAATCAGAAAATTTCAAAATGGCTTTTAATATGGAACTTGCAATGAAGACATTGCCCAGTTTTTCTGGCAAATTTGAGGAGATCGAAAACTTTTGTAAATCTGTCGAAGTACTATAAAAAAAATCTCTCAGAAGCTAGTAAAACAGATCTATTAAAATTTGTTTACCACATAAAACTCACCCAGAAGTTGAATACGGCAATATGCTCCATTCGAATACCTAGCACAATAGAAGAATTCTATAGTTCAATCAAAAATAATTTTAAAAATCCACAGACAATATCTACACTACACAACACCTTAAACAATTTACAACAACGATAATTTTAGAAACAAAACACATATATGCAAAATTATAATAATTCCAGACAAAACACAAACCTGCAAAACAATTTCAGATATCCCCACCGCCCCCATAACATTAATCAAAATAATAGAACCAGACACTTAAATATTGAACAGAACCAGGGAAACGGAATACCGCTGATGGTGGACATGGTGGCGTTATACGCCAGTGATGGTGTCGGAGAAAATCTTACGACGAATCATTTCTATACACAGAAACTTCCTACAATTGATAACACACCAGTTTACATCAAAAATTCCCGACTACCACAAACTTAAACTAATGAAATTAACAGTCAAGTACAAAAACGAATAGACGATGACATAGTAGAGCCTTTAGTAAACCCTTATAACTCACCCTGCTAATTGAACCTAAAAAGACAACTCACGACACACAAAAATGGACTTTGATGATGATATTTTGACCATTTGGGCTCAAAATATCACACTAGGGTATAAATTTCAATCCATACGTTTACGGTCGAAAATTTATTGTAATAACAGACCACAGACCATTAATGTCCCTTTTCACTCACAAAAATCCACCTTTTAAAATGACGCGCTTAAAAATGTATTTAGGCGACTATGATTTTACAATAGTGTACAAAACAGGGAGTAGTAACACGAACGCTTTATCACGAATAAGAATAGATTCCCATCTGTTAAAAGATATGATATGATACTGAGAACAATGAATAATGAAAATAAATTAGATAGCGCTAATAATAATAATAATATTAATAATACAGAATGTACTAACCAATCAAAATTCGGCCAACTTTATTTTTGGGATTGTACTTTAATGTCTAATTAAATTGAATTTGTCAAGGGCAATAATAAGGAAAAAAGGAAAGTTAATATAGATATAAATGAAAAAGATATACTATTACGATGCAGTGAAAATCCACCGAATTTCAATTCGATGATGTATAAACTGACATCAAGATTAATTAAAGAAAAAATATTTGCTATATCATTAAATAAAGTAGATGATACACTATATTTAAAAAAAAAAGAAATAAAATTATTTATTATACCCTGCTTTTTCAAAGAAAAAAATTAAATTGAATAATATATCAAGTGGTGTATGGTATTTAATGGTCGGGCTTGATTGACTATAATATTTTCACTTATTTTACCATGCATTATTGCATCAAATGTGGATTGTCTTTTACGAAAGCCATATTGGTTATTAGAGAGGCCGCCCGTACGTTCAAGTGTACAAGCCTGTCGTATATAATTTTCTCGAGCAGCTTACCGAGTGTGTCTATCTTGCATAGGGGACGATAGGACACAGTTTCTCCTTCAGCTTCGGCTTTGGATGCAAAAAAATTGCCTTTTCCATATGCTTGAAAATAAACCAAAGCGTAGGCAGTTATTGTATACATACAGAAACAAGTTAGAGTTATGTTCTACAGCGATTTTAACGGCCTCGTTGGCCAGGGGCTTTTTTATTGTCAAACCTTCAAACTGCTCTTCACAGCTCATTAGGGATATACGCCATGTATCAGTGCTGGAGGGTACTCCAGGTAGGGCGGCACTATCGGAGCCGCTTACTGTTGGCGGCATCTCTGAGGTTAACTCGGACGATGGATTGGGCAGCGCATCGAGGACATTATATGGTAAGAGTCGGTACTGTCAGATCCATCTATAGCGGGCCATATCGCAGGGAGTTTATCGAGTGATGCATTTACTTTGGACATTACAGTTTTGTAAGCCCCGCCACAGATATCAGAGTCTGCTAGGCTGCTAGGTTAAAGTTTGAAGTTTCCATCCTTTTCCGCAGTGCTTACTAGACGTGTTTGCCAGCTGAATATGGCGAAATATCTAATGATCGCATAGTGGTCACTCTGAATATATATCGCTAACGTGTCAATCACAATAACGTACTACACCATTTTAAGGTTAAATTGAGAACTTCAAAATTATAATTGAGAACTTGCAAGTTGAAATTGGGAAACCGAAGTTTTAAATTGAGAAAACCAAATTCAAATTGAGAAAACCAAATTGAAATTGGGAACTACCAAATTGAAATTGAAAAAAAGAAATTCAAATTGATAAAACCAAATTGAAATTGGGAACTTCCAAACTCAAATTGAGAAAACCAAGTTCAAATTGGGAACTTCCACGTTCAAATTGAGAAAACCAAATTGAAATTGAGAAAACCAAGTTCAAATTGGGAACTTCCAAGTTCAAATTGAGAAAACCAAATTGAAATTGAGAAATTTAAGTTTTATCCAAATTGAAATTGGGAAAGTAAATTTTGAAATTGAGAAAACCAAATTGAAATTGAGAAAATCAAAATTGAAATTGAGAAAACGAAACCAACTTGTAATTGAAAAAAATAAAATTGAAATTGGGAATTAAAAAATTAAAATTTTAAAATTTATCTCAATTGAAATTGGGAAATTCAAAATTGTAATTGAGACAATTAGTAAAATCCAAATTGAAATTGGGAAAATAAAAATTGATCAAATCGATTATATCTTCAAATTGTTCTAAATCTTGACTAGGTGGTAAGTAACAGCCGAAGATAAAAATGGCTATTACCTGTACAATCACATAGTACTGCTTGTCCTTAATGGGAACGCCTTGAATTGGTAAATTGCTACAAATCCATTTTGCCGCTTTGTTTGTGGGGTCCGATTTCCACGCTTCCCTAGTTTTTATACTTCCGTAAGACTCTGATATTAGGGCGATCTCAACTCTTTGCTCCAAGATAGTTTGTTTAAGTATGTCTTGTGCCGCTTCGCAATTGAACTTATTCAAGTATCTTTATTTCGCTTATTTCGAATTTAAGTTGGGCAAAGCCTACCACCTATAGGGTGGTTATAGCCTAATTCATAACTTGCACGTATTGCATCCTTCGCCTTGTTTCCTTCCCAGTTTTTCTCATTATTATAGCTTCAGACTTTATATATTGCGCTTACTAACCGTTGTAGCTCTGCCAGGCATAATTCCTAGTGCCTCTTTTTCGGTCGATACCTCCTGGTTTTCCTTGATTTATTTTACTTCTTTACGCTTGGGGTTAGGAGTGTCTCCATTGTGGTTCGAGTTTCTTCTCTTTTTAACCACGGGGATGTTTATGAGTGTCGGCTGCTTCGAATAACGCTTTTAACTTCGTCATCATGCATATTTATTGCTGATAATTTGACTAGAGCTCTAATCTTTTCTATAATTTCGCGCATAAGTAGGCAGTGGACACATGTGTCGCACTCAATGCGCACTGCCGGTTTAGAAGTGCTCGGACACCAGGGACCACCTCGGCGGAATTCCCTGTATGACGATAAGTGTCGTCGCGCTGCTGCAGAAAAAAACGCCGTATGTCCAAATACCCTGCAGTCAGTTGCCATGTGCGCTGTGTGGGAAAGGTATAAGAAGAAAATAAGAGACGAAGCAAAAAGGAGCAAAAAAGGGAAAGCGCGAATTGGAGGTAATAGAGGTGCACAGAGGAATGAAGGAAATCCGAAAATTCTATAAAAAAAAAATAAGCTTCTAACTAAGGGTTTCACAACAACACATTCTTCCTCTGTTAAAGACAAAAGCGGGAATCTGGTCACAGATGTACAAGAAGCTCTAAGGTTAAGAAGAGTCCTAGTTGTCTAAATTTTCTTTCCAAATTTTGCAAACGCCGTTAAGCTATAAATAGATTTGAAGCAACCGGCGTAATATTTTCTTTAAATGAACATTCTACAACGTACGTACCTGATGAATCTCTAATGTGTGCTTTAACAAAATAAAGTTCACAAGGATCAGCGTTTTTATTAAGTTGGTTACTTGGGGGTATATCCTTCATGTCCATAAATAATCGAACCAAAGTATCCAGGCTGACATGATGCACCAAATGAGTTTGTGAATGGATTTTAATATCAAAATCATTATTAAAGGTCCAAGATATGACCCAGCCAAAAATACTATTTAAAGTGTAGGTAGTTTAGTAGTAGTGATGCATGCAGTTACTTATGAATCCAGAATCGACAAAGGTTAGGTTAGCCAATGTTAAATTTCCAAACTGCTTTTAGTGTTCCGATGAAACGTTAATTTATTGAACTGGAATGGATGATGATAACTTCGGTAATACATACGCATTGATGTTGAGTGTGTTATTTCAAATATGAGACAATGACGTAGCACAAATGACTCCTGTGAAATGCCCACATTTCCAGATCGAATTCCATTAACCGAAATACGAGCATTCACGCGTTGTGCTAAAGATTCGGCGATTAAATTATTATGATTAAATTATAAAAAAAATTAAATTATTATAAAATCCCCAAATATATATATATTCATATGTAATAGGGTATGGGGTACATGAGAGCGTGTAAACGATAAACAGTTTTTAGACCGGTGACTAAGACCCAATTGAAACAATGGAATCATGAATGATTATCTTTCACAAAGGCTTTTCGTTCGTTCACATTAGGATTTTTAAAATAGTACAATTTATATATTTGATGTTGTAATGGGGTTCCCTTTAAACGAATACATGTCCTTGTACCAAATTTTATCAAAATATCTCGAAAATGCCACCTGTAACTTGCGCACAAATTTACATGGATAGACGGACATGATTAAATCTATTCAGATTTTGATTCTGAATCGATCGGTATAACTGAAGGCGGGTATGGCATTTGCCGTTTAGGAAACATCCGCACAAACTTAATATACCCTTTACCACAGGGTAGTGTAGGGTATAAAAAGATAATAAAGAAAAATGTAATTAGAAAAACATCATTTTAGAATTTATAATGACAGTGGTTCTTTAACAAGTCTATATAGTATAAAATTGGGTTGTTGCGAAATTAAGATTGGTTTTCCTGTGTTCGGACACAACAAATCTGGCGACGAGGATGTCGACTAATGATAGAAGTTCATCCACGAAGTCTCAAGAAAATTCGAGAGATTTTGGGCACTCCTCCAACAACAAGAGCAATTGATTGAATTATTAACAAAGAATATGAAAACACCAGATCAGTTGTCAAAATATATCGAAATTTGTATATTTACCTTACGAAGGTCTCACATTTAAAGCTTGGTTTTCTCGTTTTGAAGATTTATTCAGAATCGACGGTGCACGTTTTAATGATGCTGCTAAAGTGCGTTTACTTATGCGGAAACTACACAGAAATGTTCATGAAAAATACATAAATATGATTCTACCGAACCATCCACGTGAATTTAATTTTGAAGATACGGTGGCGAAATTAAAAATATTTTTTGGTCGTTAATCATCATTGTTTTCGGATAGATATAAATGTATGACATTAAAAATAGGTGAAAGTGGGGATATACTAACGTATTCAAGCCGCGTAAATAGAGAATGTGAAAATTTTAAGCTATCCGAACTTAAACCAGATCATTTCAAATGCTTAATATTTATATGCGGGCTGCAATCACCTCTTGATACAGAAATAAGAACACGTCTTTTAGCATTCAGAATCAGATGCAGATATTTCATTGCAAAAAATTACAACTGACTGTGTTCGTTTAGCAAATTTTAAACATGATACTCGCATGGTAGAATCAAGTCAGCCAACAGTTCAATTTATTAAAAATAACAAACACCGTGAACAAAAGCAGCATAAATCTAAATCGAAATCAAATCAACCTCGATCACCGTGCTGGCAATGTGGTGTTATGTATTTTGTACGAGAATGTCCATATTCTAATCGTAAGTGTAACGACTGTGGAAAAATTGGCCATAGGGATGGCTATTGTGTAGCCAATGAACGCAACAAACCACAAGGACACACCACAAAATTCAACAAAAAGCACAAGGTAAAAGCTATACGATATAATATCGACTCACGAAGGAAATATATAGTTTTACATATAAATGGTCATGCCATTACTCTACAAGTTGATACAGCCTCATACGTAAAAATTATATCACAATCGCAATTGCCTTTTATAGGAAATCCAGTGGTTGAAACTACGATTTAATCACCTACAAACGCTTCTGGTGGACAGTTTGAGTGCAATTTCACGTTCAACTATTGAGAAAAATGGATATTGCTATGTCACTAAGTCGGACTTAAATATTCTGGGCATAGAGTGGATCGAAAAACTAGGTCTATGGGACATACCTTTAAAAACTGTATGCTTAAAAATAAATACTTCATAAGTAACAACAGTGTGTGATACACAACGAAATTTTTTTATCAACAATTTTTTTTATCAAAAAAATTTCATAGTGTAAGTAAAAGCATGATTATTTTTAAAAGAAAATAAACCAGTTTATCGCCCAAAATGCCCAGTAAAATTCTGCGTGATGAAAGGCGTAGAAGCAGAAATTGAGCGATTGGTGCAACTTGGCATTATAAGTCCAGTAGATTTTTCATCATGGGCATCACCTATTGTTTCTATCAAAAAAGCCAACGGCAATTATATAATTGTGGGTACATTAAAAATGGCTTTGGCAAAATTAAAAGCGAAGGACCTAGAGGAAAGTGTGGAAGTATTCCTCCAATCATATAGAGCAACATCTCAATAAAAAATAATAAAAGTCCAGCTCAAATAATGTTTGGAAGGAAAATGCAAATCCCTTTGAGTGCAGTGCATCCCACAAATTTGCAAAGTAAGGTACCAATAGCACCAAGCAACTTAAACTTGAAGTTACCTAGAGCAAACAGTTTTAAAGTTGGTGATTTGGTTTATATACGCGTTTTTAATCCAACTCCTGGTTGGTTACCAGGTAAGGTGATAGGCGCGGTTATGTATAAAGTGTGGGCAGAAAATAAAGAATTTTTACGCCATATATATTAGTTACGAAAACGTTTAAACGATACATCCTGTTTCAACTTTATAAAACTTCCCGAAAGATCTGAAAAAGAAAAAACACGAAAAGACACGTGGAGCACGAAAGAGGTACTCGTCCACTTAAAAGGAGGAGGTGTTGTGTACACATTTTATGTGATCATTGAACAGTGATTAAGTAAGTTAAACAAGCAAAAAGAAGAGTTTTTTATTGTAGTAGATTTTAAACATTGTGTGAAATTGCAAAATAAAGATTGGCTTTCCTGTGTTCGGATACAACACTATTCATATTTAAAAAATTTCAATCTTATTTGTGCAATTCTTTACTTTACCAATCGCACTTTGATTATTTAGAAAATTTTAATCTTATTTTTGCAATTCTTTACTTTACCGATAGCAATCGACCATAGTTATTATGATTAAGCCCGCTGAGAGTTCATTCATTGGCTTTTTATAACCAGTGAAAGAACTCATCCAAACGTGATTAAAACAATGCTTATCTGTATATCGATGATTGAAACAAAGGTATCGTACAATATTTCGGCCTACTTAAAATAATGCTTAAGCAAGAAATATCATACAATATTTGACCTACTGAAATAATGTTTAAGCAAGAAATATCATACAATATTTGACCTACTTGAAATAATGCTTAAGAAAGAAATATCATACAATACCTGACCTACTTGAAATAATGCTTAAGCAAGATATATCATACAATATTTGACCTTCTTGAAATAATGCTTAAGCAACAAATATCAGGCAATACTTGACCTACTTGAAATAATGCTTAAGCAAGATATATCATACAATATTTGACCTATTGAAATTTTGTACCATATTTAACCTACTGAAATAATACCTACAAATAGTATTAATTTATAAATAAAAAAAGAGTTACCGCGATGTCCAACCATCATCGGTTGGCTTTTTTAGGCTGTGCCTAACTTACATATAAATGTGTGAACCGCCCAAAGTTTGGCAGGTAGTTAGATTTGATACGGTCACATAACCTTACACTACATATCACAAAACGTAGCTTAATCTACACTTAGATAAAGTGTAGATGTTAGGATTGTGATGTTGGAGTGTGAATGATAGATATAGACCACTTGCGCATGAATTTGCACAAGATGGATTTGGCTCAACTTGTAAAGCACCTGCTGATGAGAACTTGATAAGGACAATTTCGAAACCGGTCTAGGTTCAATCCTCCCAGTCGCCGAATGTTAATTTTTCACAATCTAATACATCACACCCTCAGTAAATATGGTCAAAGCTGAAATCTTTCAGCAAAACATATAACACAAAATTTTTTTTACTTGTCATCATTTTTATTTATTTATTGAAAAACCATTATGACGAGTTTATTTAAAAATTGTTTTTATATCCTCCACCTCAGTGATGAGGGTATACTAAATTTGTTCTTTAGTTTGCTGTACCCCTAAAAAGTATATATCGATCAGCATAAAAATTTACTCGATCTATAAATGTATGCCCGTTTATCCGTGTTTTTTTTTTTTTGCGTTAGGTGGAAAGCATCAAAAGGTGGACGTGCGGGACTCTAATCCGCTAAAACCACCTTTGCGTCAATTCCCATAAACCCTGCGGTACTACCGTGAGGTATTCAATCACAGGGGGGAATGCCGTTGATACGACCTAGCCAAACAATCCTATAGAAGGAGGTTTTCGCAAAACGCTTGGGAGCTCCAAAGCACAGTAACCTATTCTTAAGGAGTCGACCCTATAATCTATAAACTAATATATAAAAAACGACCCTACGAAGTAGAAATAAAGACTTAAAGTACAATTTTAATAAAAACACATTGACAGGTAAAAACTCTACCGAATTTCCATGCCATCATTGGGGTCATTTCTACCCCTCTCCATCGTCCTACGCTCCCTTTCAGCTGCTTTCAGCTTAAAGAGGACCTTTGCCGCATAATTATTAATTGTGTCCCACTTTGTTGAAGACCCAACATGGTATTAATCATATTCGATATGGTAATTGTGGTGCCCGCTCTACGTTCAGCTTCTCTGCGTTCATTAAGAAAACGAGGGCATATAAAAAATACGTGTTCAGCACTTTCTACACAACTGTTGCCACAGCTGCCACAAAAAGGATCAAGTTCATGTCCAATTCGATGTAGGTACGCTTTATAGTAACCATGACCGCTTAACAACTGCGTGAGGTAAAAATTTATCTCTCCGTGTTTCCTGTTTATCCACGGACTCAAACGAGGGATGAGTCTGTAGGTCCATCGTCCCTTATTTGAAGTAGACCATCTGTTTTGCCATTCAAGCACACTAATTTCTCTAGCCGTGCTACGAGCATTGACACGGTGTCTGCGTTCACAGTGGTCTATTATAGATTCTTCCTTAATAAGAAGATGTATAGGGGTCATCCCTGCAATAACGAGGGCAGCTTCATCTGAAACAGTGCGAAAAGCACAATAAACACGCAGTGCAGCAAGCTTTTAGACTGGTTCTATTTATCTCCGATAAGATTTACGTTTCATAGCTTCCGACCAACTAGAAGCACCATACACAGCGTGCTTTTTACCACCTCCATCAATACACGCCGTTGAAGATACTTCGGTCCCTTCGTATTTGGTATGATACGAGATAAGGCCGTGCAGGCAGTACTAGCCTTATACCTAATATGCTCTAAATGGCTTTTGAAGGACAACCGAGCGTCTACCATAATACCTAAGTATTTAAGAAAGGGAACCGTTTAAATCCGAAACTCTCCCACTGTTACAACGGCTTTTTCTAAGCGTTTTCTGCTGGTTATTAGAACAGCCTCTGTTTTAAGGTCAGCTTAATGCAGACCTGCAGATGAGAGCCACGCTTGCACAGATCTTATAGCACCGTTGGCTTCTCTTTCGATCTCATCTATATGTTTACCTACCAAAGCGATAGCAATATCGTCTGCATAGCCTATTATGTGGGTATTATGTGGAACGTTTATCCAAAATATTCCATCGTACATTATGTTCCAAAGCAGTGGCCCCAAGATAGATCCTTGATTTCTTTCTCGCATTCTTCCATCTTGCACCATCTATCGCGTTAGCTGCAGTGCTAAGTACATTGTCAATTGCCCCGATAGTTGATTTGCCTTTCCTGAAACCGAATTGGTTATCAGAAACACCGTCTACCAACTCGGTGGCGATTTCTAGACGCACTTTAATGATTTTTTCCAGGAGTTTACCTACCACGTCAATCATGCATAAGGGTCGATACGCTAAGGAACTTATCCCCGACTAGCCTTTTTTGGGAATAAAGACCAGTCTTTGGATTTTCCAAAAACTTGGGAATACGCCCTGTCTTAAACACATATTGAAAACTTTCACAAAGATATCAACTCTTTCTTCGACAGCCAACTTAAGAATTAATGCAGGTATTCCATCGGGACCTGACGCTTTGTTATTTCCAAAGGACTTAACTAGAAGTATAACTTCCTCTTCGTTAGTATCGTCAATTACGGTGGCCTCCTCAGATCTACTGGTATCGCTCCTGCCAACAGATTGTTGCTGGGGGAATAGGTTACTTACTATTGTTTCTAACACTAGCGGGTCGGAAGGTGGTACTTCATTAAAACACTTAAGCTTTTTGAGTACAAGCTTATAGACGGTACCCCATGGGTAGTATTTCAATTCATCTAATAATTTGTTGAAGCTTTCACGCTTACTTTTCCTGATTGCTAACTTCAGGCGCCTCTTTTCGTTTTTGAATACACGTCTAAAGTACTCATTTTCAGGTTGTCCCCGACTAATCTCTTCTTGCTCTTATACAGTCTGATCGTAACTGTGCTATTTCACTGTTCCACCAGTAAACAGGATTACGTTTATTTGACCTTTGTTTTCTTTGCATTGATGCATCGCAAGCATTTTTAATTGCTCTGATCAATTTCTCGGCCATCTCTTCTGCATATCCACTGACATCTACGCCACGAAGCATTATTTTTAAGACTTCTACATTCAAGTCAGTAATTCTCCATGCAGGCCAGCTACTGATTGGTCTATTGCAAGTCATTGGCGAATCTATATCGATTATTATAGCTTTATGATCACTAAATGTGAAAACATCCGATAATTTCCAACTGGCTGTTCTGCCAATACTAGGACTGGCAAACGCGATGTCTATTACCGATCCACGACCATTTCTGTCAAATGTATTTTCACTACCTCTATTTAGTAAGACTAGGTCAAGTTGCGAAAATGATTCGAGGATAATCTGTCCTCTTTCAATAGTTCTGCGAGACCCCCACTCAACTGCCCAAGCATTAAAATCACCTACACCTAAAACTCTGTTTGACTTAAACTCACTGAGTATAAGCCGTGGGGCCATATAACAGCTATATATGTATAAGTTGAGCGTTTTCACGCTTTATAGCCGCCTGAGTAGAAATGCAGTGATATTATTTATAATATATCTGTCGAAATGCGAATTTAAGTTATATGTGTGAAATAAATTATAATGTTTTTCTACAGTTTTACAATACCATATGTTAAAAATAATGTGTTTTTATATTTTATGTCTCATTTGTGCGAAATATTGCATAAATAATTCACAAGTAAACAGTTATATATAACAATAATACAACATAATATAAAAACTTAAATAATTGTCCCTAATATAGATTCTTTTAAGAGAAAATATAATGTTGTGCAAAAGTTATTATGTTTAAAGGAAAACGAAATGTGTGTTCCAACATGCTTTTAATAATTCGCCAAACACGTTTTGACCGGCCACTCATGTTTTGCCCGTTTATCTAAAACAACTCTAGCGTATTATACTTTAAATATATTCGTCTTTTATTGTCGACACTTTATTTTCAAAACAATAACTCTCATATATTTTACTTTTAAAACACAATTTGTATAAATAAAACGGTTTACGTTATACACTGTCTCTCTATCTCTCTTCTTCTTTCAAAAGCTTTAAATTTGTCAATTTATATGTTAACCTTTATATGTATTTCTTCATCCTTTCGTGCCTATATTTGTATTATGCAAATGCAAACGTACATATATATGAAAAACATAAAAAACTAAAACGAAATGCGAGTCAAATGGTAATAATGAACGACCATCTCTTTCAGGTGCTCAAGGTATTAAAATATATTTATATTCTCTATTATATAAAATTGTTAAATTTATTGTTAATATAATATTTTTGTAATATATTTGTATTTAGCATAACTACAATAAGTCACGCCATTTAAATATATTGTTGAACTTATATTCAAATACTTTAAAATTTACGATTTATATGTAGCTCATGTATTGTTTGTATCCAGCACCCTAAAAAAGTTAAATATTTAATTTAATTAAGTGGTTCACACCTATATAGAGAATGATGTTATCTTCGATTTGCCTGCCATGAACTTTTAGTATACAAGAAAAGCATTACATCTAGTAAATACAATATATCCATATCTCTAGTTGCTAGCACATATGACAAGATGATAAAAATTTAATGCTTTTATCATTTAAGTCAATTTTTGTTTTAAATGCAAATTACGTTCTTTATAAAATTTCTTACTTTTACTAGCAAAAAATAGCCGTGCTTCGTTACGGTTTTCCTTATTATTCCCTCCACCTTAGGGAAGAGGGTATATACATTTTGATCATCCGTTTACAACACATCAAAGGAAGCCTCGGAGACCCCACAAACCATATATATTATTAATCAGCATGAAAAGAGAAATCGTTTGAGCCATGTCCGTCCGTGTGTCCGTGTGTCTGTCTATTGTTGGCACTCTCAGGGTTGTAATTTTTGAGATATCGAATTGAAACTTGTTCTTACTTGAATTTCGCTGTTTCTGGGGCAAATCGAGCAAAATCGGTTAAGAGACATGCCCACAATAAATGAAAATCTCAACATACCTCGAAAAAATTGTATCTTTAAAAAATTATATATCGCACAATACTATGCCTATCAAGTTGAAATTTGGTATATATATAAGTCGTACCGTTGTCCAACACTGTGCCAAAAATGGGCGTGATTGAATAACGCAAACGCCGGTCGTAATTTTTGAGATATCAAATTGGAACTTGGCACACCTATTCTTGGTTTAATTTCGCTGTTTCGTATTGAAATTGGGCAAAATCGGTTAAGAGACACGCCCACAGTAAATGAAAATCTCAATATACCTCGAAAAGTTTGTATCTTTAAAAAGAAAAATAAAAATCAAGTTCAAATTTGGTATATATATAAGAGGTACCCTTATCCAACACTGTGCCAAAAATGGGCGTGATTGAATAACGCAAACGCCTATAATTAAAAAAAAACACAATTTTCGTGAGTACATGAAATAGTCTTATATATATTTATATATATGGCAATAGGAACTTATTTTTTGGAGGATTATAAAAGGTGGAGGGTATTTAAGCTTCGGTCTTAACCAAACTTCTCTATCTTGTTTTATTTAAATTTTATTCTTATAATTATATTCTATCCAATATAACGACAGCCAGAATATTTCCAATAACTAATTTTTATACCCTCCACATAAGAGTTTGTCATTTCGTTTGAAATAGCCTTTAGAGACCCCACAGAGCACATATATACTCGTATATAAATAATATCATTAAAACACAAATAACGCATATTTTTTGGTCAGATAATCTTTATTTCTACGAAGGGGAGCTTAAAAACCCAAAAGTTTCAAGAAAGACCAAAAATTCAAACATTACATACTTAATATTTTGAAAAACACATTATAACACTAAATTTTATATAATGTTTTAATACATAGTTTACAATTTAAAGCCGAATATTGCACAAAAGTAGCATATATTTTAATCAATATAAATATACCCATTATAGTACATTGTTTTTATACAAATTTTTGTAAGAAGAAGGCGTAACACATCCCAAAGTATATATAAATATCATTGTTCAGTACCTAGGTCGTTTTAGTTTTTAGCATTAATAAGCAGGTAAGGCTAAGCAGGTAAGCAACAGTATTTTACAGCACAGCTAACGAATCAGAGGATCGTTATTGAAATGCATTTGGCCTTTAACGCCTATAATATAAAAATTTAAGTGTCATAACTTTAAAAATTAATTTTTTCAAGTGCATAATTACTAAAATTTTTCAGAAAACCCGCTTACCCTAAATTTTTGAAAAAATATTTTTCTCCGATTTCTGGATTTCTTTAATTCCTTGATGTGTCTGATAAGTTTAGAACCAGAATAGTGGTTTCTTACACATTACATTTGATAAATTAAAATCGTCTGGCACAATAAGTATAGCATAAACGTTTAATGCTATAAATATTTTTTGTATTAAAAAAAGATGTTACATGTTACATACCTTAATAAAAACGTGGGACAAGGGTAGGGAATGCTAATATCACTATGGTATTTACAGTGGTTCGCACCCTTAAATATTAGAAAACTTTTGACCAATACTTACCTGTATCCAAAACTCCTACATGAATGCGAGCTGTAGCCAATTGTGATTCCATTTCTAAACAGAAACTACAAAAGGATAATAATGCCATTATTAGGTACGTTAAAGAGTTAAGGAGGTACGACCGTGTTTCAAGTTACACTGCATCTCTGTTATCGGTAACTTTGGAGGACCTGCTTAAATTAGAACCCTATGTCTACCACATAAAATTGTTACCAAGGAGGACCCAAGCTACCTGTTTAACAGACATAAATTCTCAACGTCTAACCCCAACCAGAATATTAAACCTATGCGACACATAACCCTGGTGGAATTATATCCTCGTTCGTCTAAACACCATACAGAATACTACTCTCTTTAAAAAAGATATTATGTTGCACTTCGCTCAAGGTTGTGCGGGCAAAAATTAGTTGTAAAGATTGATATAATATGGCAATGGGTGCTTACTCCCACCTCATATGAGTTTCGAGCTGAAGAGGTTGGAGGCATCTATGCAAATTATATATAAAAAAATCTCTTGTCAAAAGAAATAAATAAATAAAATGAAATAAAACAATATAGAAAAGTTCGGTCAAGACCGAAGCTTAAATACCCTCCACCTTTATTATTATTCAGGTCATTTTTAAACAACAAATATTCCTTTTTTTAATTATAAGCGTTTGCGTTATTTAATTACGCCCATTTTTGGCACAGTGTTAGATAACTGTACCACTTATATATATACCAAATTTTAACTTGATAGGCATGTGCGATATATAATTTTTTAAAGATACAATTTTTTCGAGGTATGTTGAGTTTTTCGTTTATTGTGGGCGTGTCTTTTACCCAATTTTGCCTTATTTCAATACGGAACAACGTAATTGAGCTAAGTATGCAAAGTTTCAGTTTTATATCTCAAAAATTACGACCGTGAGAGTACCAAAAACAGACGGACACACGGACGGACATGTCTCAAACGATTTCTCTTTTTATGCTGATTAAGAATATATGTAGTTTGTGGGGTCTCTAAAGCTTCCTTTGATGTGTTGCAAATGGATGATCAAAATGAATATACCATCTTCCCTAAGATGGAGGGTATAATGAAATGAAATGCATATTTATTTTTATGTTTTTATACCTCTTTTGTGGCAAATACGATTTTCAAAGTGTAAAAATTTGCAGAATATAGTATTGTTAAGAAAGAGTGTAACGTTAGAATCCAGTAGTGATGTTTGGTATTTTAATGTTACA
Source organism: Crataerina pallida (assembly GCA_949710015.1). Lineage (NCBI taxonomy): Eukaryota > Metazoa > Arthropoda > Insecta > Diptera > Hippoboscidae > Crataerina > Crataerina pallida. Next base: position 7,262,200 of record OX453294.1, read on the forward strand.
GTCAGTGCAGAGACCTCTAAAAACGGAAACGGAGTGTCACTCATTTAAATTTTTTTGTTCAGATTCTCAAGCCAAATAGTAGGCCAATATCGTAGAGAGAGCCATGCATTTTATATCGTATAAATTTCTACGAGCGAAGTTATCATTATTGTATTTGTTACTCTGACTTGTGCAATCAAATGTGAATTGTTTTTACTGGTTTTATTTATTTTTTTAAAGGATTGTTTAATAATTTTCCACTCAATAATACAATAAAAAAAAATTGAAAAAAACTACTTTACAAAACACCAAGAAAACATGTATATATAGTCGAAAAGTGGAAAAGTCGAACGAAAAAAAAACAGAAGAACTTCCCATTTTCATTTATTAATTATTTATTTATTCATTCATTTATTCATAATATATAAAATTACATACGAACAAATGTTTGTAAACTATGGTCAGAGACTTCTAAATATAGAGACAGAATGTCACACTCTTAAATTTTGCTGACAGAATATTTTTATTATTTACGAGGCCCATAAAAATGCATAGAAACAAAGTTGTCGTAAAAAAGCAATATTGTTGCTCTGACTTGTGTCATCAAATGTGGCTTGTTTTAATTTTTGAATACCAGAGACTTATTGTTTTTATCAAATGTGGCTTACTAGTTTTATACATATTTTAAAGAAATTCATATATTTGTTAACACTCCTCCACACCATATTACAATTTAAAAAGTTGATAAAAAGCAACTATATAAAATATCAAGTAAAACAAATCAAACCAGCAATATACCGTTTGAAAACCGATCACTCTACCAAACACCATACAGCACTCTTCAAATCGACTGCTTAATACTGCACCTATATAATTGCACGTAGAAAAAATTTGCGTTGTGAATATTGAGCATATACATCATAATGTTATTGTCAGAGATCATTATTGTGTATAAAATTTTTATTTTAAAATTATGAAAAATTGACAAATTCCAAAGGTTAAAGGTATAAAAATATGGCGAGTCTCCAACGAAACAAAAGTTACGTAAGTTAGTTATACACAATCCACCTTTGGGAATAAGGTATATTAAGTTTGTCATTCCGTTTGCAATACCCAGAAGGGGGCATCGGAGACCCCTCAAATCATATATATTCAGAAATTGGCTGAGATTGAAATTTACTCAATTGGAATTTTATACATCAATTTTAGTGACTCTGAGAGATTTTTGTTAATTGTGGGCGTGGCAGTGGACCGATATTGCCCGATTTTACATACGACCTGCTGGCACAGACCAGACACATGTGTACCAAATTTCAGCTCGATATCTCAAGAATTACGACCGTGAATGTGCCAGCAACAGGCAGACACATAGCCACATGGACATACGGACGGACATTGTTTAAATCGATTTAGTTTTTGATGCTGAGCAAAAATAAATACGCCCACAATCAACAAAAATCTCTCACGACCACAAAAATTAACGCACAGAGTTCAAATGTTGTATATTAGAGTATAAATGAGAATAACATCGGTGCGCCAAAAATGGGCAGGATCAGATATGAGCCAGGCTCACAATTTATAAAAAACTGTTTTCGACGTAAAATTTATGTTATACGTTATAGTATGATTTGTACAGCTTACTAATGATTAATTAGTGTTTTGCCATGCCCTATTGTTGAGGGTATTTAAAATTCGACTTAAGACAAATTTAGTTTTTTTACTTGTTTTGTAATATTTTTACCTCAAAGCTTCTCTGTACACTATGTTAGTAGTCGTATTTGTAGATGGCAACAAAACATATTGATTTTCAGGAGATCCTACTCCAGAAAGAGCAACTTACAATTGCAGTTTGAACCAATTCATTATCCAACAATACTTGAGAGCTGTTTGCAATTAAAGTTGATAATTTTCTGTCTCCTAATTTAAGTATTTTTTGTGAGAAATTTCTACTGTGATTGTTACTTAAATGTGATCTCATATTCATGCGCAAATTGAAAGTTTTAATTGATTGCCACAAAAGCGATGATTTGAGACACGCTTTCATAACATCTGCACGTGCACCTTTTGTTATAACCGGTAGTGTTTGGCGAAAGTCTCCAGCGAAAACAAAGGTGACGCCCCCCATCATATTGCCTGAGTTTCTGATGTCCCTTAATGTACGGTCCACTGCTTCTACATGAGCTCTATGGCTCATGGTGCACTCATCCCAAATAAACAGCGACGTTTCCTGTAAGAGCTTTCCCAGTGGATTTTTGCGGATTGAGCATACAGACTGTTGTTCTAAAGACACAGCCAACGGTCATTTAAAAGTAGAGTGAGCTGTTTTCCCACCCTGTAATAGAGTTGCAGCAATTCCAGAAGACGCCACTGCCAGAGCTTTTCTTCCAGATGGTCGGACTTTTGCCAATACTAAATTCGCAAGAGAGGTTTTACCGGTGCCACCGGGTGCGTCCAAAAAAATAGTCGACCACTGTTATTTTCCGCACTCTCGATTATAGCATCGAACGCTATTTTTTGATCTGTCACTAATTTAGCTAGGTTTGTGTTGACAAATACTGACAACTCGTTAACATCATATGTACAACACGGAATGGCATCAACTACATTTTGTGAGCAATTCGGAGAAGGTAATCCAAAGTCTCTTAAATTTTTATCGTTCAATTCTAAAAGTTTGTCTTCTATCTGTATCAAGCCTTCGTTATATACATCATAGTCCGGACCTCGTTGTCGGGCTATATGTCTGATGTCTTGACACATATCGTCTTTAAAAGTGTCCCATAATTTGAACCGTTCCGAGGGAAAACAAAATAATAATATCACTACAAACACCTATCGCAGCCTTAACGGACATTGGGAAATCGAAGCTTCTCTCAAAGTGATTTCCCATTGGCTATCATTTTCTAGCAAACCTTTATCTCGGCAAGCGGCTTGGTAAGTTTCTTTAATAATTTCGCCAACATTTTTTAAGTCTTGGAACGATGTTGAGCCATGTACATGATGAAGAAGTATCCTGAGATAAAAACCCTCTGACCGGAAAGGATTAACGCTGTATACTCTTCCTAATATGCTGAGAAGTATACTCTTTGGCCATTCTCTAAGTGTACCGCTAAGTGTACTACAGTAGGGTGTCTATCATGTACAGAAAACTCTAACAACCTCCACACCGCTTCAGATGTACTGATGTATCGGCTGTTCAAATAATTTTCAATTTCGTCGTGAGCATTTTTGACACTGGAAGTTGCTTTTTCCGGTCCTTTATTAATGTATTTTGACATGTATTTTTTGGCTTGTACGGAATGACAATATTCAACGTTTATTCACATAAAGAAAGATCGACACAGTATTGGGGAATATGGAACGTTACATCCGTTGTCTATGTTAATTGTTCGACCTCGGACATTTAATATAGCGATCTGCCCTCCGTTGTTGATGTCGCGTCGTCGGTAAACGGGATACCCATCTTCACCGGTCTGGGTTTCAGTTACGAAATGTCGTGGATATTTTTTCGAACATATGCCATTTTTCATGCACAGTGAAGTCAAATATTCTTACGAACATGGCCCATGTACCATATTTTTTGTGACTATTTCAAACAATACTGGGTCTTCCTCCTTGTTAGGCAATTCAGCAACTATTATTTCATCAATTTCATCGGGCTGTATTTTCGAGTCCAGCCAAAATAACATATGACAATGCGCCAATCCTCTTTTTTGCCATTCAATAGTAAGCATAAAACATTTAATCAACCCAAAAAGTGAATATTTTTATCAACTCGTGCGATGATGTCATGCCGGTTGAAAGACCGTGGAAAAAGTTCCTGTTTTATTTCTTCCCATTCTAGATTACAGGTGAAAGTAACGAAAAAGTCTGGCCTCCCATAGCATAGTCATAGCGTCTTGCGTTTTTCGTGGAGATACCTCGGAGAACCAGTAAATGATGACGACAAGATGACATGCTGTTCGATATTGGCAGCATTTGCGCTTACGTCTTGGTTCAAAGCATCGTTCAAATGAATATAGTCGTCAGCTCTAAGATTTTGTTGCTTTCGGGAAATAAAATTTAACCTTTCGGAAATCATCTTCGCCATCACATCCACACAATATTGATTAAACAAATCTTTGTAATAATGCAGTGTATTAAAACAGTTGGCTCTAATCATTAAACGGTATGCATAATATTGCATACATGACACAGTCTTATTTCTTAGGGAATTTTGTTGAGGGATAGTTAAATAATATCCATCGTCTCTTGATACAAACATAAGCGGATATTGTAGCGGATTATATGCGCGGTTCGTTTATCAAATCTGGCTTTAAACTGGGGGCCATGTTTGATCATCTGAAAAAGACTATTGTACGTTATTCAAAAAATGCGCAGATAATGTATGATTATTTGTCAAAAGACTTTTTATTGGTTCTGGTGGTCCTTCAATGTTTGGAAGCATAATTTTTCCAGACGCGCAGCACATACCTTTCGCTTCATCAATCCATTTTTTAGCAAAGCATTTGGGACAAATCTTATTCATTGCTCCGACTTGGATGCTGTTTTGATGAGCGTAATCAATTTGAGGATCGTAACTGAATGCCGATCTATTACTATGAGCTAAAATTTTCTTGCGTTCCCTAGTTGTTAACGACCGCTGCGAGTGTTCAGCACTGGATTCTCGTGCACGCGTTCACGAGTTCCTAGCTCTATTTTCAGCAAGACGCTGCGAGCGCTCGGCGTCCGACTGTCTTACGTATAGCTGCGACGATCTCGCATTTTGTTCTGCAAGACGAATAAAACGTTCGGCGCTGTTTTCCCTTGCCAATGTTTGCGAGTTTCTAACTCTATTTTCAGCAAGACGCTGCGAGCGCTCGACGCTCGACTGTCGTTCGTATAGCTGTACGGATTTCGTATTTTGTTCTGCAAGACGAACAGAATGTTCGGCGCTAGATTCTCTGGCCTGCGATTGCGACACGTACTCTCTCATATTTGCGAGACGATCTGAATTTTCAGACGAAGATTCCTCAATACGACGTAGTTTTGCTTGGGAACTACGTTTAGATAGTTGCGATCCTTTTCTAAGCATATTATTTCTTTTTCAAATTTAAGAAAATAAGAATAAACTGAGATTATAAGTCAAGATTGAATAATATAATTTATAAGTAGCTCTGAGAAGAACTTTTTTTCATTTACTTCAATGTTTGGTAATTTTATAACTAAACTAAACAATTTATATTATTCAGTTTAGTGTTTATAACACGAAACACAAAGTGAAACTAATAAATTATTTAAAAAGAGAAAAATTTATTTCTTTTTTTAAAATAAATTGTGCATGACTTATACTAAATAAATTTACGAAATTTATTAAGATAAAAATGAAAAAATTTATTATAATAAAAAAAAACCAACTTAAGTAGGCTATGGAATAAAAGCAACATTTATATGGAATTTTGAGAAAATTTTTTATGGATCCCACTCAAGATGCACCACCAGGTTCTGGAGGTGATTTTTGGCCAATACTGGACTTTGGACCATTTTTAAATGAATTTGGAATAAAAGAAACATTTATATGGAACTCTGACAACATATGTCATGGGTCCCACTCCAGTAGCACCACCAGATTCTGAAGAGGATTTTTGGCCAGTATTGGATTTTCAGACCATTTTTTAATGAATTTGGAATAAAAGCAACATTTATAAGGAATTCTGAGAAAATATGCTAAGGGTCCCAATTCAGACGCACCACCAATTTAGTAAAATATTCTCCTTTAAGGGACGACAATTCATCAATAATTGAAAGGGGATATTACACGTCCCCCCAATATTTATTAATGGTAGACTTATAATCCCAACAAATGCGATGTTCACCACTTGGTTTGACAACTGGCACAATAGGTGTTCTCCAATCTGAAATAACACCCTAGATTCCACTAACTGATTCAATTAAACTTCAATTTTTGATCGCCATGCCAAGTGCACAGCTCTGGGCTTACAAAAAATTGGTCGGGCTTTTTTAACTAGTGTTAATTTAACAGTATTTCTCTAAACACTTTTTTTAAACGATTTTTTAAATTGGCTACTATTCTATCCACATCTTACATAATGGCTACTATTCTATCCAAAACCAAATAAAGTTATAAAATCACAGCCTAATATTGGAGGCCTTTGTTACAATAAAACGAAAACTACTTGATTTATCATTAATTTTGACCTTAGGTGTAAACTCACTGTTGGGTCACCCTGTTATATATAAATGAAAAAGAAAACGCTTCTGTTCTTTTCGTTGCTAAATTCACGTGCTTGTTTCGTTCTTATTTGTATTGTATTGTATTCATCTTTCGATTGACGTCACCATTTGTATCTAATAAAATCTAAAATATTTTAAATAGAAAAAGGGAAACTTATTTTTTTTTTAACGATTGGGAAAAAGCTCCTGACCGTACATTTTTTGGCGCCCAACGAGGGGCATGCTGATTCATTTGGAAAATTCATTTCGAAAATTGCATTGGTTTGCTTTAATAAGGGTACATTTGATTTCATTGTGTATAACACGTGTTTTTTATATTATTTGTTTTATATCAAACAAACATGCAAAAAGGAGTATAACTCAAATTAAAACCATAATCGAATGTAATGGTCGTGGTGAAAGTAAGCCACTGTCCTCTATGGAATTGAAATGTCGATTGAGAAAATAAGAATCGTATTTCAAACAGATTTTGACTTATCAAACACAAATAGAAAAATTCGATCCGGAGGACAGAGACGAAATAGAAGATCTTTATATATACATAAAAACTCAAATACAATCTCAACTTGGTGAAGATATTTGTAACATGTCAACGACAGAAAGCTCAGTCATAATGCAAATCGCCAGCAACAAACTTCCACAATTAAAATTGCCAACATTCAGTGGCAAATATATGGAATAAATAAATTTTTTAACATCATTCAAACAAATCATGGATCGTGAGCCCAGTTTGTCAAATATCGAAAAATTTAATCATCTTTTGAATTGCCTTCAGGGTCAGGCATTAAAAACGGTCAAAGCGTTTCAGATTATGAATGATAACTACTCAAAGGCTTTGGATAGGTTGAATGCCCGTTATAATAACAGCACTTTAATATTTATGGAAACTATTACATCTATTTTCGAATTTCCTGCTACCGCAGAACCAAATGCTACAAAGTTGAGTAGTTTAATAGATAATATGTCGGCATTGTATAGTACATTACAATCTATTGGTTCTTATGAAGATATAGCTAACGCAATTTTAATACATATAACTATGATGAAAGTTGATGAGCAGTCTCGAAATAAATGGAAAGAGTCATTAGATTATTCGAAATTACCTTCGTTGATCAAAGCTCATAAAGTATTAGATCAGCGATGTCAATATTTAGAATCTATTGACGCTACTAATACAAAAGTGCAACATGCTGCTCAGTTACATCAGCGTAATAGCTCCGTAGTTTCGAAACAGCAAACTGACACAAGGTCATCGAAATCTAAAAAAATAAACTCATTTATTTGTACAAAACACTCATGAGATATTTGTCTCAAATCTGGTCACAACATTGGTCGTTGTTCTCGTTTTAAGGAAATAAAGGTTTCCCAACGTTTCTATAGTGCCAAACGCTTAGGCCTATGCTTGAATTGTTTATCGAAAGGTCACTTACTGAATAATTATCCATCAACATATAAATGTCGAGTGTGTGCTTCATCTCATCACACATTGCTTTATCGCACAAAATCGTTGTCAAAGCCATCGTCGCCAAAATCTATTCAAGAAACATTACAACAGCAATCGTTATCGGCCCATGCACATGTGGGCAATTTACAGGCGGATCAGGTTTTGTTAGCCACCGCCATAGTCTTGGTCCAAGATATGAATGGAAAATATCAAATAGGGCGTGCCTTGCTTGTCTCTTGTTCGCAATTGAAATTTATTACTGAAGATTTTGTCTAACGACTTTGTTTACCGCGATCACGTTATAATATGGAAGTTTCAAACATTGGTAACGCCTTTACAAGAATTAAACATAGATGTAAAACCTATCTCGATTTTCGCATTTCGAAGTAGCACTACCATTTTTTTGTATTTGTATTTTCGCATTTGTCTTATCAGCCCGACACTGCATTGGCAGTTGCCATCAAATACTCAACTAGCAGATAAAGAATTTTTTAAATCGAACAAGATCGACCTGCTCATAGGAACTGATACATTTTTTGACTGCCTTTCTGTAAGTAGAATTCAACTCGGTGATGGTTTGCCAAAATTGCAAAAAACATTGTTTGGATGGGTGTTAGCAGGTTTTTATAAGCCACACACCTTATCTACAGTTACGTAATCAACTTGTTTATATTTATTCGAGCAAGACATTGATAATAAATTAGAACCATTCTGGCAAATAGAGAACATAAACAACACAGTACCATGGTGGACAAAGAAACAACAAAATTGTGCCACATTTTTTAATGAAAATGTATCGCACGAGATGTCAGGTAGAATTGTAGTTAAATTGCCTTTCAAAGAACCACCTAATCAATTGGGTTTATCTAAAGATATAGCGATTAGAAGATTTATGTTATTAGAAAATCGACTAACCCGAAATCCTGAACTTAAAACAAATTATATAAAATTTATGAAAGATTATGAAAAATTGGGTCATATGAGTCTAGTTAAATTACCACAGTTAAATAATCCTCATTATTACATTCTGCACCATTGCATTTTTAAACCTTGCAGCACGTCTACTAAAATGCGTGTTGTTTTTGATGCATCATGCAAAACATCATCATTGAAATCCCTCAATGACATTTTGATGGTTGGTCCTACAATTCAGTAGGAGCTGCTTTTGATTCTTATTCGTTTTCGTTTGTATCGATTTGCACTTACTGTAGACATTATCAAGATGTACCGACAAGTTTTCGTAGATTCGCATGATCGCAATTTTTAATATATCATTTGGACAGCATCACCGCAAGAACTATTGCGTACATATCGCTTAAATACTGTTACGTATGGAACATCCTGCGCACCGTATCTTGCTATTCGAAGTTTGAATTATCTTGCGGATGAATACGAATTTGATTATCCAATTTGGGCAAAGGCAATCAAAACTTGTTTTTATGTGGATGATCTATTAAGTGGTGGCGACACATTGCAAGAAGTTAATAATTTGAAACATGAAGTGTGCGAAACCTTAAAAAGGGGTTGATTTAAGCTCGACAAGTGGCATTCAAATCACAAATCATTCGTCACCTCAACAAAAAACTTAAATCTTGATAAGTCATATACAAACGCTCTAGGTATTACTTGGAATCAAATTACTGATGAATTCATTTTACATTTTCACCAAAATCTAAATTTGGCCATCTGCACTCTTTGATTCTTTAAGTTTATTAGCACCTATCATCATTAATACTAAAATAATACTTCAAGAATTACGGATTTTGAAATTGCACTGGGATGAGTCGCTTCCACAAGAATTTTATTCGAAATGGCCATCATTAATAAAAAAAATTGAACAGTTAAAATCATTGAAAATACCGCGCTATTGTCTAGTTGCAAATGCTAAAATTATACAAATACATGGATTTTCTGATGCTTCTTTACGCGCTTATGGTTGTTGTATGTATGTATTGGTACAAACAAGTTCTCACAGACACAACGTTCATTTGCTGACAGCGAAATCTAAAGTAGCACCAACAAAAAGGAAAACATAGCCTCAATTAGAGTTATGTGGTGCATTCCTTCTTGCCAAGTTATATGATAAAATTAAACGTTTGCCCCAATTCGCAAATTCCAATTCGTTTTTGTGGACAGATTCAAATTCCTTCATTGGTTTAAACAACATTCATCTACGTTATCAGTGTTTGTTGGGAACAGAGTGTCAGAAATACAAGAAATTACTAAAACTGCAATTTGGAAATACGTACCATTAAAATTAAATCCTGCGGATATCGTTTCAAGAGGCTCAACAGTACAAGGGCTTAAAGATTCTATATGGTTCAATAGTCCATCATATTTAACGATGGATCCGGATAAATGGCCAGTTCATCGCTCTTTCGAACTAGATAAAAGTATTATTGAAAATGAAAAACGCAAATTAACTTTTTGCACATTTATTAGATTGTATAAAGAAACACAATTCATATATAAAATTGCTACGTATTTTTGGATGGATTTTTCGGTTTTATTACAATGTAGGTGCAAAGCGGTCCACGGTTGCCGATAACCGTGCGTTACACCCACATGCGTTGAATCATGCATTATATGCGATTGTTTGGATTATACAACAACACTATTTCAAGAATGAGATCACAAAATTAAAAACTAAAGGTAGTCTTCAAGGTTCACTAAAATTTTTAAAACCATTTCTTCACACAGTTGATAATTTTGAGTTACTCAAGGTTGGGGGACGCCTCACACTAGCAGATTTAGAAGAAGGTCAAAAACACCCAATAATATTCCCGAACAAGGACCATTTAGTTGAAACATATGTACGACATATTCATCGCAGCAACTTTCATGCTGGACCTAAAGCTTTAATCGCGTTAATACGACAACAATTTTGGATTATAAACGCACGTCACGTATGTCGTAAAATTGGAAACTCATGCGGTCATTGTGTACGTTATAGGCCGAAGCTTCTTCAGCAAGTAATGGGAAATCTTCCAGTTGAACGCCTTAATCCTTCTAAACCATTCGCGCGCTGTGCTGTAGATTTTTGTGGTCCAATAAACACGTATGTTCGCATTCGAGGAAGAGTTCCATATAAAATGTATATTGCTGTATTTATTTGTTTAGTAGTCAAAGCAGTACACATAGAAGTGGTCTCTGATCTTTCGACTGATGCATTTTTCGCCGCTTTAAAGCGCAGGATTGGACGAAGAGGTTTACCCACTAAAATTTATTGTGACAATGCTACGAATTTTGTTGGTGCAAACGCTAAACTAAAGGGCTTAAGCGATTTCTGTTTGAACCGAAACATCAAAACTCAATTATTGATTTTTGTACTAACGAATTTATCCAATTTTCATTTATTCCACTCAGAGCACCTCACTTTGGAGGGTTGTGGGAAGCTGCCGTAAAATGTGCAAAGGGCCATTTGAACCGGACATTGAAAAATTCTAGATTAACGTTTGAAGAGCTCATTACTGTCATGGTTGAAATCGAAGCGATAATGAATTCAAGGCCCATTTCACCGTTATCTTCAGATCCAAATGACTTCGAAGCTTTAACACCGGGTCACTTTTTGATTGGTAGTTCACTTCGGGCTATTCCGGAACGTGATGTATCAATAGAGGAAATCAATAATCTTCAATATTGGCGCGGATTATTGCACTCAAGCAAGGGTTTTTGAAAAAATGGTCTCACGAATATATAAATGAATTACAAGTTCGAAACAAATGGACAACTATGAATCCTAACGTAACAATAAATTCATTGGTGATAATTCATGAAGATGGCGTACCACCTTTACGCTGGCCAATGGGTAGAATTATAAACATAATTCCTGGTCGAGATTCCTGCATTAGAATCGTCGATGTTCAAACAGCTAAAGGAGTTATCCGTCGTCCAATTCACAAACTTGCCATTGTTTCTTATTGAAAGTTCTTTCAATGGGGCCGGCATGTTGGGTCACCCTGTTATATATAAATTAAAAAGAAAACGCTTCTGTTCTTTTCGTTGCTAAATTCACGTGCTTGTTTCGTTCTTATTTGTATTGTATTGTATTCATCTTTCGATTGACGTTGCCACTTGTATCTAATAAAATCGAAAATATTTTAAATAGAAAAAGGGAAAATTATTTTTTTTTGAACGATTGGGAAAAAGCTCCTGACCGTACACTCACCAACCACCCCAATACTCTCACCATTAGAAGTAAGAACTTTGCCATGACAAGGCGTTAATATCTTTACATTAAAATATTCTTGAAATTATTGCATAGGTATTCGTGAACAGGCTGTCCCGGTATCTAAAACTAAATTGAATGGAATATTATCAAATTTAACCTAAATTGACATGATTATACCAACCGATTCAGAATCACTTTCGATTTAACTGTCCGTCTATGTAAATTTGTGTGCACGTTACGTTGTTTGAGATATTTTGATGAAATTTGGTACAAAGACACTTTTTGAGCTAAAGAGAAAACCAGTTGAAAATGGAACTAATTGTACTATATTTTGAATCCCTTACCATGTAAAGTCCTATTATAAAAGAAGTCTTTATGTGCAAAAAATCCGTATTTCTTAATAATTTTTGCAAATTTTGATTAGAAATAATTACAAAATATTAACATTTTTTTATCCCTTTTTATATAACACAAAAAATTTGAATGAATTCATAACAAATAAATTAGAAAAAATAAGTTTCATGTAATTTTGGTAATAGCGCAAATATTGTTTACTTCCTCAAAAATTACTATATTAAATAAGTGGTTTAATATTCATTTAACCAATCAAAAATTACATTTGAAAAAAATTTGAGAGCCCTTAAATACGTTTGCATATCTTAGTAATATTATTGAAAATGAAGTGAAGAATTTATTTGACAAGAGAAGATATATATACTACAATATATTACAAAGTATGTTTATATTCATATACACCAACACATCCCTCGAAGATTTATAAATATATTCAAAATTTCATCATACCCAAACTTCTGATAAGGTGTCCTTTGGTAAGTGTATCTGTAAGCATTTTTTCAGTTTCCATATATTCTAAACGAATTTCGCCATTTCGAATTTTTCTCTTATAAAATGGTGCCTTGTGTGTATATGTTCGGTAAAGAACCTCTTTAGTTCTTTAGCTACAGCTTGATATTCCAACTCAGTACTTGATGACGCTACAGTCCTCTGTTTCTTTGTTTCCTAACTTATTTCTTTCCTTTCAATAGCGTGATCGTAAGTCTTCGGATCATCATAAACAACCATATTTGCAATTTCACGAACTACAAAATCTTCCTCATTATCACCGTCTTCAGTATTTATATTTTGATTTATTTTTTTTGGACGACTTGGTTTACTAGTCCTACATATACGTGGCCGGCCTCTGACATGTTTTTGTTGCATACTTGTAGATGGTTGAATATGTGTGTCCGAATCACCTTCTTATTGTTCGTTTAAAGGTTCATTCATATCAGTTCCGCTTACAATGTTGTCCGTTTTCATTAAATTAACAGGACGGTAAGATAAATCAAAGTCATAAAAATAATTATCGTTTTCGGATATTTTTTGATATTTTGATTTTTTTTGAAATACATTTCATTAATGAACTTCACGTCTCGGCTGCGTATAATTTTTTTGGTCTCAAAGGACCAATGCCGTTATGTTTTAACAACATTTGAATAGTCCATAAGAACATAAAACTTTGATCTGGATTCGAACTTGCCTAGTGTTTTACCTTTACATAACGCAAAATCTTTTACACCAAAGTGTTTCATGTAAGCTACGATAAGAGTCTTTCCCGACCACACCTTATAAGGAATATCTTCATTAATTGATTTTGTAGGGCATCTGTTCTTTATGTAGCATGCTGAATTTATAGCTTCTGCTAAAAAAATTGGTGGAGCACCTGCATCTTTTAACATACAGCGAGCCATTTCAATCAATGTGCGATTTTTTCGTTTAGACAAGCCACTTTTTTGAGGAGTGTAAGGTACACTAAGCCGCCTTTGTATATCATATTTATTTAAAAAAGGTTACAAAATTCTCCACAAGTGTCCATATTCTTATAAGTTTGAAATCTATTCAAGACAATCGATTTTTGCTTCATTATAAATACCTCAGTATAGCAAGAGAAATCGTCCGTAAAAGTAACAAAATATGTACATCCTGAAAGTGATGGTAACCGCATTGGTCCGCAGACATCTTTATGAACGATTTCCAAAACGTACTTGTACGATTTATGCTACCTTTTAAAAACGATTTTATTGTTTGTTTTTCGCTGATACAAATTTCGCAATTTTCGTTTTTCATTTGAAGAAAATTGTAAGGCATGAAGAGATTTTTTCATCAACTTTAAATCGTGTTCATTTAAGTAATCAATTCTTCTGTGCCAAACATCTATAGCTTTATTTGCATATTCTATCATGTTGGCCTGTATTTGTGTATTTATCTAGTACAAATTTCCATCTCGCTTGGCTTTTAATATTAGTTTGCCATTTTTAAAAACGGTTGCAGAATCTTTCCAAAACCTCAGATCACCTTTATCCACTAATCTCGAAACTAATAGAAGATTTGTTCTCAAATCTGGCACATAAAACACTTATTAAAACTTATGGGGAGGGGTTCTAAAAATGGTTCGATGCTATCCATTTTTAAGAGACTTTTATTTTGGGCCAATACATATCCTTGTACCAAATTTCATCGAAATATCTCGAAAAATAATAGGACTTCATATGGGAGGGGGCTCTTAGAGGAGATCAATCCGGTCCATTTTTAATAGGTTTCCTCCTTGGGTCAATTAATTTCATCAAAATATCTCAAAAAATGTATCCTGTGCCTTGCGCACAAAAATACATGGACAGATAAGCGGACATGATTAAATCGATTCATATTTTGATTCTGAATCGATCGGTATAACTGAAGGTGCCGTTTAGGAATTACAAACATCCGCACAAACTTAATATACCTTTTTCCACAGGGTGGTGCAGGATATAAAAATTTTCCATGTACCTTTTTGAAATTTTTAGAAAATACAAGTAGGTGTATAAAAATAAAATTTTTCAAAGAAGAAAAATTAAATTGAATATATCAAGTGGTGTAGCGTATTTGATCGTCGGGCTTGACTGACTCATTTATTCTCACTTGTTGAATTTGTTTTTATTAGTACAGGAATAGGACATTGTAATCCAACTTTTCTTCTCTGGATTTTCGTATATTATATTTTTCTAAAATTTTTACTCTAAGACTTTCAGGACTTGACAACTCATCACGTGACTCCACCGCACATCTGAACGTTTCATGAGATTCCGGTAAACCATATAAAAACAAAAGAGCAAGAAGATCGTCTCCTACAACTGCATTAATCTCTTCCAATTTGCTAACAGCATCAAAGAAATCATTTATAAAATCAAGAATGTTTTCATTCTCCTTCAAATGTGCTAAGGCTGTGCGTTTAAGAAGAGTAGCCTTTCTGGCTGAACCTTTGGACTGGAAAGTGTCTTCTAATTTGAGCCACATTTGTCTAGATGTTGTACAATCAGCAAATAAACCCAGTTCTGAAAGAACGATTGATAACATAATGTCCGCACAGGTTTTTTGATCCATTTCTTTCCATTTTGCTTTGCCAGCGCCTGTTGGACATACCGCTGTGACTTCAGCATAACACCATAAATCACTTTTATTGAAATTGCACGCATTTGCAATTTCCACGTTCCATAGTTTTCCACGTTTAGCGGTTCAAAACGAACAACCGTTTCCGACATTATAAAAATTTTCTTTTAATTTTTAATTTTTTTATTTTTGTGCTGGGCCCATAACCTGATAGTAATATTATTGAAAGCAAAGTGAAGAATTTATTTGACAAGAGAAGATATATATACTACTATATGATTAAAAAACTACTTAGATTTAAACAATATATTACAAAATATATTTGTACATCTTCGTATAAACTAATATCTTACTCATAGAACACACATTATTTTTTAAAATATAAATTAAATTATAAGTAAAAATTTTAATTTTTTAGACGATGGCAGCCACGAAACGTAATGCGGGTTTAACGTCTGCTGTACCCAGAGCTACACTAAATGATGAAGAGTTGGTAAGTATAATAAATGATTTTTTTTTAACTCCAACTAAACTTAAGTAAAAGTAAAAGGCTACACTTGACTTAGTCATATCTTCAATGTGTTTTTATCAAAAATAGTGGACAAAATAATTATAAAATTTTACTTTATTTCAATGGATAAATTTTGCACTAAGGAGAATTTTTAAAATTATGAGCGTGTTTTTATCTTTCCGCGTCCACTTTATGTACTGTAATAAATGCTGTACTTTTAAGTATGTTTAACAAATTTCAACTTTTTCGGATTTGACAAATTTTTGTCAATTATGAGCGCGGCTATTAACCGTTTTTTCCCATTTTAATAGGAAAGCGCATACTACAAAACAATTTTGGATTTAATAATGTGTGTTAAAGAAAATGTATATTTTTATTCCCTCCACCGTCCCTCCACATAAGATTGGAATTTTTTAAACACTCGCCAGTGAGTTGGTTTTCTAGATGCAACGCTCGCTGCCGTCATACCGTCCCAGCCATCCTGTAAGAATTTTCTTATGCGCGCTCTAGAACGTAACGATCGCTTCCACCGCATCGTCCTAGCTATCCCGCAAGAATTTTCTTGTACATGCTATAGGACGCAACGCTCGCTGCCACCATACCGTCCTAGCCATCCCGAAAGAATGCTCTAGTGTGCGCTCTAGGACGCAACGTTCGCTGCCACCACACCGTCCTAGCCATTCCGCAAGAATTTTCTTGTGTGCGCTTTAGGACGCTATACTTACCTCTACTGCAATTTCTTATAGTTCGCCGCTGTTATTTAGTACCGCTCGCTGTTTGAATCATTTGCCGCTGTAACCTTCGCCGGCGTTTTTTTCGTACCACTCGCGCTGTTATTTTTGTACCGCTCACCGCTCATTCTTGTATCGCTTAGCGCTGTTACTTTAATTCCACCGTTACCGGATAGCTCACAATCACCGAAACACCCACCGTTACCGCACCATCCTGATCGTCTCAGAATACCTTTGTATGGCTCTAAAGCGCTTCACCGCTGCCACATACGTACGTTATCAGGTTATTAAAGGCAAATCTAAAGAAAACTGATACTAACACCATGAAGTAATAAATATTTTTATATATGAACCACTGGTAACTTATCTTTTCCTTTTCAGTTTCTATGAATTCTTTACTTTTTGTTGAGAATATTTCAATTTGGCTTTTAATTCGTTACTGTAATTATCTAAATTGTAATTTTTTGCGTTTGTGTTAATATTATCGTTTGACAAATACGGCAACTTTCCAAATACTAGTTCGTAGGGTGTCTATGCAGTTGTTATGTGTGGCGTTGTGTTATAGGCATAACAATAATATGATTTGTCCTAATTGTCTTTTTCTGTAAATGTCAACATATATTTATTCATAGCTCTAAGATTTCTTTCAATGGAGCCTAATGTTTGATGATGATAAGGGGTTGAAAATATTTGTTGAACTTTTAGTAGTTTGCATATATTCTTTAAGAATCATTCGTGAATTCAGTTCCTTTATCAGAGTATAGTATTTTGAAATGACCTTATACAGGATGTCCACCGGTAAAGTATACTACTTTGTTTTGCCGCCATTTTGGTAAACATTAGTCTTGACAATTCATATTTGGCAGTCGTGAAGGAGACACATGGCAAATTTATTATGGAAAAATATTCGATAAACCAACGTCTTTTAATTGTTAAAGCATTTTATCAAAATCAATCATCGATTACTGTGACAATGAGAAAGTTACGTGAAATTTTTGGGAGAAACAACTTGCCAACAAAACGCACTATTTATCGTGTAGTGAAGTAGGTGATAGGTCCAGTAGTGAGTAGGTGATAGGCCCAAGCATGGACCACAAAGTACTGCAAGATCGGCTAAAAACATTCCTGCTGCTCAAAACAATCCATCAACCTCAATCCGACGCCATGCTCAGGAGCTTGGTATTCAAAGAACAACTTTGGCCACAATTTTGCACAAGGATTTGCATTTGTTTTCATATAAGATTCAGTTGACACAAGAGCTTCTTCCACAAGACCATTTACGCCGCCGTACATATGCCAATAGGATGTTACAGCTCGCTCATGACAACTCCAATTTTCATGAAAAAATCATAATGAGTGACGAGGTACATTTTCATTTGAATGGATATGTGAATAATCAGAATAGTCGGTTCTGGGGAATGGGAAACCCTCAAATTATTCATCAGTCACCTTTGCATCGATTAAAAGTGACAGCCTGGTGCGCAATTTGGTCAGGAGGAATCATTGGGACTTACTTCTTTGAAAATTAAAACGGCGTAACGGTAACTGTGAATGAGGCGCGATATCGTGATATGATTGAAAACTTTTTAATGCCACAACTGCATGCTTTGGGCTTGATTAACATGTGGTATCAACAAGACGGTGCCACATCACATACAGCCAGGATTACAATAGAATTACTAAAGTATACCTTCCCGGCAGACACCCTGTATGAGTATGTTATTGTTTACGCTATTGTTTTAGCGTCTATGTTCTGTATGCTATTATACATTCTGTGGGGCCCCGCCCTGAAACGGAGTACCGGCATAAGTGCTTCGTCCAAGGATAATGGGGCAACAGTAATATGCTAATGATCCATAATATATAAGATACCCTGGACAAGATCCAGGTATCACAATAAAGTCGCAGTAAATAAAATAAAACGGGACACCAGCCCGTGGGTAATAGGCTACCTGAATCTGGGAGACCTCTAGGGGTCGACAGTCCTACCAAAGACTAAGTTTGGTACCGCGGGGTACTGGAGCCCCAAGAACTAAGGTTCTTGCCAGTACGTACTCTTGGGTAGGCCCCCTTGTGGGAGCTTCGCGGGGGCTGTAAAATCGTTGGTAGTGCATGGAAAAAAACCCTGTTACCAAGGGGTGAACTTTACATAGCCTATTATGTAAGTTCTAAAGTTAGGCCCTCCTTCGGGGGGGGGGACGCAGGGACGCTTAATTCCCTTCAAACCGTCTACTTAGGTCTCCACGACAGGTATAGACGTAAAACACAATACTTAATATGCACTCTATTAATTCACATTGTATGGTTAAAATATATCTGTGGGTACATTATATTTTATTTAAGTAGAATTTATTTACATACGTTACTAGCGTTCTCAATAATTACTGATTGCTTGCTGTATATTCATGCTGCTATTTATACAGCAAGCAGGTAAACTAACCGGGTAAATTAACATGGGATTTTCCTAAGATAAGAATGGATATCATTAGAAATGTCTGCCACGTTGTCTGCAACATGTGTCTTCAAAATGTGTCTGCAATATGTATATTGCGTCTGCTAAATTTCTAAATCCATTTGATATTCGTAGTAGTACTACTATGTCAATTTGTACTATTTCAAAACTTGTAGAACGTATATTTGTTATGATCGATTCCTCTCTAGTGTAACTAACTTGCTTATTTGAATTACATTCTTTGCAATGATTTATAATGTGCTTTATCATTTTGTTCATATCTTTCCATATATATATATATTTTTTGTTTAAGTTTTATTAACGCTTTTCTATATCCTAAATGTCCATCATCTGGGCTATTACGATACTCATTAATTTAAATTGGATTAATTTATCATTAATCTCTTGAAAGTTTTTTATACAATGTAATATTCAATTTTTGGCCATCTTTGTTAATATTTTGTAATACATTTTCTTAAAAATCTTTTTCGCCTATAATTTTTAATATATTATCTTCTTTACTTAGTGATATAGCAAATATTTTTTCTTTCTTTAATCGTAATGACAGTTTGAATCGAAATTCGAAGGATTTTCACTGCATCGTAGTATTATATTTCTCTCACTTATTTGTGTAAAAATTTTATTTTTATACCCTCCACCTCAGTGATGAGGGTATACTAATTTTGTTCTTCCGTTTGCAACACCCAGAAGGAGGCGTCAGAGACCCTACAAAGTATATATATTCTTGATCAGCGTCAAAAATTGAGTCGATTTAGACATGTATGTCCGTGTGTCCGTGTGTCCGTCTGTTGTTGGCACTCTCACGAGCGTAAATTTTGAGATATTGAGCTGAAATTTTGTACAGTCACTTTTAGTTTATGCACGCAGATCGCTATTTAAAATGGGCAAATTCGGTAAAGAGCCACGCCTACAATCAACAAAAATCTATCTATCTGCCACAAAAATTAAGCTATAAACTTGGAATTTAGTATGTACATCTATAAATATTAGTTTCATCGATGGGCCGAAAATGGGCGTAGTCCGATAATATACACGCCCACAACCAATATAAATCTTTATATTTGCCACAAAAGTTGATCTACGAAGTTGAAATTTGGTATGCAAATACATAGTTATCCCATCCATTGATGTGCCTAAAATGGGCGTGGTCGTTTAACAGACGCGCCCACAATAAACATAAACCTTTATATCTACCACAAAAATTAACATATGACCCTGAAATTTGGTACACGTATTTATAGATATCCCATCCATCAATGTGCTTAAAATGGGCGTGGTCGGTTACTAAGTCCACCCACAATAAACAAAAATCTATTTATCTGCCACAAAAATTAAGCTATAAACTTGAAATTTAGTATGTACATGTATAAATATTAGCTTCATAGATGTGAAAAAATGAGCGTGTTATAATTTTTAAAATTTATAAAACATCAATTTCATCGTCATCAATTCAAAAAATTTAAAAAGATCCATAAATATTTAGGCGTTACATGTAAGAGCAATTGTACATAACCAAATAAAAATACATACATATGTATAAACAATAAAAATTTTATAGACAAGGCATCGTGTTTACCGCTTTATGTATCTCAGTTTTAAAATTTAGAATACCAAATAAAATTTTTAATGAAAAATACTTAAAGTAAAGTAACATGATTTACGATCAGGTACATATACTTACAGTTTGCAAGTACAGGCTACAGCCTTGTTAGAAATCAGGTACATAAATGACTATTAGGTAAAGTAGCCCATGCGAAAGCAGGTAAAATAGTACAATATATAAGTCTTCAACACGAAATATAGACCTCAGAAGTACAACAATAATTGAACTGTTGAGTTCACATTGAAGTGCAAAAAAATATTATATTTACAAACATTATTTCAATATGCCCTTATTACGTATTACATCAACAAAGACGTCTGAGAAATATACAATCTGTGAAGAGATTTCGCGAGCAAATTTTGGAGAGAGACAGAATTGAAAATTCTCAGCGTATATTAGCAAGAAGAAGTGATCCTGAATATCGCGAAGAGGAAAGGCGAAGAGACCAAAGCGCACATATTGTTAGAAGAAGACGTTCAAGGTATCGCATTATGGAACAACAAAGGAATACTGTACAACACATAAACCGTCGCGGCAATGAAAGTTATCGAGTGCTTGAACGTCGGAGAAATGCCTTAACACAAAGGATTAGGAGGGAAGGGAATGGAAGACGCAATAGAGAACAACAAGTTAATACTGCCCAGCATAGGCGCCACCGCGAAAACGAAGTCTTTAGAAGGAGTGAAAGGCTGAGAAATGCATTAACACAAAGAAATAGGAGGGAGGATGATGGACCCGCACTAGAGAACAACAAATTAATACTGCCCAGCATAGGCGCCATCGCGAACATGAAGTGTTTAGGACAATTGAAAGGCTGAGAAATGCCTTAACACAAAGGATACGGAGAGAAGATGAGGGTCGACGCGCTAGAGAACAACAAGCCTATACTGAACAGCATAGGCGCCATCGCGAACATGAAGTGTTTAGGACAATTGAAAGGCTGAGAAATGATTGAACAATAACCGTCCTTCCGAGATCTGAAGATCAGACAGAAGTAATACAAGTTTATTTGAAGCGTAGGTTGCAATATGACCGCAGTTTTATGACAGAGACTATACGACCGGCAAAGATATTTAGAACCGCAGAGTATTTAATTAACACAAACTTACTAACAACAAACGCACAACATTTCTATTTCTAATGAATGGCTGAACAGAAGACAGTCGAATGAGATAATGCCGTTTATTGCCAACGAAGAAGACAGAAATAGAGTTCAAACTTGTTTAAACAATAACACAACCAATGATGAATTAAATCCACAGGAGACCCTTTTAGACAAGTTACAAATAGAAAATGTACCATTAGGTAGGATTTCTATAGCGCCTGCAGAGGGCAACGGACCATTAGACTTACTTATGGATGAAGACGCCGAGGAGTTGTCCTTTCCCACAATTTATTGTGGAATTAAACGAATTAACTGAATTACAACTTTAGGGAAAGTTATAAGATCAGAAGTTAGAAGATATGACAGACGATGCGCCAGAGTAGACAAAGTTTTATATTCGTACAAAAAATTAGAACTATCGCGCATAAAGAATAGTATATCGATCTGCTTAAGGAAAAGAATACGTCAAAGGACTTAGGCCTTCACCCGCTCATTGGGAATCTGAAAAAAAGAAAGTTCTGGCAATGATTCGGCAATTTGGATTGCCAACTTTTTTTATCACATTGTCCGCAGCCGAATCACAGTGGTCTGAATTAATTGTTATTTTGGCGAAAGTTTTAGAAAAACGGGATATATCAGAAAACGATGTTCATAATTTAACAACTCAAGAAAAATATAATTTAATAAGGTCCGATCCGATTACATGTTCACGCTACTTCGATCAACGTTTCCGTCATTTATACAAACTTTTTAAGTGTGATGGTGGTGTATTTGACTCTCATAAAGTTATAAAGTATTATTGGAGAATAGAATTTCAGCAAAGAGGCTCTCCTCATGTACATGGAGTATATTGGTTAAAAGACGCACCACATATAACATTGATAGATGAACGTACATTCCCTGCGGTAACAGAATTTATTGACAAATATATCAGTACAAACTCGTCAGAGTCCGGAAAAGAAAATTTCATAAATTATCAAATGCATAGGCATAGTAATACATGCCAAAGAGAAATATCGGGACAAAGACATCGTGTTAATTATGAAAACGTATTTAATTTTTTAAATACTAGGGAATCTGAGTCAGATATTTATAGTATTGACCAATTTGAACAATTTTTGTCTGACGAACGCATTAATATGAGCTACGAGGACTACATTTTTGCCCTAAGGTTTTCTATTAAAAAACCACAGATATTTTTAAAACGCCGACCGAAGGACATATTTATAAACGACTTCAATCCAACTATTTTGAAGTTACATCGCGCTAATATGGATATACAGTACATTTTGGACCCTTACGGTTGTGTATCATATATAGTGAACTATATAAATAAGTCAAATAGGGGAGTTTCGCGACTATTGCAGGAGACAATGAGGGAAATTCGTACAGAGAATTATACAGTCCGTCAACGTTTACAGCACATTGGCAATAAATTTATAAACGCGTCCGAAGTGTCCGCTCAAGAAGCATCCTACAATATTTTAGGTATGCATATGTCCGAATGTAGTAACACAGATGTTTTCATAAATACATTCCATCTAGATAGTAGAGTCCGAATGGTAAAATCTAGGCAAGAATTAGAAAGACTACCAACAGAATCGACTGATATTTTTAAAAGGAATTTATTAGACTATTACCAACATCGTCCTCACAGTCTTGAAGACATCTGTCTAGCCAATTTTGCTGCAAATTATGTGTTTTCAAAAAAACGCAGATTTTCGATACGCCAAAGACGAGAAGATGAAGATATAGATGACAACGAAGACGTAACAAAGTATAGTGGAGTTGGTCTCCAACTTTTAAATAACTTTGGATATATTTATAAACGAAGGAATTCAGCTATTCTTTGATTTGCAAAATCAAATACAGAGCAAGTCTGCTCAATAGTCTATTTCAGACAAATGGTTATGTTATATTTTCCGTGGCGTAATGAAGTAACAGACATTTTAGAAAACGACAACGAATAAACATGCTCTTCACATAGAGACTTGATAATGACAAACCAACAACAATTCGAAAAATTTTCGGTAAACGAATTGGAAAACGCTTTAGAGGAAATTCAGAACGATAACGATGGCAATTCTGAAAATGAACCAACCCGACAAGACAACATTGCTGCATCGCAGTAATTAGGTGAAGAATTCAAAGCTCTGGCTATGCCAGAGATTAATTTGTTGTTTGACCTTACGGATGTCTCTGAATAAAAAGCAACGGATATATTTCCAACATGTACTGTACAAGATAAATAGAAAAGAAGTGCTGTATGAATTTGTGGGAGGTGACGCGGGTGTAGGTAAAAGTCGCTTGATACAAACAATATATCAGGCAATAACACAACGCTTTAATTCTCTTCCTGGATCCAATCCAGATCTCCCAAAGGTTTTGCTAAGTGCACTAATGGGTAAAACAGCATTCGGAATTGGAGGATATACTCTTCACTCTCTTTCCTCTTTGCCTGTAAATCAGTCGTCCGGAGGAATTCGTCCCTTAATTAACGATACAGATAATTCCCTTATTGCTAGACTGATTGAAGTTAAAATTATTATCATAGATGAAGTATCGATGGTTGGTTCTAAAATGTTAAGTTTTCTGGACTCAAGACTAAAACAAATATTTAAAACTACAGAGGCTTTTGGTGGTATTCCAATTATTGTCTTCGGTGATTTAAAACAACTTCCACCTGTAGGTGACCGTTGGATTTTCAATCCAAATCCAAATAATCCCTATGGAGATATAATAGGACGTGGGCTTTGGGATATGTTCGACTTTTATGAATTAGACGAAATAATGCGGCAAAGACAGGACTTTTGCAATTGCATTAAATAACATGGCAGTTGGACAAATGAATCCTGAAGACATAGATTTAATTATATCAAGGACAGTGAATTTACATACAGAAGTCCCTTTGGATGCTATTCATTTATTTTGGTTTAATAAGAAAGCTGACACATATAATATACAGCGTTTAGCACAGATATCGACGGAAGCGCATATTTCTAGAAGTTATGACATTATTAAGGCTGACTCTCTAAGTGAACAACAAAGACAGACAATTTTAAATACAATTAAGAATTTTAAAACGTCGGAGACTCGAGGACTTCCCACAGAACTTACGTTAAAAACATCGGCTAAATATATGCTGACAGTAAATATTGACACTGCCGATGGACTCGTTAACGGTGCAACAGGACTTTTAATGGCAGTAGACATAAGTCAGGAAGCCGTATCGACACTTTGGATTCTATTTTCTAATAGGGACGTTGGCTCTCAGGCAAGAAAAAAAGCCTCATAATTCTGAACCTCTATGGACTCCTATTGAAAAACATAACAGATTATTTCAATACAGACGTAACGTACAAATTGATATTGAGAGGAGACAATTT
Organism: Crataerina pallida; assembly: GCA_949710015.1. NCBI lineage: Eukaryota > Metazoa > Arthropoda > Insecta > Diptera > Hippoboscidae > Crataerina > Crataerina pallida. The sequence continues at coordinate 7,287,260 of OX453294.1, forward strand.
CCGGTAGTTCCAGCAGAGGGTATTACGATTCATAAGAGTCAGGGAGCTACTTACAACAAAGTTGTAGTCCATTTTGCAGATAGAATAAATAGAGCTGCAATGTATGTAGCTTGCAGTCGAACTACTAGTGCATCAGGATTGTTCATAATTGGACGTTTCACCCCTCCAAAACAATTTTCTGACACTGAAAGATTTTTATGTCCGTCACCTAATGTATGCGCAAACACAAAAATATATTACCAAAATATACAAAGCCTTAACGCTCATCACCAAGACTTATTCAGTGATAGATATATAAGAGATATAGACGTTTTATGTCTTGTAGAGACATGGACTTTTCTGTTAGACGACTGTTCTGTTGAAGGATTTTGTACTTTAGCAAGAATTAATGGATCCGATAGCCTTCCTCGACAAAAGCGTGGAATAATAGTTTACATAAAGTCCGACCTGAGTAGTCAAGCGAAAGTTTTGTTCAAGCGAGATTATAGTTCTGGGTCCGCTACTTTACAAATAATAGCACTCCGTTTTAAAACAATGTGCGTTATCACTTTATATAGAAATTCCACATTTTCCGAAACAACATTTAGTAATTTACTCATGGAGGCAGTAGGTACTGTATATACTATGGGTGAAACATTCGAAAAACTTCTTGTTATTGGTGATTTTAATATATGTAGGGCGACAAATAGCAGTTTAATAGAAAGGAACTTAATTAATGAGGGCTTTTGCTCTATGTTAGAAAAGACGGAAACGACTACAGTTGGATGTACGCAAATAGACTGGGCATTTGGCAAAGTTTTAAGTGGGGCGGTGGAAGCAAAAACGTACAATACGGTGCACAGTTACCACGACGGCATTATTTTAGGAATAAGTTAATTTATATTAGGATAAGAATTTTATAGATTTACCCATTATTGTTCATATGTTGTATTGTATATTTTTTAGTTTAGTAAAAAAGGATTCATAAAAAATTAACTAATCAAAATTTTAAATAAAGTGCATATATAATTTTTTTCTAAACATAATAATTATATTTGTGTGTTTCTTTTAAATCTGAAATAGATGAATATGAAATTTCATTTGTGAAATTAATAGAAAGCCTTATTCGTTCTTGATTTCTTCGGTGCTTATAATAAGGTGGAGGGTATTTAAAATTTAGTTTTTCCACTTCTTTTTTCTGTTTTGCCTTTCTTTAAATTCAATTTTTTATTTTTTTAACAAACAATGAACAATAATTTCATATGGACTCATATCAGCGGCACATTTTTTATGAATTTTTATCAATATGTAAAGCTTTTTTGATGGTTAGTTATAAGCATACATTTTTTATTCTCTCTTATTATCAAGTGCCACATTGCTTTTCGCTCTGTTTGTCCTTTTATGGGTATGGCAGCTAGAGACGCTGCACACACGCGTCCTCGAAAAACAACATATGGGAATTCTTTTCTGTCATTTAAATGCCCAAAGTTTATGCAACAAGACTGACGAACTTCGACCCATCTTTTAGAATTCTGCTATACACGTTATATGTGTGTCTGAGACGTGGTTCATGCCTACAGAACTGAATTGTCTTTCTCTCTTGAATAGATATAGCTTTTTTGAGCTGATCGGCATAATCATTCAGACGGCGTTGCTGTCTATATAAAAAGCCATTTGCACTGCTCATTGGTATGCAATTCTAACCCGGAGAACCCTATTGAATAAGTCTTTGATAGTATAAGTAGTGGACATAACAAACTTTTGGTGGTTTGCTTATACTGACCTCACCGAAATACTGACTTTACGGAGTTATTAAGGACAATTGGTCACGTTACTATCGGCTATCCTGATGTGATAATAGGCGGAGATTTTAATACCAATCTTCTCTTAGAAAACAGATTTTTGGATGAGATACATACTGTTGGTCTTCTCTCCATTAACACATTAAACCCGACTCATTACACCGCCCATACAGCGACCCTCTTAGACCTGTTCCTAGTCAACAACTTAAATAAGGTTCTCCAAACGTTTCAAATTTCTCCAACCATGGCGACGTATAATTTTCAACTCCAAAACGCTCACATAAACCATACATATATAAATTTTAAAAGTATTGTCATTAACGAACTTGAATGTTCAGCGAACCAAGTTAACTGGAGCGAGATCATGTTTTTACCGGATAGTGAATCCAAAATACTCTGGTTCAACAATATTGCCCGGTCACTGTTTGATGCTCATGTCCCACTGCAAATTGTCAGTGCGGATACATACAAACGTCCCTGGTTTAACCAATACATCCAGAGATTGTTGCAAGCTAGGGACGAGGCCTATAGTATATGAAAGCGTACGCGTGCACCTGCGCACAATAACAACAGTAACTCTTTGTAAACTCCAGTTAACCTTGACGTGAACGAAATTAATAAAAAATTTGTCAACACACCAATGAGCAGCCCTGATATCTCTCGCTATTTTGAAATGGAAATAGACTTTAGTTTTAACTCACTGAGGTTTAATGGTGTGAATGAAACTGAAGTGCTTGAGTCCATACTCAGTATTTCAGTTTGGACAGGATTGGACGGTATAGATTTCAGATTTATAAAAATAATACTTCCGCGTGTATTACAATGTTTTTTAATGACGTTATTATGTGTTCAACCTTTCCGAGTTGTTGGAAACTAATCAAAGTCATACCCATTCGAAAAAGCAATGGTGACTACAGGCCAATTGTGATCCTTCCGTGTCTCTCAAAAGTTTTTGAAAAAATCAATCAAAAGCAATTTTGCGATCACTTTAGTACCAACTCATTATTGGTTGATTCCCAGTCCGGTTTTCGGGAAAATAGATCATGCACTACTACCCTGATTGATGTAGCAGAAAGCGTAATGGGAAATTTGGACAGCAACAATATGTCACTCCTTATGTAATTAGAGCACACAAAAGCTTTCGATTCTGTCGATCATTTTTCATGACAGTCAAACTTAAAAAATTCTTAAACTTTGAGACTACAGCCTCCAGACTTGTTGAAACCTACCTCTCAAATGGATATCAATGTGTGTTTGCCAATAATGGTCTCTCCGATGCACTTCCAATTAAAAGTGGGGTTCCACTGTTATTCTCACTATAATGATTTACCCACCTGCCTTAAGTGTTGCAAAGTGCACATGTACGTCGATGATGTACAAATCTGGGCTTGAGGACCGCCAGACAACATCATCAATCTAGCTACAATAATCAATGACGATCTAATCAATATCGCGAATTGGAACAGTTTAGCCTTGAATCCTGTAAAAACTAAGTGCATAGCTTTTTACAAGAAGACGGACCTAAGGAACATTAAGGAACATTAAAAACCGTTTATTGGGGAGGGACGTTGAGATAGTTGACTCTGTAAAAAACCTTGAATGACATTTAATAGAACGCTCGCTTGGAAAAATCAAATTAATAAAAATGTGGGACAAGTGTACGGAATGCTAAGATCACTATGGTATTTACAGTGGTTTACACCGTTAAACATTAGAAAACTTTTGGCCAAAGCGTACCTGTATCCTAAAATCCTACGTGGATGTGAGCTGTTTGCCAATTGTGATTCCATTTTTAAACTGAAACTACAAAGGCTAACAACGCTATTATTAGGTACGTTTTTGAGTTGAGGAGGTATGACCGCGTTTCAAGTTACAGAGTATCGTTGTTATCGGTAACTTTGGAGGACCTGCTTTAATTTAGATCACTTTGTCTACTTCAAGAAATCGTCACAAAGCAGGACCCAGGTTACGTCGAATTCGCAACGTTTAACCGCAACCACAATATTAAACCTATGCGACACATATCCCTAATGTCTGAACGTCATTTCTTTATTTTTTCAATCCGATGGAGGAATTCCATCCCCATCCGTCTACAGACCATACAGAATACAACTCGCTTTAAGAGAAAAGGTTATTCGAACGACAATTAGTGTAATTAATCATTTAGAATTGTAATGGGTGCATTCTCCTACTTCATAAAACCTCCGAGCTGGAGAGGTGGGAGGCACCTTTGTTAATTAATATTTTTAAAATAATCTTGTAAAAAGAAATAAACAATAATAATAACTAAAATAATCGTACAACTGAAATTCATAATGTTGTTAATCTGAAAAAAACTCAAAAAACTCAATTATAGTATTAAAAAAATCAGTTAAAATAGTAGAAAATGGTAGTGGAGACAGGCCACCTAAATCATCATTAGGAATCCAAGTGATATCAGGTAAATTGAAATCACCAAGCACTAAAATCTTATCGTTAAGCAATGATGAATCATATTTTAATAAAGAAATATGTTCCATATAAATGGAGCGGTGGGACGCACGAGGAATATAGGAGCAAGTAATATACAAGTGAAAGCTTTCAAACTAAACGTAAGCACATACAAATTCAACATCGCTATTCACATTCCCTCTGTGAACATGATTAACAGCCACAAGGACACCTCTACCAGTTTTAAGAATCCTGTCGTTTCTATAAATCTGAAAATCATGGCAGAAAATTTCCGAATCATTATTTTAGCCACGTTTCAGAGGGTACTAGAATGGGATATTCACAACCAATTTTATTCAGAAAAGTATCATTCAGCTTCGTATTAGGACCACGGAAAATTTGATAAAGGACGGTTAAATTAGAATTTAGTTTTTTGAAACAGTGATGGTTACGTCTAAATTAATTGGGCGATTTAGTTTATTCCTCGGAATAAATTCCTTAACTAAAACACCATCAGGCCAAAGCTGTTTATTTATTATTTATTTATTAAACGATCAAAATATTAATCAGGAAGTAGAATTTTAAATGATGGCTGGGATATATTAAATTTAAAACAAGTAAATATATTATAAGCGGTCAAGCTCGACTATCAAATACCTTACACCACTTGTTAAATTATTCAATTAAATTTTTTTCTTTAAAAAGCTGGGTATAATTAATAATTTTATTTTTCTATACCTACTTGTACTTTCAAAAATTTCAAAGTTTCAAACTAAAATGTATTGTTTTAATGTCATTTAGTATTACAATATCAAATTTTAAGCATAACAAATATTGAAGATTATAAAATTATGGGAAATGCAGAGATACGTGCTTGCTCCCGACACTTGGCATATGTGAGTATATAAATTAAATTAAAATTAGAGTACTTACTTATAAACTAGACTTAAACACTAGACTTAAATACTAAATAAAAGGAAAAGATAAAAAATGATAAAAGAAGAAATAAAGAGAACTCTTAGCCTCCATGTTTCTCTATAGTATATTCAGGGGTGTAAAAAGGTGGTCTTTGTAATAACGGATTTTCAGTGTCAATAAATCCTAAAGGTGCCAAATAATTTTTATTTGATCAATCTAGATTGTCCTGAGAGGATATGCACTCAATTATTAAATTATTTTCATTAATTTCTAGCCTATCTATGAATTTTTTAAGCAAGTTTCGACCATAAATTACAAGAGGGCTTATTCTTGCACATTCGTAAATAAATGCATTGGAAAAGCGCTTTGTTTTAGTTTCAAAATTTTTCCCAATATATTGTCTCAAAATCTTGCGTTCAAACACTTCTAACTCTATCATAGCCGTAGGTGATATGGAGAACCATATTGGAAAGGCATATAGGAGGACGGGACGATTTGTTGTCTTGTAAATCAATAACTTAGTTTTGATTGGAAGATATGCATTGTGAAAAAGTTTACCAAAGGAACCCTTAATACGATAAGCCTTTTTTAGTAAGTAACGTGCATGTTCATTAAATTTTACGAGATTATTAAAAAAAACGCCTAAATATTTGATGCTACGAATAAATGGAATTTCAACACCATTACGGTTTAGTTTTAATGATTTGCTTTGGGGAACTACAAACTTCTTACCTGATGCATATCTTAGGTAGATAGCGTTACACTTTGACAAATGTATTTTAATTCCCCAGTTATGATAAAAATTTTGAACAGACTGAAAATGTACTGATACTTTGCTTAGAGCGTTAGTAGAAGATTCATCATGCGCGTATACTAAGGAATCATCGGCAAATAAAAAGCCTGTGGAACCCTTAACTTCATGAGGAAAGTCATAAATAGATATGCTATATAAATGTGGAGTTAAAATAGAACCTTGAAAAACTAGACAAGAGATACTGCCAAGGGACGAAGTACATTTATCCATTTGTACACAAAACTTTCTATCAGAAAAAAAACTATGAAGCAATTTGATCAAAAAAGGACTAAAACCAATCGAAATCATTTTATAGAGAACACCATCATGATATACTTGGTCAAATGCTTATTATCGAATCAAGTGACACTGTCACTGTTGCATAAGTTGCATAAGTTGCAAACAATATCATAATGAAATTTCAGTAGAGCATGCACTGTGGGGTGATCTTTTTTGAACCTGAATTGGTGGATATGAATATGAGGATTATTTATGTCCAATTCAATTTTTTCACGAATTACTTTTTCAAATAGTTTATTCAGATTGGATAGCAGAGAGATCGGACTAACATTAGTTAAAGATAAGTGTCCCGGTTTTTTGCGTATTGGGCATACTAGCATGGAAAATGCTTTAGGAAAATAACCATTGCTTAAACAATTATTAAATATTATAGATAAATACTCAAACGCTTTGAGAGAAAATTTTTTTATTAAAAAATTTGATATAAGATCTAGACCAGACTATTTTTTATTGCACTTGCACAGGTTAACCATGTAGTTTCCCTGTGCTGGTTCATTGTCGTGAAGTCAAACAAAGGATTTGGAATTTGTTGCAAATACGTTTTTATAGTAGTGTTGACCAAAGAAGAATGTATGTTAGGTGGACTATCTGTGTAAATTGAACCGAAGTAATCTTTTAGAGAATTTGATTTTTCAAATGCATCAACTATCTAAATTCCGTTAGCATAAAATTCTTTTGCAGAGATTTTTTTGTTAATGTATCACAAATTCTAGTAAAATTTAAAGAAGATAATTGTAGCCAATTCAAGAGAGCTCTACCGTTCATATTATCTTGCAAATCACCCCAAGTAACATTTTTAGCATTTAGATCTCCACCTAAAATTACACCATCATAGTTCATATCAAAGTTGGCAATGATTGATATATTACCAGATATAGTTTCCGAGTTCGAATTACAAGGACAATATAATGTGCCGAAGAGAATTTTTTTGAACGTTACCCAAGAAGAAAAAAATTTCAATGAAAATATTTGGAACCTATAAAGCTGGGATTTTTACTGTAACAAAAGAATAACATTTTTTTATAGCATTGCCTAACCTCCTAACGGGCTTTTATCTCGTAAAAAAATATAATTTGCAAGAGATACCCTGTGGCAGCTTTTCAAGTGAGGAAAGCTACATCTAAGTTATTGAATTCTAAGATTTTTATTAATTCAAGCCTTCTGCTAAGATCAACAAGTTACTTTACATTAAAATTGATAATATTTAGATTTCAATGGACCATACACTTGCTTAAGACTTGCTTAGACACAAGAAGTTAGACTTGGCCTCACTTTTTGGTAACTTTTGATATGTTTTCAAGAAGTTACTAATTTTTTCTTCTAAAGTTAAAGGTTCTTCTTTACAGAAGACTTTAGCAAGAGCCAGAAAATTTTTAATCAAAGGTGATATTAAAGTATTTTTTAGTTCAGTTTGTTGAAAGTAGTGGAAAGAACAGCATTTTTTTAAGATCTAAATATTTTTTAAAAGCCGGACAACCCTTCTAACTTGCAGTATAAACATGTGACTTGCAATTAACACAATAAACGCTTGTTTATTCTTCATTTAAAAAGTGACATGCGCCCGGGGCATGACTTTTCTCACATTTAACACAATCGAATCCTCTACTACAGTTACGAGAGAAGTGACCCCATTGTTGGCATCACCAACACTGTATTTCTCTCTAATTTGATCTTGGCGCCTCCCAAAAAACAACTTGATCAAGGATAAATTTTAATTGACACACCTCTGTTGGGCACTTATTAGGCAACAGAGTAATGAGAAATAAACTAGTTTCGAAGTTTTCCTTTTTAGAAAATGGAGTCACAAGTTTCGAAACAGATTTGACAGTGTCTGCCAAAAGATTATCAATTTCACTTTTAATGTCATTAATATCTGTTTTGTAATATAGTCCTCTCAGAAGAATAGTTCCACATTTTAATTTTTTTGGAATAAAAGAATAAGAATCAATATTATTTTCTTTTAAAAATGCCATAATTTCTGAATGAGCACTAGCATTAGATAAATATAACTTACTTTTAAAAAAAGATTTGTAGATAATTTTAAAAATAATTCCCTAAGCCTTTATCTCTCTTAAATAATGAATAAATATGACAGTTTTATAAGGAAAAAGAAAATCTTCTTTGTATCTATTAAATTTAATAAATTGACCAAAAACATTACAGGCAGAGTTAATTACAATACTATCAACAATAGGATAAACTCACTGCCACGTTGTCCATCGATGATAGAGTAGTTACGGCAGTTATAGATACCGGCGCGACCAGCTGTTTCATCAGCGAGGAATTCTCCAGACAGCTAAACAATTCAACCACCTGGAAGTCTGTATTCCTAGAGGTGACACTAGCTGACAATTCCACGCGAGCAGTGAATCTAGCGGCGTTTAGTCCTGTCCAGCTTGGAGACGTCAAGCGTACGCCACATTTCTTTGTGATGCCTGGTATGAAGGTGGAGGTGGTACTTGGCCTAACATTCTTACAGGCTTTCAACGCTACGATGCACTGCGCAGGATTCACCTCCACATGCCATTTCAATAAAACTCCGTTCGTACTTTGCCTGGTGTCACTCGATAATCCGAGTAATATTCAATCAGGGTCAATCGCACAAGCCAAGCCAGCACTACCCAGCACGTGAAGCCAGCGAAATCTAAGCCAACACGAGTCAAGCCAACACAACAACCAACACAAATCAAGCCCACACAGCGTAAGCCCGCACAAGCCAAGCCACCACTATCTAAGTCAATGCAAGTCAAGCCAGCACAACCGCCGACACATCCAGCACTAGATAATTCTTCTCCAGCCAAACTAGTTGGAGGAAAACAGGGCCAATCTAAGCCTGAGATACCGAAAGGGAGTCAATCGAGGCTAGTCATTTCCAAGCAGAGTCAATCGCAGATAATCCAAGTTAAGCAGACTCAATCAAGGCCAGTTCCAGACAAGCAAGTTGCTTGCAAGCCAGTCCAATGAAGCGTGGTCGCGAGTTAGCAACTTTAGTAGAATCAAGTCGACTGCGTCAAGTTAACAATATCCGAGTCAAAGCAGCTCAACGGGTCAATAATCGCAACAACTAAATTGAGAGAAGTATTTAATGCGTCGCACCCTACATCTAATGATATTAGTTTAATTATGTACTCTATTACAGTCCCGCTTTACAATTTGATTTGATGATACTAATTCTGCGTTGGCGTATGTTTAAATATGTTTTTAGTGCAGACATTGAAAAAATGTATTTGGGTACATCAATAGAGCCTCAAGATTATGAATTACGTACAGAAATGTTTGGAGTGAACTATGCCTCTTATTTAGTTATACGAATACTATTAGCCGTCGCAAAAGTTTCTGCAATTGATATAAACCACGAAGAAATAAATTTCATAAAAATCGAACTCATTATATTTTGTCAACAAACACATTTACCTCAATATAAACGTCTTAATTAAAAATTTAAAAAAATTTCCGACTTTATTAACTACAATCAAAGTCTTACCGCCTTTTCTGTTTACCCTGTGTATTAGACTATTTACTGATTCGAATGGTATTATGCGCAATAATGGCCGTTTAGTACAATATAATGCTCTCACTTACAATGAAAGGTGTCTAAAGCTTTTAATAAATGATGCGTGTTATTAGATCAGAATATTAGATACCACAATTAAAAAATGCTATCAAGGGGTTGATTCGAAGTTGCAAAACTTGCATACTTTTAAGGAAAGCTAAAAGCCACTAAATGATGATGGCTTTACCCTCCGAAAGGACGGTTCTTTTAATCCTTTTAATCACACTGAAGTAGATTTCGCAGGACTCGTTGACATTAAATCATATGGTGGCAGAGGTCGGAAACACCCGAAGGACTATGTTCTACTTTTTGTATGCTTCGCTAAGAGAGTAATTCATCTAGAAGACACGAGTGACTTGTCTACTCATGCGTTCTTGGCAGCCTTTTCTCGTTTCTTCCCACGTTAAGGGTGCTTAAAAACGATCTACTCTGATAGAGGAACAGCTTTCGTTGGTACACCCAATGTTTTAAAGGCGAACGTAGCTAAATTCTTAGATACTCAGTCATATTATACAGTCAGTTTGTTTCTCAACCTTTTCCTTTTTCTGATGCTTCTCATATGGACGGTCTTTGGGAAGCTGGTGCAAAAAACATAAAGTCTCACTTGAGGAAATTAATTGCTACTCAAAAGTCCACTTTTGAGGAATTCTCTAAAATATGAATTAAGGGTTGTCTAAATTAAAGACCACTTTGTTCGGTGTCCGATGATTCCGATAATTTTAATCCTCTAACGTCAGGTCATTTTTTAATATGTTCAGCAATACTTTCTCCACCTGAACCAAATTTTTTAAATCTTCCCGTAAGTTATGTAAACCGGTGCCAAAAACTCAAACTCTTGCACCACGTATTTGCAATAAGGTGGAAGGAGGAATATTTAAAAGAACTCCATAAACGCCATTAATAGAAACACCCTCAAAGAAATCTTAACATAGGTGTTTTTTCTTTAATAAAATATATATAACATTGTTTTTTGTGCTGTTGTGAACTAAGACGTAACCCAGAGGTTATGGGCCCAGCAGAGAATAAAAATGAATAAAGATGAGTTTAATGCTTAATATTAAAAAATTAAAGGAAAATAATTTTGATTTGAGGAGTGAAAAGTATTTAATACATCAAAATTTGTGGCAAATTGTAAAAGGTGAAATAAAAAAGCCACTATTTACGGATAAAAATGCAAATGAAGTTAATTCTTGGGTAAATAAAGATGAAGAAGCCGCTGCGATGATTATGTTAAACATAACAGCACTACAAATTTAGCGCGTTAAACATTGTATAAAAATAAATGAAGTATGGAATACATTTGTGACGAGGAAAGTCGCTATACTCGTTTTCCTCTCACAACCGTAGGTTAAGTACCTAATTTAAGTAAATAGTTTAAGTAGATTAAGTTCATATGGCAACGCCACTCACTGCCACCTTATCAAGTCTAAGTGGAATATTTACGATATTCCAATATACTTAGAGGACCCGAGCTTTTTTATAAGTGATCGACGATTGATCGCTCTCTTTCTTTCACCAGCTAGCAAGGAGTTAACATCGACTCTGGTCGAGGAAAAAATTAACAACGTGGGTCATAGTCTTGCTGTATAGGTAAGTCATAGCTATGAAATTCATTTTAACTACCAGGTTATACAGGGTGATAAACCTGGTGAATAGGCCACAAAAGTAAATTGTATTATGAAAGGTGTAATTCATGGTGTAAAGCCTGGTGGGGTGTCTTAACCAACTTGTCAACGGAGTGAGTGGGGCTACATAAGATAACAAGAGAAATTATATTCGTACTTATATTGTATACAAATCTCATATAACGTTAAGGTGTAAAACTATATACATACACGTGAAGGGGAAAAAAATAAAGCCTAGTCTGTGAATTATTACAAAGAGCGTCCTCCATTACAAATTAATGGACGGGATACCCTGGTCCGACGGCTAAACCCGTGCCAGAAGAAAATCTCGTTACATTGGCGCCCGAGCAGGGACGCTCGTCCTGTAAAGACCGCCACAAAGGGTCACTAAGTACATAGATTTTCGGTCTGCCGGAATTTCCATCTGTTCTTATCTTGCGGTGACCAAAAGTCACATATACTTGTCCTTGGTTACATGCACTACTTGATCATATGCATTACTGTACCTAAAATTCTCTATGGTTAATAAAACAATTGTACATTTGTGCATAATCTTCGAAGCATGTACGCATAGAACATTCACTAAACATACATTATTAAGATCCCGCAAATTAGGTTTCGAAGGAATTCAAGAAAAGAGAATTCAAGGTTAACGAACTATCATATCAGAAACAGTTATATAATACGCGCGCATTACCATACACGTGAGCTAATTAAAAGACAGCAACAAATCAACCTGTGCACTAAAATCAATAGCTGAATATTTGATCATGTTTGATCAGGTTCGAACAATGTTCGTGTTGGTTAGTTTTTGACAAACAGAGAATCATTAACATGTGAGTATTCAAAGTGTGAGTTAAATTATTACATAACTGCGGAAAAAAAAATACAAAAGTGAAACGTTATATTTAACATATAAAGAGAATACGCATGTAAGTGAATGTACATACATACCTACATATAAAAATACATATATATATATAAACATATGTACGCAAACAAAAAAATAAAATAGCGCGAAAACATACATACACAAGTGCACATAAAACAATTAAAATATAGATACCGGTGTTACAGTGGGACAAGTGAAAGAAAAAAATAGGAAAAAAAAAAAGAAGTTACAAAAATTAAATTAAAGAGAAATTCATGAGTATAGAACAATAAATACAAGCAGAAGTGCAGACGAATAAATCTTGGGAAAAAAAAATATATATATATAAATATATATGTAAACATATCCAGCCTTACATCTTTACATTGCTTCAACGGGTATTTTACCAACCAGCTAACACAATCACTGTCACCAGCTGTGAAAAAAAAAAAAATCCGCGTAGAACATATGAAAAAAAAAGGGGAACTCAGTTTTATCATTTTTGGACTAAATTTACGTCAATTATATACCATACTAAACTATACTATACCAAACCCAAAGCTAATAATAATTAACCATGTCGAGTAGCGAGTTTCGTACTACATGGGTGTACCCTCTACGAAAAGAGGAACTCACCACTTATTTGAAAGAATTTGGCATTGACACAAACGGCACTGTAGAAGAACTTCGCCAACGTTTTAAGAAATTTTTGGCAAGAACACACCCTGCGGACGAACTCAGACGACTGTTAATGATCCAGACCTATCATGAGGGTCCAACCACTTCTGAATCATCATCCCTTAATAAAGAATCCGATGCCGAAAATGAGGACCGCCAATCCGGCGAAGACGATGATGAAGATACAAACACAATTACGACAGTAGTAAGCCCAATGAAAAGTAACAAAAAGGCAGTCATCGAGGAACCAACTAGCGCAGAGAAACCTTCTAATGCAGACAAAAGGCTGGTCATGGAAACGGTGAGGAAGTGGGGCATCACATGCAACGGCGGCCCTGATCCATTCGCTTTCATAGAACGACTCGAGGAAATGGCCGAAACTTATGGCCTAGAGGTACACGCTTTATCCGTAGCAATACCACAATTCCTACGGGATAACGCGTTGCAATGGCTTTAAAAATCTAGCTGAACTTATAGAACTAGCGGGAGACTACGAGTGTATTCCAAACACCCCGCAACGAACACAGCCAATGCGTGAGTCTAATAGAGTAGTAAACCATGAACTTTTTAGGAACCACAACAATGAACAAAGGAAGAATAATAGAACATATAATCAAAAACCGCAAGAGAGACCTTCAAGTCGCGAGATAGTAAATAATCACCCAGTAAGGAATACAAATTACATACAGCGACCAACCAATACTGCTCAACAAACACGAATCGAGGTGAGAACAGCTTTTTATCGATGTTCAGGCCTAGGTCATACAGCAAGAAATTGTAAAAATCCGAAAAAGTTATTCTGCTGGGATTGTGGACTGGTCGGCATCCGCACCATCGATTGCTGCCGTCGACAACACCAACAGGGAAACGCCAGAGGGGCCCGAAATCAATGAGGGGTGGTCGGGTCCCGGCAACAAACCCCGATATCAACATTTCATTCTTTAACTGCGCTCAGAATCGACTTACCGCTTCAGTACTAATAAATGATATAGAAGTTACAGCCCTAGTAGATACCGGAGCCACATGTTGTTTTCTTAGTGGGTCATACCCAGAACAACTTGGAGTTAGCGATATTAGAGGGTGTGTAGAAACATATATAGTTCTGGCAGATGGTTCACATCGTCGTATTACACAAGCTATCAAATGCAATGTTCGGCTTGGTAATATGAGTCGCATCATTGAATTTAAAATTATGCCAGGATCCAGCGAAAATGCAATTCTGGGATTTGAATTTTTGTTAGCGTTTGATGCCACGTTTACGTGCGCCGGACAATCTATACAATTTGGAAAATCTGGCCCTAATATAGAACATAACTATATCGCCTTAGAGCCAAGACGAGCCCCAGGCCTTGCTAAGAGAGTACTTTCACCTAGTTGTAGCATACCACCTGCGAACAAATCAACTTCACCAGCAGTGACAAACGATGTCCATAACGTAATATCAGATAATTCTGCTCGGACATTAAGTACGAGCCAGAGTTCTACTTATCCAGCAGTTCTTACGAACTCAAAACCAGTGTCGACCACAAATCTTGATGTCATGTCCCCGACTACGTCAAAAACGTCGTCAAGCACGTCGAAAGATAATTCACCCGCTAAAACCGCGACGAAAGCAACAAATAAACGTAAACAGCAACCGAAAGCATTGAAAGTAAACCAGAGTGCACCATCGAGGGCCCACGAAGTCACAGCCAAAGCAACGAAACCTAAAAATTCAACGAACCAAATGAACGAAAATAACAGTAAATCACAAATGGCAAGCGAATCAAGTAGTTATAAAATTCACCGAACAAAAGAACCTGCGAAGTAACATAGTAACACGTACGCTACCTCAACGATAACCAATCTGAGACAAAGTGAAAATAATGAAGAATTTCTAATCAAAGAGTTCCTAGAAGTAGAACTAGCTAAGTTTGAAACGGTAACCGGTCTTACCCATATCGACGAACATCACATTAAAATAATTGACGATCGACCGGTCAAGATCCGTTACCAAACACGAAATCCTGCAATGCAAAAGATAATAAACGAGGAGATAGATACGTTGCTACAAAGAGGCTGCATTGAACCCTCCAACAGTCCCTATTCTTTCCCAATAGCATTGGTTCGTAAGAAAAATAACACCTGGCGATTACGCATTGACTACCGTGAGTTGAACAAAAGATCTGAACCGGATGCGTACCCATTGCCGCGAATTGCAGCCATTCTTGATCGGTTAAAGAAGGCAAAATACATCAGCAGTCTCGACTTGGAAAGTGGTTATTGGCAAATTCCTGTAGGGCCAGCCAGTCGCAAATACACGGCATTCACGGTGGCTGGGCGTGGTTTGTTTCAGTGGAAGGTCATGCCTTTTGGCCTCCACTCGGGACCGGCCACTTTTCAACGAGCTCTAGATATGGTAATTGGTCCTGAACTCGAACCGTCCGCATTCGCTTATCTGGACGACATAATTGTGATCGGCAAATCATTACAAGACCATATGAAGAATCTTAGTGAGGTGTTTAGAAGACTGCGTATAGCTAACCTGAAAATCAATGTTGAAAAATGCGCATTCTTTAAAAGGGAGGTGCGATATTTAGGCCACGTCGTCACAAGCAAAGGTATTAAGACGGATCCCGAGAAAATCAGCGCCATCATGAGTATGAAACCACCTCAAAACTTGAAGGAATTACGCAGATTCCTAGGTACCGCACCTTGGTACCACCGATTTGTCCCTGACTTTGCCCAAATCTCGCAGCCGTTAACGACGTTACTAAAAAAGGGCAAACATTGGAAGTGGACAGAGGCTCAACGGGCGGCATTTGATACTCTAAAACGGAAATTAACAGAAGCCCCTGTTTTGACGTGCCCGGACTTCTCGCGAACATTTATCCTCCAAAACGATGCAAGCGAAGTTGGCATAGGAGCGGTGTTCACCCAAGAAATCGACGGTAACGAGCGGGTGATTGCGTATGCAAGCCGCCACCTAAACCAAGCCGAGAGGAACTATAGTACAACAGAAAAAAAATGCTTGGCAATAGTATGGAGTATTCGGAAAATGCGTTGTTATCTAGAAGGCTATAAATTCATCGTAGTGACCGACCATCTGTCTCTCAAGTGGTTGAATTCTCTGGACAACCCTTCTGGCCGCCTTGCAAGGTAGGCGCTGGAACTCCAGTAGTAGAATTTTTCTATCGAGTACAGAAAAGGCAAACAAAACGTAGTGGCGGACACACTGTCTCGCCAGCCCATAGAAGGTTGTCAAATTGCAGGTACTCAAGTAACGTTAATTCCACGACAGGACAAGTTGTAACCTCGTGACCGTGCATCAATAAAAGAGTCGAAGAAATGAAAGCCACACCGGAAAAGTTCCCAGATTATTCTGTAATAAATGGACAACTTTACAGACACTTTACGACTAACTCACACGAAGGTGATGAAAGTTCTTGGAAGTTATGCGTACCAAAGAATCTAAGACAACAGGTAATTAAAGAAAACCACGATCAACCCGCCGCTGTTCACCTAGGAGTCCGTAAGACAACCCTCCGTTTAGCCAATCGTTACTATTGGCCAGGAATGTCAAGGGACGTTAAAAGCTACATAAAGAAATGTGAATCATGTCAGAGGTATAAAATCTCACAAAGAAAACCTGCTGGAGAAATGCTGACACATGTACCCGTAGAACCTTGGGCAATAGTATGCGCCGACTTCATAGGCCCGTTACCACGCTCGCGACACGGCAATACTGTCCTATTAGTCATGGTAGATAAGTTTTCGAAATGGGTGGAGCTAACACCTATGCGAAAAGCCACGGCCGAGGCTGTCGTGAATGCATTCAGAGAAAAGATCTTAGCCAGATATGGTGTACCAAAAATATTTATTGCGGATAATGGCACGCAATTCACAAGCAAAATACTCAAGAAATACCTAGATGAGATAGGGGTTAAACAACAATTTACAGCGCCCTATACTCCTCAGGACAATCCGACGGAGAGAACCAACCATACGGTCAAAATCATCATAGCGCAGTTCGCAAACAACGAACATAAGTACTGGGACGAATTCATTCCGGAGATCATGCTCGCCATGAATTCAAGTGTAGCGAAGTCGACAGGGTTCACTCCGGCTTATCTTACTCAAGCACGAGAGCCACGCCTTCCAAACACTTTGTTAGATAAAGTAACGATCGGCACAGGTACAAGGCAGAGAAATACAACACAAATGGTTTAACTTATGCAGGATATTTGGAAGCTGGTACAACGAAATTTTATCAAAGCTGCATCAGATCAGAGAAGACATTACAATTTACGCCGCCGTCCTTGGTACCCGAAAGTTGGCGACAGAGTTTTAGTGCGAGAACATCCTTTATCAAGGCCAGTTGATCAATACGCAGCCAAGTTGGCCCCAAAATTTGACGGGCCATATACTGTTACTAGTTTGCCATCAAAAGTCATTGCAGAGGTTAAAGGTTGAGGTCACAAAAAGAAATGTCACGTACGCGACTTAAAACCGTATAACAGCCCCCTGACAGACACAAACGAACTTTCGTCCTCGGACGATATCAACAGAAAAAATATATAATCATTTTCCTTTGTTTGTACTTCTAGAAATAAAATGTTCAATCCAGGGAGTTATTCTGATGTCAACAACTGTTCTGGGACACGCTATAATGTCCAACAACAACCAACTCCAGAATATGAAACTGGGTGTGGGTCACCAGTGTGGGTCTATTCACCAAGCGACTGGCAAAGAGAAGAACACTTGGAAGCTTATAATGAAAATTCGCAACCGCACCAGCCTCCGAGCCCACCAGCTTGGTATGACCACTTTGAAAATCCACAAGAATGGGAAAATGAAAATGACGACGACATTCCACCATAACCACCACCAGGGTACGGAAATGAAGAGTCTCGTTGTCCTTCACCACCAAGATACAGGGGATATGCAGCAGTGCGTATGGAACACTCAGAAGAAGTAGTCTTTGTTAACCATTTGAAACTTGGGTGTACACTGAAATGGACGTTAATATTGCCATCCGGAAGTGACCATCGTTCACCAAGGCACCCACTGTTTCTAACAAACAACGATAGTCGGCAAGAGGACGTTGATAATTCACATACGCTGCCCAGCATGGCACGTAATGTAGCGAATGAATCAACAAATAGTCAACAACACCACGAACCCGCAGAATCGTCATCTCCGGTATTGAATTGCAACGTTTCACCACTGTCAAAATATCTAGCAGAAGCAAATGAATTCCACGATAGATCGCCATGGCTTAAACATTATGAAGAAATCAATCAAATACTAGATGGATTGTTGGCATCCGACAACGAAAATGTGCCCAACGTACCTGAAGGGGAGATAACCCCCCCAACACCACAATAACAACATAGTATTAATGCGAACTCGCCACCACTCTACAGTCGTGAGCGAACGAATCAACGTTATGACCCAATGCGTGCACCACCACCGCTGCAACTGCAGTCTACTGCATCTCGATGCACGAGATGCTCACAAGGCAATAGAAAACCGGCACGTCCAGTCGTAACACCCCACGGTTGGCACGTGGCCGGAATACCAACATCGGTTTTGCGCAAATTGGTGCCGCGTATTGAGCAGCTTATGCGAGATATACCACTTGGACGTCGCTGCAAACACCGTTCAGTTAGAGGAAGGAACATATCGAGTAGTCTTTGCTCGCAATGGCAAAGTTACGATTTATGAAGTGCGACCGTTTTAATTCGCCCAGATTTACGAAAATTGACCCGGCCTTACCTAATTTAACTAGCTTTCGATATATATATATACCATGGACATAAGACTGAACTGTGCATTTACGCCGTACCACACTTAATGAATTTGACTTATTTGTTGTATTTAACTATTTAAACTTTGTTGAAACTCTTTACATAAACGTTGCTAACACTTTTGTAACATATACAAATTTTGTAATATATACTACATATCTATACCTACCTAGTTTTAAGTTTACACATTTTGAGAAACAGAATGAACTGTATATATGATTCGAATTCCTTTATCACATGCACATATTTCACTTTTATATGAATTTTCCAACTTAGCGAATGAATTAAAAAATGTTATTACTTCGTATTATTATATTTAGGCAATGGAAATGTATTGAATTATTTACGTAACCTAAGATTCTCAGGGAGGGAAGGCCGTGTGACGAGGAAAGTCGCTATCCTCGTTTTCCTCTCACACCCGTAGGTTAAGTACCTAATTTAAGTAAATAGTTTAAGTAGATTAAGTTCATATGGCAACCCCACTCACTGCCACCTTATCAAGTCTAAGTGGAATATTTACGATATTCCAATATACTTAGAGGACCCGAGCTTTCTTATAAGTGATCGACGATTGATCGCTCTCTTTCTTTCACCAGCTAGCAAGGAGTTAACATCGACTCTGGTCGAGGAAAAAATTAACAACGTGGGTCATAGTCTTGCTGTATAGGTAAGTCATAGCTATGAAATTCATTTTAACTACCAGGTTATACAGGGTGATAAACCTGGTGAATAGGCCACAAAAGTAAATTGTATTATGAAAGGTGTAATTCATGGTGTAAAGCCTGGTGGGGTGTCTTAACCAACTTGTCAACGGAGTGAGTGGGGCTACATAAGATAACAAGAGAAATTATATTCGTACTTATATTGTATACAAATCTCATATAACGTTAAGGTGTAAAACTATATACATACACATGAAGGGGAAAAAAATAAAGCCTAGTCTGTGAATTAT
The DNA here is from genome assembly GCA_949710015.1 of Crataerina pallida. Classification (NCBI taxonomy): domain Eukaryota; kingdom Metazoa; phylum Arthropoda; class Insecta; order Diptera; family Hippoboscidae; genus Crataerina; species Crataerina pallida. The sequence continues at coordinate 7,306,950 of OX453294.1, forward strand.
TACAAATTAATGGACGGGATACCCTGCTCCGACGGCTAAACCCGTGCCAGAAGAAAATCTCGTTACACATTGTAACAGGTACAGCAACCAAAAGGACCTTTAAGGAAGGTGACATTGTTTAAACAATTAATTAATCTACGCATGAATGATGGCGAGTGCATGCAACAATATGTGTGCAAATTTTTCTCATTAGCGGAAAAATGAACAGAAATTGGAGTTAGTATTCAGAAGGAGTTTTCAGTTATAATGTTGTTGGCAGGTCTTCCCAAATAGTATGAAAACCTCGAAACAATTCGAATACTTCCCGCTGTATCTGCCGAACATGAACTTCACTTACACTATATAGACGTATCTACAGCATATTTGAATAGTGATACTGATACTGACATTTATATGATGCAACCAGATTGCGATTTACGTTGATGATTTATTAATTTCTTGTTTAGAGTTGCAAGGGTTAAATTTTATTAAAATATTATATTATTCGAACGAATTCAAGTAGTTGACAGAGAAGCATGTTATTTCCTCAGCATAGAAATTGAACGTAATAGTGCAACCGGAAGCATCAGTATAAGTCAGAAATCGCATATTAAACAGATTTTAGAGAATTGTGGAATGCAAAACTGCCGACCAATGTCAACACTATTAGAACCGCAGTTCCAAGCCGCCTGTACAGATGATAAGTGTAAAAGTTAATCAATCTGTGTTTTTAGCTTTGTTATCTATGCCTTGGCTAATCGCAACGGGTACGTTACTTATGCTTATATTGAATGTATAAATCTCAGCTATATCGGAGAGCACAAATCAACCCTTGTGCTGCCTGTGTAAAAACTTAGCTATGCAAGAGAGAACGAATCAAGCCTATGCTTGCCTGTGTAAACCTGCGTGACCTTTAGCTATGTTAGAGAGGACGAATCTTTGCCTGTGTAATATTAGCTAACCTAGAGAGGACGAATCAACTCTCGTATCTAAGTAGCCCTAACAAAATATTAACTAAGGTAAAGAGGACGAATCAACTCTCGTAGCTAAGTTGCCTAATGTAACACAAACCAAAAGCCTATGTTCGAGAGGATGAATTAACTCTCGCATCAACCTATCTATCACCAAGCTAGAATAAAACTAGCTAATTCACTGTGATTATTCGCCTTTTTATAGGCCAGTGTCTAAACTTATGCGTTGCTTGTAGGAGCTTTTTGAAAGCTTTGCACCATTTACAGCTGATCTTGTTACATATGGTTTATAATTAAATCCAGGGTTACTTATATCTACAGCTGACCTAATTTCACATGTCTTATAATTAGTACAAGGTAACTTGACATTTCTTTTTTATTTTAAACGAAAATTAAACATATTATTAAATTAAACAAGTATATTCATTAGGGCAAAAAAAAGAAAAAGGAAAAAAATGGAACAAAATATATACAACTTCATTGAGGCAAAATAATGATATGAATAGATTATATAAACTTCATTCATAAATAAAATGTATAGTATAGTAGGAACGTGCGATGGAAATTTTTACTGTAAGATTTTCTCATCACATTATTCATCTGTAAATTATTCTTAAATCAATTGAATTATAAATTATATTGAAGCTCTAAAATACATTTTCTAATCAATCTATCATTTTTTTCTTTAACTTTTCATTACAGTGTTATTTTAAGTTTTCAGCACCATAGAGGTCATGCTTAAATCAAGCCCTCAATTTCATGATTATCTCGTCTAACGATGATCTAGTCAGCCAGCCCTTTAATTCATTTATTTATAATTATTTTTTTCTTCATTTGTTGCAATATATTAATTATTGTAATAAGTTATTTATTGCATTGCTATACAGGCAGGCTGTGTAATAAGCAAAAAGTATTTACATACATTATATTTGGTACTCAAATTAACCCATTTCTTTTTTTAACTTATATTTGAGGTAACCCAACCTAATTAACATAAATTCGTTTAAAACTCTGTTTTTTTTACAATTTCTGTGTTTGGTGGTTGTATGGAGTTAAAAATAGGACTTTAAAATGAATGAATAAAAATAGTCTGACATATTTATCATTTTGAAATTTTTGGAAAATAAAAAATAAAATTTTTCATTTTTCAGAGAAGAAAATTATGTTAAATATATCAAGTGTGGAATTAAATATGGGGTATTTGATGGACGGACTTGACCAACTATAATATTCTTATTTGTTTTATTTTATTTTTTTATTATAGAATGACATTATTTTTCACCTTTTTAATTAAATACCTCTTTCTCCCCAATAACAATATTTATATTTTCTTATTGTGCTGCATTGCTTTTCCATTTATATAACATATTCATTATTTGTAAAAAAATTTGGTTAAGCACAATCAATTGCTTAATTAATTGACTCTGTCAAATTTATCCCAACCCATATAATGATTTAATATCCGCCCCTTATAACGTTTTATTATAAGAGAAGTTATTCTGCGGCGAAATTACCAAATTTAGCATAGTCAATTAATAAATCAATTGACAATTGGCGTATTTGTTTCGAATTTTTTTTGTTTTTTGTAATATTTGGTTATTACAAACAAAGTTTTGTGCATATGTATATATATATATATATAGAGTAAAGCATAGTATATATATATTGTAAAGTCAGTGTTTTGCTTAAACTTCACGAATTACTAATAACGAAAGCACTCTTACCTGCTATAATTAAGTTTAGTGAAGTATAATTAATAAAGTTTATATTAAACTGTAAAAACTTTGGACCCGATCGGACTATTTTTTACTTCCTTCTCATATAAAGATTTATTTTATAAGAAGTCATTCACGGTACAAATTAGCAATTCTTCATATAATTTAAAAAACTTAGTGAAGTATAGTTATTAGCCTAATAAAGTAATGTACAAACTTTAAACCCATCGAACCATTTTTTAGGATATTCAATTTTTTTTTTTTATGGAGAGGACTTTTACAAATGGTATATGGTATGGCTGGTATGGTATGTTTCTTCATATTTGTTGGCATATATTTGCTTTCATCCAAAGTCCGTACACATACATGTATAAATTAAAGTTTCGTTAAGAGGTCTCTGTGCGTATGTCCATGTATATTTCTTGTAATCTACTAGTTTGTGCAGAAAGAATTAATTCAATATGTAACTCTTACAAAATGTAAAAATGCAGTTTAAAATAAGTAAAAATGCTGAAATTGGCTTGAGCCAGATTTCTCATAACCTGCCTCTCAAAATTAAAAGGGTGGTCTTGATTAGATAGATTCTTCATTCAGTTCATTGTAATAATTTTAATATATAAAAAGTTTAATTTTACTCAATAAACTCAGACGAAAAACATTAATCTAAAAGATTAATACTCGTCTCATTCCTTGATAACAAATGTCAATATACCTTGCATTCTTGCAGGATACTTAAGTTGCGCGTTACTCGACGCACGACATTTGTTATAAACACATAATACACACATTATACAAATAACATATCCTATAAACTTTCCATTACATGGCCATCCTGCCAGAAGCACGATCCTGAAAAAAAATTTTTGATCCTGCCGATTATGATCGTAACAAATTTTTTTTTTATCATGCAGAACACGATCCTGCCATATATTAACATTGCCATAATAGAGGACACAAAATTTGACAGCTTCAACTCCATTTTAACATGTAGTGTTAGCAGAGTCGTCGTTTACTTTAGTTAATTATTTCCCAGTAACACTTTTAATCCTTCCAAGAAAATAAGAAGACTCAGGAATTTTTAAAAATAATTTTTTTTGCTGTTAATGTTCGTGCACAGTATATAAAAAATACTTCATTTTAGAATTATTATACGAGTATATATAAGTGAAACAAAAGAAAAACACTGGTCGTCCGTATAAAAAGGACACAATTGAAGGGAAACTTTAAGTAATTAAGGAACAATTCCAGAAGATAGATCAAGACAAAATACCTGTAAAACTAAAAGTTCAATTTAAGAATACATATATAAATTTAAAAGAAAATTTGGAGGAACAATTAGAAAATTTCAAGATGGCTTTTAATATGGAACTTGCAATGAAGACATTCTCTAGCAAATTTGAAGAAGTCGAAAACTTTTGCAAATTTATCGAAATACTATCAAAAAATCTGTCATAAGCTGGTAAAACAGATCTATTAAAATTTGTTTACCACATAAAACTCACCCAAAAGGTAAAGACGGTAGTAGGCCTAAATCAAATATCTAGCACATTAGAGGAACTCTATAGTTCAAGCAAAAATAATTTTAAAAATTCACAGACAATACCTACACTACACAACACTTTAAACATTCGCTGGTACACTTGTTCTTCATATACTTGTTTAATAATATTGTATTTTCAACAAAGGAAACTTATTCTAACTTGTTAATGGATTAAAATTTTTTTTTATTCATTCAAAATTTTTCTATCAAAGCAAAAGCCTTGTTTTCATTTTTGCTTCGTTAAAAGGTTATAGGCTTAACCCTTACCTGAAATAGCTAAATAATCGTGGAAGATTATAAAATTACGAAGCTTGAAGTTGCAAATAATTGGACTTTGTGGAAGTTCCAGGTAAAGGTTGTGCTACGAGGTAGTAACCGTTATTTCTGGAGTGAAGCAGAAGTCTGTAGAAGCTGGTCAAGAATTAGAAGCGTGGAAAACATTGGATGCTAAAGCGGAAAAGGTTTTGGTGGTATCCATGGGTGAAGAAGCTATGCTGCACATTACAAACTGTAAAAGTTCAGCGTCTATGTGGTCAACTTTAGAAAGTATATATGAACAGAAATCACTGGCATCAATACATTTGTTGCAACAGCAGTTTTTTCAATATGTAAAAGACCCGCAAGATAGTATATCCATTCATATATCAAAGTTACAGCGGATGTCAAAACAGCTTGCAGATCTGGGTAGCAAATATCTGAAAACATGTTGATTACCAAAATATTAATGACTTTGCCTAATGAGTACAAACATTTTCTTGTGTTATGGGAAGCAACCGAAAAGAGCGAGAGAACCTTGCGAAATCTTACCTCTCGTCTTTGTATGGAAGAATCCAGCCAAGGATTGAAGCTTTTGCGGCAAAGCAGCATAATAAAACGACACAAAATAAAAAATATACTAAACCCAAAGGAAAATGTTTTATTTGTAAAAAATAAGGTCATTGGAAGCAGGATTGTCCACTCTAAAAACGCCAATCAAAATCGTCTGGAGATGCATTCATTGGTGGTACTTCGGGTATGGATCCTGAAGAAAATGCCTCAGGAGTAAGTGACCATATGTGCAACAAGAAAGGATGGTTCCGCGATTTCATTCCTTTTAAGACTCCTAAAGAAATACGTATTAATACGCCTTTGGTAAAGGTGACATTTGGATAAAGGCATTTGATGGCAAAATATGGCACGATAAACATTTGGAAAATATTTTATACGTACCGAATATCAAGATAAATCTGTTTTCAACCAATTCGTGACTTGATCAAGGGTACTCAATGACGGCTCATGCTAATGAATGTGTTTTCAAACGGCATGGTTTTGTGACCCTAAAAGGCATAAGAGACGAAAACTCAAAACTTTTCAAACTACTGTTAAAGGTACGCACTCTTTCGACTTACAATTATGGCATGAGCGTATGTGTCATCAAGCAAAAGACCATGTTAAAGGGGCCTTACGACATTTTAATGTTCAGTTTTCTGAGAGTAATGCCTTTGTAAAGGTTGTGTAATGGGAAAACAACACAGATTGCCCTTTGTTGAAAGTCAAAATAAAGCTAAAGAACCTGGCGAACTAGTACACATTGATCTATGTGGACCGATACAAGCTACATGCTTTTATTCAGAGATGATTATTCAAATAATCATTATGTGTATTGCATTATAAGTAAATCAAATGTAGTGGATATACTTGATAAGTTTCTAGATCAAGTAGAAGTAGAAACGGGCAAGAGGGTAAAGAAGTTAAGATAAGACAATGGCCTTGAATACTGCAATAACGAGGTGTACGCAATATTGCAGAAGCGAAGAATTACTCATCAGAGATCTACTCCTTATACACCGGACGTTCTGAAAGAGACACGCGGACGATTATAGAAGCAGCTAGGTCAATGATGTATGCTAAAAATGTAAGCCTTAAATATTAGGGTGAGGCCATCAACAATGTTGTGTATACGCTGAACAGAACTGGTAAGAGTCCTTTTAGGGAAAGTACTTCTTATGAACTGTGGTTTAAGAAAAAGGCAGACATATTAAATTTACGTATTTTTGGATCAAAATTTTATGTTCATATACCAGATAAGAAACGGCGCAAGTTATATCCGAAGTCTAATAAGATAGAGAAGTTCGGTTAAGACTGAAGCTTAAATACCCTCCACCTTTTATAATCCTCTAAAAATTAATTCCTATTGCCATATTTATGTATATGACTATTTCATGTGTTTTTTTTAATTATAGGCGTTTCCGTTATTTAACCACGCCCATTTTTGGCACAGAGTTGAAAAACGGTACCACTTATATTTATACCAAATTTCAACTTGATAGGCAGTATCGTGCGATATATAATTTTTTAAAGATACAATTTTTTCGAGGTATGTTGAGATTTTCGTTTATTGTGGCCGTGTTTCTTATCCAATTTTGCCTAATTGCAATGCAAAACAGCAAAATTTAATTAAGAACAAGTCTGCCAAGTTTCAATTTGATATCTCAAAAATTACGAGCGTGAGAGTGCCAACAACAGACGGTCACAAGGCACATGTCTCAAACGATTTCTCTTTTCATGCTGATTAAGAATATATATGGTTTGTGGGGTCTCCGGGGCTTTCCTCGATATGTTGTAAACGGATGGTCAAAATGAATATACCCTCTTCCCTAAGGTGGAAGGTATAAAAAGGGGGTTTTTGTTGGTTATTAGGAGCATTGTAAAGGTTATCGCATTTGGGTACCTTTAGAAAGACGCATTGAAATTTCAAGGAATGTGTTAATTCGAGAATTATGTGAGACTTCAGTTATTATAAATGATCTTAAGGAGCATGATGAAGGAGCACATTCGCCAGAAGATAACATTAAAGAGGATGATCAGAAGCATGCAGTTGATGAAGGTGATGCTGTTGATGAAGGCGATGAAGGTGATGAATTTGATGATGCTGAAAGTCCTCAAGACAACATGGACCAAGAGTTGCCAACTCCAAAACATAAATATAACCTTTGCTCCAGAGAAAAAGATTTAGGTTTAAATTTTTACAGTGCTTTCTTTGCAGATACAAAAGAACCTAAGGAAACTATTTCAAGTGATGTTAATGCGCAGTGGAAGCAAGCCATGGATGAAGAATTAAATCTCTCATAAAGAATGACACATGGAATTTGGTAGATCTTCCGCAAAGCAAAACTGCTATAACTAACAAGTGGGTATACAAAATTAAACGTGACTAGGATGGGGCTATTGAACGTTATAAAGCACGTTTAGTCATACGTGGTTTTACGCAAAAATATGGAGTCGATTACGAAGAAACTTTTAATCCAGTAGCAAAATTTACTTCTACACGAATGATTTTAGCTTTATGTACTTCCTTGAAATATAACATCTTGCAATTTGATGTGAAAACAGCATTCTTGTATGGCTATGTACAAGAAGACATTTACATGGTTCAACCAATCGGTTATGAAGATGGCAGCAGTAAGGTCTGTAAATTGAAGAAAACCCTTTATGGCCTAAAGCAAGCCTTTCGATGTTGGAATAAGCGATTTACGGAAATGATCAAACGGTTCAATTTCACAGTTAGTGCAACAGACTCGTGTGTTTTTATTGGCAGCATAAATAATAAACGTTTCATATTGGCAATTTATGTAGATGATGGCATAATTGCGGCAGAGTCAACTTAGGCATCATCTATTTTTTATTGATTATGAATTTGAAATCAAGATGATAGATTCCTTCTTGTATTTGGGCATGGAAATAGCCATTGAAACTGATCGAACAGTTATGCGTCAAACTGTTTTTACAAAAAAGATTTTAGACAAGTTCAACATGGCTAATGCAAAAGCAGTGAGTACGCCTATAGAAAATGTTTTTGAAAGTACAAATGAAACATCACAATCCAAATTTCCATATCGTGAAACTATTGGTTTCTTAATGTATTTAGCCATTGGAAAACGTCCTGATATTGCTTTTGCTGTTTCATATGTTAGTCGGTTTATAAGATATAATAATTTATAATAATCATCAGGAAAACATGTCACAGCCTTAAAACGGATTTTTAGACATCTCTTTGGAACGATTGGTCATGGAATTGTTTTCAATAAAACTGATAATTTTTGTCTCGATTGTTTTACAGATTCAGATTTTGCTGGTGATTTAGAAAAGAGACATTCGACAGGTGGTTATGTCATAATATTTGCTAAAGGTCCAATGTCTTGGTCGCCGAAACGACAGCAAACCGTGTCTCTTTCTTCTACAGAAGCTGAGTATATGCCGCATGTGAAGGTGTGAGGGAGTTAATATAGTTAATATAGTTAATATATAATAATAGTCCAACGACTATTAAAAGAGCTGGTTCCAAAAGAAATTGGCGTTTCCACTTTATGAATTGATAACCAGAGTGCCATCAAGCTTATTAAGAATCCTCAGTTCCACAAGAGAACCAAGTATATAGATGTGAAGTACCACTTCATAAGGGAGGTTATGAAAATAAAGGCTTCAAGTTGAAGTATGTTCCAACTAGCGAGCAATTTGCAGACATATTTACAAAGCTAACAAATGAGGAGTATTTTTCAAAAATTAAAGCGATGCTTAACGTAATACGATAACAAGCGAATAACCTTATAAATAAAAGTGGAAGTGTTAAAGTTGTTTATTTATATATATTCTGGTACACTTTTACTTCATATACTTGTTTCATAATATTGTATTTTCAACAAAGGAAAGTTATTCAGTCACAATGCGAATCGATTTAACCATGTCCGTCTGTCTGTCCATCTAAACTTGTGCGCAAGCTACAAGTGCCATTTTTTAAAATTATTTTAATTTTAAATTTTAATTAAATTTGCATAAGGACATGTATTGGCTCAAAAATAAACGCTTTTGAAAATGGATAGGATCAGACCATTTTTAGAACCCCTCCCATATAAAAATGGTTTTTTTAATTTCATACACAAACAAAAAACAAGTGAAAATATTAGAGTCCTACTGCGGAACCATGTCTAGTTCTTAGCCCTTCCATAAGGATCAAAGTTCCACCCCGCTTGCTTAAAGCCATCTACCCAAGTAGGTTATAGACATTCGTTTTACCTTCACGGACAATGCCAATGCAACCAATCATTCGTACCTATATCAAGCCCTCTTTCAAACTACCGAGTAATTCTTCATCAGTCTGTTGTTGCTTTAAACACTTATCTGAGAAATACGTGACATAAGATCAGCTGTTACATTATCTTTTCCGTTTACATAACGTATGTCGGTAGTTATTTGCAAAATAAAATCAAGATATCTGGCTTGACGCTCCGTAGCTTTTTCCAATTTCTGATTAAATGTGTGAATCAGTGGTTTGTAATCTGTGTAAATATGGCATTTTCTCCCTTTAAGCAAATATCGGAAATGACGAACGGCTAAATACATTGCTGTGCGTTCTCTGTCATAAGTACATACTATACCGAACTTGTGTTTTGTTGAATTTTTTAGAAAAAAAACTTAAAGGTTAACTATTAACCATTGATGCAGAGCTTCACCCGCTGCGGAGTTCGAGGCGTATACCCAAAGCGATAATTTAGCATCTTTATTGGGTGCGACAACATTGCAGCGTCGTTAAACTCTTGTACTTCTCAAATGCTGATTTCATATCATCAGACCAGTTGAGAACTGTGCGATCGTTCTTCTTATTACCAGGGCACATAGCAAGGAGAGGTATTTATGATTCAATACCATTTGGAATGAAAAAATCAACATTGCCAAAAAACGTTTTAGTTCACTGACATTTTTCGGCAGAGGATATTTGTGTAGTGCTTCCACTCGTTCACGCAAAGGTTTAATTCCATCAGATAATATTTGGTGCCCTAAAAATAAAAGTGTGCCTTTTCCAAATTCGCATTTATGTGTGTTGATTGTTAAGTTATGGTTAGACAAACGATGAAAAACTTGTCTTAAATGTTTTTGATGCTCCCCTTCTGTGGTGGACGCAACACATAAATCAGCCAAATAAGGAAAAACTAAATCTAGACCTCGAAGAACTTAATGTATCAATCGTTGAAACGTCTGCGCGGCATTCCTTAGGCCGAACGTCATGTATACAAACTCAAAAAGGCCAAACGGCGTAATAATGGGTGTTTTTGGAATATCATTTGGATTAACTGGAACTTTGTGAAAAGCGCGTTGTAGATCAATTTCTGAAAAAACTTTGCAATTATGCAGAATGGTACAAAAATCTTGCAAATACGGTATAGGGTACCGATCTGGTACTGTAATGAGGGCATGGTAATCTCCGCAAGGGCGCCATCGGCCTTTTTTACCATGTGTAAGGGACTAGCCCAATTACTGCAAGGGTCTACAAATGCCTTATTTCATTAAATTTTTAAATTCCGCTTTAGCTGCCGCCAATTTGCTTGGTAATAATCGCCTAGGGCGTGCAAAAACAAGTACTCCATGTGTGTCAATGAAATGCATAACTGTTGAATTAGTGGCGGTACCTTGTTTGTACATATTGGTAATATTTGGAAATTCTGGTATTTGGAAATTCTGCTACTGTTATTTGTGAACCATTTGCAGCATATAGCTTTAATGATGTAGATTTCACTTTTGATGAATATGAATTTTTAGGTATTACCGACACATCGGTGCCTGTGTCAATTAAAAAGTGCGTAGAATATGTGGAATCATTAATAATTAGGCGGAAAATTTTAATATCTGAATCGTTACGAGTAGTTAAAGTTGGTTGTTGTACATTGTGTCATGGTGGTTTACATGGTGGTTTTCATTTACGAGCATTCTCTTTAAATATTTTGTGGTACCAGCAGTACGTTGCCATTGTTGTTTCTCGATTATTTTTCAATGACCTACGTTTGGATAGGGACCGACTTCTTGAACGGGAACTGCACACAGAAAGAGATTCTACCTTTTTAGTAAGTTGTTCTATCTCACGTTGTAGTTATTGGATTATGTTATTGTCTAAAATAGCGTCAGAACCTCCATGTATTAGGTTTATATTGTGTAATCCAATTGAATCAATTATTGCATCAGCAATAGCTACTTTATCAGGTGCACCGCCTTTAGATACAATAACTGCTGCCTACACACAAGGTAGTAAACGCGAAACCCATAAATCAAGCGAGATGTTTTCTGATAATGTAGTACGCGCCACACGTTTCATCTCGTTAAATAATTGGCTTTGTTTTTTATCACCTAATAGTATATCTGATAACACTATTTGAAGTCGACGTTGTTGACTGTCAGCAAAGTATGAAATTAATTTGGTCTTAATGTATTCATATCTGTTTTGCTGAGGTGAACAAATTTTATTGACCGTAACTCCATTATTTTATTTGGAGGAACTTGTGCCATGACGATGTTGTATTTTTTCATATCATTTGCAATACTGGATGCAGCGAACTAAAACTCCAGGAATAAAAAATATGACTCGATGTTAGTATCGTTCATATTAGGTGGGTTGAGCCTCAGAAAAGTAGTTGCCTCAATTTTAATGTCATCAGGAATTAACGAGATGTTATGTTGTTCGTCAAGCTAGAAACGTGAAAAGTTGCGTGCAAAAAAATTTGGATTACGGCTGGGTCACCAATTGTAGTAATTTAACATATATTTGAATTCGAAGTTATATATACTACTTTAGTACAAATTATGATTAAACAATCCAATTAATTTATTCATAAATTTAATAATTAATTATTTTGTTAATATAAATTTTCCACGTGTTTTACTCCGTTCTTACGAGACACAGTACCGAACAAGAATAGCGAAAACGTGAAAAAGGGTTACCCATATATAGCAATTGCCACACTTGGTAAATAATAGTCAATTGGTTTAATAATTGACTTTTTGATCCCCTTCTCATCTAACGTTTTATTTATTATATAAGAAATCAATTTATGGTGAAAATGAGCTATTTTTTATATTTAAAGAAAACCTTTGTGAAGCACACCTAATTACACTAAGAAAATATTATACAAACCGGACCGTTTTTTCATCCCCACCCTTTATGATGTCGTTATTTAAAAGAAGGGTGAAAATTTACCATTTTAAATATTTTATGATAAAACTACCATAAATTAAAGTAAAGTGTAGCCAATTTCTTTAATCATTGACTGCGCTAAATTTTGACCTTATCAAATCTTATTTATTATTTTAAGCCTCTTTACTATTTTATGCCTTAGTTATTAAATTTAATCATTAATACTTAAACTTTATAAAATCTGTCTCTTTCATTACACCATGTAATAAAACTGTAGAAAACTCACGTTTATCGTAAAGCCTTGCAAGCACTAATCTATCCCATATCCTCGACAACTCCTCATAATTTTGTGTTATGGACGGCTACCTCACCTACCTATTGCTATGAATGTGAAGGATTGCTCTGGGGTATAGCTCGGCAAGGAGTACGCTGTATTGAATGTGGTGTTAAATGTCACGAGAAGTGCAAAGATTTACTGAATGCTGATTGTTTGCAAAGTAAGTTTAAAATGTTTCTAATATATAGATTTGTACAAAAATAAATACATACATACATCTACTTTTTAAATCCCTTAACCTTTATGCAAAATTTTTCACCACTTGAGGTAAATAGTATATTAAGTTATGCTTGTAACTCCTAGGTGGCTAATTGTTAACTGATGAATTCCTAGTCACTTCTTAATCGACATAATTATATCAAGCTAAAGGTTAAATTTGTTTAGGTATTGGTAAAAGGGCATATTTTGGTTTAAAGAGAAACTGAATATGTTCTAATATAAAGGAATTTTAAATTGGCGAACACAAGCAAAAAATAATTTTTATATGGAAAAACCATGTGAAACGAAAATGATTATAAATAAGCTTTTCTTATTTATTTATGGAACACAAAAGATAACTAGTACACTTAATAAAATATAAAAAAAAAAACATTTAAATAATAGAAAACATAAAAGTAGTATAATTTATTTGTAAAATGAAAAAAAAAAAGCAAGATAGAGAAGTTCGGTTAAGACCGAAGCTAAAATACCCTCCACCTTTTATAATCCTCTAAAAAATAAGTTCCTATTGCCATATTTATGTATATGACTATTTCATGTACTTACGCAAATAGTGTTTTTTTTTAATTATAGGCGTTTGCGTTATTCAATCACGCCCATTTTTGGCACAGTATTGAACAACCATACCATTTATATTTATACAAAATTTTAACTTGATAGGCATAGTTTTGTGCGATATATAATTTTTTAAAGATAAAATTTTTCCGAGCTACGTTGAGTTTTTCGTTTATTGTGGGCGTGTCTTTTAACCGATTTTGCCCAATTTCAATACCGAACACCAAAATTAAACTAAGAATAAGTGTGATAAGTTTAAATTTGATATCTCAAAAATTACGACCGTGAGAGTGCCAACAACAGACGGACGCACACATTTCTAAAACGATTTCTCTTTTCATGCTGATTAAGATGTGTTGTAAACGGATGATCAAAATGAATATACCCTCTTTCCTAAGGTGGAGGGTATAACAAGAAAGCTATTTCATAGAAAGAAAAAAAATATTATACTTCATTCCATAAAAAAAAATTTATTTGGAAAAATAATAACTATAAATAAGACTTATCTCTCTAATTTTAATCAAACTTAATTGCTATCACTTTTAATGATGAGTCTTCTTTTACGAAATTGTTAAATATCAGATTCATCACTGGATAACATAATCTAATTCGATTCTGCTTCTACAGTTGCTATATTGATTTTAGTCGTAGTTTGCTGAGACTTTTTGAGAAAAAAGTCTGAAATAAAACGTGTATACGTCTGAATTGTTACCAGATTTATAATTAAGTAGAAATAAATTCGCGTTCAGTCAAAATTACGTAAGATCCAAAATATGCAAAACAAGTAGCATGTAAAACGAGGGATAGGATATATTTATTTAATAATATTCTTATGTACACTAGTGAAAAAGATATTTGAATATATATGCAATGGTACATAAATTAATATAATTATGTGTATATACATAGGACAGCGGTCGTGTTGCCAATCTGTAATGATATAAACAAAGAGAATTATCATTAACTAAAGAAAACTTTACGTAATAATATGGCAGCTCGTTTATATTCTTTGTTCCTTTTTTTTACAATCCGGTAACACTCTTTTCTTATGTACTAATTGCTTCGTCATTAAATTGTTGATCAAAAGGAAGAAGATTTTCAGTGTGTAAAAACGTCTAAAGTAGCAACAAATGAGCTGCCTTTTTTTACATTATATAAATTCAAATTTAAATATATTTTTGTACGCTTATTAAACATAAATAAAGTGAATAGGATTCAAGTTAAACGGACTTTTTCCTTCTCCTATCGTGAACAAACCTTTTTACACGTTGAATTGTTTTTCTTCGATTGAAGTATTAATTATCTGCAGCCATTGTGAAATTTAGATGTACGCTGCCTAGCCTGAATTTTATGATACACATCGGAGTAAAATAAGTAAAATTCATTTAGTTGTTAAAAAAAAAATTAATTTGGTTTGCCAAAATTGTTTCAATCGCTTGAAGCCTGTCCCGTTGTTTAGACGTTTGCCTTCTAACCTAAACCTGACAGAATTCTATTGAAAATCAAGAATAGACGCCATTTTGAATTTCGTGTAATATCAGCTATTTTAATGCAACTTACGTCACTGCGTCGGAGTAAAAGATTACAAGAGGCTTTAAATGAAAAAAATCATTATGCCAGATAAAGTTATGCTTTCGTTAGATGTTTTGGAAGATGCAGATGCTACTATGTTAGCAAACGACGAAATTACGCAGTTAAAAAATAAAAAAGCTCAGCTTGAGCTAAAATTAAAAAGTTCTGAAGAACAAAAGGTAAATGATGCAAAGGCATGATGCAAACAGTGTGCTAGTATAATGAATACTATGATTGTATTCATTTACAGCTCTTATGAGCAAGTTGTGGAAAGAAGAGTGACTTTTTTCAATCACAAAATACCTCATCAATTCGATTAACGTTGAGTGAAATTTGAATTACTTGAATAAGGTGGCACATTATAAACCTGAATTCCAAACTAATTTTCTAGCATAAACAAAATCGCTGAAGATTTTAGAGACTTCTCATTGTTCATGACAATAATCTTAGGAACGTTGGACGCTAGATTAATCTCCCTCAAAGTTCCTTAATATGCTCTACAGCTCTTGATCTGACAAGCCTTACTTGAACGTACTTAGAAAATTTGTCAATTGCCGTCAGAACCAAATTACGCTCTGTAATGTATAGGTCAATGTGAACAATCTGCCCAGGACATTCTGGAATAGGTGTTGGATTTATTTCGGTTCTATTGGGATGTCTATCATATTTATTCTCCAAACAAGTACTACACTGTCCTATGACCTGCTTGATTTTTGATTTCATTAAGAGAAAATAAAATTTTTGCAAAATTTGTTTCATATTCTCTTGTATTCCTCTATGAGCATTATGTTCCCTCGTGATTAATTCTACCCAGTGCAGCCCCAATTGCAAATTTCGATGCGTTCGTTTTTAATTGAAAGTCTTTAGAATAGTCGGGATACAGAATGTCTTGAGATGCTAAGGTCCTTTTAAATTCGTTAAAGGCATCTAGTTTGTGTTTGCCTAACTCAATGATCTTCAAAGAAGAAATTTTAGAGGACGAATGTCCATCACCCTCTCTCAATAGATTCGTACGGGGTTTTGATAGTTTGGCATAATCCCGAACGAATCGCCTATAGTAACCTGTAAGTCCCAAAAAAAGTCTTAATTCCTTTAAGGTTCTTGGTACAGGAAAATTCACCATAGACTCTATTTTCTTTGGATTGGTCTTCAAGCCATCCTGCGAGACTATGACGCCTAGAAATTCCACTCTTAAGGTAAACTACAGTAAAATACCTATTGTTTCCTAAATTGGCCAAAACCTCTCCTATTTCCGGAATTGAGTACTTGTCTGCAATAGTGATCGAATTGAGTTTTCTATAATCTATAACAACCCTAAATTTCTTTATCCCTGATGCGTCTTCTTTCTTTCGGACGACCCAAATGGATGAATTGTAAAGCGACTTTGATGGTCTTATAATGCCATCTTCCAATAATTTTTTAATTTGTTGGTCTACTTCGTCTTTAAGGGACATTGGGTAAAGTAATTTTTAGAATAAACAGGTTCGTTAGTCGTTGTACGTAATTCCCCTTTAATCCCAGTTGTATAAGTCAGTTTATCGTTGGCTTCAGAAAAAAGGGACGGATATCTTTTCCCGATTTCATACATTCTTTTCCTTTGGTCCTCAATCAAATGGTCTGATTAGCTTTTTTATGATGCGTGATTTCCACCACACCTCTTATGAAATTCGCAAAAAATGCCTGTTCATTAGGAATAGGTCGATCTACCAAATTTGGTTTAATATAATTTTTATTGGATCCTGTGTCTATCAATATGCGTAGAATTTTCCCACTCCCCGTCTTCGAGTTTTTTAGGCTAAAAAATGAATATCTGATAAATCTTGTTCCTCTGTGGGTTCGTTTTCGTCTCCTAAGTCCAGAGATTGCACGTATTCACGCACTCTCTTCTCATAGTCCTCGTATCTTTCCCCAATTGTGTCTTGGTAGGTCTGCATGTACCCTTTTACCTGGGTTGTCCGAAGTGATGTGAAAGTTCCTCTGCTGTTTGATAGGTGTCGGTCATTTGGTACTATAAATACGGTTGAGGTTCCCGTTAACATTAAAATATTATAAGCCACAAAAGCAATTGATATTGACGAAGCTATTTCTGACTATGAAACAGAAAATGAAATTAATGTTAACAAGATAGAGAAGTTCGGTTAAGACCGAAGCTTAAATACCCTCCAGCTTTTATAATCCTCTAAAAAGAAGTTCCTATTGCCATATTTATGTATATGACTATTTCATGTACTTACGCAAATAGTGTTTTTTTTTAATTATAGGCGTTTGCGTTATTAAATCACGCCCACTTTTGGCACAGTATTGAACAACCATACCATTTATATATATACCAAATTTTAACTTGATAGTCTTGTGCGATATATAATTTTTTAAAGATAAAATTTTTCCGAGCTACGTTGAGTTTTTCGTTTATTGTGGGCGTGTCTTTTAACCGATTTTGCCCAATTTCAATACCGAACACCAAAATTAAACTAAGAATAAGTGTGATAAGTTTAAATTTGATATCTCAAAAATTACGACCGTGAGAGTGCCAACAACAGACGGATACACGGACGGACACGTCTCAAACGATTTCTTTCTGATTAAAAATATATATGGCTTGCGGGGTCTTCTTTCGATGTGTTGAAAACGGATGATCAAAATTAATATACCCTCTTCTCTAAGGTGGAGGATATAAAAATTTCTTAAACAACACATTTCACCGCTTACTGTACTTAACTGTTCAATTGAAAAATTACAAGCAATTTGTAAATTACACAAAGGTGAATATTACGCTATAAGAAAAATTTCGATTGGCCTAAAACTCTTAACTAATAATAAACTTTACCTTGACAAAATTTTCTAAAGTCTAATATATACGAATACTTTACTTATGCTTCAAAAGAAAATAGACCATACAAATCTATTTTATGGGCTGGATAAAAATGATACTAAGTTGCTGAAGGATAAATTAATCAGTATGGGGACTACATTGCTTAGGCGGTAAAATCGTTCAAAAATATAATTTAAATAATATTGTGAACACCTTTTATTTTGTTTACTTCAAAAGGCAAACAATCTCTATAAAAGAACTGTCATTGAACACATTTGCGTTAAATGGTATTTCTTTAAAAAAAAAGCCTAACAAATTAACTCAATGCTACAATTGCCAAATGTTTGGACATGGATCATCTCAATGCAATGTAAAAACATTTTGTGCCAAATGCTCCGGTAACCATAATATTTCAAACTGCAAAGAAAACTTAATGGAATGAGCAAATTGTATTAGAAACCACAAATAAACTTCTCTTGACTGTCCAGCTAGGAAACATTTTATGGATATGAAACAACGTTATGCTAGGGAAGCTTCCAATGAACGATGTCTTATTTATTGAAATAATTCAGCAATTTAAATGGACAACCAAACACACATCCAAATAATAGCTGGGCTACTTTATTTTACAACAACAATAATATTAGCAATAACATTAGTAACAGTACCAATAACATTAGTAACAGCAACAATAATAATATGCTTAGTGTAGATGAAATCAAAAAAATTACTCTGAAACTAACACATAAGCTTAAATCCTATAAGTCCCGTCTTGACCAATTCGACATAGCTGACTTTTAAATTTATATAATAATGGCTAATCGAAAAAAAATAGCAACATGGAACCCTCGAGGCGTTCGTAATAAAAAAGACGGACTGTATGCTTTTTTAATATGTGTATAATAATGTTCATATTTGCCTCTTAACTGAGACATGGCTAAAATTCAACTTATAAATAAATAAATAAAGAATTTTCTGTTAGGAATGACAGAGAAAATTCAAGAGGAGGCGGAGTTGCAATATTAGTTAAGAAAGGTATTCGTTATAAACAACTACCTATTGTTAATACCGTTTTGATATAAATAAAATATTGGTATATCTTTAGAGACTGAAGAGGGAAATGTTCACATTATATCATATTATTTCCTGGGAGGACATGCAGGGATCAACAGCACCGTAAGAAGGAACTTCATAGCCGACATACTTAAATTGAGCCACTGTCCCCATGATTAATTACTGGGAGGTGATTTTAACGTGCTTGGGGTAATATTTTACATGATAGAATTTTATTCGATATATGTTTTTAAAATTTCCAAGTTGTCCAAACTTTGTTCCAATTAAAGGAAATTCTCAACCTTCCACTCTTGATTTCTTTTTTTAGGTATGTTCCCTACTAAATTAACAGAACCTGTTCTGGCTGCCGGTGATATCCTACATCCACATTTATATTTACGATTTTCATAAAGCTAATTGGCCCCGCTATAAAAGTATTGTTGGAAATAATCAACAATTCTTTCTTTCTGTATCGACCTTTTACCTTCGAAGGAAGAAATTTGTTAGAAATAATCTTCAAATAGAATCTGGGTCTGGTAATCTAAGTAAGCAAGATATTGACGATGCTACTGACTCCATTTTAACCAATATTAACTGAGCGGCTGAACTTAGTATACTCAAGTTCCGCCCCTCTTTCTAACCACAAACCCCTTCCACATCATATTAAGGCATTAATATGTTTTCGCAATTTTTGTAGGCATTATTGGATGACATATAGACTAAACGAAGCGCAAAAAATTGTCAGTAAATTAAATAAATGGATTAAAAATCAAATCATCCTAGAACGCAATAAGTCTTAAAATAGTCTTTTGTCTAACATTGACAAACGTTCTTCCCCCTTTTAGAATATATCAAAAGTTGTACGGAAGAAATTTAAACACATGCCTATTTTGAAACATTGTAATCAACGTTTTGCTACTTCTTCCGAGTATAGTGAGCTACTAGCAAACATATTTAAATTTAATCATATATTTACTGAAAATTTTAGCAACTTTAATACTGTCATTACTGTCAATAACTCAATTGTTGATTTAAACCGACACGGTATTATCTTACCTCACAATTATTACATTTCTGAAAGTCTCATAAACAGTATAATTAGAAAATTTAACAACAGATAATCGCAAGGAATCGACTGTATAAGCAATAGGATTTTAAAACAGCTTCTTGGAAAGCTATTTTTTCCTAACTAAATTATTTAATAGCTGTCTAAAAGAATGCTACTTCCCAAATTGTTGGAAAGAAACTAAAGCTATTGCAATTTACAAACGGAAAAAAGATTCCAGATTCTCCTATATATATACATATTGTCCTATAGACCAATTAGTTTGTTGTCCTCCATAAGTAAGATCTTTGAGAAAATTATTTGTATTTGTTATTAAATCCATTAGTTACAAAAATAATTTCAACTAATTCGTGATGAAAGTAAGGCAAAATATAATATTAAACTAATAAAAAAAATATAAAAAGTAATAAGTAGAAAAAAAATATATATAAAAAAATACAATAAAATAAAATAAGACAGCCGCAGCAACAGCAACAGCAACAACAACAACAACAGCAGCCTCGGGAACAACTTAGAAATAAACTAATTAATATTAGTAAAACCAATATAATCATTGTTAAGACATATGAATAACATTAATGTAAATCAAAAGTTAAGATATAGTAGATAAAATATAGATAAATCTTAGTTATAGTTATATGATAATAATAACAAAATATTATATATATTAAAAAAAAAGATGAGATGTGCATGCGCGACTAATTACAAACATATATGACACCCGTGCAAACAGATCCAATATAAGGCATTTTGTTAGTACATTTACAATAGAAACATGTACCAACAAAACCATCAGTCTGGCAATCGAAAGTGCGAACGTAATAGTATATTTCTAATAGTACCAATGTCATCTGTAGCTGGGTCAAAAAGATTATAGTTGTCATTAAACATTTTGCAAAGAACCCGGAAGGGGTTATGTAATTAGTAATTTGTGTGACAACGAGACAATTTAATTAGATTAAAGTGCCTAGTATACCTATTGGTGATGTTAAAAGAGATTCTCTTAAGCAAAATAGATGAACAAACAATACCTTTTATTATTTTTGTAACAAATATAACATGAGAAGAAGCCTATTCTCGTAGGGAGGAAGAATCCAGCTTGGATCCCAGCCTAAGTTTCTTAAAGCAAAAAAGAGAAAGTTACGCTGAACAGATTCAATATGGTCAATGTAACATCTGTAGCTGGGTGCCCAGACTACGGAGCAATACTCTAACGTAGGTTTAACAAGAGCAGTGTATAAACGCTTAGTTATATAAGGATCTTTGAATTCCTTTGACTATCTCTTCAAAAATCCTAATAGGGACTTCGCCTTATTCACAGCAGACTCGATGTGTAGATTAAATTTCAATCTAGAATCAAGCATAACACCTAAATCAAGAAAATTAGAAACATTTTCGAGCATATGATTTTCAATATAATAAGATGAAGGCAGTGCTGAGGACTATGTGAAAGATAACTTCTTACACTTTTTTAAATTCAGTTCCATACCATTATTATTATTATTATTCAGAAACGACTATAATGTGCAGTCAATAATGCAAATACAAGAGCAGCCAAGAAGAAGATATATATATATAAATATATAGTTACAAAGTTCACATATAAGTATATAATTACAAGTATATAATTAAGTAAGCAAAAAATGTTACAATGAATGAATTTTATGTAAATAAGAGTACAAAGTAAAGTATAAAAATAAGTCTATATATGTATGCATGTTACATAAGAAACCTCATGCATAAATATATACTTATAGCCTGGCAACCTTCAATTTATATTAAAAAATTTTCTCTTAAACGAATATAATGAATCCGATAAAATTCATCTAAGCATCTGCAGGCAACAAGGAATGGACAAAAAAGTTCGTAGTTTGATCGACATAAAGGAAGGTTGATAGATACATAATGTCTTGTAAAACGGGCAGGCACATTTAATTGTAATTTACTTAATAAATATGAGGAAGCATTTTTTCCTTTATCAGCTTAAAAATGAAGGACATACCTAAAAATTGTCTTCTTTTTTCAAGAGACGGAAGAATGAAAGTGTGGTCTCCAAGAATAACTCTCAAAGAATAACTTGGAGGCCACACAATTGATGCGTACTCTAAGTTCGGTCTAACCAACGTTGTATACAAATTTTTATTTATATAAGCCCAATGTACTTTTTGATTTATTAATAAAAGAGTTTATGTGTAAATTAAAGGACATTTTGGGGTCAAACAAAACTCCAAGATCAACATAAGAAGTTACGTTCTTAAGACAGTAGTTATTAATATAGTAAGAATAATTAGTCCTACAGAACGACACTTTTTTTGCATTTAGCGATATTTGATGACATTAAATTAGTTTCGCACCAACATACTAATAAAAGTAGATCATTTGCAAGGGTTTGAACATCTTGAATAGAGTTAGCAACTAAACGCCGTCAGCAAATAGTAATATATTAGGAAGATCATTGACGAATAAAAGAAAGAATAATGGACCTAAGTGACTACCTTGTGGTTCTCTTGAGGTAACCTTTATAACCGAGGAATAGGTACGATTGTAAAGGACACTTTGGGTACGGTTAGTTAAATAGGATGAAAACCATTTGACTAGACAATGAGGAAACCCTATTCTTGTCAATTTCAAAATCAGCTCAATACAAATTTCATATACAAAGTTCAACACAGTGTTATTGCTCGGTATATTATTTTCTTGAATTGCACATAGTTGGTGTGATTAAAGATTTTCTCTCTACTTGGATGGTATTTTTTATGTACATCTTACCTTCCATTTCGTATTCTTAATCCTCTTTTTAACTATTCGTTTTCCTTCTGCTTCTTGCTCTCACCGTTAAGTGGGTGCTACTTTTTCTTTAATTTCTATTGTTGTACACTAATTTATTCTACTTCTCAGTTACTGTTACTTAACATAACATCTTTCTGTTAAGTATGATAATGGATAAATGTTGTTATAATAGCTGTAAGGAAATTCAGAACGATCGTTTTCTGCTATATTAGTTATGCGACCGCGCTGCTTATCCCCAACGTGCTGGTTTTAGTGGTCGTGATATTGATTACATTACCAACAGAACCAATCTGATGTTGTTCTTGGTGCAAAACACGCTATTCCTAACTCTGCTCTTACTGTACCTACCTCCCCGGTTTTGTCTAACCTGAACTCTACCTTATCGGTTTCCTGTCCATCCTTTGATATGGTCAGTGGCGATGAGGGAAATACACATTCCCTTGAATATCCTGTGCTATTCCTATGGTTATTGTTCAACCATCGCTTGAACTAGCACCTCCGATCGAATCAGTACGTAATCTTTCTGACGTGGGCCGGCAAATCGATTCAATTCGTAGTCACCTCCGAGTGAGTCCATTAAGTAATTCTGAGCCCCCCGTTTAACCAATTTTTATGTCCGCTCGTTTTTATGAATTTCTATGTCCGCTTCAGCACAAATTGATGAATTAATTGTTATTCCGGCACGTTAGGTATTATTTTTGTCTCGGTTTGCCTCGAATACTACAACTTGTACAGTTGAGAGCTATATCAAACGTATATAACCTGATATTGATACAAGCTAAGTAGCAAGCTAAGTATTTTCAAACTTAATTCTACAAAAGAAAGAGAAATCTCGTCATTTAAAATCCTTTTACCTGACGCTTTATTTGAGCGCCTCCTTAATAAGGAATTTTAATCTAAAGGTACCTTAGTTAAGGAATTTATTCCCCGTAATAAGTTTCGTCGTCTGATTAAGCTTGACAATCCGTCAGATTCAAAAAACTAAATAATGCTCTTGCTCTATTGTATCAGAACGTCCGTTGTCTTAATACTGAATTACCTAATATTTTTTTAAAGTCAATAAATTGTGATTACATGGCTATAACCTGAAACCTGGCTAAAGCCATGGGTAAATGATACGGAAATTTTCAAGTTTTCAGGTGTGATAAATTCATAGATTGGTGGTGGCGTACTTATTGCTGTCAATAAAATGCTTTCTACCATCTTAATCGATCCTATCGATCCTTTAAACATTGAATTTGTATGCATCCAAATTAAAACCCACACGTCCTCCTTGTTTATCACATGCTCTTACATCCCACCTGATTTTAATCAAGCTAGTGTCACATGGTCCTTAAATGTTGAAATTGTTGCTTATTATCCATTATTCGTCCCTCCATTATATAATGATCTTTTTGATTACATATATGATCTTCGTCTTTTTCAACTCAACCATATTCATAATTCTAATAATAGGCTCTTAGATTTGGTCTTTTATATTGATACTAATTTACGATCACATCCGTTCTCATTTCCGGAGGACACTCACCATCCCTCATTATTGCTTCATATTCATGAATTTTTTCACTCTGAAATGCCTAGACGTAAGGATCTCCATGCGTTGCGTTTATTTAGTAGGACTGATTATGCTAAACTTAGAAGCTTCTTGTCTCACAACGACTGCAACCTCAACTATAATGATATTTATGGCTCCTTGAACTCTATTTACAATTATCTTTATACAGCTATATCGCTTTCCGTTCCACAAAAACTTCAGCATCTAATACTATTTGTCCCATGTAGTTCAACAGACAATTACGAAATATAAGGAATAAAAAGAGTAGACTATACATACGTTACAAACGGAGTGGTATACTTAGGGACTATATTATTTATTCCAACTGTAACCGAGAATTTAATGCTCTAAAAAATAACTGTTACGTTAACTATATTCACAGTATGAGACATAAACTCCTTCTAGATCCTAAATCATTTTACGGTTTTGTTAACTCGGGATATCCCTCGATCATGTATTACGATGACTCGGAATCATCAAATATATTAGAGATATCTAACCTTTTTGCTAACCATTTTGAAAAATCATATTCTATTCTAATGTTAGTATTGACTATCCCTTTCCAATTAGTTCGTTCGACATCTTTCCATCGGTGTCCTTCTCTGAAAATGAAGTTTTTACAGCCCTATCCGGTCTTAAAATGTGTAACAGTCCGGGTCCTAAGGTGTTCTTTCGGCTATTCTCCGCTGTTGTGCGGATTTGTTGTGTGGTCCGATAACCAAAATTTTCAACAACTGCTTAGAAACAGGATACTTTCCTTCTATTTGAAAAAATAGCTTCATTATTCCAATTTATAAAAAAGGTTGTAGAGACTCCGTAGTGAATTACAGAGGTATTGCCAAACTTAGTGTGTTGCCTAAATTATTTGAATGTCTGGTTACCCAAAGACTAACGCCATTAATAAGGTCAATTATTTCTCATTGTCAACACGGCTTTTGCCGTGGTAAATTAACATAAACTAACTTGTTAGAGTTTAGTAATTACATTTTCAATGCTTATTCTCATCATAAAGAAACTGATGACATTTACACAGACTTCACTAAAGCGTTTGATAATGTTCACCACGATCTTTTACTATTTAAACTGCAACGCATTGGTTTTTCGGAAAATTTATTCTCCTTGGTTCGTAGCTATTTGGCTAGTCGTACTCAACAAGGGTTGTTTAGATCCACCTCCTCTCGCCCAATTTCCGTTCTATCTGGTGTTCCTCAGGGTAGCCACTTGGGACCTTTACTATTTATTGTCTTCCTAAATGACCTTCCATCATGTATCCAATATTCACAAATCTTAATGTTTGTTGATAACGTTAAACTCTTTCTCTCTTTAAACTCTTTGGACGATACTAGTTTATTACAATCGGACCTTACAAACTTGGTGTCGTGGTGTGACTTAAATGGTATGCACTTGAACTTAAATAAGTGCAAAAAGATGTCATTTGGGTGGATAAACTATCAGTACTCATCTTATTCTGTTAATAATCATGTGCTTGAAAATGTGTCTTGTTATAATGACTTGGGTGTTGTCTTTGATCCGAAATTGAGATTTAACAATCATATCGTATCATCTGTCAACAAAGCTAGATCCTTGTTGGGTTTCATTAAACGCTGGTCCAAAGAGTTTAATGACCCCTACGTTTCCAAACGTCTGTTTACGTCCATGGTTTGGCCCACACTGGAATTTGCAGTTGTGGTCTGGATACCCAACTATAGATTTTACGTTGACCTTATTGAATCGGTTCAACATAACTTCTTACGATTTGCATTACGTGGTTTATGTTGGGATCTTACGCTTCCCTTGCCCTCGTACGAAAATGGCCTTAACCTTATTAGTCTTCCTACAATTGAGAGGAGAAAAGAAATGTTGGGATATCCTTCATGGCGAAAATTCTGTTAGGTGAAGTGTCCTCCTCTCCTCTACTGAGCCTAGTCACACTCAATATACCAGTCAGAACGTCAAGGCACTTTGTGCCATTATGGCTGCCTCAATGCCGCACCATCTAAGAGCTGTTTAGTTCTTTTCGAGTCCTATGTGGACTGTTCAATGAATATTCTGACATGTTTGATGTAGCGGTTGATCCGATCTATTCCATTAAAAGAATTATAATAAATCGATAGTTGCCAAACTTAAGTTTAATTTAAGATTTTAAATTTAGTAATAATTTAAGTTTTTTATAATGATTAATATTGTTGAACTTTTATATGTTCTTAAGTAACTCTCATTCTCATAATCATTCTCATAATTCATAATACTCCTTTTAATTATAGTTGCTAATGAGTTGCTACGAATGTTGTTGTTGTTGTGGCTCCTGCGTAGCTTTAAGGTATTATATTACTTATTTTAAATCTCAAATAACTGCTAAGTTCTAAGGAATAAATGAATAAATGGGTAAAATATTATGATTCACTATGACATGAAAACTCAAGTAAATTAGTAACAGTAGACCTACCACTGTAGAATCCATTGATAAAACGAAATTACTGAAGTAACTGTACGAGTCAATATCTTAGATATAAGAGATTCAAAAAGTTTAGGCATTACACTCTATTTAGCTATGCCTCTGTAATTCCCAACATCTTGCCTGCTACCACTTTTATATAACGGAATGATAAAACTAGCTTTCCAGAGATGAGGAAATATATTGGATGAAAGAGATAAATTAAAAAGTATTGACAAAGGTTTGCATAGGACGGTAGCACAATTTATTAAAATACAAGAAGTAAGTCCATCTGGTCCTGGTTGAACGGAGTATTTCAGTCTTCTCAGCCCATTAAAGACATCTTCTTCGCAAATAACAATCCTAGGAAAGGTGTCAAAATAGTTAATATTGTAAGAGATTGAGCAGAGTACGTTGATTGAAAATAAGTCGCAAACATATTAACAATTTCTTTAGAGTAGGAAGATTAGAAGCGCATAACAGTGTGAAGAATGTTAACTTTACGTTTAGAAGAAGTTTAAACGAATTTTAAAATTTTAAATCCAGTTTTGGCCAAAAATCCTCTCCAAAACCCGGTGGTGCATCTGGAGTGGGATCCATAACATATATTCTTAAAATTCCATATAAATGTTGCTTTTATTCCAAATTCATTAAAAAATGACCCGTACATGCAGTTTTGCCCAAAAATCACTTTCAGAACCTGGTGGTGCATCTGGAGTGGGACCCTAAACGTATTTTCTCAGAATTCCTTATAAATTGTAACGAGGAAAGTCGTCGCTCGTTTTCCCCGTCAACTAATTTCATATTAGAACAAATTGTAATATATATATAAGGTCTAGCGTAGGAAACCTAGTACTAAAAACAATATTGTAGGGATGTTAGCATATTTCTCGATCTCTTTTGCTAGCGAGCTGTCAAGGTGATCAGACGAAAAATTAATCGTTCGGCTGTTTAAGTATCGGTCCATCTGAAGAAGTATTAGAGTACAGGACGAAAGTCTGTACACTCAGATATATAAAAGTGTGTGAACAAAAGTACAGGACGAAAGTCTGTACACTCAGTTTATATATAAAGTGTGAACAAAAATACAGGACGTAACGCGTTTGCACAAATATAGTGAGTGGTCTAGGGTACAGGACGTAACACGTCTGTACAAGGATAGTGAGTGATTTAGGGTACAGGACGTAACACGTCTGTACAATTGTAGTGTGCGATTTAAGGTACAGGACGTAACGTCTGTACAATAGGAGTAAGGATATTTAGGGTGTACAGGACGCAAGCCTGTAGGGGGAAGCAACAATATATTGAAAATAGTACATAATTGCATATATGAGTACCTGTATAAAAACCTTAATAATTAAAAAATAAATGGACGAGATACCCTACGCCGACGGCTCAACCCCATCGTAGTGTAAAAATCTCGTTACATTGGCGCCCGAGCAGGGACACTCGTCCCAAGGGAAACATTTATTCTGCTTATTGTGTAATAAAAAAAAAAAAATTTGATATAAGATTAACATTCATATATAAAATAAGATTATCAACAAGTTTTAAAAAGTGTAGAAAGTACTGCAAATAATTTTTCCTAAAGTGTTCAAAAGGTGCAAAGGCGCAATAAATACCAAAAAGACACAACTTGTAATATATAGAAAACAATATTGGAAGATTGCGGTACTCTTCTTTTATACTTTAACAATTATTATAAAATTGCTTAAGCATAGCTTTGCTATGTATTAGATTGACATTCTATGATCGAACGTTGTTACACAAAGTTTAGTGCGCGGATATTTTTCGGTTTATTTGTTGAAAAATAAAAATTAATTAAAGGATACAAAAAAAAAAGTATAAAGCGTGGAAACTAACATACAATTAAAGTGTTTTTTTAAATAAAATTAAATAAAGGAGGCTTTTGGGAGAAAGTCCGAAAGCCCACTTAATAAATAGGAATTGGTTTCGCCATTATTCGATCAAGTTGGGTTTTGAAAAATCGCATAATATTGTAGTACTATACATTGAGTGTTTGAGAAAAAAAAAAAAAAAGGCAAAATAAATTTCTTCAACAGTGTGCATATAGCTGGGTGTAAAACTGATGCTATTTTAAGCTAACAAAACGTTCTGGAAATAAAGCCTTTGCAAAATATTATATTACCGTGAAAAATTTATTTCTGTAAGCAGAAAAAAAATTCAGTTTTAACTCTTCAGCGTGAGATAAATTCTTTATAAGAGAAAAAAAAATTAAAAACAGTAAAAACGACTATTTAGTAAAAAGTTTTATGGAAGTTTGTATGTATTTTATTTACACTTAGAGAAAGAAATGCACAATAAAACATAATCCAAAAACAACTACCATTGGCTGTGCTTGTGCAATAATAATAATTAAAACGCTACGCAATAAACGATCAAATTACAAATAGTGAGTTTAAAGGAAAATTATTGAATTTAAATAAAGAAGGGAATAGTGCGATAAAACAAAATAAAAAAATAAAAAATAACAATAACTATATAGATAATACAAAATTGGAAATATTAGAAAAAAAAAGCACAGTGCGACATCGAATAGAACATTAATAAGAGGTGGATAAAGTACAGAATGTAGTAAGAAAAAACACATAAAACAGTGAGTGAAATACGAAAATAATTGGAAAGAAACAGAAAGAAAGAAAATGAAAAAAAATTACCTACCCAGCTACAACAAATATAGAAAACTCGTGATTGGCTTGGCATGTGTACGTGTATATGCATATAAAACATTTATATATTAACACCTATAAAAAGAAAAAATTATTACCAAAACAAAACAAAACAACGAGTGGTTGCCACAAAACGCTCGGAGGCATATAAACGCGAGGTTATGGAAACGGTGAGGAAATGGGAAATCATTTTTGGCGGCGGGCCAAACCCTTTTGAATTTATAAAGCGTGTTGAAGAAATGGCTGAAACGTATGGCCAAGGACTTTCGATGTTACCTGCGGCCATGCGCCAATTTTTGCGCGATAAAATGCTGGTTTGGTTTAGAAACAACAATGAGCACTGGGACCACTTTAAAGGGGATTTCTTAAAATTCTTTCTACTTCCGAGGTATTTGGAGAGGGTGCAGGATGAGGTCAGGGCACGGAAACAACGGCCTCGAGAACCATTTAAAGACTTTGTTCTGGATATTCAGGCCAAAATGCATTGATGAACGAGGAGGAGAAGTTAAACAGGATATACCGCAACGCCCTACCCGATTACCTCCGCTACATCCGTCGCAACGATTTTAAAAATTTGGCGGGATTATTAGAGATGGCGGGGGATTACGAGTGCATTCCCGAAGTAAGTCAGCGAATGCCACCTCCTCGCGAATGATCTCCCGAAGAATAGGTGTAATCCCCAGACAGCATGTCACCGGTGTGCGGAAGAGCTCGGAATTGTAAAAACCCCCTACAAATGTTCTCTTGGGATTGCGGTCAAATGGGAGTCCGCACAAACGATTGTCGACGCCGACAAATACAGGAAA
Source organism: Crataerina pallida (assembly GCA_949710015.1). Classification (NCBI taxonomy): domain Eukaryota; kingdom Metazoa; phylum Arthropoda; class Insecta; order Diptera; family Hippoboscidae; genus Crataerina; species Crataerina pallida. The sequence goes on from OX453294.1 coordinate 7,336,983, forward strand.
ACGCCAATGGGGCCCAAGCTCAACGAGGGGTGGCCGGGACCCCACATCAAACCCCTATGTCCTAAAAGAGATTTTAAATGTCCAGGAGAACCGATTAACTGCCACCGTTCGTATAAATGGAAACGAAGTTTCGGCTATTGTCGATACTGAGGGATCAAGTTGTTTCCTCAGTGAGGAATATGCTCGATAATGTGGTTATGCGGACATACAAGAGAGCGGCGTAATCGAAATAATACTTGCTGATGGTTCCCGCCGCAGGTGCTCACGTGCACCGTATAATTTGGCAATGTGAGGTATAGCATAAAATTTAGGTTCATGCCAGGGTTTTGTGAGGACGTCATCCTAGGTCTTAGCTTCCTGGCAGCTTTCCAAGCCACGCTCACCTGTGCAAACGTATCCATCCAATTTAACCAGCCTGCCACAACCGCCGAAAATGGACTTATTGCCTTAAAACGAAAGCGTGCGCCTGGTTTGGCCAGAAGATTAACTCCGTACCATTCTGTCTGGACGCAAAGATCGGTGAGTGTACCTAACACACTGGCTCGGACGTTAAAGTCGAGCAAAGCCCTAACACAATGTAATTCTTACCCACCCAAAGCTCGGGCGAAAATGCCAAGCTCGACAAATTCTGACATAACGCACGATTCCTCGTCGGTGAAACCTGACGAGACCTATACTAGTTGTGTAACCCATAACCTAAATAAAAATTTTAACAATGATTTTTCACAACAACATACAAACATACTGTCCGGACGTTAATGTCGGATAGCAGTGTAGCGAGTGTACCTAGCACTAAAGCTCGGACGATAAAGTCGAGCAAGTGTCCAATAAATGTTATTCTCATCTACCACAGGTCAATCAGTTTACCTCACAGCGTGAAAGCTCAGCAGTGGAGATCGACAGTAGTGCACCTGTCTCACAAGTCGGGTCAGAAACGAACGAGGGGAAAGAGCTAATTGCCGAATTTCTTGAAGTGGAACTAGCTAAATTCCAAGATGTAAGAGGCCTCACACACATTGATGAACATCATATTAAAGTAACTGATAACCGGCCTGTCAAGATTAGGTATCAGACCCGTAACCCGGCCATGCAAAAAGTGATTGACAATGAGATCGATTAACTACTCCAAAAAGGTTGCATCGTACCCTCTAATAGCCCATATAGCTTTCCAGTGACTCTTGTTCGAAAGAAAAATGGCACTTGGAGATTCTGTGTAGATTTTCGCAGTTGAACAAGCGATCAGAACCCGACGCATACCCATTGCCGCGTATATCACATATTTTGGAAAAGCTGAAGGAAGCTAAATTCATCAATACCATCGATCTTGAGAATGGGTACTGACAAGTACTGGTGGCAGAGGTAAGCAGAAAATATTCAGCTTTCACCGTAGCTTCTTCCAATGGAAAGTAGCTAGATATGGGGTTCCCAAAATATTTATAACCGACAATGGCACACAATTCAAAAGTAAAATCTTAACAAAATATCTGGATGTTATTAGTGTCAAACAACGGTTCACGGCATCGTACACACCACAAGAGAAACCCACCGAGAGGGTAAATCGAACAATTAAAACCATCATCGCGCAGTTGCCCAATAATGAACATAGACTCTGGGACGAGTACATCCCAGAAGTAATGCTGGCAATAAATTCGAGTGTGGCGGAGTCCACAGGTCTCACTCCAGCTTACTTAACCCAGGAACGGGAACCACGCCCCCAAACTCCCTATATGATAAGGTTACTACAGGCACAGGAACTGGAAGAGGTAATATAGCACGCAGGGCGAAAAGCCTGCGAGATGCATGGAAAGTAGCGCATCACAATCTCAGCAAAACCTCGAAAGAGCAAGGTAGGCATTATAATTTACGACGACGCGCTTGGGTACCCAAGGTTGGCGATAGCGTCCTAGTGCGTCAGCATCCACTTTCCAAGGCTATTGACAGTCACGTAGCGAAACTTGCCCCGAAGTTTGATGGTCCATACACTGTTATTAATCTACCGTCAAAGGTCATTACTGAGGTCGAAGGCTTGGGCCACAAACGACCGTGTCATGTGCGGAATCTTAAACCTTACTTCACGTCAAAAGGGATTCATCCTCTTAAATGCAATCAGTAATGACACTAATACATAGAAATACTTCCATCTTTTATTTCACAGGTCCCATGTCAAAACAACCAAGGAGCCCAAGCGTTGAAACCCAGGAGCGGGTGTGGGAGGCGATGGCAATGTTCGACTATGGCGAACAGAGCACATCAAGAGGCGTGCGTAATAGGCGCGGATTGTTTCGGGGACAAACGGCTCGGGGACGGTCATATACGGCTCAAGAGAGAGATGTTCAGCAGAACGGGACCCATCCTCCATCCGTTCCAGAGGACGTGACCTGTTCTCCATTTACGATTTCCTCAGACAACACCGGGGATTCAGAGGGCGTGAAGGCGATGCCTGATGCGAAGGCACTTAACCAAGTGCCACGACTCCAGTACTCAGCATAGGAACAACGCTGTTGGATAAAATTGCTGCTCCTTCTTCCCATGGGTTACGAATGGTCGAAACAGATGAGGGAGGCAGCGTAACTCTACAGGAACATGTGTCCCTGTATTCTGAATAATTTCCGCCACCCCCAATGTTTGTCACCAATGATGAAAGCTGGGATACTTGGGGTGCTTTAGAAACACCGTCGCCCATAACGACGAATCCAAAATCGGATACACCCCAACCTACGTCGATATCGAGCTTAGGGATGTTAGCATATTTCTCGATCTCTTTTGCTAGGGAGCTGTCAAGGTGATTAGACGAAAAATAAATCGTTCGGCTGCTGTAAGTATCGATCCATCTGAAGAAGTATTAGAGTACAGGACGAAAGTCTGTACACTCAGTTCAGTGTGAACAAAAATACAGGACGTAACGCGTTTGCACAAATATAGTGAGTGGTCTAGGGTACAGGACGTAACACGTCTGTACAAGGATAGTGAGTGAATAATTAGGGTACAGGACGTAACACGTCTGTACAATTGTAGTGTGCGATTTAAGGTACAGGACGTAACGTCTGTACAATAGGAATAAGGATATTTAGGGTGTACAGGACGCAAGTGAGTGAGATTCAGATACAGGACGTAGTGTCTGTACAAAGCGAAGCAGCGAGTGTGGCCAGAGCGGTAGGGTGAAGCAACAAAATATTGAAAATAGACATAATTGCATATTTGAGTACCTGTATAATATTAGTCTAATAACAATAAAGATAAAGGAGATATCGGTTATAATAATTAAAAGGTTTTCCCTTTATAAATAAAAAATAAATGGACGAGATACCATACGCCGACGTCTCAACCCCATTACAAAATGTAGCTTTTATTCCAAATTTATTAAAAAAATGGTCCAAAAATATATTAATAGCCAAAAATCCTCTCCAGAACCTAGTGGTGTATCTGGAGTGGTATCCACACATGATGTTGTCAGATTTCCCTACTATTTAAATATTGTGAAATACTTATTGTGAATATTTGATTTTTTAATTGTTTGTGTAAGTTATGAAACGGTTTTATTAGGGTTGGTTTTGGAATAGTTTAAACAGCGCTTGAAGTAAAGTTTAGGTGGAGCGTGTCTTAGAAATTTACCAAGCTTTAGTTGGTACTGCTAAGTATTACGGTATACTTAGCGTGGTCAGGAATAAGATAGTGGGCAATGCTGATATCGCCCTGGAATGAAAAGACCATTGACGCAACCGACGTACACACCTAACAAACAGCAGAGGAACTTTCACATCACTTCGGACGACCCAGGTAAAAGGGAACAACAGGACGATGAATGCCCTATGCAGACCTACCAGGACACAATTGGGGAAAGATACGAGGACTATGAGAAGAGAGTGCGTGAATACGTGCAATCTCTGGACTTAGGAGACGAAAACGAACCCACAGAGGAACAAGATTTATCAGATATTCATTTTTTAGGCTAAAAAACTCCTCGCTACCTTATTTTGAAGCTAAAACGGGAGTGGAAAAATTCTACGCATATTGAAAGCACAGGATCCAATAAAAATTATATTAAACCAAGTTTGATAGATCGACCTATTCCCAATGAACAGGCATTTTTTGCAAATTCTATAGGAGGTGTACTGGAAATCACACATAAAAAAGCTAATTTGTTTAATATTAAAAATAAAGAGACTAAATTTTTCTTGTTGCCAACGCTCAAATCTTTTGATGCTATCTTGAGGATGGACACTCTGAGGGACGTGAATGCTGTTATCCATACTAAAAATGACTACATGACTATAGAAAAAGGAAAAAGAATAAAAATCAAACATTGGCAGGTACAATCAGTGAACGCTATTAATATCCGAGCAGACCATTTGGCCGACGACCAAAGAAAAAGAATCTATGAAAAAGAAATAGGATTAGCCGTAAATAGACTAGATTCTGAGCGTTTACCCTTCAATTCCGTAGAGGACGCAGTGTTAGTGTTTTAAGTAAAAATGAGATAATTTTTTACGTTATCACAATACTATTAACTACAATGGAAACTTACTATTGCTTTCTTTTGAAACCTGTAAACAAAAATGGAAAATTAATTAAAGTAGATTTTGATTATATTATAAAAAATGAAAAAGAAATATTTGGTCTAAAAAAGAAATGTATTGAACTAAGCGAAGTAAAAATTTGTAATAGAGATAATCTAATAGATTTAAGAAATGATACTTGTATTTTAAGAATACTAAAAGGACTAAATTCCTCATGTAATTATAACAGCGATCAGAGCAGTACGGCTGTGGAATTGATCCACCCAGGTATGGTTTTTTTAAATAACTTCAATGGTACTATCAGAACTCCGTCCGACAATAACTTTGTTCACGGAACCTACCTTATCCGTTTCCATAATATGACCATTTATCTAAATAAAGACAGATACGAAAATCTAGAATCTTAGCCTCTAGAGGCAATGCCGGCCGCTCTTCAACCTACACCCAAAGAGTTGTCTGTTTCTAAAGTGCTTTCACTGGAGTCTTTGAACGAACTTCACATTAATAACACTAAGTACTTGAACTGTTTACAAAGAGAAACCCGGGAATCTGAATGTCTGTGGGAGGATTCATTGCGATCGTGACTTTTGCGTTCATTTTGGTCAAGCTAAGACTGAGAAAATTAGTTGTTGAAAATCGTGGGGAACCATTCCCTACATTACCTAACCCAAATATTCAGCCGCCCTCTTCCGGTCTCAATTTGAATAATATTCCATATTTTTAAATACGATCGAGGACGATCGCACTTGGAGGGGGAGGAGTTATGAAACGGTTTTATTAGCGCTGGTTGTGCGATAGTTTAAACAGCGCTTGAAGTAAAGTTTAGGTGTCCGATATCAAATGACCGTGCAAACTGTTATTTCATGTGTTTCCCACGCAGGTTGCAGGTGTCTAAAATGCAAGCTCGGCACTTTGACTGATCTTTAGACGTTCTTATAAATAGAGGCAAAAAGAATGGTACGATCATTCTTTAGTGTTATGTCGTAGAATAAGTACAATAATAAACACAGCTTTATTATTCCACTTTATAATAGTGGCCCTAGAATCAATATTGAAAATTATAAAGGTATTGCCAAATTAAGTGTTTTATCTAAGCTTTTCGAGTCCTTGTTAACTAATCGAATTACTCCTATGATAAAAACTATACTTTCGTCAAATCAGCATGGGTTTTTTAGAGGCAGGTCTTCGGCTGCGAACTTACTGGAATTAACTGGTGACATATTTCATGAATTCTCTGAACATAAGCAAACTGATGTAATTTATACTGATTTTTCTAAGACTTTCGATCGTGTTGATTCAAAACTTTTGATTTTTAAACTGCGTCGTATTGGGTTCCCTGAAAATATGTTTTCGTAGTTTTATCACTATCTTATAGGTCGTACTCAAAAAGTCTTATTCAATTCGTGTTTTTCTCGTAAAATTACTGTGAATTCTGGTATTCCACAGGGTAGTCATCTAGGGCCCCTTCTATTTACTTGATTTGTTAATGACCTCCCTACATGTATTAAATATTCAAAAACATTAATGTTTGCTGATGATGTAAAAATATATTATTCTTTCGATTCTTTAGTTTATTCTAATTTGCTTCAGCTGGACTTAAATAGGTTATATATATGGTAAATGGTATGGAATTAAATTTAAAAAAGTGTAAGAAGCTATCTTTCACATAGTCCTCAACCTTGCCTTCATCTTATTGTATTGAAAATCATATGCTCGAAAATGTTTCTAATTTTCTTGATCTATAACTAAGCGTTTATACACTGCTCTTGTTAGACCTACGTTAGAGTATTGCTCCGTAGTCTGGGCACCCAGCTACAGATGTTACATTGACCATATTGAATCTGTTCAGCGTAACTTTCTTTAAGAAAGTTAAGCTGGGATCCAAGTTGGATTCTTCCTCCCTACAAGAATAGGCTTCTTCTCATTGATTTGCCAACGTTGGAAAAAAGGCGGGAAATTTTAGGTGTTATATTTGTTACAAAAATTGTAAAAGGTATTAGATAAAATTGTATTTTAAACCAATAATATATTTAATTTAAACTCGAAGGTAACGGTGTTTTTTGACTAACGAACATAAGTGGTACGTGATGTATAAATATTGATAAAATCTTCAACGTATTAACTGTACAAAAAAACTTGTAAGTCATTACTGCACATAATTATTTTTATATAATTTACTGTATACCACATTGTATAATTTGTTTAGATTATAAAAATAAAATAAAGTGATCCCTGATGATGTCACGGTTTGGTGACGAAACGTCGGACAAACAACAATAAAAAGAAAAAGCCAAATATATTATTGGTTTAAAATACAATTTGATCTTGTGTTCATTGCACTAAAGTGCAAAAGTAATATTAACACAAAATATAAAAGATCATTATAACAAATTTAAACAAATAAAAGGTGTTGTTTGTTCACCTATTTTGCTTGAGAGGATCTCTTTGAACATCCCCAATAGGTTTACTAGGCACTTTAATCTAATTAAATTGTGTCATTGTCGCACAAATTACCAATTACATAACCCCTTCCGGGTTCTTTGCCAAATGTTTAATGACAACTATCATCTTTTTGACCCAACTACTGATAACATTGGTACTATTAGAAATATACTATTACGTTCGCGCTTTCGATTGCCAGACTGATGGTTTTGTTGGTACATGTTTCTATTGTAAATGTACTAACAAAATGCTCTTATATTGGATCTGTTTGCTCGAGTGACATATACGTATGTTATTAGTTTTAATCGTGCATACACATTTAATCCTTCTTTTCTTTTTTTTTTTTATATAAATATTTTGTTATTATTATCATATAGCTATAACTAAGATTTATCTATATGTTATCTATTATATCATAATTTTTGATTTACATTAATATTATTCATATGTCTTAATAATTGTTATATTGGTTTTGCTAATATTAATTAGTTTTTTATTTTATTTTTACTTATTACTTTTTAAATTTTTTATTTATATATTTTGCTGCTATTACTGCGTTGTTGTTGTTGTTTTTTAAATTATTATTATTGTTGTTAATATTATTATTGCTATTATCTCTAATTTTTTTTTTTATTAGATTGAATATATTTTACTTGCTTTGTTTAATTTAGTATTTAAGTTTTCCTAAGTTAAGTTCTTAAGTTGCTGAATTTGTATTGTGGCACAAATGAAATAAATAAATAAATAAATAAGAAAACTTAATTTGGCGTACAACTTTTAAAAGTTTCAACTTATTTCGATTCCAAACAATACACACGTTTACATGTACGTTTACTTTTGTCTAAATTTAAAGAGTTTTTTGCTAAACTACTGTACCAAATGATTTGTAATTTCGCACATCTGTTTCTATTATTACCCCTTGTATTTAAATTTTCTTGAGTTTAATCATGCCTTTTCTGACATCCTTAAATTCTACTAAAAAGTTAATATCGTATTACTGCTGAACTATAGGAACTGTACCTGAAATTTGGTATGAATAATTTCTATATATTACAGTTATTGAAAATAGAATAAATCTACCAATGCTACAAAGTATAGTCTTTATACATACAAACCATAAAAGATACAAAAATAAGATTTTGCCAAAATATTAACGAATTATTATTTAATTAATATATATTATTATGTTTTTATTTAATGTTTGTGATCCGATCGGTTCCATTTTAAAAAGGGGTATTTTTTATGTATTGTAAAACTTGATTAATATAAAGAATGTTAGTTATTCTCAAATTTTAATGAAATATTTTTTATCGTGACAAAAAGCATTTTAAAAGTGCTTTACGAGATATTTTAATAATAAAATAAAAAAATGCATTCAATGGGCAATCTGCTTTTGATTTTTAAAATTGTGAATTAACTCGGGTTTGAATTTTATTTGCACGAAGAAAGTTAAAGCGTTGAAGGTAAATATCCTTATTAATACTTATCCAAATAAAAAGTCATATATAAAACCTAATTAAAAATCCTCCGCGTCATCTACATAAATAATTACAATATTTTAAACACTTTATGATTTATATCAATAAATAATTACAGAGGAAATTGCTTCAAAAACGCTGCCTGTTGTTAGTCATCCCGCAGTCGTACATTTTAGCATTTCTAGCACTTTTAGTTTCTTCACGCAGACCGCTATTTGAATTAGGCAAAATTGGTTACGAGCAACGCCCTCAATTAACAAAAATTAATTCATCTGATACAAAAATTGAGCTATTAGGTTAAAACTTGTGTACAATTCAGGAGGTTTTTCCTGAACACCGAAAACGAAAACAAACGGGATACTTTTTGATGGTACGGAAAATCCAGAATATAAAAAAAAAAAAGAACACGTGTTTTTTATTACGGGGTTGTCAAAATCGCCAATGTAGGTTGGCCGAACATCCCGCTCTCCTTGAAAAAACCTCTTAAGAGGGCACAATTTAAATGACCTTTAGCGGTTTTTACGCCGGTCTCCCACAACCTGCCAATGTAAGGAGGTGGATAAACGAAAATTGGTTAAATTCATTGACAGAAATTCAGAAATCGATAATCGAATTTTGATTTTTGAAGTCAAAAAGAAATTTTTTAAGTTCCATTAATCTATCGTTTGCACCAACAAAGTTGGTAGCGCTGTCGCAATATATATTATTCGGCAGGCCTCTTCGTCCAATCATGCGTTTTAAAGCAGCAAGAAAAGCATCGGTTGACAGTCCGATACCACTTCTATATGAACTGCTTTTGTTGCCAAACAGATAAATACTGCAATGTAGGTCTTATACGGCACCTTTCCTTTAATGCGAAAATACGTGTTAATTGGCCAACAGAACTCCACAGAACATCGTGAAAATGGCCTAGCAGGATTAAGCCGCTCCACTGGAAGATTTCCCATTTCTTGTTTAAAAAGTTTGGGTCGATAACGTACACAATGACTACACGAATTGACGATTTTGCCGCATATGTGACGTGCATTTAATATCCAAAATTGTTGTCGTATTAAGGCTATTAGCGCTTTCGGCCCTGCGTGATAATTGGTGCGATGCAAATGACGAACATATTGAAAGTTTTTGATCGTATTCTAAGTATGCTAATTCAAGTCGTCCACCAACCTTAAACAAGATAAAACTATTAACATTTTAATGAGCCTTTTAGATACTTTTTATTTTCTAATCGGTTAATGTCATTTCTGAAATCATGCTGTTGAATAATCCACACAATTGAGTATAATATATAATTTAATTCATTTGGCTGAAAAGTGTGAAATTTGAGAACAGTTGAAGAGTTCGCCCATGAATTACCATAAAATCGAAATATCCATGCAAAAATACGTAAGATCTTTATGTATGAACTTTGCAGTCTAATAGATAATTGGTTGTATTCGCTGCGTAGACGTAGAAGTTTTGTAGACGAGCTGGTGGGTTTAAAACACAGTGGTGTGGAATGTAATAATGTGGATGATTTAATTGTGGGAATTTTACTAAACCCATATGGCCCAATTCTTCATACTCTTTCATAAATTTTACATACTTTTCCTTTAGCTCGCTGTTTCAAGTTAATCAATTTTCCAATAATGCAAATCTTTTGAGAGCCAAATGTCTAGATAGACCCAATTAGTAGGCAGTTCTTTGAATTGTAATTTAACCACTATTCTACAAGACATTTCCTGAGATGTTTTATTAAAAAATGAGGCGCAATTTTGCTGCTCCTTTTGGTAATGTTTTTGTCTATATTCTTTATTTCGTTTTAATCGTTCTTATTTATTATCAATTTCTTGTTCGATTGATTACAGACATATCGACGAAGCAAAATTAGGTGAGGCGTGTGCCCTATTGGTACCAGCTATTACCCATCCGAACAATGTTTTTTGCAACTTACATTAACTTAACACCGAGCTGAATTCTACCTAGAGACAGGCATTTAAAAAACGTGTCAGTGCCAATTAGAAAACCAATACGATTCGATTTGAAAAATTCTTCATCAGCAAACTGAGTATTGGGTGGTAACTGTCAGGAAATGGTTAGATAGAATCGGGCTGATACGATAAATGAGAAACTATACAAAGTGTTAGTGTTAACTCGAACTGCAAAAAAACGCGATTAACCGTTTGTATTACATCTATATTTAATTCTTGTAAAAGTGTTGCCAATGCTTAAAACTTCTACATAATATCGTGAACGAGATAAGGAAAGTCTTCGTCCAAAATCTTCGGTAATGAAGTTTAATAGCGAACAAGATTCAAGTTGTTCTCGTCCCACATGATATTTTACATTGATGTCTCAAACTATGACAGTGGCGGTGGCTAAAATTACCTGATCCTCCTACGAATTTTCCACGTGTGCATGGGTCGAAAATGCTTGTTGTTGTACAGCTTCTTGGTCTGGTTTCGGCGACGACGGCGTCGATGATGATTGAGTGCGATGAAGCAAACTATGGTGAGAAGCAGCACATGTTCGACAATTGTACGTTGACGGGCAATTGGTTAGAAGGTGACCTTTAAACAAACAATTTAGGGATAGGGGTAGGCGTTTAGCAATATCAAAGCGTTCAGCAACGCTTATTTCTTTAAAACGGGAACAGTGAGAAACATTATGGTCTGCCTTTGAACAGACACCACATAAACGTTTTGTACAAATAAATGATTTATAATTATTTGATTTTGATTTGGACGATTTTATGACGTTTTATTCTTTTAATGTGTCGCCATTGAGTAGCGTTGATCGATTCCAAATATTGGCAGCGATGGTCTAATATTTTATAAGCTTCGTTCCAAGTGGAAAATTTTGAATAGCCTAATGACTCTCATTTATTTTAAAAATTTTCATCGACTTTCATCATGACAATATATATTAAATTTGCATTGGCGATAGCTTCATATGAACCAATAGACTGTAACGAGTTGTACAAGCCGACATATTATCAATTAAGCTTCTAAATTACACAGCATTTTGCTGCGTTGTAGAAGGAAATTTAAAAATTGATGAGATGGTTTCCATAAATATTAATGTGCTGTTATTATATCGTAAATTGAGCCTCTCTAGTGTCTTGATGTAATTTTCATTACTTATTTGACATAATTTAACAGTTTCCAATGCTTGCCCTTGTAAACAATTGATAAGATGATTGAACTTTTCAATGTCGGTTAGGCCGTGCTCGCGATCAATAATTTGTTTAAACGATGTTAGGAAATTGGTGTATTCAGAGAATTTACCACAGAGGTTGAAAATTTAAATTGAGGCAGCTTGTTGCTAGAAGTAGGTAGAACCACTGAACCTTTTATGAATGAAGCATTGCTAACGTCTTCACCAAACTAAAACTGCATTTGTGTTTTTACCAGTATATACAAATACTAAATTTCCGCTCTGCCAGCATCATCAGGATATAATTTTTCAATTTTCGTTTGGAAGGTAAAATTTTGCTTGATGTAAGGCTCCAAAATTCTCAACCGGCACCTTAGTTCTGTTGTAATTAAAGGTTTTCCTTTCCCACGTCCATTCGATTCAATCACAGTTTTAATACGATTTCAACTCTTTTTTATGTTATAGCGTAACTGCTTATATTCATCAAGTTGTAATAATAATCCTTTTAAAGCCTGTTATCCGACCATGCCCATTTTTGGTACATCAACGAAGGAGCTAACCTTTAATAGGTGCACTAAATTGGTCAACTTTTGTGGCAGTTACATAGTTTCATGTTGATTGTGGACATGTCTGTTATTAGACTACGCTTATTTTTGGCATATCGATAAAGCTAATATTTATAGATGCACGTACCAGATTTCAAGTTTATTTTTGTTGCAGATAAATAGGTTTTTGTTGATTGTGGGCGAGGAATTTGACCGATTTTGCCCATTTTAAACAGCATGCAAAAACTAAAAATGCCTGTACGAAATTTCAGCTCAATATCTCAAAATTTACGAGAGTGCCAACAACAGACATACACACAGACACACGGACTCGACCACACGGACGTATATATCTAAATCGACTCAGTTTTTGGTCTCTGACGCTTCCTTCTGGGTGTTGCAAACAGAAGAACAAACTTAGTATACTCTCATCACTGAGGTGGAGGGCATAATAAGAAAGTGAATCTCACTTACCCAACTTTAATCCCACGAAGCGGGCGCCAGCTTGTAGGTAGTTGTTGTGGTAGTAACTAATTTAAAAAAAAAACGTTGATTGGGGAAATAATGTTATTTGTTGTTGACGGATGGTGTGATTTAACGGAGTTGTTCTCTATGTTATTTATTGTTGTCGGATGATGTTATTCAACGGAATTGTTCTAGTACTATTGGTTGTTGTTGAAGACGAAGTATAACGGCAATTGTTCTGTACTGTTTGTTGTTGTTCGATGACGTGGTATAGCGGCAAATATTCTAGTCCCATTTGCTGTTATTCGATTTAGCATTTAAGTTAAATTTAGTTTTTTATTTATTATATCCTAAATTAATATAAAACAATTAAGAAGATTAAATTTGGCTTAGATCAATCGAGCACCGAAACAACCAAGAAAAAAATTTATATCTAAGGTGGTACTGATAGTTTTCAAATCTTATAATATTCCTTGTTCTTCCGGTGTTCCTCGGGGTAGTTACTTTAGTTCTCTTATTATTATTATTTGTTTTTACATTTTTATATTGAGTTTTATCATTGATGTTGCAAAAATTGGCAGTAGATAATGGAAATGCGTACAATTTAGATAGGCATTTTTATTTAGAATGAAATATGAGTATTAAAATCTTTATTAAAGAACTTAAACACATACTTGGTAGGCTCACATTTTGTATATATACAATCTTTGGAGGTACTATAGCTTTTTTTTACTTTTTTTTTAAATATATGTAAAAATCCAACCAAACCAGGAGCTGCTGAAAAAAGTACAAAACATGGAGCTGAAGATAAAGCAATTTCTATCATTAAAGCCATGGAAGAACGCATGAAGCAACGCGAACGCGATAAGCCTGAAATATTTGAATTAATAAGGTAAGCTTGTTCTAAATTTTTTTAAAACATTTAATTTAATATAATTGTTGCAATAAGGATTCAGTGAATTTCTTTATATTTACCACCACTAAAAATATAATACTTTATTTAAAATTAATTGACTATTATCATCATCACCTCAGTATCTTCTTATATCCTTACTAGACGTTAGGGAACATTCTCAGATAATATTTCTAATATCCTTATTTCCATCTCTACGAAGTGGGAATTTTCGGCATATACTGTTGTGGCAGCATTGTGTACACGAATTCTGTTTAGACCTTTAATTATCGATATAATAATTTAGCCATGTCTAGAAAAAGCAAGCACGCTTTGCTATTAGGATTTTGGTACTTTTCTCTGTGTAAGATTGATCACCAATAGTTAATAATTAATAAATAGTAATAATTATATAATAATTGGAACACCCACAATTTGGTGAACGACGTGATGGAGGGCGAGGCGGCAGTTGCTACATTTCAACAACCACCACAAAGTGATGAAATTACTCGTGTTTCAATAAAAATTCCTCCATTTTGGCATGCAAGACCGCAACTATGGTTTACTCAAATCGAGTCTCAATTTATTGCCACAGGTATTACATCTGATAAAACTAAATACCACACCGTGGCAAGAAATATTTGCCACGTTAAACAAGCGTATAATAGAGAGTTTTTCTGATTCAGAACAAATGCGCACACAACAACTGGACTTGGAACTGGAGTTGGGTGATATTCTCCCGTCACAACGCATATCGAGCAATGAGACATTTAGCCGGTGCTGAAATAAATGACAATTTACTTAAGTCCCTATGGCTTAATAGACTACCTGAAATTGTTCGTTCTATAATATCTATAAGTAACGAAACATTGGATAAAGTAGCTGTCATGGCGGATAGAATATTTGAGGTTAGTGAGATACCACACGTGCAAGCGTGTACAAGAACAACACCAACGAATGTAGATATGTTAACTCAGCGAATGGCTGATTTATCAAAAGAAATATGCGAATTAAAAACATCAAAGATGTCGCTCTCAGTCGAGAGGTAGGTCACAGATTAAGCGATCTAATAGAGCCACGTCAACATCAAACGAAACATGCTGGTATCACCGCAAATTTGGTGAAAAGTGTCGCCAGCCTTGCGCAAAATCGTTAAATTAGGGCTGGCTGCGATAAACAAAATCAACAACGCCGATTACTTGTTACAGATATAAATAATAACATAAAATTTTTAGTTGACACTGGCGCTGAGGTTAGCGTGATCACTTCATCGCAAAAAGAACGTTTTAAAAAAAGTAACAAGTTACATCTGTACGCTGCTAACAAATCACAAATCGATACTTACGGAGAAAAATCTTAACATTAGTTTACGTCGTAGTTGTACGTGGACTTTTATTTTAGCAAATGTGTCTCAGGCAATCCTCGGAGCCGATTTTTTAACATATTTTAATATGAGCATCAATTTGCTTGTAAAAAAATTAATTGATAATTTAACAAGTGTTTCCTCCTGTTGTTCAGCTATTAATATTACAGGCGACGTATCGAAAATTTCAATTATTAATAATGAACATTTCGCGACATCCTTTTAGAGTTCAAGTACTTGTTTCAGACAAAGTTTCAAGCATCTATTTTCAAAACCAAAACGCCTTGCGCCAAATATGCTCAAAATAGCAAAAGCATAAATACAATCTCTATTAGAGGGCGGTATATGTAAGTTATGTGATGAGGAAATTTTAAGGGGTAAAATTTCCATCACACACGTTACAATTCTTTTTTTTTCCTTTGAATTTAAATTAACATTGTAAATATCCCATTGAATTAATGCTATATTTCCTTTTTTTTTATCATGTATATTTAATTAAATTTCTTTTTCTTTCTAATTTGAATTTATAATACTTTACTTTTCTTTTTTTCCTTATTATTAATTTGAATATATTTGTAAACTTTTCTTATTATAGTATATTTTAAGTTACCCTGTAAGTTAGTCGTAAGATATAACCCTGGGTTTATTCTAAAACATATGAAGCAAGATCAGCTGTAATGGTGCAAAGCTAATATCAAAGTTCTTACAAACGACACAAAAATAAAAAGGCGATCAACGCATAGCAAATCAGCTAGTTTTAGACTAGCTTAGCACTAAGTAGATTGTCTAGAAGACTAAGATGGGAGAGTTGATGTCATCCTCTCTAGTCTGGTTAATATTTTTGCCAGCCAGGGAAAATTGTTCTTTAGGGCAATAGGAAAATTAGCCGGATAGACGAGTTGATGTCATCCTCTCTAATCTGGTTAATTTTTTATTTTGGTAGCTAGGAACTGGGTCAGACAAGTTGATGTCATCCTCTCTGATCTAGTTAATACATTTTGTAGCTAAGAAAGTACTCTTCAGGGCAATAGGAAAAATTAGCCAATTAGGAGAGTTGATGTCATCCTCCTTAATCTGGTTAATATTATTTTGTAACTAGGAAATTATTCTGCAGACAGTAGGCGAATTACTTAAGAACTAGATCAGAAGAGTTGAAGTCTTCCTCTCTGATCTGGTTAACATATTTTTAGCTAGGCATTACACTGGGCTAAATGTCTACTACATGAGAGTTGATATCTTCCTCTCTTTCACAGCTAGGCAATATACTAGGTAAATATCTACAAGGTGAGAGTTGAAGTCATCCTCTCTTTCTCAGTTAAAACACTTACACTAGGCTAAGCATTTACTAGGTGAGAGTTGATGTTATCCTCTCTTTTTTAGCTAAACACTTACACTAGCCAAACACTATATTAGGCGAGAGTCGATGTTATCCTATTTTTCTCAACCTAACACTTAACATTACGCTAAGCACGAGTAACCAAGACACAGACAGCACAGCAAAAGACACAGATAATACCCATACGCATTATCTACAATTGATATTCTTGCTTAATAAAATTAGAACATATTTAAGAAAAGCAAAGTTACTAGAAATATTCACACAGCACCTATTGTTAATACAAACGTAAGCGAAACGTCTAAATTCTTTGTTATGTACACATATATTATATCACAAAGAAAGAATTAAATAAAATTATCACCTTATTATTTTAAAAATATAAAAATTTCTTTGGATTGAACTCTGGCTGGCCCTGGGTCTACCCCAGCACCCTTCGGACTTCTATACAGTTAAAAAGACAAACGGAGAATAGCGTCCATGCGGAGACTTTCATCGTCTGAACAGTGTCACCGAACCAGACCGATACCCGCTTCCACATTTGCATGATTTTACTTACGCATTACATTAGTGCAATATATTTTCAACAATTGATTTAAAACGAGCATATCATCAAATACCGGTTCAGTCGGCAGATATTGCTAAAACAGCTATAAGAACTCCTTCTGGGTTGTACGAATCTCCGTTTTTATGTTTTGGGCTGCGTAACACAGGCCAAACATTCCAACGATTGATGGATCACATTTTATTAGAATATGATTTTGCGTGGCCATATTTGAACGACATTTCAGTAGCATCAAAAGACAAGGAACAACATCGCACACATTTAAAAAAAGTTTGTTTAAAACTCCGCGAACACGGTCTGGTGGTTAATCCATCAAAATGCTAATTAGGTAAATCAAAAGTAGTGTTTTTGGGCTATACAGTAAATAGAGAAGGTATACGCCCACCACCTGAAGGAGTTAAAGCAATTCAAATTACCAAAATGGATATGCGAGCTTACACGATTTTTGGGAATGATTAACTTTTTTCGTATATTCCTACCCAAAGCTGCTGAGTATCAATGCACTTTGATTGAATTCACTAAAGGCAACAAAAAACACGATAAAGCAAAAATTTAGTGGTCGAATGATGCAATTATCTCATTTCAACGATGTAAAGACGAGTTGTGTAAAGCTACACTTTTGGTTTTTCCAAAGCCAGGTGCATCACTGTCAGTCACCGTCGACGCGTCTAATATAGCTGTTGGAGCAGTGCTTCAACAATGCAATGGTAAACAGTGGGAACCACTGTCATTCTTTTTTGAACGATTATCAGCTGCACAATCTAAATACAGTGCGTATGACAAAAAATTATTGGCAGTTTATAAAGCGATTAGGTATTTTAATTTATTATTTATTTAAACGAACTTGAAATTTAAATTGATAACAGTACCTGGTACCAAAACAGAAATATGGCGTGATGTCAGTACGGATAAGGCACGTCCATGGCTGATACGTGCATTTCGAAAGATTGCATTTGATGCTATTCACAATATATGCCATGGTGGTATACGCAAAACAAGAAAGTTGGTTATAGGTAGATTTGTATGGCCAGACGTTAACAAAAATTGCAGCATGTGGGTAAAACATTGTCTACCGTGCCAAAATGCAAAAGTAGTTTGTTAGAATCGAGCGCCTATCGGTGCATATGGCCTGTCCAGTCAACATTTTGAGCACATCAACATAAATATAATAGGCCCATTGCCACCTTGCAGAGGTTATCGTTATAACTTGACTTGTGTATATCGATTCTTCCGATGGGTTGAAGCGTATCCAATAGAAAATATTACTGCAGAAAACGTTGCATTTATCTTAAACCTGCCTACATGGTAAATGAGGATCCTAACAACACAAGTACTAATGGCGATAACGCGCCGCTGGTACAACCACAAACGTATACCACAAGAGCTGGTCGAAAGGTTTGATTCACAGTTCCTGCTTCAGCAAAGGGGGAGTAGTGTGGCAGCATTGTGTACATTAATTCTCTTTAGATCTTTAATTATCGATATAATAATTTTGATATGTCTAGAAAACGCAAGCACGCTTTGCAATTAGAATTTTGGTACTTTTCTCTGTGTAAGATTGATTACCAATATTTATTATATTTATTGCTGTTTAAGTTGTTGACCTTTTAATTGCTTGCAAAGATAAAGGTGAAGTTTTAAATATCAAACTTCAAATTTCTCAAGCTTTTGATGTCAAAGACAAGGGACAAGGACAACTATATACAAGAACTTTTGGATAATTCAGGTATAAAGGATTGTAAGCCGATTTCGATTCTAAAGGTGAATCAAGTTTTTTAAACTAAGTGCAAAAGAGCTTGCCAAAAAACAACAATCCATGGTAGGATTCTTATTGTATCTGGCTTTATCAACGAGACCACACATACAACATTCTGTTGTTAAATTGGCACAAAAAATACCGATCCATATGTAAAATATATGTCTGCTGTTAAGCATATTTTACGTTATCTTTCTGTAACCGAAAATTTCCGAGTCTGTACCTTTAAAAATGGATTATAATTCTATAAAAAGTCCAGTTAATCTAGATTAACAAAAAGTAAAGGATGGTCCGGAACAAAAAATAGATTATTTAAAAAGTACAAACGCAGCGGTTTACCCTATGATTTTGTATTGTATTATAAAGTAAGGCATGATTTTAACGCCTTGAATAAATCGTGATGTGGTATAAAGTCGTGAATAGTATAAAGCCCAATCCAAAAAAGTAGAAGTAACACAAAGTTTCCCAATACCAAAAACCCTAAAAGAATTATGTTCATTTTTTGGTTTCACATGATCTTACAGAAGATTTATAAAAGATTACAAATTGGCCAAACCCTTGACTATTCTTTAAGAGTAGAAAAAATGCACCTTTAAAAATGCCAATATCTCTCGATGAACAGGCAATAGAATATTTCCATAAATTAAAAAACACTTTGGCTACAGAAAACATAATGTTAGTCTATCCAGATTACAATAAGGAATTTTAGCTTAGTACAGATGCATCAAATTATGTAATAGGTGCAGTTTTAGCTCAGGAAAATAGACCAATAACTTTCATATCTAGAACTTTAAGAAAAAACCAAGAACATTTCGCCATAAATTAGAAAGAAATGTTAGCAATAGTCTGGTCTCTGAATAAATTCAGAAATTACATGTATGGTATAGTAGAAGTAAAAATATTTACAGATCATCAACCACTCACATATGCATTAGCAGCAAAAATATGAATGTGAAATTAAAAAGATGGAAAGCCATCGTAGAAGAATATAATTATGAATTGTTTAAATTTATTATTATGATCTTTCATTTTTATGTTCATATTACTTTTGCAACTTAGTGCAATGGGTACAAGATCAAATTTTATTTCAAACCTATAATATATTTAGTTTTTTCTTACTTTTATTTGTCTGACGTTTCGTCACCATACCGTGACATCATCAGGGACCACTTTATTTTTTTTTTTCCCCTAAACAAATTATACAACGCGATATACAGTAAATTATATAAAAATAATTTCGTCCAATAGTGACTTACAAGTTTCCTTGTACAATTTTTTTTTTTTTTTGGAATTTAATCAATATTTATACATCACGTAACACTTGTGTACGTTAGTCAAAAAATTTAATAAGATGTATTGAACTCTTCCAAAATAAAGTACTAAATAAATGCGCGATCATAAAAATTCTACTATACCAAGGAGCTAATTGTGTGTATATCATTGATGTGTTGTAATTGTTGTTTCGAAAAAAACACCGTTAACCTTTGATTTACCAATGTATTCCTCTTTACAGGTATTTTCATCTATTTAGCAAATTTATATAAAGCGTAGATATGTACGTTACATAAGTAGGTTATCTCTTATTAATAGAATAACAAGAATATTTTGACTATTATTTGAAGTGACCAGTTTATTCTAAGATAGATATGTGGTATGATGCACTGGCATTGATCTGCTATATGTTTGGTTTGCCGTATGTGTTGCGCTAGTCCAGTTTTTTCCGTACATTTCTTTATGTCATTGCTGTGTTCTGTTAATCTTGTTTCAAGCGTTCTTTTAGTTGTACCAATGTATACTTTACCACATTTTTCTTTACTATCCCCTACACATTATATTTTATATATTACGTTGTTTTGTTGTGGTATGGGTGTTTTTGATTTTAATTTTGTGTAAATAGTACTTATCGGTAAATGTGATTTGTACGCTGTGTCGTATTTTACCCCATTGTCATTATGATGATTGTTAGAAATATTCTTTGTAAGTGTAGGTATATATGGGACCGTGAGGTATCTTTTGTCCAGTGTCTTTTCCCTGATGTTACCATTACTACGATGACCGACTAAAAGTTTTCTGGTTTGAAATAAAATTTGATCTTGTGCCCATTGCAGTAAGTTGCAAAAGTAATATGAAGGCAAATCAAATATCGTGGCTGACGCACTATCTAGAGCTCCATATAACAATCATATTAATACTCTAACTTAGACAATGCATAGTGATGAGAGTACTCCACCAATATTGATTCAAATAGCAGGAAAACCTATTAGTGTATTTAAAAATCAGATTTTTCTAAAAACAGGAGAAGTTTCGTCATAACAATTTGAAATAGTTTTTCCAACGTATCATAGACACACAATAATAGAACCAGCATATGATCAGGAGAAATTAATCAATTTATTGAAAAGACATTTAAACCCGGCTGTAATCAATTGTCTGAATACTGAAGAAATCGTTTTAGGAATGATACAGGAATTCTAAATCACATTTCACATTTGCTAGGACAATAGTTAAAGATATTACTGATGAAACTGAGCAAGAAAATTATAATTGAACATAAAAAGGCTCATAGAAATAGTAAAGAAAACAAAAAACAGTTATTAGAAAGAATTTATTACTCTAAAATACAAGAAAAATTTATAGAGTCATAATGCAAAGTTTGTAGGGAACAAAAATATGAAAAATCATATAAGAGACACAGATTCCGGGGTATTCAGGACACATTGTTCATATTGATTTATATTGTACAGACAATCACGCTTTATTGACAGCAATAGACAAATTTTCAAAACACATACAAGTGAAAGTATTGAAAGTATAGGGCTACCACATATGGATATTTTAATGACTTTTGGAATATCTAAAAACTAATATGTAAATGTCATTCAGTAAGCTCTGAGTTCCGTATCTTTATTACATTTATTAAAAGATCAATTGAACATTGAAATGTTTAAAGCTCTACCTTATACCAGCACAGTAAATGGACAAATAGAAAGATTTCACTCAACCTTGTCAGAAATAATGCGCTGTGTTAAAGTAAAAAAAATACATACATCTTTCGATGACCTTTTGAACAAAACAATAATTAGATACAATTATAGAGTACAAAGAACCGTAAACCAGTAGATATATTTTTTGGTCACAGAGTAGCAACAAATCCTTACGAAATCAATTTGGAAACAAAGGAAAATAAAATTAGACTACAGAAAAAACAGACCGATTATCATAATCCATATCCTATTCCCAATTATATCTCCTATTTCTATATAAGGAACTTTTTTAATTTCATTAAAATATTTAAAAAAAAACTTTTATAATATTGTAAATTATTTCTAAAAAATAATAATTAATAAAAACAAGAGGAAATATTATAGTCGGTCAAGCCTGACCATCAAATACCCTACACCACTTGATATATTATTCAATTTTTTTTTTTTCTGAGAATATTGAAGATGCGGATTAGGATATCAACTTGTTGTTCTTATACATATTTAAATCAAAGTAGTTTTGTTATTATAAGTTTTCATGTCAATGATAGCAATAGAAATATTTATTGAATTAAAAAATCATTTGACATGAAAACTTATAATAATAAAACTATTTTGATTTAAATATGTGTAAGAAGGAAAAGGTGATGTACTCTTCCGCATCTTCAATACTCCTTCTCAACGTGGATGTACCTTATACAGGAAATTCAACATAAATTTATACTTTGAACGAACTGAAAATGTTTAGGTTTTGTTAAATTCTTTGTTAGAATGTCCGCAATCAAATCAAATCGTTGACTTCAGCCTTTCGCAAACAATAGTGCCTTGTACCTTTTAATTTCACCTAGTCTATTACGTTTTAAGGCAAAATCCATTTTGATCCTATGGCTTTTTTATCTTTTGGTAGATCAACAAGAACCCAAGTTTTATTTTTCTTTAACGAGTCTTATTCATTCTTCATTGCGTCAACCTATTTGTCCTTGTTTTTTTCAGAAAGTGCCTCTTTCACAGATTGTGTAATACATTGTAAACCTTTTTTGGTCTACCAGGTTTTCCAAATCGAATCAGACGTGGACTTCCCAGACTTCTCCCCTCACAAACTTGACTCTGTTCTTAAAAATCTGGGGTTTGAACAGTGTAAGAATGAACCATGTAAGGGGAATCGAAACGGAGAATAATAATATAAATAATAATTTATTGCTGTTTACGTTGATGACCTTTTATTAAAGATATTTTGATCATCCGTTTACAACACATCAAAGGAAGCCTCGGAGACCCCACAAACCATATGTATTCTTATTCAGCATGAAAGAGAAATCGTTTGAGATATGTCCATCCGTGTGTCCGTGTGTCCGCCTGTTGTTGGCACTCTCACAGTCGTAATTTTTAAGATATAAAATTAAAACTTTGCATACTTATTCTTAGTTAAATTTCGCTGTTCCGTATTGAAATTGGGCAAAAAAAACATACCTCGAAATAATTGTATCTCTAAAAAATTATATATCGCACAATACTATACCTATCAGGTTGAAATTTGGTATAAATATAAGTGGTACTAGTATCAAATACGGTGCCTAAAATGGGCGTGATTGAAATACGCAAACGCCTATAATTCTCTATCTTGTTTGTATTAATTCTAATATTATTCTTTAAAAAAAAACTTATTATATATTTTTTTATACCTACTTGAACTTTCAAAAATTTCAAAATGATACATACATATGTCGAAAATATTTATTTATTTTTTGTTTGTTAATGAAATAGAAAAAAATATGGGGAGGGATTCTAAAAATTGTCCGATCCCATCCATTTTCAAAAGAGTTTCTTTTTGGACCAATACATATCCTTGTACCAATTTCATCGAAATATCTCAAAAAATAATAGGACCTCATATAGGAAGGGGTTCTAAAAATAGTCCTATCCGGTCCATTTTTAATAGGGTTCCTCTTTGGGCAAATACATGTCCTTGTACCAAATTTCATCAAAATATCTAAAAATATGCGATCTGTAGCTTGCGCACAAATTTAGATGGACAGACGTACAGAAGGATATGGTAAAATCGATTCAGATTTTAATTCTGAATCGATCAGTATTATTGAATGTGGTGTGGCATTTGCCGCAAACATCCGCACAAACTTAATATACCTTTTCCCCCGGGTTGTTCAGGGTATAATTAGGCCCGTAAACCTATATTAAAATTATATTTAGCGTGACTTCATAACTTATAAACCCAAACTCAGCGCTGTAAACATATATTTAGATTGTTCCAAATATCGGATATTCATAAATTGGTATAAAAATGAATGTGTATCATAAGTGCACTATTTTTATCTAGCAGTGTAGATGTGTAGTTAATGTTGTGTGAAAAATAAATTTCCGATTAAAATGGTTTTTCTGTAACTTATTTGTATAATATATGCGTAATTATATAAATTTGTAATATATATATATATATACATATAATTATTTCTATTTATTTAGAACGGTATTTAACATAGACCAAAAGTCACATATAGGACACATGAGAGCAGTCGAGAAAAGTGTCTTGGACGGTACCAGCAAATGGTCAGCTAAAATCGCTATAACAGGTTTGATTAATTTATTTTCTTATTAATATTTTTAATAGAGTGGTATAGTTATGTATATATTTTTAAATAACCTATAGTACCTAAAACTCTTAAGGCTATTTATAACAGATGCTTGTGTTATTCTTGCCTATAGTGTGACCATTTCATACCTTACATTACGTAGTCTTCTCACATTTGAATAGTAACCCAAAGTGACCAGAGCTCCTATATAGGACCAGTACCATAATTCTTTTAGCAGTATTAGTAACCAAGAGTCTTTGTTATTTCAAAGTCACTCTTAAAAAAATTATATTAACGAATGGCTTCATTCATTTGTAGGTGAAATTAAAATATTTTTTCTTGCTTTTATTCATTTTATATTGATAAAAAAAATTTTTTATAAAATTTTAAAAATTTTTATAAAATCTTAAAAATTTTTTTTAAAATCTCACAAACTCGATATAATTATTTGGCCGTCGCCAACGCCTGGCAAAGGGATTAGGATGCGAGAACAGTTCAGACATATATTTTGTATATTTTAATACCCTGCACCATCATCGATTTAATTATGTTCGTCTGTATGTCAAGGTAATGTAATGTATGTAAAATGGACAGAATTCGACTATTTTTAGAACGCCTTCACATATAAAGCTCTAATATAAAGAAATTATTATATGGAAAAAATTCGAGGTTCTTCATAATCTTGACAACATTTAGTGAAGAATAGCTAATTGGCTAATAACCCCTTTTCCACATAACGATATTGCTTGAAGTGAATACACAACAATATCTTCCATTACTGATACAACTAAAAAAGTATAGCATAATATGTGGAACTAAGCAGTTTAGGATAATTGATTATGATATTTGCACTTGTTCACTTACTATATCCTTCACCGCTAGAACGAGTAAATATGTAAGGAAATTCATATTATGTACCATGGAGAAATTTGTTTTTTTTTCTGGCTTATATACCATGACTATGACATATTTTTCCAATTTATATTAATAGTATCCAGTACGAAAGATAGCATTTGCCTAAACGTTGCCTATGCCCAGTCCATTTTAAATTTTTTTTTATATTAAATGGTGCAATGATAAAAGAAGTATTACTACGTTGTGTTATGGTATATGATTTCAACGTATTTTGTAAGTAATTCATTGAAACGTGGCTAAAACCATGGATTAATGACTCGGAAATTTTGTGCCCTGATTTTTAGAACTATAGAAAAGATAGGATTCTTGAAACTGGTAGCTGTAAGCCATGTGTTGCCATCACAAATTAATAATTTCGTTTGTAAATTGTGATGTAAAATTTGTATGTGTATGATATTACTTGTATTGTTAATGCTGTTTTAAATGCCTTGTCTCCAGTATTGTTCTTTACTGTCCTATCTGTTTTTTTTTTATATAATTTTTGATGCAGATCAAGAATATATATACTCTCTGACGCGTCTTTCTAGTTGTTACAATTGGAAGAACAAACTTAGTATACCCCCACCTTATGTGGAGGGTAAACGCGGCGATTTACTCGCTGATTATTTAGTATACTCTTGTGTTAGGAGTGATTTTAATGCTTGGAATAGGTTTTATTATTCTAATTATATCACTTCTTTATGTTCTAGTAATCTTAAAAATGTTTTTTTTTTTTTTGTGAATACTAAGTGGAATATTCCTAAGTAATGCGCTATGCTAATTTGGAATCATCTAATGAACATGGTACATCAAATTTTTTTGCTGATTATTTTGAAAATTCTTACTCATCTGTGAATATGCTGATAGTTATCCTTATATATAATTCATTTAATATTTTTTCTAAAATTTATCTCTCTGAACTAATATCTTCAATGTCTGTTTATAAAAAGATTATTTTCCCTACAGTTGGAAAACCTGCTTCATTTTACCAAAAATAAGAATGGGCCTAGGAACATATTGAAAATAAGTAAAAATATTATAGTCGGTCAAGCCCGACCATCAAATACTTTACACCACTTGATATATTATTCAATTTAATTTTTACTTTCGAAAAAGCATGGTATAATGAAAATATTTATTTTTTATACTTACTTGTATTTTCAAAAATTTCAAAATGGTACATGTCAGAAAATATTTTATTTTTTGTTTGTTTAATGAAATAATAAAAAAAAAATTTATGTGGAGAGGGGTTCTATAAATGGTCCGGTCCAATAAATTTTCAAAAGGGTTTTTTTTTGGACCAATACATATCCTTGTACCAATTTCATCGAAATATCTCCAAAAATAACAGGACCTCATATGGGGAGGGTTTTTAAAAATGGTCCATTTTCAATAGGGTTCTTCTTTAGGAAAATACATGTCCTCGTACCGAATTTCATCAAAATATCTCAAAAAATACGACCTGTAGCTTGCGCACAAATTTAGACGGACAGACGGACATGGTTAAATCGATTCAGATTTTGATTCTGAATCGAGCGGTATAATTGAATGTGGGCGTGGCATTTGCCGTTTAGTAGTTAGAAACGTCCGCACCCTTTTCCACAGGGTGGTGCAGGGTATAATTATAAAGGAATTGCGTAAGTGCATTACCTAATTTATTTGGACTCCTTATTACTAAAAGACTCACACCAATAAAGTCGATTATATTACCTTACCAACATAGCTTTTTTAAGGGTAAGTCTACATCTACTAATCTTCTGAAGCTATCGGGTGACAATTATTAAGCCTTTGCAGAACACAATCAAATAGATGTTGTCTATACGGATTTCTCGAAAGCTTTTTTTTGATAGAGTGGATCAAAATCTTTTGATTTTGTAACTTAAAGGTATTGGTTTTCCTGATAATATATGTTTTCAGGTTTCTTTAGTTATGTCACTAGTCGTTCTTGTTTGCGGTTAACAAAAAATGGCTAAATTGACATACATAATCATTTTTATATATGTATATGTAATCGTATATAGTACCATCTCTAAAAAATATGTATACGTAGAAATTTTTATACAGTCCATTGAAGCAGAAATAAAATGTTGAATTTTATAATAAAATCAAAATTTAAAAACATTTTTATAAATCCATCAAACAAAACCCAAACATTGGTCCAATCAAGCCGGATTCATAAGATCTACAACCAGAAGACGAAAAAAGATATTAGGGTTCACAAGGGAACGCTTCCTACACCGCATTTTCAAACAAGGTATCACAAAACAATTTCATCAAAATTTGCAACGTTCACAAGGGAACAACAAACAGTTTAAGAAGCAATTTAAGAAGCATTTCCAGGTAACTTAATTCGTGAAAAAAGTTATTAATTGTGCTGCATTTCTAGAAAATTGTTGACGTTATCAGCAACGCTACGCATCAGAGCCATCTAGTGTATTATAATAAATTAAAATGGAGCCTATTGAAAAATTGAAACAATAACGACAAATAAATAAATCTTCATTAACACGAATGTACAATTTTTGTAGTAAGCGAAGAAGATAATAGAGTGAGTGCACTAAGAGCAGAGGAGCTTTTTAATTCATACAAAGACAGCAAATTGATATGCTTGTTTCTAATAAAAAACTTCCAATAGAAGAAAAGAATCGGAGTAAATTAGAGGGGCATTATTATTTTATTAAATCAGAGTCTATGCGTCACAAAGATGATCAAAACAATCAGATTACAATTAACAATCAATCAGCCGATACTTTAGAGGTTTCAAATGCAATGCAGGTATTAATGCAGAATCAAACAGCAATAAGCTCTTTAATCGAGAGGATGTCATAAAATGTTATAAGATCAGCTTCACATCACTCAACTAGTGAGCGTCACGAACCACCCTTGCCTAGATTAGATATCCCTACTTTTGACGGCAAGTATACAGATTGGAATCGTTTCAGGGATCTGTTCGATGCTTTAATAAATGCTAAGCAAAGCATAACGAAGGTGGAAAATTAGAATACTTTCATACTCATTTAAAGGGAGAAGCCCTACTTCTTTAAAAAACATTTACCGCCTACAAATACAAATTACGATGTGGCTTGGCAACTTCTAAAGGATAGGTATGATAACTCAGAAAGTGTAAAAAATTCGTATTCAGCACTACTCATCGAGCAACCATGTATGAAAGATCAATCGTTAAAAGAAATAAAACTGTTTTTTAATAATATTTCTGAAACCTACAACGCACTGAAGGTATTAGAGGAACCTGTAGAACATTGGAATTCAATTTTAATTTTTGTCTTTGAAAAGAAGCTTGACGCCGAAACTGCAATGTTATGGCATAGAGGAAAAAATCAAGAAAAAAAATGCACATTTACAAAGTTTTTAAAATTCATAGAGCATCGTATATTTGAATTAGAAAGCAGACAAAACTCAGCTGATCATCCAAAGAAAATGCTCTCACGTATACCTACAGCAACGATTCAAGCATGTATGCTTTGTGGAAAAGACCATGCTATTTTTGAATGCAATAAATTTATAGCAATGAGCATTGAAGATAGAAGAAAGTTTGTTCAGCAGAATAACATATGTTTTAACTGTTTGCAATCTAATCATAAGGCTGCAGATTGTGAGAGGTCAAGCTGTAAAAAATGCAACAAGAAACACAACATATATTGTTGCATATATCTGCTATAACTGATATCAAGAAGGACCCCAAGCAGTCAACAACGTTACTAGAAACATAATGCTCATCTTTAAGTACCAATTCATATCAACAACAGCAAACTCACGTTTTATTACCAACTACAATAATACAGGTTCGTGGATATGACGACAATTTGAAATCTTGTCGTGCTCTTTTAGATTCGGGCTCTCAGAGCACACTTATTTCAGAATCATGTGTGCAATGTCAACAATTAAAACGTCGATACGATGAAACTGTATTATGTGGTATAGGGAGATCAAACAACTCCAATTATACCAGAGGTAAAGTTTACATTGACATTAAAGCAATTGATGGCACAATCATATCAACAAATACATTGCGTTTACTATAGTTAACGCAAATTCTACCAACTTATTCAATTATAGATAAAAAACTTGACTTTTTCAAAAACCTACAGTTAGCAGACCCATGTTATAATAAAGAGAATCGCATTAAAATGATAATTAGCGCTGATATATTTACAGAATGTTGTTAATCCAATCAAATTATTCATCCAAGTGGATCACCTACTGCAGTACACACAATCTTTGGCTGGGTAATCATGGTAAAAATTGCAACATCAGCACCATTGTATGTTATGTCTAACCATGTTTATATGGATCTTGATAATCAGCTCCAACGGTTTTGGGAAATAGAGGAGATACATTGTACAAAACCACAAATGACAACAGATGAAGAAAACGCTGAAAAACATTTTCAAAAATATACACAACAAAACGAATGTGGTCGATATATAGTTAGATTACCAATTAAAAATGAGAATATCAATGTGGGCGCTTCAAAATCCATAGCCTTAAAAAAACGACACTTACTGAAAGAAGAGTATAGCAAATTTATGCAAAATTATAATGATCTTGGCCACATGGAACTGGTGTCGAACGCGACAAGTAATACGTGCTTCTTACCCATCATGCTGTCAAAAAGCTCTCCAGTACAACAAGTAAAGTTCGTGTGGTCTTTGACGCGTCAATCGAAACTACAAATTGTTTATCTTTAAACGACGATTTATTAGTTAGTCCTACTGTTCAAAACGGTTTATATGATATTCTACTCAACTTTCGTAAATATAAAATTGGTTTCACTGGGGACATTGAGAAAATGTACAGACAAATACTTATTCATCCAGATGATCGTTCATGGCAAAGAATTTTTTTTAGAGACAATACATTGGAACAACCTATGCAATATGAACTAAAAACTGTAACCTACGGTACAGTTTCAGCACCATTTCTAGCAACAAGAGTTTTGAAACAAGTAGCTATAGAAAATAGAAAACAATACCCTGAGGCAGCTAATGCAATTGAACAACACTTTTATATAGATGATTTTATGTATTGTGTACACGATGTCAAACACGCTATTCAAATAAGGTACAGGTGTCATCAATATTAAAAGTGTGTGGATTCCATTTGAGAAAATGATCACCAAATTAACAAGAATTGTTAACAACAATTCACCATGAAGATAAAGAAATTTTAACCACAACAAACATTGAAGAGTCACAAACTGTAAACACACTCGGGTTGTAATGGGAGACGTTAACTGATTCATTCATATATCATATTAAATTACCAGAATACTCAGAACAAATAACCAAGCGTGTAGTCTTGTCCATAATAGCTAGGATATATGATCATATGGAATTGTTAGCCCCAGTCGTTGTCTATATGAAAATATTTATGCAAAAACCTTGGCTAAAGGAAATCGGATGGGGCGAAGAAATACCTTCATCACTTCAGGGTCAATGGCTGCAATGTAACAGACAAAGAATGCTATCTATATCAAAAATCAAAATTTTAAGATGGTTGGGTTATTCAAATGAGGTCAACATTGAATTACATGGATTCTCAGATGCCTCAGAATAGGCATATTCTGCAGTAGTATATTTAAATGTGAAAAAATTAAATGGTGACATTTTAACCAACCTAATCACCGCAAAAACTATAGTAGCGCCAAATCACATTGCCACGACTAGAGCTATGTGCAGCTTACCTATTAGTAAAAGTCATATCAAAGCTTCAACAAGCTCTCAACTTACCAAATGTCAAATTATACGCGAGGACGGATTCAACCTGGCTTGGATTTTAGATCATCCTAGGAAATGGAAATCATTTGTTGCAAATCGAACATCGCATATCATAAACGTGGTTCCACCGCAATATTGGCATCACATACAATCAAAACGAAATCCAGCCTATCTTGTAACAAGAGGCATATGGCCAGATGACTTGATTAAGAACGATTTATGGTGGCATGGGCCTAAGTTACTATTACAAGGGTGTCCAAATAACCAACCATACCCAACTGTTTCAGAAGATGTGGATCTTGAAAAACGTACGAAAGCAGTCATCAACTTAGCAACTACATCTTATGTTGAATTAATGAATAAATATTCTAGTTTCACTGTGTCCAAATAACCAACCATACCCAACTGTTTCAGAAGATGTGGATCTTGAAAAACGTACGAAAGCAGTCATCAACTTAGCAACTACATCTTATGTTGAATTAATGAATAAATATTCTAGTTTCACTAGATTAATTCGCGTTACAGTATGTATTTTACGAAAATGCTCACGATCAAAAACATCCTATTATTCTTAACAAACAACATACGTTCACAAAGTTGCTTGTAGAATATTACCACAAAAAGTATCTCCATGCTAGCAATAGGCAACTTCAATATCTTATTGCTATGAAATATTGGATTCCATCAGTTACGCATCTCAAAAAGCAATGCATTTACAAAAGTACTACTTGTATGCGACAACTTGCAAAAACTTACGAACAACAAATGGCCAATCTACCTCATTTACAGGAGTCGACTTTGCCAGTCCTATACAAATACGTTCATGGAAAGGAAGAGGTTCCAAATTGTATAAATGTTGGATTGCTTTTTTTTTTTTTTTTGTATAAGCGAAAGGGAAAACCCTTTATGGGTACCACAACCGCAACCACGTGGTTATGTGGGAGTAATCGAATTTCCGACATACCCACTAAAAACCCACTTCGCACACTACTACCCTCCTTATGGAACCACCATACAGTATTACTTCGCAAGAAGGGAGAGGGAACCAGCCCTGGTACTCAGATGGATATCAAATAAGATACAGCCTGGCCCCCTTATTAGGGCCCATGTACGTCTCCCTCCCTTTCTGTTGTACTAAGGGAATTGATGACGCTGCCAGCAAAATTGCTAATAATGTCCCAATTTTGAGGAGATTGTAACATTATACTAATAATGTTAGAAGGCAAAAAATTTTCGCCTACCATCCTCTCAACCTCGTATCGTGCTTTGGCAAATCTTGGGTAAATAAAGAACACATTCTCAGCGTCTTCTATGCCATCATTGCTACAATAAGAACAAAAAGGGTCATCCGCATGTCTGAAGCCATGCATATATGCCTTAAAACACCCATGCCTACTCAATAATTGCGTGAAGTAGAAATGTACCTCGCCGTGGCCCCTATTCAGCCCAGGCTCAAGCTGCGGCATTAACCTATGTGTCCAAAGCGTCCCTTTGACAGACGCAGTCTATTTGATTTGCCATTCCATGATGGTAACCTGTCTAGCCGTGCCCAAAGCTGATCTACGACCCGCGCGGGAGAAGTGCCGTATTTGCTTATTCTCTTTAATAAGCAGAGTTATCGGAATCATACCTGCAATAACGCATGCCGCGTCATCAAACACCGTGCGAAAGGCGCAACATACTCTCAGGCACGCCAGTCTATAGACTGATTCAATCAGCCTTCTGTACGTTTTAAATTTCATGGCACCAGCCCATACGCTTGCTGCATTTAGCACAATGCCCCTTACCACCTCCGTAAGGGCCCTCCTTTTAAGCTGTCTAGGGCCCTTCGTATTGGGCATAATTCTTGCTAACGACATGAAAACTTTGCTTGACTTTTCTTGCACATACTTTAGGTGATTTTTAAATGACAATGTGTCATCAATCATCACCCGCGTACATAGCGTACATGCCTAACGGACTCGATTCTCTGCCCATATAGAGGCAGTTCCTACTTTTTTCGGCTGGAGATTAACACTGCCTCAGTCTTATGATTGGCTAGATTTAGACCAACCGACTCGAGCCATTGCTGGACTATCCTAACAGACTCGTTCTCGCTGATGTGTTTACCTACGACTACGAGGGCAACATCATCCGCAACGCCAATGATTTTTACATTACCAGGAAAACCGAGTTGCATTATACCGTCATACATGAAGTTCCAAAGAAGAGGTCCCAGAACGAATCCTTGCGGCACGTCACCAGTTATTTGGTACGATACGCTTCCCTCAGATATATCATAGATTAAAAGCCTATGACTTAGGTCTCACTAAGGCAAGCAAGTAAGGGGACACATTGAGCCAACGAAGGACGTCCTGAATTTCAACCCATTTTGCCGTGTTAAATGCATTTTTGACATCCAGCGTGACTAAGAGGCTGTATTTCTTAGAGCTATTTTTCCATCTGCGGCCTTCTATAGCATTAGCCGCCACATTGATGATACAGACGATTGCATCTACAGCCAAATTGGTTGCTTGAGATACCACCCAAAAGTTCTATCTCAGATTCAAGCCTAGTCTTTATTATTTGCTCTAGGAGCTTCCCAGCTGCATCTATCATACAAATTGGCCTATAAGCCTTTGGATTTGAACCAGAGTTTTCCCTCTTCGGAAGCAGAGCAAGTTTTTGTACTTTCCATATTGAAGGAAAGACCCCTGTTTGAAAGCAGGTGTTAAAAACCTGGGGGAAAACGTGTGGTACTCTTTGTACGGCTATTTTTAGGATCTTATTGGAGATTCCGTCAGGTCCAGGGGCTTTTGCTGAACCAAAGGATTCTACCGCAGCGAAAATTTCATTTTCGGTGATCCCATCAGAGACCAGCATAGCTGGGGTATATGTCTGTGCTTCGATCCCTGCATTTTGCTGAGGAAAGAGAGTTACAACAATTGCTTTAAGGATTATCGGATTAGAAGGCGGGGGCTCTGAGAAACATTTTAGCCTTCTTAGAACCAATTTGTGTTCTGTACCTCACGGATTTTGATTTAGGTCCTCAAGCAACTTGATAAAAAACTTTTGCTTACTTTTTTGTATAGCATGTTTCAACAACTTCTTGCTCCTGTTAAGGTTTAACTTATGTTGTTCATTAATGCCCTCTAGTTCGAGTAAATAACTGTCTCATTCAAATGCACTCAGCCCTTAGACAGGAAATTTCATTGTTCCACCAGTATACTGGTGCCCACTAATGTCACGTTTCCTGCACATAGACACGTCGCTCGCCTCAGTTAAGTGACGAATAAGTTGCCCTGCCATTTCCTCTGCGTTTCCGCTCACAACGACATTAGTAAGCCAGACTTTGAATGAGTCAACGTCTAAGGTACTCATCTTCCATGCAGGTCCATTGCGACCAGGTGATGGAGTAATGTCCGAAGGACGGGCCAGCACGTCAATGATTATAGCTTTATGATCGCTAAAAGTAAATTTATCGGATAATTACCAATGCATTAACGGAGCTATGTCGCTGCTTGAATTCGAAATATTAATAACGGAACAACGCCCGTTCCGTTCGAAGGTAGCCTGATTTCCAACATTAAGCAGGGTCAAATCTAATTGTGCAAATGATTCAAGGAGGACTCTTCCCCAATCATTTGTTCTAACAGAGCCTCATTCGAGCGTCCATGCGTTAAAGTCACCAGCGATGATTATGCGATTTTTTCCCCTTGCATGATGGACCAACCGACCTAAGTTAGTAGTAAATTCGTCTATAGTAAGCCTAGGGGCAAGTAACAACTATGATACCATCTGCAATGACGTCCGTACATTGCACCGGCAAATTTCGGGTTATCCAAATAGGTACTGAATTATTTGCATCAGTGAACCAACCCGCAGACATAGGCCTCCTATATAGTTCGCTAATAAGGACTACATCCGCTTCTAACTCACTTACTGATTGTGCTAGCAGATCCTGTGCCGCTTCACAGTGGTTTAGATTAGTCTGTAATATCCGCATTATCTTTAGCATTTCCAAGTTGCAATGTAGGATTGCTGCATTCGTCTACTTGGTTACCAAAACCGTTTACATTGAATTGGTAACTGAATTATCTACCGCTGCATTCACAGCATCACTTCGACGATTTACATCACGGCATGGAAAACCAAAACACGTTTTTTCAGATAATGACACTAATTTTGTGGGTTGCAACCAATATTTACGGGAGTTATATCAGTTTTTAAACGAGTCATCGACACAACATGCAAATTTACAACAATTTAGCGGAAGACCAAATCCAATGGCATTTTTCCCCACCCAGTGTTCCACATGTTGAAGGTATATGGGAGGCTGGTGTAAAATCAATTAAATTTTATTTAAGACGGGTTTTAAAGAATCATCCACAACTTATGAAGAAATGCACACAGTCTTTTACCAAATTAAAAGTTGTTTAAATTCTAGACCACTTTGTATAAAATTTCAAGATGATACGGACCCACTGACTCCAGCACATTTTTTAATAATTCACAATTTAACAACAATACCGGACGAAACTGTAATAAATGCAAAAGAGAGTTTGCGTAATCAGTGGCTCTATCTTCAAAGTTTAGTTCAGGACTTCTGGAAAAAGTGGTCCATTGAATATGTGTCACAGCTTCAAACGCAGCAAATAAAAACAACAACTTTACAACTTAACAACATTAAACGATGTAGTATTGCTCAAGGATGACAATAATCCACCATCACAGTGGAGCATCGGACGAGTTAAAGGTTTACATCCCGGGTCAGATGGTTTAACAAGAATGGTTTCGGTAGAAACAGTTAAAGGCACCTTTAAAGGACATGTGGTAAAACTCTGTCCATTGTTCCTAGATATTGAAAGTTAATACTTCCAACGTGGGGCGGAATGTTTGCGTGTAATAAAAAACAGCTAAATTGACAATCATAATCATTTTTATATATATATATTGTAAAGAATCCAAAGGGTGCTGGGGTAGACCCAGAGCCAGCCAGAGTTCAATTCAAAAAAATTTTAATTAAATAAAGATGACAATTTTATTTTATTTTTATTGTGACGTATAGTGGGACGTGTGATGGCAATTTTTCCCATAAAATTTTCTCATCACACTACCTCCCTCTTTCGGCAGAGTCTTCGCTTCGTATTAGAATCTCCCTGTTCCTCCTAATTATCGCCTTGTACCTCTGTTCCTGGATGGTGTAAAACCTTTGTGCCCGTGAACGCACTGGCAGTCGTAAATACTCCCTAAGGAGGCATGCCTCTAACTTCATACGAATTTCAGGAGGCACAGTTGTCTCGTATATAAATATTACCCCTGCCAGGGTGTCTAGCGGTTGAAGGTTAGGAGACGTCCTTGATTTCGACATAGAAATTCGGCCCGGCCGTAACGGACTAAGCATCGGGGGTGGCTGTTTACAATTGAGATTCGATATACCTTCACGCTAAACTCGCTGTGCGTCTGTGGAACTTGACAACTTAGGAGCTGTTTGGCGTCTTCTCGAGCAACCCGGAGGTGTCCATGATTTCGCTGCTGATGCCTGGCATGGCTAAGACGGACTAAGCATTTGCGGTAGTTGTTGATAATTAGACGCCGGTGTTTGCTTACAGCGTTTTGTGCCTGGCGATATAGGGTTTGATTGTTACCTCCTGGAGAATCCCGGAGGTGTCCATGACTTAGTTGTTGATATTTGATACGGCCGGAACGAACTAAGCATTGATCGTGGCTGTTGATGATTAAATACCGGTATATGTTCATGGCGTTTACGATGTGTGTCTTGGCGGTTGAGGGCTTGGTTGTCGTCTTCTGGGGCACCCTGGAGGTGTCCATGGTTTGATTGTTGCTATTCGGCACGGCTGGAATGGACTAAACGTAACTCGTGTGCAGTATATTTACAAAGTGGCTGAGGAGTAGTCTTATTGTTTGGCTGAATACTGGGTTGCTTGTTCTTTGCGCATACGTCACACGGCTGAGTTTGGACTCCCAAATCTTGTATTTTGGTGCGTGTAGGTTGGTGGTATTCTTTTGTCGGAGTGACTATTTCGTTTATTTGGTCGAGCAAGCATGATAAATCTGCCGGACTGGATGACTGCTGGGTAGTTTGCGTAGCTTCTTCTTTGGTTAGCTTTGTAGCAATCTCATAGATTTGTTCGGCCGGTTGTGGTAATAATTTTAGTATGTGTGGTACATCATCATCACACACTGTATCGCTGCTGATCGTTAGGACAGGGATATAATCTTCTACCTCGGCTACCTTGATAACGTTGCGATTTTTGTTGTTGTTTTGATCGGTGGACACTACTGGTGGTGAAAGTTTTTGGGAAACATGTAAAAACGTCTGGTGCAGATATTGGTGGTTGTCTTAGGTTATGTTTATCTTAGGTCGGCCAGTTTCAACTATGAAGGTGCGATCGCATGTTGGTTGGACATACCGTAAAATAGGACAATAGGTTAGATTGATTTTGTTTGTTAAGGAAAAAGTAATAATAATAATTTTTTTTTTGACAACAATAAAATGATTGACTTAAAAATTTAATTTTATTATTATTTTTGTTTTTTAAGAATTAATTTTTTTACATCTAGATACCCTACAGTTACCTTGTGGTCGTCCTGACGGATCATGTTGACGGCATTCTCATATGGGGAGACTGGGATCCCGCGGCTGTTCTTTACATTGCAATGTTACACCTGCACATGTCAATGAATCGTCAAACATATTCAAAAATTTCATGCTTAGTATGGCCTCTTCAATTGCATTTGGCATTATTAAGAATGGCAGCTCTCTCTGCCAATTTCCGAAATGAACGTTGCAATGGAGGATCTCGATAATTCTTCTTGATTAACCGTCGGCCATTAATACATTTAAATTTGTGCTTTCACGCCGACCGGTTATGCCCATCCAGGTTAAAAATGATTGACTAATGATGCAGCTTGTTGTACCTATATCAACCATAGCGTCTATAGGCGTATTGTCAATCAAGACTGTGGCTGAGATTTTGTTGTCATTGAAAGATAACGGCAGTGGGTTTTCTTGAGTTTGTAATCCGCCTGTGATGTCGTTGGTTGTTGTCTACAGCAGTCACGGGTCCTAACCCCTATTGCACCACATACCCAGCAGAATAAACGGCTTGGGCTCTGGCATGATGCATATGTATGCCCTTGGTTGCCACATTTACGGCAGGCGGTATTTGGGTTTAGAATATATTTAACTTAGATTGATTACCCAGTGTTATTGGCCTGGAAGTACGCGTAATACTTTCCAAATCGTTGGCCAATTCCAGTAGCTCTGGCAGAGATTTAAAATCGCGCCTTCGAATATACCAACGGTATTCTGGTAGCGCATTGTTGTCCTTATCCTTGCCAATTTGTATTTACATACAAAAATACAAATCTTTCCTATTTATAATATTAGTATACTATACTTTTTTGCAATAATTAACCTGTCTCAGTGCACAACACAATCAAAGAGTAAGATTTAAAAACTATTTAAATATATTTACCGTAATTTTAAAACAAAAATTCACTATTTATTATTATTTATTTTAAAAACCGATATTAAGCGTACAGAAAAATGTGACTAATCACAACAATCGCGTTGCCAGACAGGATTTAAATAGTATAAAATAATAATACGACTTTGAACTTAAATAAATGTAAATCGAAACTTTATTAAACTGTTGGAGGGTGATGTTAAATTACCTGTTTTACTTAGTAAACTGATTAATAATGTTTCCTCTCTAAACAGCACGCATTTTGTTTTATTAAAACTGTCACAATATCAAACCAATTACGAGATGTTTCATTCATTAAGAGTAATGGGTCTTAATTTTAATTACTATTATGAAAATTTTTAATGTACCCTCCATCTTAGTGATGAGAGTATATAGTTTGTTTTTCCATTTGTAACACCCAGAAGGAGGCGACAAAGACCTACAAAATATATATATTCTTGAGTCGATTGAGTCGATTTAGACATATATGTGTCCGTGTGTCTATCTGTCCACAATCGACAAAAAACAATTTATCTGCCACAAAAAATGAGCTATAACCCGAAATTTATTATGTAAATATATAAATATTTGCTTCATCGGTGTCCAAAAAATTAGCGTGGTCAAATAACAGACAAGCCCATAATCGACAAAACTATTTTTATCTGTCACAAAAATTTACAAATAAACTTGAAATTTGGTGCACATATTTTTATTTATCCTTTTTATCGATGTGCCCAAAATTGGCATGGTTGGATAACAGGCACGCCCACAATCGAAAAAAATTTAAATATCTGCCACAAAAGTCACCTCTCATAATTATAAAAGGAATAACCATTCCTTTATCGATATGCCAAAAATGGCTAAAGTCAAATAACAGGCACGCTCACAATTTACAAAAAACTTATTCACCAAAAAAATAGACTTACAAGGTGGTATGTAATGCACTATTAAGTCACCGTTCGTTACGTTTTTATATCCTGCACTAAAGGGTATTTTAAGTTTTTGCGGATGTCTGTGACTCCTAAACGGCAAATGCCATACCCACTTTCAGTAATACCGATCGATTGAGAATCAAAATCTGAATCAATTTAACCATGTCCGACTATCCCTCTATCCGCCTGTCCTCCTGTCTGCCCATCTAAATTTGTGCGCAAGCTACAGGTCGTATTTTTTGAGATATTTTGATGAAATTTGGTACAAGGACATGTATTGGTGCAAAGGAAAATCCTATTGAAAACGGACCAGATTGGACCATTTTTAGAATCCCTTCCTATATGAGGTCCTATTATATTATGAGATATTACGATAAAACTTGGTACATATATATATATTGGCCTAAGGAAAAACTCTTGAAAATTTATTGGACCGGACCATTTATAGAACCCCTTCTTATGTAATTTTTTTTTTATTTAATAAAAAAACAAAAAATTAAAAAAAGTTTCTGTATAATTTTGAAATTTTCATATGTATAATTTTGAAATTTTTGAAAATACAAATAGGTATAGTGTTGGAAACAAAATACTTTCTTCAAAATATACTGTACAATATACATTTTAAAATATCATATATGTTTTGAGTTATATTTCTTTTATTGTAATTGTGAAATAAAAATATATCTATTCTAATAAAATATATAGAAGATTAAACATGTTTCATTAGTTTTATATCAGGTTATGGGCCCAGGACTTCTTGAAGTTTAAAATGAATTTTAACATTGATAAATTAAACGAATCGAACTACGATTCTTGGTGTTTACAAATAAGAATTGTTCTCGTACACCAAGATTTATCGGGAATTGTATCTGGAACCTGTGGAACCAATACCAACAGACACCAATATCACGAGCATTGGTAAGAAAAAAAGATGAAAAAACGTTGGGATCTTTAATTTTGACGATTAGTACATTAATTAAATCATATAAAGAATTGTTTAAGATCTAAAGGTACTTGGGATGTTTTACGAGAAATTCATCGTCCAATGGGGCCGGTACGTAAAGTTAGGTTATTCAAAAAATTTATGAATGCGTATGAGTTAAGGTGCTTGTGTTCAAGAATATATTAACAATTTTCAATGCATAATGGAAAAACTGTCCGAAATTGGTGTTACACTACCAGAAGAAGTATTTGTGATTATGATATTGGCAAGTCTACCAAAATCTTACGAAGGTTTTGTTATCGCACTTGAAACTCGTGACGATCGCCAAAATTACTTGCTT
Source organism: Crataerina pallida (assembly GCA_949710015.1). Lineage (NCBI taxonomy): Eukaryota > Metazoa > Arthropoda > Insecta > Diptera > Hippoboscidae > Crataerina > Crataerina pallida. Next base: position 7,377,362 of record OX453294.1, read on the forward strand.
TAAAAGTAAAATTAGCGGAAAAAGACGAAAGACGAAAATGTGTAAATGCAATGCAAGGCGTAAATGGAGTGCAAGTTTTTTTGTCACATAAGTACGACAAGAATACAAACGAAAAAACTAAAAAGATGCAGAATATAAAGTATTACTGTAGCGGTCAGACAGGCTATTACGCATCATCTTGTAAAAACCAAACAAAACATAATCAAAGATACAAAGATCAAAGAAAATCAAATAAGATGTTTACAATGTTATCAGCCATATCACATAACGTTTTCAACAAAAAGGTATGGTGCATCGAAAGCGGTGCGTCCACTCATTTATGTAACGATAGAAATATGTTTTCATTTTTGGAATCTCATTATGAATTAATCACTTTGGCGGGTGAAAATGCAATCAAAGCCAAAGGCAAAGGTCAAGTAACGATTAAGAACAACTGTTCAAACAACATGGATGTTACTCTTACGGAAGTTTTGTAGGTTCCTGAATTGCAGTGCAATTTTATATCAGTTGGCAAAATTATTGAAATTGGATGCTCTGTAAATTTTAATTCTAATGGTGTAAAAGTAATATCTGAAGACAATTCTGTAGTTTTTGAAGCCAATAAGGTCGGTAAACTTTTTCTACTTGACACTTCTAATTCTACTTTATTTTTTACTAATAAATCTATGCAAGAGGTAGTAAAGTGGCATAAACGATTCGGCCACCTTAATATACAAAGTTTAAGAGATTTAGTAGATAAAAATTTAGTTCATGGTTTGAAAACACGTTTTCCAACGAAAATTGAATGTGTTAATTGTTTGAAAAGCAAATGTACAGCAAAGGCATTTTCAAAATCAGATAGACGAGCTGATGAATTATTGCAATTAATTCATGCTGACATATACGGACCTTCAATGTAGAATCTTTCGGTGGTGCCAGGTATGCTCTTACATTCATTGATGATATGTCTCGATACGTTTTCGTGTATTTCATCAATTTTCATCAATATTCGAAATTTTTAAACAATTTAAAAATATGGTTGAAAACCAAAAAAATACAAAAATAAAATCTTTGAGAACTGACAATGGTACAGAACTTCTTAATAGACAATTTAACAATTTTTTAAAAGATCACGGGATTATAAGAGAGCTTACTAGTCCCTACACGCCACAGCAAAATGGCATAGCAAAACGTTTCAACAGAACGCTTGTTGGAATGGCACGTTCAATGCTTGTTGAAGCTGGTGCAGAAGAACATTTGTGGGCCGAGACTTAGTATACTGCGGCATATCTTAGGAATAGAGCAGAACTAAAGCTTTATCAAATACTACCCCATATGAAATGTGGCATAATAAAAAACTTGATGTCTCTCATTTAAAGATTTATGGTTCAAAAGCGATAAGTTTAGATAAAACTCATCACAACAAATTTAGGCCTAAAGGCAAGGAATTAATGATGGTAGGATATATATGAAAAGGTTATCGGTTGTTTGATAAATTTAAGAGGACCATTATTATAAGTCGAGATGTATATTTTTTAGAAAATTTTAATAATAAAGACGTTTTAAATATCACTTTAACCTTGCAACCTGATACATCATCAATACAAGTTAATACAAAAGAAAAATTAGAGGAATCAGAAGGTGAACTTGTAACTGAACTTGATAACGATTTCATTCTGCAGAAGATGATGTTGAAGATTAAAGAGAAGTTATTACTGAAAAAATAAAAAGAGGTCCAGGAAGACCAAAATTAATTCATACGGGCCAACGCGGTAAGCCGAAAAAACAATTTAATACACTTAATGTAGCGTGTGCTGAAGATATCAAAATCCCCGAAACTTTTAATGAAGCTATATCAAGTGCATACTCTCAATGTTGGAGGGATGCTATGCTAAAAGAACATAATGCACTAATAGAACAAAATACTTGGGAATTAGCCGAATTGTCCAAAAATCAGAAAGTTGTAGGACGTAAATGGGTGTTCACATTAAAGAAAGATAAAAGTGGTCAAATAGAACGTTTTAATGCTGGGCTTGTAGCTAAAGGTTGTAGCCAAAAATTTGGTATAAATTATACGGAATATTTTTCTCCCGTTGTTCGTTATGAAACGATAAGGATAATTATAGCTCTGGCTGCAGAGTATGAGTTACACTTACATCAAATGGATGTTAGCACAGCCTATCTCAACAGTGAATTAGACGAAGAAGGGTATATGGCTCAACCTGAAGGTTTCGTTTATTCTTCTTATCCTAATCATGTCTTAAAATTAAAAAAATTTTTATACGGCCTTAAATAATCTGGAAGGCAATAGAATAAAAACTTCATCAAATTTTATGTAATATTGGTTTTCGTGCATGTGAAAGTGAACCGTGTTTATATACCAGGCATTATGGAGATCGTATAAACATCATTGCAATTTATGTAGATGACATTTTAATTGCCTCCTCAGATCTTGACGAGATGAAAGAAATAAAATCACAAATATCAGAGCACGTAAAGGCAGTTGACCAGGGTGCTGCTCATTTTTTTCTAAGTATTGAAATTGACCGTGAAGGGGCAAGAGGACCTATTTCTATTAGCCAGAAGTCTACTATAAATAAATTATTACAAAAATATAAAATGGAAAATTGTCGTTCAATTAGTACACCTTTAGACGCTAACTATCAATTAAAATGCGACAAGGAAGTTTGCAAAATGGTTGATAAGGAAGAATACCAATCTTTAATTGGGTCATTAATGTATCTAGGAATTTGTACACGTCCAGATATACTTAATTCTGTATGTAAATTATCTCAGTATAACAGCAATCCCCATCAAGAGCATTTTAACGCAGCAAAACGAGTTTTAAGATACATCAATTCTACAAAAAATCTTAAATTAAAGTATTACAAAACAGGTGAAGCAATAAATGCTATGTAGATGCAGATTGGGGAGGAGATGCATTGGACCGGAAATCCTTTACAGGATATGCTTTCATTTTAGTTGGTGCAGTTTTTTCTTGGCAATCGAAAAACAATCAACGATTGTGTAATTGTGAAATAAAAATATATCTATTCTAAAAAAATATATAGAAGAGTAAACATGTTTTATTAATTTTATATCATATAGAAAAATCAGGGTAGTACAAAAAATAAAACTTTTCATTTATCAAAGAAAAAAAAAAATTGAAAAATGTATCAACTGGTGTTGGGTATTTGATGGATGGATTATTATCTATTTAATTCCATTATGGGATATTTTTAATTAATTTGTGATTAATGTACGTTTTGTTAATTCTGTAATATTTTCAAAACACCTACAAAATTATACTAAGCATCAACTTGAGGTTAATAATAACACACATACATACTTTAATTATCAAACACACTTATATTGTTTATCAAACACACTTATATTGTCCGAATCATACGGACGAAACGTTGGGGACGATAAATAAAAAATAAATTCGTTTCATGGTCGAACAGCTTAACAAAGGTTTACTAGTCTAATTACACGGCCAACAACATCACTAGACGTATTTTACATTTTCTTTTTTTCGTTAACGTATTCAAATTATCTAACCTGTATTTTTTCTTATTGTTTGAACTTCTATTTTTATTTTGTTTAAAAAATTACTAAGGAATTCTTAGTTTTTTGTTATCCCAATTTAAAAACTGAAGAACAAAACGTTAAATGTATTATTTCCGAAAAGTTGCCAACCCAATAACATTAGGTTTTTTAAGCATTATATATACTAATTTTTACTTCATTGTAAGTCTAAGTTTGTTGTAATAGCCTTTAAACTAGATGTATATATTGTGCTAAAATTATCATTAAATAAATAAATAAATAAATACTTAACCTATATATACTTTACTTTAACTTATATTGATTTATTGAATTTTTTCTATTGATACAAAATTTTTCCCATATAAAAAGTTTTGATTCGAAATAGGTTTGTATCAGGTTATACCATATGCAGTTAAAGTTAAAGTTAAAGTTTTTTCAAGTTATGCATAAATACGATGAATTGGATATGTAAATATATTATAAAATTTTTATATAAATATATATATATATATATATCAGCGTAAAATATATAAATAATTATAAAAATAAAATATTGCTTGACATTGAAACGTTTACTAAAGACTTCCGTTTTTCTCCTTTTTTCTTTCTTCCTTGAAATGTGATTGAAATAAAATGGTTCTGTTCGTTTCTAATTTATCAAAAATACACGAAATACATTCTCCCAATTAAATTAAAAAAAAAAAATACTTCATCTAAAAAATTAACAAGTTTTTATTTTATACCCCAAAATTGAACTTACAATCTTTGAATTTTGTTATAAATTTTTTCGATTTGACCTAATTTTATTTGTCATTTCTTAAAACGTATTTTCGCTTTTATTCCTTCATATTTATTATGTTGATAAATAATGAAACGAACATTTATACGAACCAACGCTGGCGCCTTAAAACAATTACAAAATTTACATATAAATTAATAATAAATATATAAAAACACAATATTTAAAATTTTCAATAACCTCTAAATTAATTTGAGCTAATTTTTAAAAATTGTACACAAAATGCATTTAAAAATACCTGCGCAGTGATTTGTGCTCAAGGACTGATAGCAAAGGATAAATCCGGCTACAGCGATCCCTACGTTACCGTCCAGGTTAGCAAGGTGAAAAAGCGTACACGTACTATGCTGCAGGAGTTAAATCCTGTTTGGAATGAAAAATTTAATTTGTGAGTATTCTTTGAAAGATTCTCCATTTGTTTTACTTCTTCTCCATTTGTGTATATCTTCTGTGACAATTATGGCTTCTCACGCTCTATATCTCCTTCTATTTCTATAGAGCCTTGGCCAAGGCTATAAGTATGCCAACGACTAAGGTGTTCCATATTTCTCCGATTTTCATAAAACTTTTTTTGCTATTAGTGGAATTTATGTCAAACATATATATTATATGTTTTGCTCGCTTCTAGTTTCTACAAAATGTGGTTTTAAAGTTTTAAAGGACAGATGGATTCGGTATTCAATTTCCATTACAATAAAATTAATTTATCGGGCTTCTAAAACACCCTTGTTAAAAATGTTTTGCCAAAGAGATATTGGGGTTATGGCCATAACAGTATACCCATTTATAGAATGTTTGTAATATGGAGATTTTCATGAAATTAATTTCATCGTTAGTTGAACTTTTGTAGAACATAAATAATGTTTTTGAAAAAAACTTACTTCATTGTATAATTTGGAAATTATATTTGAAAAATTCCATTTAAAAAAAAACTGTTCCTATTTATTAAAATCGCGAGTTACTTCAGAGATCCTAAAAATAGCTGTTAAATAGTAAAGGTAGGAAAAATCTAGAAAACTTCTTAAACTACTATTGTTAATTCATCTCACTTTATTCCCTTTTGTAATTCTTAATTTTCCCATATTTATATTATGGAAAGAATGTACTTTCGTATACACAATAGCTTGATTTTAAAAGCACGGTAGGAAAAAATATTTAAAAAATGCGAATTTTCGCCCTATAAAAAATTCCTTACTTGGAAAGGGGTAAATGATTCAATTCGATCCATTTTTAATTTGATCAATCCTTGTGCCAAATTTCATCGAAATATCTTAAAGCATTCAATCTGCAGCTTGCACTAAAATTTAAACAAACGGACAAACCTGTCCAAGAAGAAATAAATTCGATTAACATTTTCTGCTCCTGCAAGAACACTACTTGATAAAATTTTTAAAAAAACATGAAATTCTACAAAATAAACTTTATATATATACCTTTACATAATATGAAGGGCATCTAAAGTATATTAGTCAGTTAGGTACATCTATTAAAAATTGTTATATATTATAAAAAGTTTATTTTCTTCAAAATTAGTTTTGATATGTCTTTTTCCATGCAAAAGTTAAGATATTAAGGTTAAATTTGACTCTAATATATATAATTCCCACAGGTATTTTGCTATTTAAAATGAACAAAACGATAACGGTAACCAAAGTCCAAGTTAAAAAGTTGAAAGTTATAGCACATATTATATTATATATATAGTCCGTTCGTGGATGTTTTACAAATGGATGGTTCCGACAATATACACGCCCACAATTGACATTTAAATAAATGTTAGTAGTTTGCTTATTTAGCTTATCATTTCCTTCACTTTACTCTTACGGCCGCAACATTTGAAATATTGATGTAAAATTTAGTACAAATAATTTATATACATATGTATGTAGCTTAGTATTGACAAGTAAGAACTCTAATTTCGGCTTAGGCCAGATCTTAAATACCCTCCACATCCACAACAATTGCTTTTGTTCTTCGGCTCTTAACCGATTTTGCCCATTTTAAATATCGATCCGCGTGCAAAAACTAAAAGGATCAGTTTTCGACGTTGATCAAGAATATACACTTTGTAGGGTCTCTGACGCCTTTCTGGGTTTTGCAAACGAAAGAACAAACTTAGTATACCCTCATCACTAAGGAAAAAATTAATCCACCTACCATGTAACAAAATCTACAGTACAATTTTTAGAATTTTCCCTGTATACATATATATCCCGCACCATTAAATTCAAAAGGCTTATTAAGTTTATGTGAATATTTTTCACTCCTAGTCGGCTAAATATAAATATATAAATATATATATATTTTTTAAATGTATTCACCCATAGGGATAGGTGCACCAAATTTCAAGTTCATGTGTCAATTTTATTGTGGACGCGCCTGTTAACTGACAACGCCCATTTTTGGCACATCATTGGCGCAACATCAGCTCAGGTGGCGTGTTTGTCCACAATGTTTTTAGTCCGAATTACATAAGTGAAAAACGAATAATTTTCAAAACGATTGGGTAAAACATTCCGTTTGGCTGAAAATCTGAAAATAATTTTCATATAGGAAGAAGTAAAACAAGTGAAACTCCTATTGTCGAATTTACCCGATATTTATTATCCTTAACTATTTAGTTTCACAACTTTTGCTGTAATTAATTTATTTATATAGTAAACGCGAGTCCTTACTTTATAAAAGCAACATCGTAACAATGCGTTATAAAATGAACAGATAAGGTCCATTTTCAATAGTGATTGCACTCTGTGTCATTTAAAAATATAAAAATTTGAGTACAACTAAATATATAGACATAGAGATGGATATGGCGAAATGGATAAGATTTCGATTCCGATCCTACTGGAACATTTAAATATAGGTGAAAATGATACTTTTTTACCACTTTTGAGATTAACATTGAGTATAAAATGAAAACTAATCAAAAGTCTTTTCTTTAATGTATATAAACAACAATTGAACTATTTTTAGAGCTCCTCCCCACATAAGGTCCTATTATAATAAAAGTCTTTATATGACAAAAAAAAAGCAAATTTTAATATTTTTTGACATTTTGTGAACAATAGCTTAAGGATTGGATGTTTTAAATTTGGATCGGACTACTTTTAGAATTCATTTCCATATAATGTAGTGACGAAGTACTACTAGTAGTGGTAGTACTAGTATGGAATACCAAATTTAGACTGGTCGGTATAATTGAAGATATGTGTGACATTCACCGTTTGAGAGTTACACCCGCACAAAATTATTATTATACCATTTGCCACGACCGCACCACTAAAAAAAAGAAAATTGATTTACCCATATAAAAAGGAAAATTTACCTATTGTATTACTACAAAAGCACATGCACAAAAAATAAAGTTTTTACTCTATTGTTTTGAGGTAATAACTTTTTTATACCCTCCATTTAAATTGGGGGCATTCATGTCTGTTTATCTTTTGTATGATAATGTGGAGGTTATTTAAGACGAGCTCCAAGCCAAATTTGGTTTTTTAATTGTTTAATTTGTTGAATATATATTGATATCTTATTCTATTATATATAAAATAACATTTATTATTTTGATAATGCTTTGATCAGTGCTGCTCAAACCATTTAGTACTGGTACAGAGAAGAAGTAGATGGGGTATATTTGGTATATATGAAACATATGTAATTATTTAATAAAACTAACCACATCTTACATTAAAATATGTACTGGTTAGATATTCATTTTTAAGATTTTTTAATAAATATATCTTAAAAATAAAAATGAAGATTTAAAAATTGTGGATGTGAGAAGTTTTTCTTTAAAACTGCCAGCATTGCTTAACCAATCATACTGAAATTTTTTAAGGAAGTACTGGATATCTTAAAGAATACTGTGAACTGAATACGAAATTTATTAGATAATATTACAAAAGTATAAAATATCCATAGCAGTGTATTTCAATATACGAGAAGAGAGACGTACGGAACATATCGCATATTTCTTGAACACAATTAAAAAATATTTTTCAAAGAAATATTTCTCACCTACAAAACTTATGCTATTAAAAAATTTTAGTATATAATTTCAAAGGAAAATTCCAACCTTTTTTATTATTGTAATTATTATTATTATAATTTGTTTAAAAATGTTATTAATTGCAAATTTTTGCGTTAATCGGTTTTTAAAATGGCCCATTGCGTACCTTTCCAATAAGTTGCTATTTGGGCATCGTCCTAAATCAAATTTCAGTGCGATATCTAAAAATATGCGACCTGTCGATTTATGCACAAATTTTCATGTAAAAGTCTAAAATTATAAATATGAATTACTTTTTAAAAACATAATAAGGGTAAATGAATCTTTTATCGACATACTACGAACTTTCTGTGCAGAAAGATCTTTCACCGTTACAATTCGTTTAAAAAATACTCATTGTTGTTGTTAGAGAATGTAGACTCAGTTATCTATCTTTAACTGAGTTTCTTAGGAAAATTTTAATTTTGTACCATTATTAAACTTTTTTAAAACGTTGGCGTATATATTATAATTATAATTAATGTGCAATTTCATTTACAATTATATATTAATTTATTATTATATATTAATTTATTATTTATATATTAATTTATTTAACCATAAATTGAATTTAACAATCTTTATAACCAAATTATAAGGGTTCATACAATATACAAAATTTTTAAAGACCTTTAAAATATAAGTCTGGTAAAAAGGAATACTCATATTTTACTATTTAAAATTAAAAGCATTACAGCATATCAACATTTTGTAGCAATTACTGCCTACAGTTTAGAGGATACGGGTTTGGTAAGTATATTTTTTTAAATATAATTTTGGATAAATTGAAGTGCTTGAAATTTTACATTCTCAGATATTTCAAATTTCATATTTATAGTATGATATATACATACATGATATATACATACAAAATAATTCGTTTCTTAACATATATAGTGTATCTATGGCGTGAGCTTACTATATAGTTTACTAAATTATTGTACCATTCTTTGGCCGATTTTGGTGAAATACGTTTCATATGTCTGGTTCAAAGTAACAGAATATATCGCGGGTAATTTTTATTGTAAGAATTTTGTTTCTATTGCGATATTTAGAGGCTCTATTGTAGAAGTGAGAAGCGAGAACAAAAAAATTAATATATATGATCCGCACAAGATTCACGTAAAATATATAAGTTCCCAAAAGTCAAATAATAATCAAAACAGTGCACTTCACTAAAAATTGTTTAAGTTATTTCATTTCATATAAAAATGTTTCCATAAGAATAAAAGTTTTTAGGAAGCATGTGTTTAATAATAATCAAGAAATATTCAAAAAGTAAACTTACAAATAATAAGTAAGAAACTTAGGTCAACTTTTTTGGCAGACATAAAGATTTTTATTGATTGTGGGCGTGTCTGTAAATAAAATATACCCATTTTTGGGCCTTATTTTAATTGTTTCGAATGTGTGTTACGGTAAGTACTAAAAACATTTCATTTGTTGTAAAAAAAAACACCAAAAAATTTGAGCACGAGAGCCACTCTTTGTTTTTATTACTAGAAATAATACTAAAAATAAATGAAACTTAAACTAAAATGATTTAATTAATTACATATTAACATCAATTTAATTTAATAATTAAGTCTTTTTAAAAGTGAGACAAATATATACATATCTCATTTGCCGATTTTTTTGAAAAATCCTACTCGTCTGAAAGCGTACCAAGTGATAACTATTTATACGATATAAAATCATATGACCTGTTTCCTCCCATTCAGTTGTCTGAAACAGAAGTCCTAGATACACTAAAGACGGTTAAGTTGTGTTATTTCCCCGGCCCTGATGGTGTTCCTTCTTGTATATTGCGGCATTGTGCGGATTTATTATATGTTCCTTTAACTAACCTTTTCAATGCATGCCTCAGAAAAGGCTATTTCCCACCACGTTGGAAAAGTAGCTTTATTATTCCACTTTATAAGAATGGACCTAAAAATTTTATCAATAACTCTATCGTGGTATTGCTAAACTTAATGCCTTGCCAAAGCTAATAGCGAACTAATAATTACTAAGAGACTTACTGCGATAATTAAGTCTATTATTTCTCCTTATCAACACGGCTTCGTTAAGGGTAAATCGACTTATACAAATCTTTTGGAATTAACATGTTATATATTTCAGGGTTTTTCTGAACACATGCAACCTGACGTAGTTTATACGGACTTCTCTAAAGCCTTCGATAAAGTTGATCATCATCTGCTAATTCTCAAACTTAATTGCTTGGCTTTAGTAACAGTATGTTAGCTTGGTTTCACAATTACCTCACCGGTCGTTCGCAAAAAGTCTTGTTTAAGTCTTGTTTATCACGCGAAATTTCTGTGTCTTCTGGAGTCTCTCAGGGTAGTCATCTTGGTCCTCTACTTTTCTTACTTTTTCTAAATGACCTTCCAAATTGTATTAAATTTTCTCGAGTTCTTATGTAGGCTGACGATGTAAAAATCTTTATGTCCCTCAATTCTTTTGAATATTCTTCTTACTTGCGACTTATGTAGTCTGTCCGAATGGTGCAAAAATAATGGCATGTTTCTAAATTTTAATACTTTTTGCGCTTCGTGGTCTGGGTTAGAATCCTGATGTGCGTTTACCACCCTATAATGACAGGTTAATGCTGATTAACTTACCTACGTTAGAAAAAAGGCGTTATATGTTAGGAGTTACTTTTATTGCTAAAATTATTAGAGGCGATATCTGCTCTCCATCTTTATTGGAATTAATTTCATTTAATATCCCCTCTCGTTTTTCAAGGCACTATGTACCCTTGAAATTATCTCACTGCCGCACAAATTATCTACTTTATAGTCCGTTTCGAGTATTGTGTAAAATGTTTAACAAATATTACGTTGTTTTCGATTGGTCCGATACGGTTTCCAGTATAAGATATAAGGTGCTTTCCAACTGATACTTTACACTTTACATCTTGCACTAATTGTTGTAAACTTTTTCAATATATACATATTACTTTAATCATATCATAAGCATAACATATTGTTGTAATATATAACATATCATACATATATACATTGTTGTAATCATATCTTAGAATATAACTTTGTACACATTATTAGGTTATTTTAGTTTTATTCTTTACTTTAAGTAGCTCTAAGTTTACACTAATTTTAGCCTTAGTCTCTATTGCTGTTTCGGCGATTGTTGTTGTTGTTGTTATTGCGGTGGTGCTTCCTGTGCTGTTTCTAAATATTAATTTACCTTAATTTAAGTTTAGTTCAGTTGGCTGTTATAAAATTGTATCTAACATTAAACTGAATAATAATACACAAGCATATTTTTAATACAAAGCGATGGCAAAGAAAAGACTTCGATTGGATGACAATATTTTGTTAATAGGATCAATTGATCATCAAATTACTGGTGCTAAATTACCACCAAGAAAACAAGTGATACAAGTATTATTTTATAATTTGCGATTAGTTGGGTTAAATTTAATAGAAAGTACTAGATTAGTTCTTGCTAAGGTTAGCACATTTTGGCAGAAACCACGAATTCCGACACACCACGAAAAACTCTGCATTGACAAAGTGGAAAAATTATACAATGATTGGAGATCTATCATAAAGAATCATGGTCGGAAAACTGAAACTCAAAACAAGAATGAAACTGAATTTCAAGAGAAATTGGATGATTTATTCAATGTCGCACACGCAGACGCATTGTTATTAATAAAAATACAAGAAGACAGAGAATTCAGCGTGAAAAAGGAAGACCAGGTTGTATGATAGGAACAGATAAAATTCTTATGCAAAAAGAAAAACGAAAAGAGGAGAAGAAAAAATTAAGAAAACCAGCCTAAAATTAAAGAAGATAACAAGACCTAAATTTAATTAAAAATGTAATTGCTTATCCTGAACGAGATATATCTTTTGCTTTGCTACAAAAGTTAGCAATCCATTATGGTATTTGTCCGAAGAAGCAGTCGGTCTTTTATTCTTCCATCCAAATGTAAGTGTTGATATTAAGAGAAAAATGGTTGAAGCAATTAATGTTCAAGTAAATAAAAAAAAATGCAAGCGAATCATAGCTAATCCAACAAATATCCTTGAAACATATTCACAAAAAGATTTAAGCGATTTTGGAATTTAAACACATACGTGTTCTTTGATGGCTTAGACTTTTCCAAAGAATATTTGCGACCCAATCCATCGAATTAAAACGAAAGATTTGGCAAAGTTCAAAGTTCTCAAATTTGTCAAAACTTATCTGTCGTGATCGATGCTGCTGAAAGAGGTGCCAAATTCATTACAGATTATAATAATAAATTAATACACAACGAAGAAAAGAAACAATTCTTTTTTCAAGTGATCAAAGAATATAATATGAAATACAAAATTAAACTAATATCAATATCTATTTTATTAAAATATTTTAGTTTTTCCATTTTTCAAATAATTATACCCTGCACCACCCTGTGGAAAAGGGTATATTAAGTTGGTGCGGATGTTTGTAACTCCTAAACGGCAAATGCCACACCCACCTTCAGTTATACCGATCGATTGAGAATCAAAATCTGAATCAATTGAACCATGTCCGACTATCCCTTTATCCGCCTGTTCTCCTGTCTGTCCACCTAAATTTTTAGTCTTGTTTCTAATAATAAAAACAAAGAGTGGCACGGCTAAAAATTGTCTAATCGTGCTCCAATTTTTTTTTTGGTTGCTTTAACAACAAACGAAATGTTTTTAGCGCTTGCCGTGATATGAATTCGAAAAAATAATTTTCTTCATTTTTATATGGACCGGTCTAATGTACATATCAAATTTCAAGTTTATATCTCATATCGTGTCTGTCTATTGTTAGCATTCTCACGGGCGTAAATTTTGAGATATTAAGCTGAAATTTTGTACAGGCACTTTTAGTTTTTGCACGTAAATCGCTATTCAAAATGAGAAAAATTGGTTAAGATCCACCCCCACAGTCGATAAAAAAAAATTGAGCTACAAACTTTAAATTTGGTATGTACATCAATACTAGCCTAATCAATAAGCCGAAAATGGGCCTATTCAGATTAGAGACGCAAAAGTTGGCCTAAGAACTTAAAATTTAGTATGCGTACACATAGTTATCCCATCCATTGATGTGCTAAATATGAGCATGGTTAAATAATAGATACGACCACAATCGATAAAAATCTATATATCTGCCACAAAAGTTGACTTGTGAACTTGAAATTTAGTACGCTTATTAAAGGTTAGCCCATTCATTGATGTAAAGAAATTGGGCATGATCAAATAAGATACACGCCCATAATTTACAAAAACGATATTCAACGTAAAAGTGGACTTGCAAGCTGATGCACTATTAGAAGGCGCAATATATATATATATATTTGCCACGCTCACCGTTGTAAAGGTGGAGGGTACTTAAGATTTGGACCAAGCCAAGTTTGGTTTTTATACTTGTTATCACAAAAAGACATATTTTAAATAAGACCGTTATATGATGAGGGCATAAGTCTGATTAGGTCTAAACTTTGTGCAGTACAATATTAGTTTAGCAAGGTTTGTTAAAAATATAAAGAATTATAAATTTTCAACATAGAAAATACTATTATAATAAAACATTATTTGGGGCGGTAATCAAAATTAGGTCTGATCTGTGGCAGGCAATTATTAAACCACTATGATTCAGAAAGGTTTGTCATCATATAAAGACTTCTTTTAAATTTGGACGTAATGTGGATAGAGGATCGAAAAATATTCCGATTGATTCCAAAATGTGAGTCATATGTTATTAGCCTAATTATCTATGTTTCACCAAGTTTTTTTTTTATATTATATACGAAATTGCATTTTTCGGCCTTAAAATGACTTTCTTTATAAGAAAACGTTTAGTGGGTGGGAGCAATTAAACATGGCCTTATGAGGTCCAAATGTGATACAGTCAATTATTAAATTAATTTACTAAGTTTTGTTAAAAATATTGAAAATTGCAAATGATTTTTTTTTATGATTGAAGATTCTTCCTTTTTCATTTTTTTACTCTTTTAATACACATCGAATAAAAATCACACGTTTATAAATATATAACATAAAATACCTATACTGGAGATAACATAAGACAAAATCTGAATAATTTCTTGAAGACAGTATCTAATTTTGATAGTAATATTATTGAAAGCGAAGTGAAGAGTTTATTTGACAAGAAAAAATATATATACTACAATGTGATTATAAAACTACTTAGATCTAAACAATATAATAGAAAGTATATTTATACCAACACGTCCTCTCAAAGTTGTATGAATATATTCAAAATTTCATTATACCCAAACTCCTGATACATGTAAGGTGTTTTTCGTTATGTAAACCTTTGGTAAGTGTATCTGAGGGCATATTTTCTAAATTTATTTCGCTATTTTGAATTTTTTCTCTTGTAAAATGGTGCCTTGTGTTCATAGGTTTGGTACATCTGTGATATCCCGTATTCAAAGCTAACTTCTGAGCAGATTGACTATGATTATATAACATCATTGAATTTGTTATTACGCCAATTTCACGTAAAAGTGCTTAGTCTTTAGTTGCTTTTGATAAGGCTACAGTCCTCTATTTCTTTGCTTCCCAACTCATTGCTGCACCCCCAAAGATAAAAGCATTTCCTGAATAGAACTTCTTGTCATTATGATCAGATGCCCAATCAGCATCAACTACACCAAATAAGTTATTATTCGTTAATTTAAATAACAAACATACATTTTGTGTGCCTTTTAAATATCTTAAGTTTCTTTTGGCTGCTTTCCAGTGCTCCTTTCCATAATTGGAATTAAACTGGCTTAAAAAATTAACGGCGTATGCAATATTCGATCGAACAAAGCAATTAGATTTTGATAAGGATATAAATCCATAACTGTGTTGTTACTTTCTATTGGTTTTTCTAGTTTATAACCAATTTCAATTGGTGTAGAAATAGGCTTACAATACTAATATTGAATTTCTTTAATATGTTTTGTATATATTTTTTTGATTTATAAATAATCAATGTGGTGCTCTATCCTGATGGAATTGTATACCAATAAATTTTTTAACTAAACACATTATAAGAATTGTTGTTGAACGGACCACCGGAGAGTAAGTTATATAAAATATTTTCCTGGACGTTGGGAACATCCTTTTGCAACCAGACGTACATCTTTCGTACCGCAATCTTTTTTTCTAAAAACATAACCTTTATTTATTTGGACCTTCAGCAATCACCCATGTTTTATTTAATAACTGTAGGGTCATTGCGTAATTTTCAAACGATATAATTTTTAACGATTAAGATTCAACGATATCGTCCTCAAAATCAAAATAAAAAAAAAAAAATGTAAGTATAAAAAAATTTATAAATAAAATTTTAAAATCTTAAAATACATGACTAATTTCAAAATAAGTTTGTAAGAAAATATTTATTTCTAGAAAAATCTTTTGTTACAGCTCAGTAACACAAGAACAGATAGACATAATTATAAGTTTTATGGAAGACCACAACGACATGGCACAAAATCACAGTAACTCTTTGCTAGGACGACAAAAATTAAATGAATTATGAGAAGAGTTAAAGAATAAGCTAAACGAAACATCCCGTAAAGTTTTTCTTATTCTAAAAAGGTTCCTTTTACGGGAACGACACTTTAAATTAAAAATGCACACGATGAAATATTTCTGCGCATCCTTTAATAAATTAATTCTTAAGTAATAATTAATTAATGCATTATTATTTTAATAATATTAATTACACTTACATTTTTAAAACTTTTTTCCATATTTTGCTAATTTTAATATCAAAGTTCACTAAAACGACACCATATATTCAATGGTTTCATTTGACACAATTTGACGATAGAATTCAATCGCTTTTGTGCTTAGACAAAATAGAAAAAAAATCGTCAAAACGACACTATAGAAAATACTATGTTTTTGTTGCATATTTGTATATTGTTGAATATTTGTGTTCGAATCATGTTGTTCGTTTAAAGGTTCAACCACATCAATTCCACTTACAATGTTGGCCGTTTCCACCAAATTAACACGAAGGTAAAATAAATCAAAATTATCGTTTTCGGATATTTCTTACAACTTATTTTTTAATACATTTCATTAATGAACTTTCCGTCTCGGCTGTGTATAATTTTTTTGGTCTCAGGGGACCATAAAGATATGCTTTAACGACATTGGAATAGCCCATAACAACGTAAAACTTTGATCTGGATTCGAACTTGCTTAGTGTTTTATCTTTACATAATGCAAAAGCTTTTAAACCAAAGAGTTTCATGTAAGCTACGATTGGAGTCTTTCCTGACCACACTTTATAAGGAATATCTCCGTTTAATGATTTTGTAGGGCACCTGCCGTACCACCATATTCTTATAAGTTTGAAATGCACTCAAGACAGTAGATTTTTGCCTCAATATAAATACCTCAGTATAGCGAAAAAAGTTGTCCGCAAAAGTAACAAAATATCTACATCCTGAAAGTAATAGTACCTATATATATATATATTTTTTTTTTTTTTTTAAAACTCTTTTTTTATTCTTGTGCTTAGTCCATAGCCTGATAGTAATTTTACAAGAAAAAATATATATACTACAATATGATTAAAAAACTACTTAGATTTAAACAATATATTATAAAGTATATTTATACTTCGTAGTATACACCAATAAAAAATATACTTGCAATATTGTTTCTATACAGTCTCCCTGAAACATTCCGATGTGCATTCGAAACTAGAGACGCAATGCCCACTCAATCGTTTAAAAATTAAAGAAGAAGAATAAGCAAAGCAAGCAAACGAGGAAAATGCAACAGAAACTCTATATAAAAAATAATAAACAGAATGTTGTTAAGACAAATAATTTGCCAGACGAAATATGAAGACAATTAAATTAAATGCTTTAAATGCGGCAAATTGGGTCATTTTGCCGAAATTGTAAAATAAAACATAAATTATATCCTTCACTTAAAGTATTATAAAACTCTGTTGAAATATTTCTGTTTTCTGTAACTGCTCATATTTATTCTGGCAAAATAAAATTTACAAAATTAAGGAAAACTCATGACTGATGCTAATAAGTTTAGGAAGGAATTATTTAAGTATTATATGTAATTTTTTTCGCTTTCTTTCTTCTTTTTTTTCTTTCTCTCTCTTCTTTTTTTCTTCTTTTTTTTATATTATATTATATTAATATCATTAGTATATATTAATATTATTAGTATTATTTTGTTAGATGTTTTCAACGTTATTGTAATTTTCAATCCCAACTAAATTTAAGCTTTAAGCTTGGTTGTTGGATCATAAGTAAATAAATAAATGAAATGAAAAAATTAGATAAAACTTTGAACATTGCGAACAATAATACCTCAAAAATTCATAATACTCTACACCGTTTAGACAAAAGAGTGAATGGCAACACCATTTGTATTTCTTTTCTTTTGTTTATCGATAATCATTTGCTTTTTTGTATCATCTTTTTTATATGTCATACACATTCTTCCTCTGTTGTTAAGTGATGTAATTATTCATGTGCAAATAAGTTATATAATAATTGTGTTTTAAAAAAAGTTTGAATAAATCAGAATTTTTCATTAACATTTTTCTGGAGGCCCTGGCGAGATAAGTATCTTCAAGAATTTGTATAATAATTAACCACGTGCCTTTTTCATGGATGAACAAACGAAATCAAAAACTGGGGTTGATGCCGAGCAAAGCTCCAGCAAAAAACTTGATATAGCGCTGTTAGCTTTAAAAGTTCGTCGTACGATAACTGAGCAACAAATTGATCGTGTCAATGATTTTATGAAACGTATTCATGACGATTCAAGTGGCGTTTCTTTAGATGAATTAAATATAAGACCCAAGGCTTTAGACAGTGTTTTGATGCCTTCAATAAAGTACAAACGAAAATTGAGGAAAAGGATTTTGATGAAATCTCTGAACCAAATAGATCGAAATATGAAGATTTGTATTACTGTATAACATCAACGTTAAGAGTGTACATATCAAAACTCAACAATTCAGATTCAAACCAAACGATTCATGCATCCCATCCCATAAAACCTGATGAAAAATACGACACCGTAAAACTGCCAAAAATTGAACTACGTGAATTTTCCGCTAATGTTACATGATTGGCTTGGTTCGATTTACTTGGATGAATTTACGTCTTTGGTACATAACAATGAAAAACTTAATACTTTTACTAAATTACATCATTTAGTTTCTAAGTTAAGCCCAATCTCCAAGGTTCCTAAAGCGGGCTTAAAAATTAATGCTGAAAACTACAAAGGTTAAAAGACCGCTTTGAAAAGAAGAAAATTATTGGGAATCAGCATATCAAACAAATTTTTGAACATCCCAAGATTATTCATGCGAATGCATCTGATTTACGAGATTTAATCGATGCCATGAAAAACCATCTTAGAGGTCTGAAAAATATCAATCGTCCGGTTGAAGGATGGGATATTCTTATGGTACATATCATAATATCGAAGCTTGATCCCAAAACATTGAATAAATGGAATGAAGAATAGTTTACCAACGCTATCTGAATTATTAAATTTTTTAAAAAGACGCTGTCAAATTCTTGAAAGTAATTTAAGCTCTGTTTCTTTACCCAGGGGTGCTTCTAGTAGTCGTGCTATACTGCCAAAAGGGGCTCAAAGATCAGCAAAATCTTTTATTACTATTAAAAATTGTTGCAACTTTTGCCAAAAGACTTTTAGACTTACCCGTTGCTGCCAGATTCAACAAAGTGCATGCATTTAAACTTTGTGTCAATTATCTCAAATTCAAAAAACATTCATCCGATTGCACCTCTAAAGGTCGTTGACACGCATGTGGCAAAGCTCATCATTTACTGATCAAGCATAGCCTAAAAATTTTGCTGCTTTAAAAACACAACACACAGAACGAAATATATTGTCTACAGCATTTGTTCACATTATAACGAAATATAACCAACGTTTTCCATGCCGTGTTTTATTAGATGGTGGTTCACAAATTAATATGATTTCTGAACGCATGTTTCATATGACTGGTCTAAAGCGTCAATACGCTCCAATTCAATTTCAATGTGCAAATTAAACGGTGGGCGTATCAAACTTTAAATGTGTCACCAATATTGAATCACTACTTAAACCATTCTCTATTACTGTTGAGTCTCACGTAGTTGACCAAATAAGCGGAACACTTCCCGATGCTGAAATTAATATTACAAATTGGAATATTCCAGAACATATACCATTGGCTGATGAATGGTTAAATATACCAAAATGAGTTGACATGTGTAACGAGATTTTTGCACTACGCCGGGGTTAAGCCGTCGGCGTAGGGTATCTCGTCCATTTATTATAAAATGAATAAGAGAAACGTTTATAGTTATTATAACAAAATGCCACTTTTTTGGTTGACCCTACTATCCTGGCTACACTCGCTGTCTCAATTCAGCTCATACGCCCTTTATTGGCTTTACTCCACTTGTTGCGGAAACACAGGCTTCGTGCCCTGTTCGACGCAACTATATCTTGCACTGGTCCGTACAGACTTTCATCCTGTACGCCTTGTACAGACTTTTGCCCTGTACCCTAAATATCGCATAATATATACTCAATAAGGTATTTCCCATTGAACATATTGAAATCGCGTTCCTATACCGTATCTATAAGTACGCGATGACGTGGCAGCGTATGGTAGCCAGATCTATAATATTATTTTACCATTAAATTTTCTATCTTATACCTTATATACAAATATATTACATTTATTACTAATTATTAGTTGACGGGGAAAACGAGGGAGGTCTTTCCTCATCACACATGTTATTGGGTGTTGACATATATTTTGATATTTTGGAGAAAGGTAAAATTGCCTTATCGCGAAATCCTCCAATACGAACTAATACATGTTTAGGATTGTCGCAGGGCCACTTCCAAACCATGCAAATTCGATTACATATGCTAAGTGCAACTCATTACAAATATCTAACGTTCAACAAAGTTATAATCTGTCTGATGCTATTAAAGCATTTTGGGAAATTAAAGGCTTTAATGAATGTTCGCCAAAATTTTCACAAGAAGAAGAGCACTGTGAGATATATTTTTAAAATAATTTTACGAGGTTGCCAGACGGACGATTTAGTGTTAAGTTGCCATTCAAATCATCAACATCTTTATTAGGTAACTCTAACGATATTGCTTTTAAACGCTTTCTGGCCCTTGAGCGAAAGTTTAAGACAAATGAACATTTACGTATTGATTATAGCAAATTTATAAATGAATATATTTAACTCTTACATATGGAGATTGTACAATCATTTAATTTTTCTCAACTAGATTACGTATTCTACAATAAAAATACGCGTCGTATTTGATGCATCATCAAAAACTACATCTGGTAAATCTTTGAACGAGCTTCTCATGGTTCAGTGATTCAACCAGATTTATTTACGATAGCTTTACGATTTTGATCTTACAATTATGTATTCACAGCTGATATAACCAAAATGAATCGTCAAATTACTCTCGTTCCTGATGACAGCGACATCCTTTTGTCTTATGGCGTTCACAAAGCGATCAGCCAGTACAGCTAAACCAATTAACTACAATTACATATGGAACTGCATCTGCATCATTTTTGGCCACCCGTGCTTTAAAACAATTAACTATTGATGAATTTCATAATTCAAATGCTACTAACACAAATTTTTATGTAGATGATGTATTAACGGGTTGCAACACACTTCGTAAAGCCATGCAATTACAAACGGAATTAATTTCTATTTCTATTCTATTTCATGAATCAAGTTTTTTAACATTAGAGTCACCTGTTTGGCCACAATTTTCATACGATTTAAAATATGATGATAAGGTGTTAAAAAGAAAACCTATGAAGATGATATTAACAACAACAATTTCACAACAACATGATTTAATCATTGATATTAAATTTCACAACGATTACGTTCGTTTGCTTAGTACAGTTGCTTACATGCTGCGTTTCATAAATAATTGCAAATTTAAATCCAAAGCAAAATATGGCTCATTGGATGCTACAGAACTTGACGCATTTCGTATAAAAATTATTAAATACGTACAACTCATTTAATTTTATGCTGAAATTGTAGTTGTTCAAAAATGTGCTAATCTTAATGCAAAAAGTCATATACATTCTTTATCACCACTTCTTGACGATAATGGCATATTAAGAGTGGGTGATCGGTCAAGAAACTGTAATCTAGATTTCAACCAAAAGCATCTTATACTGTTACCAAAAAATCACGTTTTCACCTACTATCTATTATCATAAAACTAATCATCATGTTGACCCACAAACCTTACTATGCATAATTCGTCAATCTTATTGGCTAGGTTATCTGTCGACGTATATGTTGAAGCTGTGTTCTATGCTTTCGTACTGATTAAAGGATTACGAGTTCAACAATGAAGACCGTTTAATGTTGTAAGGAAGAAAAATAACGCCACCTATTTTTCTCCTTATATCTGTTAGCTCGTTTCACCACCAATGTCATAACAACTTTGCCGACTCAGGGTAAATAAGTGGTGAAAACGAGTAATCGAGCTGAGCGGCCGACGTGGAAGGAATGTTCGAGTTAAGCAGGGGAATGTCGAGTCAGTCGAGTGTGGGATTTCAAAGAAAGTGGTCGTTATCTAGAGATCTGAAAATTTGGCAAAATCTTCAGTGTGTGCGGTGTGTCAGTGATTTCGCAGTCTAGTTATACATACAATTTATTCTTAGTTAAAGTCGCAGTCTAGTTATACATATAAAATATTCAAGGTCAAAGTCGCAGTCTAATTAATAATAAATTCAAATTCTCAAGGAAACTTATCATGAATATCTCTAATAGAAAATACTTTGGATTGGAAACTTAATCAAAATACTTATATAATCATAAAACTATATACCTGTCTAAAATAAATACCGATATTGAACTTAATATATACTCTCATTGTGAAATAAACGTGATCTCTTTTGTATATAAACTAAGGAACCAAAGTGTCGCACATACTGGTATGTATATGTATATGTATATGCTAGTTGGTGTCGTAATATTCAGCCAATTCAATTTTAAATGATTTTTGTGCTGCTTATAATTTACAGTTGACATGATTTGCAAGAATGAAGTCATTTTTATACCCTCCACCTAGGTATATTCATTTTGAACACCTATTTAAATCACATCGAAGGAACCTTCAGAGACCCCACAAACCATATATATTCTTAATCAGCATGAAAAGAGAATTCGTTTGAGACATGTCCGTCCGTGTGTCCGTGTATCTGTCTGTTTCTGTTACTCTCACGGTCATAATTTTTGAGATATCAAATTTAAACTTGGCATATTTATTCCTAGTTTAATTTCACTATTCTGTATTAAAATTGTATTAAATTTCATTATAATATTTCAAAAAATGCGACCTGTAGCTTGCGCACAAATTTAGATGGACAGAGTGACATGGCTATATCGATTCAGATTTTGATTCTAAATCGAACGGTACAACTGAAAGTGGGTGTGGCATTTGTTGTTTAGGAGTTACAAACATCCGCACAAACTTAATATACCTTTTTCCACAGGGTGGTGTAGGGTATAAAAATATAACATCTCGTGTTATTACAATACACCTGCTGCGACTATTAAACAATCGATAACCCTTAGACTATTCAGAGTACCCTACAAACTTCAGTTCACTTCCTTTTGGGATTAATTTAAAATAATATTTATCTAAGATTTTGTCATCCCGACTAATGATTACGTTACGTGTGTTTGGGCACCAAGATCTATATGCTTTTGCTTTATTAGAGTACCCTTCCAAAACACTTTTGTGAGAATGAGACTCGAATTTACTTTTATTTTGATTTTTATTTCATACGTATGCTATTGACCCGAATGGTTTGATATATTTAAGCGAGGGTGTTTTACCTGTCCACAAAGTGCATCTCTTGCATTTATCGGTCGAGAAGGACATCTATTTCTGATGTAACAGGCGGTGTTTATTGCTCCAGCCTAAAAAATAGGTGGTGTGCCAGAGTGCTTCATCATACACCTAACCATTTCGAGCAATGTACGATTTTTTCTTTCATTTTGTTGCACTTAAACCACCTCTGAATTCCATTTTCTTCTAAATATGTACTAAAACTGCTACTCATATATTACCGCCATCATCGGATTGTAAAAATTAAATTTTTTTGTCTGCGAATGTTTCAGCATATTTTTGAAACTTCTTAAAGCATTCTAAAACATCTGAATGTGACAAAATATTTAGCACCTGAATGTGATAGCGTTCTCATTGTTCCGCAAAAGTCGCTATGGATGATATATAAAGAATTTTTAGTTCGATTTGTCGTGCAGTTTATAAAAAAATGCTTGTTTGTTTTTTACTTAGTCAAATTGTGCATATTGATAAGCGTTCATTTTCTTTAATGTTTATACCATATGTTAAATTATTCTTAGCTAAAGACTTTAAGTCTCGTTTATTTAAGTGGCCCATTTTCTTATTCCACACATCAATATTACTATTTTTAACATCACTTATATTTGCACAATTTTGTTCACTTTTCAAATAATATAGATTGATTACTCTTTTGGCTTTATGCAATGATTTTTCATTTTCTGTAAACACTGCTTCTTTGCGAAAAAGTACTTCAAAGCCTTGTTCTGTAATTTTTGGCACCGACAATAAATTAGCTCTTAAATCAAATCATTGTTTATATTAACAGACATTAGAGCATTTGCTGCTGAATTATAAAACCCTTTTTCCACAAGTTTCCTAGAATTTGTTTTACATTTGCGAGCAATTTGTCCGACTTTACCACATCTATAGCAAATATTAATAACCTTCCATTTATCTCCTTTTCTGTTGTTTTATAGCCGTCTCTTTTATGCTTGACAAACGGTGCGTTTTGTAATTCAATATTTTCTTTAGATTTGCATGCCTGGTCTTCTTCCAAAATTTTAACTCTAAGTATGCCAGGGCTTGGTAATTCATCTCTCGTTTCAAGAGCGCAATGAAACGTTTCATATGATTCGGATAAACTATACAGTAATAGGATTGCTAATAAATCGTCGCTTACTTCAACATTTATTTCACATAACTTGCCAACGGTTAAAACCGTTAAAAAAAGTTATTGAGATCTTCTCTGACATTTTCGCCCTCTTTCGTACGTGCAAGAGCGAAGCGTTTAAAAAGTGATGCTTTTCGCGGTGGTCCTTTTGACTCAAATGCGTTTTTTAATTTTTCCCACGTATCTTTTGATGTTTTACATACAGCAATAATGCCAATAATGCAGTACAGCAACTTGTTGTTTTTAAACATATTTAAATCAAAGTAGTTTTTATACCCTGCACCACCCTGTGGAAAAGGGTATATTAGGTTTGTGCGGATGTTTGTAACTCCTAAACGGCAAATGTCACACCCACCTTTAGAATCAAAATCTGAATCGATTTAACTATGTCCGATTATCCGTCTGTCCGTTTGTCCTACTGTTTGTGCATCAATATTTGTGCGCACGCTACAAGTCGCATTTTTTGAGATATATCGATAAAATTTTGTACAAGGACATGTATTGGCTCAAAGGGGAACCCTTTTAAAAATGGACCGGATTGGACCATTTTTATAACACCTTCTAATATGAGGTTCTATTATTTTATGAGATATTTCGATGAAATTTGGTACATAGATATGTATTGGTCCAAGGAAAAACCCTTTTAAAAATGGATAGGATCGGACCATTTTTAGAACCCCTCCTCATATAAAATTTTCTTTTTTATTTCATTAAACAAAACAAAAAAAAAATTTCTGACATGTATCATTTTGAAATATTTGAAAATACACGTAGGTATAGAAAAATTAAATTTTTCATTGTACCCTACTTTTTCAAAGAAGACAATTATATTGAATAATATATCAAGTGATGTAGGGTATTTAATGATCGGGCTTGACCGACTATAATATTTTCACTTGTTTTATTATAAGTTTTCAACTAGAAGCTGTGAATAAACCTAAGGGACCTGTTCAGAAAGTTACCTCATATAAGAAATTGTTAAGTTTGATTATGCATGATAGATGTAACATGCAGGAACATTTACATGCTTTTTGTGATAGAGTTGAAAAACTAGCTGATACTGGCATAGTAATTTAGGAAGAGTTGCTGGTAATAATTCTTTTATCGAGTTTGCCTAAAAGTTTTGAGCATTTTGTCATTACCATGGAAACTAGAGATGATTTGCCCAATTTTAACATTTTGAAACAAAAACTTTTCAATGAAGGTAGAACAACTGAATCGGATGAAAATAAAACACTCCTTTTTAATACAAGGAAATTACCCAAAGATTCTGAGAATAATCAGAAAAAACCCAAAGAAAAGTGTTTTAATTGTGGACAGATTGGACACTATGCTAATAAGTGCGTACATAATAAAAAACAGAAAGAAAATCCGTTATCTTTTTGTATGTTGGCTGCGACATATACTGTTGATTTGCATAGTAGCTGATACTTAGATAGTGGCGTTACAACACACATGTGTAACGAACGTGATATGTTTATACGTTTTGAGCATCATGAGGAACATATTGCATTAGCTGGTGAAAAGTATATTAAAGCAATAGGAATTGGTGATATACTTTTGAAAACACCTTATTGTGAAGTTTTGCTGCAAAATACGTTATACTTGTTTAACAGGCAAATTTTATTTCAACAAAATGGACTTGCAGAACGCGCTAATCATACTTTGGTGAAAATGGCGAGAATAATGATGATTCACTCTGGTGTAAACAAAAATTTAATCAACTCTCGCCTAATGAAATATTAGCTGAGATAGAGAGGATTTATCAACTGTCGCCTGGTGTAATATTAGCTAGTTGCAAAAAATGCTAACCAGAGTAGAGAGGATATCACCAACTCCGGCGTCTAGTTTTTGTGTAATTCTCCTATCACCTGAAAAATAATTTTCTAGCTACAAAAAATGTTAACCAGAGTAGGGAGGATAACATCAACTCTCGTCTCTAGTTCCTATGTAATCTGCCTATCACCTGAAGAATAATAGCTACAAAAAATATTAACCAGAGTAGAAAGGATAAATTCAACTCTTGTATCTAGTTCCTATGTAATCTGCCTATCACCTGAAGAATAATTCCCTAGCTACAAAAAATATTAACCAGAATAGAGAGGATAAAATCAACTCTCGTACCTAATTCCTAGACAACCTACCGATCACTAAGCTAGTCTAAAACTACCTAATTTTGTGTACGTTACTCGCCTTTTTATAGGCCAGTAGCTAAGCTTTTGTGTTGCTTGTAAGCTTTGCACCATTACAGCTGATTTTACTTCATATGTTTTATAATAAATCCAGGACTATATCTACAGCTGATCTTACAATTAATATAGGATAACTTGGAACATATAATAAAATTTAAACAAATATATTCAATAATAAAAAAAAATTAAATATAACAAAATTCGATTTCATTCCTCAAGATACGAACGTATAGATTAGAAAAAGAGAATGAAATGAAGGCATATATATGTATATATAACAAACAATTTAAATTAATAAAAGAGAAAAAAAATTTAATAGTAACCGAATGTTAAACATTTTGGAATTTTCGTTTCAACTGCTTTAGCTTTAAATAAGTGTCAAAACCAAAATTTAACAAAGAGGTCAGAGATTTATTATGGTGGGGTACTCACTGACATCTAAAGCGTATCGGCTTTATGATAAAGATGCAAATAAAATAATTGAATGCCGCGACGTATTATTCGATGAAAACATAAAAACAATCATACAAATTCTATTGAAGCAGTGCCCTTACAATTAAGAGAATACATTACGTTTTCTTTTGAGAATATGCAAGTAAAAGTAAGAGACAACAATATAAGTATACAAAATGTCACAAATGATGAATTGAATGAAGGTGCACATTCTCGCAATGCAAATATTTGTTCTGATACAGAAAATGATTATAATGAAGGTGATGATGACGACAGAGTTTTTGATAAGGCTGATTCTAAATCAAATATGGAGGAGGAGAGGGTTAGAGGTTCTGAAAGGCCACGTCTGATTCGAATTGGCAAACCTGGTAGACCAAAAAAGGTTTACAATGTATTATATGTTTTGGTGGATAAACGGATTGAAGTAGTGAATACAATAAAGAATCTTGGACTAATTTTTAATACCAAGCTAACGTAGACCAATTATATAAATTCATGTGGCGGTAAAGTGTATGGTATGCTGAGATCCTTACTGCCTACTCAGTTCTATATTCCAATAAACATACGATTGCTTATAGCTAAAACATATTTGATGCCTGTATTGACATATTGTTGCGACGTTTTCTCTAACTGCGATTATGTATCCTCGTGCAGACTGAATAAGATATACAACTCCATAATTAGGTATGTTTTTAATTTAAAGAGACGTGACAGTTTAGTTGCTTATAAAAACCGTCTTTATGGACTTTCGTTTGATAATCTGCTGAAATTTAGAACTTTAATCCTGCTCCATAAAATCATTACCATAAAAGAGCCAAAATACCTTTTTGAAAAATTAGTTTTTTAAGGTCTCTTAGACACAAACAAATTACATCATTCCAACACGACGTCTGAACGACAATTCTTTATAAATTCTGTGCGCCTCTGGAACTCTTTACCTACCGCTCTTCAATTTATGACTGATGCTAACAGGTTTAGAAAGGAATTATTTAAGTATTATATGTAATTTTTTTTTTTATTAATATTATTAGTACATTTTGTTAGATGTTTTTGTTGTTATTGTAATTTTTAATTCCAACTAAATTTAAGCTTTAAGTTTGGTTGTTGAAATTCATAAATAAATGTGAAATATTAATATTAATAAAAAACAATTTTTCATATTCAATTATATATGAAATTAAAATATGTAATACCTTACAATTGTAAGCAGAGCATCGCCTCACAAGCGTGTGGGCGTGTGCGAGTGTAAGCATTAGCAACAGAGACAACAGAGTATAAGAGTTTTGGTTGTGATTTAAGAATTTAATAAAAAAAAAATTTTTTATT
The DNA here is from genome assembly GCA_949710015.1 of Crataerina pallida. NCBI lineage: Eukaryota > Metazoa > Arthropoda > Insecta > Diptera > Hippoboscidae > Crataerina > Crataerina pallida. The sequence goes on from OX453294.1 coordinate 7,405,779, forward strand.
TGTTCTTAATTTCTGCATGTGTTAATTACATGACTCATGATAATTACTGAGCTTCCTAAACTAGACATTTTCCTTATTTATAGTTTCTTACAGTTTCTAGTTTGTGTGTATGTGATATGTGGTTTATACGTGGGAATACTGTTGTTTTGGTGTGTCGATTGGACATTCGTCCAGACGACACGTTTGCAAAATAAGCAGTTTTCTTTTGTGCAAAGATGCAATACTCTCGAATGCACGTTCACATACATGCTCACACAGTTGTGCGATATGCTATTTTTTGGAATAGCACGTATTCTTATTAGCAAATCAAAGCTGTGGGGACATTGCCGCTTGGTTGTTTACACAAGCGTCAAGTGGCCGTCGAATAAGTTTGTTACAATTTGCGTGCACATTAAAAATGCAACACAATGATTGTTTGGCATGGTCGACCGGACAATGTACAGTATACATATACACATGTATACATATATGCATTCGTTAAGTTATATCATAAGTTATATTACAGGCGGGTCTATAGGCAATACTATAACACCCCCACCGATCGAGACTCCGGCGAGATTTGAAGAACTGTGGACTTTCTTCTATTAAACAAAATACATAATAATATCACTATTATTAACAAAATTACAGCGTCCATTCCTGTGTTTATAATTTTAGTAACCTTTTGGCTTCTAATTGAGCCATCCAACATATCTTTATAGTGTGTTTGTACAATTAATAATTCTTCAACCGTTAAATCGGCATAATTCATAGACTTATTTTCCTTAATTTTAATTAATATTTGCGGTATTATAATTTCGTCATGAATTTTTATTACATAATTGGTTTCTTTTTAATATTTCTATAAAACAATTAAAAAACTTTAGTACAAATGTTCCTTGAAATTGTTTTTGTTTCCTATGACAATTCGTTTTTATAGTTTCATTAAAATTTTTAAGTATTAAAAATCCTGAATTTATATCTCTAATAATATTTTCATTACAAAATTTCATTTAGCAATCTGCCTCATTATTATTTATTATGTTAGATAAACATTTATCTTTTAAACTTATTAGATTATTCTTTAAATTTTTAGATACATTTTTATTATATATATTATTATATTTATCTAATAGTACTTCTCCATGAGAGAGTCATATGCACTTATTATCTATATTAGGCATGGGCATAAAAATCATTTCAATGTATCATTTTCGAACTATGCTATGATTATTATTTTGTCAAGAATTCTCACAGTGACTTTCAAATCATTGTAGGTACTCATGTCGTTAATTATATCCAACTCTTTTTCTGTCATTATGTTGGGTGCCACTATTCCTAGTTTACTAATAAAAATAATTTGTTATATCATCTATGTGGTCACGCAACAATGTAATGCCATTGTTAATTTGGAAAGTGTGTTCCAGTAAAGTTATTTCGTCTTCTATGTGGCCTATTCTATTGGCCAACATATTTTTTAATCTATTATTATAAATAGCAACCCTTGATTGCTGCCTGTTAATATGTGAAGTTATATTTCGAATTTGATCGGACAAAACACTGCCAAAGTTTATCAATGAGTCAATTTTATTTTCATTGTTTGTCAAGTTTCTTAATACTTCATAAATTTGTTGTTCGTCATCACTGTCCATCGTGCCTGCAACATATTTCAATCCTTTACGTATAAAATTTGCCAACCCTTTCTTTTTCCTATGTCTAGGTATTAAGTTATTTATTTTTGTTTCTAAAACAATTAAATTATTGGGTACGGTCCTTATTATTGGTTTAGGTCTGCTCACAGACAATATTAGGTTATTTATGTTTTGTTTTATTATAATAACAGTTTTTTCATACTTAGTCATATTTATTAAGTGTATTATTTTATCATAACTATTAATTAGTTGTATTATTTGTCATTAATTTTTTCATTTTCTAAAAGCCCTTTTGCTTTGATTTAACGTTTATATATTTTGTACAAATAAAACAAAATATTTATTCTTTCAATATTGAGGTTGGTCAGTTAATTCTCTAAGAAGTCATTACCTCATTTTCGTTTCTTTACTTTGTTTCCCTATTTTGCTGTGATTGCATAACACATCAATATGTTCGTACATCAACATACGTTATTATTTTTTGTTCACAAATATGGAACCTATTCATTTACTTATTCTGCTGAGCAAGACATCCACTGTTTGTGTACGTTGGGTAAGGCGATACCGTCTACTAATAGTATATTTCAACATTGCAAGTGTATTTTTTCTTCTTTTGGATTTGTAATATATTTTATTACGCTATTATAGAGAAGTATGCACATTAAGGAATGCGATGTATCAGAGTGGGTGAGTTAATCTACTATTTTATCGTCATTATTAATTAATTTGGGCATTTTGGTGTTATCTGACTTCTCCTGATTCAGCTTTTTTTTGGGTATAAATCAGATTAAATTTGGCCATTCCACTTCAGTTAGTTCTGCAGGTGGTACCAAGAAAGTTTGTTGTGTGCTCCTTTATCTTTATAATATTCGTTGATTTCCAATATCTTTGCAACGCTACATGGGTTTAATATACTATTTATTGTATTTGTTATATAAATATTTATTAGTTTTTACTTCATTATTTTTCTTTTAGTGATTGATTATCTACTCGTACGCGACTTCACTTCAGTGTAGGTGTATTTATTCATTTATTTTTAACTATACATTTCATTAGTTACCATCAATCAATTACGCTTTTATAATGTATGTGGGACCTTCTATGACTTCGTTATCGTTGCGTTTTTCGTTATGTCGATTTATTATTCTTTCTTTAGTCTTTTCTATTTTTTCTTTAATAATAGGATACTCATCTGGAATTATATTCCCTGTTATAAAATCTATTGGTTTTACTCCTATGGTGGAGTCTACAGAATTGTTATAATATATAATGTTTTTATAAATCTTTTCTTCGACTTCGACTGTTTGTAAGTCACTTTCTGGATCGTGTTTCAACAATTTAATATGTTATGTTATGTTATATGTGTTGTGTAACCGCTCGACATCCCAGTTCGTTGTATATAATTATCTTATCTACATGTCCGTATGATCCTAAGTATCGGGTTAGAGTTAATTTGAACTCTGTCCAAGATGACTGTGGGAGTATAAAATAGAAAATTTACCGATAAATGTCAAAAACAATGTTTTATTTAAACTATACAACACATCTATATGTATTATCTCTCTTGGTTAGTTTGGCGTTTCTGCACTTTAAATTTTAACTTTAGAGGGTTTCTGTCCTACATTTCTTTATTGCATATGTCACAATTATTTATATACGTCGCTTTAATTGTGGGTGATATATTTTTTCTTTCAATTGAGCCAGATTTTCATTTATTCCCCTATGGTTATTTTTCTTATGTTCCCGTTCGATTAATGTTGCTAATTCGTTTTTATCTGTGACATTTCTTAACGATTTCTTACACCTTAATATTCTAAAATTTCTATTGTGGTTATTACTAAAATGTTGCAAAGCAATTTCCTTGAATCTTTCAAAAATTGTTTCGTCCGTTATATGTATTGCATTTAATTTATTTGAATCAAAATTATTCTTTATAAGGATTATTACAGTGTTTTCATCAAATTCTTTCGCGTAGACGGTTCTTCTTTTAGAATTAAATAATTCTGAATTTCTGATTTTTATAGTAATTAACAGGACAATCTGTTTCGGTAATTATATCATCACTCTCTTCTAAATTTATTCCTATTCTAGATAAAGCATTTCCATTCTGTACGCCTTTTTTATACACAATCTGTTATTCGTATTCTTGTAGGCGTAAGCGCCAACGAACAAATTTTGAATTGGGTTTTTTTTACTAAAAACAACCATGTGGTCTGTTTCTATCAAAAATTTTCTTCCAAATAAATATGGTCTAAAATGTTTAGTTGCCCAAACTATGGCTAATAATTCCTTTTCAATTGTACTGTAATTTTTCTCATGTTGATTCAATGTCCTACTTGTTTAGCATATTGGATGTCCTTTTTGTGACAATACAGCTCCTAAAGCTATATTATTGGCATCTCTTTAAAGTATAAATTGTTTCTTGAAATCGGGATAAATCAGAACAGGATGATTAACAATTATTCGTTTCAGGGTTTCAAAACTGTTTACATATTGTTCATCTTTAATATTTATTTCTTTGGTATCCTTCTTTAGATAGATAACATAGGCTTTGCAATACCTGAAAAATCCTTTATAAACTTTCTCTAATAACCTGCCAGTCCGATAAACTGTTGGATTTCTTTTTTCGATTTTAGTAATGGGAATTTAACTATTGCTTCTATTTTGTTAGGGTTTGGTTTTATAACCTCCTGAGTTACGACATGGCCTAAAAATTTGGCTTGTCTTTTCATGAATTCATATTTATCTAACTGTATTTTTAAATTTGCTTCCCGTAATCTTTGAAGTATTTTCGTCAATGAAATCAAATGTTCTTAGAGAGAGGTGAAGATGATAATTATATCATCAAGGTAAACGAAACATATTTTGTTAATGTAGTCGTGCAATATGTTATTCATTAGTCTTTGAAATGCCGCTGGTACTGTTTTCAGTCCAAAAAGAATGCGTACGAACTCATAATGTCCATTTTCTACAATAAATTCTGTTTTATGTATGTCTTTTTCGTTTATTTCAATCTGATGGAATCCTTTGATCAAATACAAAGTAGTGAAGTACATGCTTTCTTTCTAATTTTTCTAATATTTCGTCAATGTTGAGGATTGGTTATTTATCATCCATTGTAATTTCATTTAGTTTTCTATAATCAACCACAAGTCTCCATTTTTGTTTACCTTACCGCTTGCGTCCAATTTTTTAGGAACTATCCAAACGGGTGCTGAATTCAGAGAGTGACTGTGACTAATTATTTCATTATTCAACATTTCATTTATTTGTTTACGTACCTCGTCTTTATGTATATAAGGATATCTATATGCTTTTACAAAGATTAGGTCATTAGTTGTTGTTCTAATTTCATGTTTTATTGCATTAGAGAATGTTAAATCAGAATTTTCTGTATAGAAAACATCTCTATATGAACCAGTCAGCTTCATTAAGTTATATTTTTCTTCCTTATCCAAATGGTATGTTCGTAATTTTTTACTAATGTCGTTTCTCAAAAGTTTATCATTGCCCAGTTTTTTGAACAGAGGTATGGAAACTGTCTTATTTACTTCTATTGTATGCTGTAATGTTTTATTTATTGTAAGTTTTGTGGGGGTACTCAATTTTGAGTTAGAAAGTCCCGAATTTATTATTGAATCGGTGGCTCCAGTATCGATTAGGAACTTTAGTGGGATTGTCTTTGATTCTACAATTATATAGGGAAGTCCTCTATTGAGGCACGTTCCTGAAAATTTTCTGTTACTTGGGCAAAGCGTTGTACATTATATATATTTCTGTCGTTATTATTTTGGCTTTGTGTACGTCTGTTAGGTCTTATTTGTTCAGAACGTACGTTATTAATGTCCATGGGCTCTGGGGAATTCTGGAGAATCATATTGCGTGGATTAAAGACGTTATTCATCGGTTTGTTCATTTAATTCTTATTTGGTATGTTATTAGTATTGAAATGCCTAGGTGGCTGATAATTGTATTGGGGATTATTGAAGTATTGGTTATAGTTATTATTATAACTAGGATTTTGGTATCTGTTATTATTACTTCTATTGTTATTGAAGGTATTGTTATTTTGCCCAATATAATTATTAGGTCCGTAATTGTTATTGTAATCAGGATTTCGACCTATGTTATGATTAAAATTGTTCTTATATGTATTAATATTATTATATCCATGGTTATAGTTTTCTTTATTATTATTATTGTAGCGTGGGTTCTGATAAGTGTCTTTAGTCCTGTTTTCTGTCGATGTATATAATTTGTCAAAGCCCCGCTCATACTCCGAATTTGGATTTCTACACATGAGTATGGTTTTCATTAGCTCAGCCATTTTACTCTTAAAAATACCAAGTGCAGTTTTTTTATTATTGGCTACAATTCCAGCCATAACAGTTGCGTCTCCCGTTGAGGTAGCTGTTCTATTATTCAAATCTCTTAATCTTTTCTTAATTTTGTTATAAAATGTCAAGCAATAGCTTTTATAAGTCACAGCGCCCAACTCGTCGTGAAGCTCTTCTATGGATTTTCTTTCTCCGAAATTGCTCAAAATCGCTGTCTTAATATCTGTCCGTGAACTTAAATTACTAATAATCTCCAAAATTTCCCTATCCTTACGCATAGTTTTGCTTTTAACTAATTTCGAGAATATTGATTGCTGCACACTATCATAGTGTTGCAAAACAGGATGTACCCTGTCAATCAGTGTCACAAAAGTGTGTAAGTCATCCTTGTTACCGTCAAAAATATGTAAATTGCCCAAAAATTTATAAGGGTCAATACTTGGCAATTGTATTGGCTGTTCTATATGTTTTTCTATTTTATATAAATACTTTAAAAAATCCAATTTCTTAAAAATTCTTTAATTCTCACAAAATTCGATCTTCTTCAAATTTTTCCCCTTATTTTTATTTTCTACAAGTGGTTTCTATTTCACACAAAGACTTAAGGTTTAACTTTACTCTTTTAAAAAAAAATTACTTCCAATAATTAACCTTTATAATATAGTTTATTTAGCACTCTACTCACTGATATTCTTTTTTGCTACTTGTCGCTACTTTTTGCAATGTTTTTGATGCTGTATTTCAACAGCATCAGTCCAGTATTTTGTTGTTATTGATGTTGTTAATATTCTTGTAGATGTCCTGATACCCTTTGGCCAGGTCGTGAAGTCTTCCTTTAATATTTTTTTTCGTTATTTTATGCTTTATTTTCTTCTTCTATATACCCTTTGGCCGGGTTGTATGGTCATCTGTTACTTGTTGTTGAAATGTTTAAAAAAAAATTATTTTTTTTTGCGATTTTCATTCGCCCGTAATTAATCAATTATTTTTAATTGCGATTTGTATTCGCGTCTTCAAGGGATCATCGTAGATCCTTCATCGACTGCGCCAATATTGGTTGTGATTTAAGAATTTAATAAAAAAAAAAATTTTATTTATTCTTAATTTCTACTATATATTAATTACGTGACAATTGAAACAATTTCTTTCTTTCAACTGTTTGTAATTTTATTGTATTGTTTTTTATTCACATAGCCAATATTTCGCTCTTATGTAAAAAGCACCATCAGGGCCTGAAAAATTTTTTAATAAATACATACTTATCTATATATAGTTTTAGCAAGTACGATCATAACTTACACCAAAGTGCATCAACAGCAAATATTATACATCATAATAATAATAAAATAAAAAAATAAAATAAAATAAAAATTCTAGGATGAATGTAACTGCACCAGATGCATTGTCTGTAACTACTAAAGTGTTATAATAAATTTTTCATGATTCCAGCTTAGCTTGTATATTATTTAGGTCTCTCACTCCTAATTAATCTTTTGTATAGGTGAGCACATTTTTCTATGTAGTTTATACGTATATTAGCAGGTTGTTCAACAATGTGTAGCATTTCTAAGAGCAACCGCTTGTTATTATCTCTTTATTAATTACTAGCTGTTGTTGTTCCAAATTAATTAAAAAATGGTCCGTAAATCGAGTTTTGACCAAAAATCGTCTCCAGAACCTGTTGGTGTATCTGAGGTGAGATTCGTAACATATGTTTTTAAAATTCCATATAAATGTTGCTTTTATTCCAAATTAATTAAATAATGGTCCGTAAATCCAGTACTAGCCAAAAATCCTCTCCAGAACCTAGTAGTGCTTCTGGAGTGGTATACACACATGCCGTTGTCAGATTTCCCTACTATTTAAATATTATGAAATACTTATTGTGAATACTTAATTTCTTAATTGTCTACGTACATGTGTGTGCAATGTTTGTATGGCAATATTACTATCAATGGTGGGTATAAAAAAGGGTTATAGTGACATAAGTACAATAGTTGGACATATGTTTTCGCAAAGTTTTTTGTAGATATTGATGTGTTCTATAATATTGTGGAACATTTTTTTGTTTTAACATCAATATTTTCCGTAGCGTATACGATGAAAGATATTTTATGACTAATTTTTTTACACCTTGGGTTAGTAATAGTATGAATGTCCAGGGATCCCTAACACTTTTTGCCATTAAATATAGCCTATGTTACTCAGTGATAATGTATATTTCTAATAGCGAAAATATTTTTGAAATCGGTCCAGTAGTTTTTGAGTTTACTCGTTACATACGAAAATACAAAAACACAAATCTTTCCTCTTCATAATATTAGTATAGATTAATACATTTTCTAAGTCCGGACCATGATTTTTGTTCCTGCAATGCTCCGATAAGGCTGTTTTAGGAGCCGAGTTTTTTTCTCTACATTTTATTTCTGATTTGTGCCCTGACAATCTTGTTTTTAATTTGTTTTTTGTTGTGCCGATATATGCCATGCTACAATCTTCATCCTCATTACCATTACATATAATTTTGTATACCATATTTGATTGGTCCATCTTGTCGATTTTGCTCTTAGTGTAAGAATAAATGTTTTTCAGCGTATTTTTCATACTGTAAGCTACAGTTATATTTTCGTTGTTTGTAATACCATTTTTCAGCCGTTCTGATAGTGTCGGAACATACGTCATGGGCTTGTATTGTTTTGGTATTTTTATTTTTATTGTTCTTGTTTTTTGGAAAATCGTTACTGCCCAGTATTTTCTTCATTTTTAGGATGTTTTCTTTATGAAATTCCATATCGCTGATGTTTAATACTTTTTTGACAAAATTAGTGGCTGTGTTTTTTATAATATATTTTGGAGTATTCGAATGAAAATTAATTAATCTTCTCGACGTCATTGGTTTTTGGTACCAATCAAAATTTTTATTCTATTTTTAGTTCTAATTAGAGCACAGTCTAGGTATGGTAGCTTATTGTCGCCCTCATCTTCTTTTGTAAATTTAACATACCGATGAAAACCGTTGACCATATCGAAAAGTTATACAATGGTGTTGTTTTCTCCAATTATCAATAGATCATCCACATACTTAATCACAATGTGCGGTTTTTGTTCAAGTTTCTATATTGCAACATCTAGTAAATTTTCCATAAATATGTCCGTCAATATAGGTGAAGCTGGAGGGAAGGGGGAAAGGCCTTTCAGTTGTTTATACGTACATCCTTCGTATTTAAAATAATTACAGTCCTTTATACAAAATTCAAGCATTTCAAAAAATAGTACAGATACACAAAGATGGGGTCCCTCTCAGACCTATCTGTTTAGTTATCAATGGCCCCTCTACAAGTTTATACAGGTATCTAGTCAATATTTTAAAGAAGCTCACCACAAACTCAAAATGTAATGTATTGAACACCTTGGACTTAAAAGAAAGACTCAAAAATTGCAATATACAAGAGAATTATAAAATGGCTTCATTTGATGTAGTGTCGCTATTTCCCAGGATACTGGTGGAAGATGCAATAAATATGGTCAGAAAAGAATGGGATAAGATTAAATCAATTACGAACATACCGAAAGAACTATTTTTAAAGTAATCTTTCATCGTATACGCTGCGGAAAGTATTGATGTTAAAACAAAAACATGTTCCACAATATTATAGAACATATCAATATCTACAAAAAACTTTGCGAAAACATATGTCCAACTATTGTACTTATGTCACTATAACCCTTTTTTATACCCACCATTGATAGTAATATTGCCATACAAACATTGCACACACATGTACGCAGACAATTAAGAAATTAAGTATTCACAATAATATTTAAATAGTATGGAAATCTGATAACGGCATGTGTGGATACCACTCCAGAAGCACCACTAGGTTCTGGAGAGGATTTTTGGCTAGTACTGGATTTACGGACCATTATTTAATTAATTTGGAATAAAAGCAACATTTATATGGAATTTTAAAAACATATGTTATGAATCTCACTCCAGATACACCAACAGGTTCTGGAGACGATTTTTGGTCAAAACTCGATTTACGGACCATTTTTTAATTAATTTGGAACAACAACAGTTAGTAATTAATAAAGAGATAATAACAAGCGGTTGCTCTTAGAAATGCTACACATTGTTGAACAACCTGCTAATATACGTATAAACTACATAGAAAAATGTGCTCACCTATACAAAAGATTAATTAGGAGTGAGAGACCTAAATAATATACAAGCTAAGCTGGAATCATGAAAAATTTATTATAACACTTTAGTAGTTACAGACAATGCATCTGGTGCAGTTACATTCATCCTAGAATTTTTATTTTATTTTATTTTTTTATTTTATTATGATGTATAATATTTGCTGTTGATGCACTTTGGTGTAAGTTATGATCGTACTTGCTAAAACTATATATACATAAGTATGTATTTATTAAAAAATTTTTCAGGCCCTGATGGTGCTTTTTACATAAGAGCGAAATATTGGCTATGTGAATAAAAAACAATACAATAAAATTACAAGATAATGACCTTAAGCTGAAAGGAAGAAATTGTTTTAATTATTATATTAACAATAGGTCGAATTTAACATATAAAGAACATTTAATTACATGACTCTAAAGATGTTACTGAGTTTCCTAAACTAGACATTTTCCTTATTTATAGTTTCTTACAGTTTCTAGTTTGTGTGTATGTGATATGTGGTTTATACGTGGGAATGCTGTTGTTATGATGTGTCGAGACGACACGTTTGCAAAATAAGCAGTTTTCTTTTGTGCAAAGATGCATTACTCTCGAATGCACGTTCACATACATGCTCACACAGTTGTGCGATATGCTATTCTTTGGAATAGTACATATTCTTATTAGCAAATCAAAGCTGTGGGACATTGCCGCTTGGTTGTTTACACAAGCGTCGGTTAATTTTTTTACAATTTGCTTGCACATCAAAAATGAAAGACAATGATTGTTTGGCATGGTCGACCGGATAATGTACACTATACATATACACATGTATATATATATGCACACACATTCGTTAAGTTATATCATAAGTTATATTACAGGCGGGTCTATAGGCAATACTATAACATATAAACAAGGAGAGCATCGCCATACAGGCGTGTACACGCAGACATGGCGCGTGTAAGCATTAACATATTTTTCTCATTTACAACAGAGTAAAGACAAAGAGAACGACTCGACGACGACCGAGTGGTTTACTTCTATTTAACCTTGTTTCGTCAAGCTGCAAAATGCTTACATTGCAGCCGACGAAAATAATTGGCACAATCATTTTACGTACTCGCATTGCATGCTGATTATGCATTCCGCGATTGTAAGCTTAAATTTAACTATGTTAAATGCCTACTTGACATAAATAATTTCCAAACTTACAATTTCCGCAAAGATGCTTATCATGCATTCCGCGATTGCAATTTAAGGTAAATTTAAACGGACAGTGGTTCCCAACTTGTCATGGTGCGTCCCGCTATTGTCATTCGACACCTATGGTTCTTAACTTATATTTTCATTGTTTAAGCCATGCACACTGTCAAAAGCTTTTTTATAGTCTATGTAGCATGTAAGAAAGGTCGTCGTTTCCTTATATGCCTGTTGTATGACCACTTCGTCGATAACTAGTTGCTCTTTACATTAAAAATTTCCTTTCTTGCAGCCTTTTTGTTCGTTGGTAAGAATATTATTTCTAGTTATATATTTGTATATTTTGTTGCTGAGTACTGCTATTATGATGTTGTATAGAGTTTGTAAACATGCTATTGGTCGGTAATTTGCTGGGTTGTTTGTCTCATCGTTGTTGGGCTTAATATATGTGATTCCTTCTGTTAAGAAGTTGGGTGTTTTTTCGGGTTGTTCTATGGTTTCATTAATTAGTTCTGCTAGTTTTGGGTGGATAGCAGAAAATGTCTTGTACCAGAAGTTAGTTATTTTATCAGTTCCAATTATTAGTGTTTTTAATTACTTCCCTTGATCGTTAATTTGTATTCGTCTTGGGTAGGTCTATTGTTGTATTTCATTCTCTCTTCTTCGATCCATACACAATCTGTGTTGTGTTCTTCAGGAATGGCCAATATATTTTTCCAGTATTCTGTTATTTCTGACCTTAGAGATTGCGATGTAGGTTGACTTGATTTTGAGAGCTGTTGGTCAAATGTCTCTTCTGATCTGTAGAAGTTATTATTTTCCTTTCTGCGCCTATCACTTTCAACGTATCTATTTAGCCTTGCTAACTTTTGTTTACGGTTTCGCAGAATTTGGCTAACAGTTTTTAATATATTTTTTTGAATCTAATTACTTTATCATATTGTGTAAGTTTACTATTGTCTTCACTTATATTGTTGATTTTATTCTCCAACCGCAACTGTCATTTTGGTTTCATTTTGTCTTTTGATTTGCCTTATCCGTTTGAGCTTATATTATAGGTTTTTTGGCCATTTAGTTGGAGTATGGTAACAGTAGATGCGTATATTAGGAGATCTGCTGAAGTATGGGTATGGTGTTACATATTTGTGGGAGAACTTTTGTGTTCAGTTTTTCGAGAAGTCTATCCGTTTTTTGATTTATTTTAAGTTTTAGAACTGCATCTCTGTCTTCGACTGCGATATCTCCCCATCGTTGTAGGTTTGTATTTGTGCTATTTCTTCATTATTGGTGATGGTATTTTGTAGTAGGGTTTATAATTTACGAGGTACATCGATGGGTGGGTGTATCTGGATCGTTTTCTCTGCTAAATACATTAGGGTTTTCTATGTCGCCTGCAAGAATATTGCAATGTTTTGGTTGTTCACTTTGGTTTTGCTGTTGTACAGTGTCTTTTGCATATAGTTCATCCGCCACTTGTGATTTTGTATTTTCGATTTCGGGATTTGATATTTTTAGTTTAAGTACAATGTGTCTTCTTTGATCTGCTAGTCTTTGTGATGTTATCATACCGCTGAGTTGTGGATAGATTTCTAAAAAGGTTCTGAGGAATTCCTCTCCATATCCAGTTGGTTTCTAGTTATTTGATTTTGGCGTAACTCTCTACATGCTGGGTGCAAAAATTGCAAAACTAGTGAACATGCTAGATGATGGAAAGAGGCACACCAAAAGCTTACCTATGTGCGAAAGTATAAAAAAAATTAGAACTCTACACAAATTATCAGCAATAAACATGCATAATGACGAAGCCAAAAGTGTTATTCAAAGCAGCCGACACTCCTAAACATCCCGTGTTTAAATCAAGCGTCAAAAAGGAGAATAAACTCGAACCAGAATGAAGACACTCCTAACCCCAAGCGCAAAGCAATGAAATGGATCAAGGTAAATCAGGAGGTATCGACCAATCACACCGAAAAAGAGGCACCTGGAATTATGCCCGGCAGAGCTACAACGGTTAGTAAGCGCAACAGTAGGCCTAAATATATAAAGTCTAAAAATATAATAATAGGAAAAACTGGGAAGATAGTGACATTCTCAAAAAGGTTACCAGGATGAGAGTATGTGCATACTAGGCAAGGATATCGTAAAAATTCGTAATATTAAGAACGAGAAATGATGTTTGAACTTAAGAAAACGCGTGACGGTAACCCCACACAATATAAAGAGGATATCGTTAAATAACTTGGAACTCAAGCAAATGTGAAACTCATCGGTAATGAAAAAAGAGTGCTATTGAGGGACTTTGATGAAGTCACAGGAAAAGATGAAATAGTAGAGGCCATAATTTCTCATTCAAAAGATGTAAAAATAGATGTAACTGCCATAAAATCCATCAAGAAGTCATTTGCCTACACCTAAATGGCCATTCTTAGCCTACCCGGTAGGCTTGCAGCAGACTTATTGCAACTAGGCAAAATGTTGCGGCAGCATGCGACGCTTTTATGATCAAACGATCGAAACTCCCCAATCGTAAACCAGTACATTAGTGAAATAACTAGATCGATAATGCGAGATTTGATTTTATTAAACAAAATCAAAAAACTAGTGAAAATGTTATAGTTGGTCAAGCCCGACCATCAAATACCCTACACCACTTGATATATTATTCAAATTAATGTTTTTCTTTGAAAAATGATAAATTTTATTTTTCTATACCTACTTATATTTTCAAAAATTTCAAAATGATGCATATGTCAGAAAAAATTTTTTTTTGTTTATTTATGATTGCGCACAAATATAGATAGAGAGGCGGACATGGTTATATCGATTCACATCTTCATTCTGAATCTATGGGTATAATTGTGCTGTGGCATTTGCATTTAGGAGTTAGAAACATCCGCACGTAATATACCCTTTTTCACAGGGTGGTGCAGCGTATAAAAATGCGCTCAACTCTGCTAGTTGACACTATATTATCGAGGCGCTGGTGAAAAAACACGTACCCCTATATTTGGCGCACATCATAAGAAAGTACCTGTCACAGCGGATCGTTCTCTATGAAACTGATGTAGGTTTATGTGACTATAACATAACAACGGGCGTTTCACTTGGGTCAATACTTGGACCCCTGGTTTGGAATATACTATAGGATAAGGTTTTCAGACTACCAGTGAGTATCACTGCCTATGCTGACGATATAGTAATTACTATCGTTGCCAAGGAACTTGCAGATGAACAATTCAATTGCAGAAATACTATAGGCGTGCGCACAACCTGGCTTAAGGATCATAAATTAAAGCTTGCACCGCAAAAAACCGATTCAATTCTGGTCACTAGCCGAAAAAAGAGAGAATGTATTCAACTAGACATTGGTGGAAATGAGATGACGTAATTAAATACCTAGGACTCACACTCGATGCAAGACAATCGTTTTTATCACACTTAAATACAGTATTTGAAAAAGCATCCCTCATATATACAGGACTCGCATGTATAATGGCAAAAATTGGCGACTCTAGCCAAACAAGAAGGTTACTATTGGTCAAAGTGATATTCTCAGTAGCTCTATACGCCGCACCGATATGGAGCAATTCAGAAGTACCCACAAGCTACGCGAAAAGTTTGACTGAACTATGTTGTGCTACAGCTCTAAGTGTATGTTGTGGATTCCGTACCATGTCTCTAGACGCGGCACCTATAATGGCTGGCACTTATATATAATGGCGCTTTAGCTCACTAGGATGTATGACAGTAAAAAGGAGTTAGGCAGAAAGCTCATACTCGCCGAGAAAAACGCCTTACTCTAGATCAGCTTTAATGAATGGCAGGTGAAGTGGAATGCCTCCCCACGAGGCCGATGGACATATAAGCTCTTGACCAGCAAAGGAATATGGCTGAACAGGCAGCAAAGTTGCATGGATTACTACATAACATAAATCTTCAGTGGTCACGGATGCTTTCGCTCTTACCTATATCGCTTCAAGCACGATAAGGAATCCTGGTGCCCAATGTCAAAGATATAGGACAGAGACAATATCAATGACGCTCTCTCGACGTAATACTTAACGATGGTTCCGGGAGATGCACCGTCAAACGTTCGAAGAGGTTTTAGTGGGTGAAGGCCAAACACCAACCTGCGCCTTTCAATGTTTTCCCCCTTGTTAAAAAAGAAAAAAACCTGATAATATGTACATTCATATATGTGCACACATTGCATTGTATTCATTATGTATATGCTTATAAAAAATAAATGCAGACAATTAATGCCAGAACAATTCCGTAAACTTGTTGTTATACCCTGCAAGGATAGAATATACAGGAATGCTAGGTGACAAATAAGATTTAAAACATACTCTTTGAGAACGACCAGTGACATAACTACAGAGCCATGAAAGCATTTTGTCAGGAAAACCAATACATTTAAATTTAAAAACCAAAAGATTTTAATTTACTCTATCAAATGATTTCGAGAAATCCGTATTGTTTATGTTCCGTGAAGGCATGACAAATTAGCTTGGTAGATGTAGACTTACCTTTAGAGAAGCCACGTTGGTAAGAATATATAATCGACCTTTTGACGGTGTGAGTCTTATAGTAATAAGAAGTATAAATAACTTAGGTAATGCACTAAGCTTAGCAATTCCTCTACAATTTTCAATACAGTTCCTAGGCCAATTCTTATATAATGGTAAAATAAAACAGGTTTTCCAATTGGAGAGAAAAAAACTTTTTTCAAGCAGACATTGAAGATATTAGTTATGGGAAGATGCAGAAGATCAGCACAACAACGTACAAGAAGATATACTATCTGGACCAGGACGATTACACAATTTAATTTTAGATAATGTGTCGTAAGTTTATCAACAATTTCATACTCCAGGTTCCAGACAACACCAAACAGAATATCTTTAAAAATATTGTAGTTGCTTTACTGAAATCAAGATAATTTTAATTTTAATTTTAATTAATTTTAAGACAAAAAAGAAACATGTGAGACCGAGACGTTTGTGTCATTCATAAAAACCAAATCAAATATCTTACAATTCAAATTCATAACGTTGTTATCTGAAAAAGACCCAACTCAAATATAATATCAAAAAAAGTTAAGGTAAGTAGAGTTAAGGTAGTAGAGAAAGATAATAGAGACAGACCACCCAAAACATCATTAGCAATCCAAGTTATATCGAGTAATAAGCACTAAAATATTATCACTAGGCTTAAACAAAGTTAAAACATATTTTATTAAAGAAATATGTTCCATATAAATGGAAGGGTCGGACGCAAGAGGAATATAGAGCAAGTGATATACATGTAAAAACTATCAACCTTAACTTGAGCACATACAAATTCAACATCACAATTCACAGACGGAATTATAATTTGTAGTGGCAACACATGATTGACAGCTATAAGGATACCTATACCAGTTTTAAAAATCCTGTCGTTTCGTTTACAAATCTGAAAATAAGGGCAGAAAATTTCATTTCAGCCACGTTTCAGAGAATACTAGAATGTTATATTTACAACCAATGGTATTCAGAAAAGTGTCATTCAGCTTCGTATTAAGACCACGGACACTTAGATTAAGGACGGTTAACTTAGTATTAAGTTTTTTGAAATAATGTTGTGTAGGTCTCAATTAATTGGGCGATTCAGTTTATTTCTCGGAATTAATTCCTTAACTAATGTACCACCTCAGAATAGTCATAGAATCACAAGGAAAAGTACAAACCACAGAAATACTCAAAGTAAAACTCCTTGAAGAATTTAAAGCAAGAAAACGAAATTTCGTGAAATCGAAATCGTGAAGTTAAAGGCGCTGTGTATACGAACAAGAACAACAAAAACAGTAAACAAACGATGAGAAACAACCAAAAATCAAATTCACTTATCATTCCTGCGGTAAGCTAGGACATATTTCAAGATTCTGTGAATCGAAGTACTTCTCCAAAAGGCACGATACGATACCTGAAATGTATAATAAGTGAAGTAGTAAGTAAAATAAATCACGATTGCGAAAATAACTAATGATGCCTTGATTTAGGATCCTCTTCGCATATATGTGCTAGCAAATATTTGTTCAACAAAATTGGTAATGCGAAAATAAAAAATTGGTATTCGTTAACGAAAATTATACCGATATGAATGGCTGCGACATAGTAAGGTCAGTACGTTATCTGCACGAAAAAGTTCGTAATACACAAAAATGTTTGCGGCCCAACGTGTACACAGTCTCATGCAGGATCAATGTAATTTCTTACTTTTATCGATAACAAAAACAGATGGTGTGAGGATTATTTACTAAAATGTAAAAATGAAGTAATTAATATATTCAAACAGGGTCCAAAGCAGCCAAATACAACAGAAAAGTTTGTTTATTAAAAAATTCACTATACGACCTAAAGATTATGATATAGAAAATTATGATATAAGAAATTAGACGAAAAAATACAGAGTGTAGTGATGAATAAATGTTACGGTTTAGTTTTGAAATGATATAATAATTTCTTGCAAATATACTATGTGGTCATAAAAATGCTACATGTATGTTATCCGCTGATGTGACTTGTGTTGACCAAAGTTGATGATAAAAAAGGAAGTTGAATCATATGTTATTAATGAAGTTGGCTCCGATCATCTTGCCATGGTTGTAACTGTCTGTATTGGGTAGCAGGGTTGCTATTGTAGAGTTGTGTACCAGGGTTGCTACAAGACTATGAATATGACGTCTAAATGCTATCCATGTCTTTATATTTACAAACGTAAAAAATCATTTAATCATTTAATCATTTAATATTCATTTAAATTTACGTTGTAAGGATGCAAATCCGTATCACATGAAAATATTCTAAAAAAAGTCGATTCTAAGTAGGTTTTGATTTCTTTATATGGGTCATGTGTTTTTTATATGAGCCATGTGTTTTCTTTATATGAGCCATGTGTTTACTTGATGTGAAAAATAAAATAGTTGAAGGGAGTCTTGCTAGAATCGTCAAACGAGAAACATTAACTGCGGAAAATAAAAAAAAATTTTGCCTTAACCCGAACCCTACAAGTAATACATTTTTCTTGGAGAAGGATCCTGGAAAATTCCTGAGCTATCTTGGCTATAAACTGAGATGACCCGGAGAACGTTTCAACGTAGATAACCTCATCTAACAATAAAATCTTATTAAACAAGGTGAAATGTTTCGAAATGATAGACCTAGGTCCACTGAAACAAAGCCTGGATATCCAATTCAAACAAAAGCTAGAAACAAGTACCATTAGCATTTGGATATCGAAAAGAGATCTTAAAAAAATTCAGTATGAAGATCTGCAATGCAGTGAGTACTCCCATAACCGCACACTGGGGAGCAAGTGTGGATGATCTTAGGTTTTTCGGGCTACATCTTTACATATGGTAATATGTTGGGAGTCTAGAAAGCAAAAAAAGTGGCCATGTCCATCACAGAAGCAATTTTATATCTAAGGAGATTTTTAAAAGAACTAATTGGAACCGAAAGGAGGATAAAAATTTATAAAGGAGGATAAAAATTTATTACAAAGTTCTGAAAATTTATGTAAGAACCCTATCTACCACAACAGAACTAAACACATCGGTAGACACCATTTTGTAAGAGGTGCTTTGAATAGAGGTAAAGTCGATATTGAATACTTAAATACACATTACCAGCAGATTTCCAAAAGTATTATCTGCAATGAAATACCATAAGTGCATGAGCAGTTTAGGCATTCAAAATCATTTATAAACTTATTAACATGCCAGATTTGAAAGGAGGTGTTGCATATGTTCAACATACTTCTGAAACATGAATCCAAATTGTGTTTTTGTTTTTTTAAAAGGTTGCCAATTTTAAACTGATATAAAACACATGAACAGAATTTATAGTATATGACCACTACAACTATTTTTCACAAAGGTTATTCTGAAAGTCTAATTTTCCACCACTTTTTCAAGTATTTGAAATTTAATATTAAACGTGTCATTTTCAAATTCCAAAACGTCAATTGTTTGATCAGCATAAACCAATGACTTCACATGAACTAATTATATGGCATCAAATCGCATAAACGCAGAGGTCATTTCACTAGTATATTTCTTGAAATAATGTTGTCTTTAAAATGTCCCTTCAATAAATCGATTGTTTCGGTGACATTTCCTTCTCACCCATATCTTGAAGATTTGGAGACAAAAATTCATTGATCATTGTTTTGAGTTGATTTTCATTAACGGAAAGACGTCGTCCTTCCTCATTTTTAAAGAAATAAGAACCGATGAATCCACCAGCCTAAAAAATTTAACAAACAGTACATTTGTCGGGATACATAGATAATTCTAGAACGCGAGGGGTTATCTTTGCTCCAAATATGGCAATTTTGCTTGTTGACGCATCCATTCAGTCAAAAATTCGCTTCAAAACTAAGGAGAATTTTGCACTAAAAAAGCGGATATTCGTTCAATTGAGTAAGCGACCAATCACTAAATCATGACGCATGATCGATGATCATGTTGCTGTAATTATTGCACCAAACCCTAACTTTTCGCAAAATTTTCCATAAAGTCGATAGATAAAGTCCAACTTTTTCCACACGACGGCGAATATATAACTTGTTGTTTTCTTCGATCTTGGCTTCAAGAACAGCGATATTTTTATTTGTTCGCACTCTTCTCATCCTTGTCGGTGGCTTGGCATCGAAAAGAGTGAATGTAGACCGAAATTTGGTGATTACGTTCTTCATGGTGGTCTTAGTCGAACATGTAAACCATAAAATTCACAAAGTGCTCTATAAACATATTTAATTGAACACTGAATCTGAAAAAAAATTTCTACGATTTGGAAGCGTCGTTCTGGAGTTACCATATTGATGATGATTTACCAAACAATACTAAGTAATCTCTATCGAAAAACAAACCTAAAAAAATATCCGTTATGCACATGAATTTTTTACCATTTTCAATAAAAACCTCAATCGTTTTTCTTTACTGTATAATAAATCGTTGTTGTAAAATATGTATATTATCTAGTTCGATTTTGTTGGACTTTTTTAACTTCCGACTTTAACTTCCTGTACACACTTATATAGGGTCTTTGTATCGTTGTGGTGCGGGCACCTCTGATTATTTAATTTAAATATGCTAATTATTTTCTATAAAAACACGAATTATATATAGTTGACGCGCTAATTTATTTTTTTAGTGAGTGTCACAATTCATCCGACCGCATTAAGGTACGCGTCTGGGATGAGGATAACGACTTAAAATCAAAACTGCGCCAGAAATTGACGAGAGAATCCGATGACTTTCTTGGCCAAGCAATAATTGAAGTTCGTACTCTATCTGGGGAAATGGATGTGTGGTATAATTTGGAGAAGCGCACAGATAAATCGGCCGTATCTGGAGCAATACGACTACACATATCAGTTGAAATAAAAGGCGAAGAGAAAGTAGCGCCATATCACGTTCAATATACTTGTCTACACGAGAATCTTTTTCACTATCTATGCGAAGAGAACAGCGGCATGGTAAGTTACTTATGTAAAACATAATTTTTAAATAAAATGTGCATGTATTGCATGTATTATGTAATATATTCAATACTCACAGGTTAAGCTACCACTGCAAAAAGGTGATGACGCCTGGAAGTTGTACTTTGATGAGATACCGGAAGAGATTGTAGATGAATTTGCCATGCGCTACGGCGTTGAGAACATCTATCAAGCAATGACCCACTTTCATTGTCTTTCAGCAAAATATTTATGCCCCGGAGTCCCGGCTGTAATGAGCACATTGCTAGCCAATATTAATGCATATTATGCACATACAACTGCTTCATCTTCGGTGTCGGCTAGTGATCGTTTTGCGGCCAGTAATTTTGGGGTATATTTGAACATTATATTTTATAGAACATTCGCCAAATTCGTCTGTTTCATTTTTAATTTAGACAAGATTGATTAAATCTCAAATAATGGTTGCACAGTTTTAATAAAAATGAAACAAAAAAAAATAAAAATTCTTTTGACATGTATCATTTTTTTTTTTTGAATTTTTGAAAATACAAGTAGGTATAGAAAGATTTTCAAAGAAAAAAAAAATTAAATTGAATAAAATATCAAGTGGTGTAAGGTATTTGATGGTCGGGCTTAACCGACTATAATATATTCACTTGTTTTATTTGAAAAATTAAAATTTTTATTTTTCTATACCTACATGTATTTTCTAAAAATTTCAAAATGTCAGAATTTTTTTTATATTTTTTTTGTTTTTGAAATTAAAAAAAAAAATTTAAAAATTTTGAAATTAAAAAAAATTTATTTATATACTACTACTATACATTTTTAAAAGAGTTTCTTTTTGGGCCAATACATATTCTTGTACCAAATTTCATCGAAATATCTTAAAAAATAATAGGACTTCATATAGGGAGGGGGTTCTAAAAATAGTCCAATCCAGTCCATTTTCGATAGAGTTCCTTTTTGGGCAAATACATGTCCTTTTACCAAATTTCATTAAAATATCCCAAAAATGCGACCTGCAGCTTGCGCACAAATTTACATGGACAGGTGGACAGACAGATTCTGAATCGATCGGTATAACTGAAGGTGGGTGTGGCATTTGCCGTTTAGGAATTACAAACATCTGCACAAATTTAATATAGCCTTTTGACTTATCCACCACCATTTTCCACAACCTTAGTATTTCACTAAATAATGGAAGAATATTTCAAAATATTCTAATAAACGCGCCCACAAATGAATAATTGTTGGCAAAATGTGCCTTATATTTTTTGTCATAAGTGAATTTAAATGCCAATTGTTAATGAAACACGTCCATTTTAAAAAGCATTTCTTTCACGAGTACATAAAAATGCACAAAACTAATTAAAACGGCTATGCACAATTTTATGAACAAAATATTGTAAGTGAAAATAAAAAAAGGCCAGAAATATAATTTGTTTAGTTGTATCTGAGAGCATTGTGGTCAACTCACAAAAAATATTTATAGAAGATTCTAAAAATTGTCTAATTAGGTCCAAAATTAGAAAATTAATTTTTAGGCTAGGTGCTATTTACATATTTTGATTAAGAAAGATTATTAAATGCAACTTTTGCATCAGCCATATATAAGTTCGTTGCATCCTTCAAAACTCCCGGAACGAGGCGTTAGAGATCCCACAGAGCAATATATTTTTCTCAGCACTAAAATATATAACGATCTATTCATGTGATTTCGTATGTTCATATATAAAAAAAAAAGGGTTTTAACCTTTTAACAAACTTTGGCCAAAGTCTTATAAACTGTGTGTTATCCTAAGATTACTTTTATATTTTACTAAAAATATTCTCTTTGTGTTTTAGAAAGAAAAGTTTGTTAAGCTGTTGGACCAATTACATAATTCATTACGAATTGATTTATCAATGTACCGCAATAACTTTGCTGCTTCAAGCCAAGAAAAACTGATGGATTTGAAGTCAACAGTTGACCTCTTGACTAGTATCACATTTTTTCGCATGAAGGTAAATCCTTAAGTTACGAAAAATATTATTTATTATTCACATAATTATAATTACTCTTAAAAATTTTGGAAAAATAATTAAAATTATAAATATATTTGCAGATAGCAATGATATTTTTAAAGACTTTTTGTTTTTAGTGAAAATTTTATTTCGATTTCTTTCTTACGTTTCCTCACTCGATTTTCTTACCTTTACTTCTATTCTTAACGTAGGTACAAGAACTTTCCAGTCCTCCTCGAGCTAGCACAGTCGTCAAAGATTGCGTTAAAGCTTGTCTTAGATCCACCTATCAATTCCTCTTTGAAAATTGTTACGAACTGTACAATAGAGAATTTCAGGTAATTTATATATATAGATAAATATAAAAGTAAATTTATATTCCTGTTATTGATTGTCGGTGTCACAGATGGATCCAAACGAAGCAAAACGTGATGCTGACGATCACGGTCCTAAATTAGATAGCGTAGATTTTTGGCACAAGTTAATCGCACTTGTCGTTTCCGTAATCGATGAAGACAAGAACAGTTACGGAACAGTTTTGAATCAGTTTCCTCAAGAATTGAACATCGGCCAGGTGAGGTTTTATATAATAAATCGTTTAAATATGTTAGGTGTAGTAAAAAGATATCCATTATTTTTGCAATAATTTATCTTTAGTTATTTGTATCTCGCGTTGTATAAGTCCGATCCAGTTTCACTGGATGGCGTTCAAAAGATTCAATATTATAGTCGGGGTTCAACCGCTTCTTAGCACATCCATAATGAAAATATAACACGCTTTTGTGGCGGTGTCGGAAGGCTGATGAAATACGCAAAAGAGTAAATTAAAAGAAAAATTCTCGTTTTTTAAATAACATATTATTCCAATGAACTCAATGGCACTTCCAAACGTTTCCCATTATGGTAAAACTTAGAAATCAGCTAGCAAGAGCACGAAATTCTATATAAAACGAACCATTAACATTGTCAATTGTCCTTTGTAAGAATAACCTTTACTATAAAAGAAAAACTTGCTTCCGTGCAATTGTACTAAGAATAAAATTACTGAAAATTATATCTATATCAGCACTGAGCCAATAATAAATTAAATTTAATTAATGTAATTTAATGATGCTACAAACAATCAATCAATCCCTTTTTTCATTTTGCCAATTCACGTCATATATTCTTATATTAGTTAGAAAGCGGTTATTTCTTAAACTAGTGTACTAGCAGTATTGTCATATGCTACCAAATAAATAAAATAAAGTCTAAATTTGTAACTATATAGTCGTGTCTTTATGTGAACACCCCTTATGTAGTTACCAAATTTTAACTTTAAAGCTCTATTTTTGTAGCCATTTGTCATTTGTAGCGTTGGATTTAAACTAATTTTGCTTATTATTCCCTGCACCACCCTGTGGAAAAAGGTATATTGAGTTTGTCCGGGTGTTTGTAACTCCTAAAGGGCATATGCCACACCCACCTTCAACTATACCGATCGATTCAGGATCAAAATCTAAACCAAATTCTGAATTAATTAACACATGTCCGTCTGTCCGCTTGTTCACCTGTCTGTCCATCTAATCATGTGCGCGAGCTACAGGTCGCATTTTTTAATAAATTTTAATGAAATTTGATACGAGGATATGTATTGGTCCAAAAATAAATCCTTTTGAGAATGGATAGGATCGGACCATTTTTAGAACCCCTCCCTATACAAAAAATTTTTTTTGGACTTCATAAAAAAACAAATAATAAAACAAGATAGAGAAGTCCGGTTAAGACGGAAGCCTAAATACCCTCCACCTTTTATAATCGTCTAAAAAATAAGTTCGTATTGCCATATATATATATATATATATAGCACTATATCATGTACTTAGGCAAATAGTGTTTTTTTTTTAATTATAGGCGTTTGCGTTATTCAATCACGCCCATTTTTGGCACAGTGTTGGATAACGGTACCCCTTTATATCAAATTTCAACTTGATAAGCATAGTATTGTGCGATATATAATTTTTTAAAAATACAATTTTTTCGAGGTATGTTGAGATTTTCGCTTATTGTGGGCGTGTCTCTTAACCGATTTTGCCCAATTTAAATACGGAACAGCAATTTTAAACTTAAAATAAGTGTGCCAAGTTTCAATTTGATATCTCAAAAACTACGACCAACAACAGACGGACATACGGACGGACATGTTTCAAACGATTTCTTTTTCAAGCTGATTAAGAATATATATGGTTTGTGGAGTCTCCGAGGCTTCCTTCGATGTATTGTAAACGTGTGATCAAAGTGAATATACCCTCTTCCCTAAGGTAGAGGGTATAAAAAATCTAATAATTATTGAGGGTGAAATTAAAATTATAGAAAAATATAATTATAAAAGAAATAGAAAAATGATATACAACGTTAAATCTGTTGATAGCTTATCATATACAAAAATAATGGAACTACATATTTGAAATATCGGTCGGGAAAATGTAAAGTATACGATGGAACTGAAGTAATGCGATATATAAAATGTAAAGGATATAATTATAGAGCTAATATGTGTGTATATATTCTTAATCAGCGTCGAAAACTGATTCGATTTTGATATGTATGTCCGTGTGTCCGTCTGTTGTTGGCATTCTCACGAGTGTTAATTTTGAGATATTGAGCTGAAATTTTATACAGGAACTTTTAGTTTTTGCACGCTAATCGCTACTTAAAATGGGCAAAATCGATTAAGAGCCACGCCCACAATCAACAAAAAACTATTTATCTGCCACAAAAATTGAGCTATAACTTAAAAACTTTAAACTTTAAATTTGGTATGCACATCTATAAGTATTAGCTTAATTGATGTGCCAAAAGTTGGCATGCTCGGATAACAGGCACGCCTACAATCAATAAAAATCTTTATATCTGCCACAAAAAATTACGTAGAAACTTGATATGCGATTACGTAGTTATCCCATTTATTGATGTGCCAAAAATGGTGATGGTCGGATAACAGATACGCCCACAATTTACAAAAAACCATATTCAACGTAAAAGTACACTTGCAAGCTTAATGCATACACTAGTAGAAAGCGCAATATATCTATATTTGCCATGCCCACTGTTGTGGAGGTGGAGGGCATTTAAGATTTGGCCTAAGCCAAATTTAGTTTTCTTACTTGTTTTTTGTATGTTTTTGAAGTTAAAAAAAAGTATTTTATATGGGGAGGGCTTCTAAAAATGGTCCAATTCTATCCATTTTTAAAGGGTTTTTTTTTTTGGGCCAAATATATCCTTGTACCAAATTTCATCGAAATTTCTCAACAAATAATAGGACCTCATATGGAGAGGGGTTTTAAAAATGGTCCAATCCAGTCCATTTTCAATAGGGTTCCTCTTTGGGCTAATATATGTCTATATACCAAACTTTATCAAAATGTCTCAAAAATTACGGCCTGTAACTTTCACACAAATTTACATGGACAGACAGGTGGACATGTTTAAATCTAATCAGATTTTGATTCTGAATCGTTCAGATAATCTCATTTCGTGTTTAGGAGTTACAAATATCCGCACGAATTTAATATACTCTTTGTCACAAGTGGAGTGGAGTGTAACAAGGGATAAATTTAGCATAGGTCAAATATTAAATACCCTTTTCATCTACATATAAACTGTGGTCATGGAAGTTATATCATTACGCCCTTTAATACTGTATGTATTACATATGAACTTACAAGTCACATTTTACACTGAATATGTTTGTTTGCACATCGATTCATGGGATAATTGTAGATATACATATCAAATTTCAAAATCATGGGTAAATTTTGAGTGGCCGCGTTTGTTGTTCAACCACGTCTATTTTTGAATCAAATATTTATAAATTTTTATAACAAATTTACGGTTCACAGGTCACTTTTTGTGACAGATAAATATATATTTTTGGCGATCTCCATGCAGAAACTGAAAGATTCTGTGTAAAATTTCAGCTCAACATCTCAATATAGACCATGAGAATACCATTAACAGACAAACACATATCCAAACGAATTCACATGTTAGTTTTAGACGCTGATCAAGACTATATATATATTATACAATAAATATTTTCCCTTCAGGTAGCTGTATAAGTCAAACTCTTTCTTATAAAGAAGAAACAATAAGTTAAGTTTTGTATATTTAATTTTCTCAAATGTAAATAATACTTTCTTTCCTATATTTGAAGTTATCGGCCGCTACTATGTGGAGTTTGTTTGCGGTGGACATGAAGTATGCTTTAGAAGAACACGAGCAACATCGCCTGTGTAAATCTTCTGCTTATATGAATTTACATTTTCGTGTCAAATGGTTATACAGTAACTATGTGAAGGAAGTTTCACCTTATAAAGGAGCTGTACCAGAATATCCTGCATGGTTTGAACCATTTGTAATGCAATGGCTGAATGAAAATGATGACGTCTCGCTTGAATATTTACACGGTGCCTTTAATCGGGATAAAAAAGATGGGGTCTGTTTGACTAATAATTTATTTTTAATTACAGCCTATTTCAACTAAAAAAGGTTGAATAAGCAATTGCTTTTACGCTCAACCAAAATAATTTTCAATTTTTAAACTGATTTAAATGCGTTTAAAACAAAAAATTAAGAATAGGGTCCGATTTAAGTTTTTGACTCCCCCAAAGTCAGGTTTTAAAGATAACTACTCAAGCATTGGAGCTTTATTTTTTTATACAATGGTATAAAAACCTTAGTTCAAAACAATAATTTAGCATAAATTAGTAAAACTACGTCTTTTAAATATACAGATATTCTTAAAAAAAATTAATTCAATACATTTGATTTAATTAGGATGGATTTATTTCAAAAATTAACGCAGCATAACATTTAATTTAACTGATTAAAAATATGCAAATAACCATTATATTTTTATACCCTTCACCTTAGTGATAAGGGTATATTAAGTTCGTTCTTTCGTTTGCACCACCAACAAAAGTCGTCAGAAACTCTACAATTATATATATATTTTTGATCAGCGTCAAAAACTGAATCGATTTTGATATGAATGTCCGTGTGTTCGTGTGCCTGTCTGTTGTTGGCATTCTCATGGGCGTAAATTTTTAGAAATTAAGCTGAAGGATGGAATAAATACGCATACTAAATTTTAAGTTTTAGGTAAACTTTTGTGGCAGATATTAACATTTTTGTTGATTGTAGGCGTGTTTGTTATTCGACCATGCCTATTTTCAGCACATCGATTGAGCTAATAATTATACATGTACGTACAAGTTTCATGTTTAAAGCTCAATTTTTGTGGCAGATAAATAGATTTTTATTTATTGTGTAAGTGTTTGTACAAAATTTCAGCTCAATATCTCAAAATTTACATCAGTTAGAGTGCCAACAACAAACAGACACACGGACATACATATCTAAATCGACTCAGTTTTTGACGCTGAACAATAATATATATACTTTGTAGGGTCTTCAACGCCCCCTTCTGGGTGTTCCGAACGGAAAAACTAACTCATCACTAATGTGGAGGGTATAACTAGACTTGCAAGCTTAAATGTAATACACACTGTATTAAAGGGCGCAATATATATATTTGCCAAGCCCACAGTTATGAATATGGAAGGTATTTAAGATTTGGCCCAAGCCAAATTTAGTTTTCTTACTTGTTTAATATTATATAATATATATATTCATTAAATGCTACTTGACGTTTCCTAGTTTCACTTTTGGAAAACTATTCAATGACGTCTTTATAACTTATTTATTTTTAAGAATGTACTCTCCACAAAAATTATATCTATTTATGTTGTTGTTTATTTATTTATTTATTTTACGATTTGCTTTCACCTATACAACAAGGCTTATGCCTTATTATTATAGTATAGGTGTGTATAATATACAATTCAACAGTTGTGCATGTATGTATAACTTACTATATATTAATATAAACATTTGTATCTGAATACAATTCAAATTAATGGCAATTAATGCAATTTTGGGCATTAACGTAAAATATATAAAACAATATATATAGAACTCATGAAACTAATGCATGTTGTTGTATATATAAGTTTGTATGTAAGCATATATTTAAGGTGTATATGTATGTACTGATAAAATACAAGTATATAACTGTGATGAGCTAGTGTTTCTGTCATGATATTAATAGTTATAGTTTGTAATTAGTTGTAAAACAGGGTTAGTTGTTTTTTGAATAGCTTCCGATTACATGTTGTCTGTATATGACCAGGTAAAGCATTTCATAATTTAATGCAATTTATAAAATATTGCCTTTGGGACCAGGAGGAGTAGTGTCTTATTTGGATGATTTTTTTCCCTCTATTACTGCTTGCAAAACTCAACACATCATACAGATACGTAGGTTTTTTTGTGTAGATTATCGCGTGAAGAAATATTAAGGCCTTCTGTTGCAAAAAATGATCTATGATTAGACCAAGGAAATGTTGAACATGGTCTGAGATACGTTCCCATCTCTTTAATCCATAAACGTATCGAACAATATTATTTATGGCCACTTTTAGCCGATGCATAGCCACTGAACCGCAAAAACAGAAAGTCTCACATCCGTATAATAAAGTTGGCAGCAGATATATTTTCGCTAACAACGCTCTAATGGGAACGCTGTATGGGAACTACACGCTGCGTTAGCCATAGACCTCTCATTTTTACATACAATTTAGCTGTGGCATAAGAAATGTGCTTTTCCCAATTTAGCGAATCATCAATCAATATACCTAAAGTTGTGGACACCTTAACCTGTTGAATGGCTTCGTTATTTAGTACAATATTCAAGTTTCGATTGGGAGATAAGCTTCTTTTATTAATTTGCAGAAATTTACACTTGCTGCAATTAAGTGCCAACGTGTTGTTCGATGCCCATGTACTTACAGCTGCCAAATCTTCATTTATTTTAATAATACATTCGGGAATATTTTCATACTTTCCAGCAAAGTACAACTGGACATCGTCAGCATACATATGAACTTTGCAGTGTGTTATACAGCTTGGCAGATCATTTATATAGAGTGAAAACAGAAGAGGCCCCAGTACCGATCCTTGAGGTACTCCCCTGAACGTGTTTAGACTTTCAGATGTATTTTCTTCATGCACTACAACTTGCGATCTTCCAGTTAAATACGAATGTATTAGTTTTACTGCAGTATTAGAAAATTTAAAGTCACGCCGAAGCTTCATACAGAGAACATTATGGTTTACACTATCAAATGCCTTGGTGAGATCAAGAAGAACCAGGAAAGCTGTATTACCTTCATCCACCTTTACACGTATATCTTCTGTAATTTTAATTAATGCAGATGTACAACTATGTTTAGGGCGAAAGCCCGACTGATGTGTATCAATCAAATTATGTTGCATAAGATAACGATGGATTTGGTTATATAACAATTTTTCAAATACTTTAGATAAGTATGGTAGAATGGCAATAGGCCGATAATCATCAACCTTCTTCGGCACAGGAATTATTTTTGCCTGTTTCCATTTTATTGGAAATGAACTCGTTGTAATAATAGTGTTATAATATGCGTGATGTATGATAATAGTTTAGGTAATAACATCTTAATAAATTTAGGATGTATATCATCAAGACCAAAAGCGTTAGATTTAACGCTAAGACAAGCTTCAAGTACATCTTATTGGCTAACATTACTTGTACAAAAAAGAATAAAACAGTTATTTTTTGTTAAACTAGCCTAGATCGTAAATAATTATTCACTCTTTTTAGGACAGAAAATGTTCTTTCGCTCCTTTCCAATTTTAAACGAACATAATTAAAAACAAATAAGAAAACTAAATTTGGCTTAGGCCATATTTTAAATACTCTACACATCCACAAATTTATATATCTTGCGCCCCCTAAAAAAATATGTGATACGTATCAGCTCACAACTCTAGTTTTATGGTAAATAAATTTTTTTGTAAATATTGGACGTTATTCTATCCTACCAATTTTTGGTACATTGATAGATGGGATAACTATAAATATGTTTACCGAATTTCAAGTCTATAGGTCAACTTTTGTGGCATGTGTAAAACTTTTTGTCGATTATGTGCACATATGTTACCCGACCGCGCCTATTTTTCCCCATCGGTGGATGAGATTGGTCTATGATTCAAAATATTTTAATTCTATAATTGAAACAGACCGTGGTTAATTTCCTAATATTAGCTGCTGGGAAAATATGTATAGGATGGGAAAAATGTAAAGTGTTTGATGGTGCAGACGTCATAGTGTGCTTCAAATGTAGAGGGTTCAATCATAAAGCTAAAAACTGCAAAAATAGTAAAGTGTGTCTAAAATGCCATGGTCGGCAATATACAAAAAATTTCTCTAATGAACCTATAAATAACTATATACATTACGAGCTAACAATACACCAGGCTTAGGATTAGATGCTAACCATCACACACAGAGTAAACTAAAAGAAAAAAAAACGTGAAATTGCATATTAGCAACCAATAAATAAGAAGCTAAATTATTTAAAGTGCCTGTATTTAAATATTAATAGTATTTTAGCAAACAAATACGAACTTGAACACGTTATGGCGTAAAAAAACATATAATGTTGTGGGGTATCTACATGTTGTCAATTTATAATGAATATAAAAAAAAATAAATTAGAATTTTATGTCAACAATTGTAAAAAAATTATTTATAATTTTTCTTACATTGAAAATAAAATTTTAATAAAAATTTATTTAAAATATAAAACTATAACTTAAAACAATCACCATCTATAATTGGCGATCCTGCCAGAAGCGGCAGCGTTTCCAGAATTGTTTAATTACCAAAGCTTTCCTGTCAGCGAATAAAAGGAATCTACGTTGAAATACAAAAAAATCAATGTCTAGTTTCAATAACTAGCGGCAGCGACAACGCATCAGCAGTAATAATAATAATAATAATAATAGCGATAACAACAATAACGACAAAAACACCAATAACATTGGCAGCAATAATAACAACAAAACAGTTAAAAATCAAGAACGGATAAATGTAAAAAATAATTATTAATTAAATTTAAATTTAATTACCAATTAATTTAAAATTATTTATGTAATGTTAAAAATGGTCTATCATCAATACTGTTGTAAGATGAGCAAAAACCAATATTGATCAACTCAAGATTGATCAATAGTGATGCAAAACATCTGATTCACAAAAACCATGCACAGCAGGTTGGACGCTAGCATTTCGATGGGCGCTACCCCATCATCATCAGCAACCAGTGCATGCTAAAACTTGAGCATCCGACCACACTTATGCCTATTCTAATACAACATTCATAATGTAGCCAAACACTAAAGCAATAGCATGCCTACAAGCATGATTTACATCAAGCTCACGTAGCAGATCTCATTCCTGAAACAATGGTCTTTGTTGGTATTACCACAGGTACCAAAATAAAGCCCAAAAATGTATTCAGCCTTGTAATTTCAAAAATTCGTCAACAAACTAAATAAGCCCATTGTTGCGGCGACTAACAATGGAAGTTTTGAATATTTATCACGTCGCCTATTCATATTTGATAAAGATAACGGTCTAAAATTTTTGATTGACAGTGGTGCAGAAATACTCGTTTTACCTGCTTCCAAATTTCCGCTTCAAAAACGTTCGTTCGTCATAACATTAACTGCTGCTAACGGCTCATCTATACCAACGTATAGCAAGAAACTATTAAATCTTAATTTGAATATTCGCCGTGAATTTTCTTTTATTTTTTTAATTGCCGACATTTCAAGGCCGATTATTGGTGCTGACTTCTTTAGCAAATATGGACTACTAATCGACGTAAAACGCAAGCGATTAGTAGATCCTTTAACCAATTTATCCGTTGATGCCATTATGGCTTATTGTAAAATAGAGTTACCCAAATTATTCCCCAAAGAAAATAAATATTTCGAACTATTGAAGAAATATCCAAGTTTGACATCTGAACCAGATTACACCAAACCGGTCAAACACAATACTATACACAGACTAGCAACTGAAGGAGTCCTTCCGTTCTCAAAACCAAAACGACTAGATCCTATCAAATGTAAAGTCGCCCAGACAGAATTCAATTTTTTAGTCAAATCAGGTATTTGTAGGCCATTCAATTCTTCTATGGTTTCACCTCTTCATTAGTAACCAAAAAGGACCCTAATGAATGGCGTCCTTGTGACGTTTAATTTGTGTCATTATTTCTGATCATTATCCGTTGCCTCACATTCATGATTTTAGTATAAATCTACGGAACAAATCTATATTTTCCAAATTAGATTTAGTTAAAGCTTACCAACATATCCCTATGGCTAAAGCCGACATACACAAAACAGCCATTACAACTCCATTTGGCATGTTCGAATTTGTTAAAATGCCATTTAGGATAAGGAATTCGGCACAAACCTTTCAAAAGTTTGTGAATGAAGTATTTAGTATATATTGACGATGACTTAATTGCAAGTGAATCGGAATCTGACCATTTAAAACATTTAAAAATCGTTTTTGATCGACTTGAAGAATATGGTTTAAATATTAAACCATCTAAATGTGCTTTCGGCACTACATCTATTGACTTTTTAGGATACAATATTTTAAAAGATAGCATTAGACTACTGTAATTAAAAAGCTTTTAAGACTAAAGACAAAGCTTTAATTTGGGATGATGAATCCGTCAAATCATTTGAGCGTAAAAAGAAGTAGTAAAGAACTCATTATCTGGTCCAGTCAATATTTACATTGCCAAAAATCTAAAATCAATCGTCATACTAAATCACCTGTTTCTCCAATTTCTATACCCAAGGGCAGGTTTGAAAACAACCATATAGATTTGGTAGGTCACCGCTACTATCATTGATAGGTTTACTAGATGACCCGAAGTTTATCCATTTAGGGATAATTATTCAAAATCAAATATTTTTCAATAATTATATCCCTCGCTTCGGTGTTCCATTAGAGGTAACTAGCAAACAAGGTACACAGTTACGTCAAATTTATTTTCTGAGTTGTCCAAATTTCTTGGTTGTCATAGGATTGTCACTTCCCCATATCATCCGCAATCAAACGGAATGATTGAGCGTTTCCACAGACAATTTAAGGTCTCTCTCACGGCTAAAAATTATTCAAACCAATGGTTTTATGAGTTACCGATTGTGCTCCTTGGTTTGAGATCAACTCATAAAGAAGATATTTTGGCAACTCCTGCTTTAATTGTTTACGGACAGAATTTGCGTCTACCTGCTGAGCTCTTAATTCAAGGATCTAGTGCCAGTTGATTAGATGTTTTGGATAATCTGAAAGAACATTTTAAACTTGTTCGATGGTCCATCAGTTATCATAATAATCCTAATACTGGAATATTTATTCCGAAGCAATTAAAAGATTGCAAGTTAGTCTTTCTCCGTTCCATAAATAAAAGAAATATTCAATAACCTTGCGACGGTCCATTTCAAGTCGTCGAAAAAGAGCCCAAATTTTTCAAAGTCCTGATTGATGGCATAATTAAAACAATTTTATTAATAGACTTAAACCAGCCATTATAAAAACACTTATCACCAACACAAACACCACCACTAAAACTAAAATGAATCATGTAACATTTAATTTATTAAGCTTAAAATCTCTCGGAGGGGGAGTGATGTAGGGTATCTACATATTGTCAATTTTTAATGAATATAAAAAAAAAAATTGAATATAATGTCAACGATTGTAAAAAATAGATTTATAATTTTTCTCATATTAAAAATAAAATTTTAATAAAAATTTATTAAAAATATAAAACTATAAAACGGGTGGTAAAAAGTTATTATCAGAAGATGTGGTTAGAGACTCTATCGAATATATTGGTTTCTTTTATAAACAATAGTTTGCAAAATGGCTATATTCCTCAATCAGGGAAAATATCAACAATATTACCAATCGAAAAAGTTAAAGACACACAAAATCCAAATGAAATAGGACCTATAAGTACACTGCCATGAGACGCTAAAATTCTGGAAACTATAATTAAATTTCAGCTTACAAACTATCTTGACAAAAACGATATTACTATATCTGAAGAATCCGGCTTTCGTAGTAAACAATCTTGTGAAGCCGCATTAAATATGGTTCTTGCTAATTGGAAAAATGAACTAAATGAAAAACACCATTATTTCTGTTTTTATTGACTTACAACGAGCATTTGAAACGGTGAATCGTGATTCATAAATTGCAAGCGATTGGCGTACATAATATGGAGTTAAATTGGTTCAAAAGTTCAAGTCGAAGGCAGAAAACCATAATTGGAACCGCAACATCTTCTGAAAAAGACGTGAATATTGGCCTACTTTCTCCACTGCTTTTTCTTATATATATCAATGATATAAATAATGTACTACAATTTTGCTCAATCAAATTAATCGCTGATGATGATCTAATAACAATTAGTGTAAAAGATGTAGATTGTAATAAAATCCAACGTGATTTAAATAATATTTATAAATGGCTATGTATGAATAAATTAAAACTCAAAGTAAAAAAAAACAAATACATGGTAATAAGGCGATGTAAAATTGAAAAAAATAGTAATAGGCAATAATAATTGCCGTAACCAAATAAATAAATAAAAGACTGTTCGTTTATTTATAACAAACTTTTACCTAAAACAAATTACATGATTACATGATACATAACTTCTCCCTTTCAATGTATATATAAGTTAATACCTTTAATATTGACGCTATGGAGCAATACTAATCATGAGAAACTGTGCGTCCACCCAATCATAACTGCAAACACAGCAAAACTCATTTCTTTAGAATGCTACTAATATTATTGTGAGAAACTGTCCGTTCACATAGATACAATGCAAATTCAGCAAATTCTGTTTCGTTTGGCTGTGTTTATAGAACATAGCTTGACAGGTGTTACCACGTATCGTATTCCATTTACAGATGCTTGTAGAATAATATAAATAATTGTAAATTAATTTAACAGTACAGTTCATTTTTGAATCCAATAAAGTAAAGACGCTATTCAGCGTAAACAAAAAAATATAATTGTTTTTTTTTTACCGAAAAAATAAATTAAATAATTGGCGCCCAACGTGGGGCCCGCGCTTATAAATAAATAAAATTATTTTTTAGTAATTTTAAAAAACACAACTTTTGGTGTTAAATAAAACACATTTCTGTGTAAATGCACACGTTTGTGCTAAGATTAATGCGGGTCCGAATCGTATAAAGTGGGAAAACACAATTTTGTTATTCCCCGTCACACGAGTTAAATATTGTTACCGACCTTAACCAAGGTTTCGGCCTCTGGTTCATGTTTTGCGTGTAAAAATTAAAAAAAAACTTTTCAATGAATAAATTTAAAAAAAAAGTATAAAATTAATAAAAACAAGATAGAAAAGTTCGATT
Source organism: Crataerina pallida (assembly GCA_949710015.1). Taxonomy (NCBI): domain Eukaryota; kingdom Metazoa; phylum Arthropoda; class Insecta; order Diptera; family Hippoboscidae; genus Crataerina; species Crataerina pallida. Next base: position 7,442,048 of record OX453294.1, read on the forward strand.
AAGACCGAAGCTTAAATACCCTTCACTTTTATTATTATTCAGGTAATTTTTAAACAACAAATAGTGTTTTTTTTATAGGCGTTTGCGTTATTTAATCACGCCCATTTTTGGCGTAGTGTTAGATAACGGTACCACTTATATAAGTTAATGCCACAAATATCGTATCGCCCTCTAATTCTAATTCTCATAAATTAGCCTTTTTATTACAAAAGCATTTCATGAGAAATGCCTATGTTACAGAACATTATTTTTCAAGTGCTCAGTAAAATCTGACACCACCAAACAACATTAGAAAGATCAATGCAAGAAACCACGTAAACTATAATTTTTTTATATTATTTTAAGTTGTCCCAATTTTTATTTTAATATAATGTAAGCATTCACGCAACAAATCACATTACAAGCATATGCACGAGCTGACCCGTCAGCATAATCTGTGATTCGTTGGTATAAATAGGATTAGTCTTAGAATGTAACAAGTTCAGTTTTTATACGGAATTTCAATAAAACAGACGTTGCTTTTCAGCAACTTAATTTTTTCTAAAAAACAAAAATAATTTTGTTTAATTGGCGCCCAACGTGGGGCCCGCGCACAAAAATTACTTTTCAGTAATACTAAAAAACCCAACTTTTGGTGTTAAACAAAACACATTTTTGTGTAAAAATAAATAAAACATTTTTGTTTAAAAAACGCACACGTTTTGTGCTAATTTCTGTCACGTCCAAACTCGCGATTTGAACACGTGTCCGACCAGATCCTAGGTTTTGGCCTCCGGCGCGAATTTTGCGTGTTTAAACAAAAAATAAAAAAAAAATATATACATATATCCAACAACAACATATAGATGACCTCACCACCCGGCCTAAGAGTAAAGATTAATAATATTAACTGCAACATCATCAAGAACGACATCATCAAAAACAACATCATCAAGAACAACATCAGCAACAATAAGGTTCAAACATGAGTTTTGTATTGCTGCAAGTCAATATTAACCTTTTACCAGAAATATTTTTTTTTGTACCACATTAGACATTAAATTTTATATGAAATACTGCATAAATTGCGATTACAAATATTGAATCCGAATACAAATTATATAGATTTTGATTTATTATACTAATATATTAACGTATTGATTGCTAAATTTGTAAAGTCAGAATGGCAAATCCAAATCCCACACCTCTCCTCAGACCGACCGTTTTAAATACTCAAGACAACCAAAATTCGAATCCGAATACTTCTAGATCGGAGTTAACAACAGCTGACACAATTAAATTTATTTAAAAAACCAACAAAATCAAAATTTTCTTGACCAACAAATTATCTCAGGAGAAATAAATGACTTAGAAAGAACACCGGACAAAGTAAAAAGCATCAGGGAATTTTCAGGAATTAACGTGTTATTACAGAAGATTTATAAAAGACTATTCAAAATTAGCCAAAACTTTAACTACCATTTTGAGAGGAGATAAAGGCAAAACATCAAAGAACGCGTCGTCTAAAATAGCAATAACACTAAATGAACATGCAGTGGAATCCTTTAATAAACTAAAAAATACGCTAGCTACAGAAGATGTAATCTTAGCCTATCCAGATTACAATAAATAATTTCAACTTACCACAGAAGCATCAATCCATGCAATAGGTGCAGTTCTAGCACAAGACGATAGACCAATAACCTTCATTTCTAGAACTTTAAGAAAAAATGAAGAGCATTTTGCTACAAATGAAAAAGAAATGTTAGCAATAATTTGGTCATTAAACAAGCTTAGAAATTATCTATATAGAACAGCAAAAGTAAAAATATTCACTGATCATCAACCACTTACATATACACTCAGTAAAAAAAATAATAACATGAAATTAAAAAGATGGAAAGCCATCTTAGAAGAATACAATTATGAATTAATTTACAAACCAGGAAAGTCAAATGTCGTGGCTGATGCATTATCTAGAGTACCATTGGGAAATCACATAAATACACTTACCTCAACCGTACATAGTGATGAAAGCACTTCGCCATTGTTAATACAAATAGCTGACGAACCAATTAATGTGTTTAAAAATCCTCATATCAATTTGAAATAATATTTCCCATATATCATAGACATACAATAGTAGAACCTTCTTACGATCAACAAAAGTTAACTGATCTACTAAAAAGATATTTAAATTCATCTATAACCAATGGCTTGAACACTGAAGAAAGTATCTTAGGAATGATACAAGAGTTTTATGGTTGGCATTTTGCAAACTACAAAGTCCGCTCTACCAGAAACATAGTTAGGGACATTACTGATGAAACAGAACAAGAGAACGAATTTATAACAGAACATAAACGAGCACATAGAAATAGTAAAGAAAACAAAAAACAATTATTGGAAATAGTCTATTTTCAAAAAATGCAGGAAAAAGTTAATAAAATTGTGAAACAATGTAAAATTTGTAAGGTGCAAACAGAACAAGAGAACGAAATTATAACAGAACATAAACGAGCACATAGAAATAGTAAAGAAAACAAAAAACAATTATTGGAAAGAGTCTATTTCCCAAAAATGCAGGAAAAAGTTAATAAAATTGTGAAACAATGTAAAATTTGTAAGGAGCAAAAATATGAAAGGCATCCGGTGAAACCAAAAATTCAGGAGACACCAATTCCACAATATCAAGGACACATAGTTCATATTGATTTATACTATACAGATAATCATGTTCTATTGACAGCAATTGACAAATTTTCAAAATACGTACAAGTAAAAATATTAAAATCTAGAGCTACACAGGATATAAAGAAGCCACTCATGGACATTTTAATGGCTTTTGGCATACCTAAAAAAATTGTAATTGATAATGAAAAATCTTTAAATTCCGCATCAATATTGCACCTATTAGAAGATCAATTGGAAATCGAAATATTTAAAGCACCACCTTATACGAGTACAGTAAAGGGACAGATAGAAAGATTTCACTCTACCCTGTCAGAAATTATGCGTTGTGTTAAGGCAGAAAAGATACATTCCTCATTTGAAGACCTTTTGGACAAAACGGTAATCAGATATAACTATAGTGTGCATTCCACAACAGTTGAATTATTTTTTGGCCGTAGAGTAGCAACAAACCCTTATGAAATTAATTTAGAAAGAGAAGAAAATAAGGAAAAACAGAACGCTGATCTTAAATATCACAATAAAAATAGAGAACAATTTAGAAATTATAAAGTAGGTGAAACTATTTACGTAAAAACAAACAAAAGAATAGGCAACAAATTATCACCCAGATATAAACCAGAAATAGACAAAGAAAATAAAAACAATACAGTGACTACAGAATCAGGAAGAATAATTTACAAAGGACTCATCAGGAAATAATATCCTATCCCATTCCTATTCCATATCCATCATACCTTAAGAAATAAATTGCACTAAATGAATAAGTAAAAAGAAATTAATAAACAAATGTATTACTATATAAACAAATATATATACTTTTTAAAGTAATTAGTGTTTGATCACAAAATCTTTTCAGATTGATCAAATAATGACCATAAATGATTTCATCGTAGAAAAGTCTTATCATATTAATAAAATCAAAGATATAAAACTATTAGCTAAAAATATATAACATTAGAATATTAGTAAATGCAAAGATTGAAATAAATAAGAGTCGAAGAATATCTTTTCAATTTCAGATTACTATTTGCCAATTACGCGGCAGAAGTGCAAATTCTTAATTATTCAAATGCAAAATTCATTGCTATAAAAGAAGGAGAAGCCAGAATCCAAGACGGCTCCTTCAAAATAATACACGAAATAAATTTAAGCAAATTTAAAGATATTGTAATAACAATCGAAAAGGATATTATAGAAAATATTCCCAAAACCAATCCCTATATACCCATTTTATTAAACCATTTAATTGAAGCTAAAAACATTATGCATAGAATAAATAGAAGTAAACAAAAAAGATCATTCGATTTTCTGGGTTCTGCATGGAAATGGATAGCAAGAACTCCAGACAAATATGACTACGAAATTTTAACAAATAAAGTCAATAATGTCTTAGAAAACAACAATAATCAATTTATAATAAATAAATTTACTGAGAAGAAAATTATTGAACTAAGCAAAATAACTAATAATATGTTAAAAATATTTTTAAATAATCAAACTGTAAGGAATGAATTAGCAATGACACTGAAATTCAAACTAGAAGTTCTGAATAGATAATTAAGCAACATTGAACATGCAGTTCAATGGTCAAAAGCGAACATTGCTAATTCATTTTTATTAAATCAAGTAGAAATAAACATAATTGAAAAAATGTTAGGAAAAGAAAATATACCATATCTAAATATAGACGAAATGTTAGAGTTTGCTGAAACAAAAATTGCTTTTAATAATGACGAAATGATTTATATTTTATCAATACCAACAATTGATACAGAAAATTATACAAAACTCCTATTATTACCAATAAAAAGCAAAATAAGTATTTTAAAAATCAAGTATGAAAATGTATTAAAAAATAAGGATAAAATATATGGAATTTTAAAAGAATGCGAAAAATGTAATAATTTCACTATATGTAATAAAAAAAATATAATAGACATAAGTAATATAACTTGTATACCGCCTTTATTAAGTAGTAAAACACATTTTTGTGAGAACACCACTACACAACATATATCTGATATCAAAAAAAGATATGATGATGTAATATTTGTAAACAATTATAAAGGGAAAATTTATGTCAATAATGATTGCATTGATCTGGATGGAACGTATTTAATAAGGCATCATAATAGTTCAATTAAAATAGATGAGAAATTTTTTAAGTCCGTTCATATGTCAAACAGTTATCCGTTGCCCTCAATTCTTCATGGACCTTCCAATAAAGATGGAATTAACGAAGTTTTATCTCTGCAGATGATAAATGAATTAAACACTAATAATACAAAAAGAATCGATTTAATAAAAAAACAAAATATAGTTCCTACAGCCACTATAGCAGCCGTATTGATTATCGAGGTAGTGGCTTGGTTTATGTCCAAATACCTATCAAAAAAATTCTGCCCTCCGAATAACTCTAATATAGTAATTCAAGAACCATTAAGCATCTCCAGCGCTGAAGAAATTTTAAGACGTTCAAACGGGGACGTTTGAAATTTAACGAGGGAGGAGTTAATGCCACAAATATTGTATCGCCCTCTAATTCTAATTCTCATAAATTAGCCTTTTTATTACAAAAGCATTTCATGAGAAATGCCTATGTTACAGAACATTATTTTTCAAGTGCTCAGTAAAATCTGACACCACCAAACAACATTAGAAAGATCAATGCAAGAAACCACGTAAACTATAATTTTTTTATATTATTTTAAGTTGTCCCAATTTTTATTTTAATATAATGTAAGCATTCACACAACGAATCACATTACAAGCATATGCATGAGCTGACCCGTCAGCATAATCTGTGATTCGTTGGTATAAATAGGATTAGTCTTAAAATGTAACAAGTTCAGTTTTTATACGGAATTTCAATAAAACAGACGTTGCTTTTCAGCAACTTAATTTTTTTTAAAAAACAAAAATAATTTTGTTTAATTTATATATACCAAATTTCAATTTTATAGGTATAGTATTGTGGGATATAAAATTTTTTTCGAGGTATGTTGAAATTTTTTTTATTGTTATTTCAATACGGAGCAGCGAAATTAAACTTAAAATAAGTAAGTATAAGATATCTCAAAAATTAGGACCGTGAGAGTGCCAACAACAGACGGACACACGGACGGACATATCTCAAACAATTTTTCTATTAATGCTGATGAAGAATATGTATAGTTTGTGGGGTCTCTGAGGCTTCCTTCGATGTGTTGTAAACGGATGATCAAAATTAATATACCTTCTTCCCTAAGGTGCAGGGTATAATCAAAACAAAAACTATAATTAAATTAATAAAAATAAATGTAAAATCAAATTGAATTTAAAGAAAATAAGAAAAAAGACATATTAATATGAAAAATAAATTCTAATAAAAAGTGACTGTAAAAAAAATTGTTACAGGAGTTGCAACCTAATTGTACTTTTACTTTTGTCCTTTATACGTATTTTCTTTTACGTTTTAATCTGAATAAAGCCTTTGAAGAAATTATTATCCTTTAACAAAGGTTATGGGCCCAGTTACATATTTCTGAATGTGCTTTCGGTTTTCATGTTTATCCGGCGTAGAAAAAAACATAATTAAACATAATTGATAACATAATTAAAATTAATTTTTGGTATTTGCGTTGTATTTAGATTCCTAAAAAAAAAAAATCAAAATGGCGAACAGTTTGACAAATATTGAAATGGTCAGAATTACGTCACGTGGAGCGTCCAATTACGAAGTTTATTAATAACTTTAAACTTGTGGGACCCCATTGTCCAAAATTGCCCGGAAGAGGAAAATTCGAAATCAGTGTGGGTAAAAGTCGATCAAAAGGCACTAGCAACAATTACGTTGTGTCTAAAGCCAAGTGAGTTAGTGCACATAAAAAACTGAAAAAATGCTAAAGATGCGTGGGATACTTTGAGCGCACTGTATAAGGCAGACACAGCTAGAAGGTAGGTGAACTTGTTCAAGAAATTAGTAAGATTTAAGATAACACAGATAAATGAGTTTTGCTTAATAATTGAAGAGTTAAAAGAAATAAATGTGGTTCTTAATGACGAAATTGCATTGTGTTGTTATGAAGTTTACCACAATCTATGAAAAGTTTCGTTGTTGCTGTGGAAAGTAGAGACAATTTGCCAAAAATGGAAAGTCTAATTTCGAAAATTCTAGTAGAAGAACAAAGGCAAGGCAAAAAACATGAGCTAAAAGCTGAAAGCGTATTTACCATAAGTTCTAAAAACGAATTAAAGAAAAATGTTTCAGCCAAAAGGTTCTACTTCACTCGAACTCAAACATTACACGTAACAACGTACAGACCAAGTACTTTAGATGTGGTAAAAAGGGACACATACGTGCGCAATGTAAAAATATCGCAAAAAAATTAGCGTTTAATGCGTCAGAACAATTTGAAAACTATGAATATTGGATAATGGACAGCGGAGCATCCTCGCATATGACCAAAGATGTTTCTTATTTTGATACGTACAAAGAAAGTAGACAAAAAATAACTCTTGTATCCGGTGAAAATATTTCTTCTGAAGGAATAGGAAATATAAAAGTGAACTCAAGTTACTCCAACATAACTCTTTATGATGTTTTTTACGTTTCTTCATTACACTCAAATTTCTTGTCTATTAGCAAAATTGTGAAATCTGGTAACACAGTTATTTTCTCTAATAGGAGGACAGTCGTAAAAGACAAACAAAACGAAGAGGTACTAACAGCTGTTATTGGAAATGATTTGTTTGTGGCAAATTTATTTAGACATAAAAATGAAAAACTTAGCGCATGTTCGGCGCAAAGTAACTTCAAGAAATGCATACAAGATATGGTCACATAAATAAGAACGATTTGTGCAAGTTGGAATATGAAAACTTGGTGCGTGGTTTAAAAATTGATCCACCTAAGAATTTTGACTGCGTCACTTGCGCTACATGTAAAATTACTGAAAAACCATATTGTTCTTTTTCCAACGTACACACGTCTAATGTTTTGGAACTGTTTCACACTGATATATGTGATCCAATCAACGTGTTTTCTTTGGGCGGCTCAAGATATTATATAACGATTGTTGATGATTGCTCCCGGTTTGTTACAACTTATTTTTTGAAAAATAAATCCGACGCTTTCGAAGTTTTTCAGCGGTTTGCTGCAATGGTTGAAAGGCAAACTGGGCAAAAAATTAAAATGGTTCGAAGCGATAATGGACGAGGGTACGTATATGCCGATTTTGAAAATTTCTTTAATAAGGCTTCATCAGAAAACCGTAAGCTATTCTCCCCAGAAAAATGGAGTAGCGGAGAGAATAAATAGGACCCTTATGGAAATGGCTCGCTAAATAAATCAGGTTTACCCAAATACTTGCGGCCTAAAGCAATAAATACGGCAACCTATATTCGTAATCGTTCTCCCACTAAAGTTCTTGAAGATGCGACTCCGTAGGGAAGGTAGTATGCCAAAATACCTAATGTGTCTCATTTTCGATCGCTTGGTTGTGATGTCTTTGTTTTGTCAAAAGGTCCAAGGGCTGGTAAATTGGACGAAAAAGGTACTAAGCTTAAATTTGTTGGCTGCAGTAACTGTTCAAAAGCATACAGATGTATTTTAGCGGCCAGAGACGTAATATTTTTCGAAAATTCTTATGAACAAGAAGAAAAACACAGAAGATGAAATAGCTGTGGTGCTGACCAATACCAACAAATTATCCACTACCGAATATATATAAAACGAGCAAGTGATGTAGATGGAGATGAAAGCATGTACGAGAGAATTCCTGAAGGTAACACTGAGAGTGAAGCTGACAATCAGTCACCTGCTGTCAAAAAAAAAAACATCATTGGTTGCAAATGGGTCTTTCCTATCAAGCGAAACCCTGATGGTTCGGTAGAGAAATATAAAGCCAGACTGCGATTTACGTAGACGATATGCTCTAATACAAATCCGTTGGCGAGCGGTACTATCCTAGAAAAATGCGAAAAAGAATGCAAAATACCAAATGTTAAGGATTATCAAATCCTTAATGGTTTTTTTTTTGCCATAGGTGAAGAGCTTCGAAAGCCTGAGGTGCGAGACTTTAACCCGCTAAACCACCATCTGCGTTTCCTCAACTCCTTTCCAGGACTCGGAGCCTTTTCATTATCGCTGCCGCCAGTTCTTGCACCGCTTGCCATCTGCACCTGGAAATGAGCATGTGCCATACGGTGTTTTCAGGGTTAGGAGTTTCTCCAATTAGTACGGCCAACTTGTTTCTCTGTTGCTCAAAGCGAGGGCAGTAGAAAAACACGTGACCTACGTCCTCTTCTACTTCACAAATGGTGCAGCAAGAGTTGTCGTCATGCATAAAACGATGCAAGTATGATCCAAAGCACCCATGACCCGATAGTAGTTGCGTTAGGTAGAAGTCGACCTTGCCGTGCCCGCGCAATAACCAATCTACTAATATTAGGTATTAAGCGATACGTCCACCTGCCATTTTCGGAAGAACTCCATCTACGCTGCCACTCCTCCTGTATACTACTAGGGGCCGACGCCTTGGGATAAGAGATATCTCTCCTTGGCGAAGAGGTCAAAGGGTATCAATCTACTAATCACCAGAACGGCATCCTCCGAGATTGTGCGGAAGGCACTGCAAATCCTTATCGCGCACAGGCGATAAGTTGATTTGATACACCTAGCGTACGATTTGACCTCCATGGCGTGGTATCATATTTGGCTTCAATAAAGCATTATCGACTTTACTACCCCGACTATGAGGCGTCTGCGATTTTCTCTAGGACCTCGCGTGTTTGCCATCAGTCTACTGAGGGCCGTGCTGATGAGGGCGGCTTTTGTACATACCTGCTCAAGGTGGGCTTTGAAGGATAGCCTCGTGTCGATCATGACACCCAGGTATTTGACTGCTTCTTTGGTAGTGATGTTGCAATGGCCTACCTTGATGGTCGCGCTTTCTCTTTTTTTTTCGACTGCTTATGAGTACCGTCTCTGTTTTTTCTTCTGCCAGAGCGTGGCCCTTGGATAGTAGCCATTCGCGAATAATGGTTATGGTATACTCCGCAATGTCAACAATGTCGCACAGTTGTTTGGCAACGACCACCACAGCTATGTCATCCGCGAAACTAATGATTTTGGCTTTGTTGGAAGTTCGCAGGCGCAAAACGTCATCGTACATGCAGTTCCAAAGAATTGGTCCCAAAACCGAAACTTGTGGAACGCCCCCGCTGATGTTTCGAGCTTTTTCGCTATCATCGGTCGTGTATGAGAGGGTTCTGTCTTCAAAGTAGTCCGGTATTATATTTTTAAGGTAGTTGCAGACCCTGCGTTGGTCAAGGGACTCCATGATGTGTTCCCAGCTGGCTGAGTTGAAGGTATTTCGAACGTCTAGTGTCACTATTAAGCAGTATTTTTTGGAACCACCCTTCCACCCCGTGCCCTCTATTGCATCACTCGCAGTGGATACCACTTCAGTTATCGCGTTTATTGTAGAACGCTTTTTGCGGAAGCCAAATTGCATGTCTGATATTCCATTCTGTACCTCCAAGGTCTCGGACAAGCGGTTCATATAATGCGCTCTAGAATTTTACCAGTTGTATCCAAGAAACAGATGGCTCTGTACGAAGTGGGTTCTCCCGGTGGCTTGTTCAGTTTTTGTATCAGGACGAGTTTTTGATGTTTCCATAGCTAAAGAGAAGAACCTTCGAGCAGGCATTGGTTGAAAATTTTAACAAACGCCGCTGGGTAGCTTTCGATGACGACTGTGATGGCGTAAGTAGGGATTCCATCAGGCCCTGGTGTTGTCTTCTTCTTTATCGACCTAGCGGCCGCCATGGCCTCGTCTTCGGTGACTAATTTTATGCTCGAGTATGGAACTTCGTTGCGAGTATAGTGAAAAGGAGGATGGTCAGGAAAGAGTGTTTCCACAATTGTGTTAACAAGGTTTGTGCAACCCCATGGGTTATTTTCCAGGTCATTAACGAGATTGTTGAAGCTTCTGGTTTTGCTCTTAATGATGGCCTTTTTTAGCTCCAACCTTTTGTTTTTTGTACAGTTACTGGGGTTCTAAATATCTAGGAGTATTTTTCGATGTCTGGTACAGCCTACAGAAAGCTCTAAATCTGGCATCATAGTATTAAATATTTCTTTCTCGAAAGTATTGCCTTTCCATCGTTGGCCCCTTAAAGGTTGGACTGTATTGGAAGGACGAGCGTCGAGGTTTATCTCGCAGATTATAGCGCGGTGGTCGCTATGAGTGTATAAGTCGCTTAGGCGCCATGAGGTTTTTGGGAAGAGATGGTTGTGAATAAACGTGATGTCAATAATAGAACCGTAGCCAGCTTTGGCGAAGATGTAGCCTGTATTAAGGAGGACCAGGTCTAAAGCCGCAAAACTCTCAAGTACTGTTTTACCTTTGGGACTTGTTATAGGGCAGCCCCACTTCACAGCCCACGCATTAAAATCTCCGGCAATAAATTTCGGACTCTTGTCGCATGCTTCGCTGTTAAGCTCCAGGATTACTCCATCAAAATCGGTTGTGCTCGTGTTAGGAGGAACGTAGCAGCTGTAAATATGCTGATCGTTTAATATACAAGTGGCGAAGCCGTTTTTGACAGCAGTGGCCAGCAGCTGCTTTTGTGGGTGGCCACAATACCAAATAGCGGCCTTCCCTGAAGCATCCTTAATCCAATTAGCACCTTTCGGGACCTTGTATGGTTCGCTTAATAATGCTAAGTCGATATTCTGTTCACGTACCGTTTGCGTTAGGAGCTCTTGCGCCGCTTTGCAGTAGTTAAAGTTTAGTTGGAGTATTCTCATTCTGCTTTGGCACTTGGACACCTTCTTCCGCCTAATGGATGGTCATAAGGCTTTGTGAGTATTTTGCATATGGAACAGGATGGCTGGTTTTTGCAATCTTTGGCAAAGTAGCCTTCCTCGCTACAGCTTAAGCAGCATTTGCTTCTATTGTTTTTGTTTTTACATTGTCTCAATATGTGACCTAGTTCCAGACATCTGTAGCATTTTATGATCTCTTGCTTTTCTCTAATGCGACAGAAAACCCAGCCGATTTTCACTTTATTCTTTTCGAGAAGTGTTTTGTCATCATCGAATGGGACCGAGAGCACGGCTGTTTGCGTGGAGGCATATGCTTTCCTGAGAGACTTAATGTTTTCTTTCTTTAGGCTCAAACCTACTTGCGAGTTTATTGCTTCTATTAGCTCTTCAGCCACAGTGATTTCGTCGATGTCCTCGATTTCTAGCCTAACCTCGTTAGAAAGCACTTTGATATTTGCCTGTTGGCCTAATACTTCTTCTATTTTTTCCTTAATGTGGAATTTGTGGCCTGGTTTTTTTGCAGTTTTAGCAATATTTCGCCATTTCTTGTTCTTCTAATTTTGTTAACATTTTCTCCAAATGTTTTTAAATTTTTGTCCGATTTTACCTTTTTTAGTATATCGCTGTAGCTTAGATCTCCGGTTTTTTGGATGACAATGGCGTCCGTTTTGAGCGGCAATTTCACTTTGGGTTTGCGATCCGTTGTTTTTTAACTATTTGTCAGGCGTTTTCACTAACAAGGCCTTTCGTAGAAGTGGGCGTGTTCAAATGCAGCCATATTTTTGCCCCTTACGTTCTGGGCTGCTTGTTTGCTTTTCTTGGCAGCCGAGCCATAGGTGGCGTCTTCTCTCGCTCTTTTAGGAACGTTTGGGTTCATTTTTAGTAGCGGCAAGGTTTGCGTACTGGCTACTTTTGTTTTCTTTCTGCTTTCTGCGCGGCCTCAAGTTCGAACGAAGCCTTTTTATGGAGGACGAGAAGTTCGTCAATGATGTCACGCATTGGTTGATGAATTGTGCGCCGACCGCCACCCTGCATACCAACCAGATCTCCTATTTTTTTTCCTAGTAAAGCAAAGGAATTGGAACCACTTACCGGATGCTCCTCGTTTACACCTAGAACCAAAGGAGGAGACGAATGCGACCTCCGTTGGCCTTGTTCGGGGGACCTTGCCATCAGCCTACTTTTACAGAACGCTGCCAATTCTTTATTAATATTCCGCAGATCGTCCTTGTATATTTTACTAAGCGGCGCGTTATTCACCGCTATCGACGCGTCTTTGTTTTTGGCTTGTTTGGAGATTTTAGCAGCCATCATGGGTGTGTTATTGGAACTCATAATCGCGAGAAACCCGAAAACACACCGTGAAAAAGGTGTATTTTATTTATTATATATAAGAAAACGCAAACAAATTATATACATTTATGCTTTGCTAAGCCTTTGAACAAAGTTAAGCTTAAGCTGCGTGAGTAAGGCACGCAGTGTGTTTTGCCCTTCGCGTATACACTGAGATGTACAGAGTTAGAAAACTGCAACTCTGTTACTATTTCTCCTTAGAAGATGGAGAATAAGGAGAAAAGTATGTATACCTAACTAGAAACGCGCGCACACACACGTATGTCAATGCACCAGCCAAATTAGGCAATAACAATAGGGTTTTTGCTTTTTATTTTATTATTCTACTTGTCACTAATTATGATTTCGCAACGACTTAATTAGAAAGTGAATGTTATCACGTTTATGAACAAAAGAAGGTGGAATAGCGAGCAAAATTGGGATAAAATTTTTATTTAAACTTTTGTTAAAACTTTAGCCCGTCTGAACTCTTTCGCTGTTCAACTCTATTTCAAAAGCCTTAATGGTGCATTGATATATCTGGCAGTCATTTCAAGGCCGGACATTGTGTATGCTGTTTCTCTATACCAAAAATTTTAAAAGAATTACGTTCATTTTTGGATCTTACATGTTATTACAAAAGATTACTCAAAATTAGCCAAACCCTTGACTATTAAGAGGAGAAAGAGGGCAGAATATCAAAAAATGCATCATCAAAAATAACAATATATCTCGATGAACAGGTAATAGAAACTTTCATTGATTCAAAAAATACTTAACTACAGAAGACTTAAGTCTATACGGATTACAATAAGGAATTTCAACTTATTACAGATGAATCAAATCATGCAATAGGTGCAGTTTTAGCTCAGGATAATAGACCAATAACTTTCATATCTAGAACGTTAAGGAATAACGAAGAGCATTTCACCACCAATGAGAAAAAATGTTAGCAATAGTTTGGTCTCTGAATAAATTAAGAAATTACCTGTATGGTACAACAAAAGTAAATATATTTACAGATCATCAACCACTCACATATGCCCTTAGCAGCAAAAAGAATAATATGAAATTAAAAAGATGGAAAGCCATCTTAGAAGAATATAATTATGAATTGGTTTACAAGACAGGCAAATCAAATATCGTAGCTGACGCACTATCTAGAGCTCCATATAACAATCATATTAATACTCTAACTTAGACTATGCACAGTGATGAGAGTACTCCACCAATATTGATACAAATAGCAGGAAAACCTATTAGTGTATTTAAAAATCAGATTTTTCTAAAAACAGGAGAAGTTTCGTCGAAACAATTTGAAATAGTTTTTCCAACGTATCATAGACGCACAATAATTGAACCAGCATATGAGAAATAGATGCCTAATGGTATCCACATAAAAAAAAAACGATTTAAAATATAATTTTATTATACATAATATTTTGAGTCCAATTTAAACGACTGAGTCCAATTTAAACGACTAGACAATAGATAATTCCTGAAAATTTATAGCTTATCTCTATGGCATTAAAATGCTTGTGACCGTGTGTATGTGATATGTGTTTTACTTGCAAATGCATTTCTTACAGATTAAGCATATGTATGTGTGTAGGTGGTATGCAAAATAAGCAGATTTCGTTCCTTTAATTTTGTATAAGTGTCATGAGATTGTTTATTATTTCAGCGGTGTTAAATTATCTATGTTTTTATTTTCGATACTTATTGTAATTATTGAATATCGTTTATAGACGTGGGAAGGCTATTGTTGCTTTCAAAAGCATTTCTTGTAAAGGTGTCATTGGTTTTTTAGTTAGAATATAGACAACGCAAAAATAGAAAAATCTGCATGTTGCATACTTCATTACCACCTATCGCAAATTGCGTATTTTATTATTCATTTTATTATGTGTTGGTCTCTTGGCATTACCATAACATCCTCCGGCGAGATTCGAAAGTCTTCGGATTTTTTAACCCTGCACCACTTGTGGTAAAGGGTATATTAAGTTAAAATGGCAAATGCCACACCCACCTTCAATTATACCCATCGATTCAAAATCAAGACCTGAATCGATTTAACCATGTCTGTCTGTCCATGTAAGTTTGAGCGCAAGCTATAGTTCGAGTTGTGTTGAAATTTCGCACAAGAACATGTATTGGCATAGAGTACACCCCTATTAAAACCCTAGACCGGATTGAACTATTTTTAAACCCCCTTCCCATATGAGGTCTTCTTATTTTTTGAGATATTTCGTTGATATGCGGTAAATAGATATGTATTGGCCCAAAAAAAAAAAACCTTCTTGAAAATGGATAGGATCGGACTATTTTAGAACCCCTCCCTATATAATAAAAATTTTTTTAATGTCATAAATAGATAGAAAATAAAACAAGATAGAGAAGTTCGGTTAAGACCTCCACCTTTTATAATCCTCCAAAAAAAACTTCCTATTGCCATATTTATGTATATGACTATTTCATGTACTTACCCAAATAGTGTTTTTTTAAATATAGGCGTTTGCATTATTAAATCATGCCCATTTTTGTTACAGTGTTGGATAACGGTACCACTTATATTTACACCAAATTTCAACTTGATAGGAATAGTATTGTGCAATATATAACGACGGTTGATCAAAATGAATATACCCTCTTTCCTAAGATGGCGGAATTAAAAAAAAATATCGATCGTGCCACGATGGCTGGACTATTGGCTATTAGGCAAAAGCTTTTAAATATAGATTTTAGCTTTAAAGTCGAATATTCGGGAAGTTGAGTTTTGTTTTTTTCCATTAAACTTGTATGAAGTGAAAAATAAGAGAAACGCAGCATAATGTGTTAAGGTCACGTGGATGAACTTTTGTCAATGCACAGCATTAAAATAAATTATAACGAGTTTTGTGACTCCCATATATAAGTGGGCATATTCTCTCAATTTATGTTTTTTTGAACTAATTTTGGAGCGTGCGGAGGTTCATAGGCAAGAATGTTGCGATTAATATGAATTTAATAATTTTTATTACATTGATTACAGAGTAGCAGCTGTTACATGTATGTAGCAGTTCCATTTAGCTGTGGAGCATATTATTTTGGTTTGCAATCGGAGGAACGTACCTTTAATTATTATGTTACAAATATATATATATAAAGTACTGTTGATACATTAACTGAATTCTTTTTATACCCTCCACCTTAGGGAAGAGAGGGTATATTCATTTTGATCATCCGCTTACAACACATCGAAGGAAGCTTCGGAGACCCCACAAACCATATATATTCCTAATCAGCATGAAAAGAGAAATCGTTTGAGACATGTCCGCCCAAATGTCAAATTAAAATTTAGCATACTTATTTTTAGTTTAATTTCGCTATTCTGTATAGAAATTGGGCAAAATCGGTTAAGAGACACGCCCACAATAAGCGAAAATCTTAACATACCTCGAAAAAAATTGTATTTTTAAAAAATTATACATCGCACAATACTATGCCTATCAAGTTGAAATTTGGTACAAATATAAGTGGTACCGTTATTCAACTCTGTGTCAAAAATGGACGTGATTGAATAACGCAAACATCTATAATTAAAAAAAAACACTATTTGCCTAAGTACATGATATAGTGCTATATATATATATATATAGCAACTTATTTTTTAGACGATTATAAAAGGTGGAGGAAATTTAAGCTTCTGTCTTAACCGAACTTCTCTATCTTTTTTTTTTTGCCTTTAACAAATTTTGTTAAATGCCAACTTTTTTTCATCATTATATAGTACGTTTCCTGAGATTAATTTTTTTTTGGTTAAAGAAAATGTAGTGATGTACACAAGAATCAACCTCGTCATCGATGGGCCCAACGAAACGAGGGCTGTTATATATTGAGTAAGTAGACAATTTTTTTTTTTTTTAGCGCATTCACATAAAGTAAAGTTTATGACAGAAGGTTTACCTTCAAATCAATTTATCACCTTAATGCCTAACACGCACAGAGGGTAGTTTACTATAATTATGTTTAACTGAATAATTTTAATCGTAATTATAATTTATAATCAATTAATTGTTTTTGTTTTTTAATTTGTTTGAAATTATATTTAAACTTTAATATTAGTTAGTTTTAGTTAGATTTAAGACCTCATCAAATTTTTTTTTATAAAACTTTTTTTTTATAAAACTTTATACGTTTTTTTTTTCGTAAAATGTTTAAATTATTATAACATATTCTTATCATCTCTGGCTAGTTTTTATAATTTTAAGTTTTATCTTATTTCTTGTTTCATAATTTCATGAATGCAAATTGAAATGTTCAAATTAGAAAAAGTCTCACAATAAACTTAAACTTAAACTTATCGATAATGAACTAAATTCGTCGTTTGACACAAAAACGTATTAGTAGGGGTGATCCTTAAATTTGTTTGCGTAGGTCACCAGGCAGGGATGGTATAAGAAAAGGGGAGATTCGAATTCCATCTAGGATTTCCCCAATGCGTTGGTACAGTCGGCGGGTCTGAGGCAAATATTCTAACATGTAGGTATATATAGGTATTTTTTTGGATGTATCTGTGTATTTTATTATCATTACTTTTATTATTTGCGTGAATTTGGATGCGGTATTGTGGTAAGCAAGAGACTTCGCCACCTTGTCTCGCGATTCACATCAGTGAATGATCGCCTTGCCACAATCCGCCTCAAGCCAAAATATTTCTATATTAGCCTAATTTGCGTACATGCCCCGACAGAGGATAAGAATGATGGGCCCAAAGAAAGCTTTTCTCGGAACCAAGAGCAAACAGATTATAGCTGCTCTTTCCATGACATTAAAATTGTTCTAGGTGATTTTAATGCAAAGATTGATAAGGAGAGCATCTTTGGCCCGACCATCAGTAAATTTAGCCTCCACGACACCACATCCGATAATAAAATAAGGCTGATTGACTTTGCCTGGGCAAGAAACATGGTGGTTAGTAGTACAAGACTCCAGCATCTCGACATTCACAAAGCGACATGGCTGTCACCTGATCGTACGGTTAAAAATCAAATCAATCATGTTGTGATAGATGGACGGCATGCTTCTATTGTCGTGGATGTGCGGACGTTTCGGGGCGCCAACATTGATTCGGATCACTACCTTGTTACAGATAAGGTCCGCACCCGTTTAATTACCGCCAATACCACAATCACAACAGACAGCTGTTGGTTACTCCACTCGGCTCTCTCAGCTACTTGCTGAGAGTCATTCTTCAGACCCTAACGCCTCCGCGCCGTGGACACTTGTGTCGCATTCGATGCGCACTGCCGCTTGGAGAGCATGCCTAGTGATTGGAATATGAAGCTAATAATGTTTAGCAAAATGACTTTGAGTGATATCAGGTCCTCAGTCAAAATAGGAACGGCCTTCTCTGAACTATTCAATACCAAACGAGGTCTCAATAACGTCAGCATGGAGATAAAAAGAGAATTATGTCTGCTAAAAGGTGCTACTTTGGGCTAGGTAAGCAGTTTAACAGCAAAGTCCTCTCTCGTACGACAAAACTTACACTCTATAAGACCCTCATCTTCCTCGTGCTTCTTTATGGCGCATAAGCATGGACTCTAACACAAAATGATGAGGCTCTTCTGGGCTTGTTCGAGAGAAAAATTCTCCGAAAGGTCTTTGGTCCTGCACGTATTGGCGATGAGTTCCGAATCAGAACTAATCTTGAGCTCTATGAGCTCTACGCTGACATTGACATAGTTCGTCGCATAAAAACTCAACGTCTGCGATGGCCGTTCCTATTTAGGTCACCTCGGCCGTATGGACGAAAGTGCTCCGGCCAGGATGGTTTTCGAAAGGGAACCGGAAGGACGTCACGTAAGAGGCGGGCCGAAATTCCGGTGAAGGGACCAAGTGTTTGATGCCCTGAAAAAACTTGGTGTACAAAACTGGAGAAGGCGCGCCAACGATCGGCCTACATAGGTTGTAATCGGCCAGCCATGATGATGATGACTTATTTTGTTTATTATATCTCTAGTGTCTTTTATAAGACTTTCCTTGGATGTGGTTTCCATGTACTTATAAAAAGGAAATTTGGAGTTGCAATTGTGTATGTAGATGAGCCAACCAAGGACCCACCCATTTCGGCAAGCTTAATAAGAGCCGGCAAGATGAGCACCCACGTGAGTTTGCAACCACCTGGTAGTACGAGCAAACACCATCCATTGCAAATACTACAAAATTACGTCCAACGTGGGGCCAATATCATTCCAGGCCTAACCTTTTACGGGTTTTGACTGGTTTTACCGGAAACAAACCTGGTCTTCATGTGCCCTACTTATCATAGTGTCGTTTTTTTTTTGCATCACTATTTTGTTTAGTTTCAGTTTTCTTCAGTTTTAAGCATTAACGCATTGACTTGTACGTAGATTGCTGTTTATCCTTTTGTGGATTTTAGCGATTGCAATTCTTTTCCTTTAGTATGGGTTGACCCGGAGTGCATGTGCAGGTTTTCTATATTACATACACTGCTTATTAGTTGTAATTCTGTATTTCTCTTCAATATTTCAATAAAACGTTCATGTAGTTTTTGCTGGATGCTGTAGTAATAAGATATGATTTTACTTATGATCGCTATTATAAATTGTTCGATTTTTCTGAAATTCATCCAAAACTTTTGTACTAGGTAGTATTAATATTAGTTAATATATATTGTTTCGCTCTTAAACTTTGTGCTAACCCAATTAATTTTTTTTTTGTTTGAGTCAATTTGGGTATGATATATCGCTTATTAATATTTTTTTTATTTCTTTGGTTATTATCATGTCAGTAAGACATAGTTTTTAAAATATTTCGCAAACAAATTTGAATTCATCACCTATTTGTTTTATATGTAAATCTAGTTTAAATGATATTAACGTGATCGATATCACACCATGTAAGCATAGCTTACTAATACTTCAACTTGTGCTTTGTGCATGAGACCGTGCACCTTGCCAGATGTAGTTTTCGACAACAACATCTCAGATAATACATTAAATCAAAATAAGGATGTGGAAAATTCTGCTGAAGGTAGTAAAAGTAATGGAGCAGAGGCCGGAAATGTTAATAATCCTAAGAGATTAGGCGCTGTGCCTAAACGAACAAAACCGGGACGGGGTAGATTAGCTAATGTGAGTAGGCCTGTAACCCGATTAAGAACACATGAACGAAAATTGTTCGAAACTAATATACGTACCTTTAGTATAAATATTTATCAAGTAAACTTTACAGAACCGGCCACAACTTAGATAAACAGGATTCAAACTCATTAAGCAGTACTCTCTTTTGTTGTAATCGTGATGAAATTAAAAATTTTATCAGACAAGGACAAGCTACGAATTTCCGACAAATGACTGACTTTATTACAAATCGTATTGAAGAAGGTTTACAAAACCATCTGAACAGATTAAATATAGATTACCATACCAGACCTTCTAGTGTTAACCCTAACTGGCATGATTTTTCTTCATTTACTGTACCGCAAGGAATTCCCGTTCTAATAATTTTTCTAGTTTTTCTATAACATCTAACAAAGTACCAGCCATTTATCGGGCTGAGTGGTTAGCTAAAGAACACCTTAGCAGTGATTAAAGATCACTATGTGATAACTTACATATTCTTTTAGCCGGTAAAGTTTTGGAAATTTCATAAGCAAAGTCCTCAGTTTTCTTGGGATACTTTTTGTGAGGAATTAAGAAGAAGACTTCATGAATACCTTTTGGACTTTGATATATGGGAGAAAATTAGAAAACGGAAACAGAAAGACACCGAACATTTTGAAGAATATCAAATTAGTATTGAGAATCTAATAGATAAATTACAAAGTCGAATATCTGAAACAGAATTAGTTCAGGTCTTATTGAGAAATGCTAAACCCAGTCTTAGATATGAACTTTTACATTTGAGGCTTAACACCTTGTCTAGATTGAGAGAAGAGATGAGGCGGCATGAACTATTTTTCTTTGATCATATAGGACAATTAATCCGATTTAAAAATAATTTGTTTAAAAATAACGTTTCAGAAATGAATTATTCAGATCTTGAAGACAATAGCTTTGATAAAAATATTTCTGAGCTTGCCCATAATCCCTTGGAAATTATCTGTTTGCGTTTTAGAACTTGGTACGGGCAAAGTCGAAAAGAATCTCGGAGCTCCTGAATTACATATTCTTAATGAGCATGACACAGCTAGTTTAAATTCGGTTATTGAAATATTTCCATCCTTTGAACGGGAAGGGTTAGGTAGAACGAGTGTGTTAGAGGATGTAATTGATGTGGGAGATACAAAACCTCCAAAACAGAGACATTGGCCTGTATCACCACTACAGAGAAAATTAAATAGATCACATGTTGCAATTAGGCGTTATCGAAGAATCCAGTAACTGTGTTGTGGTTAGAAAGGGAGCTAAAAACCGTTTATGTTTAAATGCTCGTCTCATTAACAAACATACTGTAAAGGATGCATATCCCCTACCTCATCTCGAAGGCATAATGAATCGATTGCCACCTGCTACGCTTATTACTGGGTTAGATATGAAACATGCCTTTTGGCAAATTACTTTAGAGGAAAAATCTAAACAATTTACCGCGTTCACAATTTCGAATAGGTCACTGTATCAGTATACAGTGATTTCGTTTGAATTGTGTAATGCTCCTCAAACTTTATGCCATTTAATGGACCGTGTCATTCCTGCTCATTTACGTAATCGTGTTTTTGTCTATCTTAACGATTTATTAGTTCTATCTGATGATTTTGATTCGCATCTTCTTTTGTTACAAGAAGTAGCTTGTGTCTTAAAAAAGCTAATCTGACTATAAACATTGCTAAGTTGAATCTAATCACGGATGGTACGTATTTAATTTATTGATAGATGCGGTCGGTATATTGCAAGAAAGAGCAAAGCTAAGTATTCAACGTTCACATGAACAGAACAATGGAAGAAACAACTTACATAGTCCTAAAATTACCTTTGTTCCCGCTGAGAAAGTTCTAATTAGAAACTTTGTTCAAAGCAGTGCTTGCAAAAGATTCAATGCTAAATCAGCACCTACATTTAATAAGGGGATTGTTATGAAAAAGGTCGGCCCACTTTACTATAAAATAATTGATGAGGGCAATAAAACATTAGGTACTTTCCAAAATTTCCAAAAATTATAGACATGCAAAGGACATGCAAAGGACATGCAAAGATTGACCAATCGACAAACAGTTGTTTAATTCATACTTCAAGTTTTTGTTTTGCCAGATAATGTTACGTCGGTAAAACATAATAACATTATCTGTAACATTAATGTTACGTCGGTAAAACATAATAACATTATCTGATGTGTAGTGAATAATTTGAATCAGATGAACGCCCTTTTACGTTAAGATGAAGTTTGAAGGAAAATTTCCCTTAATTATTTTTCTTCTATCACTTGTCACTATTCCGAAAAAAAAATAATCGATCGTGCCACGATGGCCGGACGTATGTCATGTTGTGATTGGCTATTAGGAGCTGTTGGATATAGATTCTAGCTTTAAAGTCGAATATTCGGGAAGTTGAGCTTTGACTGTGAAAGGATCGGACACGAAGACACTAAGCAGATTTTAATTTTTTTCCACGTGTTTTTTTTTTCTATTAAACCTGCATGAAGTGCATGAAAAATAAGAGAAACGCAGCATAATATGTTAATGTCATGTGGATGAACTTTTGTCAATGCACAGCATTAAAATAAATTATAACGAGTTTTGTGACTCCCATATATAATTGGGCATGCTGTACATGATTCATTGCCGATCTTGGCTTCTCTCAACTTATGTTTTTTTGAGCTAATTTTGGAGCGTAGTGGTGTTACTAATATGGCACTCGTTATGTTGATTAATTTTGGGAGCTCATAATATTTCATATATGGATTGAAGAGGTTCATAGGCAAGAATGTTGCGATTAATATGAATTTAATAATTTTTTTGGTTATGGAGAAGCAGCTATTTCATGTATGTAGCAGTGTCATTTAGCTGTGGAGCATATTATTTTGGTTTGGAATCGGAGGAACGTAACTTTATTATACTACAAATATATATATATATAGTACTGTTGATACATTAACTGTATTTTTTTTTTTGCTTTTAAAAATTTTTTTAAATGCCAAGGTTTTTTTTTCATCATTTTATAATACGTTTCCTGAGATAAATATTTTTTTTTTTTGGTTAAAAAAAATATAATGGTGTACACAAGAATCATCCTTGTCATCGATGGGCCCAACGAAACGAGCGCTGTTAAATATTGAGTAAGTAAACAAATTTTTTTTTTTGCATATTCTCATAAAGTCAATTTAGTGTATGATGAGAAAATATACTTAAGTGTTTTTTAGTTGCAATTGTGTGTGTAGATAAGCCAACCAAGCCAAATTAGAGTTAGAAAGATGAGCACCACGTGAATTTGCACACACCTGGTAATATGAGCAAACATCAACCAAATTGCAAATACTACAATTTTCACTTGTTTTTTCTTTAAATTTAAGTTTGATATTTATTATACCCTCCACCTTAGGGAAGAGGTTTTGATCACAATCCATATACATTCTTAATCAGCATGAAAAGACATGTCCGTCCGTGTGTCCATCTGTTGTTGGCACTCTCACGGTTGTAATTATTGAGATATAAAATTGATACTTTGCATACTTATTTTTATTTCAATTTCGCTATTTCGTATTGAAAGTGGGCAAAATCGTTTAAAAGACATGCCCACAATAAACAAAAATCTCAACATACCTCGAAAAAATTGTATTTCAAAAAAATTATATATTAAATACTATGCCTATGAAGTTGAAATTTGATATTTACATAAGTACATAAGTATTATTGCGCCAAAAATTGGCGTGATTAAATAACGCAAACGCCTATAATTAAAACAACAACACTAGTTGTTGTTTAAAAATGGTGGAGGGTATTTAAGCTCTTAGCCGGATTTTCCTTTTTTTTATTTTATATATAATTTTGTTTTTGACAATTTTTAATAAGTTTGTCTTAATATTTTTTTTTTAGAAAATCACTTCTGATACCATGTTGTTGCTTGTCGGGTATCGCAACAAGACTGTTCGTTTATTTATAACGAACTTTTACTTTCCATGATTATATATACATAAAAGAGATAACCATAAATATGCATTCTAAATTTCAAGTTCCTAGGTGAACTTTTGTGGCAGATATATATATTTTTCTCAATGCAAATGGCTTTTGACCCATTTTTCCCAATTTAAATAGCGCCATGCGTGCAAAAGCTAAAAGTACCAGCACAAAATTTCAGCTCAATATCTTAAAATTTACGACTGTAAGAAAGCCAACAAGAACGTACATGTCTAGATCGATTCAATTTTTGATGCTAATCAAGAATATATATATATTGTGAAATATTAGTGTAGAACTTACACTAATGAAATAACATCTTGCTTGTTTCGCCTTTCATAAACTTTTAATAAACTTTTAACTTCATCTACAAGCAACATAACAAAATCATTAATTGTAGTTGAAGATAAAAAAAGAGGAAATGCCATTTCCCTTATTTCTAAATCGAGTTATGTGTTAGGCCATAAAAGAATCGAATTTAGATATTAGCTCAATGCAGCTGATAACTTGTAGAATCAGAGTGAATTAACGAAGTCTTCTCATATTTTTTCCATTAGTAAGCTTCTTAAAATATTTACATAGATGAGCGGTTTAATTTGCGTTTGTCTAGTTTTTTCCTAAATGTAACTTGGTAGAAGTTGATGATTCTGTATTACTCTCTGTTAACTATTGTGAATATATAGAATTTTTACATAGAATAATACGTCTGCAAGAGATTATAACTCTTAAACGAGTAATGTCGCACCAACCTTCAAGGATCAATTCAGAATTAAAATTTGAATATATTTCGTCTGTCTAACTATTCATGTCCATGCAAATTTGCAAGCTACAAAACCACTTTCCATATAATGAAATATCGCGAAGCATCTTATCATTGCATCACGTATACTGACATAACTAAACTAATTGTAGCATATTTTAAAATAAATAATAAATAAGGTTTTGATATAAAAAATCAAAAACTGACCTCGTGCTTCTCAAAAAGTACAATAAATAGAAAAAACAGGTCATTTAAAAAAGAAATTACCATAATTGTAGCATAATTTAGCTTAGTGGTATAGGGTATTAAATGTTTGGCTTGCTCGACTGTAACATTTTCATTTGTTTTTATTATATTTTCTTCCTTTTCTTACTTTTCAGTCACTCTCTTTCTATATTCCGTCAACTTTGTTTTTTATATAAATAACTAATAATTTTTTAAAAATTTACAACAACCCACGAAATTTAAATTGTAGTAAAAAAATACTTTTAGAAATTACATGGAGTAATTGTGAACGAATAAAATCTAGCGCTTTTCGAAGCTCCTTAAAATCTCGCGCCACCACATTGCTGCCATATGTCGTACAGGAGCGGTGATGGGCATCCTCTTTCCTTTGACAGCGTAAATGTGGTACAAACAGCCGCTCTGGATATTCTAGGCATAAGGATTCAGTGCGACATCCGCTGGACGGAGCACTTGTTCGAAATTTCTAAAGAAGTAGTCAAGAGCTTCGGATTTTTAAAACTGTGTAAAAAATACTTTACACCATCTGACGTTTGAAGCATATACGCTGCCTCTATTTGGCCGCAAATAGAGCATAATTCAGACGTGTGGGCGGGAGCATCGAACACATGTTGGAGGTTCTCGAACGCAAGCAGTGAAAAGCTATGGTGCTTATAGGTGACGAGGACACATCAGCACCGACGCAATGTGAGCTTTGTTGTGCTTAAGTACAGGTACTTCCATGGCATGTGTTCTATAGAGATAAAAGAGACGCGTCCTCCGCTAAAACCCTTCAAAAGGACAACCAGGCTTGCTCACAGATCTCATCCATTCATTATGGAGTTGTCGGTGCATCGCGTAACACATTACCGAAACGGTTCGTTCTTCAACCGGGGTGTTCGCCTCTGGAACCACCTACCTCCAGAGGTGTTTCCCACTATTCCGAGTGTGCGCAGATTCAAATCGAATATCTACTATCCTCCTCCCTCTAATCTGTGCTTGCATGTGTAGGGGTCATCTCCTGAGTGAATGGTTAAATAAAATAAAAAATAAAAATCGGTAAATCAGAACCTAAATAGCTACGCATGTATTTTAAAAATGAATTAAAATTGTATAAATATACTTTTCGTGCTGTAATTTGTACTAATTTTTAGTGCAAACAAGTGAAAATACTGACTTTTTATATCCCACACCACAAAGTTCTATATATTTTTTATGAGTTTTTGTAAATTACGGGCGTATCTGTTATCCGACCGTGCCCATATTTGGCACCTCAATGGATGATTTAATTATTAATATGTTCACTAATTTTTAACTTTACATTAAAAAAAGTTGATAAATAGATTTTCATCCATTGTGAACGGAGCGTATGTCCGATTTTGCCCAATTTAAATTTACTTTAAATAGCGAAAACTTGTACTGTCAATATAGTGCCAAGACGAACACATACTGAATCTATAATTTGTAAACTCTTAGTATACCTTTATAATATATAATAAAATATTAGGGTTTTATTATCGCATTGCATAAGCAAAAAGACGATTTGGATTTATCGGTATAATTCAAGTTTTTCAAATATTGAAAATAACTATTAACTAAATATTAAAAAACGAATAAATATAAAAAAGTAATAAAATGAATAAATTTATACTCGCAGTTCCAAAAAAGTAGTGAACATGCTCTTTTTTCCAATTCCGTCGTGGATGTGTTTACACAACTGACACAATGTTTTGATGTCGTTAGCAAGCTCGAATGTCCCGATCCAGAGATATGGAAACGTTACATGAGACGATTTGCCAAAACTATCCTCAAAGTACTGACGGCTTATGTCGATATAGTGGAACGCGAATTCCCAGATCATATGAAAGACGAACGCATAGTAAGTGTATGAATAATGGAGAAAAATTTCTTATTATGTACAGTTACCTTTTTTATCTCTTTTTCAAGGCTTGCATACTTATGAATAATGTGCAGCAACTGAGGGTACAATTAGAAAAAATGTTTGAATCAATGGGTGGGGATAAACTAGAGGAAGATGCAGCTAATATTTTAAAGGAGCTCCAACAAAATTTAAATAATGCCTTAGATAATTTAGCTTCTAATTTTGCATTAAGGTAAATTTTTATATCAACGCTTAAACTTGGTTTATTACTGTTTTATAACTGCTTATGTTATTTTAAGTTAACAAATTTTTAAAGTGTTTTTAAAAAATTTTATACTTTAAGTACTAATTGCTTACAATTAAAACTACAAACAATTTTTCACATTACATTTCTATAAATAACGTATCGTTTTGAAAAGTGTTTAATAATACAAATATAGGTGTAAGAGTGACTCTTTGTGCCCTACACCACTTGTGGTAGAGCGTAGATATATTAAGTAGGTTTGGATGTCTTTAAATCCACCTTTTATTACACTTTTGGAGCCGCGGTTTTTAAATTTTTTTTATAAAATTTGGTAATACTGAAACTGGTTTGAATATTTATGACAACTATATAATGAAAACAAGCAATCTGGAATCCTTTTACAATAATAAATTGCTGTGCCTTTATGGATGAAGTTACCAAAAAACTAATAATTCTATTACAAAAGCAAAAATAATTATATCTTATATATATAAAACTAACGCGTTAGGTGCTAATAACTTATAGGGATCACCAAAAATTAGAATCACCCTGAAACGGGTGAAGTATTTGCAAATTACCTAGAAAATTTGTTTTTACACAAAAAAATTAATAATTTACCAAATACTATAAATAAGCTTGTTAATGTACTGTAACGGAACTCCGGACCTACAAGTTTAAAGTAAGTGGTGCAAGATATAAAAAATTAAATAATTATTATGAACGAATTTTTATTTAAGAACCTAAAACGTATTTAAGTTGTATTCACGATTGAGGCTTGCTGATATGATTTTGTTCTAGGTGATTTCAATATTCCTGAGGAGCTTGGTTACTTTCCACTTGTTCATTATCCCTCTGTATATGATGATTTTTTTTAGCTTACCTTTAACCTCTGTTTAACGAAGTTAAATCACGTTTTCAACATCAATAACCGATTTTTTGACTTATAATTTCTAATTTCTAACTTAATAGTCCTTCGTTCCAATAAATTTATCCTATCAGAGGATTCCTACGATCTTCTTATTTCTGTTTTACTAAGCGTTCAGTTTAAAAAAAATCTTATAAATCAAGTGAAAATATTATAATCGGTCAAGCCCGACTATTAAATACCCTACTTAAATTGCCCTACGAGTTCGAAACCGGTCCAACCGGTTGGTCAAAGCTGAAATCTTTCAGCATACATAGAATCACACATTTACATGTACAAATATACACAAAATCCTTCGAAAAATTTTATTTTCTATACCTACTTGTATTTTCAAAAATTTCAAAATGATATATGTCAAAAATTTTTTTAATATTTTGTTTGTTTAATGATACATGTTCTTGCACCAAATCTCATAGAAATACCCCAAAAACTAATAGGACCTCATATAGGGAGGGATTCTAAAAATTATCCAATGCGATCCATTTTCAATAAGATTCCACCTTGGACCAATACATGTTCTTGTACTAAATTTCATCGAAATATCTCAAAAAATAATAGGATCTCATATGAGGATGGGTTCAATGGTCCAAGGTGGAATCCAATGGTCCAATCCGGTCCATTTTTAATAGGGTTTCCCATGTCCGTGTACTAAATTTCATCAAAATATCTTAAAAAAAGCGACCTGTAGCTTGCGCCGGACGGACAGACAGACATAGTTAAATCGATTCAGATTTTGAATCGATCAGTATAATTGAATATGGGTGTGGCATTTGCTATTTAGGACTTATAAACTTTCGCACAAACTTAATATACCCTTTTTACAGGGTGGTGCAGGATATAAAAATTCATTTCATAACATATATACATATATATACTGAAACTTACTAACATACCACGCATGACGAGGCGAACATATATATATAATATGTAGGGAAAAAATTAACATCACTATAATTGGTTGACAGTGTTCAAATAAAAGCTATGGGCTACTTTGTCTACAAACCATGTAGATTTGATACGGTCATCCATCCTTTCACTACATAGAATAAAACGTAACTTTATCTACACTTATATGAAAGTGCAATATAATGGTGGTATAGGATTGTAATATTGAAATGTGAATTATTGATATAAACTATTTGCGCATGAAATTGCACGAGTGAATTTGGGGTAACTGATAAACACCTGCTGATAAGAACTCGATGAGGGTGAGTCAACACCAAATCGCCAGTCACTAAATATTTATTTTTCACAATATCTAATATATTATTACAACTCAATATACTTCAATATAGTCAGGTGAAAAAAATTCATTTCCTAACATATATACACTAAAATTTACTAAATGGTATGACTTTGAACTTGAATAAATGTAAAAAATTTACATTTTCTAGGTCCGCTTCTCCGTCTTTTTATCAGCAAGCTGGAAAGTTTTTCATTCTTTAGGGATTTCGGAGTTATTTTTTATCCATTAAATTTTAATTGCATATACTTTCCGTTGTTAACAAACTTGGCTTTGCG
Organism: Crataerina pallida; assembly: GCA_949710015.1. Taxonomy (NCBI): domain Eukaryota; kingdom Metazoa; phylum Arthropoda; class Insecta; order Diptera; family Hippoboscidae; genus Crataerina; species Crataerina pallida. Next base: position 7,471,535 of record OX453294.1, read on the forward strand.
AAGCGCTGGTCGAAGGAATTCATCGATCCTTTCGTACAATCGATGCAGTGGTAGTTTGGTAATCTAATTTTCACGTACATATTATAAGGTAATTTGTCGTTGTTGGCCATTGGGTTAAGCCGCCGGCTGCAGGGTTCACACTTTGATTTAAATTTACCTTCTTGTTTGTATATATTTTCTACACTGAGATGGCACGAGAATTATCATTACTATGACAACAGAAAATGTGGCAGAAAGCTTTTCTTATATTTTTTTAATGCATGTAAAATATTTTATTTAACAATATCAAAAACGAATTTCTTAGATAAATAGGTTTAAATTATTTCTTTAATGAATTTCATTGAACCAAATTTATTTCTCTTTCAACGAACCAAATCTGATGTTACGAACCACACTCTTCACAATTGACTCAAGCTTCTCCCTCTCATTTTTTTTTTTAACCAAACGCAGTCAGCCAATTCTTATATTTTTCTTCTCTTAAGTTGACACCAGTGTTGGTGATAGTAATTTTTTAATGTTTCTTATGTGTGAATTAAATCGATATCCGTTGATGTTTTCGAACATATGATCTTATTTTTGTTGTTAGGGAGAAAAATAGATTCGAATTTTCTCCCTTACAATATTGACCTTATCAAATCTGTGCAGAAAAATTTTTTAAGATTTGTATTACGTAGGTTGGGTTTGGATCCTCAGCAAAGATCCCTACGAAAAGCGCCTCAAACTCATAGACTTGCCGCCTCCTTCGAATAGACGGCACTTGGCTAGGGATGTCTTTTTTATTAAACTGTTGCAGGGTAATATAAACTAATCTGTTTTACTTGGTGAACTGAATATTAATGTTCCCTCACTAAGCAACAGGCGTTTTGTTTTAAAAGTTGTCACAAAGTCGAACCAATTAAGAGATGTTTTGTTTTGGTTGCCAGCCCAATTAGGATTTAAAACAAAGTTGGAAATTCAAAATTTTTGCTTAAAGATATAATTTTATTTAATTAGGTTCTGTCGGTATTATCGATAACCGTTTGCCTTGACCTTTGAGGCAATGTCATATTCCCACGTTCATAAAAATTATTATTTTTGCGATAAAAAACTGAATTGAGTGTGATTTAAAATCATTAGCGTCATTAAAAATTTTACCATTTAAGGAATTCTGCATGAAATGAAATTAATGATAGTCCAAAGGCCTGGCCAAGGACAGAACTAAAAGGCGAATGTGATAACACATTCCAATCTAGATCCAATAAATTTTTTGCGAGTGACCAAAGATGTGTGGGGCTTTGCATTCATTCACTATTCATCCTTTTTAAGCCCACCAGACTAACAGCATATTAATTTTTTGGTGAATTTCTGCTATTGATGACGTTTGGACTGGATCGTCTTGCATCACGCACGATCTCTTTCAATTAATTTTGTTTTAAACTATCTACTTTTAGTCGTAACTAAATATTTTTTTCAGAAATTGATCAATTTCGAAATTCATTCGCCAAATTCATTTGGCGAATCTAAAACATGACTTCTTGACGTAGTCAAGCTTTCTATACCCTACACCTCAGTGATGAGGGCATACTAAGTTTATTCTTCCGTTTGCAACATCCAAAAAGAGGCGTCACAGACCCTACAAAGTATATATATTCTTGATCAGCGTCAAAAACTAAATCGATTTAGAAATGTATGTCCATGTGTCTGTGTGTCTGTCTGTTGTTGGCATTCTCATGTGCGTAAATTTTGAGATATTGAGCTAATTTGGGCACTTTTAGTTTTTGCATGCAAGAAACACACCCACAATCTATAAAAATTTATTTACAAAGAAATTGATTAGAAGGTCATTACTGATACAACATTTAAAAATCTATTTATCTGCCACAAAAATTGAGCTATAATTTTAAAATTTTAAACGAACATCTATAAATTAGCTTAATCAATATGCCAAAAATTGGCATAATCAAATAACAGATACGCCCACAATTAACAAAAATCTATATATCTGGCACAAAAGTTGACCTAGTAACTTAAAATTTATGTTAATTATTAGATATGCATATACATAGTTATACAATTGACATATGTGCCAAAAATGAGTGTGGTCAGATAACATACTCGCCCAAAATCGACAAAAAATTTTATATTTGACACCAAAGTTTATCTGAAAACTTTAAATTTAGTGCACTTATTAAAGGTTAGCTTATTTACCGTTGTACCAAAATTGGCATAGTCGGAAAATAAACACGCCCACAATTTACAAAAATCATATGCAACGTAAAAGTAGGCTTGCAGGCTGAAACGTAATACGTATACTATTTGAGAGCGCAAAATTGAGCTCTTTCTCCCAGAAATCGCCTATTTACTTTTGTGGTCCCGAGGACTACTGTCCGCTTCATACTTTTATAGAGGTGTTATTCTATTGCTATTTTCTCAAGTACCCTAAACAGAGACTTCGGCACAGTTCCTGAGATAATTACCGGAAGTATTCTCAACTACTTTACAGTCCATTGTGTCTTTATTGTGTCCGCCAAAGGCATATATTTTTCCATTTTTTCTTTATACTTATCTAAAATATTCTTGTCATTTGAACACTTGACGCTTTTTTTTTCCAAAGCATAATGTCCGGCCTGTTATTTGGCACGTTTTGATCCGTAAGTATGGTACGGTCCCAGTATATAGTTGCTTGGGGCTTGTAATTGTAATATGGCTGTTATTGTAGCTGTATTGCGTACCGTATCGCCAGCGCTTGGTGTAATATACGGCACATAGCATCATGCCCGTCCTTATATTCAGTGTTAGCCATTTGAGTGCATCCAGAGGTGGTGAATGTCTTGTACCGCCAGACATCCGTTTATACAGTTTATGTTTTTAATCCCATTGTTGCGAATAATATTCTTTTCGTAGTTTTGGTTCGAATTACCTGGTCCCGGATGGCTATTATGAAGACCTCTGTTTCAGAAAATAAAGTATCATTTACAAGCCAGTTTGTCAACACAACTTTGCATTAATATTTACGGGTATTTTTCATGTAGCGGTTTACTTAGCCATTCATTTACTTTTTTCTCGTCCGCTTTGACATTTTCATTGTTCTCGTTTTTTAGTCTGAGAAGCGTTTAGTTGTCAGCTTCGCACAAAGTCCTATACGATATTGAGGTTTCTGCTGCAGTTTTGAAGCATTGACGCAATGAGTTTATTTGATTAATTGGCTCGTTCACGATGTTTACAATTCCTCTGCCTCCAAGCATTATGGGGATGGTGTTTCATAAGAGTTCTTATCTTCCTCTGCAAAAATGCAATGTCAGTTTCGCTCCATCGTATTATTTCGAAGCAATAGCATAAGAATTCATGGCGTTTATAACGTTTTTAGCATTTAGACATTTAGCATTTAGATATGCCATAAATATATTATGAATTTATTGTTGTGCCTGGTTACTTATTATAGCATCAACTGTGAGCTTCTTTTTGCATCCTTTTGCCCCTTTCTGACACTTCTTTTGTTCCACTTTTATTATGTTATTTTCTTCGCAGTGCTTTTGAATTTTTCTAGCTTTACATGCTGTCATTATTTTGTAGAGGTAGACACGTTATAGGCAGGGTGTTTTGGGAATCTTTTGGTACTAAGTATGTGGTACCCTCTGATGATTTATGTAGTGTGAATGCTATCTAGTTTCTTTATCCAGAAATTCTGTTTTTTGTTTTCGGTCCTGGAGAAAAAAAAATCTTCGAACTATCCGTGTAGTTGATATTATTACGGCTTTCTGCATATCCTGCCATAGAGTCTTTGGAAGATCAATTTCTCTGAGATTGCTATGGATGTTTCTGGGAATGAGTGATTGAGGATGCCTACAGATGACACACCCCACTGATTTTTAATAGCACTAGCTAATGTAGTGTATTTTACGATCTTTTCGTGATTTTTACTTTGCATGTTGTTATTGTCCGTTTTTTCAAAAGCCTAATGTGGGGCCTGTTAGCTTCCATAATGTAATCTATATATATCGTTTTATCCCAATAAAGCCTGCATATTTCATTTTCTAGCACAGTGTGCGGATGGTATTTATAATAAGGTCCTTGATGTTCAACCAATTTATATTTCAGTGCTATTTCTTATTTATTATTCTACCACAGGTTGTGGTTGGTATTTGTAGTAGGGTGTGTTACTGACACATGTCTTATATTTTGCCCAGAGCCTCTAATGAATTATTTTGTTCACTTGGTTCTGTCTGCTAAGGTAGTCTGTGTTCGCTAGCGTAGTACAACCCGAATGATATGCTATATAGTTTCGCTTGTTCTGCAGCATTGTCGACATATATTTGTGACAGCCTTCTGCCGTAATACGTATTTCCTGTAGTTTAATGTAGCTATTACTCTGTTCTGGATCGCAATCATAAAACCTTTAGTTTCAAAGAAAAGGTTTCTTCTGTCTTGCCAAATGTTTGTCATTTTTCCATCGATATGATCTCTCATTATCTTGTTAATGTGCGTTCCATACAATTGTTTCTGCATCCATTGGTTCATCGCTTGCTCCTGTGTCGCTATATTTACGTTGAACAAGTAATTGCTGAGAACAAGGGGTCATTTATTATAGTTTTGATAAGTTCAAAGTCTGTCCAGTTTCTGAAGCATGATCTTCGCTAAATAGAATGTTTAGTTGGAAGGTAAGGACCTTCAACGCTATACAAAACCAAAGGAGGCTAAGGGCATTACCTTGAAGAATGCCATTTTTTAAGGGTATATGTTCACTTGCTTTCTTCTAACAATCCAATTTGTTGTGACGTAATTCAGAAACTCGATGACAGTTTAGTTGACATTATGCATTTTCAGCATTTCAATTAAATATTCGTGCGGCATAAAATTGGTAGCAGATATAAATATTTTTAATAATTGTGGCCGTGCCAAAAATTCAGGTTTATAGCTTATTTTTTGTGGCAGATAAATAGATTTTTATCGATTGTGGGCGTTGATCCTAGCGATGTTGCCAATTTTAAATAGCGATCTGCGTGCAAAAACTATAAGTGCCTGTACAAAATTTCAGCTTAATACATTGAATTAAATACACTCTCACGGTCGTAATTTGTGAGATATCCAATTGAAACTCGGCACGCTTATTCTAAGTTTAATTTCGCTGTTTCGTTTTAAAATTGGGTAAAATCAGTTAAGATACACGCCCACAATAAACGAAAATCTCACCATACCTCAAAAAATTATATATTATATATATTGAAAATAATATAAAAAATTATATATTATATATATTAAATTAACTAACAAGTAAAAAAACTAAATTTGGCTTAGGCTAAATCTTAAATACCCTCCACATAAGTTGTACTGTACTAACACTATTTTAAAAATGAGCGTGATTAAATAAAGCAAACGCCTATAATTAAAAAGAAAACACTATTTGTTGTTTAAAAATGACGTGAATAATAATAAAGCTTCGGTCTTAACCGAACTTCTCTATCTTGTTTTATTTTTAGTCTGGAACCCCGCATCACTCAATCAGTTCGAGAACTGGGTGATTTATTGCTGGGCATTAAAGGCGGAATTGGACCTTGTGGTGTATTAAATATTGATTTTAACCAACAGGTGTCGCAACAACGAACAGCAGTAGCTGTAGAAGCAGACGAGGTTTTGCGCCCTCTAATGGATTTATTAGATGGATCCTTGACATTGTATGCTTATTCCTGCGAAAAAACTGTTCTAAAACGCCTACTCAAAGAGCTTTGGAAAATTGTAATGCGTATCTTAGAAAAGACGATTGTGTTACCACCCATGAATGATAAAACGGTATACTAAATTATCATAACATTTTACAAAGTTTACATATCATAATTTAGTTATGACTTATCCTTCACTGTACATAACCTGCTTTAAGGTAACAAATAATTTTTTAGAGTCTGAAATTTTTTTTAAATTACCTCTCATTCACTTATGTAATAGTATTGTATAATTAGTGATAAAAAATGGGTTTACATGTCCATTATTTCTTATTACCTAAAATCCCTTGACATTTTCTAAAATTGCACGTCGAATTTGATTTAAAATTTTTTCCCGACAAATTTTGCAACATTTTATGTGGGATGGGCATTCACTTAGTGTGAATTTTATCAATGGCAGCGTATAATTTAGAATGAAATACTTATAACAAGGAACTTGATTTTAAAAACTTGATTTAAAAAAAAAATATACACACAGGTGTACGTAAATTTTATTTCATATAGGTGATGTTTAAAAATTTGACGGACAACGCAAAAAATTTGGCTTCAAACGCAAAAATCGAAGATATGAGTAGATTATTTAAATCCCATATGGCGGGAAAACAAGACGTAAAAAGCGCTCTTAGCGGTGTTATGGACATATCTAAAGAAGTAGAAAAAAATCTATCTCCCAAACAATGTGCGGTACTCGATGTTGCTTTAGATACCATCAAACAATATTTTCATGCTGGTGGAAATGGTTTAAAGAAGACTTTTTTAGAAAAATCCCCAGAATTGCAGAGCTTACGCTACGCTCTTAGCCTATACACTCAGACGACTGATACCTTAATTAAAACTTTCATATCCAGCCAAATTCATGAAGGTAAGATGGAGAGATGCAACAAGCACACAAATTTGCATTACTTTTAGTTATATACAATTTATAAGATTCAGAAAATCGAGAAGAAAGCGTTGGTGAGATATCTGTGCAAATCGATCTGTACTCTCATCCTGGCACTGGAGAATGCAAAGTTAACGTGAAAGGTAAATATCCAATTTTTTTTAATGGAGAGAACATTTAATAATTTATTTCAGTGGTTGCGGCTAACGATTTAAAATGGCAAATACCGTCGGGTATGTTTCGCCCATTCGTGGAGATTAATTTAATAGGTCCGCATTTACAGGAAAAGAAAAGAAAATTCACTACTAAATCTAAGTCGAACAATTGGTCGCCCAAATACAACGAATCGTTCAATTTGTGAGTACTATGAATAAATTAAACATAAGATAACCAGTAGTTTTATTGCAGCACCATTGGTAACGAGGAACTCTTAAACTTTTTTGAATTGCATATCTGCGTTAAAGATTATTGTTTCGCGCGTGACGATCGATTAGTAGGTGTATCAGTTATACCCCTTAAAGATATTTTGGAAAAGGTAAATATTAATTTTAGTATATAATTTGTTTATTACTTTAATTTTTTATAAGGCGCACTACTAAAAATTTTATATAGTCTTCCTGAGCATCGCATTGGTATTGAAATTACAATTTTAAATATTAATTTCGATAATAAATAATTCATTGTTCATTTATTATTATTCAATTCATTATCAAAACTCTCTTTTTTTATACCATGCACAACCCTGTCGAAAAGAGTATATTAAGTTTATGCAGATGTTTGTAACTTCTAAACAACAAATGCCACACCCACCTTAAATTATACCGATCGATTCAGAATCAAAATCTGAAACAATTTAATCATGTTTGTCTCTCCGTCTGTCCCCCATCTGAATTTGTGCGCAAGCTACAGGTCGCATTTTTTGAGATATTTTGATGAAATTTGATACGAGGATATGTATTGGCTCAAAAAAGAATCCCATTGAAAGTGGACTGTACTGGACCATTTTTAAAACCCCTCCCCATATTATGTCCTATTGTTTTTGAGATATTTCAATGAAATTTGTTACATAAATATGTATTGGCCCAAAAAAAAAAACTCTTTTGAAAATGGATTTTTTAAACAACTAAAAAAATATAAACAATTGAAAATATTATAGTCGGTCAAGCCGACTATCCGCACAAACTTAATATACCGTTTTCCATATGGTGGTGCAGGGTATAATTAATCACAATATTTTAACTAAGAATTAGCGAATTACGCATTGGTGAAAAAAAATTATTTAACTTGTAGTTAGGAGTGTCCTTTAAAAAATATGTCCATTTGTAAATTAATATTTTAAGTATATATATTAAAAACGGTTTAATGAATTAATTATATAATAATAACTTTCAAAAATGGGCGTGATCGGTTATTCTGCACAAAGATATTGTTTTAATTATATACATATGTCAAAGAAGTGGAAGTTCTTCTGTAACGAATCGAATTTTTAAATATTATATGTTTTATGTACATATAAAATGAATTCAATGTAAATGTATTTTTAAAAATCAAATATATTTATATATTTATGGGTAGGTTTGTTTACGATATTTTTATTAAACACTATATAATTTTTTATGTTTGTGCTCATAAAGCACAAAAAGTAAGAACTGAGCCTTTTTCAAAATGGGTGCATATTTTATTTAAGAAGAAATTATAAATATCCTAGAATTCGAATATTACTAATATTGTGAATAGAATTTTTTTTAATTAAGTTTGGGGAGTTATTTTTTTCTTTATTAAAAGATGTAATATAATAGAGCTTTATAGGTTTTTATAGGTTTATAGATTTAGCATATGCCTTTTACTTGTTGTAAAAGCTCTAGTATATTATTTTTATCAGTATCAGATCTCATGTAACTTATTTTACCGCTCAGAAAACCTACGTCGAACAAGGGATGCATGGGATGTTTTGGTCGCTACATATAAATGTAAAGCTATGTTTTATACTTTGTAATGTAGTAGACGGTATCAAATCTAAATACCTGACAAACTTACATGGTTTGTAAACAAAGTAACCATAGCTTATGTTTGAATACTGTCAACCTATTATATTGATCTTAATTTTTTCCTACATATTAAAAATATATGTTAGTAAGTTTTAGTATCCATATATAAATACTCGTATATGTAATTTCGTTTTACACGCTCACAATCAACAAATATGTTATTATCTGTCATAAAAAGAAATTGAAATTTGGTACACTTAAACATAGTTATCTCATTTACTGATTTGTTAAAAATGGGCACGTTGGCACACGCCAACAAATTACAAAAAACCATATTCACCATTAAACTAGACTATCAAGATGATACGTAAGCCATGCATTATTAGAAAGCGCAATATATGTATATATTTGCTACGCCCATTGTTAAGGTATTTAGGATTTGGTCTAATCCAAATTTAGTTTATTACTTGTTATACCCTCCACCTCATTAATGAGGGTATACTAAGTTTGAACTTCCGTTTGCAATACGCAAAAGGAGGAGTCACAGACCCCACAGAGTATATATATTCTTGATCAGCGTCAAAAAACGAAATATTTCTACACTTCCTAGAGTTGGGTGGTGATATGAGTTAGAAAAGATTTGTTTATTTCTTAATAATTTGCAAACATTCCTTAGGAGTTCGTTTATAAATTCAGTACCTCTATCGTACTTTAAGACTCTAAAATGACCATGTTTAAATTCTTCAACTATGATCTGACCGTTTTTGCTTCTTTGCTAGGTATAGGGTAAGCTATTATATATTTCGTCAGTTCACATTGCATAGTTAATATACTCGTATATCTAAATCCGTTTAATATTCTTAAGGGTCTATTTGTACTATTTAAAACTATTATCTGGTGTGTACATTATTACTTGATTTTCTTGTATGTTTCGCACTTGTTTGTTTAGTTTGCAATCTGTGCAATTGTTTATAAAGTTTTTTTTTATCATTTTATTTATGTTTTCCATTACTGGCGGACTCATTAGTTTTTGTTTCAATAGATTAAAAGGTTTTCCACATTCTGGAGACCAAATAAAAGGTTGATTTCTCTTTAGTAATGAATTTAAGCATTTTGAAATATTTGCGAAATCCTTTATAAATCTTCGATAGTAGTTGCAGAAAGCTATAAATCTGCTTACTTCGTCTGGATTTTTAGGTGTGGGACAGTCTTTTATAACTTTATATTTTGACGGGTCTGTTTTAATTGCGTCGTTTGTTATTAAATGGCCCAAATATACTATTTCTGGTCGGAGGAATTGGCATTTGCTTGCGTTTAGCTTCAGATTGTATTTTCTTAAACGCGAAAATACTTTGAGGAGGTTTTCGTTGTGATGTTGTAGGCTGCATCCAAATACGATTATGTCATCTACATATAAAAATGCGTTGGCATCCAATCCACTTAGAGCTATCGTATGCCTTCTTTGCAAAATATTTGAAGATATTTTTGAGCCAAAAGGTAGGCGTTTAAATTGAAAGTGACTTTTATCAGTTGAAAATGCAGTTAGAGTCCTTGAGTCCTTGTCAAGTTTTATTTGGTGAAAGGAGCTCGTCATGTCTAAAGTGGAGAGTATTTGGCACGTCCTAATACGTCAAGTACGTCATCTAGTCTAGTTAAAGGGAATTTATCATTTATAAGTTTATTATTAAGTTTTCTAAAATCAACTACTAATCTCCATTTTTTTGTGTCGTCTTTGTCTTTTTTTGGTACTACTAGTAAAGATGAATTGTACGGACTAATTGATAGCTCTATTATGTCGTTCTTTAATAATTTCTGTACTTGGTTATTAATTTCTTTGCTATGTGCTTGTGGTAATTTAAAGTTTTTTACGTATACCGGTGTGTTGTTATTTGTTGTTAGTTTTTGTGTATAAAAGTCGTTGAAAGATGTCTTGGTATTCAGAAAAAATTTCTTTTATTTAGAAGTTTTTGTAGTCGTTCTTTATTGTATTTTGGTGTTGAATTGGTCTGGAGCACGTGGTAGTTTTTGAGTGGTTGAGAATGAATATTTAAATTGTCACAATTTCTGTTGTAGTGTTTAATATTTTGATATGGCATGTTCCTTTGCCTGGTACAATTGTATTGGCCAAAAATATTCATTTTTGTAATTCTTGGTTTAAAATAACAGTATCTTCTTTAAACTTAAGTTGTATAGGTGTTATTATTTTCGTGGTGGAATTGTGATTGGTGACGATAGAGTGGATTCCATTGGTAAAATTATATTTTTGCTATTTCTTCAAAGTTAATTTCCAAAGTTAATGTTTCATAGTTAATTTTACAAAGATAGGAGAATAAAAAGTCAGTACCCAAGATTCCGTCTGTTGAGATTGGGAAACTTTGCTCAACATCATGAAATTCATGGTTTAGTGTTGAATTTGATATGTTAAATTTTAAGTTCGCGGTTCCTAATGTTTCTATTTTTTCTGATGTATTGCCACTGATCTGTTTATTAAGGAGATTTCTGCACCTGTACCTATTAAAAATTTTAAATAAATTTTACCATCTCTTAGTACAACAAAATGTGTATGTTTATTGGATATATTAAGTATTTTAACTATAGTTTTTCGCGCGTCGGTGGTAGTGTTTTTAGTATATCACCTGTCCGTCGTCGTTTCCCTGGTTCTGGGCTATATTTATGTGTCTATTGTTTGTGTTTTTTCTAGAATTTATGTTTCTCCCAATGTTTATATTTCTGTTCCTTTTTCTGGAAAATTATTTTCTACAGGGTATTGTTGTCTACTGTTATTATAGTATCATCTATTTTGACTATTGGGTTGCCTGTGCAAACTGTTAAATTGTCTGCTTTGGTTTGCATTATAATTTTGTTTATTATAGATTTGTCTTTGTTGATTATAGTTTCTAGTGTGAGGTTGTTTTTTGTGTGTATGCGAATATTTTATGTGTAATATTTGATTGTTATTTTTAAAGGTGTTATCTTTCTTTAATTCAAGAGCCAAATTAACGGCTAGTACTAGGTTTTGTGGTTGGGCAGCATAAATGATGGTTTTCAATCTTTCATCAAGACCGTTTTTGAATGTTGTTAATGCAAGTAGTTCGTTCGTTTTAGGAATGACTGATCGTTCAGTCGCTGTCGCTGTATCGCCTAGCTGTTGTATTTGGAGATTACTTAATTCTCAAATAAGGTCAATTATTCTATTTTTATAATTTGTGATGTTCCCTTGTTGTTTAGTCGAGTTTAAATTGTTAAGAATTGTCGGTATAGTATTCGTATTCCTATAGGTTGTTTTTAATTTTGTTATTAGCTCTGTAAGAGTACTTGGTGTTTGGACTGACTCCATTGTTGTTTTTACTTTTTGCGTGAGTTTAATGTGGTAAGCGAACTCAAATAGTTCCGTTTTACTCTCTTCATTTAGATTTTTTGATAATAGTTCTAAAATTTTGCAAAATGATTCGGTCTCCTTATAGTTACCATTGAAAGAAGGTAGTAGTAAACTACTTCTAGTGTTTTGCCTATTTCTATTTTCTCTAATCTTATTTTTTACGTAAATTTTATAGTGTTTGTTAATCCTATATAAGATATATGTAATTATTGAAAAGAATATGAATATAGTGAGCGGTTCTAAGGTTATGTTAATTGCTCCTACAGTGCCATTTTTAGAGTTATCTATATTTATGCTCGAATTTTTTTCTTCTTTGGAATTTGTTTTATTCATTTTATTTATGTCGTATATTTTGTACATATGTATTATTCAATTCATAATTTTGAGTTCTTTTCTCTTATTTTCTTGTTTTTAGAATTCTTGCTTTAATTTAGCTACCTCTTGTTGTTATAATTTTTTATTTGCAGTGTCTGCTATGTTAATTATATTGTGGAGCTGCTTTATCCTTTGTAGGTGTTTAATTTTTCGTCCTCCCCTAGGACGTTTCTTGGGTTGTTGTTGATGGATTTTATATGCGTCTTGCCCGGTTCTACACTCTTCTATGGTTATCGGCCTGGTTCTGGTATGGGAGTGGGTTTGTAACTTGGTGGCATATATTCTATGTCCGTGGTATACCGTGGTACGTACTTTTCCATGGTTGATCAAGACAATTCTTAGTTGGACATGAACAGGTGGGCAAGATTGCCATGTTATTACAATAGAGCATGATCGCCATGTTATGTAATTTGTTTAAAATTTAAATTAATATAAATATTAATATTAATTAATATTTACCAATCTTCAGCTGCTAAGAGAGCAGCGTCCTATGCCTGGTAAGGGGAGATGTAGTAAATGAAGAAAAAGACTTGGTTTGTCTTGTGTGAATACAAAAGTCTCTCTCCTTTATTTTTGCCAAAATGTACATTATTTACACTAATTCTATTTAATGTCAGTGTTATAGAAATTCTTACTCTAGCACATTAATAACCTTGTGTTACTTAAGTAGGTTATTAGATCTCATTGTGTTTACTTCACTTATCTAATGTTAACTTAGCATAAATTTATTAAATGCAAGTATGCATTTTTATAGTTGTGTAATAGTAAATCAGCTTATGGCTAAAAATGTTGGTGTAGGTAATGTTTGTGACTAATCTAAATGTATGAGTACACTACAATGTATACTATATCATGTACTTAGGAAAATAGGGTTTTTTTTTAAATTTTAAGCCTTTGCGTTATTCAATCACGCCTATTTTTGACACAGAGTTGAACAACGGTACCACTTATATTTATACTAAATTTCAACTTGATGGGCATATTATTGTGCGATAGATAATTTTTTAAAGATACAATTTTTAGGAGGTATGGTAAGATTTTCGTTTATTGTGGGCGTGTATCTTAACTGATTTTGCCTAATTTCAATACGGAACAGCGAAATTAAATTTAGAATAAGTGTGCCAAGTTTCAATTTGATATCTCAAAAATTACGACCATGAGAGTGCCAACAACAGACGGACACACGGACGGACGTGAACGATTTTTTTTTTATGGTGATTAAGAATATATATAGTTTGTGGGGTCTCCGAGGCTTCCTTCGATGTGTTGTAAACGGATAATCAAAATGAATATACCCTCTTCCCTAAAGTGTAGGGTATAAAAATATCTGCCACAAAAATTTATCCATAAACTTGAAATTTAGTATATACATCTATAAATGTTAGCTTCATCAATGTGCCAAAAATGGGCGTGGTCGGATAACATACATGCCCACATTCAATACATATCTTTATATCTGCCACAAAAGGTAATCTAAACTGGAAATTTAATACTCGAATACATAGTTATCCCATCCATTGATGTGCCTAAAATGGGCGTGGTCGGTTAACAAACGTGCCCACAATCAACATAAACCTTTATATCTACCACAAAAATTGACCTATGACTTTGCATTTGATACAATGAAGATTGGCAAAATCAAATATAAATATATTTAGAGCAGACTATTTCAGACAAATGGATATGTTATATTTTCCGTGGCGTAATAAAATAACAGAACTTTTAGTAAACGATAACGAATAATCATGTTCCTCATGAGACTTAATAATGACAAATCAACAACAATTCGAAAATTTTTCGGTAAACGAATTCGAAAACGCTTTAGAAGAATCTCAAAACGATAACGATGGCAATTCTGAAAATGAACGAACCCGACAAGACAACATTACTGCATCGCAGATATTAAATGAAGAATTCAGAGCTCTGACTGTGCCAGAGATTAATGGAGACATACATTTACTTAATATAGACGAAGAAGAAAATGGCGATCAGGGTAAAGGTGTCCGTTTAATAAAACTCCCTCCATTAGTAAATGTAGAGGATTTGTTAACATCCGTAAGGTCTCTGAATAAAAAGCAACAGATATATTTCCTACATGTACTGTATAAGATAAAAAGAAAAGAAGTGTTATATGAATTTGTGGGAGGTGGAGCGGGAGTAGGTAAAAGTCGTTTGATACAAACAATATATCAGGCAATACCGCAACGATTTATGTCGTTTCCTGGATCCAATCCAGATCTCCCAAAGGTTTTGCTAAGTGCACTAATGGGTAAAACAGCATTCGGAATTGGAGGATATACTCTTCACTCTCTTTCCTCTTTGCCTGTAAATCAGTCGTCCGGAGGAATTCGTCCCTTAATTAACGATACAGATAATTCCCTTATTGCTAGACTGATTGAAGTTAAAATTATTATCATAGATGAAGTATCGATGGTTAGTTCTAAAATGTTAGGTTTTCTGGACTCAAGACTAAAACGAATATTTAAAACTACAGAGTTTTTGGTGGTATTCCAATTACTGTCTTCGATGATTCAAAAGAATCCAAATAATTCATTTGGGATATGTTTGACTTTTATGAAGCTCGCAGTCGAGGTACTAGTGCATCAGGATTGTGGATAATTGGACGTTTTGTCAAAATTGAACTTGACCGGCTCCGAACAGAAAGATTTTTATGTCTGTTACCAATGTATCCGCATACACAAAAATATATTACAAAATACAAAATACAAAGCTTTAACGCTCACCACCAAGACTTACTTAGTGATGTATATAAAACAGATATAGACATTTTATGTCTTATAGAAACATGGACTTTTTTGTTGGACGACTTTTCTGTTGAAGGATTTTGTACTTTAGTAAGAATTATTGGATCCGATAGTCTTTCTCGACAAAAGCGTGGAATAATAGTTTAGTTAAAGTGCGACCTGAGTAGTCAAGCGAAAGTTTTGTTCAAGCAAGATTACAGTTCTGGGTCCGCTACTTTACAAATAATAGCCTCCGTTTTAGAACAACGTTCGTTATCACTTTATATAGAAATTCCACATTCCATTATGTAGCACAGGCCACAGGGCAATCACATAAACTAGATCCTCTTTACAAGGGACCTTATATCATAACAAAGGTTTTGGATTATGACAGATATGTTGTCGAAGATTTTCCAGACCATGTAGGGAGATCGGAATTAATCTTCGGAAGTGATAGCTCTACACAACACCAACTGGAGGCCATATATTAACAGTCATAAAATGTAATTAAAACTATACAAATAAAACTTGTTTACAATATCAAGTGGTGTAGGGTATTTGATGGTCGGGCTTGACCCACTATAATATTCTCACTTCTTTTATGTAATTAGATTTTCAATGGTAATCCAACTTGTGGGTAGAACAAAGATATATCGGTGAGATACTTGGTTTAACATCCGATGTTTTATATTATTCGGACAGATTAAATAAGGATTCAGAGAGATTGGAAAAGATTTTTTTTCGTGATATCGTTGAAGTGTCCAATCTTTTATTGGATCTGATTTAAAATAATAAAAAATTAATAAAAAACAAACAAAAAATTGACAAAAAATCAATATAAAACCTAAAAATTAATAAATAATATTGTACAAAGTATGAAACTTATATATACTGAACGGCCGAAATGGCCGAATGTAATAAGTGTAAATCTTTGATTCGAGGGGAGACTGGAATCAGGTGTATGAAGGTGTGTGGTAAGATAAAACAACAAAATGCTCAGGGGTGGATCAATCTTCACAAAAAATGATTGAAACTAATAGTTTTATTCGTTTCATGTGTGATGACTGTGTACAATTCTTTCTGGAAAATTATTATGTATAGGGTATAGTCGTCTATTGTTATTATGATATCGTCTATTTTGACTGTTGCGTTGCCTGTGCAAACTGTTAAATTGTCTGTTTTAATTTGCATTATTGATATGTTGATTATAGATTTGTCTTTGTTGATTATAGTTTCTACTGTGAGGTTGTTTTTTGTGTGTATGCGAATATTTCATGTGTAATATTTGATTGTTATTTTTAAAGGTGTTATCTTTCTCTAATTCAAGAGCCAAATTAACGGCTTGTTCTAGGCTTTGTGGTTGGGCAGCATAAATAGTGGTTTTGAATCTTTCATCAAAACCGTTTTTGAATGTTGTTAATGCAAGTAGTTCGTTCGTTTTAGGAATGACTGATCGTTCAGTCGCTGTCGCTGTAACTCCTAGCTGTTGTATTTGGAGATTAATTAATTCTCAAATAAGGTCAATTATTCTATTTTTATAATTTGTGATGTTCCCTTGTTGTTTAGTCGAGTTTAAATTGTTAAGAATTGTCGGTATAGTATTCGTAGGAATAGGTTGTTTTTAATTTTGTTATTAGCTCTGTAAGAGTACTTGGTGTTTGGACTGACTCCATTGTTGTTTTTACTTTTTGCGTGAGTTTAATGTGGTAAGCGAACTCAAATAGTTCCGTTTTACTCTCTTCATTTAGATTTTTTGATAATAGTTCTAAAACTTTGCAAAATGATTCGGTCTCCTTATAGTTACCATTGAAAGAAGGTAGTGTTTTCATCACTATTTCAATATTAGAAGCCATGATTTTTTTTAAAGTAGCTAATTGTTGTTGCAATACATTTTTTACTTTAACGTATGTGATTTTAAATTGGTTTGTTATGCTTTGGATTTATTCCGAAGCATTTGTTTGCTGTATTGTTTGACCAAATTCGTTTTTGTAGTTTTCTATTTACCTTAGTTTTTCTTCTATAGTTTCCTTTTTGTATGGCCTACCAGTTGTTTTCTTAATATTAGTTTTTATCCTGGTTAGAGCCTTTTTAAAATCTATTAATTGGTCCATACAAATTTTATTATCTATTTATTTATTTGTTTTCTTGTTTAAATTACTTCTAGTATTTTGCCTATTTCTATAGCTCTATTTTGTCTAATTTTACCTTTTACGTAAGTTTTATAATGTTTTTTAATTGTATATAATATATTCAATTATACAAAAGAATATGAATATAGTGAGCGTTTCTATGGTTATGTTAATTGCTCCTATAGTGCTATTTTTAGAGTTATCTATATTTATGCTCGAAATTTTTCTTCTTTGGAATTTGTTTTACCCATTTTATTTATGTCGTATATTCCATGTACATATGTATTATTCAATTTATAATTTTAATTTTTTTCTCTCTTCAAGATTCAAAACATATTTTGATATAACACTTAATTTAGCGATACTTCTGTAGTTTTCGACACTGATTCAAGAACCACTTTTATAAAGTGGTATAACATAACTAAATTTTCAAATTTGCAGAAAAATAACCATATGATAAGCACCTATTAAAAATTTGCGTTAGAGGAGCAGTAAGAATCTCAGCAAAAATCAAAGAATACAGGAAAGCAATTCATCAGTGCCAAGAAAGAAATAAAAAAAAAATAAAGTAGTAGATTCCCAAGCAGAAGTTTTAGAATTACCAACTACTTCTAATAGTTGGATCCACATTACTGAAACAGATCAACTGCATAAAAGAAAGAAATTTATTGTTGAAGATGTTACCACCGAAAAATTTTAAAGCCACGTAAAGATGGCA
This sequence comes from Crataerina pallida, assembly GCA_949710015.1. Classification (NCBI taxonomy): domain Eukaryota; kingdom Metazoa; phylum Arthropoda; class Insecta; order Diptera; family Hippoboscidae; genus Crataerina; species Crataerina pallida. The sequence goes on from OX453294.1 coordinate 7,489,444, forward strand.
GAGTTACAAAAAAATAATTGTATTAACATTATATATATATATTTATTTCTTTGAATGAAATAACGTATACTTTTATTGAAATTAAAACTGCTTAAGGAAAGACATGTAGAATATATGTATATATCGTTTTATATATTTGTATCATAATTTACCGCTAATAAGTAATATAAGTATATATATGTACTAAAACATAAATACATAATAATCTACAATAAATTGAAACGACACTTGCATACCTCTCGACTGCTAGAGTCGAGCTTTAAATTAATACGCGCTTAAACACAACATTAATAATAAAAATTTTATTTCTGTATCTCTTAAGTAATAAAGAGAAAAAACCTAAAAACTATACAATTTGTAAAATTGTGGGTAGGCATCCATCCTACTGAGACTAATTTTAACAGGATACTTTAATATTGTTGTAAAATGTGTGTACCAAATTTAAGCTCGATACTTTAAACTTTGCGACTGTGAGAGTGCTGAAAGTTCCGGATGCAAGGTTTAGGACGTCATAGTGAGCGTACAGAATTGCAATAGGGAACGGTAGAAAACCTCGATGATTTCGTGTACCAAATTTCAGCTCGATATCTCAACTTTTGCTACTGTGAAAGTTAACAAAAAGTGAATTATTCACAAGGCTACACAGACCCACGGATGGAGAGTATATGTATATGTTTTTGGGATGTGGAACATCCGTTTCTGGTTCTTCCTAACGTCTTAACAAAAACAAATATACCCACACATCAATATGGCGATGGGTATAAAAATATAAAACCTTATTAAGAGCAGAAGTTGAAGAAATATATCACATACACGTACATTAGTGTTTTTAAAAGAAGATGAAATGCCACACCTACCCTATTTCAAATATAAAATAGCAAGAAAAAATAATTTTAAGAACAAGTCAAAAGTCGGTCAAGCCCTACCATCAAATTCTCTACACTACTTGATATATTATTCAATTAAATTTTTTTCTTTAAAAAATAAAAATTTTTGTTTTTTTATGCTCATGTATTTTTAAAAATTTCAAAATGATACATGTGTCACAAATATTTTTGTACCCTGCACCTTTCTGTAGATAAGGGTACATTAAGTTGTTGCAACTCCTAAACGGCAAATCAAATCTGAATCGATTTAATCATGTTCGTCTGTCCATCTAAATTTATGCGCAAGTTACGTATTATTCAATTTTTATTTTCTTCGAAAAATAAGAAATTTTATTTCTCTATACGTTGTTGTTTTTTCAAAAAATTTCAAAATGACAAAAATGTTAGATAATTCTTTTTATTTTCTGTTTCTTTATAAAATTATAAAAAAATGTATGGAAAAATGGTTCTAAAAATTGTCCGATGCTATCCATTTTCGAAGGAGTTTCCTTTTTGGGACAATACATGTCCTTGTACTAAATTTCATCATAATATCTCAAATAATGCGATCTGTAGCTTGCGCACAAATTTACATGGATAGACAGGAGACCAGACAGACAGACGGACATGGTTTAATCGATTCAGATTTTGATTCTGAGTCGATTGATATACCTAAAGGTGGATGTGGCATTAGCCGCTTAGGAGTTACAAATACCTGCACAAACTTAATATACCCTTTTCCACAGGGTGGTGCAGGGTATAAAAACATAATCTTTCAGTATTATTTCTTACAATTTATTATGCCTACCATTTAAAATTGCTTATTTGCTAATTTTATTACAGGGATCAGTAGCTTGTTGGTTGCCTTTACAGAGACGAATATACATGGATGAAACGGGTTGGACAATATTGCGCATACTGGCTCAACGCAATAACGATGAAATAGCGAAAGAATTTGTTAAGCTGAAATCAGACATTCGTCAAGAGCCTACAGCCGGCACCTAATCATGTTATACAACAAAAGCAAAAATTAAATAATCTTTTGTAATATTATTAATATATATATAATAATATTGTAATCGAGGTGTACACCATTAAAAATAATTTTGTCCGCCTTACTAGTATAGCAAATTAATTAACACGTTGAATGCCACGCTAATTTTACATGGCTTACTCGTCTGGCCAAAATAAACTTCTCAGTATTTGATGCATATTATGATGAAATATTATTTACAACAGAACATTTAATTTTTGTAATCATTCGTGACGCATTTATTTCACTGATTTCACCGGTGACACCCATGGCGTTGAAAGGTACTGTTATTTTATGGCGAAAAGTACAGAAGCGCAAAGTTCTTATTTTCTTTTTGCTACCGAAGATAATCGTATAATCTTTAAGGTTACATGTTTATATATATATAAATAAAACTATTTTTGTGTGTATTGCATTAATTTCTTCAAACCATTTTAGTAACGATAATAATATAAAAAAAATTAAAAGCATTAAAAATTCACTCGAATTATGTGTTTCTAATAATCTTCGCCGGCCATCGGTGATCCTAATGGGATTCAACGTGTTAAAGGAGTAGTAGAAAGTAATTTAATGTGTGGCAGACACAATATACCTATTGCAGATACATATTGCAGCCACATATTGCAGTCAACGTGGCAGACATTTCTAATGATATTCATGTATTCTTATCTTAGGAATATCCCATGTATTTGAATTTCATGTATTGTTATCTTAGGAAAATCCCTTGTAAATTTACCCAGTTAATTTTAGCGTATAAATAGCAGCATGAATATACAGCAAGCATTCCAGTGATCATTGTGACCGCTAGCGAGTAGCATATTTAAATAAATATATAATATTAAATAAAATATAATGTACCCACAAGTTGGTGCCCCCGAGGGAATCATAAACAACGAAAATCAGCCAAGTAATGCGGAAGTATCACGAGTCGCCATTAGGATTCCTCGGTTTTGGCACGAGAAACCACAGTTATGGTTCGCCCAAATAGAATCCCAATTTATTCCTACTGGGATATCTTCAGTCAAAACGAAGTACCATACAGTAGTAGGAGGAATTGAAAGCAACGTATTAGCCTAAGTGAGTGACATCATTTTGAATCCGCCTGATGCCGATTTGTACGATACGCTGAAATCTCGAATTATCGAGAGATTTAGAGATTCGGAGCAGAAGCGTATAAGGAAGCTACTACAGGAGCTGGAGTTAGGTGATATGCGTCCTTCACAGTTATTAAGAGAGATGAAACAGCTCGTCGGTAACGAGATTACCGACGCTTTGATCAAATCCATCTGGCTAAGTAGGCTGCCAGAGAATGTGCGCTCTATAGTATCAATTAGTGATGAGACATTAGAGAAAATTTCTATTATGGCAGACATATATGGTGAACATCAATTCATTGGCTCAGCAAATTTCTAAATTGTCGCAAGAGATAGCCGCTCTGAAAACATCTGCTAATTATAATAGGCATTATCGAACCAGGAGCAGATCTCGATTAAAACGCCGAGAGTCAGCAATACAAAACGGATTATGCTGGTATCATTTTAAGTTTGGTGACAAAGCGAGTAAATGCCGCAAACCGTGCATCAAATCTTTAAACTAAATAGTCTGTTGCCCGAGGCGGCTGGCGACAGACGGAAACGCACACGCCGATTAATTATTACTGATAAAAGTAATAATTTAAAATTTTTAGTTGATACTGGAGCCGAAATAAGCGTGATTCCTCCGTTAAAAAACGAACGCAGTCACAAAGATTTTAATGTACATCTGTATGCAGCTAATAAGACCAAAATCGATACCTACGGAGTTAAAACTCTAACACTCAATTTAGGGTTACGCCGTAATTATTCGTGGACGTTTATCATAGCCAATGTGTTACAGCCCATCCTTGGCGCTGATTTCTTAGCCCATCACAACTTAAGTGTCAACGTATGAGAAAGTAAACTCGTGGACAATTTAACGAAGATTTCGTCATTCTGCGCTATTACCACTATTGACGGTATATCAAGGATTTCACTTGTACATAACGAGACTCCCTTCCACGATATACTAGCAGAATTCAAAGATTTATTTCTTGAAAATGTGCACGCTCCAAATCCTAAACACAGCGTTTCTCACCATATTGTTACTAAAGGACCATCTATGTTTTCAAAGCCTAGACGTCTTGCTCCAGATATGTTGAAAATCGCGAAGGCGGAAATTCAAGCGCTGCTCGAAGCTGGCATTTGCAGGCCTTCAAGGAGTGCATGGGCTAGTCCCTTGCACATGGTGAAGAAAAAAAACGGCGAATGGCGTCCTTGCGGGGATTTTCGCAGACTTAACAGTGTCACTGAACCGGACAGATATCCCTTGCCGCATCTTCACGACTTCACGCATAATTTACACGGGCGCAGCATATTTTCCTCAATTGATTTGAAGCGCGCGTATCACCAAATTCCTGTGGAACCCACTGATGTCCCGAAAACCGCCATAACAACTCCCTTTGGAATGTACGAGTTTCCTTTTTTGTGTAACGCAGGACAAACATTTCAACGTTTGATGGACAACATCCTATTAGAATTCGATTTCGCTTGGCCATATCTCGACGATATTTTAATTGCATCAAAGAATGAGGAAGAACATCGAACTCATTTGCGAAAAGTATTCCTAAAATTAGGCGAATATGGTGTTATAATTGGAGGTTTTTGTGGGTGTGTGTGTGTGGTGTTATATGTCGCGCAACGCGCAACGTATGAATCCAGCTGAAAAGCTTGGTATTTTAATGTTACAAATAGTAAGACTTTTACAAGACGAAGCTATGTTTTAGTCTGTTTTTATTTTTCAATTTTGTTTCCTTATATAATAATTTACAATACTACCTTACACTAACAAATAATAATGAAAATTATACTGCTTACCTAGCTTAATTTTAATTTGGGTTAATATTGAAAAAAAAGAAGAAAGTTATTGACATAGTAATTATTAGAGTTAAGGTCAGTAGAAGAATGAAAATAAAGAATACAATTACAGTGTGTTACAATTTTTATTAAAGTAGAAAAATAAAGAATACAATTACATTATGTTACAATTTTTATTAAAGTTAAGGTCAGTAGTAAATGATAAATTGGTGTGCATTATTTTATGTGCCCACTACAATGGACTCATAGTTAATCCAGCGAAATGTATACTAGGCCAGCCGGAAGTAGTCTTTTTAGGTTACCTAGTTCGTAAGGATGGTCTGCATCCACCACCAGAACGTGTTAAGGCGATACTAAATTATAATTTGCCTAAGCGAGTATGCGAACTGAGGAGATTCTTAGGTATGATAAATTTTTTCCGGAGGTTCATCCCCAAAGCCATAGAATGTCAACGTGTTTTATTCGATTTAACGAAAGGTAACAACAAAAAAGATAAATCGATAATTGATTGGTCCGATAACGCAAAAGAAGCATTTCAGAGTAGTATTCAATGCATCCAAACCAACCACTTCTGGTTATTCTCTAAACGATATATTATACAAAGGTACGGTTCTACAACCCGACATGCCTTCTATATTACTCAATTGGCGAAAATTCCCATACGTATTCAATGGCGATATACAAAAAATTTTTGTTGCAGAGAAAGATAGACCCTTTCAAAAAATTGTGTTCCTCAATCCAACCCATAATACTATTCAAGATTACCAATTGAAAACGGTACCATTCAGTGTGAATTGCGCTCCATACTTTCGCACATTACGACAATTAGCCGAAGATTCCAAAACTTCATACCCCATTGCCTCACACATATTAAGAAATGAGACATATGTAGACGACATATTCTCAGGGGGATTTACGATCCAAGAAGCTGTTGATGCATTGCGTGAAACTAAACAAACCCTACATCTTGCTGGTTTCCCTCTAAAAAAGGTGACAGCAAATCATAACGAGCTTTTATCATATCTATGACACTATCATAGACACTGATTTTTTGCAGTTTTTCGATACCAGCACTACAAAAATATTGGATATGCAATGGAATGTCCTTACTGATACTTTCTCATATCAGTGGAAAGAAATTTCAATGCCCGATAAAATCACGAAATGAATGGTGCTCTCCGTAATAGCACGCTTATTTGATCCAATTGGATGGCTCAGCCCTTTCATTATATAAGCCAAAATCTAAATAGAACGCTTATGGTTAGAAGGTAAAGATTGGGACGATGAAATCAACCCAACTAATGTTAACGAGTGGTACAAAATTCTCAAAGAGTTCTCAACTATATCTCAAGTTACTATACCTCGGTGGTTTATATACACTTGACAAAATACTATTGAGCTTCATGGATTTTGCGACGCTTCACAACATACTTTCTGTGAAGTCATAACCGTTCGCATCATGGATGCCTCAAATTGTGTTAATTGTAGTTTACTCATGGCGAAAATAAAGGTAGCTCAATTTACCCGGACTAGAATTATGTGGAGCGGTTTTATTAGAGAAATTGATCAGATATATAACATCATCTCTTAACTTGAACTTTACAAATATAATGTTATGGGCAGATTCTAGAATTGTCCTAGATTTGTTAGCAAAACCACCCAACACGTGGAAAACTTACGTTGCAAATCGTACTGCTAATATATGGAAATTAGTTTCTAATGCTAGTTGGCGATATATTCCTTCGCAAGATAATCCCGCTGATCTTGGTACACGAGGCTCTCGTTCTAACGAATTACTTAATAAAACATTATGGTGGAACGGCCCTAACTGGTTGACTTTTACCCAAGACCAGTGGCCCAAACAGGAGCGGACTCATATCCCAACGCTCCTTGAAATTAAGCCCACAATTGCTTTAAATACATATGAAATAAACAAAAATTTAATAATCAATCGCTTTTCCTCATATACACCATCCCTACGTGTGGTTGCATATTTGTTCAAGTTCATCAGCAATATTCAAAATCAAATTAAACAAAATAATGGCATACCCTTTCTCACTCTCGCAAAAACTCTCATATCCAATGCGCTACAATATCGCTATTAACATATAACGAAATTTTATTTGCATTTTTTCCTTCCCCTTTTTTAAACTAAGATGTAATTTTATTATTACCTTTTTCTGATAAGTTAGTTAGAGCTGATTTTCTTTGTTTTTTGTAAAAATATCCATAAGAGGTGTACGACTAAAATCAATAATAATAGTTGATCCAGTTTCTTTAGCTTGATTTTTTAAGGCTTGTAAACTTAAAATAAAAGAATAAACCAAGTCCGCGTCTTTGCACGAATAGTGCAACTTTATATAATGATCCTATATGAGTTGAACCTCCTTCTACCTACTTATTATAATATTGTAATCCATTCCTTTCCTTTATAAATCTGTGCCAATCGATATTTTATTTGGCTTATTTATATGAAATTAACTTTTTTCTGAAATGTAAATTGACAACAGTAGGCGTAGATGAATTTTCGAAACTGACATTCCGTTTCCTCAGTATTAGCAAAGAAAATTAAAATATCTTTAATAGTTGGGTGATCCAAAGGATAATACTGTATGTTATTAAATTAAATCCAACTCTGTAGATTTTTAAGAGATAAAATGCGTAAGTATCGTTTTAATTTCTACCAACACAACGCGGTTGAATTTTTTCTGCATTTATGCATAATGTATAAAAATTTTTGGGATCAACTATATCAATTTCTTTTAAAAACATCTCAGATATATTAACCTCCTCTTCAGGAGAAAATACCAGTTGATTAAAACACTCAAAGCAAAACGCAACACAAGAAAACCAAATCGCAGTAAAAAAATTAATCCTATAAAACCCCGGAAAAGGATATATTAAGTTTGTGCGTATGTTTGTTATTACTAAACGGCACATTCCACACCCACCTTCAGTTTTGTCCGCGTATCCGTCTGTCCATGTAAATTTGTGCGCAAGCTACAGGTCGCGTACAATTTATTATGCCTACCATTTATAATTGCTTATTTGCTAATTTTATTACAGGGATCAGTAGCTTGTTGGTTGCCTTTACAGAGACGAATATACATGGATGAAACGGGTTGGACAATATTGCGCATACTGGCTCAACGCAATAACGATGAAATAGCGAAAGAATTTGTTAAGCTGAAATCAGACATTCGTCAAGAGCCTACAGCCGGCACCTAATCATGTTATACAACAAAAGCAAAAATTAAATAATCTTTTGTAATATTATTAATATATATATAATAATATTGTAATCGAGGTGTACACCATTAAAAATAATTTTGTCCGCCTTACTAGTATAGCAAATTAATTAACACGTTGAATGCCACGCTAATTTTACATGGCTTACTCGTCTGGCCAACATGAATTTCTCAGTATTTGATGCATATTATGATGAAATATTATTTACAACAGAACAGTTAATTTTTGTAATCATTCGTGACGCATTTAATTCACTGATTTCACCGGTGACACCCACGGCGCTGAAAGGTACTGTTATTTTATGGCGAAAAGTAAATATCATACCTCAAATAACTCGTCTGTCGATTTATTTTCACCAGCTTACTCTAAACGACGCCTGTTTTTGTGTGTATTGCATTAATTTCTTCAAACCATTTTAGTAACGATAATAATATAAAAAAAATGAAAAGCATTAAAAATGTACTCGAATTATTTGTTTCTAATAATATTGGCTTCGCCGGCCACCGATGATTTGTATTTGTATTTGTATTTGTTATTAAATCCATTAGTTACAAAATCAATTACAACTAGTTCATGATAAAAAGTAAAGCAAAATATAATATTAAACTAATAAAAACAAAAAGGTGTAATAATAAAATATAAAAAATAATAAGTAAAAAAATAAAATAAAATAAGACAGCCGCAGCAGCACAGCAACAACAACAACAACAGCCTCGGGAACAACTTGGAAATAAACTAATTTAATATTAGTAAAACCAATACAACCATTATTAAGACATATGAATAACATTAATGTAAATCAAAAATTAAGATATAGTAGATAAAATATAGTTAAATCTTAGTTATAGTTATATGATAATAATAACAAAATATTATATATATTAAAAAAAAAGATGAGATGTGCATGCGCGACTAATTACAAACATATATGACACCCGTGCAAACAGATCCAATATAAGGCATTTTGTTAGTACATTTACAATAGAAACATGTACCAACAAAACCATCAGTCTGGCAATCGAAAGTGCGAACGTAATAGTATATTTCTAATAGTACCAATGTCACTTGTAGCTGGGTCAAAAAGATGATAGTTGTCATTAAACATTTTGCAAAGAACCCGGAAGGGGTTATGTAATTAGTAATTTGTGTGACAGCGAGACAATTTAATTAGGTTAAAGTGCCTAGTATACCTATTGGTGATGTTAAAAGAGATTCTCTTAAGCAAAATAGATGAACAAACAATACCTTTTATTATTTTTGTAACAAATATAACACCTAAAATTTCCCGCCCTTTTTCCAATGTTGGCAAATCAATGAGAAGAAGCCTATTCTCGTAGGGAGGAAGAATCCAACTTGGATCCCTGCCTAAGTTTCTTAAAGCAAAAAGGAGAAAGTTACGCTGAACAGATTCAATATGGTCAATGTAACATCTGTAGCTGGGTGCCCAGACTACGGAGCAATACTCTAACGTAGGTCTAACAAGAGCAGTGTATAAACGCTTTGTTATATAAGGATCTTTGAATTCCTTTGACCATCTCTTCAAAAATCCTAGTAGGGACTTCGCCTTATTCACAGCAGACTCCATGTGTAGATTAAATTTTAATCTCGAATCAAGCATAACACCTAAATCAAGAAAATTAGAAACATTTTCGAGCATATGATTTTCAATACAATAAGATGAAGATAAGGTTGAGGACCATGGGAAAGATAGCTTCTTACACTTTTTTAAATTTAGTTCCATACCATTTACCTTACACCATATATATAACCCATTTAAGTCCAGCTGAAGCAAATTAGAATAAACTAAAGAATCGAAAGAATAATATATTTTTACATCATCAGCAAGCATTAATGTTTTTGAATAATTAATACATGTATGGAGGTCATTAACAAATAAAGTAAATAAAGGGGCCCTAAATGACTACCCTGTGGAACACCAGATGTCACAGTAATTTTACGAGAAAAGCACGAATTGAATAAGACTTTTTGAGTACGACCTGTAAGATAATGATAAAACCACGAACACATATTTTCAGGGAACCCAATACGACGCAGTTTAAAAATTAAAAGTTTTGAATCAACACGATCGAAAGCCTTAGAAAAATCAGTATAGATTACATCAGTTTGCTTATGTTCAGAGAATGCATGAAATATGTCACCAGTTAATTCTAGTAAGTTCGTAGCCGTAGACCTGCCTCTAAAAAACCCATGTTGATTTGACGAAAGTATAGTTTTTATCATAAGAGTAATTCGATTAGTTAATAAAGACTCGAAAAGCTTAAGTAAAACACATAATTTAATAATTTTCAATATTGATTCTAGAGCCACTTTTATAAAGTGGAATAATAAAGCTTGCTGGAAAAAAGCCATATGATAAGCATTTGTTATAAATTCGAGTCAGTGGAGGAGTTATGATATCAGCACAAGATCAAAGAGTACAGGATGGTAACCCATCGGGACCAGGTAACGTGGAAAATTTTATTTTGACAGACTGTGACAAACTTCATCATCAGTAAATTGAATGGATGGAAATATATCGAAATTATTTATGAGAATGAAATTATGTTTGAGAATGGGACTTTTCGAAAAAGTCAGCAAATAAGTTTACAATATCGGAAGGATTCGAGGACTCTGAATTACCATACCGCATTAAAGAAGGACAGCATTTTACTTTACGCTTAGAGTCAATAAACTTGTAAAATACCCTAGGTTCAGTTAATAATTTTACTTTCATACTCTGAATATATTGATTATAGTATTTATTTTTAAGGGAGTTGAATTCACGTTAAATGTTGGAATAATTAATGTAGTCCACAGTAGAACCACTAATATCAAACTTTTAAAATAGTCTGCTTTTTTTGTTACGGATAATCCTCAGATGTGTATTAAAACACATAGACCCGTTTGATGAAGAAGAAATCGATTTCTTTGGTAAAGAAGAAGAAATAGCAGAAAACACGGCGTTATATAAAAGTGATAAAGACCCATCGATGTTATTATAATTTAAATTCCAGTCGACAACAGATAATAGACTTCTCAGTTTATTATAATTGGTTTTGCCAAAGGAGAATTCAGCGTTGCTTCCACTGTTTATTAATTACCAGCAAATTATCCAATGTAAGAAGCAAGGTAGGATGATAAATGTCCTCAGGGCAGACAAATGGCTTCACGCAAGCAATTTTGAAATTAGTGTCATTATGAAGAACCCAATCTAGAAGTCTTCGATTAATATTAAAAATAGAATTTACTTGATACAGGACTAATTCATAAATTTCATAAAATATACTATTATATAAAACAGGGTATGAGATAGGTATGTAATAGCCAAGTTCCTCATTTAGATTTCAGCAAATGTGAGAAAGATTAAAGTCCCCAAGCACCAGCATTTTATCATTAACTTTTAAATCCAAGGACATTTCTTTAATAAGGTGGATGTGCTTCAAGTAAATTGATACATCTGACAATGGGGGTATATACGAACACGATATAAACAAGTTAAAATTAGAAAATTTAAGTTGAACGCGAACAAACTCAACATCAACATTAGTTAAAAAGTCAACCAAAAAAGGAGGTAATGAATTATGTACAGCAATTAAGACTCCTCCTCCAACTTTCTGGATCCTGTCTTTCTTAAAAACTTTATAGTCAGCACAAAAAACCTCAGAATTATTGATTTCAGGCTTAAGCCAAGTTTCTCTAAAAACAAAAACGCAACGGAATTAACAAGAACCTGATTTAATTTAGTATTCAAACCGCGGAAATTTTGGTAAAGCAAAGAAAATGAATTATTTAGTTTTTTGAAGGTGAGGACTGAATATCAAGATTAACTGTCGTCTTGCGCCGAGGGATAAATTCTTTAACAAGAGCACCCTGGGGCCAAAATTGACTATTTAAGAGTTTGTCAAATAATGACTGAGGCGTTATGATCTTAAAAGAGCAAATATCGCGTTGTTTGGAAGACTTGAATTTGAATATGCTTATTTTTGACAAATCTAAATCAGAGCATTTGCGCTCAATATATCTTTTTACTTTATCCACAGATGTATCAGATGCCAATCTAGAAATCAAAAATTGCTTTGCGAGCAGGGATAACTACAAGTTCATTTTCATCATACACAGAAACAACCGGAACGATTAAAGGGACTTTTACAGAGCGATCGCCATTTTTAGGAGGCACCTGAAGCAGTTGATCATTAGGGGAAGTTGCATGTTCAGTTGTAGACCTCTCTCTTTGGACAATTGGAACACAATCAATAATGCTAGAAGAACCAGGACCATCAGCATTAAGAGAATAATCAATATATAATAATAATAAACGGAATCTGTAGAGGTTAATCAGATGTGGAAGATACGTAACCATTTTTAAAAATATTTGGCATAGGAGGTACAATTGGGGAAACATTATTAGATGGAGGTTGGACAGTTAGGGATATTATATATATATATTATCAGACGCACCCAAATCAACATAATTCAAAACATTTGAAGCTTCAATCTCAGACATACACGGAGAATTACATGATGAAGGATACATCTGTAGAATTTAAAGACAGGCAATTGGGATGAAATTTATAGTGAGAGAGTCGAACCAATATTAGACGGACGGATTTTAGAAACAAAATCCGAACCTTCTAAAAGTTTACAATTATTAAACATGTCTTCTAATTTAGTGAACTTGTCCGCGCTTTCAGCTCTCTACCCAAATCTATAAAGCCTCGCTTAAACAAATCTAAATCCATCTTACGACAGTCGACGCATGACCAACCTAGTCCTTTAGAACGATTGACTATATGATCGAATTGACGTCCACTAAACCCAGCACACTTAGGATGAGCCGATCGATCACATAGCCAACAGAGAAGCAAACGATCGTGAACAGTTTCCTTACAATTCAAGTAAATGGAATTTATGTTATTCATTACGTTGGAAAAGCGGCTAAATATGTTTTATGCAAGGAGAAGCTAAAAAAAAACACTGTTAATTAAAATTGTACGTGATGTTAAATAATCAAAGTGAATTAAGCCTAAATCAACAACAGCCTAAAAGTATACTAAAACAAGTTTATTAGATTAAAAACTGAGAAGCTCAACAAGAAAAGAAGAATGAGAGAGAGAATAACGAATAAAATAAGAGGTATATCCAAGAAATGAAAATAAAATAGAAAAAAGAAAAAAAACATAGCGTCAAATAATTTATTTAACACTTTTTCCCCTTTTCCCTTCTAATGATAATACCTTCAATCGATTGAAGACAGAATCAGCAACTATCAGCCTTATAAATTCGAATACAAGTAAAATGCTATTAAAGATTAAAAATAAGCGAGATTAAAAACCCTATAAACCGCTACGCGCATATACTTTACTTATACTAATTAATCTGTCTCAGTGCACAACACAAACCAAGGAGTAAGATTTAATTAACCTTTAAATATATTTATCATAAATTTAAAACATTAATTCACTATTTATTTTTATTTATTTTAATAACCAAGTTTAAGCGTAGAGAAAAATGTGACTGATCACAACAATCGCGTTGCCAGAATCCTAATGGGATTCAACGTGTTAAGGGAATAGTAGAAAGTAATTTAATGTAATGAAGGTATTATTTATTTGAGTAGGAATAACATATATTTTTTGCAACTCGCAGAAGTACTTATCAGGAACAGAATAAAATATACTTAACATATTTCGAAGAGCATAAAAATCTGAATCGGCTAAGATCTATTCAAGCCCGTTGTTCACGTATTCGATGATGTGTCATCTCAAAAGAACGCTTTATTTCTTGCCTCCGTTATTTTTTCTGTTTCTTGTTCTTACATTTAACTTTCTTAAATACATACAATTTTTCATAAAGTTACTCTTTTTGTAACCGTGATCAAGTGAGCATCATAAGTTCTTCCTTTTGTAATATCATTAGAAAGCGTAACAATCAAAATCACAAAAAACACATTGTATAATACAAACTTTATATTAGCAATAAAATATTTTAGTGAATATTTAAAAGAAGTAAAAGACATTGGTTTTCTAATACAACTATTAATGAAAACCTTGAAACATTTAATTTAATTTCACCGCAAAATATTTATACTGTGGAATAACCCTATCCATTTTGATCCTTCGAGCCGGATGATGTTCTCGTTATCACATCCCTAACCATTTTGATCCATCGAGCCGGATCCACGCATTTGAATACCCACGTTCAAATACAAACATCATCACTTGAATACCCAGATTCGGAAACACATTACAAAAATCTGTACGCACAATTGGATACCTACATTCGGACAAACATTTGAACACCAACATTTGGATCACCACACTACCCGCATCACATACGGTATTCTATAGGGATAGCGAGGAACGAAATTTCAAAGTAGTCACAAAAGGACGGTTTTCTATTTGGACACGTTGAAGAAGTCGAACGAATTATTATTGTCAGAAATACTAAGGAACATTTTCAATATACATCTAAAAATGAATACAGTCCACCTCCATCTAATACAATTAAAGAGATAACTTATTCCGGATCCCTTACTAAAAAATCGCCAAATACGTCTAAATCATATTTTGTTAACCAGAATAACCCTACTCAATGTACAATATGTTCTGCCCTCATATGTACGAAATCAAAATGATTCCTCTCTTATTAATAATTTAGACAATGATGAAGCAGCCACTTCTAGCTCACATGAAAACCGACAAGCGGTTCAGTCACATAGTGCCGTTGCTTCGAGTCAAATCATATTACCCACGGCCCTTATATAAATAGAGCACTGTGGAAAACGGTTTACCTTACGCGCTTTAATAGATCAAGGTTCTCAACGAACATTTATTACAAAAGGAATCCAAAAACGATTAAATTTACCTGTCGCAGATCAACAAATAAAGTAGTAGGAATAGGCGCTCACCATTACTATTTCTCATTCATGTTTAGCTGAACTCTCCCAGATGCAATTAGCAGACCCTAATTGACATCAAACAACTCAAGTCGATATATTAGTGGGTAGCAATGTTATACCTTATTTATTGCTAGACGGTATTAAGAAATATATTTGCGGCTCTCTCATGGCCCAAAACACTATTTATAGTTGAATTTGAAGTGGACCCATAACGAATTATGGATCAAATTCTCTCGCAGTCACAGTGGTAGAAAATTAAAATCAAATTTTAAACAATCAACTCAAAAGGTTCTGGGAACAAGAAGAAATTCCTGAGCCATGCGGAGCATCACCGGATGATGCATTTTGTGAAAAACTATATAACGAAGCCACGTCTCGCATGCCCGACGGCCGATACGTAGTAAAATTACCCTTCAGAAAAAAGTTTCTGAGTAGTGTGCACCTAGGCTTATCTTGCCGTAATTCGCTACGTCAGTATACTCATTTAGAACGATCCCTCTGTTCTAAACCCGAACTACGTTACGAATATACATCAGTACTAAACGAGTACATATCTTTCAATCATATGGAAAAAACCTCCAGCGATGAGTTTAGTGATAATGAAACATATGGATCCTTCTATCTACCACACCATGCGGTCATAAAACCCGAAAGTAAATATACTAAAGTACGAGTAGTATTCAATGCATCCAAACCAACCACTTCTGGTTATTCTCTAAACGATATATTATACAAAGGTACGGTTCTACAACCCGACATGCCTTCTATATTACTCAATTGGCGAAAATTCCCATACGTATTCAATGGCGATATACAAAAAATTTTTGTTGCAGAGAAAGATAGACCCTTTCAAAAAATTGTGTTCCTCAATCCAACCCATAATACTATTCAAGATTACCAATTGAAAACGGTACCATTCAGTGTGAATTGCGCTCCATACTTTCGCACATTACGACAATTAGCCGAAGATTCCAAAACTTCATACCCCATTGCCTCACACATATTAAGAAATGAGACATATGTAGACGACATATTCTCAGGGGGATTTACGATCCAAGAAGCTGTTGATGCATTGCGTGAAACTAAACAAACCCTACATCTTGCTGGTTTCCCTCTAAAAAAGGTGACAGCAAATCATAACGAGCTTTTATCATATCTATGACACTATCATAGACACTGATTTTTTGCAGTTTTTCGATACCAGCACTACAAAAATATTGGATATGCAATGGAATGTCCTTACTGATACTTTCTCATATCAGTGGAAAGAAATTTCAATGCCCGATAAAATCACGAAATGAATGGTGCTCTCCGTAATAGCACGCTTATTTGATCCAATTGGATGGCTCAGCCCTTTCATTATATAAGCCAAAATCTAAATGGAACGCTTATGGTTAGAAGGTAAAGATTGGGACGATGAAATCAACCCAACTAATGTTAACGAGTGGTACAAAATTCTCAAAGAGTTCTCAACTATATCTCAAGTTACTATACCTCGGTGGTTTATGTACACTTGACAAAATACTATTGAGCTTCATGGATTTTGCGACGCTTCACAACATACTTTCTGTGAAGTCATAACCGTTCGCATCATGGATGCCTCAAATTGTGTTAATTGTAGTTTACTCATGGCGAAAATAAAGGTAGCTCAATTTACCCGGACTAGAATTATGTGGAGCGGTTTTATTAGAGAAATTGATCAGATATATAACATCATCTCTTAACTTGAACTTTACAAATATAATGTTATGGGCAGATTCTAGAATTGTCCTAGATTTGTTAGCAAAACCACCCAACACGTGGAAAACTTACGTTGCAAATCGTATTGCTAATATATGGAAATTAGTTTCTAATGCTAGTTGGCGATATATTCCTTCGCAAGATAATCCCGCTGATCTTGGTACACGAGGCTCTCGTTCTAACGAATTACTTAATAAAACATTATGGTGGAACGGCCCTAACTGGTTGACTTTTACCCAAGACCAGTGGCCCAAACAGGAGCGGACTCATATCCCAACGCTCCTTGAAATTAAGCCCACAATTGCTTTAAATACATATGAAATAAACGAAAATTTGATAATCAATCGCTTTTCCTCATATACACCATCCCTACGTGTGGTTGCATATTTGTTCAAGTTCATCAGCAATATTCAAAATCAAATTAAACAAAATAATGGCATACCCTTTCTCACTCTCGCAAAAACTCTCATATCCAATGCGCTACAATATCGCTATTAACATATAACGAAATTTTATTTGCATTTTTTCCTTCCCCTTTTTTAAACTAAGATGTAATTTTATTATTACCTTTTTCTGATAAGTTAGTTAGAGCTGATTTTCTTTGTTTTTTGTAAAAATATCCATAAGAGGTGTACGA
This sequence comes from Crataerina pallida, assembly GCA_949710015.1. Lineage (NCBI taxonomy): Eukaryota > Metazoa > Arthropoda > Insecta > Diptera > Hippoboscidae > Crataerina > Crataerina pallida. The sequence goes on from OX453294.1 coordinate 7,506,758, forward strand.
CTAAAATCAATAATAATAGTTGATCCAGTTTCTTTAGCTTGATTTTTTAAGGCTTGTAAACTTAAAATAAAAGAATAAACCAAGTCCGCGTCTTTGCACGAATAGTGCAACTTTATATAATGATCCTATATGAGTTGAACCTCCTTCTACCTACTTATTATAATATTGTAATCCATTCCTTTCCTTTATAAATCTGTGCCAATCGATATTTTATTTGGCTTATTTATATGAAATTAACTTTTTTCTGAAATGTAAATTGACAACAGTAGGCGTAGATGAATTTTCGAAACTGACATTCCGTTTCCTCAGTATTAGCAAAGAAAATTAAAATATCTTTAATAGTTGGGTGATCCAAAGGATAATACTGTATGTTATTAAATTAAATCCAACTCTGTAGATTTTTAAGAGATAAAATGCGTAAGTATCGTTTTAATTTCTACCAACACAACGCGGTTGAATTTTTTCTGCATTTAAGCATAATGTATAAAAATTTTTGAGATCAACTATATCAATTTCATTTAAAAACATCTCAGATATATTAATCTCCTCTTCAGGAGAAAATACCTGTTGATTAATACACTCAAAGCGAAACGCAACACAAGAAAACCAAATCGGAGTAAAAAAACTAATCCTATAAAACTAAAGGTATATTTTTATACCCCGGAAAAGGATATATTAAGTTTGTGCGTATGTTTGTTAATACTAAACGGCATATGCCACCCCACCTTCAGTTATACCAATCGATTCAGAATCAAAATCTGAATCAATTTAACCATTTCCGTGTATCCGTCTGTTCATGTAAATTTGTGCGCAAGCTACAGGTCGCACTTTTTGAGATATTTCGATGAAATTGGGTACATAGATATGTTGTAAAGAATGTGAAGGGTGCTGGGGTAGACCCAGGGCCAGCCAGAGTTCAATGCAAAGAAAATTTGTTCTTTCTTTTTTTTTTGAAAATTGTAAAAAAAAGAAGATGATTTGATTTTTTCTATGTAAGTTTTCTTTCACAATGATTTATTGATAATGATTACTTATAATGTACAGTACATAGACAAGAGAAGGTTTAATACTTTGCTTTCGACTTTGTGTGATCAAATAAGTTAATTATGGTTAGTTTATGTTGTTTTGGATCTTAGCTAAGCGTAATGATGCGCGAATTGCGTCTTTGCTAAGTTCAAGTGTAATTAGTGTAGACGATTCTCTTGCCTATGTATTAGCTAAGGTTAGTTTAGCAAGAGCTCAGCCTATGTTAATTTTTCGTTTAAGATTGAGGGTTTAGGTCGACTTATATATTACCTAAATTGTTGGATAAAGCGTTAATTTATTTTAGCTTGCCTAGTTATTTTAGTTGGAATTCCAATCCCGTACCTAGGTTTTGCCTGATTTAGTATACCTGGCTGTGTAAGAGAGGACTTTCTTCTTGTACCTATTCTTTACTTTATTTAGTATTCTTAACTATGTCAGAGAGGAATTTCACTCTCGTGCCTATGTTCTGCCTGGTTCAATATATCTAGCTGTGTTAGAGAAGAATTTTACTCTCGTGTCCCTGCTTTGCTTGATTTAGTGTACCTAGCTGTGTTTGAGAGGAATTTCACTCTCGTGCCTATACATTGCCTAAAGAAATATTCCTAGCTTATTTGAGAGGAATTTTCACTCTCGTGCCTATGCTTGCCTATTGAAATATACCTAGTTGTGTTTGCCTAGTGAAATATACCTAGCTGTGTTTGAGAGGAATTTCACTTTCGTGCCTATACTTTGCCTAAAGAAATATTCCTAGCCTATTTGAGAGGAATTTTTCACTCTCGTGCCTATGCTTGCCTGGTTCAATATATCTAGTTGTGTTAGAGAGGAATTTTCACTCTCATACCTATGCTTTGCCTAAAGAAATGTTCCTAGCTTTGTTTGAGAGGAATTGTCACTGTCGTGCCTGTTTTCCCTACGCTTGAACTGACTACCTACCTGTCAGCCCTAAGACTAGCTACTTTCTTACGCGGTGATCGGCTTTTTATAGGCCAGTGGCTGAGCTTTTGCTTGTTATTTACAAGAGCTTTGTTGCAAGTTTCACCAGTTACAGCTGATCTTAACTATTGGTGTGTAGAGTTGCCTATGACGGAGTTACTTAATAAAAAGGTAAACAATCATCAAGCAATCGTATATGTATGCGATAACAAAACTAAGCATATGTGTAACAATGGTTATAAAGAAAACAATAGTATCAATTCAAATGATAAAAAAAACTAAATATAATAATTCAAAATTCAAACTAAATACAATAATTCAACAAAAATGTTATAAAAAGAAAAAGGAAAAGAGAGAATAACAGCGATGAGCCGTGTAATGGAAATTTCCGTGGAAAATTTCCTCATCACAATGTACTGGCCCAAAAATAAACCCTTTTGATAATGGATAGGATCGGACCATTTTTAGAACCCCTTCCTATATAAAAAAATTTTCTTTTTATTTCAAAAACAAACTGTTAAGTTATCGATAATATGAATTTATTATCCTTTTATCTTCTCTATATTATATGAGTTTGAGTTTCATCTTTGTCTTGTCTAGAAGTTTCATCTTGAAGTTATATAATAAAAGTTTAATTTATAAAATTAAATAACGTAGTACTTTTTTTTTCTCTTCGGGTTTTTCTAGATATACAATAACATTGGTTATGGGCCCACTCGTCACGTTTATAAATTATGCATTATTATAAAAGAAAATGAATTCTTTATACAATATAGAAAAACTCGACGATAATAATTACGAGGCATGGCGAAGGCAGATGAAGATTGTGCTTGTGCACGCAGAACAGTGGAAAGTGTAAAAGAGATCACGCACAAAATCCTTCGGATTGGGAAAGTTTAGATGAAAAAGCTCTAGCAACCATCGTGCTAAGTGTAAAACCAACGCAGCAGAATCTTTACACATTGTAAAACGTCTGCCGAAGCATGGAAAGCTTTAGAGAATATACATTGCTCAAGAGGACCGGTGCATAAAGTGTCACTGTACAAAATTTAATATATATGTGTATGAATAGTACAGCTGAAATACCTCAATATTTAAATGATTTCTGCAATGTATTTGCAAAATTAAGCGAAGCTGGTATTGAGCTACAGGAGCGGTTAATGATTATAATATTGTTAACTAGTTTGCCTACGAACATTTTGTTGTAGATATAGAGACAAGAGACGATCTGCCATCGTTAAGTGTAATCAAATCGAAACTTCTAGAAGAATAATTCGGAGAATGTCGAAACGTAGGCATATGTGGCTAGAAATAAAATGGCGTCAAAAGAAAAAAAGGAAACGTAAAATGTTTCAAATGTAAACAATGTGGTCACTATGCAGCAAATTGTCGAAATAAAGGTAAATAATTATCAAGTGTGAGTGAAAAAGATTCTGTACTAGCTGCAGCAGATGCTCAGCAAATAAGTTCACGCACTTGGGTACTCTACAGTGGTGCAACTTCGCATTATGATATTAATATGTTCTCATCACTAGAACACTACAGTGAAAAAATTAGTTTAGCTGGTAACAAATATATAACAACAGATGGCGTTAGTGATGTGAGATTTTTAACAAAAGAAGGCAATATAGTTTTAAAAAACGTGCTTTTACGTACCAAATATAAATGGAAATTTTATTTCGGTCGCTAAAATTTTTGATAATGATAGTGCACGTATTATTAACAAACAAGGTCAAACAAAGATGAGAGCAATAAAACAAAATAAGCTATTTTTACTTGATATATATAAAATAACAATACGAGCTTTTCTGCTAGAATTGAAAATGGTACCAAGTGGCATCAGCCCTATGGTCACTTAAACATTTCTAGTCTACATGAATTGAAATATAAGGAAATGGTGTATGGTCTTGAGAAAGCTGAGTTTGTGAAAGAAAATAAGTGTGATGTGTGTCTCAAATATAAAATAACACGCAGTCCTTTTCCGCATTCAAGTGAAAAATATGCAAAAGATCTATTAGAAACTATACACACAGACATATGCGGTCCATTTCAAACAAAATCTCTTGCTGGATCTAAATATTTTTTATCATCGGTGATTACTCACGAAAAATATTTGTATACTTTATAAAATCTAAAAGTGAGGTTTTTGATAATTTTATTATTTTTAAACAAAATGTTGAACGACAAACAGGCAAGAAAATAAAATCCATTCGTAGCGATAATGGGCGTGAATTAATATGCAATTTAGTCAATATATTTGTGAACAAGGTATCAAACATCAAACAACAGTACCATATAGCCCTCAACAAAATGGCGTCGCTGAAAGGGTCTATAGTACAATTGTTGAAATGGCACGCAGTATGTTGTATCAATCAAAGTTAAATGAAAGTTTTTGGGCTGAAGCCATAGCGACTGCTGTGTACATTCGAAATAGATCACCTTCAGCGTCCTTAAATGGCATGACTCCTTATGAAGCATGGTGTAGTCACAAACCAAATGTTAGACGTTTTGAAATTTTTGGATCACCAAGAAATTTCAACCTAAAGAAAAATCTTATATAATGGTCGGGTATTCAACTAAATCCAAAGCTTACAGGTTGTATTATCCTGTATCATGTTCAGTTGTAGAAAAACGTGATGTGATTTATGGAACGTACAATAGAGCCAAATGTAGTCGATTTTTCCGATGCATTCTTATGCAATAATGATGAAGAAGAAACTGTGACTCCAATATTGATAGATCAAAAAGCTAAATTACAATGTAACGATAACGATATTGGTAATGATAATGTTAACTGTACTGACACTGAAGAAACATATGATGATGAAATTGTCAACGATACAAATTCCTCGAAATTTGGCTGAGGCAAAGAAAAGTATATATGCTAATGAGTGGCAAGAAGCCATGAAAGAAGAATGTGATGAGCTTATTTTAAACAATACTTGGACTATAGTAGATTTGCCGAAAGACGCAAAAGTAATTAGTTCAAAATGGGTGTATACTGTTAAATATGATAAAAATGGAAATGTAAAACGTTTTAAAACCCGTTTGGTAGTCAAGGGTTGTAAACATGAGTTTGGCGTGAATTACACAGATACATTTTCACCAGTAGTACGTTACCCAACTATTCGTATGATACTGGCATTAACAGTAGAACGAAAAATGTATACTCACCAAATAGACATCTGTACGGCATACTTGAATAGTAAACTCAATGATGTCGTCTATACCAACCCAAATTTTTCGAATGTATTGCAATCCCCAATCAAGTGCTTAAACTTAATAAAGCTATTTATGGGTTGAAGTAGTCTGGAAGGCAGTAAAATCAAAGTCTTGATGATGCTCTCCGAAGAATTGGTTTTACGCCTTGTATCAACGAACCAAGTCTATACAAAATGTATTCTAAAGGTAAATTAAATCTAATTGCTGTATATGTAGATGATCTTATTATTAGCAGTGAAGTTAAAGATGACTTGATCCATATTAAAAAACAAATCATTCATGAGTTTGATTGTGTGGATAAAGAACAGAATTTTTGAGCATTGCATTTATGCTGGCTAATTGTATATTTTCTTGGGAATCTAAATGTACAACCGAAGCTGAATACATGGCGATTGCCTCTGCTGTGAATGAAGCCATATATTTGAAGAATTTGCTTGCAGAAATTGGAGTACACAAAAAACAATATTGTGTTATAAAGCGACAACTTAAGTGCATAACAGCTTGCTCGAAATGCTATGTATCATAGTCGCAGCAAACACATTGATATTAGGTATCATTTCGTTAAGGAAATCATAAATAAAAAGCAAATACAATAATATTTAAGTACTAACAATATGATAGCTGATATTTTAACGAAAAATCTGAATAAAGTTAAACATGAAAAGTTTGTGAGAATGCTAGGCTTGAAGTAATTTTTAATTTTTATAAATGATGAATTCATATTCAGGGGAAAATGTTAAGTTATCGATAATATGAATTCATTATCCTTTTAATTTCTCTATATTATATATATATATTAACAACGAAATTAAATAACGTAGTAGTTGATTTTCTCTTCGGGTTTTTTGGATTTACCATAACACAAACAAAAAATTTAAAAATTTTTTAACATATGAATAATTTTGAAATTTTTAGAAAATACAAGTAGAAAAATAAAATTTCTCATTTTTCAAAGAAAAGAATAAAATTGAATATATCAAGTGGTGTAGGGTATGTGATGGTCCGGCTTGACTGACTATAATATTTTCAGTTGTTTTAAATTAATTATATCTTCTTTTAAGGAGTATATAAAAAGTGAATTGGATTTATTTGAACCACATGCTGTACAAAGCAGCATTCCTAATACCGAAGAAGCCTCGCTTAATCCAATTCAGTCATTAGATTTACCATACACAATTAAATTTCTCTGTTTAGGGAATGGTGACACATATCGTGATTTATCGAGTGTTTATATTAAATTAAATTAGTGGTTCAATTAAAAGTAAAAGATAATTCTAATTTAGAGGATAGCTCAAGTAGCGTAGAAATAAATATACTAAATCAGCGTTTTGGAGTGTTTCTATCAACGTAAATAACTTTTTTTTTTGCAAAGTTATAATAACCATCATTATAGAACTTTATTATATTATGGTACTGATGCAGGACAAACTCATTTTAGCACTTCTGGTTGATATCCAAATAATTATATATAGGTTTTCCATGATGGAAAAAAACAATTGGCTGAATTATTTTAAAAAAGCAGTATAGTAGAATTGGTAAGTTATATTTAATCAACCAAAACTATTATTAAATAACGTGGAGTTAAAAGTAATTTAAAACTTGGAAACGTTATCCTTTTACTTCCTTGAAAAAGGCAATAAACAATCATATCTAAAAAAATTAGAAGCTCAATTGTTTATGAATCATGTTACCGTTAAGCCTTGTGTACTTCTTGCACATAATAAAGTTTTACAAGAACAACCTGCCCTTTATCCTTTCAATAGAGTTGAATTAAGAACTTTTACATTTTATCCGGGAAATCGCGCATTATCGTTAGACAATGTGGTTATTGGACAGCTTCCAATATTTTGGGTGTTCTGTATGGTATATAATAGTACTTTCTCTAGAGATAAAACATTAGATCCCTTTTATTTTGAGTACTTTTATTTACAAAGTTTTAATTTATCAATAAACGGAGTACAATCTCAACCATAAGAATTCGATTCTAATGGATTGACAATGAAATCAACAAGGGCTTATAATGTGCTGTTTAAGACTATTGGGATAAGACATTCTGACAGAAGATTTCATATATATAAGCAATATTCCGATTAAATTTGGTACATAGATATGAATTGGCCCAAAAATAAATTATTTTGAAAATGGATAGGATCGGACGATTTTTAGAACCCCTTCCAATATAAATTTTTTTTTTTATTTCAATAAACAAACAAAAATTAAAAACTTCTGACATGAATCATTTTGATATTTTTGAAAATACAAGCAGGTATTGAAAAATAAAATTTTGCATTATACCCTGCTTTTTTAAAGAAAAAAATTATATTGAATAATATTTTAAGTGGTGCAGGGTATATAATGGTCGGGCTTGACCGGCTCTAATATTTTCACTATGGTACCCTCTTAGAACGAGTAATAAGGTACATCTCACGGCCACTATGGAGAAGGTTGTAGAGGGAATATAATATTTGGCCTAGGCCAAGGTAGTTTTTTACTCTATAATTCATACGTATTGTATATACTCAAAAAAACTTTTAAAGAAAAAACACCTTCATATTATATCTATTTAAGTTGTTCATACAAAAAGGCGCGCATCAATATGGGCGCCTTTACTACATAACATTCGATAATTATAAGCAAAATACATATAATTTTTTAATAATTTCCCAAAGGAAAAGGGAAGAATGGATGAATTTCCCAGAGGTATTTAGTTATGTGGTAGCTAGAAAATTAGTATAATAATAATAATAAATTATATGAGCTTGATATTGAGGTGCAACGTAATTAACTAATATACTAAATGCATAAACTACAAAAGGAAAGTATAGAACAGTAATAACAAAGGGCGGTTAACCTTCAGTTAAGAATATTACCATGAAAGTCAAAGTTGGTTTGACAGGCGAATGAGCTTGTAAAAACAATATAATAAATTTATTTTTTTATTATAGACATGGAATAAAAGTTTCTGAACCTAACTTCAGCCAAATATCTGAATTGTGCACCCATTAGAAGTTCAACACAAACTTCGTTAAATCGACAAAAGTTTTAATGCTGATCAAGATATATCGTCTTTACTTTGTGGGGCCTCTAAAATTTTTTTCTCGTATCAATATATAAAATGCAAACTTATCCTCAACTTATGTAGACATTAATATATTAAATGACTTTTTCATCTGACTATATTGAAATCTGTAATAATATATTAGAAAGCGGAAAAAATAATGAAAAAAAGTGAAATAATGAGACCATTTAAATAACTATATACATTTGCATATAAATTTAAATCGTTAATTTATAGTCTTAAAAATGCCGTCAGTTCGATTAATTTAACATATGTAGGCCTTATATCTCTTGTAATTGTTCAATTAATTAAAAAATATACTAATATAAAGAGGCATTTAAAAAAACACGTGATCTAAATTAGTTAACTTTTATTCACTTATTACATTAAATGCATATTCTTGTTAACAATGAATGAATTAACTTTAACTTTCTACTTGTATGATTATGAATATACTGCACACTCGCCTTAATTTCTTTCAAACATGCATGGAGCGTATTAACAGGAAATCTTTTGTTACAAGCACATAATTGTTCTACCCTAAAAAAAATTTGCTTTACCGTTTTGGTTTTGCTTTAAGGTTTAAGTTTAAAAGATGTGTGCTAGTGCCCTTTTTTCGATATTTAGCTAAGTAGTGTACATACAAACTACATGGGTTGTGTATAATTGTAGAAGGTATCCAATATTTGATTTAACTTTTCATTTTCCCTATTAATGTATTTTTTATTTATTATACTCTCCACCTTAGGGAAGAGGGTATATTCACTTTGATCATCCGTTTACAATACATCCAACGAAGCCTCGGAGACCCCACAAACCATATATATTCTTAATCAGCATGAAAAGAGGAATCGTTTGAGATATGTCCGTCCGTACGTCCGTCTGTTGTTGGCACTCTCACGGTCGTAATTTTTGAGATATCAAATTAAAACTTATTCTTAGTTTAATTTCGCTGTTCCGTATTGAAATTGGGCAAAATCGGTTAAAAGACACGCCCACAATAAACGAAAATCTCAACATACCTCGAAAAAATTGTATCGTTAAAAAAATATATATCGCATAATACTATGCCTATCAAGTTGAAATTTGGTATATATATAACATGAATAAATAATAAAAGTATAATTTGGTATATATATACCACTGTGCCAAAAATGGGCGTGATTGAATAACGCAAACGCCTATAATTTAAAAAAAACACTATTTGCGTAAGTATATGAAATAGTCATATACATAAATATGGTAATAGGAACTTATTTTTTAAAAGATTATAAAAGGTGGAGAGTATATAACCTTCGGTCTTAACCGAACTTTTCTATCTTGTTATATTATTAATTTTCTACCTAGTAAACAAACGTTATAGTTTTTATAGAAAATGGCATTTTTACAATATTCATGCGCACTGTCTACCAATACAGACGCTATCCCAGATTTTTACTTACAGCTTGCTTAGTTATTTTTCTAGACAAAATTTTTGGATAAAACAATTATTTTTAAAATATTCTAAATTAGAGGCAATTGTATATTTGTATTTATTATAACTTTCCATGTACCTTTTATTCGAATACTTCTACTGGTGAATAAAAAATTAAACAGTAAATGTAAAGCTCTATTGTAGTAAATATACCACGTAATATATAAATTTACGCATTAATATCGTTGTAATTAATTATCACACATAGATTGTGCTTACATAATAGGAAGGTTTTTGATTTTGTGCAAATGTGGGTAATACCAGAAAAAGGCATGAGATAACTTAGAAAAAAAAAAATAAGTCCAAGTCGACTTAACCTTTTAGTAACTGCCGAAAAAGGCTTTTTTTATAGCCTGCACCACCTTGTGAAAAAGAGTATATTAAGTTTGTGCGGATGAGAAAACCAACACGACACACTTTACAAAACTAAAATTTTGAGGTCCACACGATCAAAGGCTTTCGAGAAATCAGCATAAGTCACATCCGTTTGCTTATTTTCAGAGTGAACTTAAACAAGATAGAAAAGTTCGGTTAAGACCGAAGCTATAATTAATAATTTTTTAAAGATACAATTTTTTCGAGGTATGTTGAGATTTTCGTTTATTGTGGGCGTGTTTCTTAACCGATTTTGCCCAATTTCAATACGGAACAGCGAAATTAAACTAAGAATAAGTTTTAATTTGATATCTCAAAAATTACGACCGTGAGAGTGCCAACAACAGACGGACGTACGGACGGACATATCTCAAACGATTCCTCTTTTCATGCTGATTAAGAATATATATGGTTTGTGGGGTTTCTGAGGCTTCATTCGATGTATTGTAAACGGATGATCAAAGTGAATATACCCTCATCCCTAAGGTGGAGGGTATAATAAATAAAGCACAGGCATGGACTCCACCCTATCAACTACTTATATACCCATAAGCTTACTGCCTATTATATCTAAGCTGTTCGAAAGAATTATATTAAATAATATAACACCATACATTGACACTCATCAAATAATCCCCTTGCTTTACTTATGGTTCATACATAAAGCAAATACCCACACAGATCTAAACGTACCAGCCATATTGGATGAAATTAAGGATAGTGCTTCTAAATACGTTAACAAAATTTTAAGTCATCCTAATCCTCTCTCTCGTATTCTCCCCAAATCGGAGAAACACATGTGTCTTAAAAGAAGTGTTACGATGAACTTAATAAACTAAAAGCTCGAAATTATTATAGTTTATCTGCGATGGTAGACAAATTTAAGACGCACTAGATATAAGATTTGAATTCTTATTGTGAATTCCTTTTCAATAGGAAGATTCAATATTTATATATATGTATAATTAAAATATGGAAATATTAAAAATAAATTAATACGTCACTATACCACCCTTAATCAAACAGGATAATTGAAAGATTCCATAGGCAACTTAAGGCCGCAATATTAACTAGATGTAATTTTCATAAATGGTATGATGAACTCCCAGATCAGTATACAAGGAAGACATTTCAGCAACACCAGCTGAAGTGGTTTATGGGCAAAACTTGCGTTTACCCAGAGATTTAATAATAAACGATTCTACATATAACACTTCAGACACTCTTAATAAAATTAAGGCAAAATGTGGTTAAAACTTCCCCAAAAATTTAGGAAATTGCAAATTCGTTTTTGTATGCAAAATTAATAAACATACATTGGAACGACCATATGAAGGACCCTATAAAGTAATATGAATATAGGCTAAATATTTCACAGTAGATATTGATATAAAACTTTACTCATTGATCGTCTCAAACCAGCAATTATAAAGAACACAACACCTAACATAAACACCGCCTCTACCAAACATTTAACATTTAATTTATTGAGCATAAATTCTCCAATGTAGGGTTAAAAGTTGATGCTAACCGACTTTTACTCCTACGTATTCAATGAAGTAAATTTTGTTTAATGATACATAATACATAAGTACATTCATTTAATAAATAAAATAAATATCCGACGTTTGTTTTTACTCCATAAATTTAAATACTTTAATGAAATACATATGTAAAATAAACACGCGACGTTTGTTTGTACTCTTTTATGGAGTAAATTGATATTAAGGCGGTGAAGATTTTGGCAAAGTGAAGACACAGGATTGCTTAGTTTTTTAAAAAAGGATTTCTACGAGGAACAAAATTTTTAACAAAAGTTTCTATAGGCCAAAATTGCTTATTTAATAATCGAATAAGAGAATGAGGAACTAAAATTTAAAAAGATGCAGTAACGCAGGAATAAAGTTATTAAATTTAATATACTTATTTTTGCCAGGATCAGACATATATTAACGTATGCATATAATTCATTATCTTATCAATTTTAGTATTTTAAACTAAACGAGAAATGAAGATAGCGTTGCGAGCAGGTATGGATCGGTTTCCTTTTATCGCTAAGCTGTAAGGACGCGATCAATATCAACAATGGCTTTTATTAACAGAGTTAAAAATACCTTTTTGGTTGATAAGAAAAATCAAAGCAAAGACAACATAAGACTATTTATTTTAATACGGCTATTATTCAACATTTATTGCAAGTATAACAAAGTATATAAACGAATATATACTCGTATAAACAAATAACCGCAAGAGTTTTATCATTAAAAACATTTGGAAGCGTCATTAGCCAGATTATGAAATAGCAATCAAATCTTTTGAGGAAATACTAATAAATAATATAACTTAACTTAATATAGTAGGTAACAGACGCTAATGACGGTTGGGCTCTAAAAAGTTAGGCGTATTTACATATAATGTAGAAGTAAACATATATGAATTTAGAGTGAACTATGTACTTACAATTGTTGAACATGTCATTTAGCGTATTGAATTTTTCAAATAATTTTCTTAAATTGCTTCCCAAATCGATAAAATTCTCTGTGTCTGTTTAAACAATTTATATAAATCAAAATCTAGTTCAATGTGTATTTTTCTTAGTTTACAATTTGAGTAACCGCAATCCATTTTCCAATAAAGCCACAAAGTATGCAAAAATAAGTATGGAAAACCATAAATTGACAATTAAAGAATATGTTATAACAAGTAAGAAAACTAAATTTAGTTTAGGCCAAATCTTAAATACCCTCCAGATTCAGAATCAAAATCTGAATCGATCAATCATCTGTCCATGTAAATTTTTGCGCAAGCACAATTTTTTGGTATATTTTGATGAAACCCCCTTACATATAAGATTTGATTATTTTTTGGCAAATTTCGATGAAATTTGGTACAAGGATATGTATTGGCCCAGAAAGAAAAAAATGGATAGAATCGGACCATTTTTAGAATTTTTAGAATTTTTTTAATTTCATTAAATAAACAAAAAAATAATAAAATTTTATGACATGTATCATTTTGAAATTTTCAAAAATAGAAGTAGCTATAAAAAATAAAATTTTTCATTAAAAAAAAAAAAAAAATGGAATAATATATCAAGCGATATAGAATATTTTATAGTCAGGCTTGACCGACTTGTTGTCACTTGTTTTTTAATTCCTTTAACTGCGAATACCCATGTTAATTATATTTATAAGTAACCTTGAAAATAAAGAAATAACTAACTAACTAACTAATCATGTTGTTGCATTTACAGTAACTTTGCTTAAGCCAGGGATTCATGATTTAGAGGTTCTTTGTTCTAATAATAAAGTTTATTGAAAGGATAGAATTATTAGAATGGGTGGTGCTGCGCTTATTGCAGTTTTCAATGCTATTTCTTCTTCCTTACTAGTCTTCTCAAATCAAATAGATGTTGAATTTATTGCTGTTCAGCTAATTGTAGAGAATGTATTCGTCTACATTAAGTGTTCGTACGCTCCTCCATCCTCTAATATTATTATTTATTTATACAATTTTTCTTTCACAAGCGAGTTGTGTTCACGTTTCAGGCCTACTAATATGATTTTGGACTTTAATCTTCCTGAGATTACATGGGTTTTCAACGAAGATCTTGCTTACTTTTCACCGATTTATTATCCTTCTCTATATGATGAGCTTTTAAACTTATCTTTGATGTCTGCTTAATGTAGCTAAATCTAATCTTAAATATCAATAACCGACTTTTTGACTTGTTGTTTTATAATAATACTAACTTAAAAGTTCTTCGCTCCAATCCATTTGTCTTACCTGAGGATTCCTATCATCCCACTATCTCTACTTTACTATATGTTCCATTTGAAAAAATTTCTTGTATTATCATTGCTCTACCTAAGAATACATATTACTTATTCCATAAAACGAACTACAACGTCTTGTCCAATGTTCTGTAAGACTTCGTTTGATGTTAGTTTGTCTGTTTTATATAATTAATAGCTGTTGTCCGCTGCTTCACCCGCGCGGAATTCGGTTATCTCGCGGGATGAAACGTTGCCTATGCCCTTCTCTAGGTTCAGAAATTTTTGAAACCGATATTGCTCGATTTTACTTACAACCTGCCTGCAGACACCTAACACATATGTACCGAATTTCCTGATGGTGTCTGGAGTGGGATCAATATCATATGTTCTTAGAATTCCATATAAATGTTGCTTTTATTCCAAATTCATTAAAAATGGTCCGTAAGTCCAGTTTTGGCCAAAAATCACCTCCAGTACCTGGTGTTACATCTGGAGTGGTACCCTTAGCATGTTTTCTCAGAATTTCATATAAATGTTGCTTTTATTCCAAATTCATTAAAAAAATGGTCCGAAAATCCAGTATTAGCTGAAAATCTCTCCAAAAACTGGTGGTGTATCTGAAGTGGGACCCTTAGCATATTTTCTCAGAATTCCTTATTCCAAATTCATTAAAAAAATGGTCCAAAAATACATTATTGGCCAAAAATCCTTTCCAGAACCTAGTGATGCATCTGGAGTGGTATCCACACATGCCTACTATTTAAATATTGTGAAATACTTATTGTGAATACTTAATTTCTTAATTGTCTGTGTACATGTGTATACAATGTTTGTTTGGCAATATTACTATCAATGGTGGGTGTAAAAATGGTTTATAGTGACATAAGTGCAATAGTTGGACATATGGTCTCGGGAAGTTTTTTGTAGATATTGATATGTTATATAACATTGTAGAAAATTTTTTTGTTTTAACATCAATACTTTCCGCAGCGTATACGTTGAAAGATATTTTATGACTAATTTTTTTACACCTTGGGTTAGTAATAGTAGGAATGTCCAGGGATCCCCAATATTTTTTGGGAATAAATATAGCCTATGTTACTCAGTGATAATGTAGCTTTCTAATAGCGAAAATATTTTTGAAATCGGTCCAGTAGTTTTTGAGTTTACTCGTTACATACAAAAATACAAAAATCCAAATCTTTCCTCTTTATAATATTAGTATAGATTTACACTCTGCAATTTTTATAAGTGTACCTTATGGATTATTAGGAATAGGTTTTTTAATAGAAGTATTTATATGATAATAAATCGTATTTTAATTATTTTTTAACAGTATTTGGTGAAGAATATTTAATTATCTAATAATAATCTTTTTCGAAGTGACTTATATGGCAGTGCCTTGCGTTTACTGATATAATTAAACTAATTGAAGCATAATTTGTGGATCTAAATGGTAGGCTAATGACAGACTATAACATTTTAACTTGTTTGAAAAAAAATTAGTAAAGCATTTGCTTGTTAATTGCTAACTTTTGACGCGATTTTACCATTTTTTGAACTCTTTCCCATATAACGCTTTTATTTAAAATAAGCCGTAAGAGAAGATAATTAGAAATTATTAAAATTTTTTTAATGAACTTTTCGAAGGATAGGAATTTCTTGTACTTAATGACTGTGCCAATTTTAGACCTGATCAGACTATTTTTAATCCCCTCCGTATAGAACGTTTTAATATAAAGAAAATCATTCTATGGAAAAAATTCGCAATTTTTTTTTTATTTGAAAACTTGGCTTAATTGTTTTAATGTATTAGTAATTGACTTTGCCAAATTTGGATCCAACTACATCGCAAGTCATTCTATGGCAAAAGTTCGAAATTATTTTGTTTGGTGAAGCATAATTAATTAATATATTTTGGCCTTGTTCAGATCATTTTATAACGCTTATTTAAAATAAGTTTTATAATACGAAAACTCGCAACGATTCTTTTTATGATGAAAATTTGCAATTGTACATAGTTTTTGATAAAACTTGGTGAAGCATAGTCAATTGGTTAACGATAATTCGCAATTCTTTATATTTTTTCACTTAACTTATTCGAGTATACTTAAATGGGATAAAAATATACAGATACGAAGTTGAACACGATAGGCCCATTTTTTATTACCTTCCCCATTATTTTCACTTATTTGTAATTTCCAACAAAATTAAGTGACATATAGTCAATTAGAATTAAAATATTCGGATCCAAAGTTGAACATGATCGGATTATTTTTTTAACGTTTTATTATAAAAGAACTTACCCTATTGAGAGAGACCGCAATTATTAATATTGTTTAAAAAACCCTTGTGACTTATTTAAATTGACTTAATAATTGATTGTGCTAAATTTCGACCCAATCGGATCATTTTATGACCTCCACATAACATAACGTTTTATTATAAAAGAAGTTATTATGTGGTGAAAATTCGCAATTCTTTATATTTTCTTGACAAAATTTGGAAAGCACTGTTAATTGATTTTGACTGTGCCAAATTTGGAACCAATCGGTACTTTTACCTTCCCAATATTGGTTTAGTAATTAACCATGCATTCGTGCATGACTCCTTTTCGTATAACACCCTTATTTAAAATAAAATTCTATATCATGAAAATTCTTAACTTTTAATATGTTATATAACCATTTATTATTCTATTATAAAGGAAATCACTCTATGAAAAAATTTGCAATTTTTTATAAGTTTTGATAAAATTTAAAACATAGTTAATAGGCTTAGCAATTTTCAATACTAAAGTTGAACGATAAAACCATTTTTTTGATCGCCGTCACATATATCGTTTTGTTATTATATAAGTCATCCTATGGCGAAAAATTTGCTAATCTTTATACATATTTTTTGACAAATTTGGTGAAGCACAGTTAATTGCGCTAAAAATGTACTATAATAATAGGAGTACATTCTCCTCCTAATAAAGTTTTTTATACGTCTGAGACTATTCAAAATAGAATACCGAATGTATATATTCTTGGTCAATGCCAAAGTCTGGGTCGAGCTAGACATGTGGGTTCGTGAGACTGTTTATTGTTGGCCCTTCATCTAAATGTTGATACATTAAACCAAAATTGTGTACACACTCGTTAAGAACCAAGTCCACAATCGATAAAAATATATTTATCTGATACGAAAATGTTGGTATAAAGTGGCGTATTTATAATTATATCCATTAATATAAAAAAAATGTGCCAAATTTAGTTTTTTACTTGTTATATATATGTTGATATGTGGGTATATTGTTTTTGTCCAAACGTTTATAAGTAAGTTGCATATGTTAGAATTATCACGGCCGCAAAAACTGACATATTGTGCTGATATTTGATACACGAAATCTTTGAGTTTTTCAACGGTTTTACGAACGGAACATTCTTGAATGTGATAGATGTTTTCTTTATTAGAATACTTTATATATAAAATGGTTTTTGCAATGATCCTTAAATTTTTCTAGAAAATTCATTAAAATTAATTAATTTCAGCTGTAATTTCATTACAGCTTTCAAACATAGTCAAAGAAAAAAATTCTTAACATATATATATACACCAAAAACTTATTAACATACCAAGCATGACCAGGCGAACATATATATGTAGGGAAAAATTAAGATCAATATAATAGGTTGACAGTATTCAAACATAAGCTATGGCTACTGTGTTTACAAACCATGTAAGTTTGTCAAATAGTTAGATTTGATACGGTGAACCATCCTTTCACTACATAGAACAAAACGTAGCTTAATCTACATTTATATAAAAAGTGTAAAAACAATGGTGTAGGTTTGTAATGTTGAAATGTGAATTATTGATATATGTAAACCATTTGCGCATAAATCTCCGAAGATGGATTTGGCTCAACTGATAAAGATCTGCTGATGAGAACTCGATGAGGGCGAGTTCGAAACCGGTCCAGGTTCAACCCTTCCAGTCGCCAAGTATTAATTTTTCACAATTTTCAACATTTTCCTTACAGCTTTCAAACATAGTCAAAGAAAAAAATTCTTAACATATATATACACCAAAAACTTATTAATTAATTAATTTCGTTTAACTCCTCCTCAATAAGACATATATAGATTTTGGGCTTCTTCTTTATTACATTTTATATTGTAAAGAGTTTATAAACCTGTGAAAAACTATATCTTGGGAGTATTTTTTAAATTTTGTATAATACATGCGCATTATTGATGTGGCTTTAATATTTCCACGCGAAAAATGGTGCATTTGTTCAAATAAATTAAGGATAATATATCCTTATTATTGGTAGAAGTAATGTGGTGGTATTATATACATATATAATTGATTTTTGGACATGTTAATATTATATATATACATATATATGTATATAAATTAATTATCTTACAGGAATTTTCATACCGTGCACCACCCTGTAGAAAAGCGTACATTAGGTTTGTGCTGATGTTCTTACTCCTAAACGGAAAATCTCAATCGATTAATCATGTCCATCTGAGATATTTTGGTGAAATTTAGTATTTCACATGTATTGGCCCAAAGGGAACCCTATTAAAAGTGGACCGGATTGGATCATTTTTAGAATCCCTCCCATATGAGGTTCTATTAATTTTAAGATATTTCGATGAAATTTGGTGCAAGAACATGTACCTAATAAAAATTAACCACATTAGACCATTTTTAAAACCACTCTCCATATGAGGTCCTATTATTTTTCGAGATATTTCCTCTCCTCATATAAAAACTTTTTTTTGATTTCAAAAACAAACGAAAAATAAAAAAAATCCTGATATATGTATCATTTTAAAATTTTTTGAAAATAAAAGTAGGTATAGAAAAATGAAATTTTTCATTCTTCAAAGTAAAAAATTTAATTAAATATGTATATCGAGTGGTTCGATATTCGGGCTTAACCAACTATAATATTTTCACTTGTTTTTTGAGATATTTCGATGAAGTTTGGTGCAAGGATAGTTGTATTTGTATTTGTATTTAAAAAGTAGTAGGCTACATTGAAAATCAGCCAACGTAAAGAAGAACAAGTAATAACAATAAATAAATATAATGATTAAAACTAAACTAAAAGTAAACTTAAAAATAACCGGAACCAGCTTCCACAACAACAACAACAATACTCACTGCAACCGCAGCCACTGAAAGTTACTGGAATAACTAATGGAACTTAAACCAAAAATAATTAATAATATTGCTTAAAATAAGTTAACTTGAATAAAATTACAATTTAATAAAAATTAATATTAATTATTAATTAGAAGTAAAAAGGAAATTACAATAATTAGACGTTACAAAAAATAAAATATATAAGCGAAATACCAAAAAAAAAAAAATATTACAGTACAATATAAGAATAAAATATTACAGTCACATACATTTACATTTACATACGTAGAAAATGCATACACATATCAGTCTGGCAACCCAACAGCTAATATTTTTTTCTTAATAATGGCAAATGATTCAATTGATTCATCAAAGCAATGAACATTTTCGTTATATAATTTACCAAGCGACCGAAATGGATCAAACAATTCGTAATTTGTGTGACAAAGCGATAATCTTATTGGAATAAAGTTACGAGACACTCTACCAGGAACGTTAAAGTTAATACAATTCAAAAGATATGGTGAGCAAACAACACCGCGAATTAATTTTACAATAAAAAGTACGCTTAACATATCACACCTCTTCTTTAATGATGGCAAATCTATAAGCATAAGCCTATTTTCATAAGGTGGAAGTAATCTGTTACGATCCCACCCCAGTCCACGTAAAGCACATATCAAAGAAAAATTTTTGCACTGATTCTAAACGGTCAATATGACATTGATACATAGGAGCCCAGACGACAACACAATATTCCAATGTCGGCCTAACCAAGGATGAAAAAAGCCTTTTGCAAATGTACGGATCATTAAATTCTCTTGACCACCTTTTGATAGATCCTAACTAAAGATATGGCTATTAAATTTAAGTTTCGAATCAAAGACAACACCCAAATCTTTGAAAAAATTTACATTTTCTAAAACATAATCATGTATTGAATAAGATGTATGAATAGGAGATATCCAATGGAATGCCAATTTCTTACATTTCTTTAAGTTAAGTAACATACCATTTTTTTCACACCACTTGTTAATACTCAATAAATCAAGTTGAAGCAATTCCGCACCATTATTAGAATCAAATGATTTGTATATCTTAACATCATCAGCATACATAAGAACCTTGAAAAAGTTTACACTTAAAGGAAGATGATTAACGAATATTAAAAATAATAGAGGCCCCAAATGACTTCCTTGTGGCACAAACGATGAAACATGAATTTGTCTAGAATATGAAGAGTTAAACAAAACTATTTGAGTGCGATTAGATAGATAGCTTCTAAACCATGTTAACAAATATTTAGGAAAACCCAATTGTTGTAGCTTATACAAATGATGATTATGATTAACTCTATCAAAAGCTTTAGAGAAATCCAAATAAATCACATCAGTTTGTTTATGCAAAGAAAATGCTGAAGAAATATAACAAGTACATTGGAAGACGTTGATGTACCCTTCAAAAAGCCATGCTGATAAGGAGTGATAATCGATCTTAATGGTGGTGATAGCCTTTCTACAAGAAGTTCAAAGAGTTTGGGCAATACACTAAATTTAGCTATTCCCCTATAATTCTCAATGTTATCCCTAGCACCATTTTTATGTAAAGGAGTAATTAAGCAAGATTTCCAAGCAGTAGGAGATTTATTGAACAATTGTGCTAAGGGAGCACTAAGTATATCTGCACAATTTCGTAATACACAAGAAGGTATACCATCTGGACCCGGAATATTAGAATATTTAACACGAGAAAAAGTCTCATAAATATCAATTTCAGAAAATGAAATGAATGGAAATAAATCAAAGGAATTTACTGAGTATTGTACATTTCACTATTAATATTCGACACAGAATAAGATTTTTGGAAAAATTCTGCAAACACATCGGCAATAACAGAGTCATTTTAAGATATCGAATTATTATACCGCAAAGCAGAAGGAAAAACATCAACTTTACGTTTAGAGTTTACAAAACTATAAAACTTTTTAGGATCTCTAAAAGACTATTCTTTATTGATGACAAATAGTTAGAATAACATTTATTATTTAATGAATTAAATTCACGCCTAACTTTGGAATAGTTTAAATAATCAGCAAGAGAACCACTAATTTTATATTTCTTAAAAAGCCTACTCTTTTTATTACGCACGTTACGTAGGTGCTTATTGAACCACATGGGATAGGTAGAAGCAACCGTAGATGAATTATAAGCCACAATTGGGACCGAAACAGATATAGCCATGAAACATAACATAACTATAACATAGTTAATAGGCTTAGCAATTTTCAATACTAAAGTTGAACGATGGAACCATTTTTTTGGTCGCCGTCCCATATATCGTTTTGTTATTATTTAAGTCATCCTATGGCGAAAAATTTGCTAATCTTTATACATATTTTTTGACAAATTTGGTGAAGCACAGTTAATTGCGCTAAAAATGTACTATAATAATAGGAGTACATTCTCCTCCTAATAAAGTTTTTTATACGTCTGAGACTATTCAAAATAGAATACCGAATGTATATAGTCTTGGTCAATGCCAAAGTCTGGGTCGAGCTAGACATGTGGGTTCGTGAGACTGTTTATTGTTGGCCCTTCATCTAAATGTTGATACATTAAACGAAAATTGTGTACACACTCGTTAAGAACCAAGTCCACAATCGGTAAAAATATATTTATCTGACACGAAAATGTTGGTATAAAGTGGCGTATTTATAATTATATCCATTAATATAAAAAAAATGTGCCAAATTTAGTTTTTTACTTGTTATATATATGTTGATATGTGGGTATATTGTTTTTGTCCAAACGTTTATAAGTAAGTTGCATATGTTAGAATTATCACGGCCGCAAAAACTGACATATTGTGCTGATATTTGATACATGAAATCTTTGAGTTTTTCAACGGTTTTACGAACGTAACACTCTTGAATGTGATAGATGTTTTCTTTATTAGAATACTTTATATATAAAATGGTTTTTGCAATGATCCTTAAATTTTTCTAGAAAATTAATTAAAATTAATTAATTTCAGCTGTAATTTCATTACAGCTTTCAAACATAGTCAAAGAAAAAAATTCTTAACATATATATATACACCAAAAACTTATTAACATACCAAGCATGACCAGGCGAACATATATATGTAGGGAAAAATTAAGATCAATATAATAGGTTGACAGTATTCAAACATAAGCTATGGCTACTGTGTTTACAAACCATGTAAGTTTGTCAAATAGTTAGATTTGATACGGTGAACCATCCTTTCACTACATAGAACAAAACGTAGCTTAATCTACATTTATATAAAAAGTGTAAAAACAATGGTGTAGGTTTGTAATGTTGAAATGTGAATTATTGATATATGTAAACCATTTGCGCATAAATCTCCGAAGATGGATTTGGCTCAACTGATAAAGATCTGCTGATGAGAACTCGATGAGGGCGAGTTCGAAACCGGTCCAGGTTCAACCCTTCCAGTCGCCAAGTATTAATTTTTCACAATTTTCAACATTTTCCTTACAGCTTTCAAACATAGTCAAAGAAAAAAATTCTTAACATATATATACACCAAAAACTTATTAATTAATTAATTTCGTTTAACTCCTCCTCAATAAGACATATATAGATTTTGGGCTTCTTCTTTATTACATTTTATATTGTAAAGAGTTTATAAACCTGTGAAAAACTATATCTTGGGAGTATTTTTTAAATTTTGTATAATACATGCGCATTATTGATGTGGCTTTAATATTTCCACGCGAAAAATGGTGCATTTGTTCAAATAAATTAAGGATAATATATCCTTATTATTGGTAGAAGTAATGTGGTGGTATTATATACATATATAATTGATTTTTGGACATGTTAATATTATATATATACATATATATATATATAAATTAATTATCTTACATGAATTTTTATACCGTGCACCACCCTGTAGAAAAGCGTACATTAGGTTTGTGCTGATGTTCTTACTCCTAAACGGAAAATCTCAATCGATTAATCATGTCCATCTGAGATATTTTGGTGAAATTTAGTATTTCACATGTATTGGCCCAAAGGGAACCCTATTAAAAGTGGACCGGATTGGATCATTTTTAGAATCCCTCCCATATGAGGTTCTATTAATTTTAAGATATTTCGATGAAATTTGGTGCAAGAACATGTACCTAATAAAAATTAACCACATTAGACCATTTTTAAAACCACTCTCCATATGAGGTCCTATTATTTTTCGAGATATTTCCTCTCCTCATATAAAAACTTTTTTTTGATTTCAAAAACAAACGAAAAATAAAAAAAATCCTGATATATGTATCATTTTAAAATTTTTTGAAAATAAAAGTAGGTATAGAAAAATGAAATTTTTCATTCTTCAAAGTAAAAAATTTAATTAAATATGTATATCGAGTGGTTCGATATTCGGGCTTAACCAACTATAATATTTTCACTTGTTTTTTGAGATATTTCGATGAAGTTTGGTGCAAGGATAGTTGTATTTGTATTTGTATTTAAAAAGTAGTAGGCTACATTGAAAATCAGCCAACGTAAAGAAGAACAAGTAATAACAATAAATAAATATAATGATTAAAACTAAACTAAAAGTAAACTTAAAAATAACCGGAACCAGCTTCCACAACAACAACAACAATACCCACTGCAACCGCAGCCAGTGAAAGTTACTGGAATAACTAATGGAACTTAAACCAAAAATAATTAATAATATTGCTTAAAATAAGTTAACTTGAATAAAATTACAATTTAATAAAAATTAATATTAATTATTAATTAGAAGTAAAAAGGAAATTACAATAATTAGACGTTACAAAAAATAAAATATATAAGCGAAATACCAAAAAAAAAAAAATATTACAGTACAATATAAGAATAAAATATTACAGTCACATACATTTACATTTACATACGTAGAAAATGCATACACATATCAGTCTGGCAACCCAACAGCTAATATTTTTTTCTTAATAATGGCAAATGATTCAATTGATTCATCAAAGCAATGAACATTTTCGTTATATAATTTACCAAGCGACCGAAATGGATCAAACAATTCGTAATTTGTGTGACAAAGCGATAATCTTATTGGAATAAAGTTACGAGACACTCTACCAGGAACGTTAAAGTTAATACAATTCAAAAGATATGGTGAGCAAACAACACCGCGAATTAATTTTACAATAAAAAGTACGCTTAACATATCACACCTCTTCTTTAATGATGGCAAATCTATAAGCATAAGCCTATTTTCATAAGGTGGAAGTAATCTGTTACGATCCCACCCCAGTCCACGTAAAGCACATATCAAAGAAAAATTTTTGCACTGATTCTAAACGGTCAATATGACATTGATACATAGGAGCCCAGACGACAACACAATATTCCAATGTCGGCCTAACCAAGGATGAAAAAAGCCTTTTGCAAATGTACGGATCATTAAATTCTCTTGACCACCTTTTGATAGATCCTAACTAAAGATATGGCTATTAAATTTAAGTTTCGAATCAAAGACAACACCCAAATCTTTGAAAAAATTTACATTTTCTAAAACATAATCATGTATTGAATAAGATGTATGAATAGGAGATATCCAATGGAATGCCAATTTCTTACATTTCTTTAAGTTAAGTAACATACCATTTTTTTCACACCACTTGTTAATACTCAATAAATCAAGTTGAAGTAATTCCGCACCATTATTAGAATCAAATGATTTGTATATCTTAACATCATCAGCATACATAAGAACCTTGAAAAAGTTTACACTTAAAGGAAGATGATTAACGAATATTAAAAATAATAGAGGCCCCAAATGACTTCCTTGTGGCACAAACGATGAAACATGAATTTGTCTAGAATATGAAGAGTTAAACAAAACTATTTGAGTGCGATTAGATAGATAGCTTCTAAACCATGTTAACAAATATTTAGGAAAACCCAATTGTTGTAGCTTATACAAATGATGATTATGATTAACTCTATCAAAAGCTTTAGAGAAATCCAAATAAATCACATCAGTTTGTTTATGCAAAGAAAATGCTGAAGAAATATAACAAGTACATTGGAAGACGTTGATGTACCCTTCAAAAAGCCATGCTGATAAGGAGTGATAATCGATCTTAATGGTGGTGATAGCCTTTCTACAAGAAGTTCAAAGAGTTTGGGCAATACACTAAATTTAGCTATTCCCCTATAATTCTCAATGTTATCCCTAGCACCATTTTTATGTAAAGGAGTAATTAAGCAAGATTTCCAAGCAGTAGGAGATTTATTGAACAATTGTGCTAAGGGAGCACTAAGTATATCTGCACAATTTCGTAATACACAAGAAGGTATACCATCTGGACCCGGAATATTAGAATATTTAACACGAGAAAAAGTCTCATAAATATCAATTTCAGAAAATGAAATGAATGGAAATAAATCAAAGGAATTTACTGAGTATTGTACATTTCACTATTAATATTCGACACAGAATAAGATTTTTGGAAAAATTCTGCAAACACATCGGCAATAACAGAGTCATTTTAAGATATCGAATTATTATACCGCAAAGCAGAAGGAAAAACATCAACTTTACGTTTAGAGTTTACAAAACTATAAAACTTTTTAGGATCTCTAAAAGACTATTCTTTATTGATGACAAATAGTTAGAATAACATTTATTATTTAATGAATTAAATTCACGCCTAACTTTGGAATAGTTTAAATAATCAGCAAGAGAACCACTAATTTTATATTTCTTAAAAAGCCTACTCTTTTTATTACGCACGTTACGTAGGTGCTTATTGAACCACATGGGATAGGTAGAAGCAACCGTAGATGAATTATAAGCCACAATTGGGACCGAAACAGATATAGCCATGAAACATAACATAACTATAACATAGTTAATAGGCTTAGCAATTTTCAATACTAAAGTTGAACGATGGAACCATTTTTTTGGTCGCCGTCCCATATATCGTTTTGTTATTATTTAAGTCATCCTATGGCGAAAAATTTGCTAATCTTTATACATATTTTTTGACAAATTTGGTGAAGCACAGTTAATTGCGCTAAAAATGTACTATAATAATAGGAGTACATTCTCCTCCTAATAAAGTTTTTTATACGTCTGAGACTATTCAAAATAGAATACCGAATGTATATATTCTTGGTCAATGCCAAAGTCTGGGTCGAGCTAGACATGTGGGTTCGTGAGACTGTTTATTGTTGGCCCTTCATCTAAATGTTGATACATTAAACGAAAATTGTGTACACACTCGTTAAGAACCAAGTCCACAATCGATAAAAATATATTTATCTGACACGAAAATGTTGGTATAAAGTGGCGTATTTATAATTATATCCATTAATATAAAAAAAATGTGCCAAATTTAGTTTTTTACTTGTTATATATATGTTGATATGTGGGTATATTGTTTTTGTCCAAACGTTTATAAGTAAGTTGCATATGTTAGAATTATCACGGCCGCAAAAACTGACATATTGTGCTGATATTTGATACACGAAATCTTTGAGTTTTTCAACGGTTTTACGAACGGAACATTCTTGAATGTGATAGATGTTTTCTTTATTAGAATACTTTATATATAAAATGGTTTTTGCAATGATCCTTAAATTTTTCTAGAAAATTCATTAAAATTAATTAATTTCAGCTGTAATTTCATTACAGCTTTCAAACATAGTCAAAGAAAAAAATTCTTAACATATATATATACACCAAAAACTTATTAACATACCAAGCATGACCAGGCGAACATATATATGTAGGGAAAAATTAAGATCAATATAATAGGTTGACAGTATTCAAACATAAGCTATGGCTACTGTGTTTACAAACCATGTAAGTTTGTCAAATAGTTAGATTTGATACGGTGAACCATCCTTTCACTACATAGAACAAAACGTAGCTTAATCTACATTTATATAAAAAGTGTAAAAACAATGGTGTAGGTTTGTAATGTTGAAATGTGAATTATTGATATATGTAAACCATTTGCGCATAAATCTCCGAAGATGGATTTGGCTCAACTGATAAAGATCTGCTGATGAGAACTCGATGAGGGCGAGTTCGAAACCGGTCCAGGTTCAACCCTTCCAGTCGCCAAGTATTAATTTTTCACAATTTTCAACATTTTCCTTACAGCTTTCAAACATAGTCAAAGAAAAAAATTCTTAACATATATATACACCAAAAACTTATTAATTAATTAATTTCGTTTAACTCCTCCTCAATAAGACATATATAGATTTTGGGCTTCTTCTTTATTACATTTTATATTGTAAAGAGTTTATAAACCTGTGAAAAACTATATCTTGGGAGTATTTTTTAAATTTTGTATAATACATGCGCATTATTGATGTGGCTTTAATATTTCCACGCGAAAAATGGTGCATTTGTTCAAATAAATTAAGGATAATATATCCTTATTATTGGTAGAAGTAATGTGGTGGTATTATATACATATATAATTGATTTTTGGACATGTTAATATTATATATATACATATATATGTATATAAATTAATTATCTTACAGGAATTTTCATACCGTGCACCACCCTGTAGAAAAGCGTACATTAGGTTTGTGCTGATGTTCTTACTCCTAAACGGAAAATCTCAATCGATTAATCATGTCCATCTGAGATATTTTGGTGAAATTTAGTATTTCACATGTATTGGCCCAAAGGGAACCCTATTAAAAGTGGACCGGATTGGATCATTTTTAGAATCCCTCCCATATGAGGTTCTATTAATTTTAAGATATTTCGATGAAATTTGGTGCAATAACATGTACCTAATAAAAATTAACCACATTAGACCATTTTTAAAACCACTCTCCATATGAGGTCCTATTATTTTTCGAGATATTTCCTCTCCTCATATAAAAACTTTTTTTTGATTTCAAAAACAAACGAAAAATAAAAAAAATCCTGATATATGTATCATTTTAAAATTTTTTGAAAATAAAAGTAGGTATAGAAAAATGAAATTTTTCATTCTTCAAAGTAAAAAATTTAATTAAATATGTATATCGAGTGGTTCGATATTCGGGCTTAACCAACTATAATATTTTCACTTGTTTTTTGAGATATTTCGATGAAGTTTGGTGCAAGGATAGTTGTATTTGTATTTGTATTTAAAAAGTAGTAGGCTACATTGAAAATCAGCCAACGTAAAGAAGAACAAGTAATAACAATAAATAAATATAATGATTAAAACTAAACTAAAAGTAAACTTAAAAATAACCGGAACCAGCTTCCACAACAACAACAACAATATCCACTGCAACCGCAGCCAGTGAAAGTTACTGGAATAACTAATGGAACTTAAACCAAAAATAATTAATAATATTGCTTAAAATAAGTTAACTTGAATAAAATTACAATTTAATAAAAATTAATATTAATTATTAATTAGAAGTAAAAAGGAAATTACAATAATTAGACGTTACAAAAAATAAAATATATAAGCGAAATACCAAAAAAAAAAAAATATTACAGTACAATATAAGAATAAAATATTACAGTCACATACATTTACATTTACATACGTAGAAAATGCATACACATATCAGTCTGGCAACCCAACAGCTAATATTTTTTTCTTAATAATGGCAAATGATTCAATTGATTCATCAAAGCAATGAACATTTTCGTTATATAATTTACCAAGCGACCGAAATGGATCAAACAATTCGTAATTTGTGTGACAAAGCGATAATCTTATTGGAATAAAGTTACGAGACACTCTACCAGGAACGTTAAAGTTAATACAATTCAAAAGATATGGTGAGCAAACAACACCGCGAATTAATTTTACAATAAAAAGTACGCTTAACATATCACACCTCTTCTTTAATGATGGCAAATCTATAAGCATAAGCCTATTTTCATAAGGTGGAAGTAATCTGTTACGATCCCACCCCAGTCCACGTAAAGCACATATCAAAGAAAAATTTTTGCACTGATTCTAAACGGTCAATATGACATTGATACATAGGAGCCCAGACGACAACACAATATTCCAATGTCGGCCTAACCAAGGATGAAAAAAGCCTTTTGCAAATGTACGGATCATTAAATTCTCTTGACCACCTTTTGATAGATCCTAACTAAAGATATGGCTATTAAATTTAAGTTTCGAATCAAAGACAACACCCAAATCTTTGAAAAAATTTACATTTTCTAAAACATAATCATGTATTGAATAAGATGTATGAATAGGAGATATCCAATGGAATGCCAATTTCTTACATTTCTTTAAGTTAAGTAACATACCATTTTTTTCACACCACTTGTTAATACTCAATAAATCAAGTTGAAGTAATTCCGCACCATTATTAGAATCAAATGATTTGTATATCGTAACATCATCAGCATACATAAGAACCTTGAAAAAGTTTACACTTAAAGGAAGATGATTAACGAATATTAAAAATAATAGAGGCCCCAAATGACTTCCTTGTGGCACAAACGATGAAACATGAATTTGTCTAGAATATGAAGAGTTAAACAAAACTATTTGAGTGCGATTAGATAGATAGCTTCTAAAGCATGTTAACAAATATTTAGGAAAACCCAATTGTTGTAGCTTATACAAATGATGATTATGATTAACTCTATCAAAAGCTTTAGAGAAATCCAAATAAATCACATCAGTTTGTTTATGCAAAGAAAATGCTGAAGAAATATAACAAGTACATTGGAAGACGTGGATGTACCCTTCAAAAAGCCATGCTGATAAGGAGTGATAATCGATCTTAATGGTGGTGATAGCCTTTCTACAAGAAGTTCAAAGAGTTTGGGCAATACACTAAATTTAGCTATTCCCCTATAATTCTCAATGTTATCCCTAGCACCATTTTTATGTAAAGGAGTAATTAAGCAAGATTTCCAAGCAGTAGGAGATTTATTGAACAATTGTGCTAAGGGAGCACTAAGTATATCTGCACAATTTCGTAATACACAAGAAGGTATACCATCTGGACCCGGAATATTAGAATATTTAACACGAGAAAAAGTCTCATAAATATCAATTTCAGAAAATGAAATGAATGGAAATAAATCAAAGGAATTTACTGAGTATTGTACATTTCACTATTAATATTCGACACAGAATAAGATTTTTGGAAAAATTCTGCAAACACATCGGCAATAACAGAGTCATTTTAAGATATCGAATTATTATACCGCAAAGCAGAAGGAAAAACATCAACTTTACGTTTAGAGTTTACAAAACTATAAAACTTTTTAGGATCTCTAAAAGACTATTCTTTATTGATGACAAATAGTTAGAATAACATTTATTATTTAATGAATTAAATTCACGCCTAACTTTGGAATAGTTTAAATAATCAGCAAGAGAACCACTAATTTTATATTTCTTAAAAAGCCTACTCTTTTTATTACGCACGTTATGTAGGTGCTTATTGAACCACATGGGATAGGTAGAAGCAACCGTAGATGAATTATAAGCCACAATTGGGACCGAAACAGATATAGCCATGAAACATAACATAACTATAACATAGTTAATAGGCTTAGCAATTTTCAATACTAAAGTTGAACGATGGAACCATTTTTTTGGTCGCCGTCCCATATATCGTTTTGTTATTATTTAAGTCATCCTATGGCGAAAAATTTGCTAATCTTTATACATATTTTTTGACAAATTTGGTGAAGCACAGTTAATTGCGCTAAAAATGTACTATAATAATAGGAGTACATTCTCCTCCTAATAAAGTTTTTTATACGTCTGAGACTATTCAAAATAGAATACCGAATGTATATATTCTTGGTCAATGCCAAAGTCTGGGTCGAGCTAGACATGTGGGTTCGTGAGACTGTTTATTGTTGGCCCTTCATCTAAATGTTGATACATTAAACGAAAATTGTGTACACACTCGTTAAGAACCAAGTCCACAATCGATAAAAATATATTTATCTGACACGAAAATGTTGGTATAAAGTGGCGTATTTATAATTATATCCATTAATATAAAAAAAATGTGCCAAATTTAGTTTTTTACTTGTTATATATATGTTGATATGTGGGTATATTGTTTTTGTCCAAACGTTTATAAGTAAGTTGCATATGTTAGAATTATCACGGCCGCAAAAACTGACATATTGTGCTGATATTTGATACACGAAATCTTTGAGTTTTTCAACGGTTTTACGAACGTAACACTCTTGAATGTGATAGATGTTTTCTTTATTAGAATACTTTATATATAAAATGGTTTTTGCAATGATCCTTAAATTTTTCTAGAAAATTAATTAAAATTAATTAATTTCAGCTGTAATTTCATTACAGCTTTCAAACATAGTCAAAGAAAAAAATTCTTAACATATATATATACACCAAAAACTTATTAACATACCAAGCATGACCAGGCGAACATATATATGTAGGGAAAAATTAAGATCAATATAATAGGTTGACAGTATTCAAACATAAGCTATGGCTACTGTGTTTACAAACCATGTAAGTTTGTCAAATAGTTAGATTTGATACGGTGAACCATCCTTTCACTACATAGAACAAAACGTAGCTTAATCTACATTTATATAAAAAGTGTAAAAACAATGGTGTAGGTTTGTAATGTTGAAATGTGAATTATTGATATATGTAAACCATTTGCGCATAAAATTCCGAAGATGGATTTGGCTCAACTGATAAAGATCTGCTGATGAGAACTCGATGAGGGCGAGTTCGAAACCGGTCCAGGTTCAACCCTTCCAGTCGCCAAGTATTAATTTTTCACAATTTTCAACATTTTCATTACAGCTTTCAAACATAGTCAAAGAAAAAAATTCTTAACATATATATACACCAAAAACTTATTAATTAATTAATTTCGTTTAACTCCTCCTCCATAAGACATATATAGATTTTGGGCTTCTTCTTTATTACATTTTATATTGTAAAGAGTTTATAAACCTGTGAAAAACTATATCTTGGGAGTATTTTTTAAATTTTGTATAATACATGCGCATTATTGATGTGGCTTTAATATTTCCACGCGAAAAATGGTGCATTTGTTCAAATAAATTAAGGATAATATATCCTTATTATTGGTAGAAGTAATGTGGTGGTATTATATACATATATAATTGATTTTTGGACATGTTAATATTATATATATACATATATATATATATAAATTAATTATCTTACAGGAATTTTTATACCGTGCACCACCCTGTAGAAAAGCGTACATTAGGTTTGTGCTGATGTTCTTACTCCTAAACGGAAAATCTCAATCGATTAATCATGTCCATCTGAGATATTTTGGTGAAATTTAGTATTTCACATGTATTGGCCCAAAGGGAACCCTATTAAAAGTGGACCGGATTGGATCATTTTTAGAATCCCTCCCATATGAGGTTCTATTAATTTTAAGATATTTCGATGAAATTTGGTGCAAGAACATGTACCTAATAAAAATTAACCACATTAGACCATTTTTAAAACCACTCTCCATATGAGGTCCTATTATTTTTCGAGATATTTCCTCTCCTCATATAAAAACTTTTTTTTGATTTCAAAAACAAACGAAAAATAAAAAAAATCCTGATATATGTATCATTTAAAAATTTTTTGAAAATAAAAGTAGGTATAGAAAAATGAAATTTTTCATTCTTCAAAGTAAAAAATTTAATTAAATATGTATATCGAGTGGTTCGATATTCGGGCTTAACCAACTATAATATTTTCACTTGTTTTTTGAGATATTTCGATGAAGTTTGGTGCAAGGATAGTTGTATTTGTATTTGTATTTAAAAAGTAGTAGGCTACATTGAAAATCAGCCAACGTAAAGAAGAACAAGTAATAACAATAAATAAATATAATGATTAAAACTAAACTAAAAGTAAACTTAAAAATAACCGGAACCAGCTTCCACAACAACAACAACAATACCCACTGCAACCGCAGCCACTGAAAGTTACTGGAATAACTAATGGAACTTAAACCAAAAATAATTAATAATATTGCTTAAAATAAGTTAACTTGAATAAAATTACAATTTAATAAAAATTAATATTAATTATTAATTAGAAGTAAAAAGGAAATTACAATAATTAGACGTTACAAAAAATTAAATATATAAGCGAAATACCAAAAAAAAAAAAAAATATTACAGTACAATATAAGAATAAAATATTACAGTCACATACATTTACAT
This sequence comes from Crataerina pallida, assembly GCA_949710015.1. NCBI lineage: Eukaryota > Metazoa > Arthropoda > Insecta > Diptera > Hippoboscidae > Crataerina > Crataerina pallida. The sequence goes on from OX453294.1 coordinate 7,539,984, forward strand.
TTGCATACGTAGAAAATGCATACACATATCAGCCTGGCAACCCAACAGCTAATATTTTTTTCTTAATAATGGCAAATGATTCAATTGATTCATCAAAGCAATGAACATTTTCGTTATATAATTTACCAAGCGACCGAAATGGATCAAACAATTCGTAATTTGTGTGACAAAGCGATAATCTTATTGGAATAAAGTTACGAGACACTCTACCAGGAACGTTAAAGTTAATACAATTCAAAAGATATGGTGAGCAAACAACACCGCGAATTAATTTTACAATAAAAAGTACGCTTAACATATCACACCTCTTCTTTAATGATGGCAAATCTATAAGCATAAGCCTATTTTCATAAGGTGGAAGTAATCTGTTACGATCCCACCCCAGTCCACGTAAAGCACATATCAAAAAAAAATTTTTGCACTGATTCTAAACGGTCAATATGACATTGATACATAGGAGCCCAGACGACAACACAATATTCCAATGTCGGCCTAACCAAGGATGAAAAAAGCCTTTTGCAAATGTACGGATCATTAAATTCTCTTGACCACCTTTTGATAGATCCTAACTAAAGATATGGCTATTAAATTTAAGTTTCGAATCAAAGACAACACCCAAATCTTTGAAAAAATTTACATTTTCTAAAACATAATCATGTATTGAATAAGATGTATGAATAGGAGATATCCAATGGAATGCCAATTTCTTACATTTCTTTAAGTTAAGTAACATACCATTTTTTTCACACCACTTGTTAATACTCAATAAATCAAGTTGAAGTAATTCCGCACCATTATTAGAATCAAATGATTTGTATATCTTAACATCATCAGCATACATAAGAACCTTGAAAAAGTTTACACTTAAAGGAAGATGATTAACGAATATTAAAAATAATAGAGGCCCCAAATGACTTCCTTGTGGCACAAACGATGAAACATGAATTTGTCTAGAATATGAAGAGTTAAACAAAACTATTTGAGTGCGATTAGATAGATAGCTTCTAAACCATGTTAACAAATATTTAGGAAAACCCAATTGTTGTAGCTTATACAAATGATGATTATGATTAACTCTATCAAAAGCTTTAGAGAAATCCAAATAAATCACATCAGTTTGTTTATGCAAAGAAAATGCTGAAGAAATATAACAAGTACATTGGAAGACGTTGATGTACCCTTCAAAAAGCCATGCTGATAAGGAGTGATAATCGATCTTAATGGTGGTGATAGCCTTTCTACAAGAAGTTCAAAGAGTTTGGGCAATACACTAAATTTAGCTATTCCCCTATAATTCTCAATGTTATCCCTAGCACCATTTTTATGTAAAGGAGTAATTAAGCAAGATTTCCAAGCAGTAGGAGATTTATTGAACAATTGTGCTAAGGGAGCACTAAGTATATCTGCATAATTTCGTAATACACAAGAAGGTATACCATCTGGACCCGGAATATTAGAATATTTAACACGAGAAAAAGTCTCATAAATATCAATTTCAGAAAATGAAATGAATGGAAATAAATCAAAGGAATTTACTGAGTATTGTACATTTCACTATTAATATTCGACACAGAATAAGATTTTTGGAAAAATTCTGCAAACACATCGGCAATAACAGAGTCATTTTAAGATATCGAATTATTATACCGCAAAGCAGAAGGAAAAACATCAACTTTACGTTTAGAGTTTACAAAACTATAAAACTTTTTAGGATCTCTAAAAGACTATTCTTTATTGATGACAAATAGTTAGAATAACATTTATTATTTAATGAATTAAATTCACGCCTAACTTTGGAATAGTTTAAATAATCAGCAAGAGAACCACTAATTTTATATTTCTTAAAAAGCCTACTCTTTTTATTACGCACGTTACGTAGGTGCTTATTGAACCACATGGGATAGGTAGAAGCAACCGTAGATGAATTATAAGCCACAATTGGGACCGAAACAGATATAGCCATGAAACATAACATAACTATAACATAGTTAATAGGCTTAGCAATTTTCAATACTAAAGTTGAACGATGGAACCATTTTTTTGGTCGCCGTCCCATATATCGTTTTGTTATTATTTAAGTCATCCTATGGCGAAAAATTTGCTAATCTTTATACATATTTTTTGACAAATTTGGTGAAGCACAGTTAATTGCGCTAAAAATGTACTATAATAATAGGAGTACATTCTCCTCCTAATAAAGTTTTTTATACGTCTGAGACTATTCAAAATAGAATACCGAATGTATATATTCTTGGTCAATGCCAAAGTCTGGGTCGAGCTAGACATGTGGGTTCGTGAGACTGTTTATTGTTGGCCCTTCATCTAAATGTTGATACATTAAACGAAAATTGTGTACACACTCGTTAAGAACCAAGTCCACAATCGATAAAAATATATTTATCTGACACGAAAATGTTGGTATAAAGTGGCGTATTTATAATTATATCCATTAATATAAAAAAAATGTGCCAAATTTAGTTTTTTACTTGTTATATATATGTTGATATGTGGGTATATTGTTTTTGTCCAAACGTTTATAAGTAAGTTGCATATGTTAGAATTATCACGGCCGCAAAAACTGACATATTGTGCTGATATTTGATACACGAAATCTTTGAGTTTTTCAACGGTTTTACGAACGGAACATTCTTGAATGTGATAGATGTTTTCTTTATTAGAATACTTTATATATAAAATGGTTTTTGCAATGATCCTTAAATTTTTCTAGAAAATTAATTAAAATTAATTAATTTCAGCTGTAATTTCATTACAGCTTTCAAACATAGTCAAAGAAAAAAATTCTTAACATATATATATACACCAAAAACTTATTAACATACCAAGCATGACCAGGCGAACATATATATGTAGGGAAAAATTAAGATCAATATAATAGGTTGACAGTATTCAAACATAAGCTATGGCTACTGTGTTTACAAACCATGTAAGTTTGTCAAATAGTTAGATTTGATACGGTGAACCATCCTTTCACTACATAGAACAAAACGTAGCTTAATCTACATTTATATAAAAAGTGTAAAAACAATGGTGTAGGTTTGTAATGTTGAAATGTGAATTATTGATATATGTAAACCATTTGCGCATAAAATTCCGAAGATGGATTTGGCTCAACTGATAAAGATCTGCTGATGAGAACTCGATGAGGGCGAGTTCGAAACCGGTCCAGGTTCAACCCTTCCAGTCGCCAAGTATTAATTTTTCACAATTTTCAACATTTTCATTACAGCTTTCAAACATAGTCAAAGAAAAAAATTCTTAACATATATATACACCAAAAACTTATTAATTAATTAATTTCGTTTAACTCCTCCTCCATAAGACATATATAGATTTTGGGCTTCTTCTTTATTACATTTTATATTGTAAAGAGTTTATAAACCTGTGAAAAACTATATCTTGGGAGTATTTTTTAAATTTTGTATAATACATGCGCATTATTGATGTGGCTTTAATATTTCCACGCGAAAAATGGTGCATTTGTTCAAATAAATTAAGGATAATATATCCTTATTATTGGTAGAAGTAATGTGGTGGTATTATATACATATATAATTGATTTTTGGACATGTTAATATTATATATATACATATATATGTATATAAATTAATTATCTTACAGGAATTTTTATACCGTGCACCACCCTGTAGAAAAGCGTACATTAGGTTTGTGCTGATGTTCTTACTCCTAAACGGAAAATCTCAATCGATTAATCATGTCCATCTGAGATATTTTGGTGAAATTTAGTATTTCACATGTATTGGCCCAAAGGGAACCCTATTAAAAGTGGACCGGATTGGATCATTTTTAGAATCCCTCCCATATGAGGTTCTATTAATTTTAAGATATTTCGATGAAATTTGGTGCAAGAACATGTACCTAATAAAAATGAGCCACATTAGACCATTTTTAAAACCACTCTCCATATGAGGTCCTATTATTTTTCGAGATATTTCCTCTCCTCATATAAAAACTTTTTTTTGATTTCAAAAACAAACGAAAAATAAAAAAAATCCTGATATATGTATCATTTTAAAATTTTTTGAAAATAAAAGTAGGTATAGAAAAATGAAATTTTTCATTCTTCAAAGTAAAAAATTTAATTAAATATGTATATCGAGTGGTTCGATATTCGGGCTTAACCAACTATAATATTTTCACTTGTTTTTTGAGATATTTCGATGAAGTTTGGTGCAAGGATAGTTGTATTTGTATTTGTATTTAAAAAGTAGTAGGCTACATTGAAAATCAGCCAACGTAAAGAAGAACAAGTAATAACAATAAATAAATATAATGATTAAAACTAAACTAAAAGTAAACTTAAAAATAACCGGAACCAGCTTCCACAACAACAACAACAATACCCACTGCAACCGCAGCCACTGAAAGTTACTGGAATAACTAATGGAACTTAAACCAAAAATAATTAATAATATTGCTTAAAATAAGTTAACTTGAATAAAATTACAATTTAATAAAAATTAATATTAATTATTAATTAGAAGTAAAAAGGAAATTACAATAATTAGACGTTACAAAAAATAAAATATATAAGCGAAATACCAAAAAAAAAAAAATATTACAGTACAATATAAGAATAAAATATTACAGTCACATACATTTACATTTACATACGTAGAAAATGCATACACATATCAGCCTGGCAACCCAACAGCTAATATTTTTTTCTTAATAATGGCAAATGATTCAATTGATTCATCAAAGCAATGAACATTTTCGTTACATAATTTACCAAGCGACCGAAATGGATCAAACAATTCGTAATTTGTGCGACAAAGCGATAATCTTATTGGAATAAAGTTACGAGACACTCTACCAGGAACGTTAAAGTTAATACAATTCAAAAGATATGGTGAGCAAACAACACCGCGAATTAATTTTACAATAAAAAGTACGCTTAACATATCACACCTCTTCTTTAATGATGGCAAATCTATAAGCATAAGCCTATTTTCATAAGGTGGAAGTAATCTGTTACGATCCCACCCCAGTCCACGTAAAGCACATATCAAAAAAAAATTTTTGCACTGATTCTAAACGGTCAATATGACATTGATACATAGGAGCCCAGACGACAACACAATATTCCAATGTCGGCCTAACCAAGGATGAAAAAAGCCTTTTGCAAATGTACGGATCATTAAATTCTCTTGACCACCTTTTGATAGATCCTAACTAAAGATATGGCTATTAAATTTAAGTTTCGAATCAAAGACAACACCCAAATCTTTGAAAAAATTTACATTTTCTAAAACATAATCATGTATTGAATAAGATGTATGAATAGGAGATATCCAATGGAATGCCAATTTCTTACATTTCTTTAAGTTAAGTAACATACCATTTTTTTCACACCACTTGTTAATACTCAATAAATCAAGTTGAAGTAATTCCGCACCATTATTAGAATCAAATGATTTGTATATCTTAACATCATCAGCATACATAAGAACCTTGAAAAAGTTTACACTTAAAGGAAGATGATTAACGAATATTAAAAATAATAGAGGCCCCAAATGACTTCCTTGTGGCACAAACGATGAAACATGAATTTGTCTAGAATATGAAGAGTTAAACAAAACTATTTGAGTGCGATTAGATAGATAGCTTCTAAACCATGTTAACAAATATTTAGGAAAACCCAATTGTTGTAGCTTATACAAATGATGATTATGATTAACTCTATCAAAAGCTTTAGAGAAATCCAAATAAATCACATCAGTTTGTTTATGCAAAGAAAATGCTGAAGAAATATAACAAGTACATTGGAAGACGTGGATGTACCCTTCAAAAAGCCATGCTGATAAGGAGTGATAATCGATCTTAATGGTGGTGATAGCCTTTCTACAAGAAGTTCAAAGAGTTTGGGCAATACACTAAATTTAGCTATTCCCCTATAATTCTCAATGTTATCCCTAGCACCATTTTTATGTAAAGGAGTAATTAAGCAAGATTTCCAAGCAGTAGGAGATTTATTGAACAATTGTGCTAAGGGAGCACTAAGTATATCTGCACAATTTCGTAATACACAAGAAGGTATACCATCTGGACCCGGAATATTAGAATATTTAACACGAGAAAAAGTCTCATAAATATCAATTTCAGAAAATGAAATGAATGGAAATAAATCAAAGGAATTTACTGAGTATTGTACATTTCACTATTAATATTCGACACAGAATAAGATTTTTGGAAAAATTCTGCAAACACATCGGCAATAACAGAGTCATTTTAAGATATCGAATTATTATACCGCAAAGCAGAAGGAAAAACATCAACTTTACGTTCAGAGTTTACAAAACTATAAAACTTTTTAGGATCTCTAAAAGACTATTCTTTATTGATGACAAATAGTTAGAATAACATTTATTATTTAATGAATTAAATTCACGCCTAACTTTGGAATAGTTTAAATAATCAGCAAGAGAACCACTAATTTTATATTTCTTAAAAAGCCTACTCTTTTTATTACGCACGTTACGTAGGTGCTTATTGAACCACATGGGATAGGTAGAAGCAACCGTAGATGAATTATAAGCCACAATTGGGACCGAAACAGATATAGCCATGAAACATAACATAACTATAACATAGTTAATAGGCTTAGCAATTTTCAATACTAAAGTTGAACGATGGAACCATTTTTTTGGTCGCCGTCCCATATATCGTTTTGTTATTATTTAAGTCATCCTATGGCGAAAAATTTGCTAATCTTTATACATATTTTTTGACAAATTTGGTGAAGCACAGTTAATTGCGCTAAAAATGTACTATAATAATAGGAGTACATTCTCCTCCTAATAAAGTTTTTTATACGTCTGAGACTATTCAAAATAGAATACCGAATGTATATATTCTTGGTCAATGCCAAAGTCTGGGTCGAGCTAGACATGTGGGTTCGTGAGACTGTTTATTGTTGGCCCTTCATCTAAATGTTGATACATTAAACGAAAATTGTGTACACACTCGTTAAGAACCAAGTCCACAATCGATAAAAATATATTTATCTGACACGAAAATGTTGGTATAAAGTGGCGTATTTATAATTATATCCATTAATATAAAAAAAATGTGCCAAATTTAGTTTTTTACTTGTTATATATATGTTGATATGTGGGTATATTGTTTTTGTCCAAACGTTTATAAGTAAGTTGCATATGTTAGAATTATCACGGCCGCAAAAACTGACATATTGTGCTGATATTTGATACACGAAATCTTTGAGTTTTTCAACGGTTTTACGAACGGAACATTCTTGAATGTGATAGATGTTTTCTTTATTAGAATACTTTATATATAAAATGGTTTTTGCAATGATCCTTAAATTTTTCTAGAAAATTAATTAAAATTAATTAATTTCAGCTGTAATTTCATTACAGCTTTCAAACATAGTCAAAGAAAAAAATTCTTAACATATATATATACACCAAAAACTTATTAACATACCAAGCATGACCAGGCGAACATATATATGTAGGGAAAAATTAAGATCAATATAATAGGTTGACAGTATTCAAACATAAGCTATGGCTACTGTGTTTACAAACCATGTAAGTTTGTCAAATAGTTAGATTTGATACGGTGAACCATCCTTTCACTACATAGAACAAAACGTAGCTTAATCTACATTTATATAAAAAGTGTAAAAACAATGGTGTAGGTTTGTAATGTTGAAATGTGAATTATTGATATATGTAAACCATTTGCTCATAAATTTCCGAAGATGGATTTGGCTCAACTGATAAAGATCTGCTGATGAGAACTCGATGAGGGCGAGTTCGAAACCGGTCCAGGTTCAACCCTTCCAGTCGCCAAGTATTAATTTTTCACAATTTTCAACATTTTCATTACAGCTTTCAAACATAGTCAAAGAAAAAAATTCTTAACATATATATACACCAAAAACTTATTAATTAATTAATTTCGTTTAACTCCTCCTCCATAAGACATATATAGATTTTGGGCTTCTTCTTTATTACATTTTATATTGTAAAGAGTTTATAAACCTGTGAAAAACTATATCTTGGGAGTATTTTTTAAATTTTGTATAATACATGCGCATTATTGATGTGGCTTTAATATTTCCACGCGAAAAATGGTGCATTTGTTCAAATAAATTAAGGATAATATATCCTTATTATTGGTAGAAGTAATGTGGTGGTATTATATACATATATAATTGATTTTTGGACATGTTAATATTATATATATACATATATATATATATAAATTAATTATCTTACAGGAATTTTTATACCGTGCACCACCCTGTAGAAAAGCGTACATTAGGTTTGTGCTGATGTTCTTACTCCTAAACGGAAAATCTCAATCGATTAATCATGTCCATCTGAGATATTTTGGTGAAATTTAGTATTTCACATGTATTGGCCCAAAGGGAACCCTATTAAAAGTGGACCGGATTGGATCATTTTTAGAATCCCTCCCATATGAGGTTCTATTAATTTTAAGATATTTCGATGAAATTTGGTGCAAGAACATGTACCTAATAAAAATGAGCCACATTAGACCATTTTTAAAACCACTCTCCATATGAGGTCCTATTATTTTTCGAGATATTTCCTCTCCTCATATAAAAACTTTTTTTTGATTTCAAAAACAAACGAAAAATAAAAAAAATCCTGATATATGTATCATTTTAAAATTTTTTGAAAATAAAAGTAGGTATAGAAAAATGAAATTTTTCATTCTTCAAAGTAAAAAATTTAATTAAATATGTATATCGAGTGGTTCGATATTCGGGCTTAACCAACTATAATATTTTCACTTGTTTTTTGAGATATTTCGATGAAGTTTGGTGCAAGGATAGTTGTATTTGTATTTGTATTTAAAAAGTAGTAGGCTACATTGAAAATCAGCCAACGTAAAGAAGAACAAGTAATAACAATAAATAAATATAATGATTAAAACTAAACTAAAAGTAAACTTAAAAATAACCGGAACCAGCTTCCACAACAACAACAACAATACCCACTGCAACCGCAGCCACTGAAAGTTACTGGAATAACTAATGGAACTTAAACCAAAAATAATTAATAATATTGCTTAAAATAAGTTAACTTGAATAAAATTACAATTTAATAAAAATTAATATTAATTATTAATTAGAAGTAAAAAGGAAATTACAATAATTAGACGTTACAAAAAATAAAATATATAAGCGAAATACCAAAAAAAAAAAAATATTACAGTACAATATAAGAATAAAATATTACAGTCACATACATTTACATTTACATACGTAGAAAATGCATACACATATCAGTCTGGCAACCCAACAGCTAATATTTTTTTCTTAATAATGGCAAATGATTCAATTGATTCATCAAAGCAATGAACATTTTCGTTACATAATTTACCAAGCGACCGAAATGGATCAAACAATTCGTAATTTGTGCGACAAAGCGATAATCTTATTGGAATAAAGTTACGAGACACTCTACCAGGAACGTTAAAGTTAATACAATTCAAAAGATATGGTGAGCAAACAACACCGCGAATTAATTTTACAATAAAAAGTACGCTTAACATATCACACCTCTTCTTTAATGATGGCAAATCTATAAGCATAAGCCTATTTTCATAAGGTGGAAGTAATCTGTTACGATCCCACCCCAGTCCACGTAAAGCACATATCAAAAAAAAATTTTTGCACTGATTCTAAACGGTCAATATGACATTGATACATAGGAGCCCAAACGACAACACAATATTCCAATGTCGGCCTAACCAAGGATGAAAAAAGCCTTTTGCAAATGTACGGATCATTAAATTCTCTTGACCACCTTTTGATAGATCCTAACTAAAGATATGGCTATTAAATTTAAGTTTCGAATCAAAGACAACACCCAAATCTTTGAAAAAATTTACATTTTCTAAAACATAATCATGTATTGAATAAGATGTATGAATAGGAGATATCCAATGGAATGCCAATTTCTTACATTTCTTTAAGTTAAGTAACATACCATTTTTTTCACACCACTTGTTAATACTCAATAAATCAAGTTGAAGTAATTCCGCACCATTATTAGAATCAAATGATTTGTATATCTTAACATCATCAGCATACATAAGAACCTTGAAAAAGTTTACACTTAAAGGAAGATGATTAACGAATATTAAAAATAATAGAGGCCCCAAATGACTTCCTTGTGGCACAAACGATGAAACATGAATTTGTCTAGAATATGAAGAGTTAAACAAAACTATTTGAGTGCGATTAGATAGATAGCTTCTAAACCATGTTAACAAATATTTAGGAAAACCCAATTGTTGTAGCTTATACAAAAGATGATTATGATTAACTCTATCAAAAGCTTTAGAGAAATCCAAATAAATCACATCAGTTTGTTTATGCAAAGAAAATGCTGAAGAAATATAACAAGTACATTGGAAGACGTGGATGTATTCTTCAAAAAGCCATGCTGATAAGGAGTGATAATCGATCTTAATGGTGGTGATAGCCTTTCTACAAGAAGTTCAAAGAGTTTGGGCAATACACTAAATTTAGCTATTCCCCTATAATTCTCAATGTTATCCCTAGCACCATTTTTATGTAAAGGAGTAATTAAGCAAGATTTCCAAGCAGTAGGAGATTTATTGAACAATTGTGCTAAGGGAGCACTAAGTATATCTGCACAATTTCGTAATACACAAGAAGGTATACCATCTGGACCCGGAATATTAGAATATTTAACACGAGAAAAAGTCTCATAAATATCAATTTCAGAAAATGAAATGAATGGAAATAAATCAAAGGAATTTACTGAGTATTGTACATTTCACTATTAATATTCGACACAGAATAAGATTTTTGGAAAAATTCTGCAAACACATCGGCAATAACAGAGTCATTTTAAGATATCGAATTATTATACCGCAAAGCAGAAGGAAAAACATCAACTTTACGTTTAGAGTTTACAAAACTATAAAACTTTTTAGGATCTCTAAAAGACTATTCTTTATTGATGACAAATAGTTAGAATAACATTTATTATTTAATGAATTAAATTCACGCCTAACTTTGGAATAGTTTAAATAATCAGCAAGAGAACCACTAATTTTATATTTCTTAAAAAGCCTACTCTTTTTATTACGCACGTTACGTAGGTGCTTATTGAACCACATGGGATAGGTAGAAGCAACCGTAGATGAATTATAAGCCACAATTGGGACCGAAACAGATATAGCCATGAAACATAACATAACTATAACATAGTTAATAGGCTTAGCAATTTTCAATACTAAAGTTGAACGATGGAACCATTTTTTTGGTCGCCGTCCCATATATCGTTTTGTTATTATTTAAGTCATCCTATGGCGAAAAATTTGCTAATCTTTATACATATTTTTTGACAAATTTGGTGAAGCACAGTTAATTGCGCTAAAAATGTACTATAATAATAGGAGTACATTCTCCTCCTAATAAAGTTTTTTATACGTCTGAGACTATTCAAAATAGAATACCGAATGTATATATTCTTGGTCAATGCCAAAGTCTGGGTCGAGCTAGACATGTGGGTTCGTGAGACTGTTTATTGTTGGCCCTTCATCTAAATGTTGATACATTAAACGAAAATTGTGTACACACTCGTTAAGAACCAAGTCCACAATCGATAAAAATATATTTATCTGACACGAAAATGTTGGTATAAAGTGGCGTATTTATAATTATATCCATTAATATAAAAAAAATGTGCCAAATTTAGTTTTTTACTTGTTATATATATGTTGATATGTGGGTATATTGTTTTTGTCCAAACGTTTATAAGTAAGTTGCATATGTTAGAATTATCACGGCCGCAAAAACTGACATATTGTGCTGATATTTGATACACGAAATCTTTGAGTTTTTCAACGGTTTTACGAACGGAACATTCTTGAATGTGATAGATGTTTTCTTTATTAGAATACTTTATATATAAAATGGTTTTTGCAATGATCCTTAAATTTATCTAGAAAATTAATTAAAATTAATTAATTTCAGCTGTAATTTCATTACAGCTTTCAAACATAGTCAAAGAAAAAAATTCTTAACATATATATATACACCAAAAACTTATTAACATACCAAGCATGACCAGGCGAACATATATATGTAGGGAAAAATTAAGATCAATATAATAGGTTGACAGTATTCAAACATAAGCTATGGCTACTGTGTTTACAAACCATGTAAGTTTGTCAAATAGTTAGATTTGATACGGTGAACCATCCTTTCACTACATAGAACAAAACGTAGCTTAATCTACATTTATATAAAAAGTGTAAAAACAATGGTGTAGGTTTGTAATGTTGAAATGTGAATTATTGATATATGTAAACCATTTGCTCATAAATTTCCGAAGATGGATTTGGCTCAACTGATAAAGATCTGCTGATGAGAACTCGATGAGGGCGAGTTCGAAACCGGTCCAGGTTCAACCCTTCCAGTCGCCAAGTATTAATTTTTCACAATTTTCAACATTTTCATTACAGCTTTCAAACATAGTCAAAGAAAAAAATTCTTAACATATATATACACCAAAAACTTATTAATTAATTAATTTCGTTTAACTCCTCCTCCATAAGACATATATAGATTTTGGGCTTCTTCTTTATTACATTTTATATTGTAAAGAGTTTATAAACCTGTGAAAAACTATATCTTGGGAGTATTTTTTAAATTTTGTATAATACATGCGCATTATTGATGTGGCTTTAATATTTCCACGCGAAAAATGGTGCATTTGTTCAAATAAATTAAGGATAATATATCCTTATTATTGGTAGAAGTAATGTGGTGGTATTATATACATATATAATTGATTTTTGGACATGTTAATATTATATATATACATATATATATATATAAATTAATTATCTTACAGGAATTTTTATACCGTGCACCACCCTGTAGAAAAGCGTACATTAGGTTTGTGCTGATGTTCTTACTCCTAAACGGAAAATCTCAATCGATTAATCATGTCCATCTGAGATATTTTGGTGAAATTTAGTATTTCACATGTATTGGCCCAAAGGGAACCCTATTAAAAGTGGACCGGATTGGATCATTTTTAGAATCCCTCCCATATGAGGTTCTATTAATTTTAAGATATTTCGATGAAATTTGGTGCAAGAACATGTACCTAATAAAAATTAACCACATTAGACCATTTTTAAAACCACTCTCCATATGAGGTCCTATTATTTTTCGAGATATTTCCTCTCCTCATATAAAAACTTTTTTTTGATTTCAAAAACAAACGAAAAATAAAAAAAATCCTGATATATGTATCATTTTAAAATTTTTTGAAAATAAAAGTAGGTATAGAAAAATGAAATTTTTCATTCTTCAAAGTAAAAAATTTAATTAAATATGTATATCGAGTGGTTCGATATTCGGGCTTAACCAACTATAATATTTTCACTTGTTTTTTGAGATATTTCGATGAAGTTTGGTGCAAGGATAGTTGTATTTGTATTTGTATTTAAAAAGTAGTAGGCTACATTGAAAATCAGCCAACGTAAAGAAGAACAAGTAATAACAATAAATAAATATAATGATTAAAACTAAACTAAAAGTAAACTTAAAAATAACCGGAACCAGCTTCCACAACAACAACAACAATACTCACTGCAACCGCAGCCACTGAAAGTTACTGGAATAACTAATGGAACTTAAACCAAAAATAATTAATAATATTGCTTAAAATAAGTTAACTTGAATAAAATTACAATTTAATAAAAATTAATATTAATTATTAATTAGAAGTAAAAAGGAAATTACAATAATTAGACGTTACAAAAAATAAAATATATAAGCGAAATACCAAAAAAAAAAAAAAAAATATTACAGTACAATATAAGAATAAAATATTACAGTCACATACATTTACATTTGCATACGTAGAAAATGCATACACATATCAGCCTGGCAACCCAACAGCTAATATTTTTTTCTTAATAATGGCAAATGATTCAATTGATTCATCAAAGCAATGAACATTTTCGTTATATAATTTACCAAGCGACCGAAATGGATCAAACAATTCGTAATTTGTGTGACAAAGCGATAATCTTATTGGAATAAAGTTACGAGACACTCTACCAGGAACGTTAAAGTTAATACAATTCAAAAGATATGGTGAGCAAACAACACCGCGAATTAATTTTACAATAAAAAGTACGCTTAACATATCACACCTCTTCTTTAATGATGGCAAATCTATAAGCATAAGCCTATTTTCATAAGGTGGAAGTAATCTGTTACGATCCCACCCCAGTCCACGTAAAGCACATATCAAAAAAAAATTTTTGCACTGATTCTAAACGGTCAATATGACATTGATACATAGGAGCCCAGACGACAACACAATATTCCAATGTCGGCCTAACCAAGGATGAAAAAAGCCTTTTGCAAATGTACGGATCATTAAATTCTCTTGACCACCTTTTGATAGATCCTAACTAAAGATATGGCTATTAAATTTAAGTTTCGAATCAAAGACAACACCCAAATCTTTGAAAAAATTTACATTTTCTAAAACATAATCATGTATTGAATAAGATGTATGAATAGGAGATATCCAATGGAATGCCAATTTCTTACATTTCTTTAAGTTAAGTAACATACCATTTTTTTCACACCACTTGTTAATACTCAATAAATCAAGTTGAAGTAATTCCGCACCATTATTAGAATCAAATGATTTGTATATCTTAACATCATCAGCATACATAAGAACCTTGAAAAAGTTTACACTTAAAGGAAGATGATTAACGAATATTAAAAATAATAGAGGCCCCAAATGACTTCCTTGTGGCACAAACGATGAAACATGAATTTGTCTAGAATATGAAGAGTTAAACAAAACTATTTGAGTGCGATTAGATAGATAGCTTCTAAACCATGTTAACAAATATTTAGGAAAACCCAATTGTTGTAGCTTATACAAATGATGATTATGATTAACTCTATCAAAAGCTTTAGAGAAATCCAAATAAATCACATCAGTTTGTTTATGCAAAGAAAATGCTGAAGAAATATAACAAGTACATTGGAAGACGTGGATGTACCCTTCAAAAAGCCATGCTGATAAGGAGTGATAATCGATCTTAATGGTGGTGATAGCCTTTCTACAAGAAGTTCAAAGAGTTTGGGCAATACACTAAATTTAGCTATTCCCCTATAATTCTCAATGTTATCCCTAGCACCATTTTTATGTAAAGGAGTAATTAAGCAAGATTTCCAAGCAGTAGGAGATTTATTGAACAATTGTGCTAAGGGAGCACTAAGTATATCTGCACAATTTCGTAATACACAAGAAGGTATACCATCTGGACCCGGAATATTAGAATATTTAACACGAGAAAAAGTCTCATAAATATCAATTTCAGAAAATGAAATGAATGGAAATAAATCAAAGGAATTTACTGAGTATTGTACATTTCACTATTAATATTCGACACAGAATAAGATTTTTGGAAAAATTCTGCAAACACATCGGCAATAACAGAGTCATTTTAAGATATCGAATTATTATACCGCAAAGCAGAAGGAAAAACATCAACTTTACGTTTAGAGTTTACAAAACTATAAAACTTTTTAGGATCTCTAAAAGACTATTCTTTATTGATGACAAATAGTTAGAATAACATTTATTATTTAATGAATTAAATTCACGCCTAACTTTGGAATAGTTTAAATAATCAGCAAGAGAACCACTAATTTTATATTTCTTAAAAAGCCTACTCTTTTTATTACGCACGTTACGTAGGTGCTTATTGAACCACATGGGATAGGTAGAAGCAACCGTAGATGAATTATAAGCCACAATTGGGACCGAAACAGATATAGCCATGAAACACAACATAACTATAACATAGTTAATAGGCTTAGCAATTTTCAATACTAAAGTTGAACGATGGAACCATTTTTTTGGTCGCCGTCCCATATATCGTTTTGTTATTATTTAAGTCATCCTATGGCGAAAAATTTGCTAATCTTTATACATATTTTTTGACAAATTTGGTGAAGCACAGTTAATTGCGCTAAAAATGTACTATAATAATAGGAGTACATTCTCCTCCTAATAAAGTTTTTTATACGTCTGAGACTATTCAAAATAGAATACCGAATGTATATATTCTTGGTCAATGCCAAAGTCTGGGTCGAGCTAGACATGTGGGTTCGTGAGACTGTTTATTGTTGGCCCTTCATCTAAATGTTGATACATTAAACCAAAATTGTGTACACACTCGTTAAGAACCAAGTCCACAATCGATAAAAATATATTTATCTGACACGAAAATGTTGGTATAAAGTGGCGTATTTATAATTATATCCATTAATATAAAAAAAATGTGCCAAATTTAGTTTTTTACTTGTTATATATATGTTGATATGTGGGTATATTGTTTTTGTCCAAACGTTTATAAGTAAGTTGCATATGTTAGAATTATCACGGCCGCAAAAACTGACATATTGTGCTGATATTTGATACACGAAATCTTTGAGTTTTTCAACGGTTTTACGAACGGAACATTCTTGAATGTGATAGATGTTTTCTTTATTAGAATACTTTATATATAAAATGGTTTTTGCAATGATCCTTAAATTTTTCTAGAAAATTCATTAAAATTAATTAATTTCAGCTGTAATTTCATTACAGCTTTCAAACATAGTCAAAGAAAAAAATTCTTAACATATATATATACACCAAAAACTTATTAACATACCAAGCATGACCAGGCGAACATATATATGTAGGGAAAAATTAAGATCAATATAATAGGTTGACAGTATTCAAACATAAGCTATGGCTACTGTGTTTACAAACCATGTAAGTTTGTCAAATAGTTAGATTTGATACGGTGAACCATCCTTTCACTACATAGAACAAAACGTAGCTTAATCTACATTTATATAAAAAGTGTAAAAACAATGGTGTAGGTTTGTAATGTTGAAATGTGAATTATTGATATATGTAAACCATTTGCGCATAAAATTCCGAAGATGGATTTGGCTCAACTGATAAAGATCTGCTGATGAGAACTCGATGAGGGCGAGTTCGAAACCGGTCCAGGTTCAACCCTTCCAGTCGCCAAGTATTAATTTTTCACAATTTTCAACATTTTCATTACAGCTTTCAAACATAGTCAAAGAAAAAAATTCTTAACATATATATACACCAAAAACTTATTAATTAATTAATTTCGTTTAACTCCTCCTCCATAAGACATATATAGATTTTGGGCTTCTTCTTTATTACATTTTATATTGTAAAGAGTTTATAAACCTGTGAAAAACTATATCTTGGGAGTATTTTTTAAATTTTGTATAATACATGCGCATTATTGATGTGGCTTTAATATTTCCACGCGAAAAATGGTGCATTTGTTCAAATAAATTAAGGATAATATATCCTTATTATTGGTAGAAGTAATGTGGTGGTATTATATACATATATAATTGATTTTTGGACATGTTAATATTATATATATACATATATATATATATAAATTAATTATCTTACAGGAATTTTTATACCGTGCACCACCCTGTAGAAAAGCGTACATTAGGTTTGTGCTGATGTTCTTACTCCTAAACGGAAAATCTCAATCGATTAATCATGTCCATCTGAGATATTTTGGTGAAATTTAGTATTTCACATGTATTGGCCCAAAGGGAACCCTATTAAAAGTGGACCGGATTGGATCATTTTTAGAATCCCTCCCATATGAGGTTCTATTAATTTTAAGATATTTCGATGAAATTTGGTGCAAGAACATGTACCTAATAAAAATGAGCCACATTAGACCATTTTTAAAACCACTCTCCATATGAGGTCCTATTATTTTTCGAGATATTTCCTCTCCTCATATAAAAACTTTTTTTTGATTTCAAAAACAAACGAAAAATAAAAAAAATCCTGATATATGTATCATTTTAAAATTTTTTGAAAATAAAAGTAGGTATAGAAAAATGAAATTTTTCATTCTTCAAAGTAAAAAATTTAATTAAATATGTATATCGAGTGGTTCGATATTCGGGCTTAACCAACTATAATATTTTCACTTGTTTTTTGAGATATTTCGATGAAGTTTGGTGCAAGGATAGTTGTATTTGTATTTGTATTTAAAAAGTAGTAGGCTACATTGAAAATCAGCCAACGTAAAGAAGAACAAGTAATAACAATAAATAAATATAATGATTAAAACTAAACTAAAAGTAAACTTAAAAATAACCGGAACCAGCTTCCACAACAACAACAACAATACCCACTGCAACCGCAGCCACTGAAAGTTACTGGAATAACTAATGGAACTTAAACCAAAAATAATTAATAATATTGCTTAAAATAAGTTAACTTGAATAAAATTACAATTTAATAAAAATTAATATTAATTATTAATTAGAAGTAAAAAGGAAATTACAATAATTAGACGTTACAAAAAATAAAATATATAAGCGAAATACCAAAAAAAAAAAAAATATTACAGTACAATATAAGAATAAAATATTACAGTCACATACATTTACATTTACATACGTAGAAAATGCATACACATATCAGCCTGGCAACCCAACAGCTAATATTTTTTTCTTAATAATGGCAAATGATTCAATTGATTCATCAAAGCAATGAACATTTTCGTTACATAATTTACCAAGCGACCGAAATGGATCAAACAATTCGTAATTTGTGCGACAAAGCGATAATCTTATTGGAATAAAGTTACGAGACACTCTACCAGGAACGTTAAAGTTAATACAATTCAAAAGATATGGTGAGCAAACAACACCGCGAATTAATTTTACAATAAAAAGTACGCTTAACATATCACACCTCTTCTTTAATGATGGCAAATCTATAAGCATAAGCCTATTTTCATAAGGTGGAAGTAATCTGTTACGATCCCACCCCAGTCCACGTAAAGCACATATCAAAAAAAAATTTTTGCACTGATTCTAAACGGTCAATATGACATTGATACATAGGAGCCCAGACGACAACACAATATTCCAATGTCGGCCTAACCAAGGATGAAAAAAGCCTTTTGCAAATGTACGGATCATTAAATTCTCTTGACCACCTTTTGATAGATCCTAACTAAAGATATGGCTATTAAATTTAAGTTTCGAATCAAAGACAACACCCAAATCTTTGAAAAAATTTACATTTTCTAAAACATAATCATGTATTGAATAAGATGTATGAATAGGAGATATCCAATGGAATGCCAATTTCTTACATTTCTTTAAGTTAAGTAACATACCATTTTTTTCACACCACTTGTTAATACTCAATAAATCAAGTTGAAGTAATTCCGCACCATTATTAGAATCAAATGATTTGTATATCTTAACATCATCAGCATACATAAGAACCTTGAAAAAGTTTACACTTAAAGGAAGATGATTAACGAATATTAAAAATAATAGAGGCCCCAAATGACTTCCTTGTGGCACAAACGATGAAACATGAATTTGTCTAGAATATGAAGAGTTAAACAAAACTATTTGAGTGCGATTAGATAGATAGCTTCTAAACCATGTTAACAAATATTTAGGAAAACCCAATTGTTGTAGCTTATACAAATGATGATTATGATTAACTCTATCAAAAGCTTTAGAGAAATCCAAATAAATCACATCAGTTTGTTTATGCAAAGAAAATGCTGAAGAAATATAACAAGTACATTGGAAGACGTGGATGTACCCTTCAAAAAGCCATGCTGATAAGGAGTGATAATCGATCTTAATGGTGGTGATAGCCTTTCTACAAGAAGTTCAAAGAGTTTGGGCAATACACTAAATTTAGCTATTCCCCTATAATTCTCAATGTTATCCCTAGCACCATTTTTATGTAAAGGAGTAATTAAGCAAGATTTCCAAGCAGTAGGAGATTTATTGAACAATTGTGCTAAGGGAGCACTAAGTATATCTGCACAATTTCGTAATACACAAGAAGGTATACCATCTGGACCCGGAATATTAGAATATTTAACACGAGAAAAAGTCTCATAAATATCAATTTCAGAAAATGAAATGAATGGAAATAAATCAAAGGAATTTACTGAGTATTGTACATTTCACTATTAATATTCGACACAGAATAAGATTTTTGGAAAAATTCTGCAAACACATCGGCAATAACAGAGTCATTTTAAGATATCGAATTATTATACCGCAAAGCAGAAGGAAAAACATCAACTTTACGTTTAGAGTTTACAAAACTATAAAACTTTTTAGGATCTCTAAAAGACTATTCTTTATTGATGACAAATAGTTAGAATAACATTTATTATTTAATGAATTAAATTCACGCCTAACTTTGGAATAGTTTAAATAATCAGCAAGAGAACCACTAATTTTATATTTCTTAAAAAGCCTACTCTTTTTATTACGCACGTTACGTAGGTGCTTATTGAACCACATGGGATAGGTAGAAGCAACCGTAGATGAATTATAAGCCACAATTGGGACCGAAACAGATATAGCCATGAAACATAACATAACTATAACATAGTTAATAGGCTTAGCAATTTTCAATACTAAAGTTGAACGATGGAACCATTTTTTTGGTCGCCGTCCCATATATCGTTTTGTTATTATTTAAGTCATCCTATGGCGAAAAATTTGCTAATCTTTATACATATTTTTTGACAAATTTGGTGAAGCACAGTTAATTGCGCTAAAAATGTACTATAATAATAGGAGTACATTCTCCTCCTAATAAAGTTTTTTATACGTCTGAGACTATTCAAAATAGAATACCGAATGTATATATTCTTGGTCAATGCCAAAGTCTGGGTCGAGCTAGACATGTGGGTTCGTGAGACTGTTTATTGTTGGCCCTTCATCTAAATGTTGATACATTAAACGAAAATTGTGTACACACTCGTTAAGAACCAAGTCCACAATCGATAAAAATATATTTATCTGACACGAAAATGTTGGTATAAAGTGGCGTATTTATAATTATATCCATTAATATAAAAAAAATGTGCCAAATTTAGTTTTTTACTTGTTATATATATGTTGATATGTGGGTATATTGTTTTTGTCCAAACGTTTATAAGTAAGTTGCATATGTTAGAATTATCACGGCCGCAAAAACTGACATATTGTGCTGATATTTGATACACGAAATCTTTGAGTTTTTCAACGGTTTTACGAACGGAACATTCTTGAATGTGATGTTTTCTTTATTAGAATACTTTATATATAAAATGGTTTTTGCAATGATCCTTAAATTTTTCTAGAAAATTAATTAAAATTAATTAATTTCAGCTGTAATTTCATTACAGCTTTCATAGTCAAAGAAAAAAATTCTTAACATATATATATACACCAAAAACTTATTAACATACCAAGCATGACCAGGCGAACATATATATGTAGGGAAAAATTAAGATCAATATAATAGGTTGACAGTATTCAAACATAAGCTATGGCTACTGTGTTTACAAACCATGTAAGTTTGTCAAATAGTTAGATTTGATACGGTGAACCATCCTTTCACTACATAGAACAAAACGTAGCTTAATCTACATTTATATAAAAAATGTAAAAACAATGGTGTAGGTTTGTAATGTTGAAATGTGAATTATTGATATATAAACCATTTGCGCATAAAATTCCGAAGATGGATTTGGCTCAACTGATAAAGATCTGCTGATGAGAACTCGATGAGGGCGAGTTCGAAACCGGTCCAGGTTCAACCCTTCCAGTCGCCAAGTATTAATTTTTCACAATTTTCAACATTTTCATTACAGCTTTCAAACATAGTCAAAGAAAAAAATTCTTAACATATATATACACCAAAAACTTATTAATTAATTAATTTCGTTTAACTCCTCCTCCATAAGACATATATAGATTTTGGGCTTCTTCTTTATTACATTTTATATTGTAAAGAGTTTATAAACCTGTGAAAAACTATATCTTGGGAGTATTTTTTAAATTTTGTATAATACATGCGCATTATTGATGTGGCTTTAATATTTCCACGCGAAAAATGGTGCATTTGTTCAAATAAATTAAGGATAATATATCCTTATTATTGGTAGAAGTAATGTGGTGGTATTATATACATATATAATTGATTTTTGGACATGTTAATATTATATATATACATATATATGTATATAAATTAATTATCTTACAGGAATTTTTATACCGTGCACCACCCTGTAGAAAAGCGTACATTAGGTTTGTGCTGATGTTCTTACTCCTAAACGGAAAATCTCAATCGATTAATCATGTCCATCTGAGATATTTTGGTGAAATTTAGTATTTCACATGTATTGGCCCAAAGGGAACCCTATTAAAAGTGGACCGGATTGGATCATTTTTAGAATCCCTCCCATATGAGGTTCTATTAATTTTAAGATATTTCGATGAAATTTGGTGCAAGAACATGTACCTAATAAAAATTAACCACATTAGACCATTTTTAAAACCACTCTCCATATGAGGTCCTATTATTTTTCGAGATATTTCCTCTCCTCATATAAAAACTTTTTTTTGATTTCAAAAACAAACGAAAAATAAAAAAAATCCTGATATATGTATCATTTTAAAATTTTTTGAAAATAAAAGTAGGTATAGAAAAATGAAATTTTTCATTCTTCAAAGTAAAAAATTTAATTAAATATGTATATCGAGTGGTTCGATATTCGGGCTTAACCAACTATAATATTTTCACTTGTTTTTTGAGATATTTCGATGAAGTTTGGTGCAAGGATAGTTGTATTTGTATTTGTATTTAAAAAGTAGTAGGCTACATTGAAAATCAGCCAACGTAAAGAAGAACAAGTAATAACAATAAATAAATATAATGATTAAAACTAAACTAAAAGTAAACTTAAAAATAACCGGAACCAGCTTCCACAACAACAACAACAATACCCACTGCAACCGCAGCCAGTGAAAGTTACTGGAATAACTAATGGAACTTAAACCAAAAATAATTAATAATATTGCTTAAAATAAGTTAACTTGAATAAAATTACAATTTAATAAAAATTAATATTAATTATTAATTAGAAGTAAAAAGGAAATTACAATAATTAGACGTTACAAAAAATAAAATATATAAGCGAAATACCAAAAAAAAAAAAATATTACAGTACAATATAAGAATAAAATATAACAGTCACATACATTTACATTTACATACGTAGAAAATGCATACACATATCAGCCTGGCAACCCAACAGCTAATATTTTTTTCTTAATAATGGCAAATGATTCAATTGATTCATCAAAGCAATGAACATTTTCATTACATAATTTACCAAGCGACCGAAATGGATCAAACAATTCGTAATTTGTGCGACAAAGCGATAATCTTATTGGAATAAAGTTACGAGACACTCTACCAGGAACGTTAAAGTTAATACAATTCAAAAGATATGGTGAGCAAACAACACCGCGAATTAATTTTACAATAAAAAGTACGCTTAACATATCACACCTCTTCTTTAATGATGGCAAATCTATAAGCATAAGCCTATTTTCATAAGGTGGAAGTAATCTGTTACGATCCCACCCCAGTCCACGTAAAGCACATATCAAAAAAAAATTTTTGCACTGATTCTAAACGGTCAATATGACATTGATACATAGGAGCCCAGACGACAACACAATATTCCAATGTCGGCCTAACCAAGGATGAAAAAAGCCTTTTGCAAATGTACGGATCATTAAATTCTCTTGACCACCTTTTGATAGATCCTAACTAAAGATATGGCTATTAAATTTAAGTTTCGAATCAAAGACAACACCCAAATCTTTGAAAAAATTTACATTTTCTAAAACATAATCATGTATTGAATAAGATGTATGAATAGGAGATATCCAATGGAATGCCAATTTCTTACATTTCTTTAAGTTAAGTAACATACCATTTTTTTCACACCACTTGTTAATACTCAATAAATCAAGTTGAAGTAATTCCGCACCATTATTAGAATCAAATGATTTGTATATCTTAACATCATCAGCATACATAAGAACCTTGAAAAAGTTTACACTTAAAGGAAGATGATTAACGAATATTAAAAATAATAGAGGCCCCAAATGACTTCCTTGTGGCACAAACGATGAAACATGAATTTGTCTAGAATATGAAGAGTTAAACAAAACTATTTGAGTGCGATTAGATAGATAGCTTCTAAACCATGTTAACAAATATTTAGGAAAACCCAATTGTTGTAGCTTATACAAAAGATGATTATGATTAACTCTATCAAAAGCTTTAGAGAAATCCAAATAAATCACATCAGTTTGTTTATGCAAAGAAAATGCTGAAGAAATATAACAAGTACATTGGAAGACGTGGATGTATTCTTCAAAAAGCCATGCTGATAAGGAGTGATAATCGATCTTAATGGTGGTGATAGCCTTTCTACAAGAAGTTCAAAGAGTTTGGGCAATACACTAAATTTAGCTATTCCCCTATAATTCTCCATGTTATCCCTAGCACCATTTTTATGTAAAGGAGTAATTAAGCAAGATTTCCAAGCAGTAGGAGATTTATTGAACAATTGTGCTAAGGGAGCACTAAGTATATCTGCACAATTTCGTAATACACAAGAAGGTATACCATCTGGACCCGGAATATTAGAATATTTAACACGAGAAAAAGTCTCATAAATATCAATTTCAGAAAATGAAATGAATGGAAATAAATCAAAGGAATTTACTGAGTATTGTACATTTCACTATTAATATTCGACACAGAATAAGATTTTTGGAAAAATTCTGCAAACACATCGGCAATAACAGAGTCATTTTAAGATATCGAATTATTATACCGCAAAGCAGAAGGAAAAACATCAACTTTACGTTTAGAGTTTACAAAACTATAAAACTTTTTAGGATCTCTAAAAGACTATTCTTTATTGATGACAAATAGTTAGAATAACATTTATTATTTAATGAATTAAATTCACGCCTAACTTTAGAATAGTTTAAATAATCAGCAAGAGAACCACTAATTTTATATTTCTTAAAAAGCCTACTCTTTTTATTACGCACGTTACGTAGGTGCTTATTGAACCACATGGGACAGGTAGAAGCAACCGTAGATGAATTATAAGCCACAATTGGGACCGAAACAAATATAGCCATGAAAGAATTGTTATAAATAGCTGATAACGAATCATCAATATCATCAAAATTAAGATTAAAAAAAGAAAAATTAAGGTTCCATTGCAATTCTAATAAGACATGTCTAAGATTACAAAGTTGGTATATCGGTAATTAAATTTATTGATATTACGCATAGCTTTTTTATGATTGATATAAATATTTTTTAACGTAATAAGCAAAGTTGGATGATACTTGTCCTCAGGATGAACAAATGAGTCAACACGACAAATTTCAGTATCTATATCACAATAGAAAACTAAATCTAACAATTTATTATTTATGTTCGGAATGTTATTAAGCTGCTACAAATATAAGTCGCGGATTTCCATAAAAAATGGATCAAATAACTGAGAATAATCAGATGGAATAAAATAACCAAGATCTCCATCAAGAGTCCAACGAACGTTTGGTAGATTAAAGTCACCCAGTACTAATATGGAGTCACAAGGCTTAAGACGTAATGCAACTGATTTAATAAAATGTAAATGTTTTAAATAAATTGACAATTCAGAACACGAAGGAATATAAGATGATGTTATAAATATATGGCTCAGATCGGTTAAGTAAATTGTGTAATTAATAATTTTTTTTTTTTTTTGTCAGTATCATCATCGCCATTCCGGATCGAACGAACGACTATCCAATCCTATAAACGGGATTGGATAGATCTGCGATAGATTGCAGATCGCGACACTGACACCGCAACCGAAATGATTAATCAGCTACACAATCATGGTTCAGCTGATGAAAGTACAAGTTAGACAGAGTTTAAATATTTTATTAATTTAATTTTAATTATATCAGCATTTTCACACAGATCGATTAAATGATAGTTGTCATTATAGGTCTTGCATAACCGTCGTAACGGGTTATTATTGCTATAGTTATTTTTGTAATAATTTATGCAAAGAAACCGAAAATATCTAGAAGGGCGTCGAGGTACATTGATATTAATGCTAGACAATAAAGACGCCGAATCAATACAGTTATTAAGCAAATTGTGCATAAAACACACGTTCAACATTATCCTTCTGCTTTTGAGGGTAGGAAGTTTTATCAAAGCAAGACGACTTTTATATGAGGGCAGCCTCAGGTTAGGACTCCGTGGCAGACCACGAAGACAAAAAAATAAAAACTGTTTTTGTATAGATTCAATCTGGTTGGTATACACTTCATATTGCGGATCCCAAATTACAGAGCAGTATTTTAAAATAGGCTTTAATAAAGAGGTAAAAAGAAGTTTGGTTGTATAGGGGTCCTGAAACTCCTTCGACCATCTCTTAATAAAGCCTAAAGTTCTGTTGGCCTTTTTACATGTTGTATTAATATGCGCATTAAAAGTTAGTTTACTGTCCAGTAGCACGCCGAGATCATTAATGGATGATACCCTTTCAATTGGGACATTATTAATTATGTAGTTTGTATTTACCACCTCCCTACGACAGAAGGTCATATGCTTACACTTTTTGACATTCAAGGAAATTAAGTTGTTGTAACACCACTTGACGAACCGGTTAATGTCATCCTGCATAAAAACTTGACCCCGCACAGACTTATAACTATAGATAAGTTTAACATCGTCAGCATACATTAGTACACGACAATGTAGAATAACACTAGGCAGATCGTTTATAAACAGTAAAAATAGAAGGGGACCAAGATGGCTACCCTGCGGCACACCAGAGTGAACTTCAATTTCTTTGGAGAGTACATTATTGAATAAGACACGTTGGGTACGTCCAGTAAGACACGAGTAAATCCATTTAAGATTGCCTTCGTAAAAGCCAATATGTTTTAGTTTATTAAACAGAATTACGTGGTTCACAGTATCGAACGCCTTGCTAAAGTCTGTGTAAATTACATCGGTTTGTTCACCGTTAATGAATGCGTCATTAACGAATGTAGCAAGTTCCAACAGGTTGGTTGTGGTAGATCTTTTTTTCAGGAACCCATGCTGATAATCAGAAACTATAGGTGATAATTGAGATGATAGAGTATCAGACAGCAGTTTTTCAAAAAGCTTTGGAATTGCACTTAATTTCGCAATGCCACGATAGTTAGAGATATCGGATTTATAGCCGGCTTTGAATAATGGAGTAATAAAGGATTTTTTCCACAAGTTGGGGAAGTAGGATTGTTTGATGGAGGCATTGAATAGTTTAGTTAATGGATGATATAAACGTGATGATATAAATTTTTTAATATACAATTCGGCACACCATCAGGGCCAGGATTGTGTTTGTCGTCTAATGCTAGCATACATTTAAGAACATTGTCACGGTTAAGGAGATTAAAATAGATATTATTAGAATACACTGAGTTATAATAATTAATGTTATGCACATTGTTTGACACATACACAGACTGAAAAAAGTCGGCAAACATATTTGAGATTGTATTATCGTTACTGGACTCATTATTATTATACTTCATTGACGGTGGGTAAGAGCTAGATTTCTTTTTAAAATTTACAAAATCATAAAAGGATTTAGGATTAATTATTATATCATTTTTCACTTTTTGCATATAGTTCGTATAACTAAGTTTGTTAAAAGAGTTATACTTTGTGCGGGCCTTCATAAAATTCATATAGTCAGCAGACGAATTGGACTTTACATAGCGTTTGTAGAGTCTGTTTTTATTATTTTTTAAATATTTAAGTCTTTTGTTTGACCAGGGTGGTCCACACATATTTGAGATAGCGGTATAAGGCACGGTTTGAGAAAAAAGATCGAACAATTTATCATAGAACATAACAACCATCGATTCAAGATCTGTATTCGAAACTGCTGATGATCCATCAGGTATAAATGACCAATTTACATTTAGAAAGTAACTTATTTAGTTTAGTATAATTTGTTAATTTAAAATTATAGCGACAACATTTCGTTGAGTTTTTTTTTTTAGAGCAGGTATGTAAATCTAATGACAATGATACTGTTGGATGAAATTTATCCTCTGGGTACACAATTGGGGGACACTGCTTAACAGAATAATTAGAAGTAACGTTAGAAAAAACCAAATCAAGTGTTCTGTTCAAAACGTTCTTAATATTATTTAGTTGAAACAAATTTAATTCAAATAATTCATTTAGTAATTCATTAGTCCATGTAACATTAGTTAGAGGAAGCATATATATATCATCTTCAGCTCTAATCCATGAGATTGAAGGTAAATTGAAATCGCCGAAGATAAAGACGACATTATCACGTTTTAATAAAGAGGTGATACTTTTTATGGCGCATACATGATTAGAATAATGAAGAACGGATACATTAGGTGGAATGTAGGAGCAAGAAACATATACAGTGATATTGAATAATTTAACAGCAACACATATAAATTCGATATCATTGGTTAAACTTGTGTCAACCAAACTGGAACAGAGTGATGAAGACACAGCAATCAGAACACCTCCACCACGCCTATTCATCCGGTCACATCTGAAAACATTGTAATTCGGACAAAAAATTTCTGAATTCAATACAGACGATGATAGCCAAGTTTCAGTAAAGATTATAATGTCATCATTAAATGAGTAGCTATTTAAGAATAATGTCGATAGTTTGGAATTTAATCCCCGAACGTTTTGATATGATATAGACAGAGACACCCAACTTAGTTTTTTGAATTTTGTTGGTTAGCAGAAGGCAAACGTACAACTTCAGATAGTTTACGCTTTTCTTTATATGTATATTCCCGTACAAATGTTTTGGCAGGCCAAAAGTTACTGTTGACTATTGTGTCGAAATGATCATCAGGTACAACTATCTTGAATGATGATTTCGAACAATTATATGAAAAGTTAAATTTATAGGAATTGATATCGATGTCAGCATTGAATTTCGATTTGATATAAAAATTAATGTCCTCGACCGTCGTGTCCGGAGCAAACCGTGAAACGAATATTGATTTTTTAGGGGGAACAATGACAAGATCCTTCGGTTTGATTGTGACAGAAGGAACGATAGTAGTTGACGATGTGGAAGGCTTTACAGCGTTTATGATATGGTATTGTCACTAGATTGTTTACCAGTCTTTTGCGCAGTGTTGTCGCTGCCCGTGATTGGCGTGGATGGCTTTGCGGACGATTGCTTTTTATTGTTAAGTATTTTAGCATTTCTCTTGCGAAGAGCTCTGGGTGATTTTTTCGGAGACGGTCTTATTAGCAGGCGAGGATTTTTTCGGTGACGGCGACTTATCGGATGGAATTGAACTATTATTATACATGACTGATTCAAAACGAATTAGGCGCTCTGCAAGATTATTAAAATCGGCCTTAAATAAGCTAAATTCACTTCTTAACGGTGACACGGTATTATAAAACTCTAAATTATAGCCAACACAGCCATCACAGTACCATCGGAGGTTCCGAATGCCGTTAACAAAGTCAGCGGCGCGTGCGCCGCACAAGAAGCATGAAGTACTTCATTGCATGTCTAACTAACTAAACCACCAAATAAATGTAAATATAGTATATATATAAGTAGACAAAAAATAATACAGTTCAAGTACCGTTTATTTCTTTGTTACAAAGTTAAGACTAAATATTTAAAAGAGAAGAGATGTGAGTTTATATTTTGAACAAAAAAAGAGAGATACATAATAAGTAAACGGAATGTAACTGATTTATTAAACAACAAATACACAGAACACACAATGGTGTTGTTGTATAAAAAGTAAATCAAATTATAAAAAGAAAAAATTGTCTATTTTTGCCAAAGCACTTAAAATTGTTAAATTATTTTTTGAAAATAAACAAAGAATATTTAGCTTCGATAACACTCGATTATTTTTCAGAACACAAATATCAAGTTAGATAATTATTAAGAATCACTTTTAAAAGTTTACAACTTTACACAACTTAACGACTCGACAGCTCAGGAATATAAATCGACATTATTTAATATAACTTGCACACAAATCAATTCCACATCTAGTGGTTCAGTAAAAAACCCTAACTTTGAAGATAAAGAACAGTGCACACCAATTAACACACCACCACCATTTTTAGAAATTCTATCATTTCTATAAATGTGATAATCAGGACTTAAAACTTCAGCATCAAAAATCCCCAGCTTCAGCCAAGTTTCTGTTAACACAACAACACGATAATCACAGTCAATAGATTTTAATATAGTATTTTACAATTTAGTATTTAGGCCTCGGACATTTTGATAAAGTACTGTAAGATTATTATTTAGTTCTTTGGTAAATCAGAAGGGACATTAAGTTCAATAGGCACAGTTCTTCTATTGCGAGGTATAAATTCTTTTACAAGGACACCATCCGGCCAGAATTGCTTATTCAATATACGCTCAAATAACAAATGAGGAAGCAGAATTTCAAAAGAACGAATTTCTCTCATGTTAGAATTATTAAATTTAAAAATGTTTATTCTATTTAAGTCGGCATCGGGAATATTACGCCTAATATATTTCATAATAGCTTCGGTTGTTGTATTTGCTGCCAGGCGTGACAAGAAGATAGCTCTCCGCGCTGGAACAACAATCAAGTCAGATCAGATATAACAGGTGCCACCGTTGAAACCCTTGGAATATTACATGGGATGAACATTAACAACTACATTCGAAGTGGGATTAAGAATAGAAGTTGTAATATTATTAGTACTCGGTACATCAACAGACAAGGTGCGAGATACTGACTGATTGGAGTTAGAATCAACTGAACCATTATGCTTATTAGACATTACATTATTATTATCACCACTCACTGGAGGGTGAATAACAATAAATGGCACGTTATGAAGATTCTCTGTATTGGTCATCAATGGTATATCAACTGAACCTTTATTTGATACCATCGATGCCATAGCCGGTGATGTACCATAAGGTGAAAGCAAATCATGAGAATGACTTGAAACATTTACCGATTAATTCGAACCGCGATCAGATAAAATTAGTGACCTATTAGTATTAATACCGACATTCGATGATTCTAAGACTTTACATTTATTAAAATGGTCTTGAAGCAATAAAAATTTATCAAGCAATTTTTTAGTCTTTTGACACTTCATTAAAATTAAGTTGGGTATGTTTAAATAACTTAAAAAAATCCAGGTCAATTTCACGGCATTTACGACATGACCAACGAAGACCTTTAGCTCTATTTGAAATTTGGTCAAATTGCCGATCATTAAAACCAGCACACTTGGCGTGAAAAGCAGAATCGCATAACCAACAATACAAATATTTATCATCGATAACTTTACAAGATGAATAAGTACAAATTTTCAAATCTTCATCCTCCATCATTCAATTATTAGTATCCTTTACAATAAAAGATTAACTACACAATAATCAACAAAAGTATAAAGAAAATGAAGAAAATAAAAGGTGTACTTTTTAGGAGTACTTTATGTATTAGTAATAAATATTTGTATATTAACGCAAAATATCGATCACTGTTAACGAAAAATCTTAAACAGAGCCTGTAACGGCAACAGGTAGAGCCCAAAAGTATGCACGAAAGATCACTATTTTTTGCCGATTAACATAAAACAGTGCAGAGCTGTATAAATGAATAAAGGAAAACAGCATATAAAGAAAATGACAAAATATAATATGAAGAGGAAAGTGCGAAAATAGGACCAAACCAACTTGAACCTAAGTAAATGCATTATAAAATGAAAGATTATCCAAATATAATTTATGCTACACAAACCGCAAATAAAAATATTCACAATAAAGCACAAATTAAGAATTATTACTTTTATCCACCGCGAAACAAAAGTAAAATATAAGCGCGCACCAAAAACACGACTTTAATATCAAACAATAGTTGCCAGACTTTTGTAATGGTAAATGTATGTAGTCTCTAACATTATATGTCGCGCAACGCGCAACGCAAGAATCCAGCTGAGAAGTTTGGTATTTTAATGTTAGAAACTAAATGAATGAGACTCACGAAAATACGTTTTTTTGGTCTGCTTTATTGAATCAAATTTGCTTTCTTATGTACTAAAATTACTATAATAAATTTACAACAAATTACTTAAACTTAAACTAGGTTATTCTTATTGCTTACTTGACATAAATTCTATTTTTGCATATACATGCCAAAGGTTATTCTTGACATAAATTCTATTTATATTAACTTAAAAATAAAAATAACAATAATGTGACCAGCATTTACGCTTTGCTACACTAAGCAAAAAAATTGAATGTTGTATGTTAAACTGAGTTAATATAATAATTTAGTGAATGTGTTCACTTAATTGTGGACACACTACAATATTTATTGGCCCAAAAAAACCCCTTTTGAAAATGGATAGTATCGGACCACTTTTAGAATCCCTCCCTATACAAAAAAAATTTTTTTTTATTTCAAAAATTATATCGTCCACAAAGAAGGTATATCATCTTGATCATCCGTTTACAACACATAAAAGGAAGCCTCGGAGACTCAACAAACCACATTACGAACTGAAAGCGACGACGATGTATTCGGGAAGAAGAAGCAATAGAATTTTGGCAACGTCACTTATTTACTTTTGGATTTCGGCTAGTCTTTTTCTTTTGTTCAACTAAAAATAAATATAAAATTAAAATGTCAACCTCTGCTTTCCAGTTTTTTATACCCTCCACCTTAGGGAAGAGGGCATATTCATTTTGATCATCCGTTTACAACACATCGAAGGAAGCCTCAGAGACCCCACAACCCATATATGGTTAATAAGCATGAAAAAAGAAATCATTCGAGATAGCAAATTTAAAGTTGTGAAAGGATATGCCGTAAAGTATTAAATATTTTATAAATTATACATTGAACTTAGATTTATTAATGTGTAGCAAGAAAAGAGAACTCGACTGTTCCGCACAACGTTCTGAGAGCGACTGCCGCTGAACTTAGCAATGTTACAGCTCGGCTATCCCGACTCAGAATCGACCCCGATTTCGTCTGCATCAGATTCGTACACATTTTCTTCGTTAAACATAGGGGGAAGTGAGCACCTTGGTTTTAATCTATCGCTTGCGTATACAGAGGAGTACTTCCTGGACACTCTGGAAGAACCCGGGATACCTTCGATGACATACCGATCTTTGTTAAGAACCTTTGGGATTATAAACGGACCTTTCAAACGTGGTTCAAGCTTCCGGGAATTTCCAGTACTTGGAGCATCGTACTCCGCTAAGACTAAATCGCCAACGCTATACTTAGTGGGTCTTGCATGTCGTTTATCATATTGCTCTTTAGCGACTTTGCGTTGTCGGTTTATTTTATCAGCAACGTTGCTCCGCAATTCAATCACCTCTTCTTCGGTAAGATATTGATCCTGATGTAAAGTAAGTAAAATACGATTTTGTAGAATGTCACGAGCACGATAGCAAAACACAACATCGTGTGGACTTTTGCCAGTAGTCTTGTTTATCATCATGTTAAGTGACCATTGAATATTCTGTAGCGCTAAGTCCCATTTGGAATCATTGGTAACGGTTGGTAATAACATGGATAGTAAAGTACGGTTTGTTCTCTCAGCTCTGGGAGTCTTCACTTCATTCAAAATATGTTTTATACTATTTTCGCTGCAGTACTTAGAGAATTCTTTGGAGGTGAATGGTGTTCCACGATCAGTTACAAGCCGCTTCGGCATTCCAAAAAAACTAGTTAACGCTTTCAGCACTGAGAGTATGTGTTTCGTTGATGTATTTTTAACGGCACGTAAAACAGTATATTTTGTAAAGGCGTCAACAATAACTAAAATATGTTCGTTTTGTTTACTGCTTCTCGGAAATGGACCCAGATGATCTAAATGTAACGTATTAAATGGTACGGGTTCAATTGGATCGTAGTGGTACTCACTTCTTTTGCTCTACTGCAATGTTTATTATAAGCACACTCAATGCATGCTTTAATATACCCTTTAAGAAAATTGCGCATTCTCGGAAACCATACATAGCTTTTGACTCTTTGTATCGTTTTATCAACACCTAAGTGACCTGCGTTATCGTGATTTTCTTGTACTATACGCCAACGCTTTTGGAACCACCCATAAGCCCTTGTCTTCAACCTTTTTAAATAAACGACCGTCCTTAACATGATAATCTCTCTCAACCGTCTTATCTTTCATATTCACTAAACGTATCATATTTCTTATAATATCATTTTGTAGCTGCATCGAGCACAACCAGTCAGCTTCATCAATTGTAATTGCATGTTCGCATATCAGCTACGTCAATATCACTACAGTTTTCTACAGGTTTTCTGCTCAAGGCATCAACGTGATCCATACGTGAAGAAGATCTATGTTCAACTTCGATATCAAACTCCTGTATACGCAACCACCAGCGAGCAATTCTTGGATTTAGCTCTCTTTTCGTCATCGTCATTTTCAAAGCACTGCAGTCAGTTATAACTTTAATTTGTTTACCGTATACATCGTTCCAAAGTTTCTACCACGGCCAGTGTTTCTAATTCGTAGCTATGAAAATGCTTCTCACTACTGCTCGGTGATCGGCAACAATACGCGATGTGCTTTAAACCGTCATTTTCTTGTTGCAATAATACTCCGACAATACCGTGTGAACTTGCATCAGTATGAATTTCGTGTTCGGCATCTACTCTATATCCAACCATTACGGGAAAAGATAACAATGTTTCTTTCAAATCGGTAAAAGTTTGTTCTTGATAGTCAGTCCATTCAAACGACACATCTTTTTTAATAACCTGCGTAAGGGCTCAGCTAAAATAGAAAATCTAGGAATAAATTTCTTAAAATATGAACATAAACCTAGAAAACTGCGAATTTCGGCAACACATGTTGGACGTTTGTAGTTTCCGATTGCTTCTGCCTTAATTTTTCCTGGTTGAATACCTTTTGGACTCAATTAATGACCCAAAAATTCAATTTTCGTTTTCAGGAATTCGCACTTATTTACGTTTAACGTTAGACTCGCTTCTTGGAGAACCTCAAGTACTACTTTAAGCTTACTTAACATCTCATCAGCCGTATTGCTGCCTATCAAAATATCATCCATATAATGCAACATGACATCCTTACCATGACTGGTCTTGGATTTTTGTCGTTGTCGGTGCATTCTTGAGACCAAACGGCATGAGATTAAACTCGTACAGTCCTAGTGATGAAAGCTTTCGGCTTTCAGGCGATACCTCTACCTGATAATAACCACTGCTTAAGTCTAGAGTCGGGAAATATTTAAATTGTTTAGCTTGTTGTAGACGTTCCTCGACATTAGGGACAGAAAAATTCTCTTTCACCATTAAATTATTTAGTTTGCGATAATCGACGCAGAATCGATCGGTGCCGTTTTTCTTCTTATGTAGAACAACCGGGCTTGCATACTCTGATTCAGAAGGAGAAATGATGCCTTTGTCTAAAAGTTCACGTATCATATTTGAAATTATCACCTTCTTCGGTTCTGGAACCCGATATGGGGTTGACTGTTCATTAATACGTCTACTCTGATTTTTGTCTTTGAAATGCATACACCACCACCACCACCAATGCCATAAATATTGGTCAAGAAATGTTCACTTTTTCCAGTTATATTCTCTGTGATGGACTTTTTTATTAGACTGCATTCGCTGCCCGTATCAAATAATGCAGTGTAATTTTTCCCGTTTATTCGTATGTTTACTTTAAATTTGTTATTTTTTTCGCAAAGTGTTTTCCTAGATGTTGCAACGTTTTTGCAGTCAATCCGTTTTTTAGGGTGAACTTTATTACATGTAGCGCATCTCTGTCGTAGTTGAGGTTTTGAGCAATTTATTGATATATTCCCAAATTCATCGCAGTTATAAAATAATAGTTCTACGTTTATTTTGTTTCGTTTTGTTTCCACTGGTATCTTGTTGGTTGTATTTAACGTTCGTGGTTTTCCTGTGATCTCTAGTTAAACTATTAATTTGCGTTATATTTCTATACATGGTTTTTACTTGCACTAAACGTGGACCCGATGTATTTTTCTCGTATTCACTCAATGTTTCGCGTAATTCTTTAACCGTACTTATGCGTTATGAAGCAATTGCCATTTTCAACTCATGATTGTTAAGACCTTCACGTATATATTTAACTACAGCTGATTCCCTCAATTTAAATCGCTTGCCTAGTGCGGACATCCTAAAACAATAATCCATTACAGGTTCATTTTTATTACGTACACTATTTGACATATGCCTCATCGTCCGTTGTTGCAAATTCGGTTTTTAATTCAACTGCAAAGCTCTTCCAATCAGTTACTAAAGATTGAGTAGCATCCAGCCATAGACGTGCTGCTCCCTTCATGCGTCTATACACTGTGAGCATGAGACACCGTTCATTCCAGTTGTAAGCACGTAACGCGCAGTTAACTCTTTCAATAAATTGTTCAGCAGAAAGTGACAGGGGATCAGTTGGATCGAATTTGGGAATAGTCTCGCTTATTTCTTTGACCGTAAATCCACTGCGTTGTGGTACCGTACCAGGTGCTGTACCATTGGGGTTACGTACGTCCTCTTCTAAATATTCTGCTTCAATATTTTCATTGCTATAGTGAGCAACTGTTTCATCATATTACGCAATTCGTCAATTTGTGTTTGTATATCTGTACCGCCATTCGCTTTATTTTGCACGTTAACATCATTATCAGAATCATCGTCTTCAATTTCATCGGTTCCAATGAAATTTGCTAATCTATTGACCAACTCAACTTTTGGTCCAGTTGTGGAAAGATTTCTTTCGGATAAAAGTTCTTTTAACTGATGTATGTTATACGATTTAAGTTTCATTTTATTTCGTTCTTCCTTTTGCGTTTTATACTCGTTGTAAATTTACACGTGCTTAGTTTTCTCGATTATGACAACCCGTTAACTCGTAAGATTTATCAGTTATAATAGAATATTATTTCATAACTTTTGCTCGAAAAGGTTTATCCCACTTCTGAACTGAAACGATATGCCGTATATTTTATAAATAATACATTGAACTTAGATGTATTAATGTGTAGCAAGAAAAGAGAACTCGACTGTTCCGCGTAACGTTCTGAAAGCGACTGCCGCAGAACTTAGCAACCTTAAACTTGGCACACTTATTCTTAGTTTAATTTTGCTATTCCGTATTTAAATTGGAAAAAATCGGTTAAGAGACACGCCCACAATACACGCAAATCTCAACATACCTCGAAAAAATTGAATATTTAAAAAATTATATATCGCACAATACTATGCTTATCAAGTTGAAACTTAGTACAAATATAAGTGGTACTATTATCCAATACTGTGCCAAAAATGGGCGTGATTGAATAACGCAAACGCCTATAATTTTATAAAACACTCTTTGCGTACATTTGCGCTCTATAGTAATAGATTTGCTTCTGCCCTAAACACTGGACAGAAGTAGAAGGCCATTAGGGGGATTGGTATCAATAGTAATGCACTGCAAACTCCAGTTAACCTTGACGTGAATGATATCAGTAAAAAATTTGTTAACATACCCATGAGCACTCCTGATGTTTCTCACTACTTAGAAATAGATCTTAGTTTTAACTCTCTAAGGTTTAATGGTGTGAATCTGAAGTACTTGAGTGTATACTTAGCGCCAAGTCAAACGACATTGATCCCAGGTTTATTAGAATCATTCTCCCGTTTGCGTTGAAGAGTATTACGTTGATTTTTAATGATATCATTATGCATTCGAACTTTCCGAGTTGTTGGAAATTAACCAAAGTCTTACCCATTCCGACTAAAGATTAAAGACCAATCGCGATCCTTCCGTTTCTTTCAAAAGTGTTTGAAAAAATTATAAAAAGACAAATCTGCAACCACCTAAGTCTAAACACATTATTAGTTGACTCACAGTCCGGTTTTCGGAAAAATAGGTTTTATACCACCACCCTGATTGATCTTTCAGA
The DNA here is from genome assembly GCA_949710015.1 of Crataerina pallida. Lineage (NCBI taxonomy): Eukaryota > Metazoa > Arthropoda > Insecta > Diptera > Hippoboscidae > Crataerina > Crataerina pallida. Next base: position 7,578,057 of record OX453294.1, read on the forward strand.
AAGCGTTAGGAGTAATTTGGACAATAACAATATGTCACTTCTTGTGCTATTAGATCATACTTAAGCATTTGATTCTATCGACCATTCCCTAATGGAGGTCAAACTCCAAAAATTCTTCAAGTTTCATACCACAGCCATTAGACTTGTTGAAACGTACCTCTCGAGAAGATATCAACGTGTCTTCGCCAATAATAGTTTTTCCGATCTGCTTCCAGTTAAGCGAGGGGTTCCGCAGGGGTCTGTCCTCGGTCCACTGTTGTTCTCCTTATACATTACACTAGTGGACCGCCCGATAATATAATTGATACTGCAATGAAAATCAATGATGATTTGGTTAATAACGCGAACTGGGCCAGTTCCAACGGTCTTGCCTTGAATCCTCTTAAAACTAAGTGTATAGCTTTTCACAGGAAGGCGGATATTAGGAACATTAGAACCCGTTTACTGGGGACGGACGTTGAGATAGTCGACTCCGTGAAAAACCTTGGAGTGACATTCAATAGAACGCTCACTTGGGATCATCAAATTAATAATAATGTGGGACAAGTGTACGGAATGTTAAGATAACTATGGCATTTACAGTGGTTCGCACCCTTAAACATTAGAAAACTTTTGGCCAAAGCGTACCTGTATCCAAAACTTCTACATGGATGTGAGCTGTTTGCCAATTGCGACTCCATTTCTAAACAGAAACTGAAAAGGCTAACAATTCAATCATTAGATACGTGTATGGGTTGAGAAGGTATGACCACGTTTCACGCTACCCAGTATCTCTGTTAACGGTCACTTTGGAGGACCTGCTTAAATGTAGAGCACTTTGCCTGCTTCAAAAATTTTCCCCAAGCAGGATCCAGGTTACCTATTTAACAGACTCGAATTTTCAATGTCAAATCGTAACCAGAATATTAGACCTATGCGTCACGTATCCATAATGTCTGAACGTCAATTTTTTATTTTTGCAATCCGATGGTGGAATTCCATCCCCGTCCGTCTACAGACTACACGGAATTCTACTCGTTTTAAGAGAGACATTTTGCTGCACTTCGCATAAGGCAATGCGAACGACATTTAGTTTTATTTAGTTCTATTTAGCTCTAATTAGTTGATAAGTAGTTCATAGTTAAAAATGGTTATTGGTGCATACTCCTATCTCATATAAGCTTCGAGTTGGAGAGGTAGAAGGCACCTATGTAATATGTATATATTTTTTTATATCTACTTGTGAAATAAATAAGCTAAATTAACTTAAAATCAAACTACATGAAATAGTCACATACATAAATATGACAGTAGGAACTTATTTGTAGATGATTATAAAAGGTAGAGGGTATTTAAGCTTCGGTGTTAACCGAACTTCTCTATCTTGTTTGTACTACTTTTAATTTTTTACTTTGAAAAATAAAAAATTTTATTTGTCTATACCTACTCGTATTTCCAAAAAAATTCAAAATGATACTTAAAATCAGAATTTTTTTGAATTTTTTGTTTATTTATAAAATAAAATAAAAATTTATATGGGGAAGGGTGTTGGTGTATGCGAAGAAGTATATACTTTGTAATATATTTTTTAATCTAAGTCGTTTTATAATCATATTGTAGTATATATATTTTTTCTTGTCAAATAAAACCTTCACATCGCTTTCAATAAAATTACTTTGTTCGTTTTGAACCGCTAAACGCGGAAAACTATGCAATGTGTAAACTGCAAATGCGTGCAATTTTAAGAAAAAATGATATGTGTTATGCAGAAGACATACCTGTATATCCAACAGGCACAGGCGAAGCAATATGAAAAGAAATGGATCAAAAAGCCTGTGCGGACATTATGTTATCAATCGTTTCTTCAGAACTGGGTTTAATTGGTGATTGTGCAACATCTAGAGAAATGTGGTTTAAATTATAAGACACTTTTCAGTCCAAAGGTGTAGGGGACGTTCTTCTTGCTATTTTGTTAATATATAGTTTACCAGAATATTATAAAACTTTCAGATGTGGGGCGGAATCACATGATGAGCTACTAAGTCCTGAAACTCTTAGAGTAAAAATTTTAGAAGAATATAATTTACGAAAATCTAAAGAAGAAAAGTTAAAGTACAATGTTTCTCGAAAACCAATAAAAAAAAATTCAAAAATTTTACAAAAACTAAACGTCAAAATCATAAAGAAGAAAACTTTTAATAAGGAAGGTACGTGTTATACATGCAATAAGGACATTATGCTAGAAGTTGTAAATTGAGAGAAAGTCAACATGTAGCAGGAAAAGTAAATGATGGCCTTATATGTAATGAGGAAAATTCATTAAAAATATCAAATGATTATGATGTATGGTGCCTGGATAGTGGATTAGATGTTTTGGCCATATGAGTCCATATAAAAATGCTTTTAAGAATCTTAAAGAATCAAATAAAATACTTGGTTTGGCAAGTCACAGTACAACTGAAATAAGTGGCTATGAAAAATATACACTTTACGCTAATGAAACTAATAAATTTTCATATATGCTTCAGTCATGTTAATACAAAAGTTGCACAGATGTTTAGAAGCTTGTCAGATTGCGTGATAATGAGTATGTTATTTTTATTAACATGTTGGCGCATTAATTATTATCCCATATAATCCAATTTACCTTATAATATTCAACTGGCAAAAAATTTTCTAATATGTCTTTAATTGATGGGCATTTGAATTTTCTAATACCATAAAGTAAAGTGTCCTATACAATTGTGATTCATTTCTCTAAGTCCTTGCCACATATTTTTCTATTCAAGTACAGAGTGAAATTTTTTTTCTTATAATATACCTCACTGTACAATAAATAATTTTTCCGCTTATAATACAAATTTAATTTATTGCTTTTTGTTGTTATTATTATATCAGTTGAAAATATACATATCCTTATGTTTAAGCAAATATGCGCAATGAGTGTTAAGTAACAATTTAAAATTGGCGCTTTGTGATCAAATTAGACATATGGCAAAACTTATGGTAGAGTTCCTTAAATGGCGAAACATAAGTGAAACCATCCATAATTAGATTAAAGTCATGTAAAAAAGAAACACCACCCTTGGTTTCAAAAATATTCTGTATATAATTTTTCCCTTATTAAATTGTCCATGTACATAATTGGTTATTAAAAGGTGTTAATTATGTTAAAAGGAAAATATGAGCAAATGTATTTAAACGAATCATAAGTATATTATAATAATCTTTTACTTGATATCAATATGTAAATATTTAAATTTCGAATACCAATAAACCGATTTACCAAAAAATGTGATTTCATTTCAATATTTATTCTTATAAAATCGATATTTATACCCTGCACCTTCCTGTGTGCGGATGTTTGTAACTCCTTAACGGCAAATGCCACACCCACCTTTAATTATACTGATCGGTTCAGAATCAAAATCTGAATCTATTTAACCATGTCCGTCTGTCCATATAAATTTGTGCGCAAACTACGGGTCACATTTTTATACCCTCCACCTCAGTGATGAGTGTATACTAATTTTGTTTTACCGTTTGCAACACTCGGAAGGAAGAAGTCAGAGACCCTACAAAGTATATATATTCTTGATCAGCATTAAAAACTGAGTCGATTTAAACATGTCCGTTTGTCCGTCTGTATGTCCATGTAAATTTGTGAAATTTTTTAAATGAAACTCCCAAGGGGAACCTGTTAAGTTTATATACATGGTTGAATATACATACTTTCATATCAAATCTAGCATGCTTTACATTATTAGTCATTTTATGTTTTAAAAATTTATTTTTCATTCTCAATAAGATTATGATTGAGCACGTCAAAAAAAAAAAAAAGAAAAAATTAAAATTTCTATAAAATCAAAATGAGCTTTACGATTAAAATCGAACCGTTAACCAAAGAAAATTTTGACACCAGGAATATACAAGTAAAGGCATTGCTTACAAAAAACGAAACGTGGAAGTATGTTTCTGGCAAAATTGGAAAGCCAACCAGTACCAGTCGAGAGGTCCTGCCAGACAGGCCATGCATTTGAAGTCACTCATCTTAATAAAAATGAAAACTGGTGACGATATGCGTGACCATATTCAAATATTTTTTGTAATCGTGGATAAATTAAACGAACTACAATTAGTCATAATTGATCAGCTGTTAGCAGTCATTTTACTATACAGTATATCAGACGATTATGAAACTTTCAGAATAACTATTGAAGTGCAAGAAAAACTACGCTCGACTGATATACTCAAAGTAAAGCTCCTTGAAGAATTTGAAACAAGAAAACGAAATATGAATCGTGAAGTTGAATGTGCTATGTATACAAATAAAAACAACAAAAATAGTAAAAATACGAATAAGAAAAAACCAAAATTAAAATTTACCTGCCATTCTTGCGGTATGGCAAGAGATTGCAAAACAAAATTTTTGCCAAAAATCATGACAAAGGCAATGTATCCTGTAACGTAAATGAAGTACTGTTTGCTATGGGTCACGATACCGATAAGAACGAATGGTGCTTTGATTCAGGTACTTCATCGCATATGTGTGCCAGTAAAAAAATGTTCAACGAAATTAATGCTGCAAAAAGTAAGAAATTAACTTTAGCGAACGAGAACTTCAACGACATATATGGTTGCGGTACAGTAACTTTTACATCGAGCACCGGAACAAATGTTACATTAAATGAAACGTTATACATATGTACCAGATTTACGAACGAACCTCATTCTGTATCTATAATTACAGATTATGGGTACGAAGTAATCTTCAAAAAGAATAGAGCAATCATTTTTAACCCAAAAACAAAAAGAAAGGGTAATTTATATTACATAAATAAATACATCTGCGGCATCTCATAAAAGAACTCTACAAGATTGGTATGAAATACTCGGCTACGCAAACGAAAAGGATTTAAAAGCCATAATGCAAAATTTTACCGTAGATATAAATACAAGAAGTACACTACAACAATGTGAAGTGTGTATACAGGGAAAACAGTCGCAAAATCCGTTTAGTTTATCCCGCCATAGAAGCACAGAATTGTTAAACATTGTACACAACGATGTTTTTGGACCTATGCGTCCCCAATCACTTGTCGGATCAAAGTACTTTATCACGTTTATCGATGACAAAAGCAGATGGTGCGAGGTTTACTTCCCAAAAAGTAAAAATGAAGCGTTTAGCAAATTCATCGAATACAAAAACATGGTAGAACGCAAAACAGGTTTTAAAATAGGATTAAACCATTTTTAGAACCATATCTGCATGATGGACTGCATTGCAAGGAAACAAAACATGAGAGATTTTTGCTCTGCTGGTTGTGCGATAGACCAGCCCATCTTAAATGTGCGGGTTTTAATGGTAGAGACTTTGACTACATTACAAACCGCACTTCGATGGGCTTGCCGCAATTGCCGCAGAATTGATACGGATTTTCATATGTTATTTAAACAGACGCAAAGTGGTTTTAATGAGTTACGTAAAGATTTAAAAAAGTTATCTGAAAAATTTGATAAATATCAGGATATGTTCAATAATTGCAAACTCTTTGAAAATCCTGTATTCACCTCTAAGCCTGGTCCATCATCTTGGGTATCTACTTTATCCTTGCAAGCTTCTCCGAACTTATTGCCACTGGATTCTTCTAATTTAAACGTTCCTTCTCAATCTGATTCTTTAGCTTCTTCTAAAAATGAAACTGTTTCCAATAACAGAGTTGGCCCCTCTGACACTGCTACTGTTCCTAATCCTGTCTTTACACCTATAATTATTGTTCATCCTCCATCCACTCCAGATAAACCGAGGATTATGTATCTGCTGATGTTTCTTTGGTTGTACAAAATTGCAAGCAGGATGGGCATTCTACTTCTAAAGAAATACTGATAGATGAACAGCCAGGTGATCTAATTGTTGTTCCGCGTCGTAAAGCTATCTTTGTATCACGATTTAGTTGCAATACTACAGTTGAAACAGTAAAAAACTATATTCAACGTAATGTGCGTGAGATAGACCTCAATAAAATAAATATTTTTAAATTTAATACAACTCACAAACGAGATATATTTTCGTTTAAAATATTATCTCTTTTTTCATTTTTTGACTGCTTAATAAAAAAAGAGTTCTGGCCTAATGGTGCGCTGGTAGAAGAATTTGTTCCCAAAGTAAATTTTAAGCCTCCAGTTAATTTAGAGTTACCTGATACTGCTCCTAAATAACTAGATAATAACTTAATGATATTATATCAAAATGTCCGTGGTCTGAATAGCAAATTACTACTGAATTCTTCGGGCTGTGAATACCACATTATAGTTTCTTCTGAAACTTGGTTAAAACCAGGGGTTAAGGATGCTGAGATTTTTTCTGCCGATTTTAAAGTTTATAGGTGTGATCGCACTAGTAAAATAGGTGGTGGGGTACTTATAGCTGTTAAAAATTTTTTGCCATCTCAGGTGGTACTTCCTTCTAAATTTGTTGACGTTGAATTTGTTTGTGTAAAAGTATCGTTGGGTAATTGCTACTTATTTATTACCTGTTCATAGATTCCTCCTGAAGCATGTTCACTTAATCAGAAACGTATTTTCATTTGTTAAACCATGTGATAAGTTACTGGTTTTAGGTGATTTTAATTTCCCTGACATTAACTGGATCGTTAATGATGACATGGATCATCTCACACCAATTATGATTCCTCAACATCTTATAGAGTTCTTCGATGAAATTTATGATTTGGGATTGTTTCAATTTAATAATATCCCGAATTATAATAATAAACTTCTTGATTTAATTTTCCTGAATGACATGAGCATTTCGATCAATCGCACGTTTCCTTTTGTTTTGCCAGAGGATAAGCATCATCCTACGCTTCTTCTTCTAGAGTTAAGTATAATAAATATTTTAATTTCAATAAGACTAATTATAATAAAATCAGAGGTATTTTATCAGCGTCTGTCTCCAACTTTATTGTCGATGTAAACAATATAGATAAATCGTTGTCTGTTATGTATGATATACTTCTGTCTGCGATTTCTGAGTCTGTTCCTTTAAAAATTGACTATAGTTCTTTGAAATGTCCAGTCTGGTTTAACAAAAACTTAAGAATGGTCCGGAATAAAAAAAGCAGATTATTTAAAAAGTACAAACGCAGCGGTCTATCCTCTAATTATGTATTATATTCGAAGGCAAGGCATGATTTCAACGTCTTAAATAAATTGTTTTATTCTAATTATATATGGTCTATGGGATACAAATTGATTAATAATCCTAAAAAGTTCTTTTCGTTTGTTAACTATAAACGCAAAGTTGCTGGCTTTCCGGTAGTAATGCGACATAACAACTAGGAATCTTCAAATATTCAGGAGATATCTAACATGTTTGCCGATTTTTTTGAAAAATCCTACTCGCCTGAAAGTGTACCAAGTGATAACTATTTATACGATATAAAATCATATGACCTGTTTTCTCCCATTCAGTTGTCTGAAGCTGAAGTCATAGGTACACTAAAGACGGTTAAGTTGTGTTATTTCCCCGGCCTTCACGGTGTTCCTTCTTGTATACTGCGGCATTGTGCGGATTTATTATATGTTCCTTTAACTAACCTTTTCAATGCATGCCTCAGAAAAGGCTATTTCCCACTACCTTGGAAAAGTAGCTTTATTATTCCACTTTATAAGAATGGACCTAAAAATTTTATCAATAACTATCGTGGTATTCCTAAACTTAGTGCCTTGCGAACTAATAATTACTAAAAGACTTACTCCGATAATTAAATCTATTATTTCCCCTTATCAACACGGCTTCGTTAAGGGTAAGTCGACTTCTACAAATCTTTTGAAATTAACATGTTATATATTTCAGGGTTTTTCTGAACACATGCAAACTGACGTAGTTTATACGGACTTCTCTAAAGCCTTCGATAAAGTTGATCATCATCTGCTAATTCTCAAACTTAATTGCTTGGCTTTAGTAACAGTATGTTAGCTTGGTTTCACAATTACCTTACCGGTCGTTCGCAAAAAGTCTTGTTTAAGTCTTGTTTATCACGCGAAATTTCTGTGTCTTCTGGAGTCTCTCAGGGTAGTCATCTTGGTCCTCTACTTTTCTTACTTTTTCTAAATGACCTTCCAAATTGTATTAAATTTTCTCGAGTTCTTATGTTCGCTGACGATGTAAAAATCTTTATGTCCCTCAATTCTTTTGAATATTCTTCTTACTTGCAGTCCGACTTATGTAGTCTGTCCGAATGGTGCAAAAATAATGGCATGTTTTTAAATTTAAGCAAATGTAAAAAGCTAACGTTTTCTTGGTCTGATTATCTGACTACATTCTATTCATTAAACAATCATGTGCTAGCGAATGTATCTAGCTTCAATGATTTAGGGGTTATTTTAGATTCGAAGCTTCGTTTTAACCTACTATCGAATATTCTGTTAACAAGGTGAAATCTGTTCTTGGCTTTATAAAAAGATGGTCAAAGGAATTTAATGATCCTTATGTCACTAAGAGGTTATATACATCGCTTGTTAGGCCTATCCTGGAATACTCTGTGGTTGTACTACTTACAGAATTTATCTTGACAGCATTGAATCAGTTTAAAAAAATTTTTTACTTTTTGCGCTTCGTGGTCTGGGTTGGAATCCTGATATGCGTTTACCACCCCATAATGGCAAGTTAACGCTGATTAACTTACCTACGTTGGAAAAAAGGCGTGATATGTTAGGAGCTATTTTTATTACTAAAATTATTAGAGGCATAATCTGCTCTCCATCTGTATTGGAATTAATTTCATTTAATATCCCCTCTCGTTTTTCAAGGCACTATGTACCCTTGAAATTATCTCACTGCCGCACAAATTATCTACTTTATAGTCCGTTTCGGGTAAAATGTTTAATGAATATTACGTTGTTTTCGATTGGTCCGATACGGTTTTCAGTATAAGATATAAGGTGCTTTCCAAATGATACTTTACACTTTACACTTTACACCTTACACTAATTGTTGTAAACTTTTCCAATATATACATATTACTGTAATCATATCATAAGTATAACATATTGTTGTAACATATAACATATCATACATATATACATTGCTGTAAACATATCTTAGAATATAACTTTGTACTCATTAATAGGTTATTTTAGTTTTATTCTTTACTTTAAGTAGCTCTATGTTTACACTAATTTTAGCCTTAGTCCTACTTCCTGTGCTGTTTCTGAATATTAATTTACCTTAATTTAAGTTTAGTTTAGTTGGCTGTTATAAAATTGTAGCTAACATAAAAACTGAATAATAATAGTATTAATAATTTATTCCTAACCTAAAAAATATACAATATAACATATAGATGTGAACAATAATAGGTACATCCACTCGTATAAAAGTCTTACTCTAATATATATTAACTTAAAATCATGACATCATGATTACTGTGCACCGCATTGTACGTTTTCGCTTCCAACGATCCACTTGAAACTTTGGCAAACAATCTATCTGTGTAGGTCCAACTGTAGTCGTTTCCATTTTTTCTTACATAGAGCAAAATCCCTTGGCAAAGGACTTAATTAAGTTAAACTACAGTTTGTCGCCCTACATACTCGTATATTAAAATTACTAATAACAAGAACTGTTTTTAATGTTTCACCCATAGTACAAAGTTCCTACTGTATTTATGAGTAAATTAGTAAATGTTGTTTTCTAAAATGTGGAATTTCTATATAAAGTGATAACGCATGTTGTTGTACAAGACATAAAATGTTTATATCTGTTATATATCCATGACTAAGTAAGTCTTGGTGGTGAGCGTTAAAGCTTTGTAAATTTTGGTAATATGTTTTTGTGTTTGCGGATATATTAGGTAACGAACATAAAAATCTTTCTGTTCGGAGCCGGTCAAGTTCGATTTTGACAACGTCAGTGTCGGAAAATTATTTTGAAGGGGTGAAATGTCCAATAATAAATAATCCTGATGCACTAGTAACTCGACTAAAAGCTACATACATTGCAGCTCTATTTACTCTATCTGCAAGATGGACTATAACTTTGTTGTAAGTAGCTTCCTGATTTTTATGAATTATAATACCCTCTATTGGAACTACCGGAAATTGTCTCCTATCCATAGTAATTTGTACGTTCGTATGTATTGAAATGTTCTGTTATGTTAGGAGCTATAGGAGTTCATAGAGTAGGACAAAAAAGCATCATAATTTTGAAGTGTCGAAACGGCTTCCTGACTTATGTATACTGCCATTAAAAGTTCTGTTGCACCGTTAACAAGTCCATCGGCAGTGTCAATATTTACTGTCAGCATATATTTAGCCGATATCTTTAACGTAAGTTCTGTGGGGAGTCCTTGAGTGTCCGACGTATTAAAATTCTTAATTGAATTTAAAATTGTGTGTTTTTGTTGTTCACTTAGAGCGTCAGCCTAAATAGCGTCACAACTTCTAGAAATATGCGCTTTCGTCGAAATCTGAGGTGTGAAGTAAGGCTGAATATTCAAGGAGCGAAGATAATTAGGAATATTCGGAGTGAGCAATCCTCTCTCATTATCCGAAACCAAAATCTTGGGTACGCAAAAATAATGAAGAACCTCTGTGAGAACTCTACGCAATTCAATAGTTGACTTATTTTTTAGAAGAAATAATTTAGCAAATTTTGAAAGTTTGTTAATACAGCTGAGAAATTTCAGTCCGTGCAACTCAAAAATATCTTCATGTAAAATTTCGTAATGATACCTAGGAATAGGCGTGCGTTGTAATTTGGGTTTTGCAGGATGTCTCTCATATTTCCGTGCATTACATATTGTACAATCCTTAATAAATTGTCCAATCAATTTTGCCATTTTCAAATAATAATTATCCTCTAAAATTGGTTTACCATTTTCTTTGGGGTTTCTATGAGCTCTGTTATGTTCTTTTCGTATTATATAGGCCTTTCTTTCTTCATTTGCTACATCTTCGACCAATCTTTGCGTTATACGAATTTTATTGTAGTAAAATGATACAAATATACTTGTTACAGAAAACGTAAGTATTGTTCAGGGATTTTAGTGCCATTAATTATGTTTGGCCTTAATTTCCTTTTTAATATGTCTGCCAAAGTAGTTTATTATAAGTTTCCCTGTTCACGTAATGTCTAGAATATCCAGAATGAGATTGTTCGAAAGACTCCAGTTCACGACTTATTCGAATTATAATTTGGTTCCCGGTTTAGTTGATTTAGTGGAACCTCAACGTTATGTATAAGATCAGAATTATCCTCGCCAGCACTGTGAATGGTTTCGAGTGACGTACCTGAATCGCTAGACTCATGACCTTCACTTGAGGTAATTGTATCTGAAGCGCGAGAACTTTGTTCTGAAGCGGTAATTGTTTCTGAATTTTGTGCAGTTTCTGAAGCTGTGTCGGTAGATTCGTCAGTCAAATTATTTAATTGGGTTTCGAGTCGAGACAACGTGTCAGCGACCATATTCGAGTTTCCTGGTTTGCATATAAGTTCGTGATTTTATTCCTCTAATCTAGCTTTCCATCTCTTAAATTTAGCGTTATAATTCCTATTGCCTAATACAAAAGTTAGTAGTTGGTGGTCAGTATAAATTTTGATAAGTTTAGCTCCATAAACAAATGAACGTAAACTGTCCAATGACCAAATCAACATCTCCTTTTCGTTTGTTGCATAATTTTCTTCTGTCTTACTCAACGAACGTGAAACAAAAGCGATTGGTTTATCTTTTCCAAACCCCCCTTGAGAGAACACACCACCTATTGCGTAATTTGATGCGTCAGTTGTCAGATTGAATGGTTTTTCAAAATCAGGAAACGCCATTACCTCTGTCGATGTTAAGAGTGTTTTTAAATCATTAAAAGCCTTTAGTGCACTTTCGTCAAACTCTATTTTGGTTAGCTCTAATTTTAGAATTTTCCCCCGTATTTAGGTGATAAGAGGTTTTTCAACCTGTGCAAAGTTCTTAATAAATTGTCTAAAATAAAATGCTAGTTTCAGAAAACTTTTTAAAGCTTTAAGATTATCGGGCGGAGCAATATTTAAAATTGCCTGAACCTGTCATATGTCAGGCCTTATGCCATTTTAGTTACAATAAATCCCAAAAATTCCACGCTAGTATTAAAGAATTGAGTTTTTTCCAAATTACCTTTTAAGCCAGAATCAAGCAGTTTACCAAAAACTATTTCTAAATTTTGTAAATCAAGTGTAGCGCTAAAGATTATGATATCGTATATATAGACATAGCAAATCTTTTCTACACATTCCTTCACCACTTCATCAATCATCCGTTGAAAGATTGCAGGTGCATTTTTTAGACCTAAGGGTAATCGCAAAAATTTATATTTTCCATTCATAGTGGAGAATGGGATTTTCGGAATATTCCTTTCTTTCATTAGAATTTTCCAGTGTGGAAAAATACTGAGCTTTTCCTAGAGAAGCCAAAATTGAATTTATATCTGGTATCAGATATGAATCAGGTATTTTCACGGAATTGAGTCTTTTAAAGTCAATCACCATTCTATATTTGCCATCAGACTTTGGTTTTTTGGGTACAACCCAAACGGGGGAATTATATGGACTTTTGGATGGACGTATGATCGATTTCTCAAGTAAATCCCTAATTTGTTCATCCACAACTGATCTCATATTAGCCGGATATGGATAAATTTTTGTGTAAATAGGTTCGGATGTCGTAGTCTTTAATTTAGCGCATACCGATGTTTGAATCAATCAAATTCTGTAATCTTTCATGAAACTCCAGGGGTATGTTCGACCCCACTATCGTATTAATATTCCCGCAAATTTCCATCCTAATCGGAAGGACAAACCGTGAAGGAATTGTTAATGTATTAAGCGGGTGGTCTATCACCCCTTCCATCTCCTTTAACATATCATTACCTATATTGCCATCAAAGACCTTCAACCCCGGTATAACATAAAATACTATATCATTATTCACTCCCAAACTCTCAAAAAACTTTCCACATATTTTCTGATTAATTTCAATCAACCCAGCAGGAGAATTCACGTGAAATGGTGCTGATACAGGACCAGCCGTATCCGTCATTTTTGGACTGACAAAATTTTTATTAGCACCGTTATCAATCAAAAATTTTAGAATCTCACCGTTACGAGATTTTTATTCTATATATGGTAGGCAGGAAGAGGGGCCCCCTCCATAAAATTTTCCTTGTCCACCACATGAATGTCCTGCGACACATCCTCATTCTTCACATTCATATGAAACATTTTAGGAACCTGTTTTTAGATTGCGTCATGTGCCCCCATGATGAAGATCGTTTATTTGCGTTCCAACCTAGTCTGTTCATATAATTTACGCGACGCGTTTGTATTGATGCATCAACGTCAATTTTCTCTACAGGTTTAGGTGGTCTAATAGGCGGACGTTTTTGTGCAGGCTTTGGCACATTTTGCGCATAAAATGGATTCGGACAGAATGGTCATTGCTGGAAATTTGGCGTCTGCCAAGCTTTTGTGTTAGGGAATGGTGGGCGCGCAGGAACACGATCCCTCATTGAATTTATCGGAGCAACAACAGTACTTTTTCGCTCCGTGTGAATTGTACGACTACGCACGTTTTGATCCTCTAAGGACCACGGACGGTAACGTTTTACGTCTTACGAACGAGAGTATCACCGTTGACTCCCCTAATGGACACATCTAATGCCCTATTTCGATAAGTTTTTATTAACACATTCATAGTTTCGGATGAATAAGTTTCGCTTTTGACTTTATTAATTATAAACGAGAGTTGGTGCTTCACTGCCGCATAATATTCATATATTTTTTGCGAGCCTTGCCGCATTAAACCTAACTGATGGTCAAGAGTGTGTACATCTCTTTTGCATAATGCAAGGACAGACATGATTTTATCAAGACCCAGTCCAAATCGAATATTTTATCCGAAATGAGAACCGAATCGGCATCTCCCCTAACTATCTGCCTAATACACTGCAATATAGCCCCATAAATCGGCTTATTTCGGACTATCTCATAGTCACCCAATATGCACTCCACAGAGTGGACCCAGGACACATATTGAGATGGATTTCCATCGAAACATTGCAGTTTCTTCACTGAATCCGGCAACCGGACAATGTCCCTTAATTCGTTCGGCACTTTGGCACTCTGAGTCTCTACCGAGATCGTTGTCCTATCTTCTACTACTTTTAATCTATTGTCTATTGCTCTTAATTGAGCTAAGAATGTGTTAACAGCCCCTATCAGTTCTAATACTGATTTTTTGATATCCTCCATAATTTTGATAATTAAATTATTTTAACTAATTTAATTAATAATTTTATTAATTGATAATTTTAATTTAATTAATTAATAATTTTAATCAATTTAACCTGTGTGTGGTTTCTTGTTTTTTAATATTTGTTATCTCTTTTTATTTGTTATGTAAGTGCACTACCCAATGGAAGTGTCATGATGGATCCCTTTTCCCTGTAGGTACTTAGGACATGAGCACCTCACCCGGTTATCCCTTTAACAATATACGTCATTGTGAAAGTTCTTATGTGGACTTCACAGTAGGACTCATGAAAGAGGGTATTATCTTTTTTAGTATAGTGCTTTTTTATTTATATCCGCGTGTGAACGATTTTACTTCATTTATAGAAATATTAATAGGTGATAATTATTTTATTTTTTATTTTACTTCCCTATATTTTATAATTTTAATAATAATTTTCGTAATTTGTTTCATACTTTTATTTTACATATTCACATGGGGTTCTATCACTTTATTTCTTTTCATATATTTTTTCAACGTTTAACACCACCACCACAACAAAAGGAGCTTAAACATTTTAACTTAATTTTTCATTTGTTTCAAGTTCTGCATTATAACTTTATATTTTTAATACAGAGGTGCGTTTTGTAAGCCAGGTGATAGGTAATTTTATTTAATTTTCATTTTCACTTCATTATTTTATTACCCATCACCGCGCAATTGTATTATTTTTTTCAAATTCATATTTAATTTAACTAAGCTGCATTTGTTAAGCCAGATGCTGAACATTTTCATCTCCATTAGATGAGGGGTCCTTCTACCCTGGAGGGTCTAAATAATTTGGAATCGCAGGATTGGACTTGTTATTTTATTATTGAATATTTATTTAAGCTTTTACAAAAATTTATAAAATTTATTCTCTTAAAAAATTTATGTTCACCATCATGCACCTTTTTTTTACAATTATTATTTTCAAAAACAAAATTTTTTACTTCATTAAGGAAATTCTTCCAGGTGATAAAATTTTCTTTGGTTAGCGGTTCGATTTTAATCGTAAAGCTTCTTTTGATTTTATATAAAATTAAAATTTTTTTTTTTAATGTAGTTTTAGAACAAAAATTTTCTTGTTAGAGAAAAAAAATTTTTTTACGTGCTATTGAGGTTTTTTTTTATTAAAAATGAATGAATGAATAAATAAATATAAATATGAAAATAAATATAAATAAAATTATAAATATACATATAAATATAAATATATTGGAGTTTTTTGTTAAACTAACCTATAATATGATAAACATTACATAATAATTATGAAATTAATGCTTTGTTTGATACAACATATATGGTGATTAACACCTCCCCTCAAACATAGCATTAATACAAAAATAAAACAAGATAGAAAAGTTCGGTTAAGACCGAATCTTAAATACCCTCCACCTTTTATAACCTTCTAAAGAATAAGTTCCTACTGCATTAAATTGTTGCGTATATATTATTATTCAGGTAACTTTTTAACAAAAAATAATGTTTTTTTTTTGTGCTCTTTAATCACGGACACTTTTTGCATAATGTTGGATAACAGTCCCACTTATATATGTACTAAATTTCAACTTGATAGGCATAGTATTGTGCGATATATAATTTTTTTAAAATAAAATTTTTTCGAGGTTGAGATTTTCGTTTATTGTGGGCGTGTCCTTTTACTGATTTTGTCCAATTTTAATAAGAAACAGCATAATTGAACTAAAAATAGGTATGCAAAATTTCAATTAAATATCTTCAAAATTACGACTGTGAGAGTGCCAAAAACAGACGGACACACGGACGAGCATGTCTCAAATGATTTCTTTTTTCATGCTGATTAAGAATAAATATGGTTTGTGGGATCTCCGAGGCTTCATTCGATATGTTGCAAACGGATGATCAAAGTGGATATACCCTCTTCCTTAAGGTGGAGGGTATAATAAATAAAAATACGAATATCTATTACTGAATTACTGGTTGTTGGTCACTCCAAGATTTTTCATGCAGTTAAAATATTTTGAAGCTATTGGAGTTTTTATTAAACTAACTTATGATACATTGAACATTGACATAATAATTATTGAATGCTTTGTTTGATACATATATAGGTATATATGATTAACACCTCCCCTCAAACAAGGCATTGGTACAAAAGTAAAATAAAATAAAATTTCGGGTGTTTGTCGCTGCATTACTGGTTGTTGATCACGATTTGAACTCCAAGGTTTTTCATGCAGTTGAAATGTTTTGGAGCGTTTAACCCTTTGGTTAAAAAGTCTGCAGGCATATCTTCCGTTTTCATGTATAATATGTCTACTTCGCCGTTTTCCACTGAATTTCGTATGAAGTGATGCCTGATATCGACATGTTTCGTCCTATTGTGGAAAACTGGATTTTTGCAAAGTTTCTCTGAACTTTGATTATCATTATATATATTGATTTTCTCTTCTTTTCCGATTAGTTCTTTTAGAAGTCTTCGGAGATATATGGCTTCTTTTGCTGAATCGGATAATGCCATATATTCGGCTTCGGTGGTTGACAGTGCCACTGTTTTTTGCTTCCTGGACTCCCAGTTGATAGCGGCACCTGCATATTTAAAAACATAACCTGTATAGGATTTTCGGTCGTCTATATTTGTTCCCCAATCGGCATCTGCAAAACCTACTATAGGTTTATTTGATTTTGTAAACACGAGTCCCACGTTGTGTGTTTCTTTAAGATACCTTAAGACTCGCTTTGCTGCTATCCAATGTTGTTGACCATAGCACGTATTAAACTGGCTTAATACACTTACGGCGTGTGCTATATCTGGCCTCGTTGAAGTAGCTAAGTACATGATTGAACCGATGAGGTTCTGATATGGTAGGTCTTTGTCACTTTCTTCTGTTGTTGTTTCCTTGCTCAACTTTATACTTGTGTTTATTGGTGTTTTGACTGATTTACAGTCTGACATTTTGAACTTTTCCAATACTTCGCTTATATATTTAGACTGTGACATGGTTATAGTATTCGTTTCTAAATCTTGTTTAAATTCTATACCTAGGCAATACGTTAAAGGACCTAAGTCTTTCATTTCAAATGTTTTGGATAATTCGTTTTTCGTACTTTCTAGAGCTGTGCGGTTGTTGCAGGCTATGATGAGGTCATCCACGTAGATAGAGATGATTAAAATGTACTCATTATTTTTATAGTAGTACAGACATGGATCGCATTCGGATGGTACCATTTTCATATTTCTTAGTTTTTCGTCCAGTTTTTTGTACCATAATCTTCCCGAATGTTTTAATCCGTAAAGTGCTTTCTTTAAAAGACAAACCTTTTTTTCGTACTTAGCGGCTTCGTCTGAATTAACAATTTCCTTTAGATCAGGTGGTATTTCCATATAAATTTCTTTGTCCGCTTTACCATTCAAATAAGCACCAACGAAGTCTAGCTGATGTAATTCTAACTGCATTTCTGCTGCTATTGCTAATAATGTACGGATGGAGCTTAGCCTTGCTACTGGAGCGAAAGTTTCATCGTAATCTATTCCAGGTGTTTGAGTAAACCCTTTGGCCACGAGCCGTGCTTTCCTACGCTCTATTGTACCATTGGCATTATACTTCGTTCTAAGAGTCCATTTTGATTTTACGATTTTTTTGTCGTGTGGTCGGTCTACGATGACCCATGTACCGTTTTTAGTTAAGGTTTCATATTCGGTTAACATGGCTTTCTTCCACTCATTTGCTTCGGCGCTTGATAAAGCTTCTCGACTGGATTTAGGGTCTTCATGTATATATATATCAGATTAGCTGTTTGGTTTTCTTCGTTACTTGTTCCGCTTTCTAATGTTGTATATGTATTTTTGTTATGCGTTCTTGTATTTCTAGTATATAGTTTGCGTGGTCGCCCCCTCTTTCCTGTTAATAATCGTCTTGGGCGTCCTCGGCCTCTATCGCCTTTATCGTTTACATTTCGATTTTCATCATCTATCTGGTTTGGTTCGTTTTCCCCAGTACTTTGGTTATTATCATCGGTTGGGTTTTTGAAGTATTTTGAACCTGAGTTATTTAATTGAATTTCTAATGGTGTATGCATAAATTCTTCGTATTGTTGTCTATTATTTGTGTTGAGAAATACTACGTCTCGACTACGATGTATTCTTCTGGCTTCGGGGTCCCAAAGGCGATAACCTTTAGATATTTCGGAGTAGCCTACAAATATACATTTTTTAGATTTGGGTTCGAACTTTCCTTTACCTTTCTTTTTATCAAGCATGTATACGGTACTTCCAAACTTTTGCATGAAAGTTGCCTTTGGTTTATGCCCTGCCCATATCTCGTATGGAATTTTTCCTTTTAAGCTTTGTGAAGGACATCGGTTTCTAATAAAATTTGCTGTGTTGATGGCTTCTGCCCAAAATGAGGGTGGTAGTCCTGATTGGATCAACATGCACCTTGCCATTTCTAGAAGTGTACGGTTTTTACGTTCGGCAACTCCGTTTTGTTGTGGAGTGTATTCGATTGACAATTCATGTTTAATACCTTCACCTTTTAGTGAGATTTTCATGTTGTTGTTAACATATTCGGTACCGTTGTAGCTTCGAAGACATTTAATTTTGAAACCGGTTTTACGTTCTACCATACTCTTGTATTCCTTGAATTTTTCTGTTACTTCATTTTTGGTTTTGATGAAATAAGTTTCACACCACCTACTTTTGTCGTCTATGAATGTGACGAAATATCTTGATCCAGCATGTGATGGTGTCCGCATGGGACCGCAAACATCAGAATGGATCAATTCTAAGATTTCGTTGCTTTTTCGTTCGGATGAGTCGAATGGTTTTTGTGACTGCTTTCCTTGAATGCATGCTTCGCATTGTTGTAAAGTACCTTCGGCTTTAATTTCTATGGTTTTCATTAGAAGTTTTAGATCTTTTTCGTTTAAGTGTCCGAGTATTTCGTGCCAATCTTGTATATTTCTTTTCGACGTTGTTATATTTGCATAGTTGATTTGTTCGTTAACGTAATATAAATCTCCCTTTCTAATTGCTGAGAATAGAGTTTTTATTAAACTAACTTATGATACATTGAACATTGACATAATAATTATTGAATGCTTTGTTTGATACATATATAGGTATATATGATTAACAGAAGCGTTTAACCATTTGGTTAAAAATCTAAAGGCATATCTTCCGTTTTTATATATAAAATATCTACCTCGCCTTTTACCACTGAATTTCGTATGAAATGATGTCTGATATCCACATGTTTTGTCCTATAATGGAAAACTGGATTTTTGTAAAGTTTCTCTGATTTTTTCTTTTTTGCCACTTAATTCTTCTAAAAGTTTTCGGAGATATATACCTTTTTAGCTAAATTGGATAACGCCATATATTTGGCTCCGGTAGTTGACAGTGGCACTGTTTTTTGCTTTCTGAACTCCCAGTTGATAGCGGCACCTGCATATTTACATACATAATCTGTATAGGATTTTCGGTCGTCTATATTGGTTCCCCAATCGACATCTGCTAAAACTACTATAGGTTTATTTGATTTTGTGAACACGAGTCCCACGTTGTATGTTTCTTTGAGATACCTGAAGGCTCGTTTTGCTGCTATCCAGTGTTGTTGGCCATAACACGTATTAAACTGGGTTAATACACTCATGGCGTGCGCTATGTCTGGCCTTGTTGAAATAGCTAAGTACATGATTGAACCGATAAGGTTCTGGTATGGTAGATCTTTTTCGCCTTCTGTTACTATTTCCTTGCTTAACTTTATACTTGTGTTTATTGGTGTTTTAACTGATTTACAATCTGACATTTTGAAATGTTCCAATACTTTGCTTATATATTTAGACTGTGATATGTTTATAGTATTCATTTCTAAATCTTGTTTAAACTCTATAACTAACCAATACGTTAAAGGACCTAATTCTTTCATTTTAAATATTTTGGATAACTTGTTTTTCGAGTTTTCTAGAGCTGTGCGATTGTTGCAGGCTACAATGAGGTCATACACGTAGATAGAAATGATGAAAATATACTAATTATTTTTATAAAAATACAGACATGGATCGCAATCGCATTAGTTTTTCGTCCAGTTTTTTATACCAGAATCTTCCAGATTATTTTAATCCGTAAAGTGCTTTATTTAGAAGACAAACCTTTTCCTCGTACTTGTCGGCTTCATCTGAACTAACAATTTCCTTTAGATAAGGTGGTATTTCCATATAAATTTCTTTTACCACTTCACCATTCGAATATGCGCCAACGAAGTCAAACTGATACAATTCTAGCTGCATTTCTGCTGCTATTGCTAATAATGTTCGGATATAGCTAAGCCTTGCTACTGGAGCAAAAGTTTCTTCATAATTAATTCCAGACATTTTAGTAAATCCTTTGGTCACAAGCCGTGCTTTTTTACGCTCTACTTTACCATTGGCATTATACTTTGTTCTAAGAGCCCATTTTGATTTTACGAATTTTTGGTTGTGTGGTCGGTCTACGATAACCCATGTACCGTTTTTAATTAAAGTTTCGTATTCGATTAACATAGCCTTCTTCCACTCACTTGCTTCGGCGCTTGATAAAGCTTCTCAACTAGATTTAGAGTTCACACAGATATCTCAATAAGCTGATTGGTATTCTTCGTTAATTGTTTCATTTTCTAATGTTATGTTTATATTTTCGTTATGGGTTTTTGGTCGCCCTCTCTTTCCTGTTAATGTTCGTCTTGGACGTCCTCGGCCTCTATTACTTTCTTCGTTTACATTTTGATTTTCATCATATATCCGATTTGGTTCGTTTTTTTCAGTACTTCGTTTATTATCATCGTTTGTGTTTTGAAGTTCGTCAACTCCGTTATGTTGTGGAGTGTATTCGATTGACAATTCATGTTTAATACCTTCACATTCGGCACCGTTGTCACCTCGAAGACATTTAGTTGTGTATCCTTTAATTCTACTCGTCGTCCAGTACTTGCTTGGAACTTCACTATACCACGATCCAAGATGTTTGTTGAATTATCGTTAACTAGTGCGAGTTTTTTATTTGTAATTTCTTCTACATGTATGAATTGTTCTTTCTTGTTGCACATGTGCGAGGACGCAACTGAATTTAAGCACCATATTTCTTTTTCTGTACTGTTATTTATATTTAAAAAGGTTTCGTTAATATTACAAGTTGTGTCAATTTTACGTAGCGGTTCATTTTTGTAGGTTATTTTTTTATTGAGATATTTAGCTTTACGTTCCTTTGCCATATAGTAAAGTGGATCACATGTGAATTTAAATTTGTGTTTTTGAGTATTTTTGAATTGTTTATTTGTTTTGATGTTTTTGTTAATGTACATTGCGCCTTCTGCTTCTCGATTTATATTCGTATTTCGAGCGTGAAATTCCTCAATGACTTTGACTTTTAATATTTCGCTGGTGGCAAGTTTTCCTTGTGATTCAATAGCAATTCTAAATGTTTCATACTGTACAAGAGGTTAAAAGTTCATCTATTATGACTAAATCTAGCTCGTTCAATTTGTCCACTGTTTCAAAAATTTTTTGAATGTGTTCACCCATGTCGTCTCCACATTACATTTTTGATAAAATTAAAAGATTTCAATAACATTGCATGCCTGACTGGACGTTGTACGCGCAAAGTCACACTGTTCCTTTTGCGCTACACACTGGTATGCTTAGAA
This sequence comes from Crataerina pallida, assembly GCA_949710015.1. Lineage (NCBI taxonomy): Eukaryota > Metazoa > Arthropoda > Insecta > Diptera > Hippoboscidae > Crataerina > Crataerina pallida. The sequence goes on from OX453294.1 coordinate 7,600,003, forward strand.
AAATTAAAACCAAAAACCCAGCGTATACCACCATAGAAGTATATTATTATTTTTCTATTTCTACATTACAGTTACTTAAAACGTTGAAATTGCTTGCTTACTTTGTTATTACTTGAATTCCTCCTATGCTTATGTTGTTTTTATACCCACCACCTTAGGGTATATTCATTTTGATCATCCGTTTACAACACATCGAAGGAAGTCTCGGAGACCCCACAAACCATATATATTCTTAATCAGCATGAAAAGAGAAATAGTTTGAGACATGTCCGTCCGTGTGACCGTCTTTGTTGGCACTCTCACGGTCGTACTTTTTGGGATATCAAATTTAAATTTGGCACACTTATTTTAAATTTAATTTTGCTATTCTGTATTGAAATTGGTAAAATCAGTAAAGAGACATGCCCACAATAAACGAAAATCTCAACATACCTCGAAAAAATTTTAAAATTATATATCGCAAAATACTATGCCTATCAAGTTGAAATTTAACATATATATAAGTGGTACCCTTATCCAGTATTGTGTTAAAAATGGGCGGGATTGAATAACGCGAACTCCTTTAATTAAAAAAATACACCATTTGCGTGAGTACATCAAATAGTCATATATATAAATATGGCAATAGGAACTTATTTTTTAGAGAATTATAAAAGGTGGAGGGTATTTAAGCTTCGGTTTCAACCGAACTTCTCTATCTTGTTGTTTATTATTTTCGAAAAAGGCAATTTGAATTCCCGCTATTTCATCGCTTATGTTATTACTTATTATTATATAAATTTCTAGTTTGTTTATTTTGTTTTTGAAATTTTTCTTTGTATGGCCTAGGCTGCGCCGTATTTTAATATTGTATGCGCCTAGGTCGCGCCATCGTCGCTACATCGTTGCAGTCTCTCTGTCCCCGCGCCTAGACATCCTGCAATATTTTTATATTGTATGCGCCTAAGTCGCGCCATTGTGGCTACATCATTGCAGTGTCTCTGTCTCCGCGCCTAGATATCCTGCAATATTTATATCATATGCGCCTAGGTCGCACCATCGTCGCTACATCATTGCAGTCTCTCCTTTGCCCCCCGCCTAAATATCCTGCAATATTTATATTATATACGCCATCGTCGCTACATCGTTGCAGTCTCTCTGTCCCCGCGCCTAGATATCCTGCAATATTTATATCATATACGCCTAGGTCGCACCATCGTCGCTACATTATTGCAGTCTCTCCTTTGCCCCCCGCCTAAATATCCTGCAATATTTATATTATATACGCCTAGGTTGCGCCATCGTCGCTACATCATTGCAGTCTCTCTGTCCCCGCGCTTAGATATACTGCAATATTTATTTTGTATGCGCCTAGGTCGTGCCATCGTCGCTACATCGTTGCAGTCTCTTTGTCCCCGCGCCTAGATGTCCTGCGGTACTTTTATATTGTATGCGCCTAGGTCGCGCCATCGTTGCTACATCATTGCAGTCTCCCTGTCCCTGCGCCTAGATATCCCGCAGTATTTTTATACTGTATGCGCTTAGGTCGCGCCATCGTCGCTACATCATTGCAGTCTTGCTGTCTCCGCGCCTAGATATCCTGCAATATTTATTTTGTGTGCGCCTAGGTCGCGCCATTGTCGCTACATCATTGCAGTCTCTCCTTTGCACCCCGCCTAGATATCCTGCAATATTTATATTATATGCGCCTAGGTCGCGCAATCGTCGCTACATCATTGCAGTCTCTCTGTCCCCGCGCCTAGATATCCCGCAATATTTATATTGTATGCGCCTAAGACACGCCATCGTCCCTACATCATTTTAGTCGCTATGTCCCTGCACCTAGATATCCTGCAATATTTATATTATATGCGCCATCGTCCCTACATCGTTGCAGTCTCTCTGTCCCCGCGCCTAGATTTCCTGCAATATTTATATTATATGCGCCTAAGTCGCGCCATCATCGTTACATAATTGCAGTCTCTCTGTTCCCTCGCCTAGATATCCTGCAGTATTTTTATATTGTATGCGCCTAGCTCGCGCCATCGTCCCTACATCGTTGCAGTCTCACTGTCCCCGCGCCTAGATATCCTTTAATATTTATATTATATGCGCCATCGTGGCTACATCGTTGCAGTCTCTCTGTCCCCGCGACTAGATATCCCGAAGTATTTTTATATTGTATGCGCCTAGATCGCGCCATCGTCACTACATCATTACAGTCTTTCTGTCCCCGCGCCTAGATATCCTGGAATATTTATATATTGTTTGCGCCTAGGTAGCGCCATCGTCGCTACATTATTGCAGTCTCGATGTCCCCGCGCCTATATATTCCGCAATATTTATATTGTATGCGCCTAGGTCGCGCCATCGTCGCTACAACGTTGCAGTCTCTCTGTCCCCGCGCTTAGATATCCTGCAATATTTATTTTGTATGCGCCTAGGTCGCGCCATTGTCCCTACATCGTTGCAGTTTCTTTGACCCCACGCCTATATGTCCTGCAGTATTTTTATATTGTATGTGCCTAGGTCGCGCAATCGTCGCTACATTATTGCAGTCTCTCTGTCCCCGCGCCTAGATATCACGCAATATTTATATTGTATGCGCCTAGGTCTCGCCATCGTCGCTACATCATTGCAGTCTCTCTGTCCCCGCGCCTAGATATCCCGAAGTATTTTTATATTGTATGCGCTTAGGTCGCGCCATCGTCGTTACATCATTGCAGTGTCGCTGTCCCCGCGCCTAGATATCCCGCAGTATTTTTATATTGTATGTGCCTAGGTCGCACAATCGTCGCTACGTTAATGCAGTCTCTCTGTCCCCGCGCCTAGATATCCCGCAGTATTTTTATATTGTATGTGTCTAGGTCGCGCAATCGTCGCTACATCATTGCAGTCTCTCTGTCCCCGCGCCTAGATATCACGAAGTATTTTTATATTGTATGCGCTTAAGTTGCGCCATCGTCGTTACATCATTGCAGTGTCGCTGTCCCCGCGCCTAGATATCACGCAGTATTTTTATATTGTATGTGCCTAGGTCGCGCAATCGTCGCTACATTATTGCAGTCTCTCTGTCCCCGCGCCTAGATATCACGCAATATTTATATTGTATGCGCCTAGGTCGCGCCATTGTCGCTACATCATTGCAGTCTCTCTGTCCCCGCGCCTAGATATCCCGAAGTATTTTTATATTGTATGCGCTTAGGTCGCGCCATCGTCGATACATCATTGCAGTGTCGCAGTCCCCGCGCCTAGGTATCCCGCAGTATTTTTATATTGTATGCACCTAGGTCGCGCCATCGTCGCTACATCATTGCAGTCTCTCTGTCCCCGCGCCTAGATATCCCGAAGTATTTTTATATTGTATGCGCTTAGGTCGCGCCATCGTCGTTACATCATTGCAGGGTCGCTGTCCCCGCGCCTAGATATCCCGCAGTATTTTTATATTGTATGCGCTTAGGTCGCGCCATCGTGACTACATCATTTCAGTCTCTCTGTCCGCGTGCCTAGATATAATGCAATAATTATATATTGTATGTACCTAGGTCGCGCCATCATCGCTCCATCATTGCAGTCTCTCTATCCTCGCGCCTAGATATTCTGCAATATTTATATTGTGTGCGCCTAGGTCGCGCCATCGTCGCTACATCATAGCAGTCTTGCTGTCCCCGCACCTAGATATCTTGCAATATTTGTATACTGTATGCACCTAGGTCGCACCATCGTCACTGCATCATTGCAGTCTCTCTGTCCCCACGCTTAGATATCCTGCAATATTTATATTATATGCGCCTAGGTCGCGCCATCGTTGCTTCATCATTGCAGTCTCTCTGTCCCCGCGCCTAGATATCCTGCAATATTTATATTGTATGCGCCTAGGTCGCGCCATCGTCACTACATCATTTCAGTCTCTCTGTCCGCGTGCCTAGATATCATGCAATAATTATATATTGTATGTACATAGGTCGCGCCATCATCGCTCCATCATTGCAGTCTCTCTATCCTTGCGCCTAGATATTCTGCAATATTTATATTGTGTGCGCCTAGGTCGCGACATTGTCGCTACATCATTGTAGTCTCTCTGTCTCCGCGCCTAGATATCCTGCAATATTTATATTGTATGCACCTAGCTCGCGCCATCGTCCCTACATCGTTGCAGTCTCTGTGTCCCCGCCCCTAGATGTTCTGGAATATTTATATATTGTATGCGCCTAGGTCGCGCCATCGTCGCTAAATCGTTGCAGTCTCTGTCCCCGCGCCTAGATATCCCGAAGTATTTTCATATTGTATGCGCCTAGGTCGCGCTATCGTCGCTACATCATTGCAGTCTCTCTGTCCGCGCGCCTAGATATCCTGCAATATTTATATATTGTATGCGCCTAGGTCGCGCTATCGTCGCTACATCATTGCAGTCTCTATGTCACCACGCCTAGATATCCTGCAATATTTATATTGTATGCGCATAGGTCGCGCCATCGTCGCAACAACATTGCAGTCTCTCTGTCCCCGTGCCTAGATATCCTGCAATATTTATATTGTAAGCGCCTAGGTCGCGCCATCGTCGCTACATCATTGCAGGCTCTCTGTCCCCGCGCCTAGATATTTGTATTTATATTTGTATTTGTATTTGTTATTAAATCCATTAGTTACAAAATCAATTACAACTAATTCATGATAAAAAGTAAAGCAAAATATAATATTAAACTAATAAAAACAAAAAGGTGTAATAATAAAATATAAAAAGTAATAAGTAAAAAAATAAAATAAAATAAGACAGCCGCAGCAGTACAGCAACAACAACAACAACAGCCTCGGGAACAACTTCGAAATAAACTAATTTAATATTAGTAAAACCAATACAACCATTATTAAGACATATGAATAACATTAATGTAAATCAAAAGTTAAGATATAGTAGATAAAATATAGATAAATCTTAGTTATAGTTATATGATAATAATAACAAAATATTTATATATATATATTAAAAAAAAAAAAAAAAAGATGAGATGTGCATGCGCGACTAATTACAAACATATATGACACCCGTGCAAACAGATCCAATATAAAGCTTTTTGTTAGTACATTTACAATAGAAACATGTACCAACAAAACCATTAGTCTGGCAATCGAAAGCAGGAACGTAATAGTATATTTCTAATTGTACTAATGTCATCAATAGCTGGGTCAAAAAGATGATAGTTGTCATTAAACATTTGGCAAAGAACCCGGAAGGGGTTATGTAATTGGTAATTTGTGCGACAATGAGACAATTTAATTAGATTATAGTGCCTAGTAAACCTATTGGGGATGTTAAAAGAGATCCTCTCAAGCAAAATGGGTGAACAAACAATACCTTTTATTATTTTTGTAACAAATATAACACCTAAAATTTCCCGCCTTTTTTCCAACGTTGGCAAATCAATGAGAAGAAGCCTATTCTCGTAGGGAGGAAGAATCCAACTTGGATCCCAGCCTAAGTTTCTTAAAGCAAAAAGGAGAAAGTTACGCTGAACAGATTCAATATGGTCAATGTAACATCTGTAGCTAGGTGCCCAGACTACGGAGCAATTCTCTAACTCTAGTTTAACAAGAGCAGTGTATAAACGCTTAGTCATATAAGGATCTTTGAATTCCTTTGACTATCTCTTCAAAAATCCTAATAGGGACTTCGCCTTATTCACAGCAGACTCGATGTGCAGATTAAATTTCAATCTCGAATCAAGCATAACACCTAGATCAAGAAAATTAGAAACATTTTCGAGCATATGACTTTCAATACAATAAGATGAAGGCAAGGTTGAGGACTATGTGAAAGATAGCTTCTTACACTTTTTTAAATTTAATTCCATACCATTTACCATATATATAACCCAATTAAGTCTAGCTGAAGCAAATTAGAATAAACTAAAGAATCGAAAGAATAATATATTTTTATATCATCAGCAAACATCAATGTTTTTGAATACTTAATACTTGTAGGGAGGTCATTAAGAAAAAGAGTTAAAAGAAGGGGCCCTAAATGACTACCCTGTGGGACACCAGATGTCACATTAATTTTACGAGAAAAGCACGAATTGAATAAGACTTTTTGAGTACGACCTGTAAGATAATGATAAAACCACGCACACATATTTTCAGGGAACCCAATACGACTCAGTTTAAAAATTAAAAGTTTTGAATCAACACGATCGAAAGCCTTAGAAAAATCAGTACAGATTACATCAGTTTGCTTATGTTCAGGGAATGCATGAAATATGTCACCAGTTAATTCTAGTAAGTTCGTAGCCGTAGACCTGCCTCTAAAAAACCCATGTTGATTTGACGAAAGTATAGTTTTTATCATAGAAGTAATTCGGTTAGTTAATAAGTACTCGAAAAGCTTAGATAAAACACTTAATTTAGCAATACCTCTATAATTTTCAATATTGATTCTAGAGCCACTTTTATAAAGTGGAATAATAAAGCTGTGTTTCCAGATTGCTGGAAAAAAGCCATATGATAAACATTTGTTAAAAATTCGAGTCAGTGGAGGAGTTATGATATCAGCACAAGATCGAAGAATACAGGATGGTAACCCATCTGGACCGGGTAGTGTGGAAAATTTTATTTTGGACAGACTGTGATAAACTTCATCATCAGTGAACTGAATGGATGGAAATATATCGAAATTGTTTATGGGATAAGAATAATTGTCAATATTAATACTGGTATAAGAATAAGACTGTTTGAAAAAGTCAGCAAATAAGTTCACAATATCGGAGGGATTCGAGGACTCTGAATTACCATACCTCATTAAAGAAGGACAGCATTTTACTTTACGCTTAGAGACAATAAACTTGTAAAATACCCTAGGTTCAACCTAGGGTATTTTACCCTATTTTTATTTTTACTTTCATACTCTGAATATATTGATTATAGTATTTATTTTTAATTCACGTTAAATGTTGGAATAATTAATGTAGTCCACAGTAGAACCACTAATCTTAAACTTTTAAAATAGTCTGCTTTTTTTGTTACGGATAATCCTCAGATGTGTATTAAAACACATAGACCCGTTTGATGAAGAAGAAATCGATTTCTTTGGTAAAGAAGAAGAAATAGCAGAAAACACGGCGTTATATAAAAGTGATAAAGACCCATCGATGTTATTATAATTTAAATTCCAGTCGACAACAGATAATAGACTTCTCAGTTTATTATAATTGGTTTTGCCAAAGGAGAATTCAGCGTTGCTTCCACTGTTTATTAATTACCAGCAAATTATCCAATGTAAGAAGCAAGGTAGGATGATAAATGTCCTCAGGGCAGACAAATGCCTTCACGCGAGCAATTTTGAAATTAGTGTCATTATGAAGAACCCAATCTAGAAGTCTTCGATTAATATTAAAAATAGAATTTACTTGATACAGGACTAATTCATAAATTTCATAAAATATACTATTATATATAACAGGGTATGAGATAGGTATGTAATAGCCAAGTTCCTCATTTAGATTTCAGCAAATGTGAGAAAGATTAAAGTCCCCAAGCACCAGCATTTTACCATTAACTTTTAAATCCAAGGACATTTCTTTAATAAGGTGGATGTGCTTCAAGTAAATTGATACATCTGACAATGGGGGTATATACGAACACGATATAAACAAGTTAAAATTAGAAAATTTAAGTTGAACGCGAACAAACTCAACATCAACATTAGTTAAAAAGTCAACCAAAAAAGGAGGTAATGAATTATGTACAGCAATTAAGACTCCTCCTCCAACTTTCTGGATCCTGTCTTTCTTAAAAACTTTATAGTCAGCACAAAAAACCTCAGAATTATTGATTTCAGGCTTAAGCCAAGTTTCTCTAAAAACAAAAACGCAACGGAATTAACAAGAACCTGATTTAATTTAGTATTCAAACCGCGGAAATTTTGGTAAAGCAAAGAAAATGAATTATTTAGTTTTTTGAAGGTGAGGACTGAATATCAAGATTAACTGTCGTCTTGCGCCGAGGGATAAATTCTTTAACAAGAGCACCCTGGGGCCAAAATTGACTATTTAAGAGTTTGTCAAATAATGACTGAGGCGTTATGATCTTAAAAGAGCAAATATCGCGTTGTTTGGAAGACTTGAATTTGAATATGCTTATTTTTGACAAATCTAAATCAGAGCATTTGCGCTCAATATATCTTTTTACTTTATCCACAGATGTATCAAATGCCAATCTAGAAATCAAAAATTGCTTTGCGAGCAGGGATAACTACAAGTTCATTTTCATCATTCACAGAAACAACCGGAACGATTAAAGGGACTTTTACAGAGCGATCGCCATTTTTAGGAGGCACCTGAAGCAGTTGATCATTAGGGGAAGTTGCATGTTCAGTTGTAGACCTCTCTCTTTGGACAATTGGAACACAATCAATAATGCTAGAAGGGCCAGGACCATCAGCATTAAGAGAATAATCAATATATATAGACAGAATCTGTAGAGGTTGATTAGAAGGAGAAGTTACGTGACCACTCTCAACAATATTTGGTACAGTAGACACCACAGATACAATTGGGGAAACATCATTAGATGGGGGTTGGACAGTTAGGGATGGTATATTGTCAGACGCACCCAAATCAACATAATTCAAAATATTTGAAGCTTCAATCTCAGACATACACGGAGAATTAGGTGATAAAGGATGTGACACATCTGTAGAATTAAAAGACAGGCAATTGGGAAAAATTTGTAGTGAGAAAGCCGAACCAATATTAGACGGACGGACTTTAGAAACAATATCCGAACCTTCTGAAAATTTACAATTATTGAACATATCTTCCAATTTAGTGAATTTGTCCGAGAGCGCTTTCAGCTCTCTACCCAAATCTATAAAGCCTCGCTTTAAACTATTTAAACAAATCCAAATTTATCTTACGACAGTCAGCACATGACCAACGTAATACATCGTTGCAGTCTCTGTGTCTCCGCGCCTAGATGTCCTGCAGTATTTTTATATTGTATGCGCCTAGGTCGCGCCATCGTCGCTACATCATTGCAGTCTTTCTGTCCCCGCGCCTAGATATCCTGGAATATTTATATATTGTTTGCGCCTAGGTCGCGCCATCCTGCCTACATCATTGCAGTCTCGCTGTCCCTAGATATCCCGCAGTATTTTTATATTGAATGCACCTAGCTCGCGCCATCGTCCCTACATCGTTGCAGTCTCTGTGTCCCCGCGCCTAGATGTCCTGGAATATTTATATATTGTATGCGCCTAGGTCGCGCCATCGTCGCTACATCCTTGCAGTCTCTATGTCCCCTCACCTAGATATCCTGCAGTATTTTTATATTGTATGCGCCTAGGTCGCGCCATCATCGCTACGTGGTTGCAGTCTCTCTGTCCCCGCGCCTAGATGTCCTTCAGTATTTTAATATTGTATGCGCCTAGGTCGCGCCATTGTCCATTCATCGTTGCAGTCTCTGTGTCCCCGCGCCTAGATGTCCTGGAATATTTATATATTGTATGCGCCTAGGTCGCGCCATCGTCCCTACATCGTTGCCGTCTCTGTGTCCCCGCGCCTAGATGTCCTGGAATATATATATATTGTATGCGCCTAGGTCGCGCCATCGTCGCTACATCATTGCAGTCTCGCTGTCTCTGCGCCTAGATATTCCGCATTTTTTTTATATTGTATGCGCCTTGGTCGCGCCATCATCCCTTCATCATTGCAGTCTCTGTGTCCCCGCGCCTAGATGTCCTGGAATATATATATATTGTATGCGCCTAGGTCGCGCCATCGTCCCTACATCGTTGCCGTCTCTGTGTCCCCGCGCCTAGATGTCCTGGAATATATATATATTGTATGCGCCTAGGTCGCGCCATCGTCCCTACATCGTTGCCGTCTCTGTGTCCCCGCGCCTAAATATCCTGCAATATTTATATTGTATTCGCCTTGGTCGCGCCATCATCCCTTCATCATTGCAGTCTCTGTGTCCCCGCGCCTAGATGTCCTCCAGTATTTTTATATTGTATGCGCCTACGTCGCGCCATCGTCCCTACATCGTTGCAATCTCTGTGTTCCCGCGCCTAGATGTCCTGGAATATTTATATATTTTATGCGCCTAGGTCGCGCCATCGTCGCTACATCATTGCAGTCTCTCTGTCCCCGCGCCTAGATGTCCTTCAGTATTTTAATATTGTATGCGCCTAGGTCGCGCCATTGTCCATTCATCGTTGCAGTCTCTGTGTCCCCGCGCCTAGATGTCCTGGAATATTTATATATTGTATGCGCCTAGGTCGCGCCATCGTCCCTACATCGTTGCCGTCTCTGTGTCCCCGCGCCTAGATGTCCTGGAATATATATATATTGTATGCGCCTAGGTCGCGCCATCGTCGCTACATCATTGCAGTCTCGCTGTCTCTGCGCCTAGATATTCCGCATTTTTTTTATATTGTATGCGCCTTGGTCGCGCCATCATCCCTTCATCATTGCAGTCTCTGTGTCCCCGCGCCTAGATGTCCTCCAGTAATTCTATATTGTTTGCGCCTAGGTCGCGCCATCGTCGCTACATCATTGCAGTCTCTCTGTCCCCGCGCCTAGATATCACGCAATATTTATATTGTATGCGCCTAGGTCGCGCCATTGTCGCTACATCATTGCAGTCTCTCTGTCCCCGCGCCTATATATCCCGAAGTATTTTTATATTGTATGCGCTTAGGTCGCGCCATCGTCGTTACATCATTGCAGTGTCGCAGTCCCCGCGCCTAGGTATCCCGCAGTATTTTTATATTGTATGCGCCTAGGTCGCGCCATCGTCGCTACATCATTGCAGTCTCTCTGTCCCCGCGCCTAGATATCCCGAAGTATTTTTATATTGTATGCGCCTAGGACGCGCCATCGTCGTTACATCATTGCAGGGTCGCTGTCCCCGCGCCTAGATATCCCGCAGTATTTTTATATTGTATGCGCCTAGGTCGCGCCATCGCCACTACATCATTTCAGTCTCTCTGTCCCCGCGCCTAGATATCTTGCAATATTTGTATACTGTATGCACCTAGGTCGCACCATCGTCACTACATCATTGCATTCTCTGTGTCCCCGCGCCTAGATGTCCTCCAGTATTTTTATATTGTATGCGCCTAGGTCGCGGCATCGTCGCTACATAATTGCAGTCTCTCTGTCCCCGCGCCTAGATATCCCGCATTATTTTTATATTGTATGAGCCTACGTCGCGCCATCGTCCCTACATCGTTGCAGTCTCTTTGTTCCCGCGCTTATATGTCCCGCAGTACTTTTATATTGTATGCGCCTAGGTCTCGGCATCGTCGCTACATAATTGCAGTCTCTCTGTCCCCGCGCCTAGATATCCCGCATTATTTTTATATTGTATGCGCCTTGGTCGCGCCATCACCCCTTCATCATTGCAGACTCTGTGTCCCCGCGCCTAGATGTCCTCCAGTATTTCTATATTGTATGCGCCTCGGTCGCGCCATCGTCGCTACATCATTGCAGTCTCGCTGTCCCCGCGCCTAGATGTCCTGCAGAATTTTTATATTGTATGCGCCTACGTCGCGCCATCGTCCCTACATCGTTGCAGTCTCTGTGTCCCCTCACCTAGATATCCTGCAGTATTTTTATATTGTATGCGCCTAGGTCGCGCCATCGTCGCTACATCGTTGTAGTCTCTGTGTCCCCGCGCCTAGATATCCCGCATTATTTTTATATTGTATGCGCCTACGTCGCGCCATCGTCCCTACATCGTTGCAGTCTCTTTGTTCCCGCGCTTATATGTCCCGCAGTACTTTTATATTGTATGCGCCTAGGTCTCGGCATCGTCGCTACATAATTGCAGTCTCTCTGTCCCCGCGCCTAAATATCCTGCAATATTTATATTGTATGCGCCTATGTCGCGCCATCGTCGCTACATTATTGCAGTCTCTCTGTCCTCGCGCCTAAATATCCTGCAATATTTATATTGTATGCGCCTATGTCGCGCCATCGTCCCTTCATCGTTGTAGTCTCTGTGTCCCCGGGCCTAGATGTACTCCAGTATTTTTATATTGTATGCGCCTAGGTCGCAGCATCGTCGCTACATAATTGCAGTCTCTCTGTCCCCGCGCCTAGATATCCCGCATTATTTTTATATTGTATGCGCCTAGCTCGCGCCATTATCATTACATCATTGCAGTCTCTCTGTCCCTGAGCCTAGATATCCTGCAATATTTATATATTGTATGCGCCTAAGTCGCGCCATCGTCGCTACATTATTGCAGTCTCTCTGTCCCCGCGCCTAAATATCCTGCAATATTTATATTGTATGCGCCTAGGTCGCGCCATCATCCCTTCATCGTTGCAGTTTCTGTGTCCCCGCGCCTAGATGTTCTCCAGTATTTTTATATTGTATGCGCCTAGGTCGCGCCATCGTCGCTACATCATTGCAGTCTCTCTGTCCCCGCGCCTAAATATCCTGCAATATTTATATTGTATGCGCCTAGGTCGCGCCATCTTCCCTTCATCGTTGCAGTCTCTGTGTCCCCGCGCCCAGATGTCCTGCAGTATTTATATATTGTTTCCGTCTACGTCGCGCCATCGTCCCTACATCGTTGCAGTCTCTGTGTCCCCGCGCCTAAATATCCTGCAATATTTATATTGTATGCGCCTAGGTCGCGCCATAGACCCTTCATCGTTGCAGTCTCTCTGTCCACGCGTTTAGATGTCCCGCAGTATTTTTATATTGTATGCGCTTAGCTCGCGCCATTATCATTTCATCATTGCAGTCTCTCTGTCCCTGCGCCTAGATATCCTGCAATATTTATATATTGTATGCGCCTAGGTCGCACCATCGTCGCTACATCATTGCAGTCTCTCTGTCCCCGCGCCTAAATATCCTGCAATATTTATATTGTATGCGCCTAGGTCGCGCCATCATCCCTTCATCGTAGCAGTCTCTGTGTCCCCGCGCCTAGATGTTCTCCAGTATTTTTATATTGTATGCGCCTAGGTCGCGCCATCGTCCCTACTTCGTTTCAGTCTCTGTGTCCCCGCGCCCAGATGTCCTGCAGTATTTATATATTGTTTCCGTCTACGTCGCGCCATCGTCCCTACATCGTTGCAGTCTCTATGTCCCCGCGCCTAAATATCCTGCAATATTTATATTGTATGCGCCTATGTCGCGCCATCGTCCCTTCATCGTTGTAGTCTCTGTGTCCCCGCGCCTAGATGTCCTCCAGTATTTTTATATTGTATGCGCCTAGGTCGCGGCATCGTCGCTACATAATTGCAGTCTCTCTCTCCCCGCGCCTAAATATCCCGCATTATTTTTATATTGTATGCGTCTACGTCGCGCCATCGTCCCTACATCGTTGCAGTCTCTGTGTCCCCGCGCCTAAATATCCTGCAATATTTATATTGTATGCGCCTATGTCGCGCCATCGTCCCTTCATCGTTGTAGTCTCTGTGTCCCCGCGCTTAGATGTCCCGCAGTACTTTTATATTGTATGAGCCTTGCTCGCGCCATCGTCGTTACATCATTGCAGTCTCGCTGTCCCCGCGCCTAGATGTCCTGCAGAATTTTTATATTGTATGTGCCTAGGTCGCGCCATCGTCGCTACATCATTGCAGTCTCTCTGTCCCCTCGCCTAGATATCCTGCAGTATTTTTATATTGTATGCGCCTAGCTCGCGCCATCGCCCATACATCGTTGCAGTCTCTGTGTCCCCGCGCCTAGATGTCCTGGAATATATATATATTGTGTGCGCCTAGGTCGCGCCATCGTGGCTACATCATTGCAGTCTCGCTGTCTCTGCGCCTAGATGTCCTCCAGTATTTTTATATTGTATGCGCCTAGGTCGCGCCATCGTTGCAGTCTCTGTGTCCCCGCGCCTAGATATCCTGTAATATTTATATTATATGCACCATCGTCGCTACATCGTTGCAGTCTCTCTGTCCCCGCGCCTAGATATCCCGAAGTATTTCCATATTGTATGCGCCTAAGTCGCGCCATCGTCGCTAAATAATTGCAGTCTCACTGTTCCTGCGCCTAGATATACCGCAGTATTTTTATATTGTATGCGCCTAGGTAGCGCCATCGTCGCTACATCATTGCAGTCTCTCTGTCCACGCGCCTAGATGTCCTGCAGTATTTTTATATTATATGCGCCTAGCTGGCGCCATCCTCCATACATCGTTGCAGTCTTTCTATTTCCGCCTCTAGATATCCTGTAATATTTATATTATAAGCGCCATCGTCGCTACATCGTTGCAGTCTCTCTGTCCCCGCGCCTAGATATCCCGAAGTATTTTCATATTGTATGCGCCTAAGTCGCGCCATCGTCGCTACATCATTGCAGTCTCACTGTTCCTGCGCCTAGATATCCCGCAGTATTTATATATTGTATGCGCCTAGGTAGCGCCATCGTCGCTTCATCATTGCAGTCTCTCTGTCCCCGCGCCTAGATATCCTGCAGTATTTTTATATTGTATGCGTCTAGGTCGCGCCATCTTTGCTACATCGTTGCAGTCTCTCTGTCCCCGCGCCTTAATATCCTGCAATATTTATATTGTATGCGCCTGGGTCGCGCCATCGTCCTTACATCGTTGCAGTCTCTGTGTCCCCGCGCCTGGATGTCCTGGAATATTTATATATTGTATGCGCCTAGGTCGCGCCATCGTCCCTTCACGGTTGCAGTCTCTGTTTTCCCGCGCCTAGATGTCCTGCAGTATTTTTATATTGTATGCGCCTAGGTCGCGCCATCGTCCCTACATCGTTGCAGTCTCTCTGTCCCCGCGCCTAGATATCCCGAAGTATTTTTATATTATATGCGCCTAGGTCGCGCCATCGTCGCTACATCATTTCAGCCTCTCTGTCCACTCGCCTAGATATCCTGCAGTATTTTAATATTGTATGCGTCTTGGTCGCGCCATCGTTTTTACATCGTTGCAGTCCCTGTGTCCCCGCGCCCAGATGTCCTGCAGTATTGTTATATTGTATGCGCCTAGGTCACGCTATCGTCGCTCTCTTTCCCCGCGCCTAAATATCCTTTAATATTTATATTATATGCGCCATCGTCGCTACATCATTGCAGTCTCTGTCCTCGCGCCTAGATATCCCGAAGAATTTTCATATTGTATGCGCCTAGGTCGCGCCATCGTCACTACATCATTGCAGTCTTGTTGTCCCCGGGCCTAAATATTCCGCAGTATTTTTATATTGTATGTGCCTTGGTAGCGCCATCGTCGCTACATCATTGCAGTCTCTCTCTCCCCGCGCCTAGATATCTTGTACTATTTATATTATATGCGCCATCGTCGCTACATCATTGCAATCTCTGTCCCCGCGCCTAGATATCCCGAAGTATTTTCATATTGTATGCGCCATCGTCGCTACATCATTGCAGTCTCTGTCCTCGCGCCTAGATATCCCGAAGAATTTTCATATTGTATGCGCCTAGGTCGCGCCATCGTCGCTACATTCATTTATTCATATTACAAAAATCATTGCTAAACAAACAGCTAATGGACGTATAATAAAAGTGACAGTATATCTTATAATTAACGCAGGAGCAGCAACAACAGCAACAACAACATCCGCAGCAACTCTGGATCTGGTTCATTAGTTTTTAAAGAATAATACTAGACATACAATAGTAGGATTTACAAGCTATAACGTACTAGAGTTAAAGAGATACTTAAGGGTATGGATAAATAAAATAACAATGTTAAACATTACAAAAGCTTAAATTTATTACTAAATTAAGGAACTTAAATTAGAGAGGTGGATGAATAGTTTGGCAACTACCTATTTAATATAATTCTTTTAATGCAATCGATTGGATCAACCGCGAGATCGAACGAGTTTGAGTAATCATTAAATAGTCCACATAGGACCCAAAACGAACTAAACAGCTCATAGTTGGTGCGGCATTGAGGTAGCCATAATGGCACGAAATGCCTTGAGACCCTGGTTGGTATATTCAGTGTGACCAGGCCCAGTAGAGGAGGGGAGGACACTTCACCTAGTAGAACTCTTGCTATGAAGGAAACCCCCAACATTTGTCTTCTCGTCTCAAGTGTAGGGAGACCAATTATATTGAGGCCATTTTCATATGAGGGCAAGGGAAGTGAAGGATCCCAAGCTAGACCATGCAGTGCAAATCGTAAGAAGTTACGTTGAACCGATTCAATAAGGTCAACGTAAAATCTATAGCTGGGTATCCAGACGACGACTGCATATTCCAGTGTGGGTCTAACCAGGGACGTAAACAGACGTTTGGAAACATAGGGGTCATTAAACTCTTTGGACCAGCGTTTAATGAAACCCAACAAGGATCTAGCTTTGTTGACAGATGATACGATATGATTGTTAAATCTCAATTTCGGATCAAAGACAACACCCAAGTCATTATAACAAGACACATTTTCAAGCACATGATTATTAACAGAATAAGATGAGTACTGATAGTTTATCCACCCAAATGACATCTTTTTGCACTTATTTAAGTTCAAGTGCATACCATTTAAGTCACACCATGATACCAAGTTTGTAAGGTCCGATTGTAATAAATTTGTATCGTCCAAAGAGTTTAAGGAGAGAAAGAGTTTAACGTCATCTGCAAACATTAAGATTTGAGAGTATTGGATACAAGATGGAAGGTCATTTAGGAAAATAGTAAATAGTAAAGGCCCTAAGTGGCTACCCTGAGGAACCCCCGATGGAACAGAAATAAGGCGAGAATAGGTGGATTTAAACAAGACTTGTTGAGTACGGCCAGTCAAATAGCTACGAATCAAGGAGATTAAGATTTCCGAAAATCCAATGCGTTGCAGCTTAAATAGCAAAAGATCATGATGAACACTATCAAACGCTTTAGTGAAGTCTGTATAAATGACATCAGTTTGTTTGTGATGAGAATAAGCATTAAAAATGTAATTACTAAACTCCAACAAGTTAGTTGATGTTGGATTTACCACGGCAAAAGCCGTGTTGACAATGAGAAATAACTGACCTTATTGATGGCGTTAGTCTCTTGGTAATAAGACATTCAAATAATTTAGGCAGCACACTTAATTTGGCAATACCTCTGTACTTCACTATGGAGTTCCTAAAACCATTTTTATATATGGGAATAATGAAGCTATTTTTCCAAATAGAAGGGAAGTATCCTTTTTCTAAACAGTTGTTGAAAATTTTGGTTATCGGACCACACAACAAATCCGCACAACGACGGAGAATGGCCGAAGGAACACAATCTGGAAAGATGTCGAACGAACTAATTGGAAAGGGATAGTCAATATTACTAACATTAGAAGTAGAATATGATTTTCCAAAATGGTCGGCAAAAAGGTTAGATATCTCTAATATATTCGATGATTCCGGGTCTTCGTAATACATGATCGAGGGAAATACATCATTGCAGTCTTGCTGTCCCCGCGCCTAGATATTCCGCAGTATTTTTATATTGTATGCGCCTAGGTTGCGCCATCGTCGCTACAACATTGCAGTCTCTCTCTCCCCGCGCCTAGATATCTTGTACTATTTATATTATATGCGCCATCGTCGCTACATCATTGCAGTCTCTGTCCCCGCGCCTAGATATCCTGCAATATTTATATATTGTATGCAACTAGGTCGCACTATCGTCACTACATCAGTACATTCTCGCTGTTCACGGGGCTAGATATCCCGCAGTATTTTTATATTGTATGCGCCTAGGTTGCGCCATCGTCGCTACATCATTGCAGTCTCTCTCTCCCCGCGCCTAAATATCCTGCAATATTTATATTTTATGCGCCTAGATCGCGCCATCGTCGCTACATCATTTCAGTCTCTCTGTCCCCGCGCCTATATATCCTGCAATATTTACATATTGTAAGCGCCTAGGTCGCGCCGTCGTCACTACATCAGTGCAGTCTCGCTGTCCCCGGGCCTAGATATCCCGCAGTATTTTTATATTGTATGCGCCTAAGTCGCGCCATCGTCGCTACATTATTGGAGTCTCTCTGTCCCCGCGCCTAGATATCCCGCAATATTTATATTGTATGCGCCTAGGTAGCGCCACCGTCGCTACATCATTGCAGTCTCTTTGTCCCGGCGCCTAGATATCCCGAAGTATTTTCATATTGTATGCGCCTAGGTCGCGCCATCGTCGCTACATCATTGCAGTCTTGCTGTCCCCGCGCCTAGATATTCCGCAGTATTTTTATATTGTATGCGCCTAGGTAGCGATATCGTCGCTACATCATTGCAGTCTCTCTCTCCCCGCGCCTAGATATCTTGTACTATTTATATTATATGCGCCATCGTCGCTACATCATTGCAGTCTCTGTCCCCGCGCCTAGATATCCCGAAGTATTTTCATATTGTATGCGCCTAGGTCGCGCCATCATCGCTACAACATTGCATGTCACCGCGCCTAGATATCCTGCAATATTTATATTGTATGCGCATAAGTCGCGCCATCGTCGCTACATCATTGCAGTCTCTCTGTCCTCGCGCCTAGATATTTATATTGTATGCGCCTAGATCGCGCCATCGTCCCTACATCGTTGCAGTCTCTTTGTCCCCGCGCTTAGATATCCTGCAATATTTATATTATATGCGCCTAAGTCGCGCCATCGTCACTACATCAATGCAGTCTCTATGTCACCGCGCCTAGATATCCTGCAATATTTATATATTGTATGCACCTAGGTCGCACTATCGTTACTACATCAGTGCAGTCTCGCTGTTCACGGGCCTAGATATCCCACAGTATTTTTATATTGTATGCGCCTAGGTTGCGCCATCGTCGCTACATCATTGCAGTCTCTCTCTCCCCGCGCCTAAATATCCTGCAATATTGATATATTTTATGCGCCTAGGTCGCACCATCGTCACTATATTATTGCAGTCTCTCAGTCCCCTCGCTTAGATATCCTGCAATATTTATATTATATGCGCCTACGTCGCGCCATCGTTGCTACATCATTGCAGTCTCTATGTCACCGCGCCTAGATATCCTGCAATATTTATATATTGTATGCACCTAGGTCGCACTATCGTTACTACATCAGTGCAGTCTCGCTGTTCACGGGCCTAGATATCCCACAGTATTTTTATATTGTATGCGCCTAGGTTGCGCCATCGTCACTACATCATTGCAGTGTCGCTGTCCCCGCGCCTAGATATCCCGCAGTATTTTTATATTGTATGCGCTTAGGTTGCGCCATCGTCGCTACATCATTGCAGTCTCTGTCCCCGCGCCTAGATATCCTGCAATATTGATATATTTTATGCGCCTAGGTCGCACCATCGTCACTATATTATTGCAGTCTCTCAGTCCCCTCGCTTAGATATCCTGCAATATTTATATTATATGCGCCTACGTCGCGCCATCGTTGCTACATCATTGCAGTCTCTATGTCACCGCGCCTAGATATCCTGCAATATTTATATATTGTATGCACCTAGGTCGCACTATCGTTACTACATCAGTGCAGTCTCGCTGTTCACGGGCCTAGATATCCCACAGTATTTTTATATTGTATGCGCCTAGGTCGCACCATCGTCACTACATCATTGCAGTGTCGCTGTCCCCGCGCCTAGATATCCCGCAGTATTTTTATATTGTATGCGCTTAGGTTGCGCCATCGTCGCTACATCATTGCAGTCTCTGTCCCCGCGCCTAGATATCCCGAAGTATTTTAATATTGTATGCGCCTAGGTCGCGCCATCGTCGCTACATCATTGCAGACTTGCTGTCCCCGCGCCTAGATATTCCGCAGTATTTTTATATTGTATGCGCCTTGGTAGCGCCATTGTCGCTACATCATTGCAGTCTCTCTCTCCCCGCGCCTAGATATCTTGTACTATTTATATTATATGCGCCATCGTCGCTACATCATTGCAGTCTCTGTCCCCGCGCCTAGATATCCCGAAGTATTTTCATATTGTATGCGCCTAAGTCGCGCCATCGTCGCTATATTATTGCAGCCTCTCTGTCCCCGCGCCTAGATATCCCGCAGTATTTTTATATTGTATGCACCTAGGTAGCGATATCGTCGCTACACCATTGCAGTCTCTCTGTCCCCGCGCCTAAATATCCTGCAATATTGATATATTGTAAGCGCCTAGGTCGCGCCGTCGTCACTACATTAGTGCAGTCTCGATGTTCACGGGCCTAGATATCCCGAAGTATTTTCATATTGTATGCGCCTAGGTCGCGCCATCGTCGCTACATCATTGCAGTCTTGCTGTCCCCGCGGCTAGATATTCCGCAGTATTTTTATATTGTATGCGCCTTGGTAGCGCCATTGTCGCTACAACATTGCAGTCTCTCTCTCCCCGCGCCTAGATATCTTGTACTATTTATATTATATGCGCCATCGTCGCTACATCATTGCAGTCTCTGTCCCCGCGCCTAGATATCCCGAAGTATTTTCATATTGTATGCGCCTAGGTCGCGCCATCGTCGCTACATTATTGCAGTCTCTCTGTCCCCGCGCCTAGATATCCCGCAGTATTTTTATATCGTATGCGCCTAGGTAGCGATATCGTCGCTACATCATTGTAGTCTCTCTGTCCCCGCGCCTAAATACCTGCAATATTTATATTATATGCGCCTACGTCGCGCCATCGTTGCTACATCATTGCAGTCTCTATGTCACCGCGCCTAGATATCCTGCAATATTTATATTGTATGCGCATAAGTCGCGCCATCGTCGCTACATCATTGAAGTCTCTCTGTCCCCGCGCCTAGATATCCTGCAATATTTATATTGTATGCGCATAAGTCGCGCCATCGTCGCTACATCATTGCAGTCTCTCTGTCCCCGCGCCTAGATATCCTGCAATATTTACATATTGTAAGCGCCTAGGTCGCGCCGTCGTCACTACATCAGTGCAGTCTCGCTGTCCCCGGGCCTAGATATCCCGCAGTATTTTTATATTGTATGCGCCTAGGTCGCGCCATTGTCGCTACATTATTGCAGTCTCTCTGTCCCCGCGCCTAGATATCCCGCAATATTTATATTGTATGCGCCTAGGTAGCGCCATCGTCGCTACATCATTGCAGTCTCTTTGTCCCCCGCCTAGATATCCTGCAATATTTATATATTGTATGCGCCTAGGTCGCGCCATCGTCCCTACATCGTTGCAGTCTCTGTGTCCCCGCGCCTAGATGTCCTGGAATATATATATATTGTGTGCGCCTAGGTCGCACCATCGTCGCTACATCATTGCAGTGTCGCTGTCACCGCGCCTAGATATCCCGCAGTATTTTTATATTGTATGCGCCTAAGTCGCGCTATCGTCGCTACATCAATGCAGTCTCGCTGTCCCCGCGCCTAGATATCCTGCAGTATTTTTATATTGTATGAGCTTAGGTCCCGCCATCGTCGCTACAACATTGCAGTCTCTCTGTCCCCGCGCCTAGATATCCTGCAATATTTACATATTGTATGCGCCTAGGTCGTGCCATCGTCGCTACAATATTGCAGTCTCTCTGTCCCCGCGCCTAGATATCCTGCAACATTTACATATTGTAAGCGCCTAGGTCGCGCCGTCATCACTAGATCAGTGCAGTCTCGCTGTCCCCGGGCCTAGATATCCCGAAGTATTTTCATATTGTATGCGCCTAGGTCGCGCCATCGTCGCTACATCATTGCAGTGTCGCTGTCCCCGCGTCTACATATCCCGCAGTATTTTTATATTGTATGCGCCTAGGTCGCGCTATCGTCGCTACATCAATGCAGTCTCGCTGTCCCCGCGCCTAGATATCTTGTACTATTTATATTATATGCGCCATTGCCGATACATCGTTGCAGTCTCTCTGTCCCCGCGCCTAGATATCCCGAAGTACTTTCATATTGTATGCGCCTAGGTCGCGCCATCGTCCCTACATCGTTGCAGTCTCTGTGTCCCCGCGCCTAGATGTCCTGGAATATATATATATTGTGTGCGCCTAGGTCGCACCATCGTCGCTACATCATTGCAGTGTCGCTGTCACCGCGCCTAGATATCCCGCAGTATTTTTATATTGTATGCGCCTAGGTCGCGCTATCGTCGCTACATCAATGCAGTCTCGCTGTCCCCGCGCCTAGATATCCTGCAGTATTTTTATATTGTATGAGCTTAGGTCCCGCCATCGTCGCTACAACATTGCAGTCTCTCTGTCCCCGCGCCTAGATATCCTGCAATATTTACATATTGTATGCGCCTAGGTCGTGCCATCGTCGCTACAATATTGCAGTCTCTCTGTCCCCGCGCCTAGATATCCTGCAACATTTACATATTGTAAGCGCCTAGGTCGCGCCGTCGTCACTAGATCAGTGCAATCTCGCTGTCCCCGGGCCTAGATATCCCGAAGTATTTTCATATTGTATGCGCCTAGGTCGCGCCATCGTCGCTACATTATTGCAGTCTCTCTGTTCCCGCGCCTAGATATCCCGCAATATTTATATTGTATGCGCCTAGGTGGCGCCATCCTCGCTACAACATTGCAGTCTCTCTGTCCTCGCGCCTAGATATCCTGCAATATTTATATTGTGTGCGCCTAGATCGCGCCATCGTCCCTACATCGTTGCAGTCTCTCTGTCCCCGCGCTTAGATATCCTGCAATATTTATATTATATGCGCCTAATTCGCGCCATCGTCGCTACATCATTTCAGTCTCTATGTCACCGCGCCTAGATATCCTGCAATATTCATACTGTATGCGCATAGGTCGCGCCATCGTCGCTACAATATTGCAGTCTCTCTGTCCTCGCGCCTAGATATTTATATTGTATGCGCCTAGATCGCGCCATCGTCCCTACATCGTTACAGTCTCTTTGTCCCCGCGCTTAGATATCCTGCAATATTTATATTATATGCGCCTAAGTCGCGCCATCGTCACTACATCAATGCAGTCTCTATGCCACCGCGCCTAGATATCCTGCAATATTTATATTGTATGCACATAGGTCGCGCCATAGTCGCTAAAACATTGCAGTCTCTCTGTCCCCGTGCCTAGATATCCTGCAATACTTATATTGTAAGCGCCTAGATCGCGCCATCGTCCCTACATCGTTGCAGTCTCTATGTCACCGCGCCTAGATATCCTGCAATATTTATATTGTATGCGCATAGGTCGCGCCATCGTCGCTACAACATTGCAGTCTCTCTGTCCCCGCGCCTAGATATCCTGCAATATTTATATATTGTAAGCGCCTAGGTCGCACCATGGTCACTACATCATTGCAGTGTCGCTGTCCCCGCGTCTATATATCCCGCAGTATTTTTATATTGTATGCGCCTAGGTCGCGCCATCGTCGATACATCGTTGCAGTCTCTCTGTCCCCGCGCCAAGATATCCCGAAGTATTTTCATATTGTATGCGCCTAGGTCGCGCCATCGTCGCTACATCATTGCAGACTCACTGTCCCTCTGCCTAGATATCCCGCAGTATTTTTATATTGTATACGCCTAGGTAGCGCCATCGTCGCTGCATCATTGCA
This sequence comes from Crataerina pallida, assembly GCA_949710015.1. Lineage (NCBI taxonomy): Eukaryota > Metazoa > Arthropoda > Insecta > Diptera > Hippoboscidae > Crataerina > Crataerina pallida. Next base: position 7,623,432 of record OX453294.1, read on the forward strand.
GTCTCTCTGTCCCCGCGCCTAGATATCCTGCAATATTTATATATGGTAAGCGCCTAGGTCGCACCATCGTCACTACATCATTGCAATGTCGCTGTCCCCGCGTCTAGATATCCCGTAGTATTTTTATATTGTATGCGCCTAGGTCGCGCTATCGTCGCTACATCAATGCAGTCTCGCTGTCCCCGCGCCTAGATATCCTGGAGTATTTTTATATTGTATGAGCTTAGTTCGCGCCATCGTCGCTACATCATTGCAGTCTATCTGTCCCCGCGCCTAGATATCCTGCAATATTTATATTATTTGCGCCTAGGTCGCGCCATCGTCGCTACATCATTGCAGTCTCTATGTACCCGCGCCTAGATATCCTGCAATATTTATATTGTATGCGCCTCGGTCGCGCCATCGTCGCTACATCATTGCAGTCTCTATGTCCCCGCGCCTAGATATCCTGCAATATTTATATTGTATGCGCCTAGGTCGCGCCATCGTCGGTACAACATTGCAGTCTCTCTGTCCTCACGCCTAGATATCCTGCATTATTTATATTGTATGCGCCTAGGTCGCGCCATCGTCGGTACAACATTGCAGTCTCTCTGTCCTCACGCCTAGATATCCTGCATTATTTATATTGTATGCGCCTAGATCGCGCCATCGTCCCTACATCGTTGCAGTCTCTTTGTCCCCGCGCTTAGATATCCTGCAATATTTATATTATATGCGCCTAAGTCGCGCCATCGTCACTACATCAATGCAGTCTCTATGTCACCGCGCCTAGATATCCTGCAATATTTATATTGTATGCACATAGGTCGCGCCATCGTCGCTAAAACATTGCAGTCTCTCTGTCCCCGTGCCTAGATATCCTGCAATACTTATATTGTAAGCGCCTAGATCGCGCCATCGTCCCTACATCGTTGCAGTCTCTATGTCACCGCGCCTAGATATCCTGCAATATTTATATTGTATGCGCATAGGTCGCGCCATCGTCGCTACAACATTGCAGTCTCTCTGTCCCCGCGCCTAGATATCCTGCAATATTTATATATTATAAGCGCCTAGGTCGCACCATGGTCACTACATCATTGCAGTGTCGCTATCCCCGCGCCAAGATATCCCGAAGTATTTTCATATTGTATGCGCCTAGGTCGCGCCATCGTCGCTACATCATTGCAGACTCACTGTCCCTCTGCCTAGATATCCCGCAGTATTTTTATATTGTATACGCCTAGGTAGCGCCATCGTCCCTACATCGTTGCAGTCTCTGTATCCCCGCGCCTAGATATCCTGTAATATTTATATTATATGCGCCATCATCGCTACATCGTTGCAGTCTCTCTGTCCCCGCGCCTAGATATCCCGAAGTGTTTTCATATTGTATGCGCCTAGGTCGCGCCATCGTCGCTACATCATTGCAGACTCACTGTCCCTGCGCCTAGATATCCCGCAGTATTTTTATATTGTATACGCCTAAGTCACGCTATCGTCGCTACATCATTGCAATCTCGCTGTCCCCTCGCCTAGATATCCCGCATTATTTATATATGGTATGCGCCTAGGTCGCGCCATCGTCGCTACATCATTGCAGTCTCTCTGTCCCCGCGCCTAGATATCCTGAAATATTTATATTGTATGCGCATAGGTCGCGCCATCGTCGCTACAACATTGCAGTCTCTCTGTCCCCGCGCCTAGATATCCTGCAATATTTATATATTGTAAGCGCCTAGGTCGCACCATGGTCACTACATCATTGCAGTGTCGCTGTCCCCGCGTCTAGATATCCCGCAGTATTTTTATATTGTATGCGCCTAGGTCGCGCCATCGTCGATACATCGTTGCAGTCTCTCTGTCCCCGCGCCTAAATATCCTGCAATATTTATATTGTATGCGCCTAGATCGCGCCATCGTCGCTATATCATTGCAGTCTATCTGTCCCTGCGCCTATATATCCTGCAATATTTATATATTGTATGCGCCTAGGTCGCGCCATCGTCCCTACATCGTTGCAGTCTCTGTATCCCCGCGCCTAGATATCGTCGCTACATCATTGCAGACTCACTGTCCCTGCGCCTAGATATCCCGCAGTATTTTTATATTGTATACGCCTAAGTCACGCTATCGTCGCTACATCATTGCAATCTCGCTGTCCCCTCGCCTAGATATCCCGCATTATTTATATATGGTATGCGCCTAGGTCGCGCCATCGTCGCTACATCATTGCAGTCTCTCTGTCCCCGCGCCTAGATATCCTGCAGTATTTTTATATTGTATACGCCTAGGTAGCGCCATCGTCGCTATATCATTGCAGTCTCTCTGTCCCCGCGTCTAGATATCCCGCAATATTTATATTGTATGCGCCTAGGTCGCGCCATCGTCGGTACAACATTGCAGTCTCTCTGTCCCCGCGTCTAGATATCCTGCAATATTTATATGTTGTATGCGCCTAGGTCGCGCAATCGTCGGTACAACATTGCAGTCTCTCTGTCCTCACGCCTAGATATCCTGCATTATTTATATTGTATGCGCCTAGGTCGCGCCATCGTCCCTACATCGTTGCAGTCTCTGTATCCCCGCGCCTAGATATCCTGTAATATTTATATTATATGCGCCATCGTCGCTACATCGTTGCAGTCTCTCTGTCCCCGCGCCTAGAAATCCCGAAGTGTTTTCATATTGTATGCGCCTAGGTCGCGCCATCGTCGCTACATCATTGCAGACTCACTTTCCCTGCGCCTAGATATCCCGCAGTATTTTTATATTGTATACGCCTAGGTCACGCTATCGTCGCTACATCATTGCAATCTCGCTGTCCCCTCGCCTAGATATCCCGCATTATTTATATATGGTATGCGCCTAGGTCGCGCCATCGTCGCTACATCATTGCAGTCTCTCTGTCCCCGCGCCTAGATATCCTGCAGTATTTTTATATTGTATACGCCTAGGTAGCGCCATCGTCGCTATATCATTGCAGTCTCTCTGTCCCCGCGTCTAGATATCCCGCAATATTTATATTGTATGCGCCTAGGTCGCGCCATCGTCGGTACAACATTGCAGTCTCTCTGTCCTCACGCCTAGATATCCTGCATTATTTATATTGTATGCGCCTAGGTCGCGCCATCGTCGCTACATCATTGCAATCTCGCTGTCCCTGCGCCTAGATATCCCGCAGTATTTTTATATTGTATGCGCCTAGGTCACGCTATCGTCGCTACATCATTGCAATCTCGCTGTCCCTTCGCCTAGATATCCCGCATTATTTATATATAGTATGCGCCTAGGTCGCGCCATCGTCGCTACATCATTGCAGTCTCTCTGTCCCCGCGCCTAGATATCCTGCAGTATTTTTATATTGTATGCGCCTAGGTTTCGCCATCGTCGCTACATAATTGCAGTCTCTCTGTCCCCGCGTCTAGATATCGTGCAATATTTATATGTTGTATGCGCCTAGGTCGCGCAATCTTCGCTACATCATTGCAGCTTCTCTGCCCCCGCGCTTAGACATTCCATAGTATTTATACTGGATTGCTTAGGTTGAGCCGCGTTGTTATCTCTCACCACTCTCGTATCCCGTACGCTTGCCACTCGTATCCTGCAACAGCAATGCCCCTTATCAGCACCGCACGTCTCGCTAGTATCACACATCGCTCTTGTACCACCCATCGTTTAGCACTTTACTACACATTTGTACCGCTTACTGCTCTGTACCATTCGCCGCACTTGCATCGCACACCCATCGTTCTGCAGTAACGTCGTGCCCCGCACCACAAGCCGTTATTGCTCTAAAAACGTCAAATTGAAGAAGGCAAATGCAAAGACTTGAGACGTATAACATCCCGTCAAATAAATTTCTTTGGGAAGAACCTTGAACTTGCTAAGTTATACCCCAGCTACCCTTAAGAACTTCTTTATAACCTTTAGATTGATAGATTGATTGTAATTTATCCCATACATTTTTCAATATATCACACTTTTCAATTTGTTGGTATTCGGATAGGCATATTGCAAGAATCAGATCTGCTTTGGAGTTTTCAGCTACAAAATTTCAGCTCAATACCTCAAAATTTACGACCGTGAGAATACCAACAACACGGACGTACATGTCTAATTCGACTCAGTTTTTGAAGCAGATCAAAAATATATATATTTTGTAGGGTCTCTGACGCCTCCTTCTGGGTGTTGCAAACGGAATAACAAATTTAGTATATTGTTATAGAAATGGTTTATGGTAATACAAAAAGGAGTATGGTTATTAAATTTTTTTTTGTTACTTTTATTATTTTTGTTATGATAAATAATTGTGGTCGTCACGCAACGCGCAACTTCAGAATCCCGCGTACCGCAGGGTATTTCACAATTATTAATTTTAAGTTTTCAATAATATGTTATCAGCCAAGTTGAGTTTTTAGTCTGTTTTTTTTTGAAAAATTTGTCTTCTTATATATAAAAATTATTACAATGGATTGATTAGTAAGCATAAACTTAAACTAGGTTATTTTAATCGGAAGTGAGTGTATGTATGTGTGTCAGATGTGTTACAATTACAATTTTTATTAAAGTTAAGGTCAATAAGAATATACATAATTACAATTTCTATTAAAGTTAAGGTCAGTAAGAATATAATTACAATTTCTATTAAAGTTAAGGTCAGTATGAGAATACAATTACAGTGAAATTAAATCATACCTAAGAACAGGTGTGCATTATTTTATTTGCACACTACAATATCCTCATCACTGAGGTGGAGGTTATAAAAACGCATAACAAAAATACAAACATAACATTAGAAAACGAAATAAATAACGAAGAATACCAATCAGGTAGTTTGAGTATCCATGGGTACCCTAAATCTAGTTGAGAAGCTTTATCAAGTGCCGAAGCAAGTGAGTGGAAGAAGGCTATGTTAACCGAATGCAAAACTTTGAAACGGTACATGCGTCATCGTAGACCGACCATACGACAAAAAATTCGTAAAATCAAAATGGACACTTAGAACAAAGTATAATGCCAATGGTACAATAGAGCGTAGAATGGCATGGCTTGTGACCTAAGTTTTTACACCTGGAATTGATTATGAGGAAACTTTTGCTCCAGTAGCAAGACTTAGCTGCATCCGTACAATATTAGCAATAGCAACAGAAAAGCAATTGGAATTGTATCACTTAGACTTCGTAGGCGCATATTATTAGGAGTTACAAACTTAATATACCCTTTACTAAAGGGTGGTGCAGGGTATAAATAATAGCATCTTATATGCAGAGGGCTTCTAAAAATCGTCTAATCCGGTCCATTTTCAATAGGAATTAATACATGTCCTTAAACCAAACTTCATTAAAATATCTCAAAAAAATACGACCCGCGCACAAATTTAGATGGACAGACGGACATTGTTATGTCGATTCAGATTTTGGTTCCGAATCGATTGGTGTTGGGGTATGTCCGTCCGCTGGTCATATAAGTTAGATAGGTTACGCATCCAAGAAAAACCACAATTATATCTTTCCACCAATAGCAATTGTAGAGTTTATAGTTTATTTTTATAGAGTTTATATTCATACATATATTTCAATAGAGCATTAATAATATTTCGGCCACTATTAATTAATTCATTCACTATACATAATAATTACAGAGTTTTATAGAATTTATGTTAATTTCAAAAGAATATTAAAAAAATATTTCACTATACTTTTTTCTTTTCAACAGAGTATACATTCGTGTTCAAAAAATAGAAAAAATGGAATAATAAAGTGGTTCATTAACGATCAACTTTCCTCCTCTCGGCATTGTAGATATATAACCTATAAGCAAGGAGAGTTGGAGACCTTTTGACAGCTTCAACGTGTGAACTTGCCAGCATAAAACATTAACAATTGGTATAACTGAAGGTTTTCGTGACATTTGCCTTTTAGGAGTTACAAACATCCGCATACCCTTTTCCACAGGGTGGTGCAGGATATAAAAATTAAATTGAATAATATATCAAGTGGTGTAGGATATTTGATGGTCAGGCTTGACCGACTATAATATTTTCACTTGTGTTTTTAAATATATTTCAAAGACATTTGGTACAAGGATATGTATTGGCCCAAAAAATTACGTCTGTCTGTCTGCTCTCCTGGCTGTCCATCTAAATTTGTGCGCAAGCTACAGGTCGAACTTTTTAAAATATTTTGATGAAATTTGGTACAAGGTCATGTATTGTCCCAAAAAGAAACCATTTTGAATATGGATAGGATCGGACAAACAAACAAAAAAAACAACTTACTGACATATGTATCATTTTGAAATTTTTGAAAATACAATAAATACAATAAAATTTTTCATTTTTCAAAAAAAAAAAAATTAAAGGTAGTACAAAAACAAGTGAAAATATTATAGTCGGGCTTGGCCGACCTACAAATCGCATTTTTGAAGTATTTTGATGAAATTTGGTACAGGGATATTAATTGGCCCAAAGGTAAACACTATTGAAAATGGATCAGATTGGAACATTTTTAGAATCCCCTCCAATATAAGCTCCTATTATTTTATGAGATATTTCGATAAAATTTGGTGCAAGAACATGTATTGGCCCAAGGAGTAATCCCTTTAAAAAAATGGATAGGAACTGACCATTTTAAGAACCCCTCCCCATATAAAACTTTTCGTTTTATTTCATAAACAAACAAAAAACAAGAGAGAGATGTTTGGTTAAGACAAAAGCTTAAATACCCTCCACCTTTTATAAATCTCTAAAAAATAAGTTCCTATTGCCATATTTATGTATATGACTATTTCATGTACTTAGAAAAAAAAAATGTTTTTTTTTTAATTATAAGCGTTTGCGTTATTCAATCACGCCCATTTTTGGCACATTGTTGGACAACGCTACCACTTTATATGTGTACTAAATTTCAACTTGATAGGCATAGTATTGTGCGTTATATAATTTTTTAAAGATAAAATTTTTTCGAAGTATGTAGAGATTTTCGTTTATTGTGGACGTGTCTCTTTACTGATTTTGCCCAATTTCAATATAGAACAGCAAAATTAAACTTAAAATAAGTGTGCCAAGTTTCAATTTGATACCTCAAAAATTACGACCGTGAGAATGCCAACAACAGACGGACACACAGAAACACGGAGGGACATGTCTCAAACGACTTTTCTTTTCATGCTGATTAAGATTATATATGGTTTGTGGGGTCTCCGAGACTTCCTTCGATGTGTTATATATACCCTCTTCCCTAAGGTGGAGGGTATAATAAAATATTATTTTGACATATGTATTGTAGTGCGCCTCCAAATTAATGCACACTTACATTCATTTAATTACTTAATTTGCTACTTAGGCCAAAAGTAACATTGTGTCACTATCGATTGTTTACGTTAATATAAGTTATTTTTAGATATACAATTATAAGCAATATTTAAATGCGACACATGACATACATATATACTTTTAACTGAAATAACCCTATTCAAAATTTACATGAAGTAAGCAATGTTTGAAATTGTTACATTAATATACATAACACTCACACTCACTTCCAATTCAAATAACCTAGTTTAAGTTTTTGCCTAGAAATCAATTTATTGTAATAATTTAAATATATAAGAAGACCAATTCTTTAAAATAAACTCAGACGAAAAACATTAATCTAAAAGATTAATACTCGTCTCACACCCAACTATTGTCATTCTTGCAGGATACTTAAGTTGCGCGTTGCGCGACACATTATATTAGTTATCTACACAAAAAGACACATAATACAAATAGTCCATATACTAATACACTAAATACATATAACATTCATATCATTTTAAAAATTTTAAAAATACAAGTAGGTATAGAAAAAGCAGGGTATAATTTTCTTTAAAAAATAAAAAAATTACATTGAATAATATATCAAATAATGTGGGTTATTCGATGGTCGAGTTTGACCGACTATAATATTTTAATTCGTTTTCTTTGAAAAATGAAAAATTTTATTTCTTTTTATTTACTTGTATTTTCAAAAATTTTAAATTGATATATGTCATAAAAATTTTTTAATTTCTTGTTTATTTATGAAATAAAAAAAAAATTATATGGGAGGGTTCTAAAAATTGTCTGATAGGACATTTTTAAAACGGTTTTTTTTTATGCCAACACATATCCTTGTACGAAATTTCACAAAATATATCAAAAAATACTACCTGGAACTTGTGCACAAATTTACATGAAAAGTTATGCGGACAGACGGATATGGTTAAATCGATTCAGACTTCAATTCTGAAACGATCGGTATAACTGAAGATGGGTGCCGCACTAGCCGTTTAAGAAATACAAACATCCGCACAAACTTTATATACCATTTACCACAAGTGGTGTAGGGTATAAATAAAATTATTCATAAATGTACCTAGGTAAAACTTAAAAACCAAAGATTATCCACTGTTATTATCCACCGGTCAAAAAGTGTTTCCTTATAATAGAAGCATACGAAAGCGCAAAATAGCATATATATACATTCACAATACATTACTTTTGTAAACTATCACTATAAATATATATTTCCATATACTACATACAGAGATTAACAAAATAATTCTGAGTTAAAAAAATTATTCTGAATTGATAGGTAGGCTTGCGTTTCTCTTTATCAGTTTGGGAATGACAAACATCCACATAACCCTTATATGTACATATATCACAATTGCTACAAGGTATGAAAGAACTCATATTTATTGTACTCTGCACCACCCTGTGATAAATGGTATACTAAGTGTGTACAGATGTTTGTAACTCCTATACGGCAAATGCCACACCAACCTTCAATTATACCCATCGATTCAGAATCAAAATCTGAATCGATTTAATCATGTCCGCCCGTCCTCATCTAAATTTATGCGCAAGTTACAGGTCGCATTTTTTGAGATATTTCGATGAAATTTAATGCAAGGACATGTATTGCTTCAAAGGGGAACCCTATTGGAAATAAACCGGATTGAACCCTTCTCTATATGAAGTCCTATTATTTTTTGAGATATTTTGATGAAATTTTGTACAAGAATATGTATTGGCCCATAAAGAACCCTTTTGAAAATCGATAGGATCGGACCATTTTTGGAACCTCTTCCTATATAATTTTTTTTAAATTTAATAAACAAACAAAATATGAAAAAAATTCTGACATATATTAAAAATTAAAGATAATACAAAAAAAAAACTTCATTAATCAAAGAAAAAAAATTAATTGAATTAGGGTATATACGAAAAAAGTGTAAACAGACATATATAGGTGAGTTCTCTCTCTTTGTGAAATAGAGAAACAAAAGCTTCTATTCTCTCCGTAATTCTATTTTTTGTTATGCCTTAAAAATGTTAATAAAAAGTGTAAAGCAAATATTTTCTATTGGTTATACTTTTGCTACAATAATAACAAAACATAAGAAAACGGTTTTTATTCGTTGTTTCTATATATGAAGGAATTAAAATCACGGGCATACAAAGCAAAGTGAGAAAAATTGCAGAGTTATGAGTGATGTTGGTAAAATGTTAGTCTGTTAATAACTTTAGAGATGAAGTATATGTAGCCGGGAGTTAAGTTATTTATTAATTTGGAAGTTAATTGTTTTTCAAATAAAGGAAGAATTTTTTCAAACCTTTAAAAATTAAGATTCTACATATTGATGCCATATTAAGGTTATATTTAAATCCAAAGAACAACAGTGAATATTAAGATATTAATCATTTATTATGGTTACCCATAATATTGTATTTAGCCCAAGTCCTATTCTCAACCCGCTTTTGAGTTCCAACTATTTAAAAACGTCGACCAACGGGACTGCCTTAATATATTGCGATAATAGTAGAACCACAATCAACAACCGGCCGTCGGTAAATCATCATAGTTTCGGTGATATCCAAGTTATTAATAGCGGCGGTAAAGCATTAGAACAGTATCGTATGCATTTATATAATTATGCCATGAATATAGAACGTTTAAAGGGGTCTCAGTGTACAGCAGCACTCGCAGATGCTACCTGCACCTCAAACAGTATACAATTTCCTTCTCCGCACATACTTGATGTTGGACTAATGTCGGCCAAAACACCAACACTTATGCCAAGTAGTCGCTTAACATTAGCCTCAATGACTCTCTTTTCTCGACGTATGTTCCAGGCTGAGGAACCGAAGCCACAACATAGTTATATTGGCCTAATAGCTTTGGCTATACTCAGTTCAGTCGATGCTAAATTAGTACTTTCCGATATATATCAATACATACTCGAAAACTATCCATATTTTCGGAGTAGAGGTCCAGGTTGGCGTAATTCCATACGTCATAATCTCTCCTTGAATGATTGCTTTATTAAATCTGGACGTAGTGCGAATGGAAAAGGTCATTATTGGGCTATACATCCTGCAAATATTGATGATTTCCGTAAAGGAGATTTTCGCCGGCGGAAGGCCCAACGAAAAGTGCGAAAGCACATGGGCTTAATAGTGGATGATGTAAATACTGATTCCCCAAGTCCACCGCTACCTATGGACTTAACTTCGCCCTCTCCTCCTTTAAATTCAAATTCACTAAGTTTCACCACAACTTCTCAACAGTTAGGTACGAGTAATAAATTTGACTATCTAACTCAACAGCATAAAAATATACTTTACGAAAGTGGTTCTTTTGATACCTCCCCTCACGGTACACAAGGTGCATATTGTTTAAGTCAAATGTTTGTGCAGCAACCTTTGCCACATTACACGGGTAATACATTTCCAACAGCCATGTATTTACCACCTTCGATACCACCTCATCACCATCATTCTTATCAGCAGTCGCAGTATCTTTCAGAAAATTTAGATTCGTTATTTGCTTCCACAAATTTGTATCAACATAAATTGCCTCCATTATGTGTTAATCCGCCTGTCCTCAAAAATGTTCATGCAAATCCATCAGAATCGTCCATAACAGCTAAGGTAATATCTGAGTGTCACATTCCCTCATAAGGGGTATATGCAATAATTACATACGCTTTTAATACCGAGTTATATAATGTTGAGATAATCTTTATTTATACAAATGGTTTAAAAGTATTGAAACCATAAATATATATTATATATTACTTGAAAGCGAAACGCGGGTGAAAGGCCTGGTTACACCAGAAAAACTAAAATTAAATAATCTATTTTACTTGGTTAATTAATAGTAGACGTTTTATTGAAAATGTTCAACATCGGCACATTAAGGGACATATTTGGTTACTGTGATAAAAAAATTTTAAATTTTGCAGTGCTATTTTCTTTAACGTAATAATATCTAACCATTCCTATTAATCTCAGTTAAAAATCAAACTAAAAGCATTGTTAGATTAGTAATATATAAGGTTGTTTGATTGATCAGAAAAATGTATTATATAAATTAAATAAGCTATATCAAAAGTTGACACATTCAGCCATGAACAAATATTATAAACTTTTTCTTTTTAAAAAGACATGTTATAAAAAAACCTGGATTTATAACTAGCCCAAAGTTAGCCCAGAATTTATTGCTCAAAATTTGGTTGTCTTAGATATGTTACATTCAGAGGACAAAAACAATCATTTTCATTTGTGCTATGTGTTAATTATTGCATTTTTTTTACGAAAATTTATATAAATAAGTGAAAATATTATAGTCGGTGAAACCCGACCATCAAATACCTTACACCAATCGATGTATTTATTATCAATTAAATTTTTATGCTCTGCATCAATTGTGGTAAAAGCTATATTAAGTTTGTGTGGATGTTTGTAACTCCTAAACGGCAAGTGCCACACCCATCTTCAATTATATCGATCGATTCAGAATCGATCGATTCAGAATCTGCATTTTATGAAATATTTCAATGAAATTTGATACAAGGACATGTTTTAGACCAAAAGGGAAACCATATTAAAAATGGGCCGGTTTGGACAATTTTTAGAATCTCTTTCCAGATGAGGTCTTATTATTGTTTTGGGATATTTCGACGAAATTTGGTACAATGACATGTATTGGCCCTAAAGGAAACCCTTTTGAAAATGGATAGGATCGGACCATTTTTTCAGGATTTCTAGGCGCCATCTGACTAATGATATGCTCGCGGCCAAGTCACTCAAAAAGAAGAAATATTAGTTTTATCTTTTATAATTAATTTATTTCACTCACCTTATCTTATCAACGGCTCCAGCCACACTGCTTGATTTCTTACAGTTGTTCTCGCCTTTTATAATGTGGCGGAGCTCACACTTATTCTAAGTTACTAATACTAACATAATATTTCAATTGTGTTTTAGAAATAATAAAAATAACAAAATAAGCAATTCGAGTAGCGGGAAAAAAAAAATAACGACAATGCATAGGAATATTCAAATTAAATAACAACAATGCAAATAGCAATATAATTCTTCAAATAGCGGGAATTGTGTTTCAGAAAAATAATAGCAACAATGTAGATAGCAAATAGCGGGAATTTACAATAAACAAACAATTCAAACTTTATTATTTACTGTAATAAAGAAAAATAAAGAATAATAATATGTTTAGTGCATGATGACGTATGCCGGGTTCTGATTTACTTTAAAACACGCTCAGTGTGTAGCGCAAAACGAGCAGTGCGGCTTTGCGCGTCACAACATGTTCTTGTACCAAATTTCATCAAAATATTTCAAAAAATGTGACCTGTAGTTTGCGCACAAATTTACATGGACAGATAAAACTACAGGCGGAAAGACGGACATTGTTAAATCGATTTAGATTTGATTCTAAATCGATCGGTATAATTGAAGGTGGGTGTGGTATTTGCCGTTAAGGAGTTACAAATATTCGCACAAACTTAATATACCCTTTATTACAAGGTTTTATATATTTATACTCTCTATTAATTATTCTTCTCCAAATTTATGCAAAAAGAATTGCGCATTTTTGTTATAAAACGATTTCTTTTTATTATTACTATTATTTATTCGCATTATTTAGTTACATATATTATCAACTAAATATAAATTTTAAAGGAATTATAACATGAAAACAATATAGTGAAATAAATAAAATATAAAATATGAAGATAAATAACAACATCATCATCAACATCATCAACAACAACAACAACAACAACAGCAGCAGCAGCAGCAGCAAACAATAAATAAATATAAATATAATATAGATAAAAAAATTAAAAATTTAAAAATATAAAAAAATTATAAAGAAAAAGAAAGAAAAATTTATGAAGTAGTTTATGTACTAATACTAAAATTCAAACAAAATGTGTTTAATTCGAATCCTAATACTAAAGATAATAACAATTTATTCATCCATTATTCATTTATTAAAAAAAGAATTAGTTATGATTATAATTCAAATACTTACCAAACTTATGAACTAAATATTATAATAATTATGAGCTTATGTGCTAAGTTTAATTAAGAGTAACATATATATAAAAAATTCTTGCCAACACATTTATAAAATAGCATGTGTTGGCAAAAACCACATCCTAAAGAGAACTTGACATGGGATATAAAGCTGATAGTTTGTACGGCAATACGGTAACGTTTTCTAGCACGAAATTTTCAATACGATATGTGGAAGGCAGAATTGTTGAAAAAGACAACTTTTTGCAATTTTTCAAATTTAACGTCATATCAGTGATTTGATACCACGAGACTAAGTTATACAAATCTGGTTGAAGAGTAGCAGTATCGCTTAACGAGTTAAAGGAAAAAAATATTTTAACGTCATTGGCAAACATTAAAATCTTATACACTTTGACACACGCCGGGTACGCTTAAAAAACCCCATATACATATGTCAAATTAAATCTTGACGATAGGTCTTCACTATAAACAATTGCAAGTAATGGGGGACGCCAGATATAACTTAAATTTCGCGAGAAAAACAAGAATTAATTTAAAACTTTCTGGGTACGGCCGGTAAGATAACAATGGAACCATTAAACCATAGTATCAGAAAAATCAATACGACGCAATTAATAAAATAAAAGTTCGTGATTCACTCGGTCGAAGACTTTCAAACAATTGGTATAAATTACATCCGTTTACTAATTTTCAGCGAAGGCTTTAAAATATTTCTTGTCAATTCTAACAAGTTTGTAGAAGATGACCTGCCTTAAAGAAAGCCATGTTGACTGAAAGGTAAAACAAATCTTATCGATGATGACAGTCTTTTGGTTAGGAGCGACTCGAACAATTTAGGATTAACACTTAATTTATAGTTTTAATATTACATTTAGAACCATTTTTATAAAGGGGAATAATAAAACTTGTCTTCCAAATCGAAGAAAAGTAACCGTTTGTCATACATTCATTGAAAATTAATGTAAGCGGAGTTGCTAGTATATCCGCACATGAACGGAGGATGTAGGAAGGTATACCATCTGGGCCAGGATAAGAACAGAATTTAAGGCATGATAATGAAGTAAAAATTTCATATTCAGTGAAATAACAGATGGAAAGATGTCAAAATTAGTTATATGTTATATGAAAAGGATAATTATCACATTGAATATTAGGTATAGAGGAGGATTTCTTAAAGAAGTCAGCAAAAATATTAGCTGTAGTAGTCGCGTATGTAGACTCTGAACCACCATAACGCATAACAGAAGGAAAACCTTTTACTTTACGTTTAGAGTCAATGAATTTATTAAATTTGTTTGGGTCAGCCAATAGTTGACTTCTCATATCCTGTAAATAATTATGATAATATTTATTTTTTAAGGAGTTAGGCTCATGCCTACAACTGGAATAACGAGTATACTCAATGAGGGAACCACTACGTTTATATTTTTGAATATTCTGCTTTTTTATTACGGACCATTCTTAAGTAATTATTGAACCATATGGGGCCATCAGATGGCGTGTTACCAGATTTAACAGGAACAGATGCAAAAATACTGAAAAGTAGAATTATATAGAAATGACGGACAATCATCTATGGCGTTGTAATTTAAATTCCAGTCAACAATCAAACAAAAAATGTCTAACACTACGTTTAAATTGGCGAGTTAACACGTTACCTAACTACGTACGTTTACACTGCTTCGATATGATAACAACTCTGATATTTTATGTTATGCCGTTTATTTCTTTTATAAAAATGGAAAATATTTTAAGTACAATTATATAAATGCTAATAAAAATTTTGCTTTTAGCAATATTGAGAAGCAAAAAAATTATAGAGTTTTACAAAAATATTCGACTTTAAATAAAAAAAAAAAAATGATTTGACATCAGAGAAGTTTTATCGTAAAGAGTTGTATTTTTAGGTACTTTTTCGGAATTACATTGAAATTTAAGGTTGTTAACTACGTGGTTATCTGCTAACCACTTTAATGAGATTATTAAATTTTATATGGGTAACAATCCAAAAATCAATGTGGTTCAGGAGATAATAGTCTCAACCCCGACAACCTCGTCAGTGTACTATTCCACGTAACTAACAGTGTGGGGTGGTAGCTATTCTCAGTGAGAACAACAAGTTCAATATGAGAAATATTTAAATTCGTATCATTAGAAAAAATCAAATCTAAAAGTCTATCTTTAACATTATAAATTGAATCTAATTGAAATAGGCACATATCGCAAATTTCGTCAATTTCATATAACAGGATAAGACATGGGAATGAAGTAACCAAGATCTACATTTAAATTCCAACGTACATAGGGTAATTTAACTTCACTCAGGACTAATATTTTATCGTAAGGTTTAACATATGTAAAAAGCTCTTTAATAAGTAGAACATGTTTTAAGTATATAGAAACACACTATAAATAAAGATAAGGCATTATGCTTTATTTCAACGCTAAAAAACTCCACGTCCATGAGATGGGTGAATTGTATCAGAGATGTTTGGCAACGAGTTATGCATTCAAATTAGGTCTCATCCACTAGGTTTATGAAATCTATCTTTTATGTATATTTCATAATCAGTGTTAAAAATTTCAAAATTACTACGTGGATTAGCCAAGTTCCAGTAAGTACTACAATCGCAGTTAATGGAATTGATAAGAGTATCGTGCAGTTTAGTGTTCAGACCGTCGACATTTTGATAGAGCAACGACACAGTATTACTTAGTTTTTTGACGAAAGATTAGGATTATCAAGATTTACAGGTACGCTTGACTTTCTACGTGAAACACATTTTTTAACAAAGGGTTCCCAGAGGCCAGAATTGCTTATTTATTACTTTTAATAAACGTAATATAAGGAGGAATTCCAAAAATGGTTGGATCCGGTCTAAATTGGGTATAGCCAATTATTAAGCTATTTAACTATTCTTCACTAAATATTGTGGAAAAATAATAATAATTATGACTTTTTGCCGTATAAAGACCTCTATTATAACAGAATCTTACATAAGAGGGGGTGCAAAAAATGGTTCTATCGGGTCCATTTTCAAAAGGGTTCCTATTTGGGCCAATACTTATTTTTGGTATCAAATCCGGCCTTTTAATAGGGTTTCTCTTTAGGCCAATACAAGTTCTTGTATTAAATTTCTTTGAAATATCTCAAAAAATGCGACGTGTACCTTGCGCACATATATTCATGGACAGTCAGGAGGACAGACGGAGAGACGAATATGGCTAAATATAAGGAGATTTTGATTCTGAATCGATCGGTATAACTGAAGGTAGGTGCAGCACTAGACGTTTAAGAGTTACAAACATCCGCACAAACTTAATATACTTTTTGCCACAAGTGGTGCAGGGTGTAAAAATCTACAAGAGATTTCGAATTTCTGAATTTTTTATTTTTGCCTCTGGACACTTCTAAGAATATTGAAATATTATTTCCACACCCCTAAATAGGTTCTGTTATATGACAAAAGTTACAGAAATCTTTAAATGGCAAGAAAGTAAATATATTATATTTACTCAATCCCGACGATGTAATACCCTATACCACTTGACTCTATATATTATTTTACAATTAGTTTAGTTATGCCATTAAACGCGAGATATTGCTATATAAGACGTTTCGTGAAATATCATTATACTGAAGGAGTACTAAAAATAGTCCAATTGGGTCCAAATTTTGCCCAGCTAATTATGAAGCTAATTAATTATTCTTTACCAAATTTTGTCCGAAAATATTAAGAATTGTGATATTTTCCCACATAAAAACTTCCATTATAATAGGGGCTTATATGAAGAGGGGTTTTAAAAATAGTCTGATTCAGTCCATTTTTAAAAATCCTTTCTGAGCCAAGACATGTCCTTGTACCAAATTTTATTTAAATATTTTAAAAATAGTTATTTACGTGTACGTGAACGTGTGAGGAAAATTAATTCTGTATTGTTTTCAGAACTATAGCATAAGGTTTCCTCTTATACCAGAAACATAGGGGCTTGTGAGAGCTGAAATATGTGTCATATGAAATTGACAACGATATAATTTATATAACGATTAACCTTTTTTCGTAAAAACAATAAAAGTACGTTTTCATTATAACAAGTATAAGATTTCTCTTAGGCCAAATCTTAAATACACTCGACCTCCACAACAGTGGGCGCGGCAAATATATATATTGCGCCATCTAATATTGTATGTATTACGTATCTGCTTGCAAGTCTTCTTTTACGTTGAGTATGGTTTTTTGTAAATTGTGGACGTGTACGTTATCCGACCATGCCCATCCATTGATGTGCCAACCTTAAATAAGTGCATTAAATGCACAAAGGTATTTCAAACTAAATTGGCTGAATATTACCACACCAACTAGCAACATGTAGCAATTATACTGTGATATATACATATACTTATACATATAGATTTATATATTCATATACATATACACATACACATACATATACATGTGACTCATTTACACAAACACAACTTGCTGTGAAGTATTGTATTGTACACATTCACACACATCCATACTGTAACTAAAAGGCTAAAGCCTTGTTGTATGGGTGTTACCAATTAAAATAAATAAATTAAATAAAATAAATAAATAAATTTTAAATTTATAGCTTAATTTTTGTGGCAAATATATATATTATATCTATTATGGGAGGTCACGCTTATTTTTGGTATACCAATGAATGGGACAACGATGGATATTTCAAGTTCTTAGGTCAACTTTTGTGGCAGATATATAAATTTTTACTTATTGTAGGCGTGTCTGTAACTCGACCATGCCCATTTTTTAAACATCGATGAAAAAAATATTTATAAATATAAGTACTAAATTTAAAGTTTATAGCTCATTTTTTATATAGATTTTGTCGTTTGTGTTCGTGACTTTTGACCAATTTTGCCCATTTTAAATAGCGATCTGCGTGAAAAAACTTAATGTCTATGTAAACTATAGCTCAATATGCCAAAATTCACTTCCGTAAGAATGCCAACAATAGACGGACACACGGACATATGTGCCTAAATCAGCTCAGTTTTTGTCGCTGGTCAAAAATGTATATACTTTGTAGGGTGTCTAACACCTCCTAGTACCACTTAGTATACCCTCATCAATAAGGTGAATGGTATAAAAACACAAATAATTAATTTTTTTTTATACTTAATATCTTGAACATGTAAAAATATGTACCGTTAACCACATATGTTAATTTTTTGAAAAAACTGGATTTTAATATGAAATGTTTTTACATAATATTTTCGGTAATTGATTTGCCAAAAAATAAATTATGGCCGTTATATTATTATCACATTATATACAATTTGCAATTACATGTTTTTACCATTCGATGGTAATTAATACATTTTGTCTTTGTGTAAATATCTCACGAGTGTATATCACAAGCAAAACCTACATAGCACATTCTAAAAATTCATATACAAAACACAGATGGAAAAAATATATTATAAACAATCTGTAAATAATCAACTTAGTTTGGTTGGTTGGTTTTTAAATATCTCAGGTCATCTTGAAAGATAGTTTCAGTATATAAGTAACAAAGTTATGCTTCTTTTAAGTCGATTTACTTCACCATGTTGAGTGCGAACCCTTATTTCTCGAATAATGCTCTCAGTGCCAGCATAAGTTTGTAATACTTTACCCAAAATCCACTTAAATGGCAGGAGGAATTTGCTTTTAAAAACTCTGTTACTGTAAGAAAATTACAACTTGTTGGCGACGTTTTCAGAATTCTTGATACATACATTCTGAACAAATGTCATAATTTCTTCCTTTTGGATCAAAAATTTATTTGATTCAAATTTATTCTAGGACCTAAGGCATGAGTCGTTTAATAATGTTAGAAGTGAACAAGAAAGAGAAGTTCGGTTAAGACCGAAGCTTAAATACCCTCCACCTTTTATAATCCTCTAAAAAAGTTTTGCCATATATATATATATATGACTATTTCATGTACTTACGTAAATAGTGTTTTTTTTTTTTAAATTATAGGCGTTTGCGTTATTCAATCACGCCCATTTTTGGCACAGTGTTGGACAACAGTACCACTTCTATATATACCAAATTTCAACTTAATAGGCATAGTATTGTGCGATATATAATTTTTTAAAGATATAATTTTTTCGAGGTATGTTGAGATTTTCGTTTATTGTGGACGTGTCTCTTAACCGATTTTGCCCAATTTTAATAGGACATAGCGAAATTAAATTAAAAATAAGTGTGCCAAGTTTCAATTTGATATCTCAAAAATTACGACCGTGAGAGTGCCAAAAACAGACGGACACACAGAAATACGGAGGGACATGTCCTAAACGATTTCTCTTTTCATGCTGATTAAGAATATTTATGGTTTGTGGGGTCTCAGAGGCTTCCTTCGATGTAAACGAATGATCAAAATGAATATAATATAATGAATGTACCCTCTTCCCTAAGGTGGAGGGTATAAAAATATGTTAATAAATAAAAAAAACTTTTTTAATAACTAAAAAAACTTTTTAGTTATTAACATTTTATAAATACAAATCAAACGCACTATATATGTAATATATGAAGTAGATTTGAACACAGTGTTGTTTGTTATATTTGTTTGTTATATTTTCAATTTACATTTAAGTGCTATTTGTTGATGCATTATTTTACTGACCGAATCGTGTCTTGTTTTGTATTCTGTTGGTGCATAGTTAGTGCATCTCGATGTAATATGTTGGATGTTTTCAATTTGATTGCAACCGAAGCAACACTTGTCAGTCACGACTGTGGAGTCTTTGACGATCGCCTTAAAGTAGATTCGGGTTGCAATGACTTGGTGTTGAATGGCTAACATGAACCCCTCAGTTTCAGCGTTTAATTGTCCTGCAGCCGACCAGCAGTTTGTAGCTGTTGTGTCCACATAGTCTTGACTGCATTCGTTTGGATGTCGTCCGTGAAACGGTTTGCTCTTTTACCTCTTTATTTCTTCTTCGTTTAAAGTTACCACTAAGTTGTTAACTGTGGTATCTAGGAATAATACGTTTGTGCCGTTTGCAACGCAAATCGCTCGATGCAGTTGAGATGTTTCTGCCTTGCGGTGGAAGAATTCTGTAGGCGGTATCATTTGTTTTTTCCTCAAATTATTAACATTAATAAAACCCCTGCCTCCGAATTTCCTAGGTAGTGTCATACGTTCTACTGCTGATTTCGGGTGATGTTTTCGATATTTTTTCAACATAACTCTGGTATGTCTTTGCAGGTTTTCCATGTCAGTGTCTGACCACCTAACTATGCCGAAGCAGTATCCCAGCACTGGTACTGCATAGTCATTTATAGCACGGGTGGTGTTTTTGGTATTTAGCTGTGATTTGAGGATATTGTTTACTCGCTTACGATATTCCTGCTTAAGTTCCTGTTGTATAGTGTTGTGTTCAATTCGGATGTTTTGCCGCATATCAAATAGTTATATGTATCTGTTGTTACAATCGCTTGTATTATTCGCCCATCTTGGAATTCGTGCTACGAGTTTACCTCTAATTATGTTCAATGTTTTGCACTTGTTGATACCGAACTCCATATTAATATCAGCATAAAACTTTTCAACCAGCTAGCCCCGCTAAATCATTCTTATTAGCATCGTATAATTTTATATCGTTCATGAATAACAGATGGTTAATCACTGCTATCTTTTCACTACCTTTTTTGATGGAAAAGCCGTATGGACTATCGTTTAGGAGGTTTGAAAAGGGATTCAAGCTGAGCATAAACCATGTGGGGCTTAATGAGTCATCTTGGAAAATGCCTATTTTGATTCGTATCTCATTTGTAGTAATGTATTCTGTATTTGTTTTCAATGATAACGTAGTTTGCCAGGTCTCGCATACTCCATGAATTTGATAATTTTTTTCTTATACAGTTGCAGTACTTTCCTTAACCATGCATGTGGTACTGAATCAAATGCTTTGCTGTAATCTATAAAGGCGGCTGACAAATTTCTGTACTTTTTGTAGGCTTGATCGCAAACTACAGAATCTATAACAAGTTGTTCTTTACAGACTTTAGAAACGCTCTACATCCTTTCTGTTGTTTGGTTATAATTTCATTGTTATTGCAATGTTCGTTGATTCTTAATGCAACACAGGATGTGATAATTTTGTATAAGGTGAATAGACAAGTAATTGGTCTATATTTCGATGGATCTTCTGTGTTATTAAAGTCTTTCGGTATTAAATACGTTATACCTTTGGTAATTACATCAGGCAGTGTGTTGGGCTTTTAAATAGTTGCATTCATTAATTCAGTTAATCGTTCGTGCATACAGCTGAATTTTTTCCACCAGAAATTTTGAATTTTATCTGGCCTCGGCGATTTCTAGTTGCTTGTTTTCCGGAGTACGTTTATCACTTCTTTCGAGAATGCCCGATAAATAATCTTAGGAGTAGTTTATAAACCCCTTGTTTCTTCTTCCAGTCAATCTGCGTCATAAGTTGTTGGTTCCAGAACATTTCTATTTCATTTTTAGAGGGATATTTATTGTTGTTTCTTACTGTATTTTTATTCCCAAGGCTTCTATAAAACATTTTACCTGACTTATTATATGTATTGTACGTTATCCTTCCGTCTGCTTCTTGAAATTCGATATCTTGCCTTTTTCCCCTCTGGGTAAGGTAATAGGTTCTTTACGTGCTTATGGATGATGTTTACGATATAGCGATATCAGTTTACGTGTTTTAATTCCAATGTTGTTTAGGTCTGTTCGGGTCCAATTTATTATTCGGAAGAAGTATGTGAGTATGGGAATAGCATATACGTTGACGGATTTAATGCCTGCAGATACACTTACCAAAGGCTTACCTAACGAAAACCACCTTACATATATCAGAAGTTTGGGTATGATGAAATTTTAAATATATTCATACAATTTCGAGGGGACGTGTTGGTATATAAGAAAAATATAAATATACTTTATAATTTATTATTTAAATTTAAATAGTTTTTTCATATTGTAGTATATATATTTTTTTATCAAATAAAAACTTCACTTCGCTTTTTATAAAATTACTATCATTTTCTTCTTGAGTTTCCTATTCTAACTTTTGTTCAGGAAACCAAGTATCATCACGTTTCAGTTGACCACAAGCGTACTTCCGTATACCATTTTGAGTTAAAACGCTTCTCATCTGAACGTACCGCGAATCGAAATGTCGCTCATCTAATTTGTCGTTTTGCAAAAACGAGATCATTATACCCTCCACCTTAGGAAAGAGGGTACACTCATTTTGATCATCCGTTTACAACACATCAAAGGAAGCCTAGGAGACCCCACAAACCATACATATTCTTAATCAGCTTGAAAAGAGAAATCGTTTGAGACATGTCCCTCCGTGTTTCTGTGTGTCCGTCTGTTGTTGGCACTCTCACGGTCGTAATTTTTGACATATCAAATTGAAACTTTGAACACTTATTCTTAGTTTAATTTCGCTATGTCTTATTAAAATTGCCACCCTTGTCCGAAAACCTGTAGCATAAAACACCCTCTTTTAAGCGATCGTATAAGTGCCAGTAGGCTTTCACAGCAGGTTCTTCTTTTAACGAGTGCTCTTTAGGGGGTCGAACGCCTTCGGCTGCCCATTTGTACACCACTTTCAACATACTATCTTTTAACTATTCCTCCTTCAAATCGGTTGGTACCCTAGCGACAGTTAAAACGTCACGCCCAAATTTAAGTTCAGTGCTTAAGCAGTAGTCACATTTATCGCATTAGCATGCTTGAGGCCAGGTCTATGTTGAATTTCAAAATTCAAATTTTACGTAATAAAAACGGTCTACCAAACAGATGGCCCTAACCACAGCCAGCTACTCTTTTTGAGTAACACAATAGTCTCGCTCTGTTTTAAACAATGTTTTGGTGTAGTACTCAATCACTTTTTCTACTCCTTTTTATATATAAGAGTAGTCTTCCAAGCTAAATCATGGAACAATTCATAAGGTGTTCAAAGGTGGCTGGAGCTTTGGCCAAGGTAAATGGCATAACATTAAATTGCCATAGACCTGAGTAGCAACTAAAGTTTGTTTTCTCCTTCGACTACAGGTCATTTTCACCTGACAATATCCGCTCTGAAGATCTAAAGTCTTGAACCATTGCGATCCATACAGAGTGGCGAAAATATTATCCATTTTAGGCAGCGGATGCGAATCCTTTTTTTTTTTTGAGTCATTTAGATGCCGGTAATCACAAAAGCGAGATAAACCGTCTTTTTTCCTGACAAGCACAATCGGCGACGACCACCGGCCATGAGAAGGCTCTATCACACCTCGCTGCAACATACCTTGCACCAAACTATCTACTCCGATTTTTTTGGCAAAAGGTACGCGGCGGAGCGGTTGTTTAAGGTACAGGTACCGCCAAGCCGTACCTGTTTCTCTCTTATGTTTGACCAAAGATGTTCTACCAAAAAGAACACATCACCAAATGTATGCATCAAGGCAAAAAAACGGTCCTTTTGATCGAAAGTGATTTCGGGATGCAACACAAGCTCTGAGTTCAAGCATTATAAACTAGGCTGCTCCGACTTTTCAGCGGTTATAATTGCCACACCAGGTGGGATATCCCTGTTGTCTGACCTACTGCGGAATTTGCAGAAATTGTAACCGCTTAGTTGGTCGTATTTAAAAAAATAATCGGAATTAATTCACCCTCGACACTCACTTGTAAAGTTAGTTCCAATTTCCCTAAATCTATGACAGCGTTTTGAGTTCGCAAGAAATAAAGTCCGAGAAGTGTTCGAGTGTTTGGCTCTATTTTTGAAGCGATCTTCGAGTTCAAAGGTCATTTGCAACGCTTCATAAATATTCTTAGGCTTACTTACCACCAAGACATATTGCAGATACGGGTTCTTATGCCATTAATAAATTGATTTTTTACCATGTCGCCAAATATAGTACGAGGTACTCCTCTAAATGCACCAATCGTTTCTATGTCCACCGCAAAGTCTGACACAGACTCATTTTGACCTTGAACTCGATTACGAAATTGTTGATAGGAGGCCCTAGGATTTAAAGCATGACGATTATGCATGAGGTTGCGTATTTCAGTATACGTATATATTTCAGTACAATTTTAATGGGCCCCCACGTAAATTTGAAATTAACGCCATTATTTTTTCCTCCTCCTCCTTCCTTCAGTGATGAAACTTTGTTAAATATACGCCTTTCATTGACAGTTGTCGGCGGATTTATATTTACGGTGGTTGGACAGCTGCTACGGTACTATAACAGATGCAGTTGATGGATTAACGATTAAAGATTGTAAAAACATGATTACACGCTCAGTGGGCCGGGCGGAAAACGATTGAGCGTGTATGTTAGAAGGTGGCGTGGTTTTGGTCACTGCCGGCGGTGCAGTATACGATGCAGCTAAATTGTTAAAATGAGGCGCCTGCGACATGGTGCTGGTTCGTACAGTGAGAAAACAGACAGACGATGCAGCGTCTAAGTTAACATTTGTCGGCACAGGCCAGAATGCGGAGCGGCAGTACCTGCGGCTGATTAATTAAATTGTGGCATGGTGCCTGCGTGTACTGCAGGCCCAGCGACACATTCTGCGGCTGGTAAATGGACATTGGATATCAGCGCGTGGTAGTTTCGGGTGCTGCAGGTAAAGCGACCCACGCTGCGGCTGAGGCATAGTAGTGACGACATTAAGGCGTTTTGCCGTGTCATCGTCGCACGCTTATTTACGGGTGCTAGAAAAAGTTTTATTCTCTAGCATTAGCGACTCAAATATCGCGCCTCCTGTTTGATTTCGAGTCCGGGCCAACTTCGCCACCAAACTCTTCTCAAACGCCTCCAATCGCTCTGTTCTATCATTTCCAAAATCTCAAGTTCAACGTCCATCCGTGTGCTTTGTTGTTTTTTTTTTCATTTTTCGGCGTGGTTTTATACTGTTGGGGATATTTACTTATTACTCCACACCTGACACCAAATGTTGAGAATTTTACTTTTATTTACTGACAAAGTTAAAATCGTATATGTGCTTTTAGTTCACCTTCAGTAATAAGAGTATAGTAAAAATAAAGTAATGTTAGGGATGTACAAAGGAAAATCACATTCAATTATGATTATAGATGTACAAACAAATAGAAATGATATGGAATTAATGGTATGGAGAGCTAGATGGCGCTTTGTTACAAATATAGCACTTCATGGTTGATCAGTGGTTCTGAAACAATTTACAAATTTGTAAATGAACGAAATGAGATGCAATAGAAAAAACTGAAAAGCACAGGTTAGCAATTAAAGTTTAAAATTATTATTAGTTTGTTATGTTATTAGTTTTAAGAAAGCTAGGCTATAAAGAAATAAAGAAACAGAAAAATTGTCAAATAAAATAAAATCATTCTAAAAAATTATTAAAAAATTAAAAAGTCGTCATATATATATAAAAAAAAAAGAAAAGAAAATAAAATATCTCAATAAGAACTAAGTGAAACAATGAACGTCACAATGCGATTGGGCTTTTCAACAATGTCAGTAAATGCAATGCACCACCTAACCTAAAAAGTTCAAATTTGTGTAAAGAGTGGAAAATGTGGTATAAACAGTTTATAATATTTTTACGAGCGTTTGATCTTGAAAATCGAAGAATAAAAAAGTGGCTTTACTATTGCATTATTGGGGTAGTGATGCCTAGCATATATTTCACTCATCTAATCTCATATAAAATATAATGATTTGGTTAATAAATTAGAACAATATTTTACGCCAAAAACAAAATTTTTTCAAATATACATCATCACTACCATCGATATTAAGTCCATATAAAAATATTCATTTCAAAAACAAATATTGTTATGGAGACATAAATTTTTTACAAGAAAGCAGAATTTAGAAGAGTCCATTGATGGATTCGTTACCGCTTTAAAAAATCTTAGTTTAAATTGCGAGTTTGGTGATTTAAGTGAGGACTTAGTTTATGATATGTTTGTATGTGATCTGGCACAAAATAATTCACATATAATAGAAAGGCTTTTAACAGAAGGTGGCAATTGAGATTGCTAAAAATATCACAGAATCATTAAAAACAAAAACATCAAAAAGTCGTGTACAGAAAATCTGGAAAGGTACATAAACAAAAGTGTCCGGCAGATGGAGTTAAGTGTTTTAAATGCGGCAACAAAAAGCTTGTTCAGTACGTCATGCATGACAAACAAGAAGAAGAAAACGATTTGTTTATAGGCACCATTGTTAAAGAAAGCGATCAGCTGTCATGGAATATTAATGGTGGCATAAATAATAAAAATGGAGAATTTCAGCTAGACACAGGTGCACAAACAAATGTAATATCGAAAGATATAGCAAAATATTTAGGTGTTTTAAATTTTATAATGAAAACAAATATTAATTTGTTAACCATTAGTGGTGAAAATTTATCATTATTAGGAAAAGTCGATCTTCCTTTAAAATTTAATTCAAAATAATTTACTTATACATTTTATGTAGTAAACTTATAATGTAAAAATATTTCAGGTTTACCTACTCTTAACAAATTAAACTTAATTAAGCAAGTTGGTACAATTAATATAACAATTAATGAAATACTTAAAGAATATTCAGATGTATTTACAGGTTCTTTACAAGATTTGTGTGATTTTAAATTAAAAGGAAATGTTCAAGCAGTTGTTGATCCGCCAAGAAAAATTCCATATAAACTGTACGAACCATTGAAAAATGAATTAAAAAGAATGTGTAATTTGAAAGTAATAACGCCTGTAGAGGAACCTACAGAATGGGTAAATTGCATTGTCTTAGTCACAAAACCAAACGGTGATTTGAGCACAATCAAGTATTTTGCAAACAGAAATTAAATTCACTGGACATGTGTTTGGTCAGTCTGGAGTTAAATATGATGAACAAAAAATAAAAGCAATTGTTAACATGTCAGCCTCAAAATATTAAAAAATTGCAACGTTTTTTTAGGTATGGTTAATTATTTAGGACCGTTTATAGATAATTTATTATCAAAAATGTTCATATAAGACAACTTTTACGAAAAGACATATAATGGCATTGGCATAAAGAGCACGATGTAGAATTTAAAAATTTGAAGGACGTTGTTACAAAAGTGCCTATGCTTACTTATTTTGATTCCAACAAAGATGTGCTTTTGACAGTAGATGCATCTCAATTTGCTGTCGGAGCTTATGCTTCTGCCTCTTTAACTGATAGTCAAAAGAATTAAGCACAAATATAGAAGACATTTTTTTTTAATTTTGTTTGGAATTTATGAATTCATGAAGGTCATTTAGAAGTCCAAAGATGTCAAAATTTAGCACGTCAGTCAGTATGTTGGCCTGGTATTTATAATGAAATTCGGGATAAAGTCATCAATAGTGAAATTTATGCAAAATATCTGTTATGAATGTATAACATATAATCATGTTATTAGTTTTAAGTAAAACTAGACTATAAAGAAATAAAGAAACAGCTGAAATACAATGCAAAATGTGGCTGAAATTTAGTGAAATGTGTTATTATTATTATAATTTTTTTTAAACTCCATTTAGTGGTTGTTTATACCTTTTTTTTACACAAATTAATAAAAATTACAGCGCAAAGAAAAGTAAAATGGAATTTTTACAATACATATATAAATATTTACAAAGGTATATTTAATACCCGCTATGAGTTTCACCCATATATCTTTGAACTATTCATGTAGTTGATATTAAACTAACTTATAATACGATAAACATGACATAATAATTATTAAATGCTTTGTTAATTACAACATATATATGAATAACACCTCTCCTCAAACATATCATTGGTACAAAATTAAAATGAAATAAGAGTACAAATATCTGGTTGTTGGTCACGGTTCGAACTCCAAGATTTTTCATGCAGTTGAAATGTTTTGAAGCGTTTAACTCTGATTAAAAAGTCTGTAGGCATATCTTCCGTTTCCATATACAAAATGTTTCTCTGAATTTTGATTATCGTTATATGTATTGATTTTCTCTTCTTTGTCAATTAATTCTTTTAGAAGTCTTCGAAAATATATAAAGCTTCTTTGCTGAATCGGATAATGCCTTCTATTCGGCTTCGGTGGTTGAAAAAGCTTCTCAACTAGATTTAGAGTTCACAGAAATACTTATTAGTTGATTGGTATTCTTCGTTACTTGTTTCGTTTTCTAATGTTATGTTTGTATTTTTGTTATGCGTTTTTGTATTTTTAGTATATAATTTACGTAGTCGCCCTCTCTTTCCTGTTTCCTGTCTTGGACGTCCTCGGCCTCTATCACTTTTTTCGTTTACATATCGATTTTCCTCATCTATCTGATTTTGTTTGTTTTTCCCAGTACTTTGGGTATTATCATCGGTTGTGTTTTTAAAGTGGTTTGAACCTGAATTATTTATTTGAATTTCTAATGGTGTGAACATAAATTCTTCGTACTGATGCCTGTTATTTGTGTTGAGAAATTCAACATCTCGACTACGACGTATTCTTCTGGCTTCGGGGTCCCAAAGGCGAAAACCTTAAAATATTTCGGAATAACATACAAAGATATATTTTTTAGATTAGGGTTCAAACTTTCCGTTACCTTTCTTTCTATCAAGTATATATGCGGTGCATCCAAACTTTTGCATGAAAGCTGCCTTTGGTTTTTGCCCTGTCCATACGTCATATGGAATTTTTCCTTTGAATTTCTCCGTAACTACGTTTTTGCTTTTGATGAAATAGATTTCACACTACCTACTTTTTCGTCTATGTATGTGACAAAATATGTCGATCCAGTATGTGATTGTGTCCGCATGGAACCGCAAACGTCAGAGTGGGTCAATTCTAAGATTTTTTTACTTTTACGTTCGGATATACCAAATGGTTTTTGTGACTGCTTTCTAAATTATAAATCTAAATATGGGCGCAATTTTACCGAAATATATCAAAAAATAACCCCCTTATATGAAAGGGGGTTCTAGAAATAGTTCAATTCGGTCCATTTTCAATAGAGTTTCCCTTTGGGCCAATACATATCTTTGTACTAAATTTCATCAAAATATTCCAAAAAATGCGACTGCGAACAAACTTAATTACTTACAAACTTACACTTACAACTTACTTACGCACGTGGTTAAATCGATCCAGATTTTGATTCTAAATCGTTCGGAAAAACTAAAGGTGGTTGTAGCATTTGCCGTTTAGAATCTACAAACATCCGCACAAAGTTTATGTACTCTAATAAAAATTTTTTTGATATGTATAATTTTGAAATTTTTAAAAATACTACTTGGTATAGAAAAAGCAGGGTATAATACAATTTTTTTATTTTTCAAAGAAAAAAATTAAATTAAATAATATATCAAATGGTGTAGGGTATTTGATTGACTTGACCGACCATAATATTTTCTTGTTAATAGAGTTTACATATGTGTAAATTAAAAGTCATTATAGGGTTAAACAAAACTCCACGATCGACATAAGAAGTTACGAATATTATTTTCATTTTGACTATATTTGAAAGTTGTAATGAAATGAAAATGTTAGAAATTGTGAAAAATTAATACTTGGCGACTGGAAGGGTAGAACCTGGACCGGTTTCGAACTCGCCCTCATCGAGTTCTCATCAGCAGATCTTTATCAGCTGAGCCAAATCCACCGTTGTGATTTTATGCAATGGTTTAGGGCTGTAATATTGTTAGTGTGAATTAATCTATACTAATATTATAAAGAGGAAAGATTTGTATTTTTGTATGTAATGAGTAAACTCAAAAACTACTGGACCGATTTCAAAAATATTTTCGCTATTAGAAAGCTATATTATCACTGAGTAACATAGGCTATATTTATTGGAAAAAGTGTTGGGGATCCCTGGATATTTCTACTATTACTAACCCAAGGTGTAAAAAAATTAGTCATAAAATATCTTTCATCGTTTACGCTGCGGAAAGTATTGATGTTAAAACAAAAAAATGTTCTACAATATTATAGAACATATCAATATCCAAAAAACTTTCCGAGACTATATGTCTAACTATTGTACTTATGTTAGTATTACCCCTTTTTATACCCACTATTGATAGTAATATTGCCATACAAACATTGCACACGCATGTACGCAGACAATTAAGAAATTAAGTATTCACAATAAGTATTTCATAATATTTAAATGCTAGGGAAATCTGACAACGACATGTGTGGATACCATTCCAGATGCACCACTAGGTTATGGAGAAGATTTTTGGCTAATACTGGATTTACGGACCATTTTTTAATTAATTTGGCATAAAAGCAGCATTTATGCGGAATTCTGAGAAAATATGTTATGGGTTCCACTCCAGATGCACCACCAGGTTATGGAGAGATTTTTAACCAATATTGGATTTTCGGACCATTTTTTTTTATTGAATTTGGAATAAAAGCAACATTTATAAAGAATTCTGAGAAAATATGCTAAGGGTCCCACTCCAGATACACCACCAGTTTTTGGAGAGATTTTTGGCCAATACTGGATTTTCGGACCATTTTTTTAATTAACCACCGGGTTCTGGAAATGATTTTTGGCCAAAACTGCATTTACGGAGCATTTCTTAATGAATTTGAAATAAAAGCAACATTTATACGGAATTCTAAGAACATATGTTATGGATCCCACTCCAGATGCACCACCAGGAAATTTGGTACACATGTGTTAGGTGTCTACAGGCAGGTTGTAAGTAAAATTGTTGTAAGTAAAAAATAGTACAATATAACAATTATAAAAAAAATATATATAAGAAAATAATAATAACAATAATAAAACTAAAAAAAAGAGAAAAAAAAATTTGTGTTGATACATTTACAAAACTACTTGGATCAACAAAACTTCTAGGCTGGCAAGTCAAAGACGCGAACGTAATAATATATTTTTAATTTTACCAATGGAATTTATTGTAGATCCAGATCAAAAAGATGATAATTATCATTGAACATTTTAAAAATGATCCAAAATGGGTTATGCAGTTGATAATTTGTGAGTCACTCAGACAATCTAATCAAATTAAAGTAAATCTATTAGGAGTATTAAAGGATAACTTCTCAAGCAACGCAAGTGAATAAACAATACCTTTTTTTTTACATTTTTTCAGATTCAATTTCATACCGTTGACCGCACATCATGTATGTAATCTATTTAAGTCAGCCTGAACAAACACAGCATCATTAATTGAGTTGAATGAGTAAAATATTTTTACATCATCGGCAAATATTAATATATTTGAAAACTTAACACACGTAGAAAAATCATTAACAAATAAGGTAAAAAGAAGCGGTCCTAAATGGCTGCCCTGTGATACATCGGATGTCACAGAAATTTCACGAGATAAGCATGAATTGAATAGAACTTTTTGTGTACGACCAGTAAGATAGAAATAAAACCATGAACACATATTTTCCGGAAAGCCCATACGTCGCAATTTGAAAACTAAAAGTTTGTGAAAGTTGGCAACACTGTGCGTAACATGTGTAAATTTTCTTTCTCTAATATAAACAATAAAATAATTTGATTTATAAATTTTATTTCAAATTACTTATACAAAAACAAAGTACTATCGATTTCAATTCGAGTAATAAGCTTGTGGCGGTGGGATGCCAGGCCAAACTAGATGTAGTTTGCATCCTGCAAAAATTCTTTGTGGCGCACGCGATGCAGACGTCTTTGATGACGATGATTTAGCACAATGCGATGATTGTGGTAAAGTGTATCAACTTCTATGCACCAAACTAAGTAAGAGGAAATTTCAGAAACTATTGAAAAATCCTGCTCTTAAATATAAATGCCAATATTGTGATGCTTCAGGCGAGTATCCATTAACCTCACACCTATTGGTAATAAAAAGTAAATTAAATAAAATTAAAATTGGATGAAATTAAAAAAGCAGTTGAGCGCGTGTCATTACAGCTGAATTCCGTAGTGAAGGACGTTTCATT
This sequence comes from Crataerina pallida, assembly GCA_949710015.1. NCBI lineage: Eukaryota > Metazoa > Arthropoda > Insecta > Diptera > Hippoboscidae > Crataerina > Crataerina pallida. The sequence goes on from OX453294.1 coordinate 7,655,749, forward strand.
AAATAAAAGTAAAATTCAGTCTTTACAAAAAACAAGATAGAGAAGTTCGGTTAAGACCGAAGCTTACATACCCACCACTTTTTATAATCCTCTAAAAAAGTTCCTATTGCTATATTTATGTATATCACTATTTCATGTACTTACGCAAATAGTGTCTTTTTAATTATAAGCGTTTGCGTTTTCAATCACGCCCATTTTTGGCACATTGCTGGACAACGCTACCACTTTATATGTGTACCAAATTTCAACTTGATAGGCATAGTATTGTGCGATATATAATTTTTTATACCCTTCAAAGAGGGTATGTTCATTTTGGTCATTCGTTTACAACACATCGAAGGAAGCCTCGGAAACCTCACAAACCATATATATTCTTAATCAGCATGAAAGAGAAATCGTTTGAGACCTGTCCGTCCGTGTGTCCGTCTGTTGTTGGCACTCTCACGGTCGTAATTTTTGTTGAGATATCAAATTAAAACTTGGCACACTTATTCATAGTTTAATTTCCCTGTTCTGTATTGAAATTGGGAAAAATCGATTAAGAGACACGTCCACAACAAACAACATAAAGTGTCATGATTCTTGCGTATACCGACGATATTGATATCATTGCTCGGAAAGCATGGGATGTTACCTCAGCTTTTGCAAGAATTGAGAAAGAATCTGCGAAGATAGGTCTTGCGGTAAACGAGGACAAAACGAAGTAGATGGACTCAACGTCTAGGGATTTGAGACGCCCCGTATCCCTTGCATGTTGTGACCGAAATAACTTCGAGGTAGTCAAGGAATTTGTCTAACTAGGTATAGCCGTAAATATCTCCAACAACGTGCATGGAGATAAAAAGGAGAATTATGTCTGCTAACAGGTGCTACTTTGGGCTAAGTAAGCATTTCAAAAGCAAAGCCCACTCTCTTACGACAAAACTTACACTCTATGAGATCCTCATCGTCCCTGTGCTTCTTTATGGCGCAGAAGCATGGACGCTAACGCATGATGATGGCTCTTCTAGGCTCTTGTTTGAAAATTCTCCGAAATGTCCTTGGTCCTATCCACGTTGGCGATGAGTTCCGAACCAGAACGAATCTTAAGCTGTATAAGCTTTACGCCAATGTTGACATAGTTTGTCGCATAAAGATTCAACGTTTGTGATGGCTAGGTCATCTCGGCTGTATGGACGAAAGAGCTCCAGCTAGGATGGCGTTCGAAAGGGAACCGGATGGACAGCCATGACGATGATAATGAATGGGAACAGAAGTATCGCCAAGTAATATAGCAGAAGCATTTATTAGTAATATGAACATTAAAATTAAAGATCATAAAAACAAATCTAAGCAGAAGCATTTATTATTAACCAACACTAAAAATGTCACTAAGAAAACTGTAGCTGTTAGATTTAGGAATAAAACCTCTAAAATTGAATTTGTGCCTAACAAACGTAAACTCCACGAAAATGTCGACTTGCAATCAGTCTTTATTAATGACTTTTTAAGCAAGGAAACGATGGCTATGCCCAATCATTAAAACCTGTTGGGTACAAGTATATTTTTATTAGAGAAGGGAAGAATAGTGAGGCTAAGGTAATATATTTGAAATATTACACTAATAAAAACACAGAATGAGCTATATGGCTTAAATGGTTTATAACTTTTTTATTTATGCGATTATTATAACTTTTTTTTTTTAAATACAGTATATTTTTGGAGAAATTTTTACAATTAGTTTTGAAAAATGATATAGTGATGTCCATTTTCTGCTTCGCACATACGTGCTCTTTTTAGCATATTTTCCATAACTTTTCGCAAAATTTCGGGTGTAATGGCCATGATTTTATTTCGAATGTTAGTTTTTGTTGGAGTATGGTTCCTGGTTTGTTAGCGTACACTCTTTCTTTCAAATATCCCCAAAGAAAACTGTCAGGAGCTGTTAAATCTGGTGAACGTGCAGGCCAGTTAAAATCGCTTATGAGCGAAATAATGCGTTCGCCGAATATGTCCCTTAACAAAGCCATTGAGGCACCAGCAGTATGTGCTGTGGCTCCATCTTGTTGAAACCACAAGTTTGGATGGTTTTCCACAGCACTCGTCCGATATGCACTACCTCTGACAGAGATTGAGACACCACTTTCATTTTCAAAAAAATATGGGCTAATAATCCTTTCGGAGGATACACCGCACCAAATAGTACACTTAAGTGGTCACTTATTTTTGTACGTTGTTCCATCGTGTAATAATCCATAATTAATTTTTCAAGTCTTCTTTACAAAATGCTGAAAAAAAAACAAAGAAAAATAATAATTAAAAAAGTTATAAAGAATTCAAACCATATAGCCTATTCTGCGCCACCCTGTAATTTTACACATACATAAATTATACTAACGATGGAAAACTCATATTATTTAAAAAATTTTGATAATTGCAATGTATATACTAACTCATTGAATAAAAATTGTATTCTTATATTATCTGTAAGTATCAAAAGTATTTCATCTATTTCTAAATTTAATAAATTTAAAATGCAAATTAGTCAATTAACCAGGCTGCCAGATATAATTGCGGTTCAAGAAACTTGGTTTAGTAGTGCGTAATTTGTATAAATTAAAATTCTTTTTTTTGTTTTATTTTTAAAAAATATTTTTTATTTATTATTGTACTTATTCTACAACTTAACATTAAAGAATGATCGTACAATTCTTTGTGTCTCTATTTATAACAACGTCCAAAGCTCAGTCAAAGTGCCGAGCTTGCATTTCAGACACCGGCAACCTGCGTGGGAAACACCTGAAATAGCAGTTTGCACGGTCATTTGATATGGGACACCAAACTTTACTTCAAGCGATGTTTAACCCATCTCACAACCAGCGCTTATAAAACCGTTTCATAACTCCTCCCCCTCCAAGTGCGATCGTTCTCGATCGTATTTAAAAATATGGAATATTATTCAAACTAAGACCGGAAGAGGGTGGCTGAATATTTGGGTTAGGTGATGTAGGGAATGGTTCCCCAAGATTTTCAACAACCAATTTTCTCGATCTTAGCCTGACCAAAATGAACGCAAAAGTCACGATCGCAATGAATTTTCCCACAGACATTCCGATTATATGGGTTTCTCTTTGTAAAGAGTTCAAGTATTTATTGTTTTTAATGTAAAGTTCGTTCAAAGACTCCAGTGAAAGTACTTTAGAAACAGACAACTCTTTGGGTGTAGGTTGAAGAGCGGCCGGCATTGCCTCGAAAGGCAAAGATTCTAGATTTTTGTATCTGTCATTATTTAGATAAATGGTCATATTATGGGAACGGATAAGGTAGGTTCCGTGAACAAAGTTATTGTCGGAGGGAGTTCTGATAGTACAATTGAAGTTATTTTAAAAAACCATATCTGGGTGGATCAATTCCACACCCGTACTGCTGTGATCGATGTTATTACATGAGGAATTTAATCCTTTTAGTATTCTTAAAAATACAAATATCATTTCCTAAATCTATTAGATTATCTCTAATTAAAATTTTTACTTCGTTTAATTCAATACATTTCTTATTTAAACCAAATAATATAATCAAAATCTACTTTAATTAATTTTCCATTTTTGTTTACAGGTTTCAAGAGAAAACAATAGTAAGTTTCCATTGTAGTTATTGGAATTGTGATAACGTACAAAATTATTTCATTTTTACTTAAACACTACTATATCTTAATGGGTCCTCTACGGAATTGAACGATAAACGCTCAAATTCTAATCTATTTACGGACAATCCTATTTCTTTTTGATTAAGAATCATTGGATTCAAAATATTATTCATTGCAACCCTTATTTGATGTTTAGTAACTCTTCTTTAATTATGCGAATTCCATCTCGCTGCAAAAGAGCGAACCCATCGATCTCCTTACCTCCGTGCTTCATTATGTGTATTATTTCGTTTGTCATGTGTGTTAAATTTTGTAGTCTTGTAGTAAATGCTTCATTCGTTTAAATCTTGCAAATTGTTCTGTATTATTTTTAGATTGTCATGGTCCTGTGCCCCGGCCAAATATTTCCAAGCAGTTCCTAAAATGTCTATTGAGCTTCTATTTCTATTTTTATTAGGTTTAATCTCCTTTAATGTTCTAATGGTTTGATCTATGTCATACTTTATTACGGCATACAAAATGTGACCTCTGGGTAAGACTTTCTTAGTGTACGTTGTGATATTTTTCAGTTCTCCTTCATATTTCAGTATATTTATCATATGGACAAACTTAAAGGTTCCTTCCTTGATCTTTGCCAAACCATTGTTAATAGTTACCAAATGTGAGGCACTATAGTCCACGATCTGTATGTCGAGGCGACTTGGTACAAACAAAGCGAACAGGACAAACAATAACCTACGGAATGAAAAATCATTAGTTTCTTATCAGACTCTTATGGACCAATCTGCCAGTTGCAGTGGTTACAGTGCTATTCTGGTTTTCTTTCACAATTTCTTTTCTATACTGAGCTGTTAATTTTGAACCTAAACGTTTATTAATACGGACATAAATTACTTCTCCTGGAGCATAGGTTTTCATTGGCTTCTTATCTTTGTTATGATAGGCCAAATCCATATCCTGTTTCCTCCTCAGTCTCTCAATATTTACCCTACGTTCATTCACCAATCCCTCAGGATCAGTTGAGACGGACAAACCAAAAAACATCTCGACTGGTTTTTTCTTAATAGTAGAATGAATAGTATGGTTATATTCATTCACGGCTCTTATGAGCAAGTCGTGGAAGGAAGAATGACTTTTTTTCAGTCACAAAACACCTCATCAATTCGGTCAATGTTGAGTGAAATCTCTCAACCTGGCCATTCGAATTATTTGAATAAGGCGGCACATTATAAGCATGAATTCCAAATTAATTTTCCAGCATAAACAAAATAGCTGAAATTACGCTCTGTAATATATAGGTCAATGTGGACAATCTGCCCAGGATACTCTGGAATAGGTGTTGGATTTATTTCAGTTCTGTTGGGATGTCTATCATATTTATTCTCCAAACAAATCCTACATTGTCCTGTGTCTCGCCTGATTTCTGATTTAATTTTCATTAAGGGAAAATAAAATTTTTGCAAAATTTGTTCCATATTTTCATGTATTCCTCTATGAGCACGATTGTGTTCCCTCGTGATTATTTCTACCCTTTCTGTTTTAGGCGGAACATCTTTGACTATGGTTTGAATAAACCTTATTTTATAACTCTGAAAATATATCGGATAAATCTGTTGCACTTTTCCCATGATTGTTTCGGTGGTGTGCAATCCATTTACAAGGTTTGGGTCCAGTACTTTTTTCAAGATAGAAGGTAGATTTGTCTCGTCGAAAAAAGGTAGATTTGTCTCGTCGAAAAAAGGTCGTTGCACTATATGCCTATGGTAAGTAGGAAATGGTAATTCGAATCCATCTTCTGAGGTTTCCCCAAATGCAACTATATCTGATTCTTAAAAACATTCAGCGGTCATTCAACTGTTGGAATTAAGTTGTGACCCGAGCTACTGACGCAATGGATTGTGGGTGTTAGTGAATTAATTTGACTCCTAGACATTGCATCCGAGACTACATTACATTTCCCAGGTTTATTAATCAGTTGATAGTCATATTCTTCTAGTATAGATTTCCATCTCTTCATTTTAGTATTGGTGTTATAAGGACGAGTTTTCCCCTTCTATGCTGGGGTAGGCCCAACGGCTCAGGGTTCGTCCAATAGTACAATTTATTTTTGTTGAGACTACGATGCTTTAATTCGTCTCTATGTGACTAAGGGTTGAAAGTGCGGCACCTTTCGTCAAACACAGGTCACAGGTCACAGAGTACGACTAACAAGTGTCCATACGGACGATCCTACCGGATATCTTGCTTTATACTGGGGCCAACAGTCTCAAAGATTGGGGTTTTATTTTGTTGAGGAATGATAATATAAAATGTAAAGGACACCTCTCAGTGACTCACCTGGTCAGTTTATTCTGTTATTAATTTATTTTAGATTAACCACCTTCCACGGTTTTGTTTGATTTTGTTTTTTTTTTCCTTTTAAAATTTTAAGACACGTTCTTGGCTTTATTTTAATTCGGTTCAGTTCTGATTTTCCTTCTTTTTTAAACAAGACAAATACCAACGTTCACATCAATGAAGACTTCTTTTTTTTCAAACAAAAATATTTATTCAAACTAAAATTTCAACAAATTATTATAAAACCCTGTGTTTCGTAAAGCAAGAAATGATTTAAGTTTTTTTTTATTCTATTAAAACTATCACGGTAAATTTTTATATCCTAAGATCAGTACGGGTGCGACGATGCGGTCGGTGATTTCGTTTCCCACCTCGATGGAGACAGGAACTTCCCGTTCGCTTACGGCTGCTCGATGGCTGCGGATCCTCGTCCTCATTTTCCACGCTGTAAGGCTGTGTTTCGACATCAGCCCTATCGGCCCCGTTCGGCGCGCTTCGACGATCGTCGGAAGTTGGTTCGGGGCTTTGCGGCCTCAGCTCACTAACGTCCTCGATCGTTACGCCATAGTTCCGTGCGGTCGGTAGCTCGTCATCTGGTGTGGTGACTATTGGTTCATCCGGGCGTCTGAAAATGTTATATTCGTCCGGAATGACCAGCATAAGTTTCACCTTCCTTTGTTAGATGGTGGCGTCCGGTGTCTTATCGATCTGCACCGGGTCACCAGTAATGCGTATATACGGCCTGTTATCGGCTCGCGCACCGCCTCCAGTTGGTCAACATTTGTGTTTTCGGTGGGGATTTCATCCTCACTAGCATCTTCCATACGAGGATCTCGTGACTGCGCTCCGTCGGAATCATCATCACTTATCTCGATCGTAACTAAAGGTGGTGATTCAGTGGTTCTGTAGTTCCCGTAAAATGGGTTCCGACTGCGCGGATCGTTGGTGGGCCAAGAAAATCCGGCTCGTCCACGTCCTGTCATATTGTGCTGGGAAGATACGAAGAATAAGACATTAGATTAGGTGGTCAATAGAGTGTAAGCAAAACAAAAGCTACATTCATTCGAAACGGTTTAGATCACTGACATGAGGGGTTTTGACGCTGTTATCACAACGATCTTTGATGACATAAATGACTTTGAACTTAGCTTCAATGACCTCAAAAGGTCCTATATATTTCGGCGCTAGTTTAGCGGCATATTGGTCGGTAGCCTTTGACAACTGATTCTTTCGCATGAGGACTGATTCTCCAACTCTACGTTGATTTTGCGATGCCTTTTCTAAGTTCCGACGTACGATTTTGAATATTCTTTGTAGCTCCTGGGCCCTTTGAATCGGTGTGTTATGAGACTGGGATACTCCAATGATATTAACCTCGTCATACAGTGATTTCGGTAGTCGCAGTTCACGACCCTGTGTAAGATAGGCAGGTGAAAATCCAGTTGTGTCGGATTGTGCCGTGTTGATCGCTAGTGAAATTTCTGGGGTAAGTCATCCCAGCGATTATGCTGATTTCGGCAAAGTCGGCGAATGGTCTTCCGTATACCTAAATGTTCAGCAGTTGGAGCGTCATGATTTTCTTTGAGTACGCGTTCTCTCAGCGGTGAACCGACACAAAGTTTCCACGCTTGTGAATCCTCATCCTCTAGTGACTATGAGAAATGTCGGTATAACTGTTCTCCGAGGATTTGATATTCCGGGTACTTAGCTGGGTCCGCTACAACTTCTTCCTTCTTTCATATTAGCCAAGCGCATTCCGTATTTAGCCCTCTGACACGTTTCAACCAGTTGTCTAGAGAGTGTATCTGCTACGACATTGAATTTTCCTTTGCTTTACTGGACATTGAAATTATACTGCTGGAGCTTCAAAGTTCAGCGTGCTAATCGACCTGTAGGATTATCTAGAGCCATTTAAGTGACAAATGATACATTAGTACGGTGAAGTGATATCCCTCTAAGTAGTGACGCATCTTTCGAACACCCCATACAACGGCTAGACATTCCTTTTCCGTTGTTGAATAGTTTTTTTCTGCTGGTAACAGGTGTCGGCTGGCGTAAGAAATTATTCTCTCCTGGTTGTCTTGGACTTGAGTGAGAACCACTCCTAAACCATTTTCACTAGCGTCGGTCTGTAAGGTAAACTCGGTCCTGAAATGGAGGAGGCTAGTACGGGAGACTCTGTGAGTCGGTGCTTGAGTAACTCAAATGCTGTCTGTTGTTCTTCGGTCCACTTGAAATGTTTGCCTTTCTTCAACAGTGCGGTTAGAGGTGACGATATTTCGGCGAACTCGGGAACGATATGTCGGTACCATGATGCCATTCCTAAAAAGTGTCTCACTTCTTTCACATTTTGAGGTGGTTTCAAATCATAAATTGCTCGCGTTTTATCTGGATCTGTGCATATACCTTCCCCACAAATGACATGTCCAAGATATTTTTATGTTTTTTTTTTTAAATTCGCATTTCTCTGGATTCAAACGTAGATTAGCAGCTCTTAGTCGATTAAAAACTTCTTCGAGATGTCGTAGATGTTCATCAAGTGTTTTGCTAATCACGATGATATCGTCAAGGTACGCGAATGCATGTGGCTCCATCTCGGGCCCAATGACAGTGTCGAGTAACCTTTGAAATGTAGCTGGGGCGGAGTGTAGGCCGAACGGCATGACTCGCTACTGATATAATCCTCGTCCTGGAACGGTGAAAGCCGTGTATTGCTTGCTAGATTCGGCACGTAGATCCAGTGTGCTGCTAAATTTCGCTTCTCGCAACCTGTCCAGAATAGCTGATATTTTCGGTAATGGACATGCGTCTGGGCTTGACCTATTGTTTAGGTGTCTGAAGTCCATGCACAATCTCCATTTTCCGTTTTTCTTTCATGCCAGGGTGATCGGTGAATTGTATGGGCTGTGTGAGCGTTCTATACAACCGTTGGCGATAAGTTTGTTGATCTCCGTGTCGATGATGGCCTGCATAACCGGGGTCCTGGTGGCGTAACGTAATTTATACGGTCTATCATCTTTAACGCGAATTATGTGCTCCAAGCAGGTGGTGGTGCCATGTAAGCCATTTAATTTCTGCAGTTGATTTTCAAGGAAACCAATGACTCGCGGGCATCTAGGGCTGAGATGTCATGTAGGTCGACCTTGGGCTTACTTATATCTTGTTCGATAGGCACTATGCTGTCTTTCAAGTTGGTGTCGTTCGGCGGAATATATGGCTGTGCTACTTGTTTGGATTCTGTTGATTTTTTCTGCGTTTTGATTGATGCATCAGTGTGATTTTGGGATCGTTCTATATCGTGGATCGTTGTGTCTGTAGTTTGGACGAATGCGATTTTGTGGGATTCCATGGCAAGAGGATCATACCACGCGGAATGTTCTGCCCAATGCAAAAGCGCTCCAAACTCCCGTAAAAAGCTATACCCAAAGACCACGTCCTCGGTAGTCCCTGGCATAACGTCGAATTTCATCATACGAGTTTTGAGTCCGAAACGTATTGAACAGTTCAGCGACTGTGTTGCGTTTCTCCGGGACCCATTGAGTAGGATTATATTGGCTTTACGTAGAATAATTGTTCACCTATGCTTCAGCGAATCAGCGAATCTTTCGGACACAAAGCATTGGGTTGTACCCGTATCTACCGTAACAGTGACGGTGCGACCTTCAATAATTATCCGTGCGGCCAGGCGATTGTCTTCGAACATTAGTTCGGTATCGGTCGGCGATTGTGAGTTTCCGGTGTTGTTGCTGTGTTGTGTTTCCGTGTTTCTTAGTTTCGGCAATGTTGATGTGTCTTGCGTCTTTGTTACTTGTTGGTTTATTTCTGTTGTTACTGGAGAGGGCTGTTGCATCGAGTTCACTTGCTCCCCGGACCGGTGAACTCTCAGCTCGTTTCCCGATCTCGTGTTCCTATCGCAACATTCGATGGTTTTAATACCTCTACGACCGCAGAGCCAACAAAAAAATAAGTGGTATTTTGACATTCTGAGCGTCTATGTCCATCCTGGCCACATTTAAGGCATGCTGCAGCAACGTTGATCGGGTTTGTTGGTTGATGAATCGTGGTAATAGGTGGGCGAAGTTGTTCTTGTGATGAATTTGAACTACCGCGTTCGTGCGGTGAATTCAAACTACTGTTTCTTACATCAGTCCCTCATGCGATGCGGTAATGTTCTCGTTGAGGCGGTGGACGACTTTGTCCAGCTGTTACTCTCTGATAATTACGGTATGATGAAGTTGGTCTAGAAAGTGCCTCAAAATCATCCGCCAGTTCCAGCAACTCGTCAAGGCTAGTGAAGTCTCTCCGTTTGACGTAATATAAGTATTCGGGCTGCGCATTCGTGTAGATCCTGTCCAATTTTTGCCTTTCTGTCATACCTGTTGGTTTCATTAAAGCTTGTAGACTTAGCACATAGTCTTTGGTTGCAATACCACGTAAGAGCTTTATCACGCAACATTTTAACCATAGTATTCGGCAATTGATTTACACTGACACCGTATGCTTCCACTTTCCACCCTTTCGATGAAATTTAACGGCTCTTTTTGTCCAGTGTAATTGAGACCCCATTTACGCACGGTCTTAATAACTGGCTTCAACTCGTATGCGGATGGCACATTCGGTCGGTGTGTGCCACTTGGTTCGACACCTGGCAAAACTGTCGTTTGCTCTGGGCCTATATTTCCTTGCCCATGAGGATGGCTGCTATAAGCATTGATGGTACCTTGACGTTGTTCCGGCAATGTAAACTCAGTAGCTTGGCTTTGGTTAGTGTTCACTGGAAAAGCGACAGAGATTTCTTCGCTTTTCTGTGAAATGTTGTCTACATTTTCTTCTTGCACACGTATATCCGGTATAGACACCAGAGGCATTGGTGAAACATTTGAACTTGGCCTTTTGTATGAGATTCGGATTATCATTAGGCGCTCTCGCTCCTCTGGATCATGATCCTCTTATAAATAAAATATGATGAATCTTTTGCGTAGCTCTTGTACCGTTGCCGTAGGCTCTAGACCAAATTCAATTAAATATTCGATTACTTCATCCTTATGGATGTAATAGATCCATGAAGTTCTACGATCCATGTTTCCTCAAATTGGACAACTCTTTTCCCAAACTTCGTTGCTTATTTCCCTTTTTTTTGTCTCTTTAAAGTGTATATATAAGTGTGTTTTTATTGCTTTGTTGATTTTTTTTTTTTTTAAATTCAATATCTTATTTAATATCTTTGTGGACAGAGTCTGTGTTTTGTTAAAAGGTATATGCAAGTGTGTGTGTTTGTTTTCTCTTACGCTGTTAGATATCTCTTACGCTTGCTAAAATGCGTTTCTCTTATATCATTGCTCGTTGGTACTTCTTATATGTACTCAACGTTTGTTTTGTTTTTATTTCTAGTCTTCAGTATTACATGTTGTTACTGCGCATATGCAAAGTTACATAGAAATAGATGCGTAAGTAAATAGCAAAGGAATGTGTGGATAGCGGTTCAGTGGTATGCTTACGTTGTTGCTTTTTTTTTTTTTGAAAAAATAAAATATAGCGGTGCACAGAAGAATGTGTGTACATGTAAGTATATATATTGTATTTTTTCCCTTTCTTTTAGGAATTTGAAATGCGCAGTTAGTAATTAAAGAATGTGTGAATAACGGTTTAGTGGTTGTTGTTTTTGCTACCATGCAAAATGTATACTTGTTCTTGTATGCTATTTAACCGTTCAAGGTTATTATAACGTGACCATGACTTGTCTTTTAATTTGTAGTTTATATAATATTACATATTTTTAATAATATTGATATGTGTGTACAATTGATGCAATAATAACGAGATCGTGGTCCTTGGACCCTTGGGTCTCTGCTCGGGCGCCAACTGTAAGGACGGGATTTCCACCTCTATGCAGGGGTAGGCCCAACGGCTCAGGGTTCGTCCAACAGTACAATTTATTTTTGTTGAGACCACGATGCTTTAATTCGTCTCTATGTGACTAAGGGTTGAAAGTGCGGCACCTTTCGTCAAACAGAGGTCTGGGGCCGAGAGTACGACTAACAAGTGTCCATACGGACGATCCTACCGGATATCTTGCTTTATACTGGGGCAAACAGTCTCAAAGATTGGGGTTTTATTTTGTTGAGGAATGATAATATAAAATGTAAAGGACACCTCTCAGTGACTCACCTGGTCAGTTTATTCTGTTATTAATTTATTTTAGATTAACCACCTTCCACGGTTTTGTTTGATTTTGTTTTTTTTTTTCCTTTTAAAATTTTAAAACACGTTCTTGGCTTTATTTTAATTCGGTTCAGTTCTAATTTTCCTTCTTTTTTAAACAAGACAAATACCAACGTTCACATTAATGAAGACTTCTTTTTTTTCAAACAAAAATATTTATTCAAACTAAAATCTCAACAAATTATTATAAAACCCTGTGTTTCGTAAAGCAAGAAATGATTTAAGTTTTTTTTTATTCTATTAAAACTATCACGGTAAATTTTTATATCCTAAGATTTAATTGCAATAAGTAATTTCAATTTTTGGAAATGCCCAATGTGACGAGTTCAAGGTTCCGAACCAGAGTAATCATTTATATTTTACTTTTACCTATGATCGAGTAACCATCCGAGGAGAGAGAGAAAAAAAAACACAGCGGCAAAGAAAAAAAAATAACGGTGATCACAGTGGAGGGCGAAAGTGTGCGCACAGTTTCGTCCTCACAGTGTTCTTATTGCTTAGAGCATAAGTTAAAGGCTGATGATCAGTAAAAATCTTAATTCTTGCCCTGCCGTACAAATAATTTCTAAAGGAATTCAAAGCCCAAATAATTGCCTGAAGTTCTTTTTCGTTTGTTGCAAAATTTTCTTCCGATTTTGAAAGAGTACGAGATATAAAAGAAATTGACCTGCCTTCCTGCTTTGGAGCAGCCCCAATTGCAAAATCCGTTGCGTCCGTTGTTAAGTGGAAGTCTTTAGAATAGTCGGGATATGTCAAAAGAATGTCCTGAGATGCTAAGATAGTTTTGAGCTCATTAAAGGCATCCAGTTCCTGTTTGCCTAGCTCAATGGTCTTCAATGCAGAAATTTTAGAGAACGAATGCCCATCACCCCCTCTCAAAAGATTCGTAAAGGGTTTTGCTAGTTTAGCATAATCCCAAACGAAACGCCTGTGTAAGTCCCAGAAAAGATCTCAATTCCTTCAGCGTTCTTGGTACAGGGAAATTCACCATAGCTTCTATTTTCTTTGGATTGGTCTTTAAGCCATACTGTAAAACTATAAAGCCTAGAAATTCTATTTCTTTTTTTAGAAACTCAGTTTTATCGAGTTGGACCTTTATGTTTGCTAATTGAAGTGTATTAAAAACTGGATTTATTTTCTCTAAGTGTGTTTCTTCGTCCTTCCCGAAAATTATTATTTCGTCAACATAGACATAACACCTTTTCCCTATATGGTCGCGAAGTATGTCGTCTACGGCTCTTTGAAATATAGCCGGAGCATTTTTTAACCCAAACGGCAGTCTCGTAAACTCGTATTTGCCGTTGTTCACAGAGAACGCTGTTTTCTCGATATCATCCTCTCGTAATGGTATTTGTTGGAAATCACTTCTAAGGTCAACTACAGTAAAATTCTTATTATTTCCTAAATTGGCCAAAACCTCTCCTATTTCCGGAATTGGGTACTTGTCTTCGATGGTGAACGAATTGAGTTTCCTGTAATCCACAACGACCTTAAATTTCTTTATCCCTGATGCGTCCTCATTCTTTGGAACGACCCAAATGGATGAGTAGTAAGGCGACTATGATGTCCTTATTTTGCCATCCTCCAATAATATAAGGGACATTGGGTAAGGATAACTTTTAGAATAAAAGGTTCGTCAGTCGTTGTACGTATTTCCCCTTTAATCCGAGTTGTATAAGTCAATTTTTCGTTGGGCTCAGAAAAAAGAGACGGATGTTTTTGCACGATTTCATAGATTCTCCTCCTTCGGTCGTCAGTCAAATGGTCTGCTCGGATATTAATAGCATTCACTGATTGTACTTGCCAATGTTTGATTTTAATTCTTTTTCCTTTTTCTATAGTCATGTAGTCATTTATAGTATGGATAACAGCATTCATGTCCTTCAGAGTGTATATTCCCAAGATAGCATCAAAGGATTTGAGCGTTAGTAACAAGAGGAATTTAGCCTCTTTATCTTTAATGTTAAACAGATTAGCTCTTTTATGGTGTGTGATTTCCACCACACCTCCTATAGAATTTGCAAAAAATTCCTGTTCATTAGGAATAGGTCGATCTACCAAGTTTGGTTTAATATAATTTTTATTGGATCCTGTGTCTATCAATATGCGCATAATTTTCCCACTCCCCGTCTTAGCCTCAAAATAAGGTAGCGAGGAGTTCTTTAGCCCAAAAAATGAATATCTGATAAGTCCTGTTCCTCTGTAGGTTCGTTTTCGTCTCCTAAGTCCAAAAATTGTACGTATTCACGCACTCTCTTCGTATCTTTCCCCAATTGTGTCCTGGTAGGTCTGTATCGTCCTGTGGTTCTCTTTTACCTAGGTTGTCCGAAATAATGTGAAAGTTCCTCTGCTGTTTGTTAGGTGTGTACGCTGGTTGCGTCAATGGTCTTTTCATTGCAAACTGTCTGTTTAAGTTATTAGCGTAATCTACTTGTCTTGCCTGTATGCTTGGCAATGTCCATTGGTTTCGGTGGTCGAGGTGGTGCTTAGAAGTCTCTGCTGATAAAAAACTCCCTACGAATTCATTGGTCTTTGTTGATGGAAAGGTCCTTGTTGGTACTTCTGTCTCTGTGCATAAAAAGGTCTTTGTTTGGTCTCTGTGGTTGTGGTACAAAAGCTAATTGTGGATAAAATGGCATTGGATTAATCCGTCTTAGCGGAGCTGGTTTATTTAGGAAATTATTAAAAGGTACTTCCTGTGTGACATGTCCATGAGCCTTATTAGCATACAAAGTCCTATAATTCTGATTTTCTAATTTCAGGCACAAATGCAAAGCCTGCGGCAAATCAGCCGGCTCTCGCATAAGCAACAATCTCGGTAAATCTCCTCTGAGACCCCTAATGAAAGTATCCAATGCTTTATCCCTATATGTTTGTATCAAAAGTGTAGAAGATTTCCTATTTAATGCTGCCTATTTTATTCAATATTAAGGACAAATGTTTATAAACTTTCTGGTAAAATTCCTGAACAGTTCCCGATCCCTGTAATAATGTGGACATTTGATATTTTAATGATGGAATATCACGTTTATCTACATAATGGAGTGTTAAACAGCGACAGATCGCTCGCCAGTCCAACGGGGTGTTATAAGATTCCAGGGCGATATCAGCATTGCCCACTATCTTATTCCTGACCACGCTAAGTATACTGTAATACTTAGCAGTACCAACTAAAGCTTGGTAAATTTGTAAGACACGCTCCACACTTTTTTCCAAGAGCTACGCTCCCGGGATTCCCTGAGAATTCTCTAAGACACCTTACCACGTATGGAATCTTGTCTAAGTCCTTTAACCTATTTCTGTATTCAGGTCTTATATCTTGATCGTCCATTGCCCCGAAGTCAGTCACGGGATTCATTATAACCCTAATCATCTGTCTTCCCTGCTCACTCAAAATTCTAGTGACAATATCTATCACCATAGGCTCCAACTGAGCATTTATGGGCGCTGCAGCAGAAGCTGATGCAGATGCTGAAGTACAAGTAGCAGAAGCACCGTTCTATACGGGCGCTCTTAAAATATTTTGTGGATTTGACATTTTTTTATGCTTCAATGCTTCTTTCAAAGTAAAAAAAATTATTGTTTAAATCTTCAAAGAAGTTAAATCAATTTAAAAGTTAATTTTCGTTGAAATTACTTTGCGATTAGATAAGATTAACCTAAAAATTATTTCTTAAATTTTGTGTAATTATTTTTTGAAAATATTTTAATCACTTATTTTCTAATTTTTTCTAAAATTTTCTTCTTTCTGTAGGAGAGGATATTATATTCAACTTTAATTCTTAAATGCCTTTATTTTTATAATAATCTTTGGTAATAATAGGAAAAAATTTATAACATTTCATTTTTAATTTAAATAGATACATTTCCTTTTTCAAGAATTTTTCATAACATTATTTTTTAATTAAATAGAGATTTTTCTTTTTTTTTCAAAAATTTTCAATATATTTTTTCTTTTAAATTTAGATAAATACTTTTTTCTTTTTTCAAAAAAATTCTAATAACAACATATTGATAATTTAAATAGATACCTTTTCTTTTTTTCCAAACATTTTTTATAATATTTTTTCAAATGTTCACTTTTCTTCTTTTAATAAATTTTCCTAATTTTTTTGATTATTTCTACTCACATGATGACACCTTTCGGCAGCAACAGCAGTTATTGTAGTTTCCAATTTATTGTCAGTTAACGCTGCAAAAGATTGTTGAACTGCAAACGATTATGGGTCAACAAGATATTGATTTTCCTTAGATTTCAATGATTTTGGTACACGTTTCTATTATAATATACAAACGTTTTATTTGAAAGTTAAAATCACAATAAGAAAAAATATACAAAAATATTGACATAAAAAACTAATGTATATAAATTTCTTCGTTATTGTATTAACAAGTTTTAACACCTCCGCTCGAAGAAATATCCATAAGTTTATTTTTTAATGTTTGATAATATTGTCATGCCCAAAGCCTTGATGCATTTGAAATGTTTTTCGGTTGTTAATACTTTGGTTAACACGTCAGCTGGCATTTCTTCGGTAGGCATATATTTAAGACATACTTCTTCATTTTCTATTTTTTCTCGAAAAAGTGATGTCTGGTATCAATATGTTTTGTGCGCGAATGATATGGTGTATTAGTGGCCAACTTCTGGGCATTTTGATTATCGTTATAAATTTCTACAGTATTTTGTTGTATACCAATTTCACGATATAGTTCTTTCAAATATAAAGCTTCTTTAGTCGCCTCTGTTATTGCTAAGTATTCGGATTCAGTGCTTGATAAAGCTACTGTTCGTTGTTTTTTAGAATTCCAGCTTATTATTGAACCAGATAAATTAAAAGCATAACCAGTGAAAGATCTTCTATCATTTTGGTTCGCAGCCCAATTTGCATCTACTACACAAGACAAATTGTTGTTACATTTTTTGTATAAAAGACCTAAATCTTGAGTTCCTTTTAAATATCTTAACACTCTCTTCGCTACCTTCCAATGGTGTTCTGTATAGTTAGTGTTAAATTGACTGAGGAAATTGACTGTGTAAGCAATATCTGGTCTAGTTGTTACTGCTAAATATAATAACGCACCAATGAAATTTTGGTACTGAAACTGTTTCATTACGTTCTCGTTTGTTTTTTCTGGTTTTTCTAATTTGTAGCTAATTTCAATTGGCGTATTAATTGCTTTACAATTTTCCATATCGTATTTTTTAAGTATATTTATTTATTTATTTCGTTTGTGCTACAATACAAATTCAGCAACTTAAGAACTTAACTTAGGAAAACTTAAATATTCATTTAGTAAGCAAGTAAAATATATTCAATCTAATAAAAAAAAAAATTAGAGTTAATAGCAATAATAATATTAACAACAACAATAATAATAATTTAAAAAACAACAACAACGCAGTAATAGCAGCAAAATATATAAATAAAAAATTTTAAAAGTAATAAGTAAAAATAAAATAAAACAAGACAGCCGCAGCAGCATAGCAGCAAAAACAACAACAACAACAGCCTAAGGAACAACTTGGAAATAAACTAATTTAATATTAGTAAAGCCAATATAACAATTATTAAGACATATGAATAATATTAATGTAAATCAAAAATTATGATATAGTAGATAAAATATAGATAAATCTTAGTTATAGCTTTATGATAATAATAACAAAATATTTATATAAAAAAAGAAAAAGAAAAGAAGGATTAGATGTGTATGCACGACTAATAACAAACGTATATGTCACTCGAGCAAACAGATCCAATATAAGAGCATTTTGTTATTATATTTACAATAGAAACATGTACCAACAAAACCGTCAGCCTGGCATCAGTAGCTGGGTCAAAAAGATGATAGTTGTCATTAAACATTTGGCAAAGAACCCGGAAGGGGTTATGTAATTGGTAATTTGTGCGACAATGAGACAATTTAATTAGATTAAAGTGCCTAGTAAACCTATTGGCGATGTTAAAAGAGATCCTCTCAAGCAATATAGGTAAACAAACAATACCTTTAATTATTTTTATAACAAATATAACACCTAAAATTTCCCGCCTTTTTTCCAACGTTGGCAAATCAATGAGAAGAAGCCTATTCTCGTAGGGAGGAAGAATCCAACTTGGATCCCAGCCTAAGTTTCTTAAAGCAAAAAGGAGAAAGTTACGCTGAACAGATTCAATATGGTCAATGTAACATCTGTAGCTGGGTGCCCAGACTATAGAGCAATACTCTAACGTAGGTCTAACAAGAGCAGTGTATAAACGCTTTGTTATATAAGGATCTTTGAATTCCTTTGACCATCTCTTCAAAAATCCTAATAGGGACTTCGCCTTATTCACAGCAGACTCCATGTGTAGATTAAATTTTAATCTCGAATCAAGCATAACACCTAAATCAAGAAAATTAGAAACATTTTCGAGCATATGATTTTCAATACAATAAGATGAAGGTAAGGTCGAGGACCATGGGAAAGATAGCTTCTTACACTTTTTTAAATTTAGTTCCATACCATTTACCTTACACCATATATATAACCCATTTAAGTCCAGCTGAAGCAAATTAGAATAAACTAAAGAATCGAAAGAATAATATATTTTTACATCATCAGCAAACATTAATGTTTTTGAATAATTAATACATGTAGGGAGGTCACTAACAAATAAAATAAATAAAGGGGCCCTAAATGACTACCCTGTGGAACACCAGATGTCACAGTAATTTTACGAGAAAAACACTTATTGAATAAGACTTTTTGAGTACGACCTGTAAGATAATGATAAAACCACGAACACATATTTTCAGGGAACCCAATACGACGCAGTTTAAAAATTAAAAGTTTTGAATCAACACGATCGAAAGCCTTAGAAAAATCAGTATAGATTACATCAGTTTGCTTATGTTCAGAGAATGCATGAAGTTATTATAGATTCTAATAAGTTCGTAGCCGTAAACCTGCCTCTAAAAAACCCATGTTGATTTGACGAAAGTATAGTTTTTATCATAGGAGTAATTCGATTAGTTAATAAAGACTCGAAAAGCTTAAGTAAAACACATAATTTAATAATTTTCAATATTGATTCTAGAGCCACTTTTTTAAAGTGGAATAATAAAGCTTGCTGGAAAAAAGCCATATGATAAGCATTTGTTATAAATTCGAGTCAGTGGAGGAGTTATGATATCAGCATAAGATCAAAGAGTACAGGATGGTAACCCATCGGGACCAGGTAACGTGGAAAATTTTATTTTGACAGACTGTGATAAACTTCATCATCAGTAAATTGAATGGATGGAAATATATCGAAATTATTTATGAGAATGAAATTATGTTTGAGAATGGGACTTTTCGAAAAAGTCAGCAAATAAGTTTTCTATATCGGAAGGATTCGAAGATTCCGAATTAACATACCGCATTAAAGAAGGACAGCATTTTACTTTACGCATAGAATCGATAAACTTGTAAAATACCCTATGTTCAACTAATAATTTTACTTTCATACTCTGAATATATTGATTATAGTATTTATTTTTAAGGGAGTTGAATTCACGTTAAATGTTGGAATAATTAATGTAGTCCACATTAGAACCACTAATCTTAAACTTTTAAAATAGTGTGCTTTTTTTGTTACGGATAATCCTCAGATGTGTATTAAAACACATAGACCCGTTTGATGAAAAAGAAATCGATTTCTTTGGTAAAGAAGAAGAAATAGCAGAAAACACGGCGTTATATAAAAGTGATAAAGACCCATCGATGTTATTATAATTTAAATTCCAGTCGACAACAGATAATAGACTTCTCAGTTTATTATAATTGGTTTTGCCAAAGGAGAATTCAGCGTTGCTTCCACAAAAACGCAACGGAATTAACAAAAACCTGATTTAATTTAGTGTTCAAACCGCGGACATTTTGGTAAAGCAAAGAAAACGAATTGTTTAGTTTTTTGAAGGTGAGGACTGAATATCAAGATTAACTGGAGTCTTGCGCCGAGGGATAAATTCTTTAACAAGAGCCCCCGAAGGCCAGAATTGTTTATTTAAGAGTTTGTCAAATAATGACTGAGGCGTTAAGGTCTTAAAAGAGCAAATATCGCGTTGTTGAGAAGACTCGAATTTGAATATACTTATTTTTGAAAAGTCTAAATCGGAGCATTTGAGAGTGCTTTCAGCTTTCTACCCAAATCTATAAAGCCTCGCTTAAACAAATCTAAATCCATCTTACGACAGTCGACGCATGACCAACCTAGTCCTTTAGAACGATTGACTATATGATCGAATTGACGTCCACTAAACCCAGCACACTTAGGATGAGCCGATCGATCACATAGCCAAAAGAGAAGCAAACGATCGTGAACAGTTTCCTTACAATTCAAGTGAATGGAATTTATGTTATTCATTACGTTGGAAAAAGCGGCTAAATATGTTTTATGCAAGGAGAAGCTAAAAAAAAACACTGTTAATTAAAATTGTAAGTGATGTTAAATAATCAAAGTGAATTAAGCCTAAATCAACAACAGCCTAAAAGTATACTAAAACAAGTTTATTAGATTAAAAACTGAGAAGCTCAACAAGAAAAGAAGAATGAGAGAGAGAATAATGAATAAAATAAGAGGTATATCCAAGAAATGAAAATAAAATAGAAAAAAGAAAAAAAAAATAGCGTCAAATAAATTATTTAACACTTTTTCCCCTTTTCCCTTCTAATGATAATACCTTCAATCGATTGAAGACAGAATCAGCAACTATCAATTCGAATACAAGTAAAATGCTATTAAAGATTAAAAATAAGCGAGTATAGATTAAAAACCCTATAAACCGCTACGCGCATATACTTTAATTATACTAATCAATCTGTCTCAGTGCACAACACAACCAAGGAGTAAGATATAATTAACCTTTAACTATTCTATTTATTCTAACTATTTTCACTACTTATTTTTATTTATTTTAATAACCAAGTTTAAGCGCACAGAAAAATGTGACTGATCAAAACAATTGCGTTGCCAGACTACTATAGTTTGTATATATTCTTTTTGACTTTGAAAAACCATGTTTGATGACAAGTTTTGATGAAATTCTATATCAAGACATTTTTTTGCTAGCCCAAAATCTTTCTTTTCGAAATACTTTTCAAGTTGTTTTTTGATGGTACAAATCCAAGAAGAATCATTGGAAGCGAGTAATATATCATCCACATATATAGTTAAAAGCATTATTTTATCTTCCATATTATTAATAAATAAACAAGGATCTTGTTTAGATTGAATGAAACTAAGATTTCGGAGAACAAAAGTGAGTTTTTCATACCATTTTAATCCTGATTGACATAAGCTGTAAAGTGATTTCACCAGCGTACAAACTGGAGATTTATAATTGTTTAAATCATTTAACCATTCTTTAGCCGTACTTTTAATCTTTTCACTTTTTGTTTTAGATGAAGCTGTTGGCTTTCCAGAAACCATTTTTTGTAATATATTTGCCATATAATCGGGAATTTTTATAAAAACATCTTTATCTAATTCTCCATTTAAATAAGCTGTTACTACGTCCATCTGATGAATCTCTAAATTCAGTTCTGCTGCTAGGGCTGCTAATAAACGGATTGCTGTAGAACGTACAATAGGGGAATAAGTTTCGTCAAAATCCTTGCCTGGACGTTGTGCACAGCCTTTTGCTACGAGACGTACTTTCTTTTTACCACCTTCTTTGGTACGAAATACATAACGATTCCCAATCACATTTTTTTCTTCTGGTCGTTCAGTTATTATCCACGTTTTATTTAGTAGTTGTCCTATAAACTAGTCCTCAATGGCTGTCTTCCATAAATTATTATCTTCACTTTCCATAGCTTGTTTAATTGTTTTTGAATCATCACCAAAACATATATTGGCTACTTCACATTCTAAAAATTCTTAAAAATTTTCATTTTCTTCATGATCACATGGTTGATAATCTTTTCTCGGTGGGCCTGGTTGGCTAGTTTTTATTTTACGTGGACGGCCTCTGCCGTGTTTCTGTTGCTGATTTGATATAGAAGAATGCAATTTTAAATTAAGCTCATCGCTTTCAGAGAAATCTTCAATCTCTTTTTCATATGATTCTTGACTATTTACATTATCATTATTTACTTCTTTATCTTTTGGAAAACGAATCAAATTAATGTAACAGTCATCATCTGCACGTTTATTGCAAGTTTAATTGCATTGCAAGTTTTAAAGTACATGCCATTCATAAATTTCAGGTCACGACTAAAAATAATTTTCTTTGTTTCAGGAGACCATAAAAAGGTATGCTTTACTTTCACTTGAATATCCCATTAAAACATAAATTTTGGATCTAGAATCAAATTGGCCTAAGAATTTATTTTTGGTTAAAACATATGCACTTAAACAAAAAATTTTCATGTATGCTACCCTAGGAGTTTTACCAGTCCAAATTTTATAGGGAATTTCTTCATTTAAGGATTTTGTTGGACATCTATTTCTTATATAGCAAGCCGTATTGATGGCTTCAGTTCAAAAAGATAACGGTGCACCTGACTCTTTAAGCATACAACGAGCCATCTCCGTTAAAGTGCGATTTTTTCGTTCTGCCACGCCATTCTGTTGAGGCGTGTGTGGTGAACTCAGATGTCGCTTTATACCGCATTTATTTAAAAAATCATTAAAATTTCTATGGCAATATTCGTTACCATTATCTGTTTGTAATGCCTTTATCTTTTTTCCAGTAAACTTTTCGACAGCATTTTTATAGGTTTGAATAACGTTTAAAACATTAGACTTGTATTTATTGATGAATACTTCGCAATAACGGGAATAGTAATCTATAAAGGTTACGAAATATCTCGAACCAGGGTTAGAAGCGTCTCTCATAAGAGCGCATACGTCACTATGAATTATTTCAATAAATCGTTCGTAGGTTTTTTACTACCTTCTGGAAAACTTTGTACCGTTTGTTTTTCACTTGTACATATAACACATGGGGAAAGATTCTGATTTTGAGAAAAAGTTAAACCATGTACAGAATTTAGCATTCATTTCATATCACGTTCATTTAGATGACTTATTCTACTGTGCCACAAATCTATATCGTTAGATTTTCTTTCCGTTATATTAGCTTCTAATTCAGTGTTCACGTAATTTAAATTTCCTTCTCCTTTGGCATTTAACAATATATCAACATTCTTAAAATCAATACTTTGGTTGCTTTTAAAAAAATTGCTTGATATTTTTTGAATAATATGTTGTACCCTTTATCAGCTATTCTGGAAACGGATAGCAAATTTATTCTAAGATCAGCTTTGGTAAATAATTATCATTATCAGTGTTGTCTTCTTTTAATTTTCTGGATTCTACTTCTTCTAAAATCTTAAACTTGAGTACTTCTGGTGTTGACAATTCGTCACGTGCCTCCATGGCACTTCTAAAAATTGAAAATGAATTTGGTAAACTATATAACAATAAGATAGCGAGTAGATCGTCTCCAACAGAAACATTTATTTCTTTTAGTTTACCATAAACATTAAAATATTCATTTAAAAAATCTCTTACGTTATCGTTTTCATTTAAGCTTGCTAAAAAAACATTCTTTAACAATGTGGCCTTCCTTGCAAAATCCTTGGATTGGAGCGTATTTTGTAATTTAATCCACATTTCCTTAGATGTACTGCATTTGGAAATTTAGCCCAACTTTGATATTGTAATAGATAGCATAATATCTGCATTTTTCCATCTATGTAACCGCATAAGTAATTTTTAATTAAAACGGCACGCATTTGTAACTTCCATGTATCATAATTATCCGCGTTTAGCGGTTCGAAACGAATTGCAGTTCCCGACATTTTAATATTCACCAGATATAATTATACATATATTTTTAAATTTATATATGCGCAGTTAATAGGCATAAAGGCCCATAACCTATTATAACATACAAACGTTTTATTTGAAGGTTATAATCAGAATAAGAAAAAATATACAAAAATATTGACATAAAAAACTAATGTACATATATAAATTTCTTCTTATTGTATTAACAAGTTTTAACAGTTTCACAGCATTCAACAACAGTTTAGGTGAAAATATCGTTATCTTACATATATCGGTTGACAAATTTCAAGTTCACTTAAGACAAGGCTGCCTTTTTCTTTTTTTTATCCTTTTTTAACTTTAATATAACTTGTTTCAACTTTAATTTTCGTTATGTTGTCCTTAGTTAAATTTCATTTTATTTTAATCTAAATATAATTTGATTCTATTCAATTTCTTTATGTTATCCTTATTTTTAATTATAAGTAACATTGTCCTTCTTTTAATTTAATTTTAATTTTCTTTACTTTCAATATTGTTTGTTTAATTTAGTTTTGTTTGTTTAATATAATTTTGTTTCATTAATTTTTTTTAAATAATGATCTTTAATTTAATATCATTTTAATTGTTAAATTTTTGTGTTTAATTAATTTTTATTTTAATTTTATAATTCCCTTTTTTATTATAATTTAAATTGTTCAGGTTTTTTTGTTCAATTAATATTTTTAAATATTGATTTTTAATTTCACAAATTATTATTATTGCCAGCCGACCCATGTTGGGCGCCAATTAAAATTCTTTTTTTTTTGTTTCATTTTAAAAAAAATATTTTTTATTAGTATAGTATAGTTTAAGTATATCATCTATTTCTAAATTTAATAAATTTAAAATGCAAATTAATCAATTAACTAGGCTGCCAGATATAATTGCGGATCAGGAAACTTGGTTTAGTAGTGCGTATGCCAGCATTTATACAATACCATCTTTTTCAGCATTACATTGCTGTAGAGACGATGGTTATGGTGGAACACATTTTTACATCAATAGGAAATGGTTTTGTAAAGTCCTAGTTAACAAAGCAGATTCACTTGTAAATTTGTTAATAATTGTAATAAACAACATGGAAATTCGTAATATGCCATTAATATTGACTTCAGTGTATCGTTCACTTAAGTGCAGACTTCATGTGCTTATGCAAATAATGGAGAGCGTGTTAGCAGAACTAAATAACGTAAACAGTATAGTCATGGGTGATCTAAATATGGATATTCTATCCGAATCTAATAGTAAACATCTCCTTACTAATACATTTAGTGAATTTAACATGTTTCATAGTCATACACTAGTAACACGGCCATTGAGACAATCATCAAATGATTGCGGCTTTAGTGATTTGAGAAATTTATCAATATATAGTACCGAGAGTGATTTATCGGATCACAATTTTATTGGTGTATCATATATACCTGAAGTTAAAGATGAAGTCAATATAGATATAACACGAAATTTTAAGATCGATTATGAGCAGTATGGTAATTATCTTGATACTAGATTTTGTAGTTACGCTCAAAGTGATGATGTAAACTTACAGCGTAATAATTTATTGGAAATTCTTACAACTGATATAACCCATTGCTCTCAGAGAATTAAAACAGTGATGGAAATAGCACCCTGGATAACTGTTAACTTAATGGCTTTGATGGAGCAGAAAAAGAAATTGCTGAATGTTAGAATAAAAAAGCGGAAAATAGAGATATTATTGATCGACTAAAGTAAGATAATTAAAATTACGAATCGACAATTAATGAATAATTATTATACTAGCAACATTGAAAGGTTTTGTAGCGACAGTAAAAAGATTTGGCGTTTTTTGAACAGAGAGTTAGGCACGGAGCCTCAAAAAAATGAGTGAGATACAGATAAACAACAATGAAGTCATCATAAGTGATTTTCCCAAAGCAGAAGCTTTTAATAACTATTTTTCCATCATAATATACAACCGTCGAAACCTAATACATATATCTCCTTATGATGATGTTAATAATCTGTATACAATGAATTTTCAAGAGGTTTACTTTAAATTTGATGGTGTGAATCCTGCAAAAGTTGACGATATCCTGTCTAATCTCGACACTAATAAATCATGTGGTTATGATAGATTATCGCCTAACCCTACGTTTACATTGGCAAGATTGTTAGAGTTAACACGTTACCTAACTACGTACGTTTACACTGATATAACTACAACTCTGATATTTTATGTTATGACGTTTATTTCTTTTATAAATATGGAAAATATTTTAATACAATTTTGTATACAATTGCTAGTAAAAATGGAAAATATTTTAAGTACAATTTTGTATACAATTGCTAATAAATATGTTGCTGTTACCAATATTGAGAAGCAAAAAAAAAAAAAAATAATAATAAAGTTGTACGAAAAATATTTGACTTTACATAAAAAAAATCAGCATTTTAAATTTATTTCATATATGATCATTTTCTTCATTTTCTTCAATTTTAAACATTAATACATTTATTTTATTTATTTGTGACAACAGTTATTATTTGACATATTAGAGAAGTTTAACCGTAAAACGTTATATTTTTCAGAGTTACATTAAAATTTAAGGTCGTTAACTACGTGGTTATCTGTTAACCACTTAAATGAGATTGTTTAATTTTATATAGGTAACCAAATATAGGTAATCCAAAAATCAATGTGGGTAAGAAGATAACTCTCTTAACCGCGATAACCTTGTCAGTGTAAACGTAGGGTAAAATGCTGCTTGTTAGAAAAGAATTAATGGGCAAAGTGATCAGTGGTATGTTTAACAATATGATTGAGCGATTAATATTTCCTGACTCTTTAAAAATTCACAAGATAATTCCTATTCCCAAACTAAAGGCATCTATATTGTTAGACAATTTTCATCCCGTATCGGTTTTATCTGTCGTTGATAAGGTGCTTGAGAAATTAATGTTTACTCAACTATCAAAATATTTAGAAATCAACAATTTACTTTATAACTGGGTAGTAGTTTCTGAGTAGTTGTGGTACAGAAGAAGCAGTAATTAATCTTATAGAATGTATCTGTGGAAGTCTCGATAAGAACTATAATTATGTTGCTGGCATATTCTATGGTTTATCAAAAGCATTTGATATGGTGGACCATGATATACTTATTAAGAAGCTGAGCTATTATGGAATAGATAATTACTCATGTGCCTTGTTACAAAATTATCTGAAAAATCGGAAGCAATTTGTCCAAATTAATGATGTGAGGAGTAATGTAGTGGTAGTCCGATGTCCCAGGGTAGTGTTTGTTATTCAAGATATATATCAATGACATTATGAATTTAAAATTTTTTGATCAAATATTTATGTTTGCTGAAATGATATTTGTTTGTGTTATGAAAGCAGATCTCACCAGGTTCTACAGGCACAGATTGAACATGATGCAGCTTTACTTGTAGAGTTTATCAGATTGAACAGATTATTACTTAATGTCAACAAAACAAAATTCGTACACTTTAAACCATATAGTTCTGTACAAATTACATCGGTTTGTTTATATTCCTAAAATGGTTGAAATATATCACCAGTTAATTCCAATAAGTTAGTAGTCGTAGACCTACCCTTAAAGAAGCCATCCTGATTGAAAGAAAGTAAGTACCACCGGAGCAAGTCTAAAAGGGATTTAAAAAACTTTGAAATAACACCTAATTCAGCGATACCCCTGTAGTTCTCGACACTGATTCGAGAACCATTTTTCTTAATTGGTATAATATAATTACATTTCCAAATTTGCAGAAAAATAACCATATGACAGACTTTTATTAAAAATTTGCGTGAGAGGAGCACTAATAATATCAGCACTAGATCGAAGAATACAAGAAGGAACCCATCAGGCCCAGGCATCGTAGAGAATTTTAGTTTAGACAAAGTCGAAAAGATTTCACCCTCACCAAATTGAATGAATAGAAATATATCAAAATTATTTATGACATTAGGGTAACTATCAATATTAATATTAAACTTAGAGTACGATTTTTCAAAAAATACCGCAAAAAAGTTGGCAATATCAAAAGAATTGGAAGACTTCATGTTTCCGTATCGCATGAAAGAAGGGTAAGTTTTTACTTTGCGCTTGGAATCAATGAACTTAAAAAATCCCTTAAATGTCGCCTTTTCATACACTAAATATAATTCCAATAATATTTATTTTTAAGAGCATTAAATTCACGTTTAGAATTGGAGTAATTGATGTAATCTACAGTGGAACCACTAAGCTTATATTTCTTGAACAACCTACTTTTTAAACCACCACCTTAGGGAAGAGGGTTTACAACACATCGAAGGGAGCCTTGGATACCCCACAAACCATATATACTTTTAATCAGCATGAAAAGAGAAATCGTTTGAGGCATGTCCCTCCGCCTTTCTTTGCGTTCGTCTGTTGTTGGCACTCTCACGGTCGTAATATCTGAAATATCAATTTGAAACTTGGCACACTTATTCTTAATTTAATTTCGCTATGTCTTATTGAAATTGGACAAAATCGGCTAAGATACACGTCCACAATAAACGAAAATCTCAACATACCTCGAAAAAATTATATCTTTAAAAAAAATATATATCGCACAATAATATGTCTATCAAGTTGAAATTTAGTATAAATATAAGTTGTACCGTTACCCAACACTGTGCCAAAAATGGGCGTGATTAAATAACGCAAACACCTATAATTAAATAAAAAAAACACTTTATTGTTTAAAAATGACCAAAAAACGAATAATAATAATAAAGGTGGAGGGTATTTAAGCTTCGGTCTTAACCGAACTTTTCCATCTTGTTTTATTTCGGACTACTCTTAAATGTTTATTTGACCATATCGGACGATCAGAAGGACAAGTATTAAATTTTAAAAAAGCAGTATAAAACAGATGAAAATATTATAGTCGATCAAGCACGACCATCAAATACCCTACACCACCTGAAATATTATTCATTTTATATTTTCTTTGAGAAATTAAAAATTTTATTTTTCTATACCTACTTGTAATTTCAATAATTTCAAAATGATACATGTCAGAAAATTTTTTAATTATTTGTTTATTTAATGAAATAAAAAAAATTTAAATGGTGAGGGGTTCTAAACATGGTCCCATCCTATCCATTTTCAAAAGGGTTTATTTTGGGCCAATACATATCCTTGCACCAAATTTCATCGAAATATCTTAAAAAATACGACCTATAGCTTGCGCATAAATTTAGATGAGTAGAAGGACAGGCGGACATGATTAAATCGATTCAGATTTTTATTCTGAATCGATGGGTATAATTGAAGGTTGGTGTGGCATTTGCCGTTTAGGGATTACAAACATCCGCACAAACTTAATATACCCTTTTCTACAAGGTGGTGCAGGGTATAATAATTGTACACCTTCGCTTTCTAACACATTAGTTTACGTAAAGTTAATGTAGTAAAATTTTTATATTGTTAACACTAAGGTCTTAGCATTCGAAGGGGAAAAGACGTGTGACGAGAAAAGTCGTACCTCGTTTTCCCCGCCAACTATTCTAGTATAAGTCATATCATATATAGAAGGTTAAATCTAGTTAAGTTTGTACAAATAAGAATAGGAGGTCTGGCTACTACTCGCTGCCACGTCATTGTATCTAGTCCGAAGTATAGTGGAACACAATTGCAATATTTTCAATAGGAAAATACGTAGTTGAGAGATGAACGTCGATTTCTCAACCTCCTTTGCTGCTAACCGTCATACAGATCGGATCTTTAACAGGCTCTTTTGCGCTTATAGAATGTGTATGGGAGATAACTAGAGTGCTTACTCGCTCCAACCTGTATTTACCTGTATGATCTCTGTATGTCATGCAGAACGTATAGTCTGTATTTTCTTGTATTTCAGTGCTAGATAGTAAGAACATGGTGTAAGCCTGTACTGTACGGAGTGGCATAATAAGTCTACTGAGTTAAGGGTAGCTTAAACGAGAAATGTGTAATGGTTCTTTTTTGTAAGTAAGTAAAAGCACTTTTTCAAAAGATATGAAGAATTGCGAATTTTTCCCAAAATATAATTAGGCTTTATATAAGGCGGTGATCAAAAAAAGGTCCAATTAGATGTTAATTTGAGACAATACTCTTGTTTTTACTAATTCAGGAGTAATGCGAAATTGCACTTTTATTTAAATTTGGAATTTATTATACTAGAATCAAAATAAAAATGAACAGCCTTAGTTAAACTTTTTAAAGTTAAGGGCTAGTTTGTAAATAAAATTTTCCCAGTTTAAGTAAGACGTTTAAAGTCTATAATGAATATGTATTTCAAATTTTAGCTGGATATATCAAAATTGGCAACTGCGAGAGTGAAGAAATCCCCAGGTGCAAAGCTTAGGGCGTGCTCTTGGCCCAATTTTGCCGAATTGTAATAGGAAATAGTAAAAAACTCAAATTTTGCGTGTTTCAAGTGCTAATGCTATATTTTTGTTTTCAAAATAGTTAGGAAAAAATGTCTGTATATGATTAAGTTGAGTTCATCACCTATCGTAGCTTTGAAGTTCTCACTAGGTAGTAACACACATACTATCGAATATAAATAGAATATATTTTATTAAAATCTAAGACTGGCAAACATTGACGCATAAGCCGTACATTATTATGGTATTATGCTATTTAAAATAAGAATGCCCTAAATATAGGGAAAATTATATCCAAAATTGTGTTTAAAAAAAAATAAAATAATGAAAAAAATATTATAAAATTTCGTCTATTCATTTATTTTGTACGGATGTTTATACCTCCTAAATAACAAATACCGTATCTACAATTATTATAGAGTAAAAATTTATTAGAGTAAAAATCTAAATAAATTTAACCATGTTCTTCTGTTTGTCCATGTAAATTTGTGTCGAATTTTTTTTTTAATTTTTCGATGAAATTTAGAACAAAGAGAAATTCTTTTGAAAATATACCGTATCGAAACAATTTTATAATTCGTCAAAAGTCGTAATTTTTAATATCTTGTGACAAAAATGGGTAAAGAATTGGGAAAGTTAATTGGTTTAATATGTGGCTGTGCCGAATTTAAATCCGATAGAACCATTTTCTTCTATATAATGATATTTCACGAAGTAACTTGTATGGCAGTGCTTCGCGTATACTAATACAACTAAACTAATTGTAGCATAATTTAAGGAGATAAGTTGTGTAGACTTGGTTCGACTTTACGGAATATAACATTTTTATTTGTTTTAACTAAGATTTTGTGATAATAATATTTTATTATATTTAATTTTTATATCTTAGGTATTAACTGATTTACTTACACATACAAGAAAACGGCAATTTGATGTAGCATCTCTGCTTGCTCCTGAAAACTTAATAACAAATGATGAACAAATAAATGATTTCAACAATACTGAACGTTTTAATAGTAAAAATATGGCATGCATTTCAAACGCATTTGCTTATGGTAAAATAAATTGCACCGATTACAATGAAATTCGACAAAAGCAACAAGAACACCAAACCTATAATTATTCTATGTGTACGACTATGCGTGACGATGATATGTCAAAAACTATTCAACAACAAAAAAAAAATTTCAAGAGAATCGTTGATCCAATTTTGTTGAACATATCTAAGAACAAAGATCATTATGTTTACTCAAGAACTTCACCTGAAGATGAAGATATGGAAGATATCGATATTGAGGTCGATGTCGATGATGATAAAAGACAAAAAACGGGATAGAAGCCGATCATGAATTTGAAAATGAAGAGAGTATCAATGGAAATGGCAAATAAATTGTTTAAAAGTAAAAATAACTAAAAGTTTCCCTTTTATTTAAAGATGACCTCTGTGACAACTTATACAATATATTTAACAAAATGATACACTTTAAAATGGAAGTTTCAATACTGTATTTATACTATACACCACATGTGGTAAGAGGCTATATTAAGTTTCTAAACAACAAACACTCACTTCCAATTATACCAACCGATTCATTATCAAAATTTGAATCTATTTAAGTCTATATATCCGTCCACCTGGTTTCTGTCTATGGAAATTTGTGCGCAAGATGTTAGCAGTTTTTAAGATATTTAGATGAAATTAGGCACAGTTGTGCGTCCTAACTCAAAAGCACGCACTAATGAAAATGGTTTAAATTGGACAATTTTTAGGACTCTTTCCTATATTGTTATAAGGACCCTTACATCAAATGCGTCTTAATATGACGAAAATTCGCAGGCAAATTCTGCCTGTATTGGAAATTATTAAATGAAAAAGATGCTGTTGACCTAGTATATCTATTGAAGTTACCATGATTTCTTGGGCAGCACTGGCGGCCGATCATATCTTATCTGCGGATAATGCACCAGATGTGGATAAAATGGTTTACCATTCCCGTACGTATTTTTATATTGATTATTGTTTTGTTTTACAACTATTAGAAAAATCTGACCTAAAAGTTTGATTCACCAACTTCATACAAAGTTGTAGTACTTGTGGTAAATCTTGTAAGGTACTTTCATTCCTAACATTCCAGGCAGATCTTGTCTACTTCATGTAGGGGAAGAAGAAGGGGATGTTCAATAGAGGACTTGCTGTTGCGGCTATTGAACATCGTGTAGGGGATTTTGGTATTAATCTTCGGATATTGATAGCTCTACACAACACCAACTGGAGGCTAAATATTACCGAAGTCATAAAATGTAATTCTTAAACTATATAAATAAAACCTTGTTAACAACTCAGAAGTGGGATAGACCTTGCTTACAAAAATAAAGTTCAAAATAAAGGTTTATACAAAAATAACTAAAAGGTAGGTTTTTAAAAAAAGGAAAAAAATATCAAGGTTTATGATAGTTGATATCCAAAAATAGAAAAAAAAACTATATTTAAAAAGCAGAGTGCAAAATATAAAGTATAAAAGCACGTGCGAATAAGAAGAAACGAAAAAGGTGTTTATTTTTTTATTAAAAATTTCGCAAGAAATTAAAGGTTAACAAAGAAATGAGATTGCTGACTAGTTTATTGCTCATACATAGATATAGTACACTCACACCATATACACAATTACACATTTTACAATTTACACATTTCAGGTTACACATTTTTTGTATTTTATTTATTAAGTTTTGTTGGCTATGCCACCCAAAAGCAGCAGTTGATGTTGGTGGATCCAGCATGTCTGCTAGGGAGTTGTCAGGTAGGGAACCCTCCGGGATGGACTCTGAGGGTGAGTTACTGTCGGAGGACTCTAGGACGCCTAAACGTAGAGGTAGGCCTAGGAAGAAGCCTGGTCCGTTGTCTGCTACACGTCTGAATCGACTGTCTTTGTCCGTCCGTCCGATGTGAGTACTCCTACTAAGGGGATGGTTCAGAAAATGAAGGCTATAACTAGACGTTTGATAGCCGATTGCTCCGGTACCTTGACTAAAGTTGCCATGTCCCAATCAGTTATTGAATTGCGCATGGAATACGAAGCTTTGATGATTGAAATGATCCAGGAGAATTCCTTTCTTCAGGATCAGTTGGCTGAGGCCAGAAAAATGCTTTCTCGACCTTCTCCGGTGGTTACTGCTCCGGTTGTTGCTGCTCCTTCGGCTACGCCGCAGAGGCCTATGGTGCCACCTGCTCAATTTAAGAAGCCGGTGGAGACATGGTCGGTTGTTGTGAGGTCGAAGGGTCCGCCAACCTCTGGGTAGTCCAAAAGGTGTGTAGTGAAGTAGGTCCTACATTAGGCGTACGGGTTCATGACCTGAAGCCCATAAGAACGGGTGGTGCTGTTTTGCGCACCAGGTCAGCGTCGGAGAGAGAAAAACTTCTTAGCAATAAGAAGTTTGAGGAGGTGGGTGTTGAGGTTTCCCTTAATGCCCTGCCGAGACCGAGAATGATTATTAGGGGGGTCGAGACACTAGTTACGCCGGACGAACTTTTGACCGACCTATATGAGCAGAATTGAAAAGAGGTTTTTCCATCTGCAGAAGAATTCAATCGGAATGTCTCCCTTGTGACCAAACCAGGAGTCAGGAGTCGCCGGTAAAACCGTTGATGTTATTGTGGAAGGGCGGAAAGACGCCATTAGGGGTATTGTTGATGTAGGGAGGGTCTACGTTAAGTGGTTCTCCTTCAGGGTGTTCCCGCAGGATCAGATATCGGGTTGTTTTCGATGCCTGTCACATGACCATTTTGTGAAGGATTGTAGGGCAAAGGGAACGGTCTGCCGCAGATGCAGTGAGACTGGACATGTTGTTCGTAGTTGGTTGAATGCATTACGTTGTCGTAATTGTGCTTTTTATGGTCGGCCGGCCGATCATCTTAAACTGACGTTGGCTTGTCCGACGTATAAGTTAATGTTGGATCGGATTGCTGCTAGACACTGATGGGTGTCAATATACTGCAGCTGAATTGTGCGTCGTGCTGCTATGGCTGAGTTAGGACAGTTAATGTCTGACTATGATTACAGTATTGCACTTCTGCAGGAGCCCTACAGCAACCTGGGTGAGCTCAGGAGGCTGCCGGCCTCCATGCGGAAATATGTTGCGGTTGTTGTAAATGATCCCAATTTTATTTGTATAGTTGTAGACGAGTCCGATTTTGGTGTATGTATGTCAGCCCCAGAGTTGATTATTGCAATCAACTCCTAATCGGCACCAGCTACGGGTGATAAGGCACCAACTGGTAGTAACTCATAACACCTAAGTTACGACCTTCTATCGGAGAGGTTTAACATTTCGTACAATGGGTGTTGGGAGCCCCCAGGGCGATTTCACTCTTGGCCCGACAATTAGAGGTAGGCCCCCTTGTGGGTGCTTCATAGTGGCTGTGGTTTGTCACCAAAACAACATCTTGGTGATGTCATTTTTTGACCGCTATAATGCATCCTTATAATGCATTACAGTGGTATGGTGCCGTGAGATTAAGTCTTAACGGCAGGTGCTCACGTAAAACCATACAACTCTGTATGTATGTCAGTAGCAAGTGAGTTCGGATGTCTGTATCTTTGTGCATCTTACTTCAGATACAGCCAGAATATAGAGCCGTATTTGAACTACCTGGATGGGGTTCTCCGGATAGTGGGTGGTGCTCCACTAGTGTTGAGGATTGACGCTAATGCGATTTCCTCACTCTGGTTTAGTAAACCGTCCACTTCGACTGGGAACTACACCCAGGATAGGGAGGTTGTTCTGTCCGAATGGTGTGTGTCCCAGACGGTCAGACATCCGTACACCATTAATGAACCGTCTGAGATATATACATTTCAAAGTAGCAATGGGGCTAGTGACATAGACGTTACCATAATAAATGATTCTGCCAGGCGACTTTTCAGCTTTGGTTGGGAAGTCGTAGATGGCGGTGAGACCACCGATAACAATCCGATCATAACTAGGGTGTTCTGTCCGCATTGTTGATGGTGTTTACAAGTGTTGGCGTACCAAGTATGCCAACTGGGATACATTTTCTGTCTTAATGGGGGACATCTTCTCAGATATCCCCGTGTCAGATTGTTCTGTGCTAGATGTAGACCAGCAGATCGTCAGGGTGACCGAGGCGATTGAGGAGGTCAGTGACTCGCTCCTTTGTAGGCAGTTTAAAACTGCCCGAAGAGGTGTGAGTTGGTGGACTACTGACTTGGCTCGGTTAAGAAGGAGTTTTAGGAGTGTTTGGATGTACCAAAGGGCCAGGCGCTTGGCTTCTGCGGTCGTCGATCACCTTGGTGTGGAGTATCGAAGGTCTCGTCTGGAGTATAATAAGTTAATATTAATATTAAGAACTAAAGAGGACGATTGGCGTCAGTTCGTTTCCCAAAATAGGGAAGATCCGTGGGGGTGTGTCTATAGAATCTGCCGCGGCAGACGTAGCACTAACGTGTCTGCCTTAAAAGATGGGAATACAATACTCTCCACCTGGGAGGACTGCATGACCAGACTGATGAACCAGTTCTTTCCTGGGCTGCCGAATGCCTCTTCCACTGTTGTGGGTGAGGAACGTCATTTGTCACCCCTGGAACGTGATGGAATTTCGACTGCGGTGTATCTCCTTAGATCAAGGAGGTCGCCTGGGCTGGATGGAATTACGGGCGAAATGTGCAAGGCAGTGTGGAATGCTATTCCAGACCATCTATTCTGCCTGTACACAAAGTGTGTTGAGGCGGGTTATTTTCCACGTGAGTGGAGAATTGCACGTGTCATCACGCTTTTCAAATCGCCGGATAAGGTTAAGACTGATCCGAAGTCCTACAGGGGTATAAGTCTGCTTCCTGCGTTTGGTAAGGTACTGGAGCGGGTGATGGTTTACAGGTTAGGTGCAATTGATGTGCAGCTGTCCCCTGCCCAGTACGGATTTCGGTCGAGAAGAGGGACCGAGGACGCCTGGATTGAGGCACAAAAATATGTTTCTGAGTGCTCGTCTGCCTATCTTTTAGGTGTATTTGTAGATTTTAGAGGGGCCTTCGACCATCTACTATGGAGTAGTGTCTTGGACCGGCTGCAGGAGATCGGTCGTCGTGAGATTGGGTTGTGGAGAACTTATTTCTCTGACAGACGAGCCTGTGCAGTGGGGCCTTATGGCATAGTGGAAAAGGCTGTTGTGCGAGGATGTCCTCAGTATGTGGTCCCTACATATGGAACCTAATGATGGATGTCCTCCTGCGGTAGTTGGAGCCACTCTGTGAGTGCATAGAGTATGCTGACAATCTGCTTCTTATTATCAGGGGTGAGTCAAGGGCTGAGCTCGAGCGAAGGTATGCTCAGGTGATGCCCTTGGTTAGTGGATGGGGTGATAGGGTGAGAGTGGAGGTATCGGTTACCAAGACCTTGATGATGATTCTGAAAGGTAGGCTTTCGGCTAACCGACACCCTACGGTAATTGTGAGCGGCCATCCTATTAGGTATGCCGCTCAAGTCCGTTACCTCAGCATTACTATTGCCGAGAGGATGAATTTTCTCCCCCATCTTTCCTTGATGAGGGAGAGGATTGTTGGAGTCGTCGGATCACTCCGACGTGTTTTGAGATCAGAATGGGGGCTAAGTCGGCGCGCAGTCCGAATGATCTATGATGGATTATTCATGGCTTTTGTTGCATTTGGGGCAGGAGTTCTCTATGGATGTGCGATGTCTAATGCTGAAAAGTCTAGACTGGTGACGTGTCAGCGCGTTATGCTGCTGGCATATCTATCTGTCTGCCGGACAGTGTCGACTGACGCTCTTCAGGTTCTAATGGGCGTCCTCCCATTGGACCTGGAGATCATTCGTAGAGGACTCTTGTTCAGGATTAAGAGGGGTCTGCAGTTCGGCGCTTTCTGGGGCAAGCTTTAAAGGAATTCAACGAGTAGTATGCGATATAAAGCTATTGCTTGGCTTTTGAGAATACAATACTTTTTTGTCATTTTACCCTTACATACTGATGTAATGGGGAAAAACCACTATTTCGCAATATAATGAAAAATGTCTTACCTATCTTGCTGTCACTTGACTTATTGAGAATACAATACAATCAACTTTTAAATGGAATTATGGTAAAAGTACTTAGGAGGGTAGACAATAAAAACACATATTGAAACAATTCCAAGAAAGGGATAGTGGATGGGCTATCTTAAATTTTAAATACATGGAATTAACCATACCTAAATTAGAGCATATTCCAGTCGGCTCATATATAAAATTACCTTCAACCATAACAGCAAAAAAGGCAACAATTAATGTTAAAAATAAAGATGTATTTGGCTTTAAATGGTGTATATTGATCGCAATCGCACATAGAAGTAATTATATGAGTAGGACAAAAAAACTTGATAATACAAACTATTATATCATCTTCTGTGATAAAGTTTCGTGGCGAGATATTGGATTTTACAGGAACGCCATTTCCTGTAAAAGTAAATGAAATAAAAACATTTGAAAACAAGTGAAAATAATATAGTCGGTCAAGCCCGACCCTCAAATACCCTACACCACAATTTAATTTTTTTTCTTCAAAAAATGAAATACTAGTTTTCTATATCTACTTGTTTTCCAAAAATTTTTAAATGGTACGTATGTAAGATTTTTTTTTTTATGTTATGTTTATGAAATAAAAAAAATTATATGAGGAGGTGTTCCAAAAATGGTCCAATTCGGTCTATTTTCAATAAAGTCTCCCTTTGGGCCAATACATGTCTTTGTATCAAATTTCATCAAAATATATCAAAAAGTGCGATCTGTAGCTTGTGCACAAATTTAGATGGACAGATAGGAGGAGAGACGGACATAGTCAAATCGATTCGGATTTTCCACATCTACACATACTTAATATACTCTTTTCCACAGGGTGGTGCAGGATATAAAAATAATCCTCATGTAAGCATTAAGCTGGTACAAAGTAAGATACCAAAAGTAATGGGTCTGGCCAGAGCGATAAAACACGTTAAAAATATACACATTAATTTGTTATTTGTAAATGGTGAGTAAAACAGATACCATTGTGTGTATATTCACAACATGCAAAGATTGGTGAAAAAGCAATTCATTCATTCGGATGTTACAGGAGAATTTAAAAATTCAGTGAAAAAGATGTGCCCACCGGTAACAATATATGCCGATATGGTGGCAGTACTTGAACCACTGCATATACAAAGGGGGAAAGGAACTACTGCAATTCAACAGCATAAAGCATACTGTCATACTTTATAAAGCATGCTTACAATTCAAACGAAGATAAGTTTTTTGGTAAGTTCATAATTATGTTTGACTTTATAAATTTTTCTTTTCTTATTATATATTATTTATTTAGGTTCACAGTGCGTCATGGATTTTTAAAATCATTTAAACAGAACTTTAGAGGAATTATATACACAGTATATTCAGATGGCCAAATTTTTTAGACCTCCTCAAGTAGAATAAAATGCGAACAACATTTCATATACTTGCTATGCGTGTGACAAAAAAATCCTGCAGGGCGAACCTCGAGATTTATTTTATAATGTTTTTAATGCTAAATTTTTAGGTTATATACACAGTTGTAAGGAAAAATTTAATTTTATGAAACCGTTTTATTTTCAAATTATTCTTCATAATTTAACGCGAGATCATCATATCATCATCTGTTTGTAGAAAATTTAGGGGATGATATATCAGTAATTCCCTGTAATAAAGAATTATATATTTCAATATCGAAAAAAATATATTCGGCTTGCTGAACTTTTCTTAAATACAAGATTTTTGTAAACTCAAAGAGGTTTCTAAATTGTAGTTTAGACAAATTAAGTAGCTATTTGACCCCAAGTAACTTTAGGATAATAGGTCAACATTTTAATAATAATAATTCAAAATTTGAGCTAATGATGCATATGTTTATATTGATAACTTTGAAAAGTTACAAGAAGAGAAAGCATTTTTATAATCATCTCGACGATACAGAATGTTGATTATGAATTTGCAAAAACTGTTTAGAATACTTCTTAATTTAAAACGTTTAAAGATTATCTGCAAGTGTATTTAGAAAATGATGTGTTAATACTAGCAGATGTTTTTGAAAATTTCAGAAATATATGCTTAGAAATATATGAATTAGATCTCTGCAATTACGTAACTGCACCGTCATTGTCTTGGGATGCTATGTTAAAATTTACTAAGGTGAAATTACATTTAGTTAGCGATCCGGGAATTCAATTCAATTAAAGACATCAATTCGGGGGGTTTTACTTAATGTACGCATAGGTTGTCTGGGTCATAATAAATATATGGCTGACTATAACGCAAATGCTCCAAATAATTATTTAATGCATATGGATGCAAATAATTTGTATGGATGGGCGATGTCACAAAAATTACCAATTTCCGATTTTAAGATTTTAATTAACGATAAATTTCATAATTTTGATATTCTAACGGTAAATTATGATGGGGAATATGGTTACATATAATAAGTTGACTTGGACTACCCTACATAAATACACGACAAACACAATTCATTACCTTTTTGTTGTGAAAATAAAACTCCTCTCAATGGTAACTGTTCAAAGTTGATTGCAGATGTGACCAATAAGAAAAATCATATACATATTAAAAATTTAAAGTTAGCTATTGAAAATGGTTTAATAATTAAGAAAATATATAAAATACTACGTTTTGTACATAGTGCTTGGTTAGAACCTTATATCTCTTTAAATACCATGAAAAGGAAACATGCTCAAAATGAATTTGAGAAAAATTTTTATAAGTTAATAAATAATGTAATTTATGGAAAAACCATGGAAAACGTTGAAAAACGTAGAAAAGTAAAACTTATTAGACATTATAATGATAGGAGAAATTCTGTAGGTTATAGAACTTTAATGCTAAACCTAATTTCCATAGTATTTCGATTTTTGGTAATGGGTTATTTGGGATTGAACTATCGAAAGTGGAAACCTTACATGACAAGCTTATATATGTGGGGGTAACTGTTTTAGAGTTATCGATATGGTTAATGTATGATTTCTATTATTCTTTTTTAAAAAAACTGTCGGTTGATATAAAAGTCATTTACATGGAAAGTGATTCATTTATACTATTTTCTATGACAGGTGTATATGATATCATTAAATATATATATGGTATAATCCCGCAAAATAAAAAAGAAATAGGCTTAATGAAAGATGAAACATCAGGTAAAATAATGAAAAATTTTGCTGGACTTAAAGCAAAAGCTTATTCATTTTTAGTAAATAGTAAAGAAAATAAAAAGGATGAAACGAAAAAGATTAAAGGTGTAAAATCATCTGCAGTAAAAAAATTAAATTTTGACAATTTTAAAGAATGCCTTCTAAATAAACAATCTTTTTATGGGGAACAAAGAGTAATCCGAAGCAGGGCTCATATATTATATACCGAAATCGTCCGCAAAATTACTTTAAATTATAACGACGACAAAAGATTTATTTTACCTTATGGTATAAGTACTTTAGCATGGGGTCACTTTAGAATAAATCAATATAATTAATAATTATATTTGTATTAAATAATTGTATAAATTATATATATTATATAATTAATGTTTTTCGTATATTTGTTTCAATAATATTTTATATAGTTTTGTCG
The DNA here is from genome assembly GCA_949710015.1 of Crataerina pallida. Lineage (NCBI taxonomy): Eukaryota > Metazoa > Arthropoda > Insecta > Diptera > Hippoboscidae > Crataerina > Crataerina pallida. The sequence goes on from OX453294.1 coordinate 7,696,829, forward strand.
ACCGAGCCTAACTCCTTTAGGAGTAGGTAAATTCCGGTATTATTACCGTGAATGTGATAACTCGGAAAAAAAAAAATCTATTAAATTTAAAATAATAAAGAAAAGAAAAAACCAGTTTTATTGAAGTAATTGAGTTTTATTAATCCAAGAATTATGAGTATTATCAAATCCTAACCACTTAACATATAATTTGAATCACATTTTTTAAATTTAGGTTTGGGAAAAGTTTTTGGAAAATTATAAATTCTCTCTAAAATTAATTTTTCATTTTTTTCAGTAATTTCATTTGGTTTCATCTTTGTTATTCTATGATAACTATTATTGTATTTGTCTATTAAAGAATCTATGATATCAATCCATTTATAATTTTCTCTCATACTAAACATTTTCCACATCAAATCTTTCAGCGTTCTATTAAAGCGTTCACAAATGGAAGCCTTCAGGTGTGTAAATATATGGTAATGATTTATATTATATTAAAAATTTTTTTGTTTGTAAGTACAAACATGACCTATATTGTTAATCCGTTTTTTGTATTTTTGATGTTCTAGTACATCTTGGGCTAAGGTCGTATTTTTGATTTTGTTTAGTTTTTGTTTCAGTTCTTCAGCGTTTAACAATATTTTGAAAAAATTAATTAGAACCGACTACAACATAAAAAACGCTGATAGCACTGCCTTATGTCAACATGTAAGAAAGGAACAACATATACCTGATCTAAATAATATAAGAATATTGGATACAGAAAAAAGAATGAGTAAGAGATTTACACTAGAAAGCCTGTACATACAGAAAAACCAACAGCACACAATCAATACAAAAGAGGACATAGATAAGACGAAATTCACATACAATTTAATTTAAAATTAAAAAAATAAAGGAAATTTAAAAAAAAGGGACATTTAATGACAAGTTACCACACAGAAGGGAAATGATCATCAACATGATACAATAGGGAAAGAGAAAAACATCAAGTTGTAAGGAAACAATAGATAATATAATATATAAAAATTTGTATATTTATATAATAGATCAAACTTATATTAATTGCAGCACAAAGTAAATAAAAGTCCCTGAAGAAGTTTGTAACAACAAACGAAACGTTGGACAAATAAGGAAAACACATGCCTTTTTATTAAAGAGGAAAAAATACGACCTTAGCCCAGGATGTACCAGAACATCAAAAATACAAAAAACTGATTTATATTATAATTCGTCATTAAATGCCTGAAATCCTTATTAAAAAATTCTTTGCCTTGATCAGTTTGGATATTTTTTGGAGCAGTCATCTTGTCTTTTATTATTTTTTCCATAGCTTTGGTTAAATCTAGAATTTTTCTTTTTAACAGATACCTCGATACCAGTTAATAGATATTTATGGACTTTATTAAGTTTTGCATAGAGGTTCATTTCAACCAAGTCTATCTCCCATGTATTGTCGATACCTCGTTGAATAAATCGTCTTTTTTTAAAGTTTTTTCGTGCTTGTCGGTGAATTTCATTAACAACTTGACTTTTACTCATTTCTGTTTTAATTTTTTGAACATTTTAAAAGTGCTTTGCGAATTTTGATATCAGTTTTTACTTTAATACGAATTTTGCGTGAAAACTCATAACATAATCTAAGTAAATCCACATCAATTTCTGGATCATAAGCACAATTTAACTCATATAATTGAATATCAATTTTATTCAATTCAATACACTTCGGTATGAAGTGTTTGTGATAAATATTCTCAATTTGTTTTTGCGCTATTGTATTCCAGCAGAGGAATGTTGATAAAAAGATACCCACTTGAATAATTGACCTCCATGTATTGCTTTCTATTTTAACATTGTGCCCCCTTTGACTAAGAACAAGGACACAAATGCCATTTTTTTATACTTAAATGTAATTCCTGTATTTTTTAAAGTTGGATGATGTAATGGACTTTCACTTGTTAGAAAATCATACTGATTCAATCTCAGTTGTATGTACTCTCTCTCATCAGATGAATTCATTCACCGCTATGAAATCCTATATACTTACGGTATGATTTTGAAACCATATCATTGGTTTCAAATGTTGTCCAGGTGAAAACCCACATTTTATCTTTAGTTTTAGGAAATAAAATATTCCATGCCATAAATTAATTGATAATCTTGATTTCGTTTTGGTAAAAGTGGAGGGAGACTCTCTCTTGCAGTAGTTTTGTGCCATTTTTAATTTATATATATATATGGATGTGTATAAATACTATATATATGTGTTTATATATATATACTATATGGAATCGTATGATATTTTTCTATAAGAAAGATTCTCACCCACTTGAAGATGTATAGTATTTAATTAGCGTTCCCGACAAAATGACTAAAGCAAGTGTCATATTAATCGATTTACAATACTGTAATGGAAATAATAAGAGTATATTTGCTAAAGAAGTAGCATTTACCAGTGGAAATTCTCTCGTACCTCATTATTTTGTACTTAAGCCGCCGTTTGATCGGAGAGAGTTAGACGAAGAGATTCAAGAGAGAAACACATTCTGTACTAATTTTATTCACGGCTATTTGGTCGGATGGAATAATAGAATAAATTAGTATTGGTGATATCCTAGCGCCTTTAAATCAGTTTGATTATGTTTTTGTTGTTGGAAAAGAAAAATAACAATATTGAAAAAAAATATAAAAAGTAATGTAATTAATGTAGATACGATAATATCTTTAAAAAAGTTAGATGACTATTATACCAATTGTCCTATTCTTAAAAGTATTAAATTTCGATGTGCTTTAAAAAATTTATATAAACTTTTTATTTTTATTTAAAAAAATTGGGAAAGAATAAAGGAAATTTGTAGAATAAATATATAAAATATTATTCAAACAGATTTATTATTCATTGTATTTATAATTTTTAGTTAGTAAAGATGTTTGTTCATTTTGTGCATCCTTTTACTATGCTTATAAGTGGTCCGACAGGATCTGGTAAAACAACATTTTTATTGAATTTAATTAATAACGCGGATTATTTAATTAGTAAGAAAATAAAAGGGATTATTTGGTGTTATGGAGAAGAATGCGCAAAACCAGTATTTAATCATATCGATAATATAGTATATCATAAAAGAATTTCGAAAAGCCTTGATAATGATTTTAATGAACCTATTCTTATTGTATTGGTTGATTTAATGATGGATGCATTCAAGAAAAGGGTCAGTGAATTATTTACCAAGATTCTCATCGCAGAAATTTTTCTGATATTTTGGTTACGCAAAACATTTTTCATAAAGCTTCTCATACAAGGGATATTTTTTTTTTTTTTTTTTTTTTGTTAGTATCATCATCGCCATTCCGGATCGAACGAACGACTATCCAATCCTATAAACGGGATTGGATAGATCTGCGATAGATTGCAGATCGCGACACCGACACCGCAACCGAAATGATTAATCAGCTACACAATCATGGTTCAGCTGATGTAAGTACAAGTTAGACAGAGTTTAAATATTTTATTAATTTAATTTTAATTATATCAGCATTTTCACACAGATCGATTAAATGATAGTTGTCATTATAGGTCTTGCATAACCGTCGTAACGGGTTATTATTGCTATAGTTATTTTTGTAATAATTTATGCAAAGAAACCGAAAATATCTAGAAGCGCGTCGAGGTACATTGATATTAATGCTAGACAATAAAGACGCCGAATCAATACAGTTATTAAGCAAATTGTGCATAAAACACACGTTCAACATTGTCCTTCTGCTTTTGAGGGTAGGAAGTTTTATCAAAGCAAGGCGACTTGTGTATGAGGGCAGCCTCAGGTTAGGACTCCGTGGCAGACCACGAAGACAAAAAAGTAAAAACTGTTTTTGTATAGATTCAATCTGGTTGGTATACACTTCATATTGCGGATCCCAAATTACAGAGCAGTATTCTAAAATAGGCCTTACTAAAGAGGTAAAAAGAAGTTTGGTTGTATAGGGGTCCTGAAACTCCTTCGACCATCTCTTAATAAAGCCTAAAGTTCTGTTGGCCTTATTACATGTAATATTAATATGCGCATTAAAAGTTAGTTTACTGTCCAGTAGCACGCCGAGATCATTAATGGAGGATACCCTTTCAATTGGGACAATATTAATTATGTAGTTTGTATTTACCACCTCCCTACGACAGAAGGTCATATGCTTACACTTTTTGACATTCAAGGACATTAAGTTGTTGGAACACCACTCAACGAACCGGTTAATGTCATCCTGCATAAAAACTTGACTCCGCACAGACTTGTAACTATAGATAAGTTTAACATCGTCAGCATACATTAGTACACGACAATATAGAATAACACTAGGCAGATCGTTTGTAAACAGTAAAAATAAAAGGGGACCAAGATGGCTACCCTGCGGCACACCAGAGTGAACTTCAATTTCTTTGGAGAGTACATTATTGAATAAGACACGTTGGGTACGTCCAGTAAGATACGAGTAAATCCATTTAAGATTGCCTTCGTAAAAGCCAATGTGTTTTAGTTTATTAAACAGAATTAAGTGGTTCACAGTATCGAACGCCTTGCTAAAGTCTGTGTAAATTACATCGGTTTGTTCACCGTTAATGAATGCGTCATTAACGAATGTAGCAAGTTCCAACAGGTTGGTTGTGGTAGATCTTTTTTTCAGGAACCCATGCTGATAATCAGAAACTATAGGTGATAATTGAGATGATAGAGTATCAGACAGCAGTTTTTCAAAAAGCTTTGGAATTGCACTTAATTTCGCAATGCCACGATAGTTAGAGATATCGGATTTATAGCCGGCTTTGAATAATGGAATAATAAAGGATTTTTTCCACAAGTTGGGGAAGTAGGATTGTTTGATGGAGGCATTGAATAGTTTAGTTAATGGATTATATAAACGTGATGCACAATTTTTTAATATACAATTCGGCACATCATCAGGGCCAGGATTGTGTTTATCGTCTAATGCTAGCATACATTTAAGAACATTGTCACGGTTAAGGAGATTAAAATAGATATTATTAGAATACACTGAGTTATAATAATTAATGTTATGCACATTTTTTGACACATACACAGACTGAAAAAAGTCGGAAAACATATTTGAGATTGTATTATCGTTACTGGACTCATTATTATTATACTTCATTGACGGTGGGTAAGAGCTAGATTTCTTTTTTAAATTAACAAAATCATAAAAGGATCTAGGATTAATTATTATATCATTTTTCACTTTTTGCATATAGTTCGTATAACTAAGTTTGTTAAAAGAGTTATACTTTGTGCGGGCCTTCATAAAATTCATATAGTCAGCAGACGAATTGGACTTTACATAGCGTTTGTAGAGTCTGTTTTTATTATTTTTTAAATATTTAAGTCTTTTGTTTGACCAGGGTGGTCCACACATATTTGAGATAGCGGTATAAGGCACGGTTTGAGAAAAAAGATCGAACAATTTATCATAAAACATAACAACCATCGATTCAAGATCTGTATTCGAAACTGCTGATGATCCATCAGGTATAAATGACCAATTTACGTTAGAAAGTAACTTATTTAGTTTAGTATAATTTGTTAATTTGAAATTATAGCGACAACATTTCGTTGAGTTTTTTTTTTTTAGAGCAGGTATGTAAATCCAATGACAATGATACTGTTGGATGAAATTTATCCTCTGGGTACACAATTGAGGGACACTGCTTAACAGAATAATTAGAAGTAACGTTAGAAAAAACCAAATCAAGTGTTCTGTTCAAAACGTTCTTAATATTATTTAGTTGAAACAAATTTAATTCAAATAATTCATTTAGTAATTCATTAGTCCATGTAACATTAGTTAGAGGAAGCATATATATATCATCTTCAGCTCTAATCCATGAGATTGAAGGTAAATTGAAATCGCTGAAGATAAAGACGACATCATCACGTTTTAATAAAGAGGTGATACTTTTTATGGCGCATACATGATTAGAATAATGAAGAACGGATACATTAGGTGGAATGTAGGAGCAAGAAACACATACAGTGATATTGAATAATTTAACAGCAACACATTTAAATTCGATATCATTGGTTAAACTTGTGTCAACCAAACTGGAACAGAGTGATGAAGACACAGCAATCAGAACACCTCCACCACGCCTATTCATCCGGTCACATCTGAAAACATTGTAATTCGGCCAAAAAATTTCTGAATTCAATACAGACGATGATAGCCAAGTTTCAGTAAAGATTATAATGTCATCATTAAATGAGTAGCTATTTAAGAATAATGTCGATAGTTTGGAATTTAATCCCCGAACGTTTTGATATGATATAGACAGAGACACCCAACTTAGTTTTTTGAATTTTGTTGGTTAGCAGAAGGCAAACGTACAACATCAGATAGTATACGCTTTTCTTTATATGTATATTCCCGTACAAATGTTTTGGCAGGCCAAAAGTTACTGTTGACTATTGTGTCAAAATGATCATCAGGTACAACTATCTTGAATGATGATTTCGAACGATTATATGAAAAGTTAAATTTATAGGAATTGATATCGATGTCAGCATTGAATTTCGATTTGATATAAAAATTAATGTCCTCGACCGTCGTGTCCGGAGCAAACCGTGAAACGAATATTGATTTTTTAGGGGGAACAATGACAAGATCCTTCGGTTTGATTGTGACAGAAGGAACGATAGTAGTTGACGATGTGGAAGGCTTTACAGCGTTTATGATATGGTATTGTCACTAGATTGTTTACCAGTCTTTTGCGCAGTGTTGTGAGTTTGAGTGATGTGAGTTTATATTTTGAACAAAAAAAGAGAGATACACAATAAGTAAACGGAATGTAACTGATTTATTAAACAACAAATACACAGACCACACAATGGTGTTGTTGTATAAAAAGTAAATCAAATTATAAAAAGAAAAAATTGTCTATTTTTGCCAAAGCACTTAAAATTGTTAAATTATTTTTTGAAAATAAACAAAGAATATTTAGCTTCGATAACACTCGATTATTTTTCAGAACACAAAAATCAAGTTAGATAATTATTAAGAATCACTTTTAAAAGTTTACAACTTTACACAACTTAACGACTCGACAGCTCAGCGAATAAATATATCACTTAATTCAAAGTATATTGTAGTTTTTTAAAATCCACGAGACACATTACAATTTCAACATATGGCAAGACAAATTCATCCTGAAAATTCTTCGGACCTTACGAAGATATATAAAGATGTGACAAGCAAATCTCACGGATATTTAGTAATTGATCTTACCCAGAATATAAATGATTTATTAAGATATAGAACAAATATTTTCAATACAGATTTCTCTTATTGCTTTTGCGATACAAGTGAAAATGTTCTTAAAAAAGAATCTAAAGCGACTGAAAACGCAAAAGCATATGTTGTACATATTAAAGAATAATAATAATAAGTTAAAAAAGGCTATTCTTAAAAACGTAGATGACGAACTAATTAAAACTTTGGTTGAAAATATTTTCAATACATAAATTGGAAATAAACTAAACTGAAATTCGGTGATTTAGAAAAATTAAAAAAGTATAAAAAGGACCTACGATTCATTTCCAAACCAAATACTTCATTAAAGTCGAAAAGAAAAGTACTTATTCAAAAAGAAGGAAATTTTTTACCTATTATTATTTCATCTTTGCTAAGTGGAATTATTGGAAAATTATTAAAGAATGAATTCTATTAAAAAATTGAACCAAGTAATATTAATGCATCCAAAAGCATATACTCTTATGCTTGAAGATAAGTATGCTTCCGAGTTTATCAATAAAAAACTATTACCAACATTTAATAATATATTTCTATCAGAATTCAATAAATAGATACGAATAAAACAAGAATTAAACAATTTCATTAAAAGGAAGGTAAAGTCTTATAATCCACGGCATCGGGATATTGAAAAAATTGATTTTAGTTTCATAGATGGAAATAAGATTGAAACTGAAATGGCGAAAGTTGAAGATAATAAAATATTTGATGCAGATGAGAGTTTGTCTGGTGATACATTTTTTACACCTGATAAACAGTTGGATAATTTTACTCAAGTAAAGTCAGCGAATTCATTAAAGAAACCGAAGAAACGTTTATTCGCAGATAAAATAAATTCTCCTCAAAGTCCTTACACACACAAAGGAAAAATAAAAAAAAAGTAGTAGAAATTACTAAAGAACCTAAAAAACACTTATACAATACGCGTTCAGTACAAAAAGGTGAAAACAGTTTAAAATGGGTTAATATATAATTATTATTATTATTACTGGGTATAATTATTATATACGTATAGATATGTAGAATAAACACTTAAACAAAAACAATAAAAAGATTATGATGTAACAATGAAATTGAAAAATTGCATTTATATAATTCAACCGCGTTGTGCTGGTGATAAATTAATGCAATGCTTACGCATTTTAACTTTTAAAAATCTGCACAGTTGAATTGAATTTAGAAACATAAAGTATTATCCTCTTGATCACTCAACTATTAAACATATTACAATTTTCTTTACTAATACTGAGTGGATAGAATATAAATTTAGAAGATCATCTACGTATACTAAAAAAATTCATAACATATAAATAAGCCGAGTAAAATATTGACAAGGAATGGATACAGTTTACACACAATGTTATAATAATCAGATTGGAGGAGGTTTAAATCATATAAGATTAATATATATATATATTTCACGAATAGCGCAACAAGGACGCGGACTTGGATCATTCTTTGCATCATTATTTCGAAATATTAAACCGCTATTTATTTCAAATTTACAAGCCTTAAAAAATCAAGCCAAAAAACTGGAGCAGCTATTATTAATGATTTTGGTCGTAAACCTCTTAGGGATATTTTAACAGAACAAACAAAATCAGCTCTAACTAACTTATCAGAAAAAGCTATTAATAAAATTACATCTCAATTTCAAAAAGGGGAAGGAAAAAATAATTATAGGAAAAAGCCTCGTATCAAAAAGAGAAAAAACCAGTTGATTAAAACACTTAAAGCGAAACGCAACACAAGAAAATTAATTCTATAAAACGTGTTAAAGATATATTTTTTAAAATTAATTACAATATGTCTTTTTATACGGAGTGTATGAAAAGCGAACTGGATTTATTTGAACCACATCCTGTAAAAAGCAGCATTCTTAATACCGAAGAAATCTCGTATAATCCAATTCAGTCATTAGATTCACCAAGCACAATTGAATTCCTCTGCTTAGGTAATGGTGACACATATCGTGATTTATCGAGTGCTTATATTAAATTAGTGGTTCAATTGAAAGCAAAAGTTAATTCTAATTGAGAGGATAGCTCATGTAGCGTAGTAAATAATATACTACTTAATAATACTTAAATAACGTTTTGGTTTCGCAAAGAGATAATAACTATCATTATAGATCCTATATACAAACTTTATTAAATTATGGTACTGATGCAATACGAACTCATCTTACTACTTCTGGCTGGTATCCAGATTATTATACAGGAGAGATTTTCCAAGATGGTAAAAAAAATTGGCTGAATTATTTCAAAAAAGCAGTATAGTAGAATTGGTTGGAAAGTTACATGGTGATATATTCAATCAACCAAAATTATTATTAAATTGAGAGTAATTTTAAATTTGGAAACGCCATCCTTTTACTTGCTTGAAAAAGGCGATAAACAATCATATCTAAAAATATTAGAAGCTCAATTATTTAGGAATCATGTAACCGTTAACCCTGGTGTACTACTTCTTGCACATCATAAAATTTTACAAAAAACCTGCACTTTATTCTTTCAATAGAGTTGAATTAAAACTTTTACTTTGTATCCTCGAAATCGGGCATTATCTTTAAACAATGTGCCAGCCATTAGAATTCGATTATAGTGGATTAACAATGAAATCAACAAGGGCTTATAATATACAGTTTAAGACTATTGGAATAAGACATTCTGACAGAGGACTTCATATAAATAAGCAATTGTTCGATAAAAACAGCTTCATATTAGCGTTTGATCTATCAACAGATCATTCAAAAACCGATTTTTGCGCAAATGTTTTAAAACAAAGTAGCATACGCATTAAAGGAAAATTTGTTCGAGAATTAGAAAAACTTGTCACCTGTATAGTTTACTGTGAATACGATTCTATGTTGGAAATTGACAAAAATAGAAATGTGAAAATAAGAAAAAAAAAAGTATGAATACAATACAAATTGAGCATGCATTAAAAAGCAATCCAGCAACAAGAAAGTATATTCAGGGAGTCTTTTCTTCAGATAAATTGCCCAATAAAGTTATCCATAGATCTGCTTTAATAGCAGCTAATACAGATCCATCTAATCGACCAGGAGAACTTTGGGTTACGTTCTATTTCTCTACAAATAAAAATGCTGAATATTTTGATTCTTATGGAGAAAAGCCTACAAAAAAAGAGTTTATAAATTTTTAAGAAGGAATTCTAAAGCGTATCAATATAATAAACAGTCATCACTCTTTGATTTATAGTTTATTTAAAAGCCAACACAAGTTATTAAAAACTTAATTAAAACAGTTCAGTAAAAGCGATCTTAATTTTAATGATAAAAAAATTGTATATCCATTTTTAGAAAGAATTCAACAAGAAATAAAATTAGAAATACTTTTTTTAATATTCAATTTCTGGATCTTGTTCTTTATTCATAAATCTTAAAATAAAAAAAATAAATAATATTCATAAATCTTAAATTTCGATTTATTCCTACCGCAGTACAGTACATAACGTAATTTATATTAGTTTCTTTTAATTTTTCGTAGGGATTTTTTGATGAGAAAAGTTGTCCCAGTCTTCCCGGTAAAAAAATACATAGAGAATTACCCTCACCATCATCAAGATGTAATGTAATTTTCTCACCAAACTGAGTATTTTCCCTTTACATCCTGTGATTTTGTAAATATAGCTGGGTTTTAAATTATCAATTTTTGTGTACCCTTGACCTAATTTGCTTCCAACTTTATTTAAAGTTTCTAACAAAGACTCTAAAATAAAATAAAAAATTATTAATGTTTTTCTTTTATTAATTTTTTATAATATTATTATAATAGACTTACCATTTTATAAATAAAAAATTATTGCTGACCCTATACGTTTGCTATGAAATTTTCATAAAAACTAACACTTGCTGAAAATCTGAAAGACTTAGGAAGCCTTTAAATTAAAAATTAGTTTTTTTATTTTTACATATACATTTATATATGTATGTATGTTTACATATAGATTTAAACACCTCGTATTTACAATAATATCTATATATTTCCATTCTCTAGTTGATAAAAGAAGGGCTCTAATTCTTTTAGTATTTCATTGAAATACTTCTCATCATTAAAAAACGTCAAAGGCAAATTTCCTTCAACCGGCGTTGAGGCAAGTAGAGGTTGACCACATTGAAACAAATCGAAATCACAGTCCAAGCTTGAGCAACTTGAAAAAATTAAAGGTGACCTTGGTGGTGCTCTGATGATGTTTTGATCATCATCATCATCATCATCAATAATTTCTATGCTGCAAAGAAATAGCATTAAAAAATTAATTTTTTTCATCGTTTTTAAAGTTATAATATTTGGCACTTACCATGTAGGCTCTGGAGATACTATCTCTACACTTAATGAACTCTGGGCCTGTTCATTATCCATTCCACCTTTGTTATTAAAATTTTAAAAAATCTGTGGTGGGCGTCTGTACGGAAAGACGTCGAACTTTCTCTGCTTCAAATTTATCTTCTGTTGTATCCAATTTTCGCTTCTTCTTTAATGCGAACATAGCTTTCAAAAATGTTTCTTTATTATTCATTCATTTTTTTTTTATTTTATTTAATTTTTTTATTTTAAAGTTAGTTCACTATAGTTTTTTATTAAATATACTTTTAACCAGTCACTTTTTCACTTAGTGCTTCATTATAATACTTCACTAATTTTGAAATAAAAATTAATTCACTGTAGGTTTTTCCTTCTTTTTGAAATGCTGTTTAACAACTAAATTTTGCTTCATCATATGCAAAAAGAAAGTTCTGCAGAGGAGCTGCATGCGGCGCTTAACATATTGCGTTAAGAATTTTATTTTGATCTAGTATGACGATCAATTTATGGTTTCAATATGTGTTTTTATTGTCTACCCTCCTAAGTACTTTTACCATAATTCCATTTAAAAGTTGATTGTATTGTATTCTCAATAAGTCAAGTCACAGCATGTTAGATAGGTAAGACATTGGATATAGCCAGTCCTTTGCTCAACATATTACCTAAAAATATTTTTATTACACTGATTATCTAATGCATTCGTTTTTCATGATCTTAGGTTTTTATTGCCTACCCTCCTAAGTACTTTCACCATAATTCCATTTAAAAGTTGATTGTATTGTATTTTCAATAAGTCAAGTCACAGCATGTTAGATAGGTAAGACATTTTTCATTATATTGCGAAATAGTGGTTTTTCCCCATTACATCATTATGTAAGGGTAAAATGACAAAAAAGTATTGTATTCTCAAAAGCCAAGCAATAGCTCAAAAAGGTTAGTGGCCATGTTAGATAGCTAAGACAATTTTTATAATATTATGAAATAGTGACTTTGTGTATGGTCAGCCCGGTGCTCAAACTATTACCTAACATTTTATAAATATTTTACTGCCCATTAGAATTTTACTTAAAAGAAGTTTTTTATCCCCATACGCATTTTAACCCTAATTCCTTTATATCGCATACTACTTAGAAAATTTTCAAAACCCAAAAATCATTAGGCTTTTAGAAAAATACACAGAGATCAACATGTTTTCTTTTTAGCTCATAGTAGTATATGTGCGCAAGTGCAGGCGGTTTCCTTCAATACATATGTTTGCTATCTTTTTTCCTTGTGTATGCTCTAAGCCTATTGTGTAATAGTTTTCATATCTTAATGGCTTTTTTTATTATCCACCCTTTTTTTTATTATTTTCACATTTTTTATTACCTGCCCTTATTTTGAGTAAATTCAACTTGAGTGATTTAAAATATTATTTTCGCCAGTCGGGACATTTTTCTATAAAATCTGTTATTTTCAAAAAATTGATTTTTTTTTTGTCCACAAAATTCAAGATTTTTCCTATAAAAACCACGATTTTTACCCACTTATTTCCTCCCCTATTTTACCCCCTTATTTTCCTAGTTCCTCTCTATCGCATACTACTCATAACAAATTTTTAGGGAAATTGGTTAAAAACTGTGGTGTTATGGCAAAACCATTAAACTCGTTGTTAAAGAAAGGTGCTACATTTAAATGGCACAAGGCAGAAGAAGAAGCATTCCAACACCTCAAATGTGCTACTACCTCTCAACCCACATTAACATTACTTGATGCAAACAAGTAGCACGAAGTTCTTACAGATGCCAGTGCTATTGAAAGTTAGCGATTGTCAATAGTATTGAACGATTGCGAATGTATTTGTTGGGAACAAAGTTTTGAATTGTAACTGCGCGATGGTGGTTAAGGTTGCAGGAGTTCAATTTTGAATTGGTACATCGATCAGGAGGTAAAATGACTCACGCAGATGGCTTAAGCAGAAGTCCAATATACCACCAGCTATGTCCTGACGGTAACGGAAGATGTTTTACTTGTTACATCGGAAGAAGGAGATTGGATTTATGAATTGCAAATGGAAGATGACAAATTGAAATTATTATCGTTTACATTCATCTATACATAAACATATGATTTTTTGGTACATTTTGGTATTTGGTATTTTTGGCGCCCAAGGTGGGGCATTCAAGCTTGGTATTGTCATCATGGCTGAAGTGGAAATTCTCATGAAACAACAACATGCTGCAAAGGCCAATGCAACCCGTATAAAGAACTTAGTAACGGCATCGTCGTATGTCTATAGCCGAACTGGAATACCGATTGGGTCTCATTGAGACATATTTTAAGTAGCTTTTGACCATACAAACAGATATAGAGGCTTAATATCCCAAAGATCAAGGCCGCGCCAACATAGAAGAACTGTGCATTACCGCAAAGGCGAAAATAATTGAATTATTGGGTAACAACTATAAACGTTCTAGCCTAGAGTCATCTATTGCAATATCATTTACGACATCAACGAGTAAATTGCCGGGCCTTGATTTACCTAAATTCGACGGGGAATACAAAACGTATAAAAATTTCATTTCATACTTTCAACAATTTCTAAACAAAGACCCATCTTTTTCAACTATTGAGAAATTCAATCATCTTACATGATGCCTCTCCGGCCAAGCATTGGATACGTTTATTTGAAATTACTATTGAGAATTACGAAAAAGCGTTAGCGCGTTTAGCACAACGATATCATAAACCAGCATTAATTTTTATGGAATTTATTGAAAACTTATGTGCTTTACAATCGGTTAACACATCATCAAGTATGCAATTAAGCAGTACGGTTGATGAATCTACAGCTATATACAGCTCGATCAAATCATTAGCTAATGAATCTGAAATTTGTCAAGCTCTCATTATTATAAACGGAAAGAAAGTCTTGATAATGATACATTGCTAACATGGGATCACTTTTGTAAACATTTAGAACGTCGATGCCAATTTTTAAAATCAACCGAATGTTACAACAATGAAAGGATACAACTAAATTGCAACAAAAATTTTGTTACCCAACAATCATTAGCTCAAGTACGCCGTAAAGTATGCCCATTGTGTAAAGAAATCGATCATTTGATATTCAGCTGTCCAAAATTTAGAGCAATGACTCATGAAGATAAATTTAACAATATTAAATAGCTCAATTTATGTATAAATTATTTGGCAGACGGGAATTTAGCTGCAAAATGTGCATCAAAAAACAGATGTAAAATTTGTAAAAAAGCACGTCATACATTGTTACATCGTCCAACAACTAATAACATACATGGTTTACAATTGTCTGATTTGCCAAGTACAGCACAACAGGTATCACAACCAACTCATGTTTCAGTCAATCAATTAATTCATCAGACCAGGTAATATTGGCAACTGCATTAATTCTAGTACGTGATTCACATGGTGAGTTTAAATTATGTCCTGCATTATTAGATTCGTGTTCACAAGTTAATCTTATGACGAAAAAATTAGCAAACATTTTAAACTTATCCAAACAAAAAACATCAGTTGAAATTGTAAGTGTAGTTGATACTGCAGCGAAAATCAAGTATGAAACAACAACATCAATAAGATCACGGTTTGATAATGATGAAATAGAGAGAAATTTTTACATAACTAATAAAGTATCGAGATACCAACCAGTCTCAGATATTGATATTTTAAACCGCCATATACCAGATAATATGGAATTGGCCGATGTATTATTTAATAAAACAAGTAAAATTGACATACTTCTTGATGCTGAAACATTCTTTGATATATTATTAAATGGAAAAATTAATCTTGGACCGGAACGACCTAAATTACAAAATACTAAATTCGGATGGATAGTTTTTAGTTATAACAGAATGTCTAGCACCAAAACGTTTTTGTCGTATTCTACAACATGCAGTGATGGCTCGAACCTAATCCATCAAGTAAAGTTATTATGATCTTTGGAAAAAACAACACCTTCAAACTCTACTAATAAACCGGAACACGAATTTTGCGAATTGGATTTCATCAATAATGTACAAAGATTACCTAATGGAAGGGTACAAGTTCGTTTACCGCTTAAGGAAGATGCTTCAGTGCTTGGTGTATCGTACAATAACGCTTTGAAACGTCTTTATTCATTAGAAAAATGTTTATCAAAAAATCCAGATTTAAAACAACAACATTAAAATTTTATTAAGGAACGGTTATTTTCCAGTGAAAACATTCATCTACGTTACCTACATTTGTTGGAAATTGTGTTTTTGAAATTCAACAATTAACATCAGATTGTACTTGGATGCATGTACCATCAAATGTCAATCCAGCCGATATAGTTTCACGAGTACTGTTGAATAATTAAGAGATTCTATTTGGTTTACTGGTCCTGATTACTTACAATTAGATTACCATTCTTGGCCAAAAAATAACGTTTCTATAGTCATGGAGGAAAACAGTCATATACAATCTACAATGGTAGCTCAACACAGGTCACAAGAAAATTATATATTTGATGCAATTGAGAGGTCTGGTTCATACAATAAAATAGTACGAGTCATGTGTTGGATTTTCAGATTTAGATACAAAAATAAATCACCAAAGTTAACTGTAGAAGAATTGAACCGTGCGCTTCATTGCATTGTTTACACGTTGCAACAACACTATTTTGCAGATAAATTTAAAATACTTTCAAGATCAAAATTACTGACTATTTCATTAAAGGTACTATGTCTATTTATTCATGTAACTGAATTGGTCCCTCTTATTCGTGTTGGAGGTCGATTAGAAAACGCCAATACAAACTACAATCAAAAACATCTATTGCTATTACCTAATAATTGTCATTTCACGGAAATGTTAATACGACATACTCATGTAATAAATTTTTATGCAGGCACAAAAAATAACGAATTTCAAACATTGATTATTGTACAATGAAATCTATAGACTTCCGATTTATTACACCACGGTAAAGTCAGCTAAAGGACATTTGTTTCGCACATTACAAAATGCAAACCTTACGTTTAAAGAATTAACTACAGCGTTAGCAGAAATCGAAGCTATTCTCAATTCTCGTCCAATGTCATCAGATAATAACGATTTTGAAGTATTAACTCATTGGTGGTCCATTAAATGCATTACCATAAAAAATACAATACATTAACCATATCAAATACTTGGACAGATGGAAACGTATCATGGCAGTTTTAGAACAGATGGTCAGAGGAATATTTACATGATTTATTGCAACGTCAACGATTCTACAAAAATGAACATAATTTGCAATTTAAACCATTGGTTTTGGTACACGAGGTTCCACCTCAAAAATGGGTTATTGTTTATAAAGCGTACTTGCATTAAAACATTCGTAATTTGTACATTTGAACTTTGGCATTTTACAACTCATACAATAAATCGATTAAAATCAACAATTATCGTTTACATTCATCTATACATAAACATTTGATTTTTTGGTACATTTTGGTATTTGAAATTTGGTACAGAGGCCGAACTGTCAACTTCATGTAGTAGGAAAGAAGGGGATGTTCAATAGAGGACTTGCTATCGCAGCTATTAAACATCGTGTAGGGGAGATCGGTATTAATCTTCGGAATTGATAGCTCTACACAAGACCAACTGAGGGCTAAATATTACCGAAGACATAAAATGTAATTCTAAAACTATGCAAATAAAACCTTGTTTACAATCCCCTTTCAAGCCTCTAATAAATATTTTTATTGCTTCGTCTCCAGCGTCTTAATAAGAAGCATTTTTTATATATATTATATATTTATATCAATGATAGATGGGAATAAATACTTTGATAATACTCCTGCACAGTATTGCTTCTCTGTACAAAAGTCGGTAATTGAAATTCTAAAGACCCCAAGTCCCTCTTGTCTACAAAAGACACTTTGAGATTGCTGTTACAGTAGTGTTCATAATAATAGCAGTGCTTATTTCACGAGCAGCCAGGATTACTCCCTGCGTATAACTTAAAAATGCCATAGTGAACGATGCACTACTACGCAATACTACATGATGTGATACTATGCAATACTATACTCGATGTTCACTCGTTTAGGGTTGGCAATCGAAATAATTGGAAATATATTGATGACTTAGACTTAAACTAATATCAAAGTTGCCTTAATTCTACTAATATATATATATATATCACGCTATTAATATAATGTTTATGTGACCTAGGGGGAGAGGAAAATGAGTGGGTAAAGACACAATCCTTTAGTACACAACGGCGACCCTTTAAATTTTTAGTTTTATTATTCATACCGGCTTCCATTACTTATGTGATATTTGTGAAATTTATGAAAACAGTTATTATTTGATATATAAGAGAAGTTTTATCGTAAAGAGTTACATTTTTAGGTATTTATTCAAAGTTACATTGAAATTTAAGGTCGGTAGCTACGTGGTTATCTGCTAACCACTTTAATGAGATCATTAAATTTTATATGGGCAACCATTTAAAAATCAATGTGGTTAAGGAGATAACCTTTTCAAACGCGATAACCTCGTCACTGTAAACGTAGTGTTAGGTAACTTAGGTTTACATTAGACAACTTAGGTACGAGAGTTGATTCGTCCTTTTTACCTTAGTTAATATTTGATTAGGCAGTGTAGATTTACACAGGCAAAGCAAAGGCGAGAGGTGATTCGTCCTTTCTAACATAGCTAAGGTTCACACAGATTTACACAGGCAAAGCATAGGCGAGAGATAATCCGTCCTCTCAAAAAGCACAGGCTTTGGAAATAATATTATATTAGGCTAATTTAGGTACGAGAGTTGATTCTTCCTCTCTATCTTATCAAAAATTACGCTAGGAACTACTACGAGAAGTTGAACCACCCTCTCTATTAGCTAGTATCACGCTAGGCAGAATAGGCACGAGAGTTGATATATCCTCTCTATCTTATTTAATATTTCGCTAGGCAACTAGGCACAACGATTTTTTTTTTATTGATTCATCAGCTAATATTATGCTAGGCAATACAGGCATGAGAGTTGATTTGTCCTCTCTACCTTAGTTAATATTTTGTTAGAGCATAGGGGAGAATTGATTCGACCTCTCCGAAATAATTGAGATTTACACAAGTAGTGTAAGCATAAGTAGCAAATTCATCGCACCTGTTGCAATTAAAATCACAGATAGTCCTCTCTGCACAAATTACAACTGAACTTTTTGCATAGGCATAAGTAACAAGTCATCGCACCCGTTGCGATTAGCCAAGACAAAGATAACGAGCTCAGGCACAGATAATATCTATTAAAACTCTCAAATTCATCGCACCTTTTGCAATTAGCTAAGACATAGATAATAAGCTAAGACATAGATACTATCGATTACACCTATTATTGTGCACAGAAAAAAGCGAACGTCGAAACTCTTTGTTATGTACAAATATTAAAATACAAAGAAAAAATTAAAAAAATATGTCACCTTTTTATTTTGAAAATATAAATTTTCTTTGAATTAAACTCTGGCTGGCTCTGGGTCTACCCCAGCACCATTCAGATTTAGAGTCATCTACTCCTTCACCAGTGTCTGTTGCTGATACTAATTTAAGTAAAATTTTCATTGGTACTTCCTCAAAGGATTTGGCTGTTATTCCTTCAAATAATCCTTCTTCTCCTACTCCGTCATCGATGATTGCTGATGTTTCTCCTGCTGTTAGTTGTAAGGCAAACGGGGTTAATAATTTGGATAATAATAATAGCGTCAAAGAATTCAAAACCTGATAAAAGTAGTATTGAAGCTGGTCGTGTTAACTTACGAAACCATTTATCGGCAAAAGATGATGATTTGGTTGTCGTACCTGCTCGCATAGCAGTCTTTATATCTCGTTTAGCTAAAAATACTACAATTAATAAAATAATGAATTATATTCATAGTACTATGTCTAATATTGACTCAACAAAAATAAGTATATATATATTTAATAATTCTCAGTCGCGCGACATTGCATCTTTTAAAATCTTGCGCTCTCATTCATTTTTTGAGCGAGTAATAAATAAGCAATTGTGGCCTTCAGGAACCTTTTTTAAAGAATTTGTTCCTCGTAGGAAGTCCAACGTACCTGTAAATCTTGATAATACTAATCTTTCGTCAAAAAACTAAGTAATAAACGTTACTTTACCGTGGTCTGTGGTCCGTGGTCTGAACACTAACTGCATGAAACTCTTATTAATTCCATTAACTGCGATTATCATATTGTAGTATTTACTGGGATTACCGCACACCGCTTTTTAGCTTACGTCAAGTTCTCTTCATGATGTAAATGATAATTATCATTTCTTTGATCCTTACTTAGATTCGATTTATAATATTAAGATTACTATATTGTGTAATTGGGAACAAGCCAGACTAGTTTTGGTTTTTGCCAACACATGCTATTTTGTAAATGTGTTGGCAACAATCTTTATATATAATTATATTTTATAATTTAATAATACATTTTTTTATTTTTTATTTTATTTTTTTACTCCTAATTAAACTTAGCACATAAGCTTATTGTATTATTGTATTTAGTTCATAAGTTTATAATTAGTTGGATTATAATCTAACTAACTAATTCTAATTCTAATTCTATATAATTCTAAACTAATTTTTTTTTTTTAAATAAATGAATGAATTTCTTGAATTGGTATTATCTCTAGTATTAAGGTTCAAAATGCCTGTTTATCTTTTTATTATTTTTTGGTAAAATTTTATTATTTGTTTATAAATTTATAAATTTTTTGTTTCTTTTTTTCTTCATTAATTTATATACTTAATTGTTTACTTATATTTGTATACATATATAGATGTTTTTGCTTCTGTTGCCCTGCTAATATTGTTGTTTTGTTACTGTTGCTTCTGCTGCGATTGCTGCTCATCTTGTTTTTTTTTTTATAATTAGAATTTATAATTACTATATACTGTTATGGTTTTATACTCTACATAGTTTAATTAATTTAAGATGTTTTTGCGGTTTTTTTTTCTCATAATTTTTATACAAAAAATTACAAAAATATTCTTTTGTATATATTAAGTTGCGGAATATTTTAATTGTAGCACTAAATGAAATAAAAAATTAAATCCTAGGAATCTTTCTACGATTTGGAAAGATGCAGACGAAATTCAAGGAAAATTACAAAGTTATAATAAGGAATACTTTGATAAGAGAATAAAAGTTCCTAAGGTATTGTAAGGCGCAAAGTCACTACATTTCGTTTTGCGCCACACATTCTGTTCTAACATACATATATTACAGAGTATCAAACATACCAATTATTTTCTGCTTTGATACAATTAAGAACTATTGTTGAATTT
Organism: Crataerina pallida; assembly: GCA_949710015.1. Taxonomy (NCBI): domain Eukaryota; kingdom Metazoa; phylum Arthropoda; class Insecta; order Diptera; family Hippoboscidae; genus Crataerina; species Crataerina pallida. Next base: position 7,717,788 of record OX453294.1, read on the forward strand.
CTTACTCCATTTTTTTATTTAAAACTAGAAACGTAAATGAAATCCCGTTATTTATTTTATTACTTAGTAAGCATATATGAATTCTTTCTTTTGTTGTTGCTACTTCTATTTAAAAAAACATAATACCGTTGATCGTTATATGAATATTAGTTAAATTTAATATGATTGTGAACCCTGCCTCATTATAAAAGGCAAAGCAAATTTTATGAAATTATGCAGTGTGGCTGGAGCCGTCAAGATAGCAAGGTGAGCAAAATGAATTCTTTTTAAAATAAAATAAACATAATGAATTAATCCATTGTTTTCTTTCTGAGTTATTTGGCTGCGAGCATAGCATTGGTCAGATTTCCGCACCTAGATATCCTGCAATATTTTTATATTGTATGCGCTTATGTCACGCCGTCGTCGCTACATCACCGCTCTCTCTGACCCCGCGCCTAGATATCCTGCAATATTAATATATTGTATGCGCCTAGGCCGCGCCATCGTCATTACAACACCGCTCTCTCTGTCTCCGTGCCTAGATATCCTGCAATATTTAAATTTGCAAGCGCCTAGGTAGCGCCATCGTTGTTACAACGTCGTAGTCTCTCAGTTCCCGCGCCTAGATATCCTGCAATATTATATTGCAAGCGCCTAGGTCGCGCCGCCGTTGGTGTCTCAATAACCATTGCCGTTCTTGTATCCTGTAACCACCACCGCTCTGTACGCTGTACCGCTTACTATTGCTCTGTATCCTGTACCATTCATCGATCAGCACCATACGTCACACTCGCACCGCTCATCGCTCAAGCACGCACCGCACGTCGCACTTGTACCGCTAATCGCTTTTGTACCTTGCACCGCACGTCACTCTTACTCTGTTCATTTCTCAGCACCGCACGTCGCTCTTGTACCGCTCACCGCTCTGTACCCTTCGCCTCACTTGCACCGCTCACACATCGATTGGCAGTAACGCCGTTCCCCGCACCACAAGCCGTCACCACGCTAAAACGTCAAATAAATGAAGACAAGTCTAAGGATTAGAGACAAATAACATCCCGTCTTTCAAATTTCTTTGTGAGGAACCTTGGACTCGCTGAGTTATACTCCAGCTACCTTCAAGAACTTCTTTACAGAATATAATGTAATAGACTATGATAATGGTAAATGGCAAAAGTGTTGCGTTTTGAGAGGTATTTATTAAAAGACCTTGAGGGTTTTCAGTTGTCACGTACACCTTATTGCCGAGTTTGGGCGGTCGGGAATATAAAACCCCGGCTCCCTGAACATAATGGATAGAGATCAGGGAGTAATCACGTAATTGCAGTGGTGGTAGTCGATAATAGTTTTAGTTTCACCATCACTCTCATCGTCGTATTGTATTCATTGTGAATGACAGAATTTCTCATATGACGTTTATTTTAGTATCCAAAGACAGAGAGTTGTATGGTTTTACGAGAGCACCTGCCGTTAAGGCTTAAACTTACGGCACCATACAGTGCGTAATATCAACAAAGACAATTAAAATATAAATTTTCTCATTTATATATTATTTTTGTGTAGAAAAAATATTTTATGTTGAAATATTTTGTAATTTACCCAGAAGCTAAGTATTACTTTGTGGTCTACACCACTGACTTTCTAAACATTTTTCTGTAAATCTAAATAAAAAATAGTAAAATATATAAATATTATAGATATGTAGATCGAAAGTAATGGATTTTTAATCACATGATAAAAAAATATTTCTATACATTCTTCCTAGAAATCTCAAATCTAATTTAATTCCTTCACAATTTAGTAATCTATTACTTACCTATTTTAATTTTATCTTCTCTTTTTATTTTCTTTTAATTTATCTATATGTATACTAATATTATAAAGAGGAAAGATTTGAATTTTTGTATTTTTGTATGTAACGAGTAAACTCAAAAACTACTGGACCGATTTCAAAAATATTTTCGCTATTAGAAAGCTACATTATCACTGAGTAACATAGGCTATATTTATTGGCAAAAATGTTGGGCATCCCTGGACTTTCCTACTAACCCAAGGTGTTAAAAAAATTAGTCATAAAATAAATATCTTTCATCGTATACGCTGCGGAAAGTATTGATGTTAAAACAAAAAAATGTTCTACAATATTATAGATCGTATCAATATCTACAAAAAAACTTTGCGAAAACATATATCCAACTATTGCACTTATGTCACTATAACCCCTTTTTATATCCACTATTGATAGTAATATTGCCTACATACAACATTGCACAGACATGTACACAAACAATTAAGAAATTAAGTATTGTATTTCATTATATTTAAATAGTAGGGAAATTTGACAACGGCATGTGTGGATACCACTTCAGATGCACCATTAGGTTCTGGAGAGGATTTTTGGCTAATACTGGATTTTCGGACAATTTTTTTATGAATTTGGAATAAAAGCAACATTTATATGGAATTTTAAGAACATATGTTATGGATCCCACTCCAGATGCACCACCGGATTCTGGAGAGGATTTTTGGCCAATACTGAATTTTTGGACCATTTTTTTAATGAGTTTGAAATAAAAGCAACATTTATTAAAAATTCTGAGAAAATATGCTAAGGGTCCCACTCCAGATGCACCACCAGGTTCTGGAGAGGATTTTCGGCTAATACTGGATTTTTTGACTATTTTTTAATGAATTTGGACTAAAAGCAACATTTATATGGAACACTAAAAACATATGTTATGGATCCCACTCCAGATGCATCACCAGGAAATTTGGTACACATGTGTTAGGTGTCTGCAGGCAGGTTGTAAGTAAAATCGAGCAATATCGGTTTCAAAAATTTCAGAACCTAGGGAAGGGCATAGGCAATGTTTCATCCCGCGAGATAACCGAATTCCACGCGGGTGAACCCGCGGACAACAGCTAGTATTATTATAAAACGATAGCTATTTTGCAATCGTACGAAAACGGTTGTTTGCACGATGCTACTTGACAGTTTATAAGTTTACGAAAATAGATAAGTACGATAATAGTTTGACGATGCTATCGCTTACGAAAATGAAAATTTAAAAATAACTATTGTATTACCATCACTATCGCTTACGTGATTACCCTCCTAGTACTCACCTGGAGCCGAATTGTAGGCTATAATTACGATTTTATTATATAGAAACAGGGTTATCGATATAAATATAATCTCTAGAAGAGAGAGAAAAGGATAGGCTGTGAACATTCGTTCGGTGGTAAAGTGATTGAAAACAATTGCTTGAAGAAAAATTAAGAAAATAAAAGAAATAAATGGTCCTACAATTCTTGATATATTAAAAATCTGTTGTTGAAGTAAATGTATCAATGTCTGAGACTTTTTTTTATATTGCCAGCTTGTGGAGGTTCCAGAAGCTCCAGAAACAGTACCCCAAAGTCATTAAAACACAGCATAACCTTTATTTTGAACTTTCGCAGAGTATATTATTCTGCACCATCAATTCAAAATTTTAATGTTTTTCATTATTAATTTACCAATTTCAATTAAAGTACAAATCCATTAACCTATTAGTAGTACTAAACTATTCTTTTTATTTAGATAAAAGATCAGAATAATCATGTACAGCTACTGTATGTAATGTATATGAAAATAAATAGCTCAGAAAACCAGGTTTTTTTAGTTTTTGCATAAAAGTTTATATTAGAAAACTAAGGTTAAGTTGTCAATCATACAAAAATAAAAGTACAAAGTATAAGTTTGATTTTAGTCTATATAATTAGCAAATATGGTAAAATGGCCGCTTTCGCGCATAATTTATATAGATTTTAATTTGTCAGATGAATAAATTTTAAATATAAATATTGAGAGTACTCAGTTTTTAAGCCAAGTACAACATTTTTATACCCTATGGTACAGATATGAAAAGGTACATTGCTTCTTTTCAGATATTTGTAACACCTAAACTTTAGCGATCCGATAAAAATCTCTATCTACCCATATATTTTTTTGTGATCAAGGTACAGGTCGCAATATTTCTTATTTTTCGATCAAATTTGACTCCTGAATGTGTTTTATCACTATCACTATTGAATAAGAAAGAGACCTGTCCACTTTCGGAATCCCTTAGCAAAACAATATTCTATTTTAAAATGATTTTTATACAATAAAAATTCGCAATTCTTAATATGTTTTGACAAAATTAGATGAAAACAAATGAAAATATTTTAATCGGTCAAGCTCGACCATCAAAAACCACTTGATATATTTTTCAATTTAGTTTTTTTCTTTGATAAATGAAAAATTTTCTATATTATTTTTTGTTTATATATGAATATAAAAAAAAATTAAATGTGAAGGGGTTCTAAAAATGGTCCGATCCTATTCATTTTCAATAGGGTTCTCCTTTAGGCTAACACATGTCTTTGTACCAAATTTCATCGAAATATCTCAAAAAAGGCGACCTTTAGCTTGTGCACAAATTTACTTGGATAGACGGACATGGCTAAATCGCTTCAGATTTTGATTCTGAATCGATTGGTATAAATGAAGGTGGGTATGGCAATTGCCATTTAGGAGTTATAAAAATCCGCACAAACTAAATATATTCTTTTCCACAAGTTGGTGCAGGGTATAAATAGTTAATTGGCTGAATTTGATTGAAATCGGTTCAGATTTTGATTCTGAATCGATTGGTATAAATGAAGGTGTTTATGGCAATTGCCGTTTAGGAGTTACAAAAATCCGCACAAACTAAATATATTCTTTTCCACAAGGTGGTGTAGGGTATAAATAGTTAATTGGCTTAATAAATAATTTGAATCTAATCGGACCATTTTTAGAACTCCTTTCCGTACTTCACGAAGTGACTTTCACAATGACAATGACTATCAACTTGGATTTAAACATACAACTAAAGTAATAAACTAATAAATTGTAGAACTGACAGTTACGTTTTCACTTGGTTTACCTAACATCAATTTAAGCATTTGTACTAAATTTCACTTCAGATCATTTACATGGGGTACTGAGAAGCTGGTAAAGTTGGAACATATGTAGTTGCAGTGACACATTTATTGCAATTGTGTTGTAAAGTTAGTCTTTGTTTTGTTGTATTACAGTGCATGGCAAAGCGTAATTCTTCTACCATTTCTGAACACAATGATTCATTTTCAACTTGTACATTTTTTTTAGAGTTGTAGCAAAACTCTAAAATACCCACTACCACAGCTAAAGTTAAACCACAAAGAAGTACCATAAAAACTCCACCTGAAATGATTTATTAATAGTCACAAATATATAGTATATTACACTTATTGTGTTTGCTAATTACCGATATTTTCTATACCCAAAGCATTCGCCTTAGATTCCTTGCTTTTATCATCCCGATTACAAACGTCACCCGTGTTTTTCCACCATTTGTCATATAGAAGATGTACAATTCCTTTTTCCTGAAGCTCTAGTATAGCCAATGACAAAGAATCTCGCCATTGCGAACCCTTGGGCGTTGCAATGCCATAGCCTTTAGAATCTAAAAGGAAACCGATTTGTGTAAGATTGCAGTTTCGATGGACTTCATAATCAAGCATGGTCGATTCCATGAAAAAAGCGTAATCTCCTTTAATAACTCGTTTAATGCCCTCTTCATAGGTTCTCACAAAAACTGATGATTTTCGATTCTCCATATAGTGCCACATTTTTTGATATATACCGATTTTGGAATCCTAAGATAAGACATTTTATATTATTTCTTATAACAATGTAAAATATTCAAACCCTGAAGAAAGTCATTGTTGACCCTCCTTCGAGAGAACCATATGATATATCTGTTTGTTCAGCTAAATCCGAAGCACTTTCAATAGGCGTTATCATACGCTCAACGGTTAAAAATGCGGCTAAATTTGCTGTATATGACGATATTATAATTAACGTAAAAAACCACCACATGCCGCCAACGATACGAGTTGAAGTAGCCTATATTAAAAAAAAATTATTTATATAATGTAATATATATAACTAGGTAATATATGTAATGAAGTATGCATAATAATAAGCATTATAATAATCTGTTTACATTTTGTAAAAGTGAAAATTAAAAATTTTGTGTGTAAAGGGTGGCAAAAGGTATATTAAATTTCTGCGAATGTTTGCAATTCCTGAACAACAAATTCCACACCCACATTTCTGAATCGATTGTAAATTTGTATGAATATAGAATATTTTGAGATATTCTTACGAAATTTTGGTACAAGGATACGTTTTTATCCAAACAGGAAGCTGATTGTTAATAGAATCCAATTCGCTTCAATCCAATCCGAATTCAAATATAAGCTCCTATTAAAAAGGAACTTTATCTTTATAGGGCAAAAATTGATAATTTTTTAAAATATGTTGCATAGTTAATTAGCTTAGTAATTGACTGACTGAATTGCAAATATGGAACCGGTGGGATCACTTTTGAAACCCCTTATCATATAAAGCTTTTCCTACATTGACGAGTTGTATAGCATTTTTAAAAATTTCTTAATAAGTTATAGACGCTTAGAAAATATCACAAACAATTATTGAGCAAGGCATACTTTAATATGGCCATATCAAAATACTAAAATATGATAGAGAAAAATATATGCCAACTACTAAAAATTCAACAAACACCTTCTACTCCACATCACCATCAAACATTGGGGTCTATAGAAAAGTGTTAAATGAATATATCTTGTCATTTACGGAAAATGACAATTTGGATGGACAAATGGATATCATCATATTTTGCTTATAATACAACACCACACGTAAGAAGCAGATACACAACTAATGAACTAGTATTTGGAAAATTTCCGAATTTTCCAACCTATATTATAAACACAATTTAGATAATTATTGTTACGAATTAAAAACCAGATAGAAATGTTCTCAACAAAAAGCAAAAGAATTTACAGAAACTCAAAAGTACAAAAGAATACTAAAAGGTAATAACAATAAAGGAAGCAATCCTTTAAACTTACGAGTGGGAGACTATGTACTATTAATAAATGACAATAAGAAACAAAATAGAAAAGTTCGGTTTGTGGGGATCAAAATAAATATACCCTCTTCCCTAAGGTAGAGGGTATAAAAACTAAAAACCTTATTTCGGCCCGTGCAAAGTAATCTCAAGAAATGTACTAAATTTCACTATTGTGTGAAATAAACAATTTACTAAAAAACATTTCATAACTGTTATGTATGTATAATTTTGTATAATTAAACTAAGCTACAGTGTATAATTAAACAATATGTAATTAACAATAACCATTAACAAAATAAGCACTTTTTGTTATACCGCCAATCGAAAGACACGTCATTTTGGCGACGAGTGGACTCACCCCTGTAGTGGAAAATGGTGGAGGAGAATAAAAGTGTCCATTCTGATCTGAAAAAAAGTTTTGGAAATTTTCACGGTAATATTGAGCCATTCGTCATAGATAAAGGTGATTTTAATCAATATGCTGACCGGCTCCAGCACATTTTTGTGTTGAATGATATTGGTGACTCAGTGAATGAGGAAAAGTAAAAAGTGTCAATTTTTATTTCATTTGCGGCTGCTGATTTGTATAAAATTGTAAGAATCTTAATCGCGCCAAAATCTGAGGGGGACTATACGTATGTAAAATTAATTGATTTATTGAAGCAATATTTTAAACCTACAGTAAATATCAGAGCCGAGCGCTTTAAATTTATGTCACGAAATCTTGTAGATGGCGAAAGTTTGCAAGACTTTATTGTTGAATTAAAATCATTAGCCGAAAATTGTAATTATGGTGAATTTTTGGATCAGGCATTGTGTGATAAATTTATTTGGGCTCAGAAATATCCAGATATTCAACGTAAATTGTTAAACGAGCCGTTAACTAAAACATTTGCAGAAATTTGTGAAACAGTGCTAACTATGGAAACCACTCAGAAAAATGTTCGTGAAATACAAGCCACTGTAGGAAGGCAAGGCGCTAATTACGATCAAAATTGGGTAGATCATAACAAAACCAGACATAGAAGTAAAAGCAGACAGAATGATCGTTGCGTTGCTTCAACATCACAAACAAGAAAAAATCATAGTCATGTTATATGCTATAAATGCAATCAAAAAAACCACTTTGCATATGAGTGGAAGCAGCATAAGGCAAATATTCCATAAAAACATGTATACCGCAATGAGAAGAAGCAGAAGGCACACAGAAATGTTAATGTAATAGACAATAATGTGGAGTTGTCTTATTTGACTTTAGGTACCATTAATATGGTTGGAAATATTTCTGAACCAGTAACAATTCTTGTTAAAGTGAATTCTACATTATTGAAAATGGAAGTTGATTCTGAAGCATGTTTTTCGTAAATTATTTAAAACAGTTAAAATGGAAGAATGTAAAAAAAAACTTTCTGTAATTACAAGTAATAATATTGTAATTGCTGGTGTGATTGATTCGACAGTATGTGATTTGTTCCAACAACAACAGATACACAACTAAAATTTAATTGTAATTAAATCCAATGTAGAATTCATACCGCTCATGGGCAGGAATTGGCTTAACGTTTTGTTTAAAGATTGGAAAAACACGTTTAATTCTGTAAGTAATTCGGTTGATATAAAAATTGAAAAAAAGCTAAATTCCCTTCGGTGTTCGATGGGGATTGTAGTCGTGTTATTAAAGAGTTTACCGCGAATATTGTTGTCGATTTTAATGCAACACCAATATTATACACCAAACAATATACTGTGCCATTTGGCTTACGTGTAAAAGTAAAAAAAGGATTGGAAAGATTAGTAGCTAGTGGTATTTTAAAGCCTGTTAGATATATTGAATGGGCTACTCCGATTGTAGTAGTAGAAAAAAAAGATGGTACGGTTAGAATTTGTATGGATTGTAAAGCTTCTATTAATAGGTATGTAAAGATGGATCATTATCCAATTCCTCGAGTGGATGAAATATTAGGTAGTTTTGAAGGGTGTTCTTATTTTTGCACTTTGGATTTAGCTGGCGCTTTTCAGCAAGTAGTCTTGTCTGAACATTCAAAAAAATATATAACCATTAACACAGATAAAGGTTTATTTCAATATACTCGATTACCTTTCGGAATTAAATGTGCACCAACTATATTTCAATCGTGTATAGATAGAATTTTGAAGGTTTTACAATACGTTAGGGGTTACATTGATGATATTATTATTGGCGGTAGATTTTGCGATTTAAATGTTAAAGTAAATTTAGATAAATGTAATTTTTTTGAATTTTCTGTTGAGTATTTAGGGCATGAAATTAACGCACAAGGCATACGTCCGAAAGCTGAAAAAATGAAAGCAATTAGTAATGCACCTTCACCAACGAATGTTACAACTTTAAAAGCTTATTTGGGATTGTTAAATTTTTATGGTAAATTTATACCGAATCTATCAGCTAGATTAGCTCCTTTGTATGATCTTTTAAAGGAAGGTAAGAAGTTTGTTTGGAATGATAAGTGTGAAAAAGTATTCCAAGATAGTAAAACTTGGTTGTACGATTATAATTTATTAATTCATTATTCATCTGATAAACCTTTAGGTATTGTGTGTGATATAGTTCATACGGTGTAGGCGGTGTTTTTTTCATATAGATAATGATGGAATAGAACGTCCGATAATGTTTGTCTCTAGTACGCTATATAAAGCGAAAAGGAATTATTCACAAATTGAGCTATTATTTTTAGTGTGAAACGATTTCACAAATATATTTATGGACGTAAGTTTTCGATTTATAGTGATCACCGACCTCTTGAAACGATATTTGGTTACAAAAAGAACAACGTTATTGCTTCTGTTAGATTACAAAGATGGGCAATTACTTTATTACAATATGATTACAATATTGTGTGTCGTAGAGGTAGTCTCATGGGTAATGCATTATCACGTTTACCTTCTAGTGAATGTACTGATGTAGAGAATTACATGATAAATTTCTTTAATATTACAGGTGATTTACCATTAAATGCTAAATCGATAGCTGCCGAAACCTCTAAAGATGAGATTTTAAATAAAGTAATTACGTATGTACAGTCAGGGTGGTCAAATGTATTCGACAATGATACCATACAAAAGTTTTATAGGCGATTTGAATTATCAGTTTCGGGTGAAGGTTGTTTAGTTATAGAACATAAAATAGTAATACCAAGTTCTTTTAAAGGTCTAATACTTGAATTGTTACATGAAGATCATATTGGAATGGTACGTATGAAAGAATTAGCTAGAGGAATGCTTTGGTGGTTAAATTTAGATAGAGATATTGAACTGTTTATTAAAACTTGTAAACCTTGTCAGCAGGAGTATTTGAAACCAGGACCTGTATCTTTAACACCTTGGCCGAAAACATCTTATTCATTTGAAAGAATCCACATTAATTTTTTGCATTTTGAAGGTAACACTATTTTCATTTTGGTAGATACGTATTCTAAATGGGTAGATGCTTTTGTAATGAGAAAAACAACAGCGTTAGATGTGATATCAATATTTCGAAAAGTTTTTTGTATATTTGGCTTACCAAAAGAAATAGTTAGTGACAATGGTCCGCCATTTTCATCGATTTTAATTCAGAAATATTGTCAAGTAAATGATATAATATTAACAAAATTACCACCATACAATCCACAATCGAATGGCAGCGCTGTAAGGGCCGTTCAAACTTAAAAATCAAGTTTAAATAAATACCTTCTTGATACAAAAATTAGGAGTTTATCTATCCAAGATTAAGTGGAAATTTTTTGTTTAAATATCGCAATGTACCGTGTAGTGTACGCCTGCAAGTTTTATTTTTAGTTATACACCAAAAACTTTGTTAAATGTAATTCAACCTGATAATATCGTAAATAATCAACAGCAACATCAATCACAACATGCAAATCAAAATAAGATACGGAAAAACGTTAAACAAGTTTGAAAGAAAAATGAAGCAGTTAAAAAGCGAAATTATAAATTTATTAAGAGTCAAGATGTTTGGTACCGATCTGTTTATGATAATTTTGTTAGTTGGATTCCAGCAGTTATACATTCACAAATTTCAAGTACTGTATATTTAATTAAATTGAATGGAACATTACGAAAAGCGCATGGTCGTCAGTTAAAACCCAGAGTATCAAAACTGTTTCATTCAACCCTAATAAAGTTATTATAAACTCTGATAATACTAAAGATATTGTTTTAGAAAAAAAAAATATAAAAATAAGAGGGAAAGAGATAGATAGAAATTGTGATATTGCGATTGAAAAAGAAGAACTAAGTGAAGATACTAGCGAAGGAAAGGAAAATATTCCTATAGCTTTAAGTAAAGCAAGAAGAAATGTAAAGAAACCGGATAGGCTCAAATATCATTAACATTACAAAATTTTATTATGTATTATGTTGTAAACTTAAGGAAGGAGGAGTGTTATGTATGTATAATTTTCTATAATTAAACTAAGCTATAGTTTGTAATTAAACAATATGTAATTAACAATAAGCATTAATAAAATAAGCACTTTTTGTTATAACGCCAATCGAAAGACGTGTTAATAACAATCAATTAAAAGCAATTAATATAAAAAACAAGATAGAGAAGTTCGGTTAAGACCGAAGCTTAAATACCCTCCACCTTTTATAATTCTCTAAAAAATAAGTTCCTATTGCCATATATATTGTAAAGAAGTCTGAAAGGTGCCGGGGTAAGCCCAGAGCCAGTCAGAGTTCAATCCAAAGACTAATGTTTTAGAAAGTAAACTAAATTCAATTTCTTTATTTGTACCTTCTCTTAATTACATTGCTGATAATGAATTACTTTGGTAATAGGTATTATTGATACCTTGATTTAATTTTAGATTCTTTTCTCTTAACCTTTTTCTTTTTGGCGAATATCACAGTTGTAATGGGTATTCGTAGGTCTGCAGATACTGCTCGAGAGAAAAATCATCTATTCTCACCTATGTTAATAACTACGCTCAAAATTGTTAAAGGCGGAGGATGTTTATCGACTCTCGCTTTAACACTATACTTATGTTATTATGCCTTTGCGCAACTAATTGAGAGGATGTTTATCTACTCTCCCCTATGCAAATGACTGTGTTTTGAAAAGAGAAAAATGTTAAATGATAGAGGATTGTTATCAACTTTTACCTTTTAACGCGATACCTGTCTTATATTTATTTGTTTTATAATACCTATGTTCGAGAGGATGCTATCGACTCTCGCCTATGCAAATGACTGCGTTTCAGTACAGAAAGAAAGAATGTTAAAAGGTAGAGGAATATTATCAACTCGCACCTTTAACACAATACCTGTCTTATAATTACTTATTTTATAATACCTATGTTCGAGAGGATGGTATCAAGTCTCGCCTAAATTGATCACCTAACTAATGAAATGCTTACCTAACACTAGCTACTTTGCTATGCGGTGATCGCCTTTTTATAGGCCAGTGGCTGAGCTTTTGCATTATTTGTCAGAGCTTTTCGTTATACTATTACAACTGAGTTAGTGCCATATGTTATTCAATAAAACAGGGTCATATTCTACAGCTGGTCTTGTGGCTATCTTACAGAGTAACTTAGGAAAATATAATAACAAATAAATTTACAAAAATATGTATTACGAATTCAATTATAAATGTTAAAAAAAAAAAAAATTAAATGTACATGATGGTAATATAATAAGAAAATTCAGAGTAAAAATATTATAAATTCAAGAAGAGATTAATTATACAATTGTAAATATAAATTCAAGAAAGGAGAGGGAACATACAACATTCAAAGAGACATTTGTTATTGGTTTTTAAATTCAAAAGAGAGTTGCAGCAGAAATATGTGTGATGGAAATTTTATCCCTCCTAAAATTTATTCATCACAATATGTATATGACTATTTCATGTACTTACGCAAATAGTGTTTTTTTTTTTTTAAATTATAGGCGTTCGCGTTATTTAATCACGCTCATTTTTGGCACAGTGTTGGATAACGCTACCGCTGTGTATCAAATTTCAACTTGATAGGCATAGAATTGTGCGATATATAATTTTTTAAAGATAAAATTTTTTCGAGGTATGTTGAGATTTTCGTTTATTGTGCGCGTGTCTCTTAACCAATTTTGCCCAATTTCAATAGGGAACAGAGAAATTAAAGTATGAATACGTGTGCCAAGTTTCAATTAGATATCTCAAAAAGTACGACCGTGAGAGTGCCAACAACAAAGGGACGAACATGTCCCAAACGATTTCTCTTTTCATGCTGATTAAGAATATATATGGTTTGTGGGGTCTTCAAGGCTTCTTTCGATGTGTTGTAAACGGATGATCAAAACGAATATACCCTCTTCCCTAAGGTGGAGGATATAACAAGTGGTCGGTCAAGCCCGACCATTAAATATCCTACATTGTTTGATACATTATTCAATTTAATTTCTTTCTTTGATAAATGAAAAATTTTATTTTTTATACTACTCCTAATTTTTTTTTTTAATAAAAAAAATGTATATCCTGCTTTTTCTTTATCTATTTGTATTTTTAAAAATTTCAAAATAATATATATGTCAGAATTTTTTTATTATTTGTTTGTTTATGAGATTAAAAAAAAAAATTTTATATGGGGAGGGTTTCTAAAAATGGTCCGATCCTATCCATTTTCAAAAGGGTTTTTCCTTGGGTCAATACATATCGATGTACCAAATTTCATTGAAATATCTAATAAAATAATAGGACCTCATATGGGAAGAGGTTCTAAAAATGATCCAATCCGGTCCATTTTTAAAAGGGTTCCCCTTTGAGCCAATACATGACCTTATACAAAATTTTATCGAAATATCTCAAAAAAGGCGACCTGTAGCTTGTACAGAATTTTACATGGAGGGATGGACAGGGTTAATTCGATTCAGAATCAAAATCTGATCTCTACATAACTGAAGGTGTGGCATTAGCCGCGCAAGCTGAATATACCCTTTTCCACAGGGTATAATAAGTAGAGAAACAAAATTCGGTTTTGGCAGAATCTTAACCCTTCACCTATAAGCACCGAAGAAATCAAGAACTAATGAGGCTTTTTATTTTCGTTTCACAAATGAAATTTAAAATTTTGTATTTATATCTACAATATTTTAGTTTTAAAAGAAACACACAAATATAATTATGTTTAGAAAATAATTGTATATCCCCTACGTTGCCTATGCCTTTCCCTAGGTTCTGAAATTTTTGAAATCGATATTGCGCGATTTTACTTACAACCTGCCTGCAGACACCTAACTAATGTGTACCAAATTTCCTGGTGGTGCATCTGGAGTGGGATCCATAACATATGTTCTTAGAATTCCGTATAAATGTTGCTTTTATTCCAAATTCATTAAGAAATGTTCCGTAAATCCAGGCCAAAATCATTTCCAGAACCCGGTGGTTTATTAAAAAAATGGTCCGAAAATCCAGTATTGGCCAAAAATCTCTCCAAAAACTGGTGGTGTATCTGGAGTGGGGCCCTTAGCATATTTTCTCAGAATTCCTTATTCCAAATTCATTAAAAAAATTGTCCAAAAATACATTATTTTCCAAAAATCCTCTCCAGAACCTAGTGATGCACCTGGAATGGTATCCACACGTGCCTACTATTTAAATATTGTGAAATACTTATTGTGAATACTTAATTTCTTAATTGTCTGTGTACATGTGTAAGCAAAGTTTGTTTGGCAATATTACTATCAATGGTGGATATAAAAAGGGGTTATAGTGACATAAGTACAATAGTTGGGCATATGTTTTCGCGAAGTTTTTTTTTGTAGATATTGATATGTTCTATAATATTGTTGAAATTTTTTTGTTTTAACATCAATACTTTCCGCAGCGTATACGATGAAAGATATTTTATGACTAATTTTTTTACACCTTGGGCTAGTAATAGTAGGAATGTCGTGGAATCCCCAACATTTTTTGCCAATAAATATAGCCTATGTTACTCAGTGATAATGTAGCTTTCTAATAGCGAAAATATTTTTGAAATCGGTCCAATAGTTTTTGAGTTTACTCGTTACATATAAAAATACAAATCCTTCCTCTTTATAATATAAGTATAGAACTATAGATATACGAGTATATGTAGTAAATTAAACATTTACTCTTGGTTTAGTTCAATAGTTTATTTTGAATAGTTTATTTTTAATAGCTTATTTAATTTTTTTTTTTATTATAATTTCATAGCTTTATACATATATGTGGGTAAAACAATTACAACTTTTTTATTCTGCACCTTCTGTTCTGTTCTTCAATTGAACTGTTTTCATTTCCTATTTTGTTTAACAAGTACTATTTGTGTAATATTGTCGTCTTGTTCTAAGTCCGTCCTTTTGCGCACTATATATCATATATAATAAGTGATATATGTATATATATAAGAAGTGATGGATATGTAGTGGTTGTATATTTTGGTAATATACTTTTGTGTTAGGCAACGAACATAAAAATCTTTCTGTTTGGAGCCGGTCAAGTTCGATTTTGACAACATTAGGGTCAAAAAGTTGTTTTGGAGGGGTGAAACGTCAAATTATGAACAATCCTGATGTACTTGTAGCACGACTGCAAGCTACATACAGTCTCGTTGCACCTTTAACGAGTCCATCGGCAGTTGCAATACTTACTGTAAGCAAATATATATCCAATGCCTTTAACGTAAGTTCTGTGGGAAGTCCTTGAGTCTCCGACGTTTTAAAATTCGTAATTGTTCTTAAAATTGTCCGTTTTTGTTTTTCACTTAGAGAGTCAGCCTTATAAACGTCATAACTTCTAGAAATATACGCTTCCGTTGAAATCTGTGCTAAACGCTGCATATTATATGAGTCAGCTTCCTTATTAAATCAAAATAAATGTATAACATCCTAAGGGACATCTGAATGTAAATTGACTGTCCTTGATATCATTAAATCTATATCTTCAGGATTCATTTGTCCAACTGCCATGTTATTTAATGCAATTTCAAAAGTATTGTCGCCACTTTGTCGCATTATTTCGTCTAATTCATAGAAGTCGAACATATCCCAAAGGGATCATTTGGATTTGGATTGAAGTTCGAACTTTCACCTACAGATGGAAGTTGTTTTAAATCATCGAAGACAATAATTGGAATACAACCAAAAGACTCTGTAGTTTCAAATATTCGTTTTAGTCTTGAGTCCAGGAAACCTAACACTTTAGAACTAACCATAGACACTTCATCTATAATAATAAGTTTAACTTCAATCAGTCTAGTAATTAAGGAATTATTTGTATCGCTACTTAAGGGACGAATTTCTCCGGACGACTGATTTACAGGCAAAGAGAAAAGGAAGTGAAGAGTATATCCTCCAATTCCGAATGCTGCTTTACCCGTTAGTGCACTTAGGGGGATGTGGATTGGATCCAGGAAACGAATGGAATCGTTGCGTTATTGCGTGATATATTGTTTGTATAAAGCGACTTTTGTGCTACCTCCCACAAATTCATATAGCACTTCTTTTCTATATATCATATACAGTACATGTTGGAAATATACCGTTGCTTTTTATTCAGAGACCTTACGGATGTTGTACAGCTGTTAGCTCTTTCACCACCAATGTTTTGGCAACTTTGCCGACTCAGGACCGCCGGTCTTTTTTGAAGTTGGAAATCAAGAAAGAGAGAATTGATTCTAAGGTGATCATTCGAAGAGTGTGGTTCGTGACATCAAATTTGGTTTGTAATAAGAAAAATATATTCGGTCAAATGAAATTCATTTAATAAATAACTTAAGCCCATGTAATTAGAAATTCGTTTTGCCAATGTAAAAATAAAATAATATAAATAATTTTACGTGCATTAAGAAAATATAAGAAAGCTTTTTGACACATTTTCTGGTGTTCAATTAAAGATAATTCTTGTGCGATTTATACACACCCAAAAGTACAGTTTTCCAACCAACACGCATAACGAAGAGTAGAAAATTTTTATTAAGTAGAAAAACCAAAAATTAAACTAAAGAAATTAAAATTAACTTAGTAGAAAATTTGCTGTTAAACCCTGGTACCGACGGTATACCCCGGCACGTCCAGCAAATTAATATTATAATGTTAACAAATCCTCTAATGGAGGAAGTTTTATTTAACGGACACCTTCACTCTGATCGTCATTTTCTTCTTCGTTTATTATTATTAAGTATATTCTTCTCTCAAATAAAAATAAATTTTAAAAAATGTCTGGCACAGCCAGAGCTTTGCTTTCTTTATGTATTAACTGCGTTGCAGCAATGTTGTCTTGTCGGGTTCGTTCCTTTTTAAAATTGCTGTCGTTATTGTTGTGAATTTCCTCTAAAGCGTTTTCCAATTCGTTTACGGAAAATTTTTCGAAAAAACTCTATTTATGTGAAAGATAAATTAATTTTTAATTTTCCTTTTTTTGTTAGTAAGACTAATCAGACCTTTTTACGATTATATATGTATTAATTAAATGGCTATGAAACAGGTCAAATTTTTGTTTTGTTTTATTTATTCAAAACATTACCTTCTCCAACGTTTCGCCACACTCTTGTGGCTTCTTCAGGGAGATATCCTTTTTTTCTGTAATCACACATACATGTGTACACAACAATAAACTTGTTTAGTTACAGTTCAAAAACTTATATCTACTTACAAAAAGTTATTTTATTGATTTTTATTACACTTTAAATATCGAGACCTCGATTGCTTTTCTTCTACTTTAAAAAATTTTTTTTTTATATTATGTTTGTTCCACGAATTATATGAATCTACTAAATAGCTATGCTGTATACAAATTTCGTTTGGTCCACGTCCTTTCTGTTTACTGTGTTCTTAATATATTTTTGAATATATAAGCTTTCTAATGTAAGCCTCACATTTTTATTTCTCTCCCTGTCTAGAATTTTAATATTGTTTAAGTTTGGCTTATGTCCCGTTTCCTTTATGTGTTGTGCTAGAGCTGCGCTTATGTCTTTATCATGTTCAGAGATCCTCGTGTGAAAAGGAATATATAGGAACAACAAAGAGAGCGTTTGAAACGAGGAGGGCAGTCTGTTAGCCGACCACGCGATTTCTTACTCATCAATTAAAGGTATAACTGTTAATATGAGTACTAAATTCCAATTTCAAAACTCCATTTTTGTGGCGGATAAATTAGTTTTTTTTTTACTGTGGGTGTATCTATTAACCGACCACGCCCGTTTTAAACATATTGGTGGATGGGATAACTGAAAATACATATACCAAATTTAAAAGTCATAATTTGTGGTATATGTAAAAATATAAATGATGTATTAACTTAAAAAGTAACGCAAGAGCAACGGCAATAACAACAGAAATATTCGCAGCAACTCAGGACCAGGTTCATTCTTATATTATTTATAAAAACTTATATAAATTAAGAATAGCATATTAATTAAATAATATTATTATAATAATACAAAAGTAATAAGTAATAAGTTTAAAATATAAAACAGAATGAACATACAACAAGTTCAACAATAATAATCATTATAAGCTTGTGAAGTATCTTTTTTCTGGGCGTAGGGTAAGTCGGCACCACGGTTCAGTAACACTAGTAAAACTTAACACTTATTATTTATTTTTCTTATATTTCTTTTTACATTACGTAAGTTATTTTTAGAGCTAACTAATTTCACTTTGCTTATGTCTAAATTATATAATTTCCGCGCCGGTTAACAGACTGCACTTCTTAATCACTCGATTTCGACTACAGCACACTATGAATTCCGGAACACAATTGACTGAACACTATCAGCTCCTGACTAAGACTCCTTTACAAGTCGGCCGCTCGGTACAACCCCTTATTTCACCACTCGTTCTCACTCTCTCATATATATGTTGGCGGCCCTGAATCGGCAGAGTTGCACGTAGTGATGAAAGAGTTAATAGTTGAGAAAAATGTGTGGCATTTTTCTTCCTTACAACTTAAGAGAAGTGCAGTAGGTATGAATAGTTTGGCAACTATTGATTTAAAACAATTTTTTTTTTTTGATAGAAAAGATGGAATCTACCGTGGTATCAAATAAATTGGAATAATCATTAAATAATATACATAAAACCCAAAAGGAATTGAAAAGCTCATAGTTGGTGCGGTTTTGAGGCAGCTATAATGGCACAATATGCCTTGAGATTCTGATAGGTAGCCATACTGAATATTTCTGTGTGGGCCTAACAAGTGACGTAAATAGACGTTCAGGGTCATTAAATTCTTTGCACCAACGTTTGATGAAACCTAATAAGGACCTGACTTTATTGACAGAAGCTACAATATGATCGTTAAATTTAAGTTTAAGATCAAATATGACATCCAAGTCATTAAAACTAGACACATTTTCAAAGACATGATTATTAAAAGAATAAAATGAATACAGATTGTTTATCCATTCAAAAGACATTTTTTTGCACTTTTTAAGATTCAAACACATACCATTTATTTCACACCAAGATACCAAGTTCGTGAAGTCCAATTGTAATAAACTAATATCGTACAAAGAGTTTAAAGAGTGGAAGAGTTTAACGTCATCGGCAAATATTAAAATTTGTGAATATTGATTACATGACGAAAGGTCATTTAAAAAAAGAATAAATAATAAAGGTCTCAAGTAGCTACCCTGAGGGAACGGAAATTAGACAAGAAGAATCTAATCAACACTTGTTAAGTACCACCCGTCAAATAGCTACGAAACAAAGAGATCATATTTTCAGAAAATCCAATGCGTTGCAGTTTAAATAGGAAAAGATCATGGTGGATTTTATCAAATGTTTTCGAGAAATCTGTATTAATGACATCAATTTGTGTATGAGGAAAAAAGCATTAAAAACGTAATTACAAAACTCTAACAAGTTAGTTGATGTTGATTTACCTCGGCAAAAGCTGACTATGAAAAATAATTGACGATATAGATGGCGTCAGTCTTTGGGTAATCAGAAGTTCAAATAATTTAGGCAACACACCAAGTTTGGCAATACGTCTAAAATTCACTATAGAGTTTCTATAACCATTTTTATAGATTGGACCAATAAAACTATTTTTCCAAATAGAAGGAAAGTACCCTGTTTTTGGGCAGTTGTTAAAGATTTTGGTTACCGGACATAATAAATCAGCACTACAGCGGAAAATAGCAGAAGGAACACCATTAGGACCCGGATTTTTACACGTTTTAAGATCGGATAGGGCTGTAAAAACTTCATTTTCAGAGACACCGATGGACCGATGTCGAACGAACTAATTGGATCAATATAATTAACAATAGATGAGGAATATAATTTTCAAAATGGTCAGCAAAAAGGTCAGATGTTTCTGATATATTCGATGATTCTAAATTATCGTAAAACATGATCAAGGGAAATCCCGTTACGTTTCGAGTTAACAAATCTATAGTGATTTAGGATCAAGAAGCAGCTAACATCTCATGCAGTAAATATATTTAGCATAACAGTTATTTTTTAAAGCATTAAATTCGCGGTTACAGTTGGAATAAACAATATAGTCCTTACTACTACTCTACTCTTTTTATTCCTTATTATTCGTATATGACTGTTGAACCATATCGGACAAATAGTTTTAGATGCACAAGTTTTAGGTATAACGAATAGCAAAAAAGCGCTATAAATAGCTTTCAAAGAGTCATCTATATCATAATAGTTCAGATTCCAAGCGTTATAGCCTATTGCCATATTTATGTATATGACTATTCCATGTACTTACGCAAATAGTGTTTTTTTTTTAATTATAGGCGTTTGCGTTATTCAATCACGCTCATTTTTGGCACAGTGTTGGATAAGGCTACCACTTTATATGTGTACCAAATTTCAACTTGATAGGCATAGTATTGTGCGATAAATAATTTTTTAAAGATACAATTTTTTTGAGGTATGTTGAGATTTTCGTTTATTGTGTCTTTTAACCGATTTTGCCCAATTTCAATACCGAATAGCAAAATTAAACTAAGAATAAGTGTGCTAAGTTTTAATTTGATATCTTAAAAATTACGATCGTGAGAGTGCCAACAACAGACGGACATGTCTCAAGCTATTTCTCTTTTCATGCTGATTAAGAATATATATAGTTTGTGGGTTTTCCGAGGCTTCCTTCGATGTGTTGTAAACGGATGATCAAAATGAGTATACCCTTCTCTACGATGGAGACGAAGAAAGCTCCGTCTCCATGAAAAGAAGGTTAATGGTTCCGTCGAACCATTCAAGCATTGTTGGAGAACGCCACCAATTGCAATGTTTGAAGCGTCTACGGGTAAAGACAATTTTGCTTCACTATTGATATGATTCAACAGAACCTTTGAGGCAAAATTGTCTTTAACACGATCAAACGATTTGACGGATTCATCATCCCAAATTAAAGCTTTGTCTTTAGTTTTAAAAGCCTTATAATTATAGCATGTATCGGACATGTTAGCTCTGCCAATTTTGGAATGTTTCGATGATAATAATTGATCTTTCCAACAAATTTTTGATTTCGTTCGACGGACGTAGGACGTTCAAAATCTTTTATGGCAGATACTTTGTCTTCAGAAGGTCGAATGCCATCTTTTGAAATATTGTGTCCTTAAAAGTCAATAGATGTAGTGCCGAAAGCACATTTAGATGGTTTAATTATTCCTCAAGTCGATCAAAAACGATTTCTAAAAGTTTTAAATGGTCAGATTCCGATTCACTTGCAATTAAAACATCGTCAATGTATACAAAAGTAATATCTAAACCACTAAATACTTCATTCACAAACCTGTGAAAGGTTTGTGCCGAATTCCTTAACCCAAGTGGCATTCTAACAAATTCGAACATGCCAAATGCAGTTGTAATGGCTGTTTTGTATATATTGGCTTCAGCCATAGGGATATGGTGGTAAACTTTTACTAAATCTAATTTGGAAAATATAGATTTGTTCCGTAGATTTATACTAAAATCATGAATGTGAGGCAGCGGATAGCGATCAGGAATAGTAACACAATTTAAACGTCTAAAATGACCACAAGGACGCCATTCATTAGGGTCGTCTTTGGCTTCTAAATAAGGAGGTGAAGCCACAGAAGAATTGAATGACCTACAAATACCTGATTTGACTAAAAAATCGAATTCTGTCTTGGCGACTTTATATTTGAGAGGATCTAGTCGTCTTGGTTTTGAGAACGGAAGGACTCCTTCAGTTGCTAGTCTGTGTAGAGTGTTGTGTTTGACCCGTTTGGTGTAATCTGGTTCAGAGATCAAACTTGGATATTTCTTCAATATTATATTTATTTTCTTTGAGGAATAATTTGGGTAACTCTATTTTACAATAAGCCATAATGGCATCAACGGATAAATTGGTTAAAGGATCTACTAATCGCTTGCGTTTTACGTCAATAAGTGGTCTATATTTCATTTTATTTCATTTCATTTATTGAGTTTTTATGTTAGCTACAATTTTATAACAGCCAACTAATCTAAACTTAAATTAGGGTAAATTAATATTTGGAAACAGCACAGGGAGCAGCACCACCACCACCACAACAACAACAACAACAATCATCGAAACAGCAACAGAGACTAAGGCTAAAATTAGTGTAAATTTAGAGCTACTTAAAGTAAAGAATAAAACTAATATAACCTAATAATGAGTACAAGGTTATATTCTAAGATATGTTTACAACAATGTATATATGTATGATATGTTATATGTTACAAGAATATGTTATTCTTATGATATGATTACAGTAATATGTATATATTGGAAAAGTTTACAACAATTAGTGTAAGGTGTAAAGTGTAAAGTGTAAAGTATCAATTGGAAAGCACCTTATATCTTATACTGGAAACCGTATCGGACCAATCAAAAACAACGCAATATTCGTTAAACATTTTACACAATACCGGGAACGGACTATAAAGTAGATAATTTGTTCGGCAGTGCGATAATTTCAAGGGTACATAGTGCCTTGAAAAACGAGAGGGGATATTAAATGAAATTAATTCCAATAAAGATGGAGAGTAACTCCTAACATATCACGTCTTTTTTCAAACGTAAGTAAGTTAATCAGCATTATCCTGTCATTATAGGGTAGTAAACGCACATCAGGAAATTAATTCCAATAAAGATGGAGAGCAGATATCGCCTCTAATAATTTTAGCAATAAAAGTAACTCCTAACATATCACGCCTTTTTCCAACGTAAGTAAGTTAATGAGCATTAACCTGTCATTATAGGGTGGTAAACGCACATCAGGATTCCAACCCAGACCACGAAGCGCAAAAAGTAAAAAATTTTTTTGGACTGATTCAATGCTGTCAACATAAATTCTGTAAGTAGGTACCCATACAACAACTGAGTATTTCAGGATAGGCCTAACAAGCGACGTATATAACCTCTTAGTGACATAAGGATCATTAAATTCCATTGACCATCTTTTTATAAAGCCAAGAACAGATTTCGCCTTGTTAACAGAATATTCGATATGTAGGTTAAAACGAAGCTTCGAATCTAAAATAACCCCTAAATCATTGAAGCTAGATACATTCGCTAGCACATGATTGTTTAATGAATAGAATGTAGGCAGATAATCAGACCAAGAAAACGTTAGCTTTTTACATTTGCTTAAATTTAAAAACATGCCATTATTTTTGCTCCATTCAGACAGACTATATAAGTCGGACTGCAAGTAAGAAGAATATTCAAAAGAATTGAGGGACATAAAGATTTTTACATCGTCAGCGAACATAAGAACGTGAGAAAATTTAATACAATTTAGAAGGTCATTTAGAAAGAGTAAGAAAAGTAGAGGACCAAGATGACTACCCTGAGGGACTCCAGAAGACACAGAAATTTCGCGTGATAAACAAGACTTAAACAAGACTTTTTGCGAACGACCGGTAAGATAATTGTGAAACCAAGCTAACATACTGTTACTAAAGCCAAGCAATTTAAGTTTGAGAATTAGCAGATGATGATCAACTTTATCGAAGGCTTTAGAGAAGTCCGTATAAACTACGTCAGTTTGCATGTGTTCAGAAAAACCCTGAAATATATAATATGTTAATTCCAAAAGATTTGTAGAAGTCGACTTACCCTTAACGAAGCCGTGTTGATAAGGGGAAATAATAGATTTAATTATCGGAGTAAGTCTTTTAGTAATTATTAGTTCGCAAGGCACTAAGTTTAGGAATACCACGATAGTTATTGATAAAATTTTTAGGTCCATTCTTATAAAGTGGAATAATAAAGCTACTTTTCCAAGGTAGTGGGAAATAGCCTTTTCTGAGGCATGCATTGAAAAGGTTAGTTAAAGGAACATATAATAAATCCGCACAATGCCGCAGTATACAAGAAGGAACACCGTGAAGGCCGGGGAAATAACACAACTTAACCGTCTTTAGTGTACCTATGACTTCAGCTTCAGACAACTGAATGGGAGAAAACAGGTCATATGATTTTATATCGTATAAATAGTTATCACTTGGTACGCTTTCAGGCGAGTAGGATTTTTCAAAAAAATCGACAAACATGTTAGATATCTCCTGAATATTTGAAGATTCCTAGTTGTTATGTCGCATTACTACCGGAAAGCCAGCAACTTTGCGTTTATAGTTAACAAACGAAAAGAACTTTTTAGGATTATTAATCAATTTGTATCCCATAGACCATATATAATTAGAATAAAACAATTTATTTAAGACGTTGAAATCATGCCTTGCCTTCGAATATAATACATAATTAGAGGATAGACCGCTGCGTTTGTACTTTTTAAATAATCTGCTTTTTTTATTCCGGACCATTCTTAAGTTTTTGTTAAACCAGACTGGACATTTCAAAGAACTATAGTCAATTTTTAAAGGAACAGACTCAGAAATCGCAGACAGAAGTATATCATACATAACAGACAACGATTTATCTATATTGTTTACATCGACAATAAAGTTGGAGACAGACGCTGATAAAATACCTCTGATTTTATTATAATTAGTCTTATTGAAATTAAAATATTTATTATACTTAACTCTAGAAGAAGAAGCGTAGGATGATGCTTATCCTCTGGCAAAACAAAAGGAAACGTGCGATTGATCGAAATGCTCATGTCATTCAGGAAAATTAAATCAAGAAATTTATTATTATAATTCGGGATATTATTAAATTGAAACAATCCCAAATCATAAATTTCATCGAAGAACTCTATAAGATGTTGAGGAATCATAATTGGTGTGAGATGATCCATGTCATCATTAACGATCCAGTTAATGTCAGGGAAATTAAAATCACCTAAAACCAGTAACTTATCACATGGTTTAACAAATGAAAATACGTTTCTGATTAAGTGAACATGCTTCATGTAAATTATAAGGTCAGACGCTGGAGGAATGTATGAACAGGTAATGAATAAGTAGCAATTACCCAACGATACTTTTACACAAACAAATTCAACGTCAACAAAATCAGAAGGAAGTACCACCTGAGATGGCAAAAAGTTTTTAACAGCTTTAAGTATCCCACTAACTATTTTACTAGTGCGATCACACTTATACACTTCAAAATCGGCAGAAAAAATCTCAGCTTCCTAAACCCCTGGTTTTAACCAAGTTTCAGAAAAATGTATAATGTGGTATTTACAGCCCGAAGAATTTAGATAGAAATTATATAGAAAGAGAAAACAAAGAATAAGAAAAATGAAAAATGATGGAATTGGTGTAAAAGAAATTGAAAATCTTCACTCTTCGCACAGATTATCAATAGTATACGAATAATTTTACAAAGTATAACTTTTTCGTATTAAAATCACTCAATTTTAAAATTTTTTAAACGTACTATAATGTTCAAAAAAATTTTTTCTGAGGAAGTGAGCACCAATAATCGGACCTGAAATGTCGGCAATTAGAAAAATAAAAGGAAATTCACGGCGAAGATTAAAATTAACATTTAATAGTTTCTTGCCGTACGTTGGTATAGATGAGCGGTTAGCATCAGTTAATGTTATGTCGAACGAACGTTTTTGGTGCGGAAATTTGGAAGCAGGTAAAACGAATATTTCTGCACCACTGTCAATCAAAAATTTTAGACCGTTGTCTTTATCAAATATAAATAAGCGACGTGATAAATATTCAAAACTTCCATTGTTAGTCGCCGCAACAATGGACTTTAGTTTGTTGACGAATTTTTAAAATTACAAGGCTGAATACATTTTTTGGGTTTTTTTTGGTATCTGTGGTGATACCAACAAAGACCATTATTTCGTGAATTAGCGTTAGCGTGATCTAAATCGAGAAAAAGGTCTAGATTTGCGCTGATCTTTCTGTGACTTCAGACTCGTTACCTCAAACGTTAATTTTTTGATATTCTCACAAAGTAACGTTTGAGTCTTATGTAGTGACTGAATTGCCAAATTATTTGTATTATTGAAGTAAGAACTGATAGCATGCACTTCTGAAGGATTACTCACTTCCCAAATATTATCAGCTAATTTATTAACTCATTTATATTTGTAATGTTTGAGCCAGTAAGAGCAACGGTTAAACTCTTAGGTAATTTTTTAAGCCATAGACGTTTAAGCACATCAGGACTAAAATTTGATCCAGAAAGGATTAAGAAATGTCGATAAAATTCGGATGGTTTGCGATTTCCCATATCTGGTTCGGACAAAACTTTATCTTATCGAGAACTCTCACTCAAGGAGTGTCTTTAAATAAGAATTTTTTTTAAAGAAGAATATTTAACTGTTGCTGGAGGGTCTCGGATAAAATCAAGAACAGTCTTAATTCTTTCTTGCGGTAGAGAAGTAAGTACATATTCGCACCTAGTTGTGTAATGCCTTTATAATTAAATTGTCCTTCGGCTTGTATGAACCAAGCGTCAGAAAAATTAGTCCAGAAAGGGGGAAGTTTAACAGATGTAGCACAAATTTCAGTATTAATTGTATTATTTCCTGTGTTTGTGTGTATTTGTATATGAGTGTGTATCATTAATGTTATTATTGTTATTTATATGAATATGAGTGTTAGGTTGTGTACGTTTTTTTGTGTCATGTTTTCTAACATGAGATCTATCATGTTGTTATTGGTGACTGTCCTATTTGTTGAAGTATTTGTTAGAGCATTTAAGTTTTTTGTGCCTTTCCATAGACTTTTGGGCCTGTATGTACATTTAGACTTTCAAGATGTAATTGAAAGTTCCGCTCTTTTCTTTCACTCACTGCGTCTTTTTATTTCTTCCTACACTGTGCCAATCGTTGTTTTATGACTTTACATTGTCGTCTCAAATTACGTTTTTTTTTAACCAAGCTCCCTATGGTGGTAATACATTTATAATCGTAACAATTGTTTCTTTTGTGAGTAGTTTTCGTTGTTGCCATTTCAGCGGATACTTTCAGTATTTGTGTAAAAAGTTTAACGGCATCATATATTTGTTATGCGTTCCGGAGAGGAATGTTGTTCATTTGGCGTGAACTTACTGCACCACCCTGTGGAAAAGGGTATATTAAGTTTGTGCGGATGTTTGTAACTCCTAAACGGCAAATGCCACACCCACCTTCAGTTATACCGATCGATTTAGAATCAAAATCATAATCGATTTAACTATGTCCCTCCATTCTAATGATGGTCCGATCCTATCCATTTTCAATAGGGTTCCCCTTTGGGCCAATACATGTCCTTGTATCAAATTTCATCAAAATATCTCAAAAAATGCAACCTGTAACTTGCGTACAAATTTAGATGGACAGACGGACATTGTTAAATCGTTACAGATTTTGATTCTGAATTGATCGGTATAACTGAAGGTGGGTGTGGCATTAGCCGTTTAGGAGTTACAAATATTCGCACAAAGCTATTGTAGTTTCGAGAGAGTTTGGCTGTGCTGAGTTGTTCCATTTTACTGCCTGAGCATATGTTACAGGTTAAAAAAATATTAAAATTTACTGCTTGTGTAGAAAATGTAGGATTTTATGCTACTTTAGTTATTTTTGTTTGAACAGTATTGCTGTTGTGTAAATTAGTTGCTCGATTGGGCATATTGACCTGTTTAATGATTTTGTAAACTTGGCATTATTTAAAATAAGGTAATAAAAAACAAATTGAAGTGTGCAATTCATTACATTGATTTTGACAGTAATTTTATGGTGCCACCCAACACCGATGAACTATAATTTCATATAAAAATATTCGTACTAATGCCGCTTTTATATTAAGTAACACTTACCTTTGGATTAAGTCCTGAACTTTGGCGTAGAAAAGTTCCAGTTATGAACCAAAAACTGTTTGAAATAGAAAACTGATTTTCTACAATATCAGAGTTTGTAAAGCAAGGATGTGGATTACTCCATTCGTAAGGTGAAAAGTGAGCCACCACAAATAATGTAAATGAAACCAATACATAAGCAGCTAGTATATACAGCCATATTTCCGCAGCCAGTGGATTCATAAATGAAAAAAGTCGGGTGGGCTGACTGGCAGGTACCTTAAACGATAGGAATTTTTTTTACTAATTAATTCTTATTGTAATAGTAACCTTTTTTATATCCACCATAATATTATAAGATTTTGTTCAAACAAATGTAAGTGTCAAAAGAGGGAAAACCACGCCCCAGAAGTAAGCAAATATGTAATAAAAATTAGATTTGAAATTTGGTACATATAATTTTTATCAGCGTCAAACGATTAATATGAAAAATGGCCAAAATCATTTTACGAACACTGAAAAATTCAAAGTGTTAGGTTAAATATTTCGCACCGTTCTAGTACAAACGTTTCAGCAATACCAATTAAACCCCACAGCATTGTTGTATAAATATGTATCATCACACAACTTAATATATTATTCAATTTAATTTTTTTCTTTGAAAAAGGGAATAATGGAAAATTTTATTTTTCTATACCTACTGGTATTTTAAAAAAATTCAAAGTGATACGTCAGAAAATTTTTTTTGTTCGTTTGTTCAATGAAATAAAAAAAAATATTATATAAGGAGAAGTTCTAAAAATGGTCCGATTCTATCCATTTTCAAAAGCGTTTATTTATGGGCCAATACATAGATTTGTACCAAATTTCATCGAAATTTCTTATAAAATAATAGGATCTCATATAAAAAAAGGTTCTAAAAATGGTCCAATCTTGTCCATTCATAGGGTTTCCTTGTTTCAGACAAAGTTGCAAGCACCTACGACAAAGTACGAAGTGCCTCACCACATTGTTACGATGGGGCCGCCGTTATTTTCAAAACCAAGACGCCTTGCGCCAGATATGCTTAAAATAACAAAAACAGAAATACAATCTCTGTTATATATATATATGTATATATATGTAGACCCTCAAGTAGTCCGTGGGTGAGTCCTGGTTAAGAAGAAAAACGGCGAATGGCGTCCATGCGGAGACTTCCATCGTCTGAACGGTGTCACTGAACCAGAAAAGATACCCGCTTCCACATTTGCATGATTTTACTTACGCATTACATTCGTGCACTATATTTTCAACAACTGATTTGAAACGAGCTTATCATCGACTACCGGTTGAGTCGGCAGATATTGCTATAACAGCTATAATAACTCCTTTTGAGTTGTACGAATTTAAGTTTTTATGTTTTGGGGTTGCGTAATGCAGGCCAAACTTTCCAACGATTGATGAACCACATTTTATTAGAATATGATTTTGCGTGGACATATTTGGACGACATTTTGGTAGCATTAAAAAACGAGGAACAGCATCGCACACACTTAAAAAAAAGTTTTTTTAAAACTCCGCGAACACGATCTGGTGATTAATCCATCAATATGCTAATTAGGTAAATCGGAAGTAGTATTTTTGGGCTATACAGTAAATAGAGAAGGAATACGCCCACCACCTGGAGGAGTTAAAGCAATTCAAGAATTCAAATTACCAAAACGGGTATGCGAGCTTAGACGATTTTTGGGAATGATTAACTTTTTTCGTAGATTCCTACCCAAAGCTGCTGAGTATCAATCACTTTGTTTGAATTCACTAAAGGCAACAAAAAACACGATAAATCAAAAATTCAGTGGTCGAATGATATAATTAAAATATTAACACAATTTACTTAACCGATCTGAGCCATTCAAATAAAAAATCATTTCAACGATGTAAAGACGAGTTATGTAAAGCTATAATTTTGGTTTTTCCAAAGCCAGGTGCGCCACTGTCAGTCACTGTTGACACTTCTAATATAGATGTTGGAGCAGTGCTGCAACAATACAGTGATGAACAGTGGGAACCACTGTCATTCTTTTCTGAACGATTATCAGCTGCACAATCTGGATACAGTGCGTATGACAAAAAGTTATTGGCAGCTTATAAAGCTGTTAGGTATTTTAGGCATATGCTTGAAAGTCAAAACTTTTGTATTTATACCGATCACGAACCATTGCAATTTGCCTTCAATCAAAAGTCAGAAAAAGCATTTTCTTGTTAGAGTTTTTGAGCTAATTCACAACTGATATCCGGTACCTACCTGGCAGAATACGGTAACAGACGCGCTCTCACGTATCGAAGTGTTACACGTGTCAAATAAAATTGATTATAAACGATTAACAGAAAGTGAAAAAGACGATATAGAACTTTAACAACTAATAAAAAATACGAAAACGAACTTGAAATTCAAATTGATAACAGGACCTGGTACCAAAACAGAAACATAGTGATGTCAGTACGGGTAAGGCACGTCCATGGCTGACACGGTCATTTCGAAAAATTACATTTGATGCTATTCACAACGTATACCATGGTGGTATACGCAAAACAAGGAAGTTGGTTACGGGTAGATTGGTATGGTCAGAGGTTAACAAAGATTGCAACATGTGGGTAAAACATTGTCTACCGTGCCAAAGTGCAAAATTATTCCTTCATAATTGCCTATCGGTACATATGGTCTGTCCAGTCAACGTTTTAAGCACATCAACACAGATATAATAGTCCCATTATCACCTTGCAGAGGTTATCGTTATTGCATGATTTGTGTAGATCGATTCTCTCGATGGGTTAAAGCGTATCCAATGGAAAACATTACTGCAGAAAACATTGCATTCACTTTCTTTTTTAATTGGATTTCTCGCTTTGGCGTGCCATTACGAATTAGTACAGATAGGCAGTTTGAATCTGTTCTTTTCCAATGTGTAAATAGGCTGCTTGACATCACTCACTTCAAAACAACGGCATACCATCCAGAAGCTAACGGCATAATTGAGATGGCATAGAACGCTTAAGACTGTCATAAAATGTCACCAAACGGAAAAACGGGTTGATGTGTTAGCCTTGATACTGCTTGGTTATCATGCGTCATATGAAGGAGATATCAAGGAGACGCCAGCTTAACTCGTTTTTAGCACAACACTGAGGCTTCCAGGTGAATTTCTACACGCAAACAAATCAAATAAAATCAACGAAGGACATTTTGTAAACAAGTTACGTAATTACATGCGAACATTAAACCCAACCACTGCATCATGTCACGCTAAAGAAACGTCGTTTGTGCATCATGATTTATTTAATTCAAAGAATGTCTTTGTATGTTGTTCGTCGGTCACTTCAGGCTCCATACCAAGGACCTTTCCGTATGTTGATACGCAAAGACAAATATTTTAAAGTCGAAATTGGCGGTATATCGAACAACATTTCCATCGACTGTCTTAAACCTGCCTACATTGTAAATGAGGATCCCAACAACACAAGTATTAATGTCGATAACGCGCCGCTGGTACAGCCATAAACGTATACCACAAGAGCTGGTCGAAAGGTTCGATTCAGAGTTCCTGTTTCAGCAAAGGGGAAGTAGTGTGGCAGCATGTTTAGACCTTTAATTATCGATATAATAATTTTGTGATGTCTAGCAAAAGCTAGCGCGCTTTGCACTTTTAACTTTTGTACTTTTCTCTTTGTAAGATAGATCTACAATAGTTAGTAATAGTATAACGAGTAATAATTATATAATAATTGGAACACTCACATATATAATTCATATTGATGAATTATGTTTTTTCTTCTTTTTGTTGCTTATATTGAAATTCCAGCTCTGTGACCTGTTGTTGTAGGCGTTTTTTATTTTCTGGGTCTGCAATTGACTTTCATTGGTATGTCCCCCTGATAGTATATATGGTTGAGGACTAATATTATTTGTGGATTGTTTTAGACGTGTAATGTTATGCTTTATCTATTCAATTTCCAGAAGGTCAACAAAGTTTCTTCTTGTTGAAAGGAATACGTCTTTATGATGATGCTAAGTGTTCTGCTATTGCTTTAAAGAAAGACCTAGTAGTCATATTGGGAGATTTCGTCTTTATATTAAATAACTTAAGAGTGCCTTTTACAGAAAAGTAAGCCGATATGGAGTTTAACATTAAAGCAATTTGCTTATGCATATCTTTGATCTGATTGTCGTAAAAAATCTGCTTTGGTTCTTATATTGTTTTTTTATTTATTTATTTGGCATGTTAAATTAATTGATTGATTGATAATTTATTTACAATTTTCTTTTGCTTATATATTAATTCTGAAACTACTTTAACATTACTATTTTTGTTTTAATAAAACTTGCTTGACTTGCATAACCTACATAATATGTTTACGTTTAGTTATAATCAAAATTGTTGATTTACAACTGCTTAACACTAGATTGCCTAAGCAAGTCATTTTGACTGCTTTTTAAATTCTATTAGAAAAATGATTACGTATATAATGTCAGAATTTCTTACAACTTTGTGACTTTTTCTACAACATATAAATACGTTTATTTATAATAGTAGATACTTATCCTTCTTCATTTTCGCTATATATATTATGTGTTATACCTATATTGACTAAAAGCAGTCATTTTGACTGCTTTCATTTTTTTCGATTTCCGTTCATTTTTTTTTTTGATTACCTTTAGCTAATAACATATAAATACCAAATGAAGTACCTTTTTTTCAATTACCGCTACCTGATCACATATAAGTACTGGCTAAAGTAGTACTTGCTATTCAAATCTTTATGCAGTCCACTTAGAACAAGTTGATTATTTTATTTTTTTTGCGCGCTAAATTCATGAAAGAAATGTCGAAAATAAGTGAGTTATTGAAAAAGCTAACAAATATAAGTGAAGAGTGCTCCGATGTAGAATCAGATGCAACAAACTCTGAGGTATCATCTGAAGATGAAGTGGATTATAGTGAAACATCTGACATTGAAGGTAGCGATGGAGGGCCGATCACCAATGTTAAAAATGATATCAATAAGCCCAAGAAAAGGTGTAAGGTGCTAAGTAGTTCTGAATCTGAAACTTGTCTAGCCATATACAAGCTGTGGAAGAAATATCACGACCGATAAATTTTTCACTATCATATCACTCGCGATAAAATTATTGGCCAAAATTTGTCAAGTTCGACTTTGCCACAACAATAAAACAAATAAAATATATGAAAAATGTCAAAAGTTTGTGGAAAATGTACATATAAAAAAATTGCCACTTTCATTTGCATAAAATGTTCAAATAATAATGCTTAAATTATTTTTTTCCAAGTAAAATAGCTTGTTATAAATGTATGTAAATTATTAGTTATTCTTATACAAAGCAGTAATTTTGACTGGTTTTAGTTAATATAGGTATATACAAATCTTCCGTCTTTCTAGTGTTAATATGCTTAATTTATAAAGTGTTAAAATGAGGGCAAGTAATATTGTACAAGAATGTATAATATACTACAGTACAAACGATCCTGCTATACAAACCTCCCTCATCAATTCTTTTATATGTTATCTCTATACGATCACGTTCATCGTTATAGACCTACTTATATTACATCTATATAAAGATGTTGAATTTGCCAATAAATTAAAAGATCTTACTTTAAATACCTCCACACATAGTAAACAAAAGTTCTGCTATCCGCTTGATTTAAAAAAAAATTCCAAAAACTGCAAAAATCAGGGCCTTTTTAGTAATTACAACAATTCTAAGTAGCTTTGGATTAAATTGAGACAAGTTGGTGGAGCCAATTATGATACAACAAATTGATCGCTAAACTATAATACATTAAAGCATACTGCATATTCAAAATTCAATCGTTACATACTCAAAATTCAATCGATATTTAAATCCGGACCATGACTTTGATCTATCCTATCGATGCGTTACTTCGTCTGAGCTATACTGTGCTCTTAATAGCAAGAAAAGAGTTTTATTTCTTATAATCTAGGCGTTGACGGTATTCCAATTAAACTGATCAAAATGGTTATCGCCTATTTAAGGCCACCTTCTAAACTTTATTAATACTCCATTAACCAGTGGTATTTTTCCATCACTCTGAAAAACCAGCGAGAAAATATTTATTTAAAAACAAGATAGAGAAGTTCGGTTAAGACCGAAGCTTAAATACCCTCCACCTTTTATAATGCTCTTAAAAATAAGTTCCTATTGCCACATTTATGTATATGACTATTTCATGTACTCACGCAAATGGTGTTTTTTTTTTAATTAAAGGAGTTCGCGTTATTCAATCCCGCCCATTTTTGACACAATACTGGATAAGGGTACTACTTATATATATGATAAATTTCAACTTGATAGGCATAGTATTGTGCGATAAATAATTTTTTAAAGATACAATTTTTTTGAGGTATGTTGAGATTTTCGTTTATTGTGTCTCTTAAACGATTTTGCCCAATTTCAATACCGAACAGCGAAATTAAACTACGAATAAGTGTGCCAAGTTTCAATTGGATATCTTAAAAATTACGATTTACGATTTCTCTTTTCATGGTGATTAAGAATATATATGGTTTTTGGGGACTCCTTGGCTTCCTTCGATGTGTTGTAAACGGATGATCAAAATGAATATACCCTCTTCCCTAAGGTGGAGGGTATAAAAATTGTCCGAAAATCCAGTATTGGCCAAAAATCTCTCCATAACCTGGTGCTGCATCTGGAGTGGGACCCTTAGCATATTTTCTCAGAATTCTACATAAATGTTGCTTTTATTCCAAATTCATAAAATAAATGGCCTGAAAATCCAGTATTAGCCAAAATCCTCTCCATAACCTGGTGGTGCATCTGGAGTGGGACCCTCAGCATATTTTCTCAGAATTTTTTATAAATGATGCTTTTATTTCAAATTCATTAAAAAAATGGTCCAAAAATCCAGGATTGGCCAAAAATCCTCTCCAGAACCTAGTGATGCATCTGGAGTGGTATCTACACATGCCGTTGTCAGATTCCCCTACTATTTAAATATTGTGAAATACTTATTGTAATTAATTTCTTAATTGTCTGTGTACATGTGTATACAATGTTTGTATGACAATATTACTATCAATGGTGGGTATAAAAAGGGGTTATAGTGACATAAGTACAATAGTTGGACATATGGTCTCGCAAAGTTTTTTGTAGATATTGATATGTTCTATAATATTGTAGAACATTCTTTTGTTTTAACATCAATACTTTCCGCAGCGTATACGATGAAAGATATTTTATGACTAATTTTTTTACACCTTGGGTTAATAATAGTAGGAATGTCCAGGGATCCCCAAAATTTTTGCCAATAAATACAGTCTATGTTACTCAGTGAGAATGAGAAAAGCTTTCTAATAGCGAAATCGGTCCAGTAGTTTTTGAGTTTACTCGTTACATACAAAAATACAAGTCTTTTCTCTTTATATTATTAGTATAGATATACATATCTTACAATAATATATTAAATGAATCAATGAACTTTTTTTTTGTTTATAAATATGTATATACACACATCCTACAATAATATATAAAACACTTGATGAATTTATAATATAAATTAAACGTTATAAATATAAATACAGAGTGTCTTACCCAATGGGCAAAATTAGCCTATAAGTTTATACTGCTGGTGGTGTACATGTAGATGAGTATTGTAATATGCAGGTGTAGGGGTGTTGAAGGGGACAACGACGGACGCATAGGCGGACAGAAATTCACATTTAACGGACTGACTGAAACAGTGTGAGTGTGTCGGTATGGATGAATGTGCTTTGAACTTGGTATGGCTGTGTGTGGGTTCGTGTGTGATCGAATGTGGTGTAAGGGAGTGTTTGAATGCTGTCGGTTCGCAGTTACAAGGAGGATATATACACTGATTGTATAAAAGAGATAGTACATTTGAAGTTCAGAGTGTAGGTGTGTGTGTGTGTGGTTAGGGTCATAGTCCGTCTGCTAGAGCAAATAATTTATTGTTCTTCTTCTTTTGTGTGTGTGTCTATGCTAAGGGGTAACTATTGCGACATGACCTTTTTTTTGTTGTGATCTACAGGTTAAAACGTATTTTATGTTCACATTGAAAGGAACAATTTAATATGTCTATAAATGTTTATTAAAATATTACGTAAAAGTAAGTCTTCTTACATCGTTGTATTGTATAAGAAAAAAAAAAATTAATACACCAAACTAAGGTAATGAGTACTACTTTTCTTTCGGTTCTAAAACGAATAAAAATTAAAGAGATGGTGTTTGCACTGAATTATTTTGAATTACTGATAAAAATACTTAATTTACAATTACCTTGAATAAAATACCTATGCCTAAATTCATAAAAGGTTTAGTAAAATCTATAACACTTTCGCGAGCATAATTAATAGTCATGGACGCCACAGCTAAATCGGCACGCTGAAAGAGAAATTTGATGAATTCATCTACATTTTAATATAAAAAATTGTATATATCCGAAAAATTATACCATTTGCATAAGTTCGCGTACAATACCATTCCACGAATTAGTTTCAGGATTAAAAACTCCATACATATTGTCGGGCACCAATTCAATTTTGTAATAAAAGCCAATTTTTGCAGCAATAGCTTTCAATAGATCTATACAAAACCCCTCAAAACGGGCATTACCTGTTACGTTTGTATTTTTCTTAACCATTACGTATGGTTTTTCCTACAAAAATAAAAATAAATAGTTAATAAATATATTCTTCATATTAAATAACATTTTCCATAATTTTTTTATACATACCTCTCTAGTCATAACTATCAATGTAATATTTGCGATATTTGTTTCGTAAAACTTTGTTGGATCTGTGATATTAATACCATATGTTGAAGTCCAAAATCCCACCTTGACTACACGTCCTTGTTTCAACTTAAGTAAGTCTATTTTAAGTGATTTTCGGCGCCCGTCAACGAATTCAATTTTACCTGTAAGTCCATTATGGGATGCCTATAACACAATTAAACAGAAAAACAATTTTATTTGCTTTACACCAAGCTGAATATATATATAAACACTTTGTGCAAATATGCACAAATAAATCAATTAGTTTCTTGATGTCTTTGTTTATATTTTTATTATATGTTAATCAAAAATGAAAATAATTAAACTTTTACTTTAAATTTTCGTTCATTGATGTGAAGTCGTTTTGATATAATTTATAAAAGCAAACTACAGAATACTAAAAATTGTATATCTGTTGAATTGACGTTACAAAATCTTTATGTTTAAGGTAATAATAATTTCTCGTTTTTATACCCTCCACCTTAGGGACGAGGGTATATTCATTTTGATCATCCGTTTGCAACACATCAAATGAAGCCTCGGAGATCCCACAAACCATATATATTCTTAATCAGCATGAAAAGAGAAATCGAGATTTGAGACATGTTCGTCCGTATGTCCGTCTGTTTTTGGCACTCTCACAGTCGTAATTTTTAAGATATCTAATTGAAACTTGGCACACTTATTCATAGTTTAATTTCCCTGTTCTGTATTGAAATTGGGCAAAATCGATTAAGAGACATACCCACAATAAACGAAAATCTCAACATACCTCGAAAAAATTATATCTTTAAAAAATTATATATCGCACAATACTATGTCTATCAAGTTGAAATTTGGTATATATAAGAGGTACCGTTATCCAACACTGTGCTAAAAATGGGCGCGATTAAATAACGAAAACGCCTATAATTAATTAAACTGTCGTGCAATCTAGTGAGCTGGAGCGCCATTATGTCAGGAGGTGCTATGCCCACCAGTGCCGTGTCTAGAGATATAGTGCGGAATCTACAACATACTCTTAGAGCTGTAGCACGCCATAGTTTATTCAAACTTTTCGCATAGATTCAGTTGCTCCATATCGGTGCGGCGTAGAGAGCTACCGAGAATATCACCTTGGCCAATAGTAACCTTCTTGTTTGGCTAGGGCCGCCAATGTTAGCCATTATATGTGCAAGTGCTGTATATACGCGGGATATTTTTTCGCGAACTGTGTTCAGGTGCGGTAGAAACGATAGCCTTGCGTCGAGTGTGACTCCTAGGTATTTGATTGCCTCCATAGTTGTCATCTCATATCCACCAATGTTTAGTTGCAGATTTTCTCTCTTTTACCGGCTGGTGACAAGAATCGCCTCCGTTTTTTGCGACGCAAGCTCCAATTTGTGTCTTTAAGCCAGGTTGAGAGTAAACCTATAGTATCTCTACAATTGGATTGTACATCTGCAAGTTCCTTGGCAACGACAGTAATTGCTATATCGTCAGCATAGCCAATCATGCTCACTCCTGTTGGCACTGGTAGTCTTAAAACCTCGTCGTATAATATATTCCAAAGCAGGGGTCCAAGTATTGAGCCTTAGAGGATACCCGCTGTTATA
Source organism: Crataerina pallida (assembly GCA_949710015.1). Lineage (NCBI taxonomy): Eukaryota > Metazoa > Arthropoda > Insecta > Diptera > Hippoboscidae > Crataerina > Crataerina pallida. The sequence goes on from OX453294.1 coordinate 7,756,345, forward strand.
TTATAGTCTCGTAAACCTACGTCAGTTTCATAGAGCAGGACCCGCTGTGACAGGTAGTTCCTTATTATGTACGCTAAATATAGAGGTACATATTTTTTCCCCAGCGCCTCAATAATATGGGGCCAACTAGCGGAGTTAAACGCATTTTTAATATCGACCATATTGCACAATACTTTTTGGTTCCATTTTTTCACCATGTTCCTTCGATAGCCTTTTCAGCAATATTTTTAACGTGCATTATTGCATCAATTCTGGATGGTCCTTAACGGAAGCCATATTGGTTATTAGAGAGATTCGGTGATATACGCCATGTATCAGCGCTGGGGGGTACTCTAGGTAGAGCGGCATTATCGGAACCACTTGGCGGCATCTCTGGTGCTAACTCGGGTGATGCATTTGTGCACGCATTAGTTACATCATGCTTTGGGAAAAGTGTTTCAACCACCTTTTCCATAAATACGAGGTCTGTGGGTACACTCCTTTCGTAGGATTTAACTTTACAGTTTTGCCCATTACCTATACAATTACATAGTACTGTTTGTTCTTAATTGGGACACCTTGAATTGTTAAGTTGCCACAAATCCATATCGGCGTTTGCTTGTGGGGTCCGAGGTCCAGAATTCCCTGGTGCGTGTGCTTCGGTAAGGCTCTGATTTTATGGCCACGTCAACTCCTTGCTCCAAGACAGTTTGTTTAAGTAGGTCTTGTGCAGCTTCGCAATGATTTAAATTCAATTGCAGTATCTTCATTTTGCTTATTTCGAGTTTCCGCCAGATAAGTTGGGCAACGTCTACCGCTTATAGGATGGTTATAGCCTAGACCTTTACTTGCGCATATTGCACACTCCGCCTTGTTTCCACACTGTTTGGCTGTGTGCCCTGGTTTACCGCAGTTGAGGCAGCATTTGCTCCTATCTACACTACTCGTACAGGCTTTAGATATATATCCAAACATATGAAATATCTTGGAGCTGAACTTTCCCGGACTCTGCAGACGACCCATCCAACTTTTATTTTGCCTACTTGCAATAAATCTGCTCCTAGGCTACCAGGTAGGCTAAGAATGGCCATTTGGATGTCGGCAAATGACTTTTTAATTGATTTTATGGCATTTACGTTTATTTTTACGTCTTTTGAATGAGAGTTTATGGCCTCTACTATTTCATCTTTTCCTGTGACCTCATCAAGAAATCTCAGTAGCACTGTTTTCTCGTTACCAATGATTTTTACATTCGCTTGAGTTCCAAGTAGTTTAACGATATCCTCTTTATATTGAGTGGGGTTACCGTTTTCTTAAGTTCAAACATCATTTCTCCGCTCTTGGAATTTTAACGATGTCCTCACCTAGTTTGTGCATACTATCATCCTGTTTAACTTTTTAAAGAATGTCACTGTACGACGTCTCCCCAGTTTTTCCTATTATTATGGTTTCGGACTTAATATATTTAGGTCTATTGTTGCGTTTATTGATCGGTGTAGCTCTGCCTGACATTGGTCGATACCTCCTGGATTTCCTTGTTCCCTTTCACTGCTTTACGTTTAGGGTTAGGAGTCTCTTCGCTATGGTTCGAGTCTCTTCTTTTTTTTGACACTTGCTTCAACCACGGGGATGTTTGTGAGTGTCGGCTGCTTCGAATAACAGTTTCGGCTGCGTCATCATGCATATTTATCGCTGTTAGTTCATATAGCGCTCTAATCTTTTCTATACTTTCGCGCATAGGTAAGTTTATGGTACGCCTCTTTCCGTCTTCTAGCATATTCACCAGTTTCGTAATTTCTGCGCCCAGCATATAGAAAGGTACGCCATCATTTTCTGATTCCTTCTTATCTTTGCTTTCATTCTCCTTATGTTCAGCACTATCTTGTTAGGGGTTGACAGAAAAAAAGAAAAAGAAAATAAACAACAACACACACAACAACTCAGCGAAGAGAATAATAAAATACTATACAATCTATTGCCAAACAAAAATGTCACAAATTTGCACCAGCTGGATCTGCACACTACGCAAGGAAGAGCTAATAGCTGTCATGGTGGATTTTGGCCTAGACACGAACGGTACCGTCGATGAACTACGATGTTGCCTCGCGCATTTCATAACCATTGATCACAAAGACGAAGAAACCAATAGAATCCTGTACTACCAAGAACAATGCGAATCGAAATCGAGTTTACGAACCAACCAGCAGAGGCCAGTCACCATAACCGACAGACAAGGTGCAAATAAACAGAGAAGAACTGGCAAATCTAATAGAAGATATCCAAAGATGGCCCAGCAGCAAAGGGCGGAAGAACAAGAACCTATTAAAGAACCCAGCAAACCAAGTAGAAATGACAAAAAGACACTAATGAGCATTATCCACAAGTGGGATTTTTATTATGACGGGGGAGCAGATACTTTCCAGTTCGTGGAAGATGTCGAGGAAATGGCACTCACATATAATATATCTTTGGACGAATTACCAACCGCAATGCCCAAATTCCTAAGAGGAAAAGCGCTGGTGTGGTATTGGAATAACAATATGCACTGGTCAACCGGAATTCTGGCCCACCAGGTAACAAAATTATAAACCCCAATAGCGCCTGTCGTAAATGCGGCAACCAAGGGCATACACATGCATCATGCCAGAACAGAAGCCGTTTATTCTGCTGGGTGTGTAGTCGAATAAGGTTTAGGACCTGTAACTGCTGTAAACAACAACCAACGGCATCACGGGCTGCTCAACAACAACGCCGACAAACGCCACCGGAACGAGGATCGGACTACAAACTCAAGAAAACCCACTACCGTTATCTTTCAATAACAACAAGATCTCAGGCACAGTCCTGATTGGCAACACGCCTATAGACGCTATGGTTGATACGGGTACAACAAACTGCATCATTAGTGAATCATTTTTAAGCAGGATGGGTATAACCGGTTTAAGTGCAGGTGTAACATTGCAATGTAAAGAACAGCCGCAGAATGCCAGCCGCAGGATCCCAGTCACCCGGTATGAGAATGCTGTCAACATGATCCGTCAGGACGACCACAATCTAAGCTATTGTCCTATTTTACAATATGTCCAACCAACATGCGAACGCACCTTCATAGTTCAAACTGGCCGACCTAACGATAAACATAACCTAAGACCAATATTTGCACCAGATGTTTTTACAAAGCCTGATGTTTCCCGCAAACTCTCACCGTATCGTCAATCTATGCTGTACCGTTCTCTACAAGCAGCTGTGTCCACCGACTAAAACAACAACAAAAATTGCAACGTTATCAAGGTAGTCGAGGTAGAAGATGATATCCCTGCCCTAACGATCAGCAGCGGTACAGTGTGTGATGATGATGCACACTTACCAAAATTATTACCACGACCGGCCGAACAAATCTATGACATTGCTACAAAGCTAACCAAAGAAGAAGCTACGCAAACTACCCAGCAGTCATCCAGTCCGGCAGATTTATCGCGCTTGCTCAACCAAATAAACGAAATAGTCACTCCGACAAAAGAATACCACCAAACTACACGCACCAAAATACAAGATGTAGGGGTCCAAACTCAGCCGTGTGACGTCTCCGCAAAGAACAAGGAACCCAGTATTCAGCCAAGCAATAAGACTACTCCTCAGCTTCTTCGTAAGCATACTGCAACACGAGTTACGTTTAGTCCATTCCAGCCATGCCGAATAGCAACAATCAAACCATGGGCACCCCCAGGGTGCCCCTGAAAACGACAATTAAGCCCTCAACCGCCAGGTAAACTTAAATAAAAGATCTTATTTTGAAAAGAGAATAAATTTCTTTGCATTGAACTCTGGCTGGCCCTGGGTCTACCCTAGCATCCTTCAGATTCTTTACAATACATACACTACTAGAATGTGTAATATATCTATATTTGCCGCGCCCACCGTTGTGGAGGTGAAGGGTATTTAAGATTTGGCCTTAGCCAAATTTAGTTTTCTTACTTCTTTTACTTGTTTTTAAAATATCGATAATATAAATTGTTTATCTGCTCTATTGTTTTTGCGGAAGTTATATATTGACACATCTTTAAGGTTTTTGGTTAATCGCCATATTATTAGTCCTTCCTTCTTATGTTAAATCGTTTGCCTTAATAAAATTAAAGTTTGATTTTTACAAATACCGCGTTTGTTCTATATTTTATCTAACACTTGTAATATCAAAAATTTTTTTCTTTGAAAAATGAAAAGTTTTATTTTTATACCCTCCACCTTAGGGAAGAGGGTATATTCACTTTGATCATCCGTTTACAACGGATCGAAGAAGCCTCGGAGACCCCCAAACCATATATATTCTTAATCAGCATGAAAAGAGAAATCGTTTGAGACATGCCCGTCCGTATGTCCGTGTGTCCGTCTGTTATTGGCACTCTAACGGTCGTAATTTTTGAGATATCAAATTGAAACTTGGCACACTTATTCTTAGTTTAATTTCGCTGTTCCGTATTGAAATTGGGCAAAATCGTTTAAGAGACACGCCCACAATAAACGAAAATCGTAATATACTTTAAAAAATTATATATCGCACAATTCTATGCCTATCAAGTTGAAATTTGATACATATATAAAGTGGTAGCGTTATCCTACACTGTGCTAAAAATAGGCGTGATTGAATAACGCAAACACCTATAATTAAAAAAAAAACACTATTTGCGTAAGTAAATGAAATAGTCATATGTATACATAAACATAGCAATAGGAACTTATTTTTAAGAGCATTATAAAAGGTGGAGGGTATTTAAGCTTCTGTCTTAATCGAACTTTTCTATCTTGTTTATATTTATTTGTATATTAAAATATTTGAAAAAGATTAAAATTCACAATAAATTTTTTTTGTTAATTTATTTATTTTTAAATCGAAAATTTTATATAATATATGTATTGTACTTTCTATTAATTATTCTTCACCAAATTTTGGCAAAAAATATAAAGAAGTGCGCATTTTCGTCATATTCCGTTTTCTTTTACAATAAAACGTTATATAAGAAGGCATTCTAAAAGCTATTCGATCGGGTTCAAATTGGGTACAACCAACTATTAAGCTAATTAAGTATTTTTTACCAAATATCGCGAAAAAATATCTAGAAAAGAAAAAACGAAAAATGGGTTGACGCAATGAAAAGTGATTATGACTCGTTAAAGAAAAATACAACTTGGGTTCTTGTTGATCTACCAAAAGGTAAAAAAGCCATAGGATCAAAAGGAATTTTTGCCTTAAAACGTAATAGACAAGGTGAAATCGAAAGATATAAGGCACGAATGGTTGCGAAAGGCTGTAGTCAACGACTTGGAGTTGATTATAATGAAACATTTTCACCTGTTGTACTTTTTTTAACTACAAGATTGTTGTTGGCTTTGGCAGTTCAACACTTGCATCACATAGATATGACAACTGCATATCTTAACGGAGAACTTCATGACGAGATTTATATGCGTCAACCAAAAAATCTAGTTAACGAGTGTTAAAATTAAATAAGTCTCTCTATGCACTGAAACATGCAGGTAGAGAGTGGAACCACAAACATGACTCTGTTTTTAAAAATCTCGGTTTTAAACAGTGTAAGAATGAACTATGTTTAGATAAGATGAATCGAAACGGAGAAGTTATATTTGTTGCTGTTAGGTTGATGACCTTTTATTGCTTGCAAAGATAAGGGTGAAGTTTCAAATGTCAAAGTTCAACTCTCTCAAGCTTTTCATGTCAAAGGCAAAGGTGAGGTACGTCATTTTCTGCGCATGGAAATTAATCGACAGGGTGCTATTACAATTCGCCAAACTAACTATATACAAGAACTTTTGGATAATTCAGGTAGGAAGGATTGTAAGTCGATTTCGGCTCCTTTAGAATTAGGTTTTCAAACTAAATGCAAAAGTAATTGCAAGAGAGCATGCCAACAAACACACCAATCAATGATAGGAGGCCTTATTGTATCTGGCTTTATCAACGAGACCAGATATACAACATTCTGTTGTTAAATTGGCACAAAAGAACACCGATCCACATGTGGAACATATGTCTGCTGTTAAGCATATATTACGTTATCTTTCTGCAAACAAAATTCTGAAATTATTTAAAGCCAAAGTAGTGCAATGGTTAAAGGATATGTGAATGCAGATTGGGTCGGTGATCATACGGATCGCAAGTCTTTTACAGGTTTTGTTTTCTTCTTAGGCAAATGTGCTATATCGTTGGAGTTCAATAAACAAACTACTGTAGCTGTTAGTAGTACAAAGGCTGAATATATTGCACTTTCAAATGCTGCCAAAGAAGCGATATATTTTCGACGTTTGTTAAAAGAAATTTCAGATTTTAAAATTGGTCCTATAACAATTAATGTGGATAATCAGGGACCTCAAAATTCCCTTGTTCCATAATAGAAGTAAACATATCGATATTAGATATCATCATGTACGAGAAACAATAAAAGATGGAGAAGTTATTTTAAACTACTGTCCAACTAATGAAATGATTGCGGACATTCTAACAAAGAATTTAACAAAATTCGTTCGAAGTATGAATTTCGTGTGTAAGGAACATCCCCGTTGAGAAGGAGTATTGAAGATGCGGAACAGTACATCAACTTGTTGTTCCACACATATTTAAATCTAAGTAGTTTTATCATTATAAGTTTTCATGTCAAATGAATTTTTTCATTCAATAAATTTTTATATTACACACATTATCTTTTCTTCTAAAATAACGAATGTCAGTCGTGTGTTGGCCAATAAAGTCCCAATGATGAATTTGCCTGGGTGAAGCTTTATCCAATCGTTAACAAAAAGAATATATTAGACGCTTGTGGTCAATATAAATAACGAAATTACGACCCTCTAAAAAGTACTGAAAATGTTTTAGACTTGAATAAATGACTTTTAACTCACGATCGTTAGTGGTGTAACGACGTTTATCATCGGAAAAAAAACCCAACGGAACCCAGCAGTCATCAACGTACTGTTGTAAAACATCTCCCATACAAAAGTCTGTCGCATCCAAAGGTAAAAAAACTTTATCGTACGACAACAGTGAGGCATCAGTTAATTGCTTTTTACAAGAATTCTGATTTCATACGGACTTTTTTTGAAAGTAATAATGATGTATTTGAAAATGTGAAAAATTAATACTTGGCGACTGGAGGGGTTGAACCTGGACCGGTTTCGAAGCCCTCATCGAGTTCTCATTAGCAGGCACTTTACCAGTTGAGCCAAATGCACCTTTGTAAGTTCATGCGCAAAGGGTTTATATTAATAATTCGCATTTCAACATCATTACGACCCTACACCATTTTACAAATTAAGCTTCGTTATGTTATATGTAGTGAAAGGATGAATGACCATATCAAATCCAACTTCTTGTCAAACTTACTCGTTTGTACTAAAGTAGCCTGAGCTTATGTTTGAATACTGTCAACCCTACTTTTTTGATGTAATTCAATTCAATTCAATAAAGTCCGTATATAATATTCATTTCGAAAAGCATACAAATACAGGATATATATTGTTAGAATATGAAATATATTCATTGTTTTTTATGTCATTCTTGAAAAATTATATTTTCTTTAATGTAATGAAATAATTTTTGTTTAAAAACATTAATTATTATGGGCTCTCACGAGAAGACTGGAATGGTTCAATTTTGAAAACGTTTCCGGGTGGAAAAATATTTGGCAGCATCGGGATGTTTGGTAGCTGTAAGTTAACTCCTCCATCAACTGGTACTGCAGCTGCTATAGAGCAGTGGATTAAAATTGATTTGAAGGTTCAGGATATATTGACCAGTTTGCTACATGATGACTGTTTGGAATAAGTTCGTGACAAAAATTCTGCATAGAAATGTGAAATAGTTTAAATAATGCATTTGCAAGAGAATCTTTTCAAAATCAAATTCTTGTACGAAAAGAGATGGCGAATCTTAAACTGAAATAAGGTGACAGCCTTTCTCACCATTTCGGAAAATTTGCTTCCTTGGTAAGGCAATTAAAATCAATTGATGCAAAACCAGAAGAAGTAGATTTGGTGTCGCAGTTATTTTTGACACTTCCGGAATCCTACGATCCCATAGTTACAGCATTAGAAAGTTTAAAAATTAAAGAACTTAGTCTTTCAATTGTAAAACCGCGATTACTAGCAGAAGAATCGTAATAACGAAGAAAATAGCCAAAATGTCACAACCTTTCAAGTGAACAAAATAAAGTTCAAATTTAATAGAAAATGTAATAAATGTGAAAAGTATGGTCATATGAAGAAAGATTATAGAATGAAAGAAGCTAGCAGAAAATTTTTGTTCAAAGAAGATAATTTTTATGGCTGACTCTGAGAAGGAAAATTTATCAAGCGCAGAAGGAAATACTTTGTCTTTCACACTACATTCTGGAGCTACAGATTACTTTGTTAATAATAAACGTTTTTTTAATCATACCGTGAGTCTAATGTATGTAATGCTTAGTGTTAGACCTGATATTTGCTATTCAGTTGGTTATATGGGACGACATCAACAACATCCAGGAGAAGAACATTGGAAATGTTTAAAAATTTTAAATGATTCAAATGATCGTAAGTCAACATGTGGTTACATTTTTTATGTGTATGGTTGTCCAGTGTCATGGCCAAGTAAAAAACAAGTAGTAGTTGCAACATCCTCAAGTGAAGCAGAATATATAGCCTTGAGTAATGCAACTTCGGAAGGCTTAAGGCTACGTGGTATATTACAAGATCTCAAGATCATACCAAACAATTTTGCAGTAATTATATGTGAAGACAACGTTGGTTGTATAGGCATGGCTAAAAATACAGAATGCAAAAGAGTGAAACATATAGATATTAAACATAATTTTATTAAAGATAATATATTGAAGAAGAATATATGCATAGAACATATATCGTCTTAAGATCAAATTGTTGATATGTTTACGAAAGCCTTAGACTTTAACACTTGCATTAAAAAAAAAGTTATGCATTCACTGAATGAGAGAAGGTGTTAGAATATGAAATATACTCATTGCTTTTTATGTCATTTTTGAAAAATAATATTTTCTTTAATGTAATAAAATAATTTTTTTTTTAAATATTAATAAAATCTGTGTAATAATAAATATATATATAGATGCACCGAAAAAACTCATTAATATTTTCAAATTTAAAGAAATGTAAGAAATCATCATTTTTTGGACCTATTATATCATTAATAATCATAATTAATTTTCAAGTAAATGTAGCTGTAATTATTTTGAAAAGCAAAATATATACTAGGTTTTTTTAAAATATGATCTAAAGAGTTGGTCGATCCCTAATAAAATAAAATAAATACCTTACACCACTTGATATATTAATCAATTTAATTTTTTTCTCTGATAAATGAGAAGTTTAATTTTATGTACTACTTTTAATTTTTCACTTTGAAAAATGAAAAATATAATGTTTTTATAATCTTGAATATATAAAAATTTCAAACTTATACATATGTCAAAATTTAAATAATTAAAAAAATAAAATATTTATTATATAGTATATATAAGTATAGTTATTGTTACCAATAGATTTTTTAGGCATTATATTTCAATTAACCTATCGCACCAACTAATAAATCTTTAATATATTATGTGTCTTGTGTATAACTTATAACGATGATTATAACTTATTCGATTCAACACTTTCTCGTGTTTCGTTCGCTCTTCGGCCTTGTGTAATTTTTAACATAATAAGTATGCCAATCAAATTATACTATTCAGTGCATTTCCAAACTTAATGTGAACTTTTTTTTGACGTAGTCATAATAACCATGTGAGTGACAGAATAATAATATTGGTATGGTCTGGCAGTTTCGTCATGTAAATCAATAATATTTAGGTTTATATATAATATTGGTTAGAATATTAAACTTTGCGTATAGGCTGTTGTTTACGGGTACGGTGTTTTGTGACTCTATTTTTTTATACAAAATAATCTCGTACAATGTTCCAATTTTGTTTTGAAATTATTTTCTAAATTTTTATTTAATTTTTTCTTAGATAAATGAGAAATTTAATTTTTGTCCTTTGAAAAATTAAAAATTTTATTCGTCTATATGAATATGTATTTTCAAAAATTTCAAAATGATACATATGTTATGTATATCAGAATTTTTTTTTATTTTTTGTTTGTTTATAAAATCACAAAATTTTTATTATATGGAGAAATGATCCGAACCTATCCATTATTTAGTTTATTTTTGGGCCAATACATGTTCTTGTACCAAATTTGATCAAAGTATCTCAAAAAATAATTGGACATCATATGAAAAGGGATCCAATCTCGTCCATTTTCAAGTTTTCCTTTGGGCCAATAGATGTCCTTGTGCCAAATTTTATCGAAATATCTCAAAAATTGCGATCTGTAGCTTGCGCACAAAATTACATGGACAGACAGACGGACAGATGAACATAGCTTAGTAGATTCAGATTTTGATTCTGAATCGATCGGTATGATTGAAGATGGGTGTAGTATTTGCCGTTTAGGAGTTACAAACATCCACACAAACTTTTCCCTTTTCCAGGGTGGTGCAGGAGTTAAAAATTTAATATAGGTTATTATCAATAAAAATTACGTCAACTTATTCTATTAGTTTAATGTTATGAATAAGTTCATTAAGTATTACGGGTTTTAAATAACAAAATAATATGTCAAATCGTAGTGAAATGTGAGTTTTCAATGTTAAGAATATTTTAAAATGAGATTATCATTATTTATAATTTAATAAATTTAAAAAATTATATTCGTCTTTTGCAATAATATAGAGACATACCCAAAATAATGAGTACATATATAATTATACCATCTTTTTTAATATAAAACTTACAGAGTTTATATAATTGTATAATGATAAACCATCATCCCAAGGTCCTTCATGATCACAAGATAAATTACGTAACTTTAAATTATGGCCTTTATGCAAAGTGCTGAGGCCAACAGCAAAAGTGTAAATGGCATCGTACATTAAAGCTGGTTGGGTCTATGGGTAGAAATGTGTATATTACATGTTACAATATAAATGTTAAACTAAAGGAGCGTATACCCTTATGTATGGTAGACCTTCAACAATATCTAATCCACTGTGTGGATAACTCTGCATTTGATCAATAATTTTTCCGTAGTGTTCACTTTCTACATCAACTAAGCGAAACGCAGTAATATTTACACCATTATACTTGAAGTCTTCCAAATCAATTATTTCAAGATCCTTTAAATTAGAAAAAAAAATACAAAAGAAATACAAAATTGTTGGATTAAAATCGAGGAATCTCTTGCATACCCTTTATAAGTTGACTTTTACTCTTTGTTAATTCTAAGTAAGCATAGTTTTTGTTCACTTAAGCTTTTTGCAATATGATAAGCGCGTGTGCATTTTGACTTGTTGTAAAAAATTTATAAAAGAAGAAATGAATAAAAATAATTTCATTCAACCAATAAAGGCTTAACTGGTTAACTTATATAAACAGTAAGTGGAGCAAATAGCTGATTAAGCAAGTCTGTAATTCGACCACGTCCAATTTTAGTACTGTAAAGAATCTGAAGGGTGCTGGGGTGGATCCAGGGTCAGCCAGAGTTCAATTGCAAAAGACAATTTATTTTTTAAATAAAAGATGATAATTTATTTAATTTTCTTTATATTATGCTATTTTGTACACGACAAAGACGTTTTGTTATAACTGTAAATGGTAACGGACGCAATGAACGCTGCTTATGCCTCTGTAAGTGTTAATTATATTAGAGAGGACAAATCGACACACGCGCTGCCTATGTAAATGTTCATTATGGTATCTGTATAATGTTAACTATGTTAGAAAGTACGAATCAACTTTCGTACTTATGCTGCCTGCGTAAGCCTTAGCTATGTTAGAAAGTACGAATCAACTTTCGTATTTATGCTGCCTGCGTAAACCTTAGCTATGTTAGAGAGGACGAATCAAATCTTGTACCTATGCTACCTGCGTAAACCTTGGCTATGTTAGAGAGGACGAATCAACTCTCGTACTTATGCTGCCTGCATAAGCCTTAGCTATGTTAGAGAGGACGAATCAATTCTCGTACCTATATGTATGTATGTACCTGTAATGTTGACTAAGGTAGAGGGTACGTATCAACTCTCGTACCTAAGCTGCCTAATGTTATATTAACCAAAAACCTATGCTTGAGAGGACGTATCAACTCTCATCATACCTAAGACCCTATATAACCTAACTAGTTACATATCAGCCTAAGACTAGCTAATTTACTGTGCGCTGACTGCCTTTTTATAGGTCAGTAACTGAGATTTTGCATGTTGTTTGCAAGAGCTTTTTGAAAGCATCATTTACAGCTGATCTAGTTACATATGACTTATAACTAATTAACAAAGTAACTTAGACGCATTTTGTTCCAAGAGTGAGAGAAAACTAAACATATTCATAAGAGTTATAATAAAATATATAAAAAAAAGAAATAAAGAAAAAAACAAGTGAAAATATTATAGTCGGTCAAGCCCGACCATCAAATACCCTACACCACTTTTTTTCTTTGATAAATGAAAAATTTATTATTTGTACTACTTCAAATTTTTTTCTTTAAAGAATAAAAAATTTTATTATACCTTGCTTTTTCTATACCTACTTGTATATTAAAAAATTTCAAAATGATACATATGTCCAAAAAAATTTTTTTTTTTTTTTCTTTAATGAAATAAAAAAAAATTTTATCTGGGAGGGAGTTCTAAAAACGGTCTGATCCTATCTATTTTCTAAACGGTTAATTTTTGGGCCAATATATGTCCTCGTACTAAATTTTATCGAAATATTTAAAAAATGTGACCTGTAGCTTGCGCACAAATATAGACGAACAGACAGGAGGACAGATGGACAAGATTAAATCGATTCAGATTTTGATTCTGAATTGATCGGTATAACTGGAGGTGGGTGTGTGGGTGTTTTTTGTTAATTGTAGGCGTGTGTGTTATGACCACGCCTATTTTTGACATATCGGTGTATTGAATGACCAAATGAACCAAATTTCAAGTTCTTGTGTCTAATTTTTGTTGAAAATATATTGTTGGAAAATATAAATGTTATGTGCCTAAAAGAAATAATATTTAATTCACACTTTTTGTTTAAAAACCACATCTGGCTTTGTATTCTATATAGTATAGTATTGTAAAGGTTTGGCAACCCTTGTTATGTAAAACGCCATGTTTAATTTAATTACAAAATAAAAATGGAAACATTAGTCAGCAAAAAGTGAAAAGTAAAATTATTAACTACAATCATAAACATTTTTGGTCCTATCAGGCCGGATAATTTGGAAAAATATAGATACAGTCCACAAATATCAACATCAAGACATTGGAAGATTATTGCATCGAAGCAAATCTTTTGCAATCAATACTCACAACATTCAACATGGAACAATTCAAAACATAAGAAAGCAACGAAAAACAGCATTAACAAGAATACAAAATTATTGTAATGTGCATAGCGTAGAAAAGGGAGATACAATTGTTAGAGTACAACGACCAGGAGAAATGTTCAATCAATATGAAAAAATTCAACAACAAATTGACGATGCTGTTCAACCAGAACAATTAAATTTACAAGAAGCTTATTATATTGAGATGGAAGATAATTATTTTGGTATCAAAGCGATTGGTATACGAAGTACAGATTTGAGCTAAAACCATAATTGAGCAGCCAACAAGTGAGCTTGTAACAGCTATGCAAGCGCTACTTAATAATCAATCAACAATGGGTGCGCTTATACAACAATATACGCAAAACAGCGCACCGAGCAACGCAGCAGCATCCACACACGCTAACAATGAGCAAAATGACTTACGCATGCCAAGAATCAATTTACCAGATTTTGATGGGACTATTGTAGACTGGATATGTTTTCAGATACGTTTTCTGGATACGTTATAGTTCATTCCAAACCAAATGTTGAAAAGTTGAGATTTGAAGCATTATTGATAATCAAGCACTTGCAACCATCAAATGCTAATTACGAAATAGCATGGGAAATACTTAAAAAGAAGTATGATAAATCACAGAAGGTAGAAACGTGTTTCTTAAATCTATTGATTTATCAGCCAACAAAAAACTCAGCAACAGCAAAAGAGATTAAACATTTTTATAATTCAATAAATGAAGCCTACAACGCCTTAAAGGTGTTTGTATTTGTATTTGTATTTAAAAAGTAGTTGGCTTTATTGAAAATCAGCCAACTTAAAGAAGAACAAGTAATAACAATAAATAAATATAATGCTTAAAACTATATAATAATAAGTAAAATAAACTAAAAAATAACCGGAACCAGCTTCCATAACAACAACAACAATACCCACTGCAACCCACTGCAACCGCAGCCACTGAAAGTTACTGGAATAACTAATGGAACTTAAACCAAAAATAATTAATAATATTGCTTTAAGTAAATTAACTTGAATAAAATTACAATTTAATAAAAATTAATATTAATTATTAATTAGAAGTAAAAAGGAAATTACAAAAATTAGATGTTACAAAAAAAATATATATAAGCAAAATACCAAAAAAAAAAAAAATATTACAGTACAATATAAGAATAAAATATTACAGTCACATACATTTACATTTACATACGTAGAAAATTCATACACAGATCAGCCTGGCAACCCAACAGCTAACATTTTTTTCTTAATAATGACAAATGATTCAATTGCTTCATCAAAGCGATGAACATTTTCGTTATATAGTTTACAAAGCGACCGAAATGGATCAAACAATTCCTAATTTATACGACAAAGCGATAATCTTATTGGAATAAAGTTACGAGACACTCTACCAGGAACGTTAAAGTTAATGCAATTCAAAAGATATGGTGAGCAAACAACACCGCGAATTAAAAATCCTTTAATGATAGCAAATCTATAAGCATAAGCCTATTTTCATAAGGTGGAAGTAATCTGTTACGATCCCACCCCAGTCCACGTAAAGCAAATATCAAAAAAAATTTTTGCACTGATTCTAAACGGTCAATATGACATTGATACATAGGAGCCCAGACGACAATATTCCAATGTCGGCCTAACCAAGGATGAAAAAATCCTTTTGCAAATGTACGGATCATTAAATTCTCTTGACCACCTTTTGATAGATCCTAACTAAAGATATGGCTATTAAATTTAAGTTTCGAATCAAAGACAACACCCAAATCTTTAAAAAAATTTACATTTTCTAAAACATAATCATGTATTGAATAAGATGTATGAATAGGAGATATCCAATGGAATGCCAATTTCTTACATTTCTTTAAGTTAAGTAACATACCATTTTTTTCACACCACTTGTTAATACTCAATAAATCAAGTTGAAGTAATTCCGCACCATTATTAGAATCAAATGATTTGTATATCTTAACATCATCAGCAAACATAAGAACCTTGGAAAAGTTTACACTTAAAGGAAGATCATTAACGAATATTAAAAATAATGCAGGCCCCAAATGACTTCCTTGTGGCACACCTGATGAAACATGAATTCGTCTAGAATATGAAGAGTTAAACAAAAGTCTTTGCGTGCGATTAGATAGATAGCTTCCAAACCATGTTAACAAATATTTAGGAAAACCCAATCGTTGTAGCTTATACAAAAGATGATTATGATTAACTCTATCAAAAGCTTTAAAGAAATCCAAATAAATCACATCAGTTTGTTTATGCTAAGAAAATGCTGAAGAAATATAACAAGTAAGTTCAAGTAAATTGGAAGACGTGGATCTACGCTTCGAAAAGCCATGTTGATAAGGAGTGATAATAGATCTTAATGGTGGTGATAGCCTTTCTACAAGAAGAAGTTCAAAGAGTTAGGGCAATACACTAAATTTAGCTATTCCCCTATAATTCTCAATGTTATCCCTAGCATTATTTTTATGTAAAGGAGTAATTAAGCAAGATTTCCAAGCAGTAGGAAAATAACCCTTTTCAAGAGATTTATTGAACAATTGTGCTAAGGGAGCACTAAGTATATCTGCACAATTTCGTAATACACAAGAAGGTATACCATCTGGACCCGGAATATTAGAATATTTAACACGATAAAAAGCCTCACAAATATCAATTTCAGAAAATGAAATAAATGGAAATAGATCAAAGGAATTTATTGAGTATTGGTACATGTCACTATGAATATTCGACACAGAATAAGATTTTTCGAAAAATTCTGCAAACATATCGGCAATAACAGAGTCATTTGAGGATATCGAATTATTATACCGCAAAGCAGAAGGAAAAACATCAACCTTACGTTTAGAGTTCACAAAACTATAAAACTTTTTAGGATCTCTAAAAAGGCTATTCTTTATAGATGACAAATAGTTAGAATAACATTTATTATTTAATGAATTAAATTCACGTCTAACTTTGGAATAGTTCAAATAATTAGTAAGAGAACCACTAATTTTATATTTCTTGAAAAGCCTACTCTTTTTATTACGGACGTTACCTAGATGCTTATTGAACCACATGGGACAGGTAGAAGCAACCGTAGATGAATTATAAGCCAAAATTGGGGCCGAAACAGATATAGCCATGAAAAGATTGTTATAAATAGCTGATAACGAATCATCAATATCATCAAAATTAAGGTTCCATTGCAATTCTAATAAGACATGTCTAAGATTATCAAAATTGGTATATCGGTAATTAAATTTATTGACATTACGCATAGTTTTTTATGATTGATATTAATAACGTAAGAAGCAAAGTTGGATGATACTTGTCCTCAGGATGAACAAATGGGTCAACACGACAAATTTCAGTATCTATATCACTATAGAAAACTAAATCTAACAATTTATTATTTATGTTCGGAATGTTATTAAGCTGCTACAAACATAAGTCGCAGATTTCCATAAAAAATGGATCAAATAACTGAGAATAATCAGATGGAATAAAATAACCAAGATCTCCATCAAGAGTCCAACGAACGTTTGGTAGATTAAAGTCACCCAGAACTAATATGGAGTCACAAGACTTAAGATGTAATGCAACTGATTTAATAAATTGTAAATGTTTTAAATAAATTCAGAACACGGAGGAATATAAGATGATGTTATATATAAATCGACATTATTTAATCTAACTTGCACACAAATCAATTCCACATCTAGTAAAAAACACTAAGCTTGAAGATAAAGAACAGTGCACACCAATAAACACACCACCACCATTTTTAGAAATTCTATCATTTCTATAAATGTGATAATCAGGACTTAAAACTTCAGCATCAAAAATCCCCGGCTTCAGCCAAGTTTCTGTTAACACAACAACACGATAATCACAGTCAATAGATTTTAATATAGTATTTTACAATTTAGTATTTAGGCCTCGGACATTTTGATAAAGTACTGTCAGATTATTATTTAGTTTTATAGTAAATCAGAAGGGACATTAAGTTCAATAGGCACAGTTCTTCTATTGCGAGGTATAAATTCTTTTACAAGGACACCATCCGGCCAGAATTGCTTATTCAATATACGCTCAAATAACAAATGAGGAAGCAGAATTTCAAACGAACGAATTTCTCTCATGTTAGAATTATTAAATTTAAAAATGTTTATTCTATTTAAGTCGGCATCCGGAATATTACGCCTAATATATTTCGTAATAGCTTCGGTTGTTGTATTTGCTGCCAGGCGTGACAAGAAGATAGCTCTCCGTGCCGGAACAACAATCAAGTCAGATCAGATATAACAGGTGCCACCGTTGAAACCCTTGGAATATTACCATTTAGATTTACATGGGATGAACCAATATTATTAACAACTGATACATTCGAAGTACGATTAAGAATAGAAGTTATAATATTATTAGTACTAGGTACATCAACAGACAAGGTGCGAGATACTGACTGATTGGAGTTAGAATCAACTGAACCATTATGCTTATTAGACATTATATTATTATTATCACCACTCACTGGAGGGTGAATAACAATAAATGGCACGTTATGAAGATTCTCTGTATTGGTCAATGGTATATCAACTAAACCTTCATTTGATATCATCGATGCCCTAGCCGAGCAAATTATGAGAATGACTTGAAACATTTACCGATAAAGTCGAACCGCGATCAGATAAAATTAGTGACTTATTAGTATTAATACCCACATTCGATGATTCTAAGACTTTACATTTATTAAAATGGTCTTGAAGCAATAAAAAATTTATCAAGCAATTTTTTAAAGTCTTTTGACAATTCATTAAAATTAAGTTGGCTATGTTTAAATAACTTAAAAAAATCCAGGTCAATTTCACGGCATTTACGACATGAGCAACGAAGACCTTTAGCTTTATTTGAAATTTGGTCAAATTTCCGACCATTAAAGCCAGCACACTTAGCATGAAAAGCAGAATCGCACAACCAACAATACAAATATTTATCATCGATAACTTTACAAGATGAATGAGTAAAAATTTTCAAATCTTCATCCTCCATCATTCAATTATTAGGATCCTTTACAATAAAAGATTAAGTACACAATAATCAACAAAAGTATAAAGAAAATGAAGAAAATAAAAGGTGTACTTTTTAGGAGTACTTTATGTATTAGTAATAAATATTTGTATGTTAACGCAAAATATCGATCACTGTTAACGAAAAATCTTAAACAGAGCCTGTAACGGCAACAGGTAGAGCCCAAAAGTATGCACGAAAGATCACTATTTTTTGCCGATTAACATAAAACAGTGCAGAGCTGTATAAATGAATAAAGGAAAACAGCATATAAAGAAAATGACAAAATATAATATGAAGAGGAAAGTGCGAAAATAGGACCAAATCAACTTGAACCTAAATAAATGCATTATAAAATGGAAGATTATCCAAATATAATTTATGCTATTTTTGTGTTAAATGAACCATTAGAGCACTGGAACTCCAAACTCTTTCATATTTTAGAGAAAAAGTTCGATAATGACTCTATGTTTTTATGGTACAGACAAAGGAAGGAAGATGAAGCTACAATTTTTACGCAGTTTTTAGAATTTTTAGACAAACGTTTATTTGAAGTTGAAAGTGCTCAGAAAAGCGACCAACACAAGCGAAATCTATCGCGAGCATTTACAACAACAATACGAATGTGCTCAATTTGTTCAAGCGATCATCATTTATTTAATTGTGAAAAATTCAAAAATATGGAAGTTAAGAATAGACTACAGGTCATAAAGCAGAAAAATTTGTGTTAAATTTGTCTTCAACAGAATCATAAAGTTTCAGATTGTAAATGATCAATATGTAAAAAATATGGTAAAAAACACAACACTCTATTGCATCTGCCAGCAAATCATGACTTTAACAACGAGCAAACAACAGTCAATAAAACATCTTACATTAGTGTTATTACTTTACAGCAACCAATAAAAACATACACTCTATTACTAACAGCTAAGGTAATGGTTTGTGATATATATAGCAATTTGCAAGGGCCCGAGCATTGCTGGACAGCGGTTTACAAAGTACATTGGTATCAGAGTCATGTATGCAAAAATTGCAACTAAAAGGCCTTATGATAAAACAATGTTGTATGGAATTGGTGCTGGTGGGCAAACCAAAGGCAAAACTCATATTGTTATAGTTTAAAATAAAGTAATGATTACTACTGAAGCGTTTTGCTTACAAAATTTACCATCTTATAAGATTACAGATGAAAAGATGAACTACTCTAAACATTTAAAATTGGCAGGTACAAGTTTTAAATAACCTGGTGTAATTGAAATCATTCTTGGTGCCAATATACAGGGTGTCCGCCGGGAAGGTATACTATTCGCAGTAATTCCATTGTAATCCTGGCTGTATGTGATGTGGCACCGTCTTGTTGATACCACATGTTAATCAAGCTCAAAGCATGCAGTTGTGGCATTAAAAAGTTTTCAATCATATCACGATATTGCTCCCCATTCACAGTTACCGTTACGCCGTTTTCATTTTCAAAGAAGTAAGGTCCAATGATTTCTCCTGACCAAATTGCACACCAGGCTGTTACTTTTAATCGATGCAAAGGTGACTGATGAATAATTTGAGGGTTTCCCATTCCCCAGAACCGACTATTCTGTTTATTCACATATTCATTCAAATGAAAATGTGCCTCGCCACTCATTATGATTTTTTCATGAAAGTCGGAGTTGTCATAGGCGAGCTGTAACATCCTATTGGCATATGTACGGCGGCGTAAATGGTCTTGTGGAAGAAGTTCTTGTGTCAACTGAATCTTATATGGAAACAAATGCAAATCCTTGTGCAAAATTGTGGCCAAAGACCAAGCTCCTGAGCACGGCGTCGGATTGAGGTTGATGGATGGTTTCGAACACTTTCTTGAGCATGAGTAATGTTTTCAGTCGATCTTGCAGTACGTTGTGGTCCATGCTTGGGCCTATCACCTACAGACCCTCTTTCTTCAAAATCATTCACTACACGATAAATAGTGCGTCTTGTTGGCACATTGTTTCTCCCAAAAATTTCACGTAATTTTCTCATTGTCACAGTAACCGATGTTTGATTTTGATAAAATTTTTTAACAGTTAAAACACGTTGGTTTATGGAATATTTTTCTATAATAAATTTGCCACGTGTCTACTTCACAAATATGAACTGTCAAGACTAACGTTTACCAAAATGGCAGTAAAACAAAGTAGTATACCTTCCCGCTGGACACCCTGTATTTGCTCAGTGCCATCTAGGTGATACCATTATACATTCAAGTGGTTCTCCATCAGCAATTAACACAATATTTGGTTGGGTGTTAATGGGAAAAACCAATACGCCATCAAAAGCAGCATTATATCTGCTCATGTTGGTACATGAGCATGTGTCGTTTTTGATGCATCTGCAAAAACAACAAATGGTTTATCACTGAACGATAACTTGTAGGTCGGTTGTTGTACAATCTGAATTATATGACATCTTATTAAAGTTTCGCAAATATCAAATTGGTCTTTCTGGAAACATCTAAAAGATGTATCGACATATATTAGTTCATCCAGATGATCAGCCGTTTCAAAGAGTTTTGTGACGAACAATTTCAACAGAGCGAATAATAGAGTACAATTTGAAAACTGTGACATATGGTACATCTGCAGCACCATTATTAGCCACGCGTACTTTAAAACAAATAGCATTTGACAATTTTGAAAAATATCCTCATGCTGCTAAAGCAATTTAAGAACATTTTTACCTAGACGATTTCATGTATTGTACATCAGATGTACAACAAGCTATAAAACTAAAAAATGAAGTTTGCAGAATTTTAAAAAATGCTGGGTTTAATCTCAGAAAATGGTGTTCAAATTCAATAGAAGTACTAGAATCCATCAAACCAGCTGATAGGGAGATTTCAAAAATTGCTGATGTTGAAGAAGCACAAACCGTAAACACGTTAGGTTTGCAATGGAAAACATCCAATGATTCATTCAAATTTAATGTTACGCTGTCAAAATGCCCTGAAAATATTACCAAACGATTTGTGTTATCAGAAATATCCAAAATATATGATCCCATATATCTGGATATCTTCAGTTGTTATTCGAATGAAGATTTATATACAAAAACTTTGGTTCAATGGTGTTGGATGGGATGATGAACTTCCTACACAACTTTACAATCAATGGTTGGAATATCGAAAAAATATATCCTCAATAATTCAATTACATATACCGAGGTGACTAGAGTATGCAAATGAATTTAAGGTTGAGATACACGGCTTCTCTGATGCCTCTGAATCTGCAGTTTATCTTAAAGTGCAAAAATGTAATAGTCATGTAATGGTGAATTTAATAACAGCAAAATCAAGAGTTGCTCCAGTAAAGGCACATTTACTTACCAAGGTCATGATTCGCATTCATCAGTCATTGAGTTTATCTAATACTTGGACTGATTCGTCCTTGCTTGGATATCCGAGCATCCAAGAAAGTGGAAGTCATTTACTGCAAACCGAACTTCATATATAATTAGTAACATTCCTGCGAAACATTGGTTACACATTGAATCTAAGCAGAATCCAACCGATTTGACGGCTCGAGTAATATGGCCTAAAGATTTCATTAAAAATGAACTATGGTGGCATGGACCAAAGATATTAATGCAAGAAAAAAAGAAATTATAATATAATAACTATAAGTCTTGGATCGCACTATTTGTATGTTTAGTTACTAAGACTATACATATTGAGCTAGTAACAGAATTATCCACATTAGCATTTACAGCAGCACATCGTAGTTTTATATCACGTCTTGGCAAACCAAGGCATATTTTCAGCGACAATGGCACCAATTTTGTTGGGTTGCAATCAATATTTACGAGACTTGTATTGTTTTTTAAATGAATCAACCACCCAAAGATAACAGATTTGTAGAAGACCAGATACAATGGAATTTGTCTCCACCTAGTGAGCCATATTTCGGAGGACTGTGGATGGCTGGTTTTAAATCGGTAAAATACCATCTAGGACGTGTTCTACAAGATTCGTCTGTAACGTGTAAAGAAATGGTAACAGTTCTATGTCAAATTGAAGGCGCATTAAATTCATGGCCAATGTGTATTCAATTTGAAGGTGATCTCGACTTATTCACTCCAGGTCATTTCCTGGTTATGTGGAATCTAACGACTTTACGAGATGAAAACCTCTTAAACACAAAAGGAAATTTAATCAACAGATGGCAATACCTACAGAGACTGAACTGTTTTGGAAAAAATGGTCAACAAAATATATATCTCAGTTGCAACAACAACCAAAATGGAAGCTTAATAATATACAACTCAACGACATTGTATTGATTAAGGAGGATAACGTACCACCATCCCAGTGGATTACGGATAGAATTACAACATTACATAAAGGAGCTGACGGACTAACTAGAGTAGTATCAGTTACAACGGCAAAAGGCATAATAAAATGATCTGTAGTGAAGTTATGCCCCCTCTTTTTGGATATTTAAAAGCGGGCCTGAATGTTTGAAAATATAAATGTTATGTGCCTTGTAAAAGAAATAATATTTAATTCACACTTTTTGTTTAAAAACCACATCTAGCTTTGTATTCTATATAGTATAGTATTATAAAGGTTTGGCAACCCTTGTTATGTAAAACGCCATGTTTAATTTAATTACAAAATAAAAATGGAAGCATTAGTCAGCAAAAAGTGAAAAGTGAAATTATTAACTACAATCATAAACATATATATATATATATATATATACATATATATATATATATTTTTGTTGATTGTTGGCGTGTTTGTTTTCCGACCACGCCCATTGGTACATGAGTGGATGGAATAACTATGGACAAGCATGCTATATTTAAAGTTCATAAGTCAAATTTTTTACAGATAATTTCCTAATTTATGTATTTCATTTAGTGCTACAATTAAATAATTCAGCAACTTAATATAATGGTCCGATCCGGTTCATTTTTAAAAGGGTTTTCCCGTGTTAATTTTTTATGTTCTTGCACTAAATGTCATCGAAACATCTCAAAAATGAATAGGATCTCATATGGGGAAGGGCTCCAAAAATGGTCCAATCCGGTCCCTTTCAAATAGGGTTCCTCTTTGGGTTAATACATATCCTTGTGCCAAATTTCAATACAATATCTGAAAAAATGCGATCTGTAGCTTGCGCACAAATTTAGATGGACAGACAGGCGGACGTGGTAAAATCGATTCAGATTTTGATTCTTAATCGATCGGCATAATTGAAGGTGGGTGTGGTATTTGCTGCTTAGGAGTTACAAACATTAACGCGAAAAGGAGAAAATTTCTCTGAACGGATTCAATGAGATCACTGTGACACCTATAACTACGTGTCCAGACATCAGAACAATACTTTAGTGTAGGCCTAACAAGTGCAGGATATAACCGTTTAGTTACATAAAGATCACTAAATTCTTTGGACCATATCTTCAGAAATCCAAGTAAAGACTTAGCTTTTTTAACTGATGACTCAATATGAAGATCAAACTTCAATCTTAAATCAAGCAAAACACCCAAATCAAGAAAATTAGATGCATTTTCAAACATATAATTATTAATCCAATAAAATGAAGACCATGAAAATGATAATTTTTTACATTTTTTCAGATTCAATTCCATACCGTTGACCGCACACCATTTATGTAATCTATTTAAGTGAGCCTGAAGAAGCACAACATCATTAATTGAGTTAAATGAGTAAAATAATTTTACATCGTCGGCGAACATTAATATTTTTGAAAACTTAACACAAGTAGGAAGATCATTAACCAATAAGGTAAAAAAAAGCGGTCCTAAATGGCTGCCCTGTGATACATCGGATGTCACAGAAATTTCACGAGATAAGCATGAATTGAATAGAACTTTTTGTGTACGACCAGTAAGATAGAAATAAAACCATGAACACATATTTTCCGGAAAGCCCATACGTCGCAATTTGAAAACTAAACGGTTTGGGTCAATTCAGTCAGCCACTAGGCTGGAAAAATTTTTACAACACGTAAATGCTGATACTTCCTTGTTTGAACTTCGAGCGAGGTTAGAAAAATTGGAAAAGTTGTACGACAATTATCAAGCACTAGATTAAGAAATGGAAACACTTGGTGAACATGTGCCTGCAGTTGAAGTGGAGGAATTTCAGAATAGATATTTTTGAATTAAAACTAAATGTCAAGTATTCATTGAAACTAAGTTACAAGCATCTAATGGTGATCACATGAATTCTACTATGGTACATCCAGATGCGTTTCAAAAGTTCTTGGAATCGCAAACTGTGCTACTAGAGCGACTAACTACGTTGCAAACGTCGACAGCTGAATCGACACAAGCTCAACTGCAAACAACTGCTACATCTACCACTACTTTTGTGGATGTTCCCTTACCAAAATTAAGTATCCTAATTTTTGATGGAAAATATTCTGAATTTAAATCGTTTATTGATTTAATAGTTCAGTGCATAATAACAGTTCATTGAAACCAGCTCAAAAATTTCAATACTTGAAGGGTTTGCTTAAAGGTGATCCTGCTATGCTGATCCGACATTTAACTGTTTCTGATAGCAACTTCATAGCCAGAAGAAAATTACAAGAGATATGACAAACCATCTTTGGTCATAGATACACTCATTGATAATTTGCTAACTATACCGCAAGCTAGTTATTCTTAAAGTTTGAGAAATGCGTTTAATTTGGCGGATGAAACTATCCGAGGCTTACGTGCCCAAGAATCGGATGCTGAAAAAAGAGACCAATGGTTGATACATCTATTACTGAAAAAGGTGGATAGAGATACTCACCAAGCGTGGGCTGAGAAAATTAATTATACGGTTTTTCCTAATATTGAACTATTTTTACAATTTATAAGCGATCGTTGTGATGCACTTGAATTGGTGCCTACTTCTCCTGATAAACGAGGTAAGCTACAACCAAAATCCAAAGCTGTACGTGCTTATACCCCTACTTTTTAGTTTGCACTCAGAATCATCATTTAGCGTATTATCTTAAATTTTGCGCTATGAATTTAAATCAACGTTTAGATTTTGTGAAACAAAAGCATTTATGTTTTAACTGATTACGAGCTAACCATAATCTGTATAACTGTCCTTCTATGAATGTATGTAAAAGCTGTCATAAACGTCATCACACTTATCTTCATGTCGATAAACCTGCTGTATCGCCTAGAGAAGCATTTCTACCTCGCCTCACTAACTACATCTACGTTCGTGAATATTACTTGAATCTTTACTAATTAATATTAAACATAAATTTTTGGCGATCCTGCCAGGAGCATTCTATAGATGCAACGGAAACCACCTCAAGTGCAACAGCTGCAGTTAACGTAACTAGAGAATAATTTACTGTCAACAGCTATTTATAATTTGGGTAATCTACAGTGGTGTAACACTTGCTGGATTCTGGTTGTCAAAATACATTGGTATCTGAATTGTGTGCTCAACGGTTAGGGCTGATTAGACAAGATACTGTTTAAAGGGGTTGGCGATAAGCGATGCTGTAACCTATTTAAGCATTACCGCAAGCGGCAATCTGTTTAACAATCTGCAATATCTGTGTTGCAGCCAATTGAACTAAACCAAGCTGAATTACGTATCTTTGCCTATTATCAGAATCTAGATTTTCAAGATATCCGTCTAGGCCGTGAGATACATAAGAGGATTAGAAAACTGTATGCTATAATCCTTGTTGGTGATGTATTACGTGGAGGAGGCACATTGGCTAATGCTGCCATACCCTATGGGTATCAACATCAAATAATTTTTCATAAGGACATGCCTATTGTTAACAAACTGATACGTGATTGCCACCTTAAAAATCTACATTGTGGTTTGACTTTACTATTTGCTACACTGCAACAGAATTATTGGATTATTGGGGCACGGGAGGTGATTAAAACTGTAATACGTAACTGTGTCATTTGTTATAACTATAATGTGCGCTCTATTGAACAATTGATGGGATCTCTACCGAAATATCGTGTGAATACTGCTTATCTATTTTATGAGGTTGGTTGTGATTACGCTGGGCCTATTATGTATAAAACTCACGCTGGAAGAAAGGCGCCTATTGTTAAGGCTTATATAGCTGTTTTTATTTGTATGGTTACAAAGGCTATACATCTGGTAGTGGTAACTAGTCTTAGTACTGATGCTTTCATGGCTGCTTTAGATCGCTTCGTCTCAAGGAGAGGTTTGTGTGGTCACATATGTAGTGATAATGGAACTAATTTCCGTGGCGCAGCTGGAAAGCTAAATGAGCTTCATAAATTGGTAAATTCTATGAAATATAATGCTAATTTTCTGAATGCTTTGTCATCTAAGAAAATTTAGTGGTACTTTATACCACCTAAAGCTCCACATTTTGGTGGATTATGGGAGTCTGCTATCAAAAGTATGAAGCTTCATATACGTAGAACTCTTGACCAAGCTGCACTAAACTTTGAAGAATTAACTACACACTTGGCTAGAATTGAAGCTGTGCTTAATTCCGGATGCTAGTCCAAGCTGACTCTGATAATTATCCATATCTGACACCTGGCCATTTTTTAATTGGGCGACCGCTGAGTGCCGTTCCTGAAACTGATATTACTCATGTGAAAACGTCTGCGCTGACTAGATGGACACTAATCGAACAGATAACTCAATCCTTTTGGAAACGTTGGTCTAGTGAGTATTTGCTTCCCTACAATTACGTAACAAATAAGTGAAGGAGAAACCAAACCTAACTGTGGGTGATGTTGTGTTACTACATGACTATAATTTGCCTCCTGGCATTTGGAAACTAGGACGAGTTCTAGAAACCCATGCTGGTAAAGATGGTCTTATAAGAGTAGCTACTTCAAACGCAGGACTCCACCTTTAGGAGACCAATAACTGAGCTATATCCTTTACTTAAGGATTGTTAAACAAAGTTCAAGGCTGGCGGAATGTTCATGAAAAAAGCAAAGCATTCCAGTTTGTTTTATAAAGTTTTGTTTATAACTTGTGTTTGTCAACATTGTAAAGAAGTTCTTGAAGGTAGCTGGGGTATAACTCAGCGAGTCTAAGATTCCTCACAAAGAAATTTGTAAGACGGGATGTTATTTATCTCTAATCCTTAGACTTGTCTTCATTTATTTTACGTTTTAGCGCGGTAACGGCTTGTGGTGCGGGGCATGGCGTTACGGCTAATCGATGTGTGAGCGGTGCAAGTACAGAGCGACGAGCGTTGCAGAGTGATGCGCGTTACTAAATACAAACGGCAAGCGGTACATGATACAGAGCAGCGAGTGTTGTAGAATGATGAGAGTTTCTGGATATAAATGGTAAGCGGTACAGCATACAGAGCAGTGAGCGTTTCTGGATATTAATAGTAAGCGGTATAGCGTACAGAGCGGTGGTGGTTAGAGGATACAAGAACGGCAATGGTTACTGAGACAACAACGGCGCTCTTTGGTACGCATGACCTTGGAGAACTGGTACTACTGGTACTCCATGGACTTGGCAATACCCCTATCAGTTTCGGGAAACAATGGACTATGGCCACTACTTCGTTGGGGTGTTTGTGCTTCGTTCGTTTTTATACCTTTTGAGGTGCTTGCTCTTTCATTGGTAATTTCGTCATTATAGGTCTGGGTGCTGGCTTCTCTAGTGAGCGGTTTTTAGCGGGTTGGTACCTGGGTAAGCATTTCGTCGGCAGAGCGTTGTTGGCTCACCTTGAACCGCCGGTAGATTTCGCAACTAAGAACATACTTTCGTATTTCCCTGAACATGCCCGGCCAGTAGTATCTACCTGCGAGAGGTTGTTCTTCGTATTCCTAAATGACCTGCGGTTCGGTTGTCGTGGTTTTCGATCATTACTCTCTTTCGGTTGTAGATGGGTACACATAGCTTCTAATTCTCTCTTTCCATATCCCCGTATTGTGTCGGGATTTGGCGATAGAGTTGGCTATGGTGTAGTCCGCATATTTTTCCAGGTACTTTATCACTTCTGACTTTCGTTTCTCTAACCAGCGGCATATCTTGTTGTTATTAAGATTGGGTTCCATGATTTGGTACTGTGACTGAGAGGTGTAATCTGTTGTGTGATGTGTTAGTAATTTTCCTTACCGAAGACATGTGTTAAATTTCTGACGTGTTAACTCCTGTGTTCTTTTCATCCTGTGCAATTTGTAGCTTACAATCCAATGTGATGCCTGCGCATGTTAGGGTGGTATTAAATGTTGATAAAAATTTTAAACCTAGAATTATGTCCTCGACGGTGTTGTCCATTATGAAAAATTGTAACTCTTTTTTTTGCTTTCCAAAGTGTACGGGTAATGTACCATTTTAGTAACTTGTACTGCCGAACCATCCGCCAATAGGATGGGCATATTGATAGTTTGGTATCGTCCACACTTGCCGAGTTGTTGTGCCATGGCTGAGCTTATAATGCAACTCCTGGAGCCGGCCGTTATTTTGTTGCTATCAATTTTCAGGGCTTCGGTGTGCATGCGCATCGATACGCGACATCCTCTTTCTTGTGGATGTTGCTCGTTCGATTGGCGTGCCTCTTGGGAAGTGCTCGGCTGGTTGTTGCAGCGTCCTTACCCCTACTCTACCACACTGACAACAAAATATACAAAATATACAAAATATACGCAGCCTATTTTGACATGTCACGCCAATGTGTCCTTGCTCACCACATCTGTGACAAGCCGTTCTGGGATTTGTGATTCTTGTCGGTGGGGCACTTCTTCCTGGCTGAAATGGAGCTTGTCGGGGAAATTCGGTCGTTTTTATAGTTTCTAGATCTCCGGCTAATTCTAGTAATTCGGCCAATGACTTGAAACCCTTCCTTCGAGTATACCACTGATATTCTGGGAAGGCATTGTGGAAAATTCTAGTTAATTGCTATTCATGTGACAATTCTGAGTGCCTCATTAAATCTTGTAGAGCAAGCAGGTAGTCGTGAAAACATTCACCTTGGCGTTGTTTACGAGCGCGTATATCGTCACCCAATTTTTCAAAGAAACGAGGAGGCAGGAAAAATTTTAAGAAGTCTTTTTTGAAAGAACTCCATGTTGCCCAGTGCTGGTTATTATTATAGTCTCTCCCCCTGAGAAGTTCAAGCATGGCTTTTAGCAATTCATTACATGGTATACCGTAGGTATGGGCCATTTTTTTGACACTTTCAATAAACTGGTGTCTGTGACCCCATCATAGAGTATTTTCCAATCGCGGATTACCTGCATCATTGTCCTTTTTTTTATACTGGATTTTGCCGGCTCGGGACTGGATGATTGAGATCTTTGTTTATTCTCGGCTGTGTTTTGTGACATCAATACTTTCTTTTGAATTTCTTCGACTAGTTTTTCCACGTCTTCTTTGCTCAGAACTTTTGGTTGCGAGATGGGTGAATGACCCCTACTGGTTGGATCATTACTTGGTAATAATGTTTGTACTCTTGATTCGTAGTTTTCTTGTAGTTGTAGGATCTGGTATGTCTCTTCTTCGGTATGTTCTGACGACAGCGGTGCAAGATACAGGGCGGCGGCGTTGCGGAGTGATGAGCGTTACTAAAAGACATACGTTTGCACTTAAGTAAAGTAAAGGGATTAATTGTGGCCACTGCTGTGCTACATAATATTTGCTGTATAAATAACGACACAGATCCTCCTAACCCATCATTTGATGAAAATTATGCAGTTAATAATTCACTGGATGTTCCTACTACATTGTCCTCTAGCAGGAACAGTCTAATGAGGCGGCACTTTATTTAATCACTTTGCTAAACTAGAATTTTTTAAATTCTTCTAAAATTTATTATAATAAAAAATAATATAGTAATAATGTTATTTTTGCTGCATCCTTAGCTCTATTTCATTAACTATTAACCTTTTTTCTTTTATTTCAAATTTTCCCAAGTTGTTGGTTTTTTCTAATTTCTTCTTTTATAATATCCATTGTTTTTGTTTAATTTATTCAAATCAAAAGCGGCACAATTTTTAAACAATTTTTTGATAATAAAACCATATGATTTTCACGGCCTTACCAGATATAAAACCAAAAACTATTAATCATAGTTGAGAGCACTGTAATAATGAAAGTGAAGTCATCCAGTGGTTGAGTAATAACTATTAGTTATTGCCAATCATTGTTTGAGTAATGACTCTAATAATGGGCATAAATCTTTTAGGTATACTAATATATATATATATGTTTTCATACCCTCCACATTAGGGATGAGGTTATATTAAATTTATTCTTCCGTTAGCAATACCTAGAAGGAACCGTATATATATTCTTGATTAGCATCAAAAACGGAGTCGATTGGCTTTCTTACTTATTTTTAATAAATTAATGTATGTATATATATGTAGAAGTAGAAGAAACAAAAATTTAGCATATGCACTGCATTAATTTTAGGAGGAATATAAAAATTATTTATACTTACAAAAGTTGTGAACATGTAATGATATCGGTAGTCATTCATTTGTAATTGCAAAACCTAAAAAAAGCGAAGAAACTTAATATACAAAGAGTTTTTAGAATATAAGCTGATTGGGTACTAACGGCTCGGAAAAACTTCTTAATATCTGCCGGGTTAGTATCCACAACAATTTTGTAGATTTCTTTTTGACGTATTGCACGTAGTACCTGTCTGTAAGATGCTGGGTGTGTCTGTCTTATATAAATTTCCATTTTTAATTCATCCGTGGAATACGAGACATCGTACATCAAATCTAGTTGTTTGAAGAACCCTACACAAACAACTATATAAGATTATAACCAAAGTTTTATAGTTTTATATTATTACCATAATTTTCTTCATATATAACAGCTACTTTTGTCCAATTTAGATAAATCATTAAATCAAAATATGCTTTATTTAGGTGATATTGGGAAGGATATAAATTTATAGAAAACTCTTTTGTTGTTCTATCTAAATCTATGCGTGTCTCAATGTGTGGTATATTGAAACCTTCGCACATTGATTGTACATGAGTTGCAAACCAAGGATTTGTTGGACCAAAAATTACTTGAACGCCATTTTCCAATTGATGGCATACCTGTTTTGTTAGACGAAATGTATCATCATGATATGTGTATATAATATCATAGACTAATTGTGTGTCTTGTAGAATATCTTTATCTTTGTTAATCCTATAAATAGCATATTTAAAAGCAGATTCCATATTTCCGGCACGTTGTTCATGGGCAAAAATCGCTCCTAACTGTATAACTGGTGGTAAAGCGGTAACCATATTTGAAAAAAGTACATTTAAGTTAACTATGCTGATTACGACCACTTGAAAATATATAGTTTGTTTTTTAATTTGTGAATCATTCTTATTCTCTTTCACCATATTTCATAACAATATTTACATATTTATTAGTGTAAGTCCTAAAAATTGATTATTTTCATTTCCATAATTAATGGAGAATTAGTACATATAAAATAGTCTAAGATTGTATAATGTTAAAAGGAATGGAGTATGTATTTATTCGGTAACACGCGAAAAAAGTTAATAGTTATTGCCCATCATAAGCGCTTTTAATTTGACGATTCAATTTAAGTAATTGTGTACACGTTGCCTGAAATTTAAGAAAAATTAAGATTAAAATAATTAGAATGTTATGATGAGTTACGCTCTATTATTTAAAAAACTACACAAAATATGCCCAACATAGGGTCGGCGGACCACACGCGATCCGCCAGGTATCAAACTACCATTTTACCTTTTTTAAAACATTTCACATAAGATAGAGATAAACTAAATTTCTTATTACAACAAAAAACCAAGTTTCTTATTGCAACACCCAAAAGTAATCGTCAAAAACCCTGCAAGAATATTGATTTAAACAAAAATGTGTATCCGTGTATTCGTGGTTGGAACGCTTACAATCGAAAAAATTGAAATTTTAAGCAGGAACAAATATTGCTGTCCATCTGTTTATTCAAATCGGTCAAGTGATATTATCACAATCGACACAATTCTCTATTACTACAAAGTTAAAATTTTGTGTGTATCTATTTAAATAACCCAGACAACTTCCTTTTGTAACAACCAGAGGGACGCCCCGTAAAACTGAAGTATATATGCTCTTAATGAGCATCAAAATATGAGTAGTTCTAAATTAGTGTATATACCAACAATTATTTAACGTACACACCAATTATTATTTCAACAATAACAATAATAGCATTCATAACAAGCAACTAAGAAAACTAAATTTGGTTTAGGCCAAATTTTAAATACCCTTCACCTCCACAATGGTGGGCATGGCGAATATATATATTCATTACGCCCTTTAATACTGTACGCATTACGTATCAGCATACAAGGTTATTTTTACGTTGAATATAGTTTTTTTAAAATTGTTTTTGTGTCTAACTAAATTTCAAGTTCATAGGTTAACTTTTGTGACAGATTTTTGTCGATTGTGGGCGTGTCTGTTATTCGACCAAACCCATTTTTGACACAGCTGTGGATGGTATAACTATGTATATGCGTCTCCAATTTAAAGTTCCTAGGTTAACTTTTGTGGCAGATATAAAAATTTTTCTTTATTGCGGGCATGTCTATAATTCTAATACGCCCATTTTTGTCATATCAATCAAGATAATATTTGTAGATGTATATACCAATTTTGAAGTTTATAGCTTAATTTTTGTGGCAGAAAAATCTATTGATTTTTGGATTTTTTTCGATGTATCAATATATCTATATTTGTGTGTTTTTTGAAATATATATTTCATACGGACATTATATTCGAAATAGTGCTGTGATTAAAGATGTAAAAAATTAATACTTAGCGACTGGAGGGGTTGAACCTGGACTGGCTGATCCTACAAAATATATATATTCTTGATCAGCGTCGAAAACTGAATCGATTTAGGCATGTGTGTCCATGTGTCCCTCTATTGTTGGCATTCGCACGGCCGTAAATTTAGAGATATTGAGCTGAAATTTTGTAGAATTGCTTTTAGTTTTTGTACGCAGATTGCTATTAAATGAACAAAATCGGTAAAAGAGCCACGCACACAATTGACTAAAATCTATTTATCATCCACAAAAAATTAGCTATTAAATTTAAATTTGATACACATATTTACATTAATCTCATACACCTATGTGCTAAAAAGGGACCTAATCGGATAACAGACACAACCACAAATGAAAAAAATCTATATCTATGCCACAAAAATTTAGCTATTTGAAATTTTGGTGTATCTATTTACCGATGGGCGGGGTAGGGTAACAGGCTCGCCCACAATTGACATAAACTATTGCATCTACCACAAAAATTGACCTATGACCTTGAAATTCGGTACACATATTTTTCGTTATCCCATCCACCAAAGTGCTTAAAATAGGCAGTTAATAGACACGTCCACAGTAAACAAAAATCTGTTTATCTTTTACTAAAATTAAGTCTCTAAATTAGAATTTGGTACACATGTTGAAAGTTATATCCTTTACTAATGTGTAAAAAAAAGGGCATGGTCGGCTAACAGATATGCTCAAAATTGAAAAAAATCTATATATATCTTACAAAAATTTACCTATTTAATTATAATTTGGTGTTCGTATTTTTAGTTTTTCTGTCCACTGATGTACCTTATATGAGCGTGTTAACAGACGCGCCCACAGTAGCAGTAAGCAAAAATTAATATATTTTTCATATAAGTAGTTTTTTCGAAAAATTTCAGTAAACGAATTGGAAAGCGCTTTAGAGGAAATTCAGAACTATAACGATGGCAATTCTGAGATAGAGACCTAAATATACTTAATATAGACGAAGAAGAAAATGACGATCAAAATGAAGGTGTCCGTTTACTAAAGAAACGTAGAGAATTTATTAACATCCGTAAGGTCTCTAAATAAAAAGCATCGAATATGTTTCCAACATGTACTGTGATATATATGATATGTAGAAAAGAAGTGCTAAATAAATTGATGATTGGTGGCGCGGGAGTAGGTAAAAGTCGCTTGATACAAACAATATAACAGGCAATAACTTTACGATTTAATTATCTTCCTGGATCCAGATCCAATCCAGATATCCCAAAGGTTTTGCTAAGTGCACCAACAGGTAAAGCAGCAATCGGAATTGGAAGATATACTCTTCACTCCCTTTTCTCTTTGCCTGTAAATCAGTCGTCCGGAGAAATTCGTCCCTTAAGTAACGATACAGTTAATTCACTTATTGATTGAAGTGTCGATGGTTAGTTCTAAAATGTTAGGTTTCCTGGACTCAAGACTAAAACGAATATTTAAAACTACAGAGTCCTTTTGTTGTAATCCAATTATTGTTTTAGATGATTTAAAACAACTTCCACCTGTAGGTGACCGATGGAATTTTAATCCAAATCCAAATAATCCCTGTTATGTTCGACTTTTATGAATTAGACGAAATAATGCGACAAAGAGGCGGCAATACTTTTCCAATTGCATTAAATAACATGGCAGTTGGACAAATGAATCTTGAAGATATCAAAGACAGTCAATTTACATACAGAAGTCCCTTAGGATGCTATATATTTATTTTGGTTTAATAAGGAAGCTGACACATATAATATGCAGCGTTTAGCACAGATATCGACGGAAGCGCATATTTGTAGAAGTTATGACGTTATTAAGGCTGACTCATTACCCCACTTAAAAGGATGCTTCGCTTTTCTGTGTGTGTAACCTTTTGCTTTTTGTTGCTTTAAAAAAAAAGTTACCATTGATATTTGTAATGAATCGTGGTACAAAATTGTCAACCTTAGCGGAAATCAGTGATTGCGTTAGTCTGCTCATGAGTAACAACAGGGCTACGCATCAACGCATCCAGCGTTGAATATAATTTTCTTTCGCTTTCTTTATTAAATTATTGAAACCCAACAGATATTTTAGCTTAACTGTTTGACTTGTGGTAATTAGGACTTGATGTAGTCAATTTAATTAAAAGACTTACAAAATTTTTTAAATTCATACGAATTAAACGGAATGTTGTTAGCACGATCTCTAATAAAATATCATGATGCGAAAAACATTTTTTAGCTGTGCCGCACATTCACGAGTTTATTTTATTCTTTAGTTTATTTTTAATTCTACGATATCCAAATATCGTGAAAAATAATAAGATATTACATAGACTTGATAGCGTGCTCGCGAATATCTATACCTAATTTAGTATGTGGCAGCTTGTGAACATCGGGTGGTAGCATAGGTTTCATAATATCCGTACAACTGTAATTTTGAAACAACTTGCAGTTAGATACCATGTTTACAATGTCTTCGTTTATTCGTGGCCAGTAGATTATAGTTCGTGCACGTTTTTTAATTCCCAAATGGAGGTATGTGGGTAAGATAGCACTTCGTTGCGCCAACTTTTTGGGACAAACGCGCATTCAAAAATATTATATCATCCATAATTATATTGTTATGCAATTTCCAATAAAATTTGACTTCATCAGGCAAACTTTGCTTGTGTTTTGGCCAGCCTTTCAATAAACCGTCGCAATTGAGATAAACATTTATCTTGAAGTATTTCTTTATGAAAACTCACCAGTTTTTCTTCGGTCGCGTTAATTGCATGAACGAATTCATTTAAGTCTTTAATCTCCGAAACTAAGTCAGATCCTTATCAAAAGAATGAGACAAAAAATCAACAACATAAAGATATTTATCTGGACAGTGTGATGTCGTACTTAATTAAACCCAGTTTCATCCGTTGGAGGCGTACTGTATTATCATTAAATCTATCTTCATTATTCCCACTAATTGCTTAGAGTCACTTTTAATTGTTATTTTTCTACCATATATGTAGTAGTGAAATTTTCTACAGGCACACATAGCTAGGAATTCTTTTTCTACTTGGGAATAATTTACCTCGGTATCGGTCGAGCTACTGGACGTATTAGTATTTCCTCTTGCATTAAACAACATCGTACACCAAATTTGGAAGCATCTGTTTCAATTGTAATCTCTTTTTTGTCATCAAAATTTTGCAAAACCGGTGATTTTCTATCATAATCTTAATTTTTTCTTGCTGATATCCAATTGTATACTGCGTTATTTTTTAAAAGTAACCGTTCGGGTTGTGACACCTCCGCTAAATTGGGAATGTATTCACGCATATAATTTATCATTCAGAAAATTTCTAAAGATCAGTTTTGTTCTTTGGAGATCCAATTCGTAAAATAGCTTGCACTCCTTCAGGATCATATCGAATTCCCTCAGCCGATTAAATTTGTCCCAAATACTTGACCTCATCACTCGGAACTGTAACTTATCACTATTGAACTTAATTTGTCGCTGTCTGGCTCTATTCAACACGCGCTGTAAAGTGTCATCATATTCTTCAACTGTATTGGTAGCAATTATAATGTCATCTATATAAACATGAACATTTGGTATATCATGAAAATTACGTTAATTATATTTCTTAAATAATTCACTGCCTATTTTAAGCCCATACGACAACCTCTTGAAACGGTAGCAACCAAAAGGCTATTCATTGTGCAAAGTTTACTTGATTACTCAGGCTCATTTGAAAAAAATTTCCTTAAAGACCTAAAATCTTGAAAAATCTTTTTGGCCAATTTTACGGACAACGCTTCAAATGAAGGAATAACGTGCTTTTCTAACAATGTATTATTATTAATATCCTGTGGATCTATGCCTAAACGCAGTTGGCCTGATTTTTTTCTAAAATACCACATATTAGAAGCTCTTTCAATGGGGCCTTCAACTCGTTTAAGAATGTTGCGATTTACTTTGTAATTCATTTTTGACCCTCTCTGTTAAACTAAGAGGGATTCTTCGAGACGGTTATATAACTGGCTTGGATTGGGGCTTGACTTTGATTTGCAATTTTATGAAACATTACAAACCTTCAAAAATATCTTTATTACGACGAATGAACTCTTCTTTAAGCGCTCATGCAATGCTATTGATTTGAGTTACTAAACGTAACTGTTCACAGGCTTCAGAACCAAGCATTGATTCAAAAGGAGTATCAACAAGTGAAAATATTAAAGTCGGTCAAGTCCGACCATTAAATACCCTACACCACTTGATATATTATTTAATTTAATTTTTTTCTTTAAAAAGCAGAGCATAATGAAAATTTTTATTTTTTTATACCTACTTGTATTTTCAAAAATTTCAAAATGATACATATGTCAGAATTTTATTTTTATTTTTTGTTTGTTTTTGAAATAAAAAAAAAATTTATATGGGGAGAAGTTCTAAAAATCCACAGCAGATTCTCAGTGCAGTTGCGCGGTACAGCTCATTAAAATGTTTATTATAGCTGGGATTTTTCTGTAATGTATCACTCCAAACGGTGGTATGGAAGTGAGCATGCCAGGTAACGTTTCTGATTGGCTTTAACTAGGCGAAACCCAGAGCTATCCTGGCCTTTGTCCACCTCAAGTTGACGCCCAACCTCCACGTGGTACTACTGGTTAGCTGCCTTTACATCCGTCTTGGCAGCGAGCTAATGTGCGCAGCGAACAAACCGTCGCAGAGGGTCGAAGATAATACCATTACCATGTAAGTTGTAAAAATAATGAAAAATTTTATTTCGTTAACAAATCAGAACAAGCTTCCTATGTTATTAAAATACGATATTATCGAACAAGTACACGAAGAACAAGTGTATCAGCGAATGTGTATAAATAAACAACTTCAACAACCCTTTTGCTTTTATAGTACTCTGTAGCCTCCTTGGCATTGAATCTACCAGCAACAGGGCTAATTTTACACCAATTTTCCAACACCCCTTTTTCAGTTCATTTTTGTTGGTTATGTTGTGTTTTCTAATATTATTTTCCAACAAAAACCACAAATTTTCAATAACATTTAAATTTGGTGACTGAGCCCGTGGCGACATTAAATGGGGGCAATTCCATATTAGATAAGTCTGCACAAATATTGACTTATGTTTTAGGTCGTTATCTTGATAGAAGCGGAAATAATCGCGTATACCGAGCTTCGTTGCACTTTGGGGTAAATTTTTCTTCAGTATGTTGGGGTACATATTTTTATTCATTAGTCCTCCAACAAATACTAAACTACCTACTCCAGCTGCTGACATACAGGTCGAAACTGTTCAGCTCAGTATTCGGTTTTCGCCAAACGTAGGACATGCCATCGGAACCCCTGATGCTAAATTTAGACTTATCTGCAAAAATAACTGAGTTCCAGAACTCAGAATGCTTCTCGACATGTTCTTTTGCAAATGAAAGCCGGCTTTGTTTATTTTTTTACTTATGAATGGCTTCTAACGAGCTACTCGACCATTAAAACCAGATTTACGGAGTACGCAACGAATTGTTTTGGCACTACAGGACTTGCCTAAATCATTAATAATTTCACAAACCATTTTTAGTGCAGAAAGCTTCGGATTCTCCTTTATTGTTCTTACAATGTATCCCTCATCAGATTCATTGAAAATTTTGTTAGGGCATCTCTGCCTTTATTCTTTACGTGGTTTTCATGAATAAAACGGTGGATAATATTTTGAACTGTACTCAAGTTCACAAAGTCAGCAATTTCCCGTACCGAGTGCTCATTTTTATAATGATTTAGGACCAGTTCACGTTGTTCAATAGTTGCACGACGACCCATTTTTTAAATTACGTGTATTAATACTTGGATTGATTGAAAATATTACCAAGAAGGCAGAGAAGTGATAACATTGTGAAAAATGTTACGAATAGTCTATGCTTAAGTGTACAGAAACAACTGTACCAAATAAGCTGTGACATGTTTTTTGATTTGTTATAAGAAAGTTCTTATAATTAGACAGTTAGAAATCTTTTTTTGAAATCTTTTTTGTTTTAAATGTTCATTAAACATACAACAACAAGTTGGCATTCAAATTTCGTTGATAGCTTCAGTAGTTTGGAAGCTACAATGGTTTTATTTCTATAAAAGGTAGTGTACCACTGTACAAATATATATTAAAAAAATAATATTTTTCATTCATAAAAAAAATCAAAAAAAACTTCGAAAAAATTGTCATTAAAAAAAACTTTAAAAAAAAAGAAACTTCAAAATTTTTCATCTAAAAAAATAAATAAATCAAAACGAAACGTTCATTGTTTCCCAAACTTTTAACTAAATTAAATTTATAAAAACTAATTATTAATTAAATTTAAATTAAATTACCAATTAATTTAAAATTATTTAATTGTTATATTATTATTTATTATTGTATATTAATCTAACTTTTAAACTATAAATCATTGGAAATTGTAAATTCTTTCTCCGAGTTAAAATGGCATTACAACATACACCTCCACATGCTTCAACAAATAGAACTTTTACCAATAACAACAAAGTAGATCTCATGTTAGAAAACATAGAACATAAAACATAAAAAACATGTTAGATAAGATAGAACTTACACAACCTAACACTCACATATAACACTCATAAATAACACTCCAGACAATTAATACTGATATTTGTGCTATATATTCTAGACTGATTTCGCTGAAGTTTGGTTCATATAAGCCGAAGGACAAGTTAATTAAAAAGGTATTACACAAGACACACCTAAGTACAAATATATAATTACTCCTCTACCGCAAGAAACAATTAAGACTGTTCTTGATTTTATACGAGACCCTCCAGCAACAGATAAATATTCTTCTTTAAAAAAATTCTAATTGAGAGACATTTTCTAAACGAGAATTCTTACTATTATTACTATTAAATGTTAATTTGAATCTTCGCCGTGAATTTCCTTTTATTTTTCTAATTGC
Source organism: Crataerina pallida (assembly GCA_949710015.1). Classification (NCBI taxonomy): domain Eukaryota; kingdom Metazoa; phylum Arthropoda; class Insecta; order Diptera; family Hippoboscidae; genus Crataerina; species Crataerina pallida. The sequence goes on from OX453294.1 coordinate 7,796,597, forward strand.
CGACATTTCAAGGCCGATTATTGGTGCTGACTTCCTCAGCAAATATAGACCACTAATCGATGTAAAACGCAAGCGATTACTGGATTCTTTAACCAATTTATCCGTTAATGCCATTATGGTTTATTATAAAATAGAGTTACCCAAGTTATTCCTCATAGAAAATAAATATTTTGAACTATTAAAGAAATATCCAAGTTTAATCTCTGAACCAGATTACACCAAACCGGTCAAACACAACACTGTACACAGACTAGCAACTGAAGGAGTCCTTCCGTTCTCAAAACCAAGACGACTAAATCCTATCAAATATAAAGTCGCCAAGACAGAATTCGATTTTTTGATCAAATCAGCTATTCCAATTCTTCTGTGGATTCATGAATGGCGTTGATTTTAGACGTGTAAATTGTGTCACTATTCCAGATCCCTATCCCTTGCCTCACATTCATGATTTTAGTATAAATCTACGGAACAAATCTATATTTTCCAAATAAGCTTTAGTAAAAGTTTACCACCATGTCATAAATAAAGTATTAAGTGGTTTAGATTTTACTCTTGTATACATTGACGATGTTTTAATTGCAAGTGAATCGGAATCTGACCATTTAAAACTTTTAGAAATCGTTTTTGATCGACTTGAGGAATAATTAAACCATCTAAATGTGCTTTCGGCACTACATCTATTGACTTTTAAGGACACAATATTTCAAAAGATGGCATTCGACCTTCTGAAGACAAAGTATCTGCCATAAAAGATTTTGAACGTCCTACGTCCGTCGAACGAAATCAAAAATTTGTTGGAAAGATCAATTATTATCATCGAAACATTCCAAAATTGGCAGAGCTAACATGTCCGATACATGCTATAATTATAAGGCTTTTAAAACTAAAGACAAAGCTTTAATTTGGGATGATGAATCCGTCAAATCGTTTGATCGTGTTAAAGACAATTTTGCCTCAAAGGTTCTGTTGAATCATATCAATAGTGAAGCAAAATTGTCTTTACCCGTAGACGCTTCAAACATTGCAATTGGTGGCGTTCTCCAACAATGCTTGAATGGTTCGACGGAACCATTAACCTTCTTTTCATGGAGACGGAGCTTTCTTCGTCTCCATCTTAGAGAAGGGTATACTCATTTTGATCATCCGTTTACAACACATCGAAGGAAGCCTCGGAAAACCCACAAACTATATATATTCTTAATCAGCATGAAAAGAGAAATAGCTTGAGACATGTCCGTCTGTTGTTGGCACTCTCACGATCGTAATTTTTAAGATATCAAATTAAAACTTAGCACACTTATTCTTAGTTTAATTTTGCTATTCGGTATTGAAATTGGGCAAAATCGGTTAAAAGACACAATAAACGAAAATCTCAACATACCTCAAAAAAATTGTATCTTTAAAAAATTATTTATCGCACAATACTATGCCTATCAAGTTGAAATTTGGTACACATATAAAGTGGTAGCCTTATCCAACACTGTGCCAAAAATGAGCGTGATTGAATAACGCAAACGCCTATAATTAAAAAAAAAAACACTATTTGCGTAAGTACATGGAATAGTCATATACATAAATATGGCAATAGGCTATAACGCTTGGAATCTGAACTATTATGATATAGATGACTCTTTGAAAGCTATTTATAGCGCTTTTTTGCTATTCGTTATACCTAAAACTTGTGCATCTAAAACTATTTGTCCGATATGGTTCAACAGTCATATACGAATAATAAGGAATAAAAAGAGTAGAGTAGTAGTAAGGACTATATTGTTTATTCCAACTGTAACCGCGAATTTAATGCTTTAAAAAATAACTGTTATGCTAAATATATTTACTGCATGAGATGTTAGGTGCTTCTTGATCCTAAATCACTATAGATTTGTTAACTCGAAACGTAAGGTTGCGGGATTTCCCTTGATCATGTTTTACGATAATTTAGAATCATCGAATATATCAGAAACATCTGACCTTTTTGCTGACCATTTTGAAAATTATATTCCTCATCTATTGTTAATTATATTGATCCAATTAGTTCGTTCGACATCGGTCCATCGGTGTCTCTGAAAATGAAGTTTTTACAGCCCTATCCGATCTTAAAACGTGTAAAAATACGGGTCCTAATGGTGTTCCTTCTGCCATTTTCCGCTGTAGTGCTGATTTATTATGTCCGGTAACCAAAATCTTTAACAACTGCCCAAAAACAGGGTACTTTCCTTCTATTTGGAAAAATAGTTTTATTGGTCCAATCTATAAAAATGGTTATAGAAACTCTATAGTGAATTTTAGACGTATTGCCAAACTTGGTGTGTTGTCTAAATTATTTGAACTTCTGATTACCCAAAGACTGACGCCATCTATATCGTCAATTATTTTTCATAGTCAGCTTTTGCCGAGGTAAATCAACATCAACTAACTTGTTAGAGTTTTGTAATTACGTTTTTAATGCTTTTTTCCTCATACACAAATTGATGTCATTAATACAGATTTCTCGAAAACATTTGATAAAATCCACCATGATCTTTTCCTATTTAAACTGCAACGCATTGGATTTTCTGAAAATATGATCTCTTTGTTTCGTAGCTATTTGACGGGTGGTACTTAACAAGTGTTGATTAGATTCTTCTTGTCTAATTTCCGTTCCCTCAGGGTAGCTACTTGAGACCTTTATTATTTATTCTTTTTTTAAATGACCTTTTGTCATGTAATCAATATTCACAAATTTTAATGTTTGCCGATGACGTTAAACCCTTCCACTCTTTAAACTCTTTGTACGATATTAGTTTATTACAATTGGACCTCACGAACTTAGTATCTTGGTGTGAAATAAATGGTATGTGTTTGAATCTTAAAAAGTGCAAAAAAATGTCTTTTGAATGGATAAACAATCTGTATTCATTTTATTCTTTTAATAATCATGTCTTTGAAAATGTGTCTAGTTTTAATGACTTGGATGTCATATTTGATCTTAAACTTAAATTTAACGATCATATTGTAGCTTCTGTCAATAAAGTCAGGTCCTTATTAGGTTTCATCAAACGTTGGTGCAAAGAATTTAATGACCCTGAACGTCTATTTACGTCACTTGTTAGGCCCACACAGAAATATTCAGTATGGCTACCTATCAGAATCTCAAGGCATATTGTGCCATTATAGCTGCCTCAATACCGCACCAACTATGAGCTTTTCAATTCCTTTTGGGTTTTATGTATATTATTTAATGATTATTCCAATTTATTTGATACCACGGTAGATTCCATCTTTTCTATCAAAAAAATAGTTTTAAATCAATAGTTGCCAAACTATTCATACCTACTGCACTTCTCTTAAGTTGTAAGGAAGAAAAATGCCACACATTTTTCTCAACTATTAACTCTTTCATCACTACGTGCAACTCTGCCGATTCAGGGCCGCCAACATATATATGAGAGAGTGAGAACGAGTGGCGAAATAAGGGGTTGTACCGAGCGGCCGACTTGTAAAGGAGTCTTAGTCAGGAGCTGATAGTGTTCAGTCAGTTGTGTTCCGGAATTCATAGTGTGCTGTAGTCGAAATCGAGTGATTAAGAAGTGCAGTCTGTTAACCGGCGCGGAAATTATATAATTTAGACATAAGCAAAGTGAAATTAGTTAGCTCTAAAAATAACTTACGTAATGTAAAAAGAAATATAAGAAAAATAAATAATAAGTGTTAAGTTTTACTAGTGTTACTGAACCGTGGTGCCGACTTACCCTACGCCCAGAAAAAAGATACTTCACAAGCTTATAATGATTATTATTGTTGAACTTGTTGTATGTTCATTCTGTTTTATATTTTAAACTTATTACTTATTACTTTTGTATTATTATAATAATATTATTTAATTAATATGCTATTCTTAATTTATATAAGTTTTTATAAATAATATAAGAATGAACCTGGTCCTGAGTTGCTGCGAATATTTCTGTTGTTATTGCCGTTGCTCTTGCGTTACTTTTTAAGTTAATACATCATTTATATTTTTACATATACCACAAATTATGACTTTTAAATTTGGTATATGTATTTTCAGTTATCCCATCCACCAATATGTTTAAAACGGGCGTGGTCGGTTAATAGATACACCCACAGTAAAAAAAAAACTAATTTATCCGCCACAAAAATGGAGTTTTGAAATTGGAATTTAGTACTCATATTAACAGTTATACCTTTAATTGATGAGTAAGAAATCGCGTTGTCGGCTAACAGACTGGCCTCCTCGTTTCAAGCGCTCTCTTTGTTGTTTATATATATTGCTTTTCACACGAGGATCTCTGAACATGATAAAGACATAAGCGCAGCTCTAGCACAACACATAAAGGAAACGGGACATAAGCCAAACTTAAACAATATTAAAATTCTAGACAGGGAGAGAAATAAAAATGTGAGGCTTACATTAGAAAGCTTATATATTCAAAAATATATTAAGAACACAGTAAACAGAAAGGACGTGGACCAAACGAAATTTGTATACAGCATAGCTATTTAGTAGATTCATATAATTCGTGGAACAAACATAATATAAAAAAAAAATGTTTTAAAGTAGAAGAAAAGCAATCGAGGTCTCGATATTTAAAGTGTAATAAAAATCAATAAAATAACTTTTTGTAAGTAGATATAAGTTTTTGAACTGTAACTAAACAAGTTTATTGTTGTGTACACATGTATGTGTGATTACAGAAAAAAAGGATATCTCCCTGAAGAAGCCACAAGAGTGTGGCGAAACGTTGGAGAAGGTAATGTTTTGAATAAATAAAACAAAACAAAAATTTGACCTGTTTCATAGCCATTTAATTAATACATATATAATCGTAAAAAGGTCTGATTAGTCTTACTAACAAAAAAAGGAAAATTAAAAATTAATTTATCTTTCACATAAATAGAGTTTTTTCGAAAAATTTTCCGTAAACGAATTGGAAAACGCTTTAGAGAAAATTCACAACAATAACGACAGCAATTTTAAAAAGGAACGAACCCGACAAGACAACATTGCTGCAGCGCAGTTAATACATAAAGAAAGCAAAGCTCTGGCTGTGCCAGACATTATTTGAGACAAGAATATACTTAATAATAATAAACGAAGAAGAAAATGACGATCAGAGTGAAGGTGTCCGTTAAATAAAACTTCCTCCATTAGTAAATGTAGAGGATTTGTTAACATTATAATATTAATTTGCTGGACGTGCCGGGGTATACCGTCGGTACCAGGGTTTAACAGCAAATTTTCTACTAAGTTAATTTTAATTTCTTTAGTTTAATTTTTGGTTTTTCTACTTAATAAAAATTTTCTACTCTTCGTTATGCGTGTTGGTTGGAAAACTGTACTTTTGGGTGTGTATAAATCGCACAAGAATTATCTTTAATTGAACACCAGAAAATGTGTCAAAAAGCTTTCTTATATTTTCTTAATGCACGTAAAATTATTTATATTATTTTATTTTTACATTGGTAAAACGAATTTCTAATTACATGGGCTTAAGTTATTTATTAAATGAATTTCATTTGACCGAATATATTTTTCTTATTACAAACCAAATTTGATGTCACGAACCACACTCTTCGAATGATCACCTTAGAATCAATTCTCTCTTTCTTGATTTCCAACTTCAAAAAAGACCGGCGGTCCTGAGTCGGCAAAGTTGCCAAAACATTGGTGGTGAAAGAGCTAACAGCTGTACAACATCCGTAAGGTCTCTGAATAAAAAGCAACGGTATATTTCCAACATGTACTGTATATGATATATAGAAAAGAAGTGCTATATGAATTTGTGGGAGGTAGCGCAAAAGTCGCTTTATACAAACAATATATCACGCAATAACGCAACGATTCCATTCGTTTCCTGGATCCAATCCACATCTCCCTAAGTGCACTAACGGGTAAAGCAGCATTCGGAATTGGAGGATATACTCTTCACTTCCTTTTCTCTTTGCCTGTAAATCAGTCGTCCGGAGAAATTCGTCCCTTAAGTAGCGATACAAATAATTCCTTAATTACTAGACTGATTGAAGTTAAACTTATTATTATAGATGAAGTGTCTATGGTTAGTTCTAAAGTGTTAGGTTTCCTGGACTCAAGACTAAAACGAATATTTGAAACTACAGAGTCTTTTGGTTGTATTCCAATTATTGTCTTCGATGATTTAAAACAACTTCCATCTGTAGGTGAAAGTTCGAACTTCAATCCAAATCCAAATGATCCCTTTGGGATATGTTCGACTTCTATGAATTAGACGAAATAATGCGACAAAGTGGCGACAATACTTTTGAAATTGCATTAAATAACATGGCAGTTGGACAAATGAATCCTGAAGATATAGATTTAATGATATCAAGGACAGTCAATTTACATTCAGATGTCCCTTAGGATGTTATACATTTATTTTGATTTAATAAGGAAGCTGACTCATATAATATGCAGCGTTTAGCACAGATTTCGACGGAAGCGTATATTTCTAGAAGTTATGACGTTTATAAGGCTGACTCTCTAAGTGAAAAACAAAAACGGACAATTTTAAGAACAATTACGAATTTTAAAACGTCGGAGACTCAAGGACTTCCCACAGAACTTACGTTAAAGGCATTGGATATATATTTGCTTACAGTAAGTATTGCAACTGGCGATGGACTCGTTAAAGGTGCAACGAGACTGTATGTAGCTTGCAGTCGTGCTACAAGTACATCAGGATTGTTCATAATTTGACGTTTCACCCCTCCAAAACAACTTTTTGACCCTAATGTTGTCAAAATCGAACTTGACCGGCTCCAAACAGAAAGATTTTTATGTTCGTTGCCTAACACAAAAGTATATTACCAAAATATACAACCACTACATATCCATCACTTCTTATATATATACATATATCACTTATTATATATGATATATATATATATATATAGTGCGCAAAAGGACGGACTTAGAACAAGACGACAATATTACACAAATAGTACTTGTTAAACAAAATAGGAAATGAAAACAGTTCAATTGAAGAACAGAACAGAAGGTGCAGAATAAAAAAGTTGTAATTGTTTTACCCACATATATGTATAAAGCTATGAAATTATAATTAAAAAAAATATTAAATAAGCTATTAAAAATAAACTATTCAAAATAAACTATTGAACTAAACCAAGAGTAAATGTTACAATAAGTATTTCACAATATTTAAATAGTAGGGAAATCTGACAACGGCATGTGTGGATACCACTCCAGATGCATCACTAGGTTCTGGAGAGGATTTTTGGCCAATAATGGATTTTTGGATCACTTTTTTAATGAATTTGGAATAAAAGAAACATTTATATGGAACACTGAGAACATATGTTATGGGTGCCACGCCAGACGCACCACCAGGTTCTGGAGAGGATTTTTGGCCAAACTGGATTTACAGAAATTTTTTTAATGAATTTGGAATAAAAGCAACATTTATATGGAACTCTAAAAACATATGTTATGAATCCCACTCCAGATGCATCACCAGGAAATTTGGTACACAAGTGTTAGGTGCCTGCAGGCAGGTTGTAAGTAAAATCGAGCAATATCGGTTTCAAAAATTTGAAATCCTAGGGAAGGGCAAAGGCAATGTTTCATCCCGCGAGATAACCGAATTCCACGCGGGTGAAGCCGCGGACAACACCTAGTATATTATATATTGTCTAGCGGTATTATTCAGAGTGTAAGAGTTTAGGTTTTGCGGAGTTTCTTTAAAATATGGCTCAGATCGGTTAAGTAAATTGTGTGTTAATATTTTTTGTGTCAGTATCATCATTGCCATTCCGGATCGAACGAACGACGATCTGCGATAGATTGCAGATCGCGACACCGACACCGCAACCGAAATGATTAATCAGCTACACAATCATGGTTCAGCTGATGAAAGCACAAGTTAGACAGAGTTTAAATATTAATTTAATTTTAATTATATCAGCTTTTTCACACAGATCGATTAAATGATAGTTGTCATTATAGGTCTTGCATAACCGTCGTAACGGGTTATTATTGCTATAGTTATTTTTGTAATAATTTATGCAAAGAAACCGAAAATATCTAGAAGCGCGTTGAGGTACATTGATATTAATGCTAGACAATAAAAAGGTTTTTTTTTTAATATAAAGGATTTTTTTTTCTATCGGTAATTTTCACTTTGTATTTTGTTTGACGCACTGTTTGTTTTTTTTTTTTTTTATAATTTATTAAACAATATAGTGTTTTTTTACCCAGTTCAACTCCAACAGATTTAATTTTTGTTTTGTTAATTTTTTTTATATAGATGTTAATATATAAATATACTAAATTAAATCAGGTTCTTGTTAATTCCGTTGCGTCCGAATATAACGTTGTTCTTTTTACAGAAACTTGGCTTAAGCCTGAAGTCAATAATTCTGAGGTTTTTTGTGCTGACTATCAAGTTTTTAGGAAAGACAGAATCCAGAAAGTTGGAGGAGGAGTCTTAATTGCTATCCATAATTCATTACTTTCTTTTTTGGTTGACTTCTTAACTAATGTTGACGTTGAGTTTGTTGGCGCTCAACTTAAATTTTTTAATTTTAACTTGTTTATATCGTGTTCGCATATACCCCCATTGTCAGATGTATCAATCTAATCATCAATCACCTTATTAAAAAATGTCCTTGTGTTTAAAAGTTAATGATAAAATGCTGGTACTTGGGGACTTTAATCTTCCTCACATTTGCTGGAATCTAAATGAGGAACTTGTCTATTACATACCTATCTCATACCCTGTTATATATTTGATGAAATTTATGAATTATGCCTGTATCAAGTAAATTCTATTTTTAATACTAATGGAAGACTTCTAGATTGGGTTCTTTTTAATGACACTAATTTCAAAATTGCTCGCGTGGAGCCATTTGTCTGTCCTGAGGATATTTATCATCCTATCTTGCTTCTTACATTGGATAATTTTGTGGTAACTAATTGTTCAAACAGTGGAAGCAACGTTACATTCTCCGTTGGCAAAACCAATTATACTAAACTGAGAAGTCTATTATTTCTTGTCGACTGGAATTTGAATTATATTAACATCGATAGATCTTTATTACTTTTATATAACGCCATGTTTTCTGCTATTTCTTCTTCTGCACCAACGAAATTGATTTCTTCTTCATAAAACGGGCCTATGTGGTTTAATAAACATCTGAGGATTATCCGTAACAAAAAAAAGTAGACTATTTAAAAAATTTAAGCTTAGTAGTTCTACTGTGGACTACATTAATTATTGCAACATTAAGAGTGAATTCAACTTCCTTAAAAATAAATACTATAATCAATATATTCAGAGTATGAAAGTAAAATTATTAATTGAACCTAGGGTATTTTACAAGTTTATCGATTCTAAGCGTAAAGTAAAATGCTGTCCTTCTTCAATGCGGTGTGGTAATTCAGAGTCTTCGAATCCCTCCGATATAGTAAACTTATATGCTGACTTTTTCGAAGAGTCTTATTCTCAAACCAGTATTAACATTGACAATTATCCTTATCCCATAAATAATTTTGATATATTTCCATCCATTCAATTTACTGTATTCTTCGATCTTATACTGATATCCTAACTGCTCCACTGACTCGAATTTTTAACAAATGTTTATCATATGGTTTTTTTCCAGCAATTTGGAAACACAGCTTTATTATTCCACTTTATAAAAGTAGCTCTAGAATCAATATTGAAAATTATAGAGGTATTGCCAAATTAAGTGTTTTATCTAAGCTTTTCGAGTCCTTATTAACTAATCGAATTACTCCTATGATAAAAACTATACTTTCGTCAAATCAACATGGATTTTTTAGAGGCAGATCTATGGCTACGAGGTTACTAGAACTAACTGGTGACATATTTCATGCATTCTCCGAACATAAGCAAACTTATGTAATTTATACTGATTTTTCTAAGGCTTTCGATCGTGTTGATTCAAAACTTTTAATTTTTAAACTGCGTCGTATTGGGTTCCCTGAAAATATGGATTTTATTACTATCTTACAGGTCATACTCAAAAAGTCTTATTCAATTCGTGCTTTTCTCGTAAAATTACTGTGACATCTGGTGGCCCACAGGGTAGTCATTTAGGGTCCCTTCTTTTTACTTTATGTGTTAATGTCCTCCCTACATGTATTAAGTATTCAAAAACATTAATGTTTGCTGATGATGTAAAAATATATTATACTTTCGATTCTTTAATTTAATCTAATTTGCTTCAGCTGAACTTCAGCTGTTGTTGTTGTTGTTGCTGTGCTGCTGCAGCTGTCTTATTTTATTTTAATTTCTTTTTTTTTTTTACTTATTACTTTTTATATTTTATTATTATATCTTTTTGTTTTTATTAGTTCAATATTATATTTTGCTTTACTTTTCATCATGATTTAGTTGTGTTTGTTTTTATAACTAATGGATTTAATAACAAATACAAATACAATAAGCGTCCCAAGGGACGAGTGTCCCTGCTCGGGTGCCAATGTAACGAGATTTTTCTTACGCTGGGGTTAAGCCGTCGGCGTAGGGTATCTCGCCCATTTATTTATTTTTTAAATGCGAAACGTTTAATGAATTTTACTTTAGATTTATTGTTCTTATGTAGATGTTCAATTGTGCAATTATATAATAACAATTTCAGTTTATTATTATACTATTTACCCTACCGTCCTGGCCACACTCGCTGCTTGCTACAGGCTGTTTGCCCAGTCTGATGCATCTATAACGCAACTGTACAGACGCTACGTCCTGCACCCTGAATCTCACACTGTACGTCGAACAAGCGACGTATATAACCTCTTAGTGACATAAGGATCATTAAATTCCTTTGACCATCTTTTTATAAAGCCAAGAACAGATTTCGCCTGTTAACAGAATATTCGATATGTAGGTTAAAACGAAGCTTCGAATCTAAAATAACCCCTAAATCATTGCAGATAATCAGACCAAGAAAACGTTAGCTTTTTACATTTGCTTAAATTTTAAAACATGCCATTATTTTTGCTCCATTCAGACAGACTATATAAGTCGGACTGCAAGTAAGAAGAATATTCAAAAGAATTGAGGGACATAAAGATTTTTACATCGTCAGCGAACATAAGAACGAGAGAAAATTTAATACAATTTGGAAGGTAAAGTACCAAGATGACTACCCTGAGGGACTCCAGAAGACACAGAAATTTCGCGTGATAAACAAGACTTAAACAAGACTTTTTGCGAACGACCGGTAAGGTAATTGTGAAACCAAGCTAACATACTGTTACTAAAGCCAAGCAATTTAAGTTTGACAATTAGCAGAAGATGATCAACTTTATCAAAGGCTTTAGAGAAGTCCGTATAAACTACGTCAGTTTGCATGTGTTCAGAAAAACCCTGAAATATATAACATGTTAATTCCAAAAGATTTGTAGAAGTCGACTTACCCTTAACGAAGCCGTGTTGATAAGGGGAAATAATAGATCTAATTATCGGAGTAAGTCTTTTAGTAATTATTAGTTCGAATAGCTTTGGCAAGGCACTAAGTTTAGCAATATTACGATAGTTATTGATAAAATTTTTAGGTCTATTCTTATAAAGTGGAATAATAAAGCTACTTTTCCAAGGTAGTGGGAAATAGCCTTTTCTGAGGCATGCATTGAAAAGGTTAGTTAAAGGAACATATAATAAATCCGCACAATGCCGCAGTATACAAGAAGGAACACTGTGAAGGCCGGAGAAATAACACAACTTAACCGTCTTTAGTGTATCTAGGACTTCCGCTTCAGACAACTGAATGATTTTATATCGTATAAATAGTTATCACTTGGTACACTTTCAGGCGAGTAGGATTTTTCAAAAAAATCGGCAAACATGTTAGATATCTCCTGAATATTTGAAGATTCCTAGTTTTTATGTCGCATTACTACCGGAAAGCCAGCAACTTTGTTTATAGTTAACAAACGAAAAGGACTTTTTAGGATTATTAATCAATTTGTATCCCATAGACCATATATAATTAGAATAACACAATTTATTTAAGACGTTGAAATCAGTATAGTAGTGAATAGTAGTTTGGCAACTCTGTTATCATATTGTCGGGTGTTATTAGTGCTCCTAAATTATTTGAAATTTAAAGTGATTAAAGTTTAATATACATAGTGCAACACTATATAATTTTTTTCTCTAATCACAGTGTTATTCCCCGATAATAATTTTTCTCGAATTACGCATAGTTGGTGCGATTGGGTATATTCTCTCCACTTGGTTGGTATCTTTTATGTACATTTTACCTTCCATTTCTTATTCTTAATCCTCTTTTTAACTATTCATCTTTCTTTTTTTACTATTCATTTTTATTTTCCCTTGCTATTTTCCCTGCTTCTTGCTCTCACCGTTTTAGTGAGTGTTACTGTTCTTATACATATTTCTATTGTTGTACACTAAATAATAGCATTTAATCTATTTCTCACTTACTGTTACTTAACATAACATTTAGCAGTTAGGTATGATGATGGATAAATGTTGTTATAATAGCTGTAAGGAAACTCAGAACGATCGCTTTCTGCTTTGTTGGCTATGTGACCGCGCCGCTCATCCCCAATGTGCTGGTTTTAGTGATCGGGATTTCGATTACATCACAAACAGAACTAAAGGTCTTCGTTGGGCTTGCCGAAACTGCAGGAAAATCGATGTTGATTTTCATAAGCTCTTTAAGCAAATCCAAAGTGGTTTTTCTGATCTTCTTAAGGACCTTAAAAAGTTGACGGATAAGTTTGCTAAGTATCAGGATTTGTTTAAATTTTTGGACCAAGCTGATGCTATTCTTGGTACAAGGCAAGCTATTCCTAGTACTTCTCTCGCTTGCCGAAGCACTTCTCTCGCTATACCTCCCTCTCCGGCTTTATCTAACTTGAACTCAACCTTATCGGCCTCTTGCCCATCCATAGATACGGTTAGTGGCGATGAGGGAATTACTCAATGCCCTCTACCGTCCGTTCAAGCACCCTGTGCTATTCCTGAGATCACTGTTCAACCACCGATTGAACCTGTTCCGGCGAGTGAACCGGTATGTAATCTGTCTGACGGGGTCAACAAATTGACTCAATTTGTAGTCACCCCCGAGTGAGTCCATTAAGTAATTCTGATCCCTCCCGTTTTTCGAACTCTGGTCAGTTTGTTCAGTATAATAATGAACCCTCCTCATCTTCTAATTCCGCTTCAGCACAAATTGACGATCTAATTGTTATTCCTGTACGTAAGGTAGTATTTCTATCTCGATTTGCCTCGAATACTACAACTCGTACAGTTGAGTGCTATATCAAACATATATCACCTGATATTGACACTAGTAAACTAAGTATTTTTAAACTCAATACATCAAAAGATAGAGAAATCTCGTCATTTAAAATCCTTTTGCCTGACGCTTTATTTGAGCGCCTCCTTAATAAGGAATTTTGGCCTAAAGGTACCCTAGTTAAGGAATTTATTCCTCGTAATAAGTTTCGTCGTCCGATTAATCTTGATAATGCGTCGGACTCAAAAAACTAAATAATGCTCTCACTCTATCTACATGGAACACTTCATATGTATAAGAAACGTATTGAATCGTTTAAAACTGACTGATAAGCTACTTGTACTTGGTGACTTTAACCTAGCTAGTGTCACATGGTCCCCCAATGTTGAAATTGGCGCTTATTATCCAGTAGTCATCCCTCCATTATATAATGATCTATTTGATTCCATATATGATCTTGGTCTTTTTCAACTCAACCATATTCATAATTCTAATAATAGGCTCTTAGATTTGGTCTTTTATATTGATACTAATTTACGTATTATACGATCACATCCGTTCTCATTACCGGAGGACACTCACCATCCCTCATTATTGCTTCATATTCATGAATTTTTTCACTCTGAAATGCCTAGACATAAGGATCTCCATGCGTTGTGTTTATTTAGTAGAACTGATTATGCTAAACTTAGAAGCTTCTTGTCTCACAACGACTGGAACCTCAACTATAATGATATTGATGGCTCTTTGAACTCTATTTACAATCTTCTTTATACAGCTATATCGCTATCCGTTCCACAAAAGACTCCTGCATCTAATACTATTTGTCCGATATGGTTCAACAGACATCTGCGAAACATAAGAAATAAGAAGAGTAGACTATACAAACGTTACAAACGGAGTGGTCTACTTAAGGACTATATTAGTTATTCTAACTGCAACCGGGAATTTAATGTTCTAAAGAATAATTGTTACGCTAACTATATTCAAAGCATGAGGCATAAACTCCTTCTAGATCCTAAGTCATTTTACAGTTTTGTTAACTCGAAACATAAAGTTACGGGATTTCCCTCGATCATGTATTACGAAGACTCGGAATCATCGAATATATTAGAGATATCTAACCTTTTTGCCGTCCATTTTGGAAAATCATATTCTACTTCTAATGTTAGTAATATTGACTATCCCTTTCCAATTAGTTCGTTCGACATCTTTCCATCGGTGTTCTTCTCTGAAAATGAAGTCTTCATAGCCCTATCCAGTCTTAAATTATGTAACAGCCCAGGTCCAGATGGTGTTCCTTCGGCCATTCTCCGTTATTGTGCGGATTTGTTGTGTGGTCCGATAACCAAAATTTTCAACAACTGTTTAGAAAAAGGATACTTTCCTTCTATTTGGAAAAATAACTTCATTATTCCCATATATAAAAATGGTTCTAGAAACTCCATAGTGAATTACAGAGGTATTGCCAAATTAAGTGTGCTGCCTAAATTATTTGAATGTCTTATTACCAAGAGACTAACGCCATCAATAAGGTCAGTTATTTCTCATTGTCAACAAGGCTTTTGGTAAACCAACATCAACTAACTTGTTGGAGTTTAGTAATTACATTTTTAATGCTTATTCTCATCACAAACAAACTGATGTCATTTATACAGACTTCACTAAAGCGTTTGATAGTGTTCATCATGATCTCTTGCTATTTAAACTGCAACGCATTGGATTTTCGGAAATCTTAATCTCCTTGATTCGTAGCTATTTGACTGGCCGTACTCAACAAGTCTTGTTTAAATCCACCTATTCTCGCCTTATTTCTGTTCCATCGGGGGTTCCTCAGGGTAGCCACTTAGGGCCTTTACTATTTACTATTTTCCTAAATGACCTTCCATCTTGTATCCAATACTCCCAAATCTTAATGTTTGCAGATGACGTTAAACTCTTTCTCTCCTTAAACTCTTTGGACGATACAAATTTATTACAATCGGACCTTACAAACTTGGTATCATGGTGTGACTTAAATGGTATGCAATTGAACTTAAATAAGTGCAAAAAGATGTCATTTGGGTGGATAAACTATCAGTACTCATCTTATTATGTTAATAATCATGTCCTTGAAAATCTTGTCTTGTTATAATGACTTGGGTGTCGTCTTTGATCCGAAATTGAGATTTAACAATCATATCGTATCATCTGTCAACAAAGCTACATCCTTGTTGGGTTTCATTAAACGCTGGTCCAAAGAATTTAATGACCCCTATGTTTCCAAACGTCTGTTTACGTCCCTGGTTAGACCCACACTGGAATATGCAGTCATCGTCTGGATACCCAGCTATAGATTT
This sequence comes from Crataerina pallida, assembly GCA_949710015.1. Lineage (NCBI taxonomy): Eukaryota > Metazoa > Arthropoda > Insecta > Diptera > Hippoboscidae > Crataerina > Crataerina pallida. The sequence goes on from OX453294.1 coordinate 7,812,211, forward strand.
TACGTTGACCTTATTGAATCGGTTCAACGTAACTTCTTACGATTTGCACTGCGTGGTCTAGCTTGGGATCCTTCACTTCCCTTGCCCTCATATGAAAATGGCCTCAATATAATTGGTCTCCCTACACTTGAGAGGAGAAGGCAAATGTTGGGGGTTTCCTTCATAGCAAGAGTTCTGCTAGGTGAAGTGTCCTCCCCTCCTCTACTGGGCCTGGTCACACTGAATATACCAACCAGGGTCTCAAGGCATTTTGTGCCATTATGGCTACCTCAATGCCGCACCAACTATGAGCTGTTTAGTTCGTTTCGGGTCCTATGTGAACTATTTAATGAATACTCAAACTCGTTCGATCTCGCGGTTGATCCAATCGATTACATTAAAAGAATTATATTAAATAGGGAGTTGCCAAACTATTCATCCACCTCTATAATTTAAGTTCCTTAGTTTAGTAATAAATTTAAGCTTTTGTAATGTTTAACATTGTTATTTATTTATCTATACTCTTAAGTATCTCTTTAACTCTAGTATGTTATAGCTTGTAAATTCTACTATTGTATGCCTGGTATTACTCGTATGTAATTTATTTTTACACTTCATAATACTGTTTATTAACATACTATCCCTAAATTGTATAGTCTTTAAAAACTAGTGAACTAGATTCAGAACTAATGAACCAGATCCAGAGTTGCTGCGGATGTTGTTGTTGTTGTTGTTGCTGCTCCTGTGTTAATTATAAGATATTCTTATCACTTTTATTATACTTCCATTAGCTGTTATGTTTAGCAATGATTTTTGTGAATATGAATGAATTATGAATAAATTATGAATAAATTATGCCTTGCCTTCGAATATAATACATAATCAGAGGATAGACCGATACTTTTTAAATAATCTGCTTTTTTTTATTCCGGACCATTCTTAAGTTTTTGTTAAACCAGACTGGACATTTCAAAGAACTATAGTCAATTTTTAAAGGAAAAGACTCAGAAATCGCAGACAGAAGTATATCATACATAACAGACAACGATTTATCTATATTATTTACATCGACAATAAAGTTGGAGACAGACGCTGATAAAATACCTCTGATTTTATTATAATTAGTCTTATTGAAATTAAAATATTTATTATACTTACGCATTTAGTTGAATATAGTTTTTTACTGTTTCAACTGTAGTATTGCAACTAATTCGTGATACAAAGATAGCTTTACGACGCGGAACAACAATTAGATCACCTGGCTGTTCATCTATCAGTATTTCTTTAGAAGTAGAATGCCCATCCTGCTTGCAATTTTGTACAACCAAAGAAACATCAGCAGATACATTCTTTGTAATCCTCCGTTTACCTGGAGTGGATGGAGGATGAACAATAATTATAGGTGTAAAGACAGGATTAGGAACAGTTGCAGTGTCAGAGGGGCCAACTATGTTATTGGAAACAGTTTCATTTTTAGAAGAAGCTAAAGAATCAGTTGGAGAAGGAACGTTTAAATTAGAAGAAGAAGAAGCTTTCAAGGATAAAGTAGATCCCCAAGATGATGGACCAGGCTTAGAGGTGAATACAGGATTTTCAAGAGTTTGCAATTATTGAACATATCCTGATATTTATCAAATTTTTCATATAACTTTTTTAAATCTTTACGTAACTCATTAAAGCCACTTTGCGTTTGTTTAAATAACTTATGAAAATCCGTTTCAATTTTGCGGCAATTGCGACAAGCCCATCGAAGCCCTTTAGTGCGGTTTGTAATATAGTCAAAGTCTCTACCATTAAAACCCGAACATTTAAGATGGGCTGGTCTATCGCACAACTAGCAGAGCAAAAATCTCTCATGATTTGTTTCCTTGCAATTAGAATAAATGTAGTCCATCATGACAGATGTTAATATGTTATTAAATTTAACAGTTATAATGTTAATATGAGCAATAATAACAGCAATACAAAAAAGTAAAAAAAAAAATAAAATGTTATAATAATGATAGAAATTATATAGAAAGAGAAAACAAAGAATAAGAAAAATGAAAAATGATGGAATACACCAACTAAATAAAAGAAATTGAAAATCTTCACGAATAATTTTTACAAAGTATAACTTTTTCGTATTAAAATCACTCAATTTTAAAATTTTTTAAACGTAATATAAAGTTCAAAAAAAAATTTAATTAACACCGAGCGAAATAAAACATACGCAATAAGCTAGGGTTACCAACTGATACTTCAATGTTGAATTACATTAGGCAGGTCATTTATAAACAGCACAAATAGTAGGGGGCCAAGGTGGCTACCCTGCGGCACTCCAGAATGATCCATAATTTCTTTTGAGAGTACATTGTTAAATAAAACTCGTTGAGTACGTCCAGTAAGATAAGAATAAATCCAATTCAAATGACAGTTATGAAAGCCAATATTTTTTAATTTATTAATTAGAATATTATGGTTGAGAGTGTCAAAAGCCTTACTAAAATCCGTATAGATTACATCAGTTCGTTCTCGGTTGTTAAAAGTGTCGTCAACTAACGTAACCAACTTGAGCAAGTTTGTTGTTGTTGATCGTTTTTTTAGAAAACCATGCTGGCAATTAGAAACTTTAGTTGTTATTTGAGAGGATAAAAAGTTAGTAAGCATCTTTTCAAAGAGTTGGGGAATTGCACTTAATTTAGCAATGCCACGGTAATTAGAAACGTCCGATTTATACCCTGCTTTAAATAGTGGGACAATAAAAGAATTTTTCCAAATAGTGGGAAAATAACATAGATTAATGGAGGCATTAAAAAGTTTTGTCAGTGGATGGTACAAAAGTCAAACACAATTTTTCAAATCTACAATTTGGCACTCCATCTGGACCCGGCTTGTATTTATCAGCTAATGCTAACATATTTTTATAGACAGTACCACTATCAATTGTTATGATTAATAGTCTGCACATTGTTTGATACATACACTGACTGAAAAAAGTCGGCAAACAAATCAGCAATCGCATTATCATTCAAAGCTTTGGAATTGCACTTAATTTCGCAATGCCACGATAGTTAGAGATATCGGATTTATAGCCGGCTTTGAATAATGGAATAATAAAGGATTTTTTCCACAAGTTGGGGAAGTAGGATTGTTTGATGGAGGCATTGAATAGTTTAGTTAATGGATTATATAAACGTGATGCACAATTTTTTAATATACAATTCGGCACATCATCAGGGCCAGGATTGTGTTTATCGTCTAATGCTAGCATACATTTAAGAACATTGTCACGGTTAAGGAGATTAAAATAGATATTATTAGAATACACTGAGTTATAATAATTAATGTTATGCACATTTTTTGACACATACACAGACTGAAAAAAGTCGGAAAACATATTTGAGATTGTATTATCGTTACTGGACTCATTATTATTATACTTCATTGACGGTGGGTGGGCGCTCCATTTCTTTTTTAAATTCACAAAGTCATAAAAAGATTTAGGATTAACTTCTAAATAATGTAATTTTTGCGGACATTCGTATAGTTCACAGAGTCAGCAGACGATTTAAATTTTTTGTAACGATTATAAAGCCGATTTTTCTTATTTTTTAAATGTTTAAGCCTTTTGTTCGACCACGGCGGTCTACTATTGAACCGATACTATTCAACCGATTTAGGTACAACACGAGAAAAAAGTTCAAACATTTTGTCATAAAACATTCCAAGCACTGAATCCAAATGAGTACACGAAACTAGTAATTTATCATCTAGGATAAACCAATAAACCAATTTACAACAGAAAGTAAGTTATTTAAAGGTTATGAACCAAACTGGTCAATTGAAATATTTGTTATTGAAAAGATGAACATTACTAATCCTGTTACTTATGTTATTAACGATTACAAGAATAATATTATACAAGGATCATTTTATGAATTTGAATTACAAAAAGTTAACGATAATAATACTTATTTAGTAGAAAAAATATTGAAAAAAAGAGCTAACAAATTAAATGTTAACTACTTCAGTACCAACCAAACAGTTTAACAAGTAATTAGATTGGATTGAGTGCGTTGAGAGTTGAGAATGTGAATAATTGATACGAACCATTTGCGCATGAAATTGCAAAGGTGGATTTAGCTCAACTGGTAAATTTCTGCTGATGAGAACTCGATGAGGGCGAGTTCGAAACCGGTCCAGGTTCAACCCCTCCAGTCGCCAAGTATTAATTTTTCGCATTTTCAAATACATCACTATTTCAAATATAATGTCCATATGAAATATATATATTTTTTTTTTATTTCGCGGGATTATACCATACATATTATTTATATCATAATCTGATGTATCGAACTTCAAAGGATTATTTTTATGAATATCGATGACATATGCGAAAGTAGCGTTGCTTTTGCTTTTTTTCGAAGCACACTATATGAATTGTAAAAAATTTCAAAGCAAAACAAATTCCCCTATAATCATTAATGACGACGATAATAATAATGAGCCGCCCACCAGTACAAAAAAAAAAAGATCTAGAGCCTACCATCAGCCAGGAAACAGAAATAAAAAACAAAAAATAAACAATGTACCAATGTACTGTTTATAAAACGGATATTTTGGAAACCCGCTATAAAGTCCATTGGAGGACAAATGACCATAAAACAAAAGCGGCTGTTTTTTTAAGTAAAAACGTGTACATTACGTCACTTAAATCATCTCCATTATGCGTGAGAAAATATTTGAAGAGTTTACAGGAATATTTCAAAAATTAATTAGAACTTAAATTTAGATTAGATCACATAAAATATAATTTGCGGTTATTTGGAGATTACGTTAAATACGAGGTGTGTTCAAAAAATAACGAGAATTTTTGTTTTATGAAAAAAATTTTTATTTATTCATCAATATCTATTTTGTCCCCTTCAAAGTAATCCCCCTCGGATATAATACACTTCTGCCAACGCTTTTTCCAATCCTCGAAACACTTTTGAAACTCGATCTTTGTAATAGCTTTTAGCTCTTTCAGCGATTCGCTTTTAATGTCATCTATGCTTGTAAAACGACGGCCTTTTAATGTTCTCTTTATTTTTGGAAATAGAAAAAAGTCACACGGAGCCATATCTGGCGAATATGGAGTTTTGTTTTTGGCCAAAAATTCACGAACAAGCAATGAAGTGTGAGCAGGTGCATTATCGTGGTGCAAAAGCCATGAATTGTTTTGCCACAAATCCGGACGTTTCTTTTGGATTGCTTCACGCAAACGGCGTTGAACTTGTAGGTAGTACTCCTTATTGATTGTTTGACCTTGTGGCAAGAATTCATGATGCACTATGCCATTAAAATCGAAGAACACAGTGAGCATAACCTTCACATTTGACCGCACTTGTCGAGCCTTTTTGGGTCTTGGCGATCCAGAATGCCTCCACTGGGACGATTGAGCCTTAGTTTCGACATCATATCCGTAAACCCATGTTTCGTCACCTGTTATAATACGTTTTAGTAGTTCTGCATCGTTATTAACTTCATTTACCGACTCCTGAGCAACTTCCATTCGCCGCTGTTTTTGTTCGAAATTCAACAATTTTGGAACGAATTTTGCTGCCACACGTTTCATACCCAAAACATCCGAAAAAATTTGATGGCATGAGCCAACTGATATGCCAACATCATCAGCGACTTCTCTGATTGTGATTCGGCGATCGTTCATAACCATTTCTTTCACTTTTTTCACGTTTTCATCAGTTGTTGATGTGCTTGGGCGTCCGGGTCGTTCGTCATCTTCAACGTTTTCGCGGCCATCTTGGAAACGCTTATACCACTCGTAAATCCTTGCTTTACTCATAGCAGACTCACCATATGCCTTTGTTAACATTTTACAAACTTCACTACACTTTATTTCATTTTTTACGCAAAATTTAATGCAGGTTCTTTGATCCATTTTTTTTCACTAAAGAAAATCGCCGAGCTCGAAAAACACATCTCAGGTTAGCGGCTGCCACTTAAAAAGTAAACAATCAATATTGCTGAAAATTTTATCGTACTTCAGGAGCATGTGTACCAACATAATAAAAAAAACTCTCTCTCCAAACCCGCGAAATTTAAAACTTCTCGTTACTTTTTGAACACACCTCGTATGTAGCTTAAAGTGAGGGTGATGATAAAATGTTTGTTAGCCTGAAACATTTCACAACAAAGTTTCAGTGCGTGAGAAATAGCTAAGAAGTTGAAGACACCCTCCTGGAGGCTTTCAGTGGAAGAACATTCAAGTGAGTTCCAAGAAAAAGATAGTGGATTGGCTATCTCAGATTTTAAATACATGGAATTAACAATATGCAAATTAGAACAATGTGCTAATTAGTCGGCTCATAAAATTGCCTTCAGCCATAACATAAAACAAGTGAAAATATTATAGTCGGTCAAGCCCGACTATTAAATACCCTACGCCATTTAATACATTATTCAATTTATATTTTTTCTTTGGAAAAGCAGGGTATGAAAAAAAATTTATTTTTCTATACCTACTTGAATTTTCAAAAATTTCAATATGATACATGTCAGAATTTTTTTTTATTTTTTGTTTGTGTAATGAAATAAAAAAAAAATTATTTTTAGGGTTCTAAAAATGGTCTAACCTATCCATTTTCAAAAGGGTTTCTTTTTAGGACAATACATTTCCTTGTACCAAATTTCATCGAAATATTTCAATAAATAATAGGACCTTATTTAGGAGAGCATTTTAAAAATAGTCCAGTCCGGTCTATTTTCAATATGCTTCCTCTTTGGGCCAAGACATCTCCTTGTACCAAATTTCATCAAAATATCTTAAAATTTCGAGCTGTACCTTACGCAGGACAGGAGGAAAGATGGACACGGTTAAATGGATTCAGATTTTGATTCTGAATCGATCGGTATAATCGGTGGGTGTATCATTTGCCGTTTAGAAGTTAAAAGCAAACGCCCAAACTTAATATACCCTTTTCCACAGGGTGTTGCAGGGTATAAAAAGGCAACTATTAATGTTAAAATAACGATGTATTTTGCTTTAAATGATGCAATCGCACATAGAAGTAATTATATGAGTAGGACAAAAAAACTTGATAATACAAACTATTATATCATCTTCTGTGATAAAGTTTCGTAGCGAGATATTGGATTTTACAGGAACGTCATTTCCTGTAAAAGTAAATGAAATAAAAACATTTGAAAACAAGTGAAAATAATTTAGTCGGTCAAGCCCGACCCTCAAATACCCTACACCACTTGATATATTATTCAATTTAATTTTTTTTCTTCAAAAAATGAAATACTAGTTTTCTATACCTACTTGTTTTTTCAAAAATTTTTAAATGGTACATATGTCAGATTTTTTTTTTTTATGTTATGTTTATGAAATAAAAAAAATTATATGAGGAGGTGTTCCAAAAATGGTCCAATTCGGTCTATTTTCAATAAAGTCTCCCTTTGGGCCAATACATGTCTTTGTATCAAATTTCATCAAAATATATCAAAAAGTGCGATCTGTAGCTTGTGCACAAATTTAGATGGACAGATAGGAGGAGAGACGGACATAGTCAAATCGATTCGGATTTTCCACATCTACACATACTTAATATACTCTTTTCCACAGGGTGGTGCAGGATATAAAAATAATCCTCATGTAAGCATTAAGCTGGTACAAAGTAAGATACCAAAAGTAATGGGTCTGGCCAGAGCGATAAAACACGTTAAAAATATACACATTAATTTGTTATTTGTAAATGGTGAGTAAAACAGATACCATTGTGTGTATATTCACAACATGCAAAGATTGGTGAAAAAGCAATTCATTCATTCGGATGTTACAGGAGAATTTAAAAATTCAGTGAAAAAGATGTGCCCACCGGTAACAATATATGCCGGTATGGTGGCAGTACTTGAACCACTGCATATACAAAGGGGGAAAGGAACTACTGCAATTCAACAGCATAAAGCATACTGTCATACTTTATAAAGCATGCTTACAATTCAAACGAAGATAAGTTTTTTGGTAAGTTCATAATTATGTTTGACTTTATAAATTTTTCTTTTCTTATTATATATTATTTATTTAGGTTCACAGTGCGTCATGGATTTTTAAAATCATTTAAACAGAACTTTAGAGGAATTATATACACAGTATATTCAGATGGCCAAATTTTTTAGACCTCCTCAAGTAGAATAAAATGCGAACAACATTTCATATACTTGCTATGCGTGTGACAAAAAAATCCTGCAGGGCGAACCTCGAGATTTATTTTATAATGTTTTTAATGCTAAATTTTTAGGTTATATACACAGTTGTAAGGAAAAATTTAATTTTATGAAACCGTTTTTTTTCCAATTGTTCTTCATAATTTAACGCGATATGATATGCATCTGTTTGTAGAAAATTTAGGGGATGATATATCAGTAATTCCGTGATTTAAAGAATTATATATTTTAATATCGAAAAAACTATAATCGGCTTGCCGAACTTTTCTTAAATATAAGATTTTTAAAAACTCAAACAAGTTTTTAAATTGTAGTTTAGACAAATTAAGTAGCTATTTGACCCCAAGTAACTTTAGGATAATAGGTCAACATTTTAATAATAATAATTCAAAATTTGAGCTAATGATGCATATGTTTATATTGATAACTTTGAAAAGTTACAAGAAGAGAAAGCATTTTTATAATCATCTCGACGATACAGAATGTTGATTATGAATTTGCAAAAACTGTTTAGAATACTTCTTAATTTAAAACGTTTAAAGATTACCTGCAAGTGTATTTAGAAAATGATGTGTTAATACTAGCAGATGTTTTTGAAAATTTCAGAAATATATGCTTAGAAATATATGAATTAGATCTCTGCAATTACGTAACTGCACCGTCATTGTCTTGGGATGCTATGTTAAAATTTACTAAGGTGAAATTACATTTAGTTAGCGATCCGGGAATTCAATTCAATTAAAGACATCAATTCGGGGGGTTTTACTTAATGTACGCATAGGTTGTCTAGGTCATAATAAATATATGACTGACTATAACGCAAATGCTTGTAAAGAAGAAAAATGTCGCAGCATTTTCCTTCCCACAGCTGTTCGTCAACTTCACCACACTGGTGTACGCTATTAGCGATCCAGGGCCGCCAACACTAGCAAGTGGCCGAGTGTGGTGAAACGAAGTTTCGAGAAGGCGAATCAGCGATAGAGGGAGAGAGCGACCGAGGGTACTCGGGATGAAAAATGGAGAGCGAGATTCATTCTGTGCGGAGTGTTCTTGTTGGTAACATTTGTGCTGGCTGCAGTGACAACATCAACAACAACAAACACAAAAAAAATCAAAGATCTTAAAAAAACTACATAGAAAAAGATATAAAATTAAAGAAAATATAATGAAAATTATATTATTTGGTGTATAACAAGGGTACCCCCCCATCAATCAAATTTTCACTGCTTTAAATAATAAGTAGTAGTAAAATAATAAAATAAACATTTCCCCTGAAAATTAAAGAAAATCGTGATTTAATTGAACCCTGGTGCCGACGGCTATACCCCGGCACGTACAGGCAAATTTATATTCTTTATATGCTCCAAATAATTATTTAATGTATATGGATCCAAATAATTTGTATGGATGGGCGATGTCACAAAAATTACCAATTTCCGATTTTAAGTTTTTAATTAACGATGAATTTCATAATTTTGATATTCTAACGGTAAATTATGATGGGGAATATGGTTACATATTATAAGTTGACTTGGACTACCCTACATAAATACACGGCAAACACAATTCATTACCTTTTTGTTTTGAAAATAAAACTCCTCTCAATGGTAACTGTTCAAAGTTGATTGCAGATGTGACCAATAAGAAAAATCATATACATATTAAAAATTTAAAGTTAGCTATTGAAAATGGTTTAATAATTAAGAAAATACATAAAATACTACGTTTTGTACAAAGTGCTTGGTTGGAATCTTATATATCTTTAAATACCATCAAAAGGAAACATGCTCAAAATAAATTTGAGAAAGATTTTTATAATTTTTATTACATTGTGTATAGCCAGCCCTTTGCTCAACATGTTGCCTAAAAAATCAAGAAGAATTGATTGTCTTGTATTTTCAAGAAGTGAGGTCACAGCATGTTAGATAGATAAGGCAGTTTTCATTATATTGTGAAATAGTGTTTTTTTGTGTAGCCAGCCCTTTGCTCAACATAAAAATGCTTTTATTTTTTTTATTATTATTTTTAAAAATTGATTTTTTTTCAAAAAATTTGGTTTTTTCCATAAAATCCAGGATTACAGATTTTATAAATTTTGGGCATAGTTGTATTACGATTTCGCTTGTTGTTGTCGTCAAGTACAGGTACATGTTTACATTAAATACGAATGCACGTATTTATTTTTTTTTCTGCCTTCATTATTACTATTGTTTATATATCCTAAATGTGCAGGGTTTTGTGGTAGGGAATTTGACCATATTGCGAACAGAAAAAGTGGTCTCCATTGGGCTTGTTGCAATTGTAGCAAGGTCGATGTCGATTTTCATGAACAATTTAAACAAACGTAGAAAATTTTTTTGAACTAAGAAGAGATGAAAAAATTGCCAGATAAGTTCTCAAAACTGCAAAAATCGTTGAATAATTGTAAGCTGTTTGAGTATTCTGAATTGTGTTACAAAAATAACCAGTGATGCCCAATCTAGTAAATGTTTGAAATTAATGCAACATCCTTCTCCGTCTTTTACTTTATTGGCCAGTATATCATCGTCAATAATATCGGTAGTATCTGATAAAGATAATGATGATCTTTCCCTTATCGATAAATCTAATGTATGATAATGTATTGTGATATTGCTAGCACTGAAAATGCAGTCCAACCTTTACCTTCTACTGAGCATCCTCTAGAATTTTTAAATTTAATACTGCATCTCGTGATACATCTTCGTTTAAGATACTTGTTCCGCAATCTTTATTTGTTAAATTTCTAAACATACAGTGCTGACCTGATGGTGCTAACGTAGTTCACATTAGCCGTGTAGAGCCTTTTGCCTCACCTGAGGATATTTTTACATTTTAATACTTTATAATTTGTTTGAATAATTTGTTTCCCCCTAGGTTGTAAAAAATCTAGTTGAGTATTTTTCAATGAAAAATCACCACAACGAAATTTGACAAAAAAAATTTGACACTAATTTTCTTTCAAGGCTACATTTCCATATACGACACATACAAGTGTCCTCTAGTGTATTTTGTTCATTTTAAATTTAATCTTTCTTTATTCGCGTCACACATGTGGCAACCATGAAAATTTTTTGGATAAATAAAGAACAATTTTTAAATTTAGGATAAAAGTGACGCTGAAATTAACTAACTTACCCTTCATGTACTCTATCAGCTTAATCGGATCTATGATTATCGACGTATTGAAAAAGGGTTCCGTTCATTATGTATAAAAAAATTAGTTACGAAATTTTACCTTTGAAACTTTTTTGTAGGCATTCCGGCAGGAAATCTACATGGATATAAAATTTCAAAAACAAACTTTATATATACATATAAATATATAAATTTTTGTGACCGTGAGCGTCGCTCAATCGACTAAAATTTTTAAACTGTTGGGTCTTTTTGTAGCATATTAAATAAAAAACTTATTTTTCACCCATATTGTGCACAATGTTTGACTTTTATTACTGATTTTGCATCTTTAAGGCGTTTGAGGTACACTTCGCAATTTTCGAAAAGTACGAATTTTGCACGCTATGTATTTATTAATTATAACAAAATTTCGGGGTGAAAACAAATTTATTCTAAAATTGGATGAAATTGGAAAAATAAGGACCACCCTAAAGCAGGGTTTCTAAGATGTATCGTTTTTGACAAATGAACAAAATATTTTTGTTTATGCATATAAAACGGCTTCTCTGTAATGAAAGTCTTGCCAAGTTCACCAAACACAACACACTTCACTTGTATACATCTGAAAATTGCTTTCATTTTATATAAAAAATACTATGAATATTATGCAAAGATAATACATCTTCCATATTTTTATGAAAAGGCAATAAAATTACGTAAAAATAAATTTTAGCACAATACTATACTAATTCACCACATAATTATTTTCTTTTCATGCGTTAATTATTTTATAAATGTTCAACTATATTATGATACATGTATTGCACACTTTCAACCACTACATTGCTAGTATATACGAGTATATTTACGACTTTATAAATAATATGAAGTCGTAATTTTTATATGGGCAAACCCATAAAGACTTAAATGTTTTCTTCATTGTATTTAAAATCGAGAGAAAAAATTAAATATCCACATAAATTAAAAATTTTCAAAATATATGAAAAAACCTTTGAAACTGCAATAGTACATAAACTAAAATAAAGCATTTGAATTTTACTAATTTTAATAAAAATTATGGTTTTTGCCATAAGAAGTTTTATATCTGAAAAAATAAAAATTATACGGAAAAACTTTAAAAAATGGTACGATTGAAGTTGTACAGTGTATTCTTTACCAACCAAGATTTTTAAAGATTGTGAATTATGTTTATATAAAGACTTACAACTAAACAAGGTATTAAATTGGGAGATATTCTAAAAATGGAACTCACACTCATAGTACTTCTTTTTTTTAAACATCTCTAAAATAATTTACCAAATGAGGTATTTTATGCAATTCCTAATGTAATCATATTTAAGCCTCTTTCTAAAGATTTAAAACAAACGGACATAGCAAAATCAACTCATATTTTTATGCTAATCAACTATAACTATAACTGAAAGAGCAAACTTTGTAATAGTAATGATCAGAGTTTAATTTGATCAAAATTGGTTTTTCATATATATAAATTTTTATAGATTCTCAAATAAATAATAATGCTATAGTAAAGAAAACAAACAACTGAACACAATAAAGAGTAGTTTTATAAATAAACAGTGTGCCCTACAAAATGTTGAAATTGGTATTATTTTGTTTTCGGCTTTCGGTACGTTAAGACTTTGCACCACATAATCAAATTTTACCTAAATTGATCACGAAATATAGGCAAAGTTAAAGAAAAACTATCATGATATAAGGAATTTTCCCTTTTAAATATCCAATAAAATTTTTATATAGCCTAAATTCGTCTCCTAGGTGAGAAATACCTTTTTGATATATATATAGATATGTTTTGTATTGGTCGGGAAAAGTGGAGAGACCTTATTTTTCTTCTCGTATATGGATAAATACTTGCAAGCCCAATTATCCGATAATTTTTTTATTTTATAAACTTCAACATTCTCTAAAGTATTCAGTACCACTTTGCAGAATTTTATTTCGATTTTTTAAGAACTGTTACGGGAAAACCTTTACCCTCTGTTAAATGCTGAGGGCACCCGCTTCACACCCAAAAAACATGAAGCATCGGTAAAATTTGCCAAAAAACGGGGCATGCCTATATTTAAACATCATTTAATACCGCCCATCAAAGGTTTTTAAATTTAAGAATTTTTTTTTTTTAATTTGTTAATTTGGCTTTTAGAAATGATGCCAAGCATCCGCCAACAATTTCCACATTGCTGAATGGTAATCCGTTACATGGGAGTATGATGGTGAATCGTATCCCTTTGGAACAGGTGCCGGACGATGAAAAGGAGGCTGCCGAATGGCTTCAAAATCTGTTCCGCGAGAAGGATAAAATTATTGACAGTTTTTTATGACTGGCAATTTTTTTGCCACATCCGACATAAAAGAGGTACCCTGTAAACAAACGTGCCATCGTTGATATACGCTAATCAACTTTGTGGTATGGTGTGTATTTTCTGTTACATTAATTTTATACTATTTGGTGTCATCGATGCTGTCACAAAGTTGGATTGGATTGTCAATAGCTCTCGTCATTATAGTAACTTTTTACATTTCATGGTTAAAGCCATTAACATGTCCGAAATTAGTAAAGGTTTTAATTATGGCTCTGATTTGAAAGTGGACACAGACTAATTTCAGCGCAAAAGCATGCACGCACCACGTACACATACATCGGTACAAATACGAAAAAACAAAGCAAAAACAAAAAAGAAGAACAAGAACAAACAAATTATTGTATCCTGTATCCTGTAGTCGAAGCACACAAAAAAAAAAAAAAAATTAACGAAACACTGTACTCCTGAGCAAAACGAACTCTATGAATTTAATGTTTATTTTTTTTTTTAAATATATTTACATTTGTAGTTAATTATGTACAAAAACGTGTAGATACTTATTGATATAATTTAACATATATAATTAAGTAAATAAGTGTAACACGGCGGCTATAAACTAAAACAACTACTAAATGTAAATATTTCTAATAATTATTTAGTGTCATACCATAAGTAAATGGCGTAATTATTTCGTTGTTTGTTAACATTGCTTCCTTTTCATTGTGTAGTTTCCATAAACATACTTATGTTGTTACAAGTATGTTTGGCCAAATATTTATTTATATTTGTTTTTGAAGTGATTAAAACACCTACAATGATTATATTATCTAATTAATTTTTTTATTCGACTTCTAGTTTCATTTTTATATTATTTTTCGCACATTTTTATCCGTGTATTAATATTATTATATATACCAAAAAGATTGCGATGATTTCAAAATTTTTTATTGGTTTTCGTGATTTTTACGTATAACCGTTATTTATATTATGTTTTCTTTATAAACCATCTTCATAGCGATGGGACATTTTTAACAGAAATTTTAAACAATACAAGATTAAATAAGGACTTATTTAAAATGAGACATTATAAGTTCGTAAGTTATACGATATCTTTAAAACCACAACCTATCCAAGAGAATATAAGAAGTCAATTATTAGAAAACTATTTTGTACCAATAATATAATTTTAGTTTAATTGATTGGATTACACGATTTACAAATATTTCTTATGACCACAAAAATTAAGATATAAAATTAAACTATACACATTTTTTCATTAATATATACCCTAAATTCGGGAGAACTTTGCTCATATCGCATATTCTGAAATTCGTAAACAGTTTGCCGAAATAAAATCAATTGACATAGGGACATTTTTTTTTAATTACTTGACCTCTGGATATTATTTATATATTAGAAACATTTTTTTAAGGACGCATCATGCGAAAAAGAAAAAATTTTAATTTTCAATTGGGAAGGAAGCTTTTATATAAATATTTATGTTTCACAAAGCCGAGTGCACACCTTATGGTACCGTATAAAACATACATAATATGATCATTTAATGTACAATATTTACGACCGGCAATAATATAGGACAACCACGTTAATATAAACTTAAAAATCCACACTACTATGGATACATATGTATGCAAAAATTCATTTTGAGAATTGCCAGTTTAAAGTGAAAATATCTTAAAATTTGAAGATGGAAGAAAAACGAGATATATGTATATGTGTGCTTTAATAATTGCCCGATTTTGTCTTAATTTGGCACAGTTAAATACTAAGTCAAAGCATTCTACTTCAAATTTGTCAAAAAAAAAAAGTTGCTAAATTTCGACATAAAAAATTATTTTTACACGTTGGCGCTCACCAAAAAAAAAAAGGTTAGAAGCAGAAGCCCAGAAGCACAATTTTTTTAAAAATAATATGTTCATTCTTAATCCGTGCAATTAAGATATAAAACTAAGAGATTTGTATAAGGAGTCAAGATATTTTATATATTTTAAAAAAGAATGCTCCTTTTTAAATTTTTATTGTTTTACTGTTGGCTCCTCGTTTAAGGGATTTTGCGCAATTTTAATAACCAATACCAGTCAAGTTGAGATCCATATCTCAATAATTGCGACCAAGGGAGTGATTACCACACCCTCGGATGGACGGACAGAAAAGCATAGCTAATTGGTATTTGTGTACGATGCTTATTCAGAATAATCAGACAACTTCTTAAGCGTTAAAAATGTTTTGGCAAAGTAATATATACCCCATAAACATAAAAAACAAAAATTAATTTAAAGAACTTTTAAAGTAAATGTTGGCGCAATAAAAGTTTTATTAATATAATACATGCGTACAATAAAAAGGTAGAATGAAGAATATAAGAATATAAAGACACGATTATACATAAAGGGTGCAACAAATATTTGGTTTGTTTAATATAGGGTAACCAATAAATCGTCCCCTCAATCCAAATACTGTTTCAAAAATAAACTTATAATTGATAATTTCAAAAATCCGTAAATAACATTTTACAAAAATTGACATGTTTTTCCTTGCTTAAACATTTAGTAAAAATATCTGCAATTTTTTTTCGAAGTAGGTATATAAACAATAGATATTTCATTATTATTGTATTTTTCACGTATAAAGTGAAATCTGATATCTATAAGTTTGCTTCTTTTATTGTATTTTTCTATTTGTACCAGAAATTGAGCGTTTTGATTGTCGCATTAGGGTGTCCGCCGGGAAGGTACTTTATTTTTTTATAATTTTTGATTAAATGAAAGAGAATGGATCTTATATTGATAAATGTTATATTTAATGTCGGCAATTACGTATGGAATACAATATCAGATAAATGTCCGCCTCTGTTAGCCATACAAATGCGAGCCTTTTTGAGCACATTTTTCATTACATTCTCACACATTTCACACGGTATTTCATTAATTTCATCACGAATATTTTGTTTGAGTTGCTCAAGCGTTTCTGGTTTGTTTGCAGTAATTCCATTGTAATCCTGGCTGTATGTGATGTGGCACCGTCTTGATGATACCACATGTTAATCAAGCCCAAAGCATGCAGTTGTGACATTTGTGGCAGACACAATATACATATTGCAGATTCATATTGCAGCAACATATTGCAGACAACGTGGCAGACATTTCTAATGAATTTCATGTATTGTTATATTAGGAAAATCTCTTGTAAATTTACGCAGTTAATTTTAGCGTATAAATAGCAGCATGAATATACAGCAAGCATTCGAGTAATCATTGTGACCGCTAGCGAGTAGCATATTTAAATAAATATATAATATTAAATAAAATATAATGTACCCACACATTAAAAAGTTTTCCATCATATCACGATATCGCTCCCCATTCACAGTTACCGTTACGCCGTTTTCATTTTCAAAGAAGTAAGGTCCAATGATTCCTTCTGACTAAATTGCACACCACACTGTCACTTTTAATGCATGCATAGGTGACTGATGAATAATTTGAGGGTTTCCCATTCCCCAGAACCGACTTTTCTGTTTATTCACATATCCATTCAAATGAAAATGTGCCTCGTCACTTATTATGATTTTTTCATGAAAAGCGGAGTTGTCACGGACGAACTGTAACATCCTATTGGCATATGTACGGCGGCATAAATGATTTTGTGGAAGAAGCTCTTGTGTCAACTGAATCTTATAGGGAAACAAATGCAAGTCCTTGTGCAAAATTGTGGCCAAAATTGTTCTTTGAAGACCAAGCTCCTGAGCACGGCGTCGGATTGAGGTTGATGGATTGTTTTGAACACTTTCTTGAGCAGCAGTAATGTTTTCAGCCGATCTTGCAGTACGTTGTGGTCCGTGCTTGTGCCTATCACCTACTCACTAGTGGGCCTATCACCTACTTCACTACACGATAAATAGTGCGTTTTGTTGGCAAGTTGTTTCTCTCAAAAATTTCACGTAATTTTCTCATTGTCACAGTAATCGATGATTGATTTTGATAAAATGTTTTAACGATTAAAGCACGTTGGTTTATCGAACATTTTTCCATAATAATTTTGCCACGTGTCTACTTCACGACTGCCAAATATGAACTGTCAAGACTAATGTTTACAAAAATGGCGGTAAAATAAAGTAGTATACCTTCCCGGTGGACACCCTGTAGTTGTAGAAGTTTGTATATAATTTTGAAATCCAATTTCCTCAATCAAGCTTCTACTGAAAACAATTTCTTTTACATTCTAGCACATAGCCACGTATTCCGCTTCCATCGAACTGAGCGACACGATATTTTGCTTTTTGGTTTTCCATACAATTGGACCTCCGCCCATGTTCAGCACAAACCAACTATATGACTTGTGGTCATTTGCATCGCAGCCCCAGTCGGCATCTGTATAGCAAACTAAGATGATCTATGTCAACAAATTGCTCAGGCTGTTGCATATAGACGTCTTCTCTTAATTTGCCGTTTGAAAACGCAGCCACTACATCAATGTGGTTAACCAACGACCCTTTTTCTGCTGCAATAGCCAACAATGTTCTCACAGTAGCAGTCTCACAACCGGTGAATAGATTTCGGTGTAGTCGATTATGTATTGCTGAGTGAATCCTTGTGCAACTAAACGAGTTTTTCGTTTTTCGATGTGACCATTTGGTTTAAATTTTGTCACAAACACCCACTTGCCTCCTACTACATTTTTGTCACTAGGTTTTGGTACTAGTTCCCATGTGCCACTTCAATGCATTATACTCGGCCGTCATGGCTTTTAACCAATCATTAGAATTTTCATTGTTAAGTGCTTTGGACACTGATATTGGGTCTCTAGTTTTTATTTTTTTTTTCTATTTGTGTAAGCATTTGTGTACGATTGAATTCTATGGTCAAATTGTGTCAAATGAAACGATAGAATATTTGGTATCGTTTTGGTAAAATTTGATTTTAAATTAGCAAAAATTTTTAAAAATGTAAGTGTAATTAGTATTATTAAAATAATAATGCATTATTAAATTATTACTGATGAATTAATTTATTAAAGGATGCGCAGAAATATTTTACCATGTGTATCTTTAATTGAAAGTGGTCGTTCCCGTAAAAGAAACCTTATTCGAATTAGAAAATCTTTACGGGATGTTTCCAATCCTTTAGAGTTGCCCACTCACTTGTAAGTTCACAAATACATATAGTATCCAACCTAATGTTATTAAACATACAATAGATTCATACAAAGGTTTAGAATGGACAAGGAGCCATTTTTATATATTAGGAAAATTAAATCTAAATAGCGGCATTTTACGTGAATTAAGAGGAGACATCTCCATTTTCTGTGCGAAATGCAGCGATAGCCCAAGAATTAGCACAATAAATTTTTTTCTTTTATTTAGTTATATTCATATATAAAGTAAATAATATAATAATTATTATTAATATGAATTACATTACATTACATTCTTCCTTTTTTGTATTTACAATGTCATTTCTTTCCTGCATAATACGTAGCAAATATTTACTTCGTCATGAGTTTGTTGACTTGGAGCCCCAAACACTTTGGTGTTTGAATTGCCGTTCCCTGTCGCATCTAAATTAATAATTTCCACTACAGCTGCCTCGTTGGGAGTTAACGGCAGTTCTTCAGTTGGGCCACCTCCAGTTTTATTTAACTCTTCCCATAATTCATTTAATTTTTGTCGTCTTAGAGAAGAGTTACTGGAAGAGTTGTTCTTCACATATGAATTTTCCTTAAAAAATTCTACACGATTGCCATATTCAAGAATTTTATGAACACTTATAAAATTTGAAAACAATTTTGGTACATACAGAATATTGCATAGTATAATGTCGGACAACTCCGATTTAAAATACCCTTTGAATTTACGCAATCGCCTGATGCGCAAAACTTAAATGATGAAAACAGCTGTTTATTATTGCTCATATGTGATGTGGCACCACTGTCAATTATCCACTCATTTTTATTTATCCATGTATTAGTGTTCAATATCCTCAAAGCTGTTGCGCGCCTTTTACATTGCCTCTAGATGTCCCTTTTTACCACACACAAAACATCGCATATTTTTATAATTTACAATTCATCTTCTTCATCTTCACTTTTTCTTGATTTTTCTCGATTCTTTAAATTTGCCGAAAACACGTGTTCTTGATTTTTGCTTTGTTCTCTTTCTTGCCTACGATGATATTCTTTCAAGACTTTTGTTTTTAATTGATTCAACGGTGGCAGTTGATCACGACTTTCCATAGCCACAATAAAATTATCGTAATTGTCCAGGAGACTACATATTAATAACATACCAATAAAATCTTCAGTCAATCAATTTCTTTCAAAGCTTCAATCAACCCACAAAATTCATTAATTTGCTCTTGATAACCAATACCATCTTGCATTTTAAATCTTATTAAACGTTTAAACAATGACATTTTTCTGGTTGGACTTTTGGTAACAAATAATGCCGCTAATGCACCCCAAGCCTTTTTCGAAGTTTTGCACTTTTTATCATGAATAAGTTTTGATGGCTTAATACTTAACAAAGTTGTGGCAAGTGCCTTCGTTCCATAATACCTGTAGTACAGTAGCTGCAGTAGCTGTTTCTGGGCATACTCCTTCCACATACTGCCAGTAATCCAAAGTTATCAAGAGATTCTTCATATGTACTACCCAACTCACATAGTTGTCTCCATTTCATTTTTCCACCTGCATAACACCGGCCATTTTTACCACAATTTTACAATAAACATTTTCTGGGCCCATAACTAATGTGGCCGCAATGACAGTTTTATTAATATACTTACTAATATAATACATGGGTACAACAAGAAGGCAGAATTAAGAATACAAGAATATAATAAACATAATAAAAGCTATTGAAACCCCTGTAGATAAATTTGGAGTATTTCTATATTTAAACAAAAATCTGCAAAACAAGGTGTTAAATTCAGACAATAGTGCATTATACAGATTACGTTTCAAAGCATTTTTAAGAGTCTTTACAAAATTTTTCGCTTGACCATTACTTGCAGGGTTTCCAACGGGCGTTTTGATGTGCTCAATGTTATTTTTTTTGTAAAAATATTAAACTCTTTCAAAACGAACGAGGTACCGTTATCAGAGAATAACTTTTGGTAAACCAAAACGTGCAAAAATTTGTCTTAACACCGAAATGACTGCTATACTAGTGGTATTTTTATTTATACGCTTATTTTTGTTCCGCTTATTTAAAAAGTTACATTCAGCTTCGACCTTAACGTCACATTCAAATTGATGGCTAATATATTCGACATTATTAGCGATTTCCATTGCTCTTTCCAAACTTTTTGTAATTGGCTCTAAAAATAGTTTGTCTTTAGCTATGCCTTTTTCTAAACCCAGAGCGTAAACGCACTGTCCACTCATTTATTGTTTCTGTTGGAAGTTTGTACGCATTATAAAACTTATACCTTTTCGCGAAAACTACTGGTTGGTGCTTTAAAATGGTCACTCATAGCATTTAAGCACACATCATATGTAGTTGCATTATTTTTAATAATGATATTAAATTTTTTGATACGATTGTTCAGCCAACGAGGTGACTAAAATAGCTTTTTCCTTATTATTGTCTTCAATTCCATTTGCAATCGAAAATTGTTCTAATTGATTTTTAAAAACCATTTATTTTAAACGTGATCAAACTATGGTGGTTTACCAATTTTTTTGTATGAATTAAAAGTACTAATATTTCAACGCATACACGGTTGCTTAAATATACTACAAGCCTAATATTTTACCGTTATATTTTTTGTTCGAAAGTTGCATATTTTATTTATTTAAAAGAAAAAATGGGGTAAGCTCTAAAGAATATTGCAAACTTAAAAAAAAACTAATTTTTGTTGAAAATGGAGCGTTCCGAAATTCTCAATATTATAAAGTATGAGTTTTTACTTGGAACTACGACTTTGCAGACTGCAGAATACATAAACTGGCCTTTCAGAAATTTATTGGCTTTCGTCCGCCCTGCGGCCTAAACAACTTGTCGCTTAAATGGCAAAAGTATATAGATAATATGGCTGCAATCAAACTCTGTTTTATTTTCTACAAATTTAATACTTGGCTCAATAAAATGTACTAAAAAGTGAGAAAGGATATGAACTAAGTAATGGGTGAATAAGGATAAGAATTGGTCATGGGTGATATACCATGTGAAAAGTATCTACCATGAAAATTTCATTACTTTAGGTGGATCGGTTTAGCATGTGTCAATATTTTATTCACGTGAAAAAGTGTACACTCCTGCCTCTTGAAGTTCAATTTCAAAAAACAATTAGTATAAACACAATAGATATCACACGTTTAAAAAAAATTTATAGTTTTCTTGATCCATGAATACTAAATTAAACTCAATTTAAAACAAATAAAAAAGGGCTATATTAGGCGTATGCCAAATCCAGAGTGTCCATCATCATTAATCTCTTCCAAATAGTAAAGAAATAATATCTAAATTTTTTTTAAATAAATACGCAATTTTGGGCATGGAAATATGAATGCCAATCCCAATATCCTCGCATCGTATTAATAGCAGTGTTAATATACAGTCAGTCAGTATGAATTTAACTTGTAACATAATCCAATAAAATACTTAATAAATAGTGAACCTACAAATTAATGACCCCGAGGAAACAACGAAAATCAGCCACACATTTAGAATCCCAATTTATTACTTCTGGTATATCTTCAGATAAAACGAAGTACCATAGTAGGAGGAATTAAAAGCAACGTATTAGCCCAAGTGAGTGACGTATAAGAAGCCGAAGCGTATAAGAAAGTTACTACAGGAGCTGGAGTTAGGTGTTAAGAGAGATGAAACAGTTTGAGGGCAACGAGATTAATGACGCATTAATCAAATCCATCTGGATAAGTAGGCTGCCACAGAATGTGCGCTCTATAGTCAATTAGCAATGAAACGCTAAAAAAAATCTATCATGGTAGACAAGATTATCGACGTCAATGAAACTCCGGAAATAGACAAGATCTCAGCAGAACATGTAAACGTCAATTCATTGGCTTAACAAATTTCCAAATTGTTGCAAAAAATAGTCGCTCTGAAAACATCTGATAATAATAGACACTAACAAGCCAGAAGCAGATCTCGATCAAAACGCCGAGAGTTGGTGTGTTGGTTACGTTGGTATCATTTTAAGTTTGATAAAAATGCGAGTAAATGCCGCAGGCTGCTGGCCGCAGACGAAAACTCATACGCCGATTATTTATTATTATTATTATTATTATACAGAACGGCTAAATGTCTAGCCGATAATAAAAATACAATTTATTTATATTAATGATAATTAAATTAAGGAATTATAGTGCAGCATCACAGCAACAACAACAACAACAACAAACAGCAGCAGCACAGGAGCTGATGAACTTAAAACTAAGAATCATAATTAAGCACTTAGATATAGGTTGAGAAGAAAAAAAAAAAAAAAAAATCTAAAAATCTAAATATATGTATATAGTAAAAGTAACAGTAATAGGATGTAGAATTAATTTTAATGGGTACAATATATATATATATAATCATTAATGTGCGTAAATGTATAACAACTAATAATGTACACACACATACAGTGCGGTACAGTACAGTCCAGTCTGGCAACAATTAGTTAGGTGTGACTAAAAATTTAATCCTAAAGGACTCCACTGAATCATGTAATGATACTTGACCGTAGAAGTCATTAAAATTTTTACAAGCCATACGAAACGGCCAAAAGAGCTCGTAATTGGTACGGCATTGGCGAAGTGTAAGTGGTGCGAAATGCCTAGAAAAGCGTGCAGGAGCATTGAAATATAGCTCACCGAGCAGGAAAGATGAATTAATTTCACCTTTCATCAGCTTAAAGACAAAAGTCATATCCAACATTCTTCTTCTATTTGCGAGTGAAGGCAGATTTACAAGTTTCAACCTATCTTCATACGATGGTAGAGGAATGGAAGTCTTCCAGCCCAACCCACGTAAGGCAAAGAGTAAAAATTGTTTCTGTATGGATTCGAGTGCATCGACATAAATTGAATAGTTAGGTGCCCAATTGATGCGTATTCTAGTGTAGGCCTAACTAGAGATGTGAACAGCCTTTTTGCTAAATAAGGTTCATTAAATTCTTTTGACCATCTTTTGATGAAATCTAAAGAGCATCGCGCTTTATTTATTATAGAATTTATATGTCGATTAAAGTTCATTTTTTGATCAAATAAAACATCCAGATCTACATACGAATCAACATTTTCCAAATCTTGGCCAAAAACGGAATAGGTATAATTAATAGGAATAGTTCTACCGAACGACATTATTTTGCATTTAGAACAATTAAGCGACATCAGATTAATCCGACACCATTCAACTAGCTCAAATAAGTCGCGACAGAGTATGTGCTTATCATTCTCATTACGTAAAGGTAAGAACAATTTGACGTCATCAGCGAACATTAAAATATTACTATCTTGAATAACATCTGGCAGATCATTTATAAACAGGACAAAAAATAACGGACCTAAGTGACTCCCTTGCGGAACACCGGAGGGGACAGACATCAAACGAGACAGAGATGATTTAAATACAACCCTTTGAGAGCGATTAGACAAATATGAAGAAAACCATTTAATCATAATTGGGGGAAATCCTATTTTAGAAAGCTTAAGAATAAGAAGTTTGTGGTTTACTTTATCAAACGCCTTGCTAAAATCAGTAAAAATAACGTCCATTTGGCAAAAGACATGTTGATATGGCGAAATTATAGTATTAATTGATCGAATTAGTCTATTTTTAACTAAAAATTCGAAAAGTTTCGGAATGCAACTGAGTTTAGCAATACCTCTATAATTAGTAATACATTGCTTGTTACTACTTTTATGAAGCGGTATCAAAAAACTTGTTTTCCAAAACTGCGGAAATATACCAGTAGATAAAGACCAATTAAAGATTTTTACTAATGGTTTACAAAAAATATCAGCACAATTTATCAATATGCATGATGGAATACCATCAGGGCCAGGACGGTATGAGTATTTCAGCCTTTTCAGACCGTCAAATACCTCATCCTCAGATAGTGTGATATTAGGAAAGATGTCGTATGACCTTATAAGGGTCACCCTTGTAAGGGTAATCGGGATTGTTATAATCTTGATAGGAATAAGTCTCGTTGAAAAAAGACGCAAACATATTGGCTATTTCCAAAGGATCGTATGAATCTTTGTCGCCCCACCGCATGTGGTTAGGAAGCATATTGGACCTACGTTTATCATTTACAAATTTATAAAAGCTCTTAGGATCCCTATACAAATTTACACGGATTTTGCAAAGGTAATCATTATAGCATTTTTTACTTAATAAAAGGAATTTACTTTTAATTAAGGAATATTGTGAAAAATCTAATGCTGACCCGGTTCTTTTATACTTATTGAACAGCTTATTTCTCTTATTACGAACTCTTTTGAGCTCATCAGAAAACCAAATAGGACAAGCCTTGAATTGATTAACAAATAAGAAGGGAATAAACTGCGAAATTGCATCATTTACCACATTATAAAAATCAACAAATAGGTTGTCCAAATTTGAAGAAGTATTTATGGATAATTCATTATTTAAAAAGAGCCTTAATAATGCATAGTTCGTTTTTGCAAACAGATAATTCTTAGTATTGATGTTAAGTGGTGCAAGAACATAATCGAACTCTAAGGAAATACAAAGTGTAGGATGATAAGCATCCTCAGGGAGAACGAACGGAGAGGTACGAGTGATTGAAACATCGGAATTATTGGCGAAAATCAGATCAAGCATCTTATTTTGATGATTCTCTATGGTGTTAATCTGTATTAAACCCAGATCAAAAATACCATCAAAAAATGTATCAAAATTTGAAGTGCTGTAAGATGGAATCAAACGACCCACATCTTCATCCAGAGTCCAACATATCTGAGATAAGTTAAAATCGCCCATAACTATTAATAAATCATTTATTTTTAACATTTTAAGTACCAGACGAAGAAATAACAAATGCCTTAAATATATAGAAACATCCGATGAGGGAGGAATATATGAACAAGTAATGAAGAGATATTTATCACGAGTTTTAATACGGACACATACAAACTCTTTATCTAAAGGTTCTTCAAAAATCACTAAATCGGACGGAAGAAGGTTATGAATGGCTAGGAGTACACCACCACCTTTTTTATTAAGTCTATCAGTCCTATAAACCGCAAAATCAGAACAAAAGATTTCGGCATTATGCACCTCTGGTTTTAACCAAGT
The DNA here is from genome assembly GCA_949710015.1 of Crataerina pallida. NCBI lineage: Eukaryota > Metazoa > Arthropoda > Insecta > Diptera > Hippoboscidae > Crataerina > Crataerina pallida. The sequence goes on from OX453294.1 coordinate 7,838,179, forward strand.
CTCTGTGAAAGCAAACACATTAAACTCAGCGCCTGTACTATCAGTACATAACTTATGCAATTTTGAGTTAAGCCCTCTTACATTCTGATACAGAATATGTAATGAAGAGTTATTGTTTATTAGTTTTTTGAAATATTATTACTAGATGGTATGACAGCCACATTTTGCCTGTGATGGTTCTTGCGCGGAATGAATTCCTTAATAAAAGCCCCTTTAGGCCAGAAGTCTTCGGAAATTTTATGACTGATAAAAGTAATAATCTCTACTTTTGCGGAAAATTTTGCAAATTACGTTTTCACAAGGAAGATAACGAGGTTATAACCACAAAATGTGATGAACAACCAGCAAGAAACCAACCTCTGCACTATGCACAACTCTTGGTAATGCCCAATTCATTGCGCCTGCCTAAGCCACTAATTGTTGAACACGAAAGAGGCATGGCTAAGGAATGGTAATTGTGAAAGCAGCAATACGGCTAAATGAATTCCCATCAGGTTTAACGTGTTCAGACGAAACTATATAGGTTGCCACGTTTATGGCTGCTATTGGTAGCGCTGCCATAGATCATTGGCCAATATGCCTCCATCAACTGTACAACAGGTAAAAGATTTGTTTGAGTATTATTTCACTCCCAAACTTAATATAACATTTGAACGCTACAAGTTTCGTAAAATAGAACAAAATTATAATAAAACAATCGATGAACTCATGTCCCGATTACGTTTACAAGCTAGTAATTGTAATTTTGGTGACTTATGTGATAGCCCCTTATGAATCAGCTAAAAGCGATGAAGTTCGTACCAAATTACTTTCTGAAGACATAAGTCTTCAAAAAGCGCTTCAAGTTTGCCAGGCTACTGCATATGCACAAAAACAGACAGCCAAAATTAATTCAGAACATGAAAAAAGTGTAAATGTGGTTAAAAATACTGATAAATATCGCAAATTTAATTGTCGAAATTGTGGTAAACGCCATGCTATACGTAAGTGTCCTGCATTCAGACATGTTTGTAAAAAATGCAAAGGTAAAATCCAAGTGTTTGTAAAATTCGCATAAAAAATATAAGAACACAAATAAAATCACCAAAACGGTAGCATCTTGCGAAAAAGACATCTCTGTTGAATCTAGAAACACTCATCTTAATATTGACAGCGTTGTAAATAACTCTAAAAAACGAACTGTTGATCATTTCACTGAAACTATTTTTATAAACAACACAACAGTTTTTGCAAAATTAAACACTGGCGCACATTGTAATGTTTTACCAAAAACATTGGCTCAATTAATTAAAGTAAACATTATGCCCAGTAAAGTTAAACATCTAATATCATTTGGCAATATCAATAGCATCTAAAAATCGTACACAATGACCCTGATCCAATATTAGGGGCAAATGCATGTGAAATGTTAAATTCAGTTAATAGAGTTAACACACAACATAGAAAATTCATTATTTGAAGGAATTTTATTTACGATATTGATCTAATTAAAAACCCACAGTTCGAAATATGTCCCTTTAAAATTAGAAACGAAGTTCAAAAAAAACTACAACGTATTGTAGCAATTTGTATTAATATATATTATGTTATGTTATGTTATCATTTTCGTATGAATTTTGGAAGGAGAAGAGTTTTAACTTGGAGCAGATGTAAAGGTGGCGGATTGATTTACAGAGATTTTGGTTAATAAAGAATATAATAAAATAAGAAAAGTTACTAAAATTCAGAAGTGGGATTGAACTTTTAAATAAAGTTTAAAATTTATTTTTATAAGTTTGAGATATTTTTTTTTTATTATTCTTGTAAAAATGGATGCCGATATCAATTCACAAGAATATTCTACCGTACAGGTGAAAAGATGGTTGCAAGAGTTGCGATTACCTTCAAGTGGTACAAAAGCTGCAATGGCAGTACGTCTAAATGAAATACCAGCCAGTGAAGGAGGTGTATGTCCAATTAATGAAATTAGTGAAAATGAAGAAAACCGTGAAAGCGAAGTAAGTGATGCGCTTAGTTTGTACAGACGTGAAATAGAATTACTTAAGAGGGAAAAATGTTTACTTGAAAGAGAAAATGAGCTACTGTCACGTTCATTAAAACAAACACCACCAGTATGTGTAGAAGTAAATAACAATAACACACCGTTAAATGTTTAAAAGAGTTCTTACCTGATTTCGATGGCAATGGAAATTTTAATTTGTGGGCTGCACAGTTTCAAAACATTGCCACTGTTTATGACTTAAATGGAGATAAATTTCGAGTACTCCCGGCTAGCAAATTAAAACCTCAAAATCGGTTATTTTCAAAACCATTGTATATGAACGAAGATGTCAACGATTTGTTAAATTTAATGAAAGCAATATTTTATACAACTGAGAGAAGGCTCGAGTTATGTCAAAAATTTGACTCGCGAAAATGGAAGTTTAATGAAAGTTTCACTGAATATTTCAACAATAAAATAATTTTGTCAATATAGACGAAGATGAACTTATTGATACCATAATAGAAGGTATACCTGATAACAATATAAAATAACAAGTTAAAATGCAGTGTTTCACAAAACGAGATCAATTGCAACGTGCTTTTACTAAAGTGGAATTAACAAAAAAGACACCAAAATGTTTTAACTGTAATTTATTGGGACATATTGCGACCGACTGCAAGAAACCAGGTAGGTGCATGTTATGGTTGTGGTAGTACGAGTCATCGTCTAGCGGCTTGTCCAAATAAGAAAGTATCTGTTAATCTGGTGAAGGATGATGAATTTATTTTTTTTTTTTTTTTTTTACCGAAAAAAATTGAAATTAATAAAGTGTGTAATAATTCTTACTATGGATTAAATAAAAGTGAATTAAAAATATTTGGAATTATATCTTGCTTTGTTTTGTTGGACGGTAACAAATATTTTTACAAACTTCATATTGTACCAAACGAATCTATGTGTGCAGACATAATTTTTTAGATAGAAATTTTATTAAAACTTGAAAAAGAAAATTTACAAAAAATTGTAGAAGGATATTTAAAACAAAAATACATACGTCCAAGCGAATCACAATTTGCATCACCTAATATTAGTAAAGAAAAAACTGGTGATTTAAGAATGTGTGTTGATTATAGAGTATTGAATAAGTTTACTGCTAAAGATAATTATCCAATTCCTTTAATTGATGATTTATTAGACAGATCAGGGGGTAAAAAATATTTTTTCATATTTTTATGCATTCAGATTCTATTAAACACACTTCGTTTGTTACTTCTTTGGGTATTGAATTTCTTAGAATGCCTTTCGGGTTAAAGATTTATAAATAAAATTTTTTTAGATATGATAAAAAAAGATAAAGTTATAATCTATTTAGATGACATTATGATTGCTACACAAGATTTAAAAGAACATTTTGAGATACTAACAGAAGTTTTTGAACGACTTGTTGAAAACAAACTTGAGCTGCGACTCGATAAGTGTGAATTTTTTCAAACAACTATTAAGTATCTAGGATATACTACTACAGGTGAAGGAATAAAACCTCATTTACTTAAATCGTTCTTGGGGCTTACATCTTATTTTCGACGGTTTGTTCAAAGTTTTTCAGTTTTAGCCAAGCCTTTATATGATTTGAGGAAAAAGAACGCAAAATGTAAATTTGGCCCTAAGGAACTAAAATCTTTTAAACTACTAAAGAAAAAACTTGTAGAATTTCCAATACTTGTTTTATATGACCCAAACGATGAGACGGAGTTACACTGTGATGCAAGCACAGCGGATTTTGGTGCAATATTATTTCAAAAGAAACGGGACGGAAAAATACATCCAGTATTTTATTTTTCCAAACGAACTACTGAAGCAGAATCAAAATACCATAGTTTTGAACTTAAGCCATTGTATACGCATTAAAGCGATTTCGTGTCTATTTACATGGAAAAAGGTTTAAAATAGTCACAGATTGTAATTCACTTACGCTCACGCTCAACAAAGAAGATTTAAATCCAAGAATTGATTGGTGAGCACTAGAATTGCAAAATTTTGATTATGTTACATGTAGATGCGTTGAGTCGGTATAATAATATTATGATTGTAGAGGCAAACACATTTGAAGAAAATTTGTTGATATGTCAAGGAAAATACAAAAAATTAACAAAATTGCGAGACATCTTACAAACGTCAGAGCATAAATTATTTGAGATGAGGAACGGCATTTTATATAGAAAAGCAAAAGACAAGTCACTTTTATTTTATGTTCCAGAGGATATGGAACGTCATGTACTGCACAAATATCACGACGAATTGGAACATGTTGGCATATATAAAATGAAAGATTTAATATTAAAAAGTTATTGGTTTCCAAACATTCGTGAAAAGTGCGGGAATCATATCAAAACGTGGAAAGGAGGAAGGTTACATGAACAATATACCTAAAGCTACTTTACCATTTGTTGTGGTGTGGATAACGCTCGATGTAAAAAGTTCTTGTTGGTCATAATTGACTCTTCTACAAAATTTATAAGACTAAATGCAACGAAAACTACCAACACAAAAGACGTAATAAAAACTTTCCAAGACTACTTTCGGTCACATAGCAGACCCAAAACTTTTATTTCTGAGAGAGGTACTGCGTTCACTTCAGAAGATTTTGAAAAATTCTTAACAGAAAATAATGTTGCACATATAACAATAACGACAGGTTCTCCACAAGCAAATTAGAAAGAGTTAACCGAATTATAGGCTCAATGATAGCTAAATTAATAGAAGAAGACAAAGGTCTCTATTGGGATGAAGTGATAGAAAATGTTGAATACACTATTAATAATATGATACAAAGGACTATTAATGAATATCCCTTTTGGTGTTCTTCAACGAGGTAAAATTGTTGATGGTTTGAAATAAAAACTTATAGACAAAGAAAACCCAACAGTAAGACATATTTACAAAATACGTAAAAATGCATATATTTGATAAAAGAAGCTACAATATTATTAAATAATTATAATAAACGTATCGTAGACAAAAATAGAAACACCCTTACAAAGTACTCCATATTGTTATGATAAAAAATTATAATTCGCATAAAGGTGTTTCTAAGAATACCTAGGTTTAAAGGTCCTTATCTAAGCCCAACTTAATGATGCAAAATTTTTCACATTACTGGATTTCGTTAAGGGTTTTTGGCAGATTCCAGTTACCAAACGTACGCAACAATATCTTACATTTAATACTCTATGGGGCAGGTATTCCTGCAAAAGGCTCCCATTCGGCATAAGTTCAGCCCCGGAAGTTTTCTAAAATATAATGTCAAAGCTGTTTGAAAATATAACCAACGTCAAAATCGCCATGTACGATAGTTTAATCCATGCTCAAACTAGTAATGAACTGCGAATAATAACTAATAAGGAATTTCAAATAATCAAAGCAAATGGATTAAAGCTTAACAAGGACAAGTTCCTATTCGAAAAAACATCTCTAAAATTTCTGGGTCATATAATTAGTGAAAATAGATCGCCCGTAGATCCTGGCAGAAGCTGTAAGGACATTAAGCCCTCCAGCTAATAAAAAAAAACAATTACAGCGATTATTGGGTAAAGTTACTTATTTACATAAATTTATAAAAAAATTTTCTAGTGTCACAGCACCACTAAGAGAGTTGCTAACTAAAAATACAAGCTTCTTTTGGGATGTACCACAAAAGCAAGCATTTAACAAACTGGTTAAGGAACTTTCTAAGCCATCTGTTCTCAAATTGTACGACGTCAATGATAACGTCAAACTACAAGTAGATGCAAGCTCACACGCACTTTAAGTTGTTTTAATACAACAAGATCAACTCATAGCTTATGCATCCAAATCGCTGATAAGAAAACAAAAACGTTATTTTCAGCTTGAAAAGGAAGCATTAGCGATAAGATTCGGTTGCGAAAAATTCCATGAATATGTATGGGACAAAGATGTTACAATAGAAACTGATCATAAGGCGCTCCATAATTTCAAAGCCTTTACATGCGTCACCAACCAGGCTACAAAAAATACTACTTGCACTTTTAACGTATAATCAACTAGTTACTTACACCCCTGGAGCAAAACGGTTTTTTGGTAAATCCGCTGAATCGCGATTGTGTTCGGAATGGTGACACAATGAAAGAACCTGACTTGCAAATTCAAACAATATTATCCATTACGGATAAGGAACTTGAAAATCTGAAATACTACACGCAAAGTGATTCTATTTGCAAACAATTAATAAAGTATATTAAAAATGGTTGGCCTGAAAATAAACAATTAATGCCAAACAATATCGGAGAATTCGTCCATTATAGAGAACTGTAAGTCGATGTAGATTACATAATTTATAAATCATCAAAAGTATTCATACCGTTTAACATGCGTCCAGAAATATTAAAACATATACATACTGGACATTTCAGCTACGCCAAATGCGTTAATATGCCAAGAAAATATGTATGAACCAAGATATTCACAATTGCATACAAAAATATGCAGCATGCAAAATGTTTCATAGAAACAATAACAAAAATACCATTGGCCAAAAAGAAGTTCCCATGCATGGTTTAATATAGCATCAACTGATATATTTAACGTTCATAATAACGAATACATTGTTTCTATGGACAGTTTTACCGGATATTTAAAATTTACTATTTTAAATACCACAACTGCTAAAAGCGTTATAACATTTTTGAAAGAAATTTTTTCAACATTTGGACAACCTTCAACACTTGAAAGTGATAACGGCTCACAATTTTCAAGTTCAGAATTTAAAAACTTTGCATCGTTATGGAAATTTAAACACGTACCTTCACCCTATCATCCTAGAGGAAATGGGTTAGCTTAAAGAGCAGTACAAATTGCCAAAAATATGCTGAAAAAATCTAGTCAGGATGGCTCTGACACACATATACTTGGGTCTACTCAACTATGTGAATATACCAAGTGGCAGCCTAGGATTGCCAGCAGAACGTTTATTTGGGCATGATATACGCAGTTTACTGCCAATACCAAAAGATGTTTTATCAACCACCTCACAGAAACACCCAAGTACAGAAATAGCCTCTGAAAGGGAAACGTACGAGTATACTAACAGAGACGCAGTAAAACCAGCCGTTTTTTGTCCCGGATAAGCTGTCGTAACCAGAACTAATGCGAATGACCCATGGAAACCAGCCACGATAGAAAGGCAAATCCATCTTTTTTTCAAGGTCTTATATTATAAAAGACCGCGAAGGCAAACAATTTCACCGAAATACAATACATCTTCGGACTACCGAAGCTAAATTGCTAATAACACCTAAAATCGTAGCCAACGACTCTACATCGCTGCAAAATATGTCCGAAACCGATATTGTATCGCCAATGAAGTGTCATGCGAGTAAAGATAATTCAATTCCGGTTATTAAATTCCCACAGTTGAGAAGATCTCAACGGTGGAGGGCTCCGCCACAAAGATTGCAATATACCTAATTTAAAAGAAGGAGGATGTGAAGGTGCCACCCTGTGTTTGCACCTTCAACACAACACTGTATATATTATATTGTGTTTGCACCTTTAACACAACACTGTATATATTATATTGTGTTTGCACCTTCAAAACAACACTGTATATATGTAATATATTAAGTATATATATGTAAATTAACATAAAAGAATAAAGAAGAAAGCTAACGCGTTTTTACATAAACAGAACACATCTCTACGCACTCTCACTTATGGAAGCTATACATTAATCGAGTATAATCGACTACGCACATTTAGCAGATAACCAAAAGACCGACGAAGAGTTAAAACAATATATGAATAGTAACAGTACCAACTTAATTTTCAAAATCTACAGAAAAGGATAACAATTCCTTGAAGAAAAGTTGCGTTTCATTCGATTCACAATTTATGCCACGTAGGCATAGGCAACAAATAAGTTAGTTACTGACTTCTTTTCCAACTAGATAGCTCGTTTTGGAATACCACTGCGCATTACTACGGAGAGAGGAAAACAATTCGAATGCGCGTTTTTTCGCGACCTAAATAGATTGCTCGGTATTAAACATTTCAAAACAACGGCGTAATATCCAGCTGCAAACGGCATGATCTAAAGATGGCACAGAACGTTCAAAACTAACATCAAATGCCATCAAACAGAGATATGGGTCTTGATACTTTCCCTTATTCTTCTAGGATTTCATGCAGCCTACAAAGAGGCATTCACCATCCGAACTTATACTTGGCGCGACAACGAGGCTACCAGGCGATTTTCTGTATGCTAACAACACAGACAACATTAATGGAGAGGTATTCCTCTAAAAATTACGGGCCTACATGACACAACTTATACTAATTCCAGCGTCTAACCGCGCTAAAGAAGCACCGTTCGTCCAACAGGAGTTATTCAGCTCACCGAACGATTTTGTCCATAATGACACAGTGTGAATAACCATTTAGACTGGTATCACGCAACGAAAAATATAAATTATATATACTGTATATAAGGAAAAAATATATAAAAATCACATTTGCTAATGGGATAATCCCTGGCGGGGCGTACTTTACCCATTTCGTATACTTACAACTAAGTTTACAAGTTATATCGAGTAAATAATTTCAGGATAACAAGATAAATACATTGCATTTTTCTTTAATAAATATTTATATTTACCTGGATAATCAGACAAATCAGATATTTCAGCTTGCATCGGACTAATCCGTTTCAGTAAATAGCAAATTTAGACTTCATTGATGCATATGTGAGAAAATATAATGTTTTTATTCGACAAAAGTTACAACGTTTACACTTACCTCGTCGTCTTTATCGTACGAATTACTTGGCACCGTAGAAAAATAATCAGCAACATTATTTTTGATTTAACATATTGTACGTTGAATTGGTATCCAGACAAGGTAAGTGCTATTCGTTGGAAGCGACTGGACGTAATTAATAGTATATCTTTCTTAGGGCTGAAAGTATGTTGCAATGGTCTATTGTCAGTTACTAATACAAATGGTCTTCCATAAAAATAATAATGAAATTTTTTAACCCCAAACAAAATAGCTGCAGCCTCTTTTTCTATCTGTGCATATTTTTTTTTCAACTCCTGATGGAGTGCGAGATGCAAACTCTATCGGTCTTTCATAGCCTTTTTAATCCACTTGAGATAACACAGCACCAAGACCCACTGGACTTGCGTTAACTGTCCGCTTGGTTTTTAAGTTTAAGTTTAAGTTTGGGTTAAAGTCATAGGACATTAATAATTTTTTGATAAATTGTACCTCTTTAGAACATTCTTCGTTCTACTCAAATTTTTTATTTGCTTTTAAAAGCTCGAATAAACGGTTTAATATTGTAGTTGTAGCTGCTAAAAAACGTCTGTAGAAATTTACAACACCTAAAAAGGCTTGTTATATCTTGCACCCTTTTTGGATCTGTATGTAATCCATGTTTATCAATGAAGTGTCCTAGATATTCGATTTTGTCACAAAAAAATTCACACTTGTTCGCAGATAATTTAAAACCCGCTTTACATAAAACAGACAGAAATTTTTCTAAACGTTTTTTGTGCACAGCCCTATTGGGTGCACTAATTAGTATTTCATCAAGAAATACTACTACCCCTTTTAATTAAAGAATTCATCAGCTTTTGAAACAATGCAGGCGAAGAGACCAAGCCATAAAATAATCGCGTATATTGGAATCAACCTTTAGTAGTGGATATCGTGGTAAATTTCAGTCATTCCTTAGTTAATTTAAGTAGCTGGTAGGCCATGCTTAAGTCCAACTTTGTGAACTCTACCCCTCCATAAAATTTCGCAAAAATATGTTCTATTCTAGGCAAAAAATATTTTTCTACAACTAAACATTTGTTAATGATTATTTTATAATCGCCACATATGCGTACGTCACCATTTTTTTTTATAATTAGAACAATTGGAGTTCCCCATTCGCTATAATCAACCGGCTCTAATACTTTAAGCTCCACAAGTTTATTAGTTTCTTTTTGAACTTTTTGTTTTATAGATATAGGTAATGGCTGTGGTATAAAAATTTTTGGTGAACTACCAGGCTTCATATTGAACGCAATTTGCCCTTTATTAAATAACCGTCAGGTATGATCAAACAGAGTATGAAACTTTTTAAAGAGTTTTTCTCGATCTTTATTAACGTAAGGGTCTATTTCAGTATAATTAACTTGTTAAAATATAATATTTAATAATTTCACGAAATCCCTACCAAGTAGAGGTGGTCCGCCACAATAAAAGTTATAACTTTGCATTTACTTTCGTAACTAATTTCAACATCAAAAGCGCCTACTGGAATAATATTTGTTCCATTGTAACCCTTCAGCAACATGTTAGTTTTTCTTAACTTATATTCAAAGTGAGTAGGGGCGATCCTGTGGTGCTAGATCTTTATGGGTTTTTCTTTTTCACTAAACTTTTTCATTTGCATCACACAAAATTTTTTTTCGTTGTATTATAATTTATTTGTTTGGTTCTTATAAATAAAAATTTTTCACTCCGTACAATATATAGTTTACTAGTTAACTAACTTTGAAGAAAAAAAAAACACATATATGTAATGCTTATAGGTACATTGTTATATCTTATTTGATTTTTCCAGTTTCGAGTTTCTTTTTTGATGTTTTCACGACGGTAATTTACAGAACAATGAATTAACAAAAGAGAAAAAAAAAAAAGAAAAGCGCGGAATGTTCTAACTCTCTTTGGTAGAGATGGTAAAACATTTAAGGAGAGTTGGAGAGGCGACCTTCTCAAAGAATAAGTGAAAATAATATAGTCGGTCAAGCCCGACCATTAAATACCCTACACCACTTGATATATTATTCAATTAAATTTTTTTCTGGGTATAATGAAAAATTCTATTTTTCTATACCTACTTGTATTTTCAAAAATTTTTAAATGATACATGTCAGAAAATTTTTAAACCCTGCCCCACCCTGTGGAAAACGGGAGTATTAATTTTGTGCAGATATTTGCAATTCCTAAATGGCAAAGGTCACGCCCACCTTCAGTTATACCGATCGATTCAGAATCAAAATCTGAATTGATTTAACCTTGACCGTCTGTCCGTCTGTCCTCCTATCTGTCCATCTAAATTTCTGCGCAAGCTATAGGCCGCATTTTTTGAGGTATTTTCATGAAATTTGGCACAACCACATTTTTTGGCCCAAAAAGGAACCCTATTGAAAATGGACTGGATTGGACCATTTTTAGAACCATTCCCCATATGAGGTCCTTTTATTTTTTGAGATATTTCGATGAAATTTGGTACAAGGAAATGTATTAGCCTAAGGGAAAATCGTTTTGAAAATGGATAGGATGGGTCCATTTTTAAAACCATTCTAATGTTAAAATATTTATTGCGAATTAGGCAAAATTTTGTACAAATTGAAATGTTTTTACAGTTCTTTTCTATTCAATTTTTTAAACGTAGCGGTGACTTGCAAATAACAATTCAGTGAAGGTTAATAATTTACCACCTCCATTAAGACGTGGCGTTGAGGGATGCGGGATAAAGTGGTATTGAAGCGTCCTGCTACAAATACTCTTTTTTACTCTTACTCGTTTTGTTACATAAAGTGACAAGTGGTTCTAATTATTAAAGTGTTTATATAGGATGCAGAAAAACGAGTCTTTGCAGTTCTTTGCAATATGACTTTCTTTGTCACATCTCAAGCAATTGCGGCTGAAATCACTCTTACTTTTACAAGAGCTCGTCGCATACGAAAAAATGAGGCATTTAAAACATGTTTTTGAGGAGATTTTCACAGCCAATATGAATTTTGACTATTTCGTCGTTTGCCCAAATTGGCGCTTACAGCTATTGTAGCATTCTGTGTACCGCGATATGACTTACGTAATAATTTTATTGTTATATTTTCTTATATGCTTTACATTCTCAGCTAGACCACTAAGTGAGCCATCAGTATTAACTTTCTTGAGAATGTCTGCATAAGGACAATAACTTTTGAAAATTAATGCATCCGGGCATAGGGGTTTGACTTTTTTTTGGACACTCACTAATTTTACATTACATACAGGCTAATATACATATTAGATATAACATTTTTAAAAATAAGACTAATTACGATAAATACAATAAAATAAAAGGGTATTATTTTGTTTTTTTATGACCTGGTTTTATTTATTTAATGTATTGTTTGGCTTTTTCTAGAATTTAGATTATAATGGTAACGGTTTATGGTATTTCTGTATCAATTCAATGACTTGTCAACAAATTATCTTGCTTGGTTCAACAAACACATATAAATGGTTAAAAAAACAGACTCTTAAAAAAATGTTAACGCAGTAGATCACTTCTTGGTCAGATTGGTTTTTCTATAAACTTGTAAGAGAGTTCTTATTTATTTCGTATTTTTTATCGAGTCATTTATTTAATCTTTTGTGTTCCTGAACGCCTACGATGGCTGATCATCTCGACCATATAGATAAAAATGTAAAACTTAAAGAATATGGGAAAAGTTATAACAGTGATATTCAAAGTATTAAAATACAAATTAATGAAATACCTTCTGATAAAATAAGCATATGTTATTTATTCAAATTAAGATATTTTTTGCCATACACTATAGTCGGAGGGGTGCTAAGCCTGCGTTTCCGTTTTTCTTAGTTTATTTAGAGAGTTCTTTATTTATTTCTGCGCTTACGAATGATAAAAATTATACAATAAATGACACATAAAAATAAAACAATATTATATTTTATATTGTTTATCGCTGTGATCGCGATCTTGAACATACTGTCCAACGCAGAGTTGGTTTTCTATTTTTTTTTTCTAGAAAATGATCTTTATCAGATTAGTTGTTATGAAAATTCTACTGGTAGAACTCTGGATCTCATTTTTGTACCTAATGATGTAAAAATCTTTTGCAGTATATGTCCATGCCCGATTAACTATATATTTTGAATTTTATTCTTATTTAGGTATATGTAAAAATTGAATTATTGAATACGTAACTATTTTCCTGGCAATTACAAGGATCTTAACGAGTTTTTCATGAAGAGTGATTGGTCACCGATTAATATTAATGCTAGTGTTGTTTATTAACTTATTAACAATAAGTGCATAACTACTGGCTTTCCAAATGGTATGTTCTATAATAATATTGCCTCTGGTAGCATTGTAAAGACTTGTGAACGGTTCAGTAAGTATTTTCAAACAACTCTTGTGATTTATAATTCAGATATTTCTTATTCAAATTCATCCAATTTAGCTAATAAATTTTGATGCTGATATATTATCTTCTATTACTATGCTAAAGTATAATCCATATAGTTATTTTCCTGATTCTATTCCTTCTTAAAATCAATTATTTTCAAATGCTGTTCTTATTTAATTCATGTATTATCTCTGCGGAGTTCTTTTCTAATTGGGAAAACTGCATTGTTGAACAAAGCTGATAATCGCTGTGATATTATGAACTATAGTTAAACAGGATGCCATTTAATTTTTTTTTTATTTTTATACAAAAAACCCTATAATCTAACTAATCTATTATTTCGCCTTACCAATATGGTTTTTTCCTGACAGATCTACCTGCACTAACCTATTGGTCATTAATAACCAAATTATCAATTCCTTTGTTAATTAGCGTCAGCTTGATGTTGTCTATACTGACTTTTCTAAAGCTAAGTTAATCATATTATTCTGATAAATAAGTTACGTGTAATAGGATTTAGTGGTAATCTGTTAAAACTATTACTGAGTTATATCACTAATAAAAGATTAAATGTGAAAATTGACTCAATCTCTTCAATCTCAGCTATTACATTGCATTCAGGTATCCCTCAAGGTACACACTTGGGACCTCTTTTTTAGGCAAGAGGGTATATTCATTTTGATCATCCGTTTACAACACGTTAAAGGAAGCCTCGGAGACCCCACAAACCATATATATTCTTAATCAGCATGAAAAGAGAAATCGTTTGGGACATGTCCGTCCGTATGTCCGTGTGTTATTGGCAATCTCACGGTCGTAATTTTTGAGATATCAAATTGAGACTTAACACAAGAATTCTTAGTTTAATTTCGCTGTTACATAATAAAATTGGGCAAAATCGGTTAAGAGATACGCCGACAATAAATAAAAATCTCAACATACCTCGATAAAATTGTATCTTTAAAAAATTATATATCGCACAATACTATGCCTATCAAGTTGAAATTTGGTATATAATTAAGTGGTACCGTTATCTAACACTAATAAAAATAGGAGTGATTAAATAACGTAAACGCCTATAATTTGAAAAAAAAACACTATTTGCGTAAGTACATGAAATAGTCATATACATAAATGTGGCAATAGGAACTTATTTTTTAGGGGATAATAAAAGGTGGAGGGTATTTAAGCTTCGGTCTTAACCGAACTTCTCTAACTTGTTATATTTTAGTCTTATATTTTTTATTATTATTCGTATTCGTATTATTCGTCATTAATTTTCTCATTTTCCAAAGCCCTTTCCCTTTGATTAAACACTTATATATGTATTTTTTTATACGCTCCACCTTACGGAAGAGGATATATTCATTTTGATCATCTGTTTACAATACATCGAAGGAAGCCTCGGAGACCTCACAAACCATATATATTCTTAATCAGCATGAAAAGAGAAATCGTTTGCGACATGTCCGTCCGTGTGTCCCTGTGTTCGTCTGTTGTTGGCATTCTCACGGTCGTAATTTTTGAGATTTTAAATTGAAACTTAGCACACTTATTCTTCGTTTAATTTTGATGTTCCGTATTGAAATTGGGCACAATCGTTTAAGAGACACGCCCACAATAAACGAAAAACTCAACATAACTCGAAAAAATTGTATCTTTAAAAAATTATATAATTGGTATATATGAAATTTGGTATATATATAAGGGGTACTGTTATCGAACACTCTGCCAAAAATGGGCGTGATTGAATAACGTAAACGCCTAAAATTAAAGAAAAACACTATTTGCGTAAGTACATGAAATAGTCATATACATAAATATGGCAATAGGAACTTATTTTTTAAAAAATTATAAAAGGTGGAGGGTATTTAAGCTTCGGTCTTAACCGAACTTCTCTATCTTGTTTTACTTTAACTTTGCTAAGCCACTGCTTTATGCAGATGACTTGAAACTTTATGCTATAATATCGAATGAACGCGATGCAATTTATTTTCAAAATGAATTATCAGTTTTGTGAAGTTGTAAAGTTGCATTTGAATGTAAAATGTTTTGTTATGTCATACTCTCGTATAATTAATAATGTTCGTTACGATTACACTCTTTGCAATCAGTTACTTAATGTAGATCTGTAAATCTTATTGATCTTGGGGTCTTTTTTGATAGTAAATTATCATTTAATGACCACATTGATTGTGCGAAGGCGTATAAAAAATCTAGGTTTTATTCATCGAAACTGTAAAGAATTTAAGGATCCTCTTACTTTAAAATCACTATATATATAACGTTAGTTCGCAGTCAGTTTGACTATTGCTCCGTTGTTTGGAACCCTCACATACAAATTGCATAGAAAAAGTTCAAAAAAAGTTCAGAAAATTTGTCCATAAACTTTTAAATTGATCTGTTGATCCTCCTTATATCTTGCTTTTCACTAACAACAATCTTTAATACTTTCAATGGAAACATAAACTGTAGTGAACTATTATCATTAACACGTTTATATAACCCACCTCGCAACTTGCGATTGAATCGGATGTTCTAAGAGGTGTTCCAAAGAACTATGTACAAAATGAACCAATTGCAAGATTAATAAATCTTTGTAATAGCCTTATGAGCATTATCAATATTGATTTTAGTAGTACCCTAGGAGCATTTAAATTAAATCTATTTATATATTTTTCGTTTAGTCTGTAAGATTAAATTTTGTAGACTTAAATGAATAAATTTAGAGTATACAATATTTTCAATATTAGCATTCAGCTGCTCATACAAACCTGCTTGGCAAAAATTCCAATTTTGGATGATATTTAACCAAAAAAAAATTTATTAGATAATTAGAAGATTATGTATATCATATAATTAGGAATAAAAAAACAGTGTAATATTTATAGCAAACATTCGATTCACATATAAATGTGGTTTGTACATTAGATTTTTCATTCAATATAATATAAAAATAATAATCGAATAAACTTTTATTATCATATAAAATTGATGTTCCTTAGCTTTCCTCGCTATAGTACAAGTTGTACATGGTTGACTCATCTAAATGCAATGATTTTATTGGTGCTAAAACCGCTAAACTAAAAAAATGCTTGATGTTTCAGATTTTGTGCAGGCACTTCCGGATGGTGAAGCCGCCAAAGTAAAATTGTTTGCCCTGGTAGCGGGCAATGGTGACCGAATTTCCTGTTGCAAAGATGTGCCTATAGTGTCTTGATTTTGCACACCTTCGTAATAATAAGTATCTATTTTGAAATATATGTAAGGTAAACAAAACAAACAATGTATTATTAGAGAAAAATAGAGTTATTACAAAACAAGTAAAAATGTACTAGTCGGACGAGTCCGATCATATGATGCTTATTTCTAATTGTAGAGCTAACAAATTAATACAATTTATTTAATAATTCATAAAAACTCTTTAAAGAGAGGTGTTCCGAATATAATTTGATCTGTTCCAAAAGTAGACCAGATAATTTTTCGGCTCATTTTTTTTTTAATAGACTTGTTATAATGAGGCTTTATATTGCAAAAATTGTTCAATAGAACTTTCTTTTAAAACAAAAAATTCCCTTCTACCAAATTTCATCTAACTAGTTCAAAATATTCGGCCCGCACCTGGAATATAAATTTAGATGGATAATCAACAAACAAATAGACAGATATAATTAGGTAGATTTAAAAAGTCATTATATAAAAAATTATGAAACGTTAAACATCCACACAAATTTAATTTTTTTTCCATAAGTGTTGTGCCATATCAAAAATAAAATTATGGAAACTTCTTCACTAACTTAGTAGACCTCCACTGGAACTATAGCCGTAAGATCCATAGGCGCCACTGTATTGTGTATAAGTAGGACTATACGTATAATCTGTGGTGGGCATTACTGAGCTACAAGCTGTTAGAGAGAAAAACAAAATTTTTTTTAGATTAATTCTTAACTTATGCACCGTCAAACATGACGTATAAGATATTATGTACCTACATTAATATATACTTATACTATTATACATATATACCAAGGTTTATGTAGATTTAGAGTTCACATTGTATTAGTATATATTCATATAGATACACATTGGATTTATGAAACACATGTAGTTTGCCATAAATTCAAAAACACTAAACCTACCGATACTTCATCTATTAGGTATATAGTATCTAGTAAAAATCTTATTCAATTTAATGTCTAGACTTAGGCTAAAATTTGTACTCAATAATCAATATAGTTCACTTAATTTGCTCTATTTTTGACTATATATATATATATATATGTGGATACCCGATCCAATTTCACACCAAGGTATTTAACGTGTGTTTCTTGTGGGATTGGCACATTATAGATTGTTAAAGGAAAACACACATACTTATCTAAGCCTACTACCTAGTTTCTCTAATATTTCTTCATACGAAATGGACATTTAGTATTATTTTGTTGTTTGAAGCTGGTATATGAAAGTAAGTATTAGGATTAAGAGACCGCATAGACAGAAAAGTAGAAATTGTTTTTGCACCGATTTACTTCGTTTATATATGATCTTATATAACAGAACAATATTTCACAATAAGTTTAACCAATGACGTGGAGAGGAGCAGCAAATTTAACATATGCATTGAATGAAAGTTTATTATCAAACAAGACACCAAGATTATTAATAAAAGTACTTTTTCAAGTTGAATGTTATTTATTTTGTAAAACGTGTTGAAGAAATTATTTTCATAAAAATCCTTAAATCATAAATGTAATTCTCGATTTCGTTATATCTATAAATAAGTTTGACGTTAGACCAATTCTGCTCATTCTGCTTAATATTGATTTATCAAACGTAATTAAACATTGCATTAATTAATGGTTATGTCAAATTATGTCAAGTAATACACAGTAACATATCGTTCTCCAGAATGACCTTTATAAATTTTTTATTAGTTGTCATTTAATGATTTAATATCATAAAAATATGTAAACAAACCTATAGTAAAGGAAGCTACAGAAAAATAATTAACCACTTAGATGAAAAAACAAAATATCAACCTATGCCTCAATTTCGTGTAGAACTAATTTTTTTTTTTTTAAATTATATAACCAACGGGATGACGCAAGCACGGTGGTAGTTAGAAAGGATTAGAGGGAGTAGTGTTTGTGTACATTAGTTTTGAAATTGCGCACACTAGGCATGGTGGGAAACACCTCTGGAAGTAGGTGGTTCCAGAGGCGAACAGCCCGGTTAAAGAACGAACCGTTTCAATAATGCGTTGTGCGATACGCCGGCAACTCCATAACGAATGGGTGAGATCGATGAGCAAGCCTTTTTCTCCTACTGAAGGGTTTCAGCGGAGGACATATCTCTTTTGTCTCTCTAGAACATATGCCATGGAATTACCTGTACATAAGCACAACACAGCTCACATTACGTCGATGTTCAAGTAAGAGTTAGATACTTCCTCGTCACATATGATAACCAGAGCCTTTCGCTGTATGCGATCGAGAATCTCCAAACATCCGTTAGAGGCTCCCGCCCACACGTGCGAGTTATGCTTTTTATGGCAACAAGTTAAAAAAGTCCAACTCTATATATCAGATGTAATACTTATTTCATCGTAGAACTATGGTAAAGGAACCTCATTTGTTAAGTAAGAGTCCATCTCATAATATGAACGGTTAATTAAGAGGATGTCCTGTCTAAAAATAAATTAGGATGGCACTAAGTGAAAAACAACAAACAACTTCTCTCAGACCCGTTGCTACATCACGACCAGTAGTAACGGGTGTACTTAAAAAAAACAATTATTTAATCGAACCCATTATAAAGTTTTATAACATCAGTCATTCAGGATTTGCAATTTTTTAGGTCAAGGCTCCAAAATATGAAAACAAAAAAACGTGCAAATGCGCAAAATCGACAAAAATTTATTTATCTGTCACAAAAATTAAGCTATAAACTTGAAATATTGTGAAGATCTTTGTCTCTGATGTGGCTGGGCCTAGGGTAAAATAGTCAGCACCAGGGTTCACTAGTATATATATCACACTTTATTTTTTTCTTTTTTTCTTTTAACAAATGATTTTGTGATTAAAAAGAAAATTTCTACGCTTTCACTCTGTTTTTTTCTCTTTTGAACCTTTATTTTATTTCCACTCTGTATGTGTAATCATGTAGGTCAGACCCATATGAATTGTAATGTCATTTATTTTATAAATTTTATTATTTATTCTGTTTCACAATAATATGTTATTTTATAAGACATAAAAAAAGGAATTTCAAATAAATTTATTTCATTGTACAAAAGATTCGATTAAGGGAACCGAATCTATTCGACCCGGCAGGAGTGCCCTGCCAACAAGAATTACAAATCCCAGCGGGGATTGTCATAGATGTGGTGGGCAAAGACACATGAGTGTGATATGCCAAAACAGGTCGCTCGTATTATGTTGGCTATGTGGCAGATTAGGGGTAAGCTGCAGTAATCACGCATTCTATGCAGCCGACCACAATAGGCACGCCATCAAAATGAGCAACGTCCACAAGAAAGAGGATGTGGCGTATCAATGCCCCTTACACCGAATCCCTAAAGATCGACCATAATAAGATAACAGCCACTATTGCCATCAACCAACTATATTTGTCCGCAATGATAGATACCGGCACCACGAGCTGTACTGTAAGTTCAGTAATGGCTTAGCAACCGGTGAAGCCGGACGACGTGAAAATACTGATATAACCACCCTACTGGCGGATGGTTCACTACTGCAAATTAAGGCTTTACATGGTCCGGTTTGGGGATCAAAGAAAGGAATTACATTTCCTTATAGTCAATAATACCATCGAGGATGTAATTTTGGGATTAACGTTCCTCGCGTTATATAAAAAAGTGATTTTTAAGCAAATACAATTCTTTACTCGTATTTTCGGTGGAAACTCCATTTAAAGAAATAATTGGGATCTCAAAATTCTTATGGTTACCTAGAATGTTAAAAATTTGTTTAAAACCGTCGGGACCAAGAGTTATGTTATAAACGCTTTTATGAAAAATCTTTGATTGCTCAATATTAGCTTGCTCTTTAATAATGACTTTTATTAGTTGAATTTGTTTCGACAAAATTTTGTACTCAGAATCATTTCTACTTAAAGTACATTTAAAAATTCTTTTTAGTTGTTTTTAGCAAAGATATTTAGTATTAAAGAGTTTCTTAAGCAGATCAGACATAAAAAATTTTTTATTATACCCTGCACCGTCCTGTGGAAAAGGGTTTATTAAGTTTTTGCGGATGTTTGTAACTCCTAAACGGCAAATGCTACACCCACATTCAATTATACCGATCGATTCAAAATCGAAATCTGAATTTATCATCTAAATTTGTGCGCAAGCTACGGATTGCATTTTTTGAGATACTTCAATGAAATTTGGTACAAGGACATGTATTGGCCTAAAGAGGAACAACAAAACAAACAAAAAATAAAAAATTTTCTGACATGTGTCATTTTGAAATTTTTGAAAATACAAGTGAGTATTAAAAAATAAAAACTATCATTATACCTGGCTTTTTCAAAAAAATTAAATTGAATAATATATCAAGTGTGACAGAAGCCGTTGTAAAGTAAAGTTAAAGAAATACATTGTAAATAATAATAAAATATATATTAATCTTTTCATTTCTCTAAACAACGCGGCTGCGTGCGCAGAGTTTGACACTACACAATGCCTATACGAGGTGTGTTCAAAAAATAACGAGAATTTTTGTTTTATGAAAAAAATTTTTATTTATTTATCAATATCTATTTTGTCCCCTTCAAAGTAATCCCCCTCGGATATAATACACTTGTGTCAAAGCTTTTTCCAATCCTCGAAACACTTTTGAAACTCGATCTTTGTAATAGCTTTTAGCTCTTTCAGCGATTCGCTTTTAATGTCATCTATGCTTGTAAAACGACGGCCTTTTAATGTTCTCTTTATTTTTGGAAATAGAAAAAAGTCACACGGAGCCATATCTGGCGAATATGGAGTTTTGTTTTTGGCCAAAAATTCACGAACAAGCAATGAAGTGTGAGCAGGTGCATTATCGTGGTGCAAAAGCCATGAATTGTTTTGCCACAAATCCGGGCGTTTCTTTCGGATTGCTTCACGCAAACGGTGTTGTCCTTGTAGGTAGTACTACTTATTGATTGTTTGACCTTGTGGCAAGAATTCATGATGCACTATGCCATTAAAATCGAAGAACACAGTGAGCATAACCTTCACATTTGACCGCACTTGTCGAGCCTTTTTTGGCCTTGGCGATCCAGAATGCCTCCACTGGGACGATTGAGCCTTAGTTTCGACATCATATCCGTAAACCCATGTTTCGTCACCTGTTATAACACGTTTTAGTAGTTCTGCAACGTTATTAACTTCATTTACCGACTCCTGAGCAACTTCCATTCGCCGCTGTTTTTGTTCGAAATTCAACAATTTTGGAACGAATTTTGCTGCCACACGTTTCATACCCAAAACATCCGAAAAAATTTGATGGCATGAGCCAACTGATATGCCAACATCATCAGCGACTTCTCTGATTGTGATTCGGCGATCGTTCATAACCATTTCTTTCACTTTTTTCACGTTTTCATCAGTTGTTGATGTGCTTGATCGTCCGGGTCGTTCGTCATCTTCAACGTTTTCGCGGCCATCTTGGAAACGCTTATACCACTCGTAAATCCTTGCTTTACTCATAGCAGACTCACCATATGCCTTTGTTAACATTTTACAAACTTCACTACACTTTATTTCATTTTTTACGCAAAATTTAATGCAGGTTCTTTGATCCATTTTTTTTCACTAACGAAAATCGCCGAGCTCGAAAAACACGTCTCACGTTAGCGGCTGCCACTTAAAAAGTAAACAATCAATATTGCTGAAAATTTTATCGTACTTCAGGGGCACCAACATAATAAAAAAAACTTTCTCTCCAAACTCTCTCTCCAAACCCACGAAATTTAAAAATTCTCGTTACTTTTTGAACACACCTCGTATATCATACATTATTCACATTGTATGGCCTAGGCTGCGCACCGTCGCTGTTTCCATATCGCTTCTAGATATGCTATAATATTCTTGTTGCAAGGCTTAGTTTGCGGATCGCTTGCCGCTCTCGTACGGCTCACTGTAGCCGTATCACCCATCGTTCTGCCGTAACGCCGTTGCTTCGCACCACCACACCGTGCGTGATCGATTGTCAAATTATTAAGGCACATCTTATAAAATTGAGACTAGTAACACCTGATAAATAAATTTTCTTTTTAAAGAACTTTGGACTCGATGAGTTGTACACCAGCTATTAGACTTATTTACAACACATAATATCCTAAAAAGGAGGGGGCATAGAGGCAGCAGCACAACATCGAGCATGGGTCACGTATACAAAATATAGGTGTCATGCACGACGAAGACTCCGCCCCTGTGAAACTACACAGCTTACAGTAGAGCTCCAGGGGCCGGAGATCCCACTGCACTACACAGGCCTCCTGAGGCCTACGTACGCCTAGGAGGTAAGACGCAACAACAACAACAACAACCATTACAATAAACGTATACTAAAACTTAAACCTAATTGCGTCTTATTCTAGCCTTCGGATCAAAAGCCGTCTTTTAAAAGCCGCATTGACAAAAATGGCCAACCGATCATAGTGCTCCCTACTGGAGAGAATACCATCTAACTTATATGCTCTATCACGCACTTGGATTCCAATGGCAGATAAATCCTTGATATCAGCGTACAATTCACATGTGCACAGCACATGCAGCGAGTCCTCCATCAGGGATCCACATGCACATGCACTCAAATCTAAGAAGTTCCTATCAAAGAGGAAAGCGTTCATGGAGCCATGTACAGTCAGTAAGTATAGAAGAAAGAGGGAAAATTTCAAACCTCTCCTTGCAAACATATCTGAAACGTTTGGGGCCAAGCGGTATGTGACCCTTCTACAAGAATCACAGTTCCACCGTTCCTGCCATCTAATTAGGGCAATCTCCTCGAGGAGGTTACGGACATTCGTTTCAGCATCACGGATAATACTCTGGGACCAATCATTCGGACCCAAATCAAGCCCTCTTTTAAACTTAAACGTCATGGCGCGCCTAATTATTTCCAAGTCCAATGGAAGCACACCCATCTACACTTGGAGGGCAGACGTTGACACAGTACGACACACTGGCAAACATGCCAGAAACATGATCCGCTGACACGACATGATCTATCTGCCAGTAACAGACACGACCCTTTCGTAAAATACACTGGATGAGTAAGCAATGAACGAAACGAAGAGCCCTTGGCATGCAATCCGTGCGGCTCATTAACCCAACCCCTAATCTGTCTAACAACGGATCGCATAGGACCGACGACACCTAAAATTTTCTCCCTCATAGCATTTAAATAAGGGATGCATACAGCCTTGCATATCTCACCCTTCACTCCGTCCACATTCGGTGACCTCCTAGCCTATCACCGCTTGTACAACATCGTGACGTTCCAAGGGGGTTTGGTTGCGGCTTCCCGAGAATATCATGAGAAGTCGCCCCCTCCCCCAATCCTGGAAAGAAATGGTCCATCAGTCTTGTCACACAATCTGTCCAAGTAGTCAGGGAACTTGACCCTCGCGTAGGGCAGACATATCAGTAACACGCCCACGACCTTAACAAATTCTGTGGACCCTTCATAGCTTTGATTTGTAACAAAACGTTTTTAATTACTCAACTTGGTCGACCGTAATACACTTTTGTATTCCCTAAGGGACCCTCGATATTCTGTACGTCGTCTTTCCAAGCCTAAGCCATTAGTTCTGGCTACCAACGGCAACCATCAACTGAGGAGTCCACCAACACACTCCCGGGTGCCCCGGATGGGATCTGCTAAGAAATGCATCATTATCACCAATCCGCTCGCAGAAGATAATTTGATGAAAGGCCTCAAGAGAGAGGCTCTCAAACTCCCTAACCATTAGTGCAGAAAAGGCACTCCAATCAACGCCAGTCGTACGCCAAGACTTTCCAAGCACTACTTCCCCACTGACGGATGGACTAGTTAACCTAACACGGATCGGATTGTGGTCGTGATACCGGTTGCATTTAAAATTGTCCACTCAAAAGTGAACAATCTTCTGGCAATGTTACGTCAATGTCATTATATATCAGTCTCGGTTTGGCATCTCTTGCGTTGAGTTGTGCTCTTTTTTGTGCGCTTAGATAATTTGATAAAACTTTGTTAAACAATATTCGCATTTTAAGTGATATTAGATTTCTAAAGCTGATGGTTGCGGTTTCTGTATAAAATTCGATTGAAGGTATAATTATGGGTAGGGAAAAATAAAATTAAAGAAATCGAACGTTGCGTTTTTGATGTTTTTTTTTTATTTCTTTCTTTTGCTTTCGGCTTAAACCACTTTAATCATTTTATATCTGTATATCTAATTTTAATTAAGTGTTTTTACCTTCTACCTATGTAATACGTATTTGGCCCCTTTTCTAACGTAATGTATACCATGAACTGTATTTACTTGAATTGTAAGGAAACCGATCATGATCGTTTCCTTCTCTGTTAGCTAGTGTGCCGGATTTAGTGGACGTCAATATAGTTAATCGTTCTAAAGGACTATATTGGCGACTATCGTAAAATGGACTTGGATTTGTATAAATTATGTAAGCAAACTCAAAGAGGCTTTATAGATTTAGGTAAAGATTTAAAAATACTATTGGACAAATTTACTACATTACATGATGTGTTCAATAGTTGCAAACTTTTAGATTAGATTATGATTTGATGTATTATTAATTAATTAAAATGAAACGAATGATTTTTAATATTAGACTAACTATATTTCACAAATTTCCGATACTTCTTAGCTCACAGATTTAGATTTCATTTCTTAACACACAGATTTAGATTTCTAGCGCACACTTCAAAGGTTAAAAAGGTAATGAAAGAAAAAAGCAGTACGTGCGCTTAAGCACGTTAATATAAAAAGAATGCGTTTTGTACCAAAGAGAAAAAAAAAAGAGAGTAGGAGAGAGATCGGCATTTACGCGAGATGGCACTCCACCAACCAACTCTAGTTGAAACGTAAACATCCTCCCCCGTCACAAAAAATGCCGAATTAGTCGTGGAAGGCTCTGACCACCGCCAACATGGCTTCAACAAGACGCCGGTCCGCACGGGGAAACTGATGACCAGCATTGTAGTTGAATCGGCCACGATCATTGTAACGTTCCACTTGGTTCACGGATATTGAACCAAGGCGCGGTTGTACTCACTCTGACGTTCTCTGCCTCGACCGTTATGATTGTGTCTCCGTTGATGCTGTTGATTGTTGTTTATCGTTCGCCGCGATTCTTGTCGGTTTCGGCGAACTTCCTGCTGGTCACGTCTTGTTTATTGCGACCTTATGGGAGGCGCTGCTACCCGTGGGTGAGTGTATGGGTGCAGCAGCGTGCTGTGGAAACCCGAACATATTGTGCACCGATTATGTGAACTACAAGCATGTGTGCGATGACTCCGTGCTAGACAATTGGAGCAGTAACGGTGCCGGCGTACCATCTCAAGCCGGGTTTTGTGATCCATACTTAAAAACACCGCACAAAACCGCAATGCGTGATTTCGATCACAAATTTTGCAATGTTGCACTTCCGGGTGCAGGCCGTCCTCGTATCTAAATAAACGAAAAAGATCATCATGAAAAGATGAAAAATTATATATGATAACGGACATGGTGATAGAAGAATTCATAGTAGCAACTGATTATTATTTTTTAAAAGAGAGTAATAAAAATATCTTAGTCATGATTGGACATAAGGCATAATTTTGTAATTTGGCGAATAATGTCGCCAGTTTGAGTACGTCATTGCGCTGTTCTTACGTGACCATCTTTGCTTGGTATGAGGTTTGTTACGCGGCCTAATTTCCATTCGTTCGGAAGCAAATTATCTTCAATGATCGCTACTTGATCATTTTCCTTTAAATTTGGAGTCTGTTTACCATTTAATACGTTTATGCAAATGTAATAGATAGTCGGTTTTCCATTGAATTGCAAACTTATGATGAATTGCCTTTAATTTTCCCCATCGATTTAAAACAGATAAATTTTATGTAGTTGGCTCAGGGATAGCCATTAGTGGAGCGCCTCGTAAAAAATGTCCTCGTCTAGCCACAAATCTCGTAAATGTAGTTTGAAAAGCTGTGGTTGATAGGTCGGAACATGCTTCTAAGTGTGTAGCTTTAGTAGAAAAACAAACAAATATACATGCGTAACACTTTTGGTAAGGTGCCTTGAAGATTTAATTTCAAATGGGCCTGCAAAATCAACTCCTGTTGTTTGAAATTGTGATGTAAGTTCACATCGTTGTCCAGGTAGTGGAGCCATTATTTGTTGACATGCTCTTTTTTTCATGATAGTACATATCTTGCATTGATGTATAATCTTTTTTACTCTTCCTTTTAATCTGTCGATGTAGAATTCTGTTCGAACCATACGACACATAAGCTGACATTCAGGATGATTTAGGAAAATATGTAAATCAGATAAATAAAGAAAACTTAGGTGCGATCGGCCTGGCAGAATGATAGGGTATCTTTCTGAGTATGATATGGTGGATACAGTGACAATTGACTCGTAAAACTCCCTTTTCATCAATAAAGGAATTTAAATTTGAAAGAGTGGACTTGGTAGGTAGAGAGTTCTTAGTTTTAAGTAGATTGTATTCATTTTCATAGTAAAGTTGTTGAGTGAGTTGAATAAGGCGATACTTTGCAAATGTTAATGGCGAGATTGTAGTGCATTGGATATGAGAGTTTTTGCGAGAGTGAGCAAGAGTTTGCCATATATATTTTTAATCAGCATGAAAAGAGAAATCGTTTGAGACATGTCCATCCGTGGGTCCCTGTGTCCGTCTGTTGTTGGCACTCTCACGGTCGTAAATTTTGATGTTTTAAATTGAAACTTGGCACACTTATTTTTAGTTAAATTTTGCTGTTTCATATTGAAATTGGGCAAAATCGGTTGAAATTTGGTATATATATAAATGGTACCATTATCCAACACTTTGGGCGTGATTGAATAACGCAAACGCTTATAATTAAAAAAAAACACTATTTGCATAAGTACAACCAGTAACTTATCACATGATTTAACAAATGAAAATACGTTTTTGATTAAATGAACTTGCTTCATGTAAATTATAAGGTCCGAGGCTGGAGAAATGTGTGAACAGGTATTTAATAAATAGCCATTACATAACGATACTTTTACACAAACAAATTCAGCGTTAACAAAATCAGAAGGGAGTACCACCTGAGATGGCAAAAAATTTTTAACAGCTATAAGTACCCCACCACATATTTTACTAGTGCGATCATACCTATAAACTTCAAAATGGACAGAAAAAATTTCAGCATTTTTAACCCCTGGTTTTAACCAAGTTTCAGAAAAAACTAAAATGTGGTAATCACAGCCCGAAGAATTCAGTAGTGTATCATGTAATTTGCTATTCAGACCACGGTCATTTTAATATAATAATATTATTAAGTTATTATCTAGCTATTTAGAAGTAGTATTAGGTAACTCTAAATTAACTGGAGGCTTAAAATTTACTTTAGGAACAAATTCTTTCATTAACGCGCCATTAGGCCAGAACTCTTTTTTTATTAAGCAGTCAAAAAATGATAAAGAAGCTTATATTTTAAACGAAAACAGATTATCAATAATATACGAATACTCTTTACAAGGTATAACTTTTACGTATTAAAATCACTCAATTTTGAAATTTTTTAAACGTAATATAATGTTCAAAAAAAATTAATTAATACCGAGCGAAATAAAACACACGCAACAAGCTAGGGTTACCAACTGATACTTAAAATTAATTAGGAGCTACTTTAAAGACAGAGAATTATTGTATAATACCGATGAGGGAACGAAATCGTACAACATATCTGTAGGAGTACCACAAGGCTCAATCCTTTTGCCATTGAAGTGGAACTTGATGAAAAATAACGTTCTAAATCTGTCCCTACCTCGAGGAGTAAAAATTATAGGATTCTCGAATATTGCACTCGTCGCAGTAGCTAAACACATTAACGAAGTTGAAGCGGCTACAAATGGAGTTATACAAACTGTATGGCACTGACTAAAGTGGGTTGATCTTAAGCTGGCAGAACACAAGACAGAGGCAGTATTAATTTCCAGCCAGAAAGTTATGGAGACAATCCATGTGCAAGTAGGAAATGTTTACCATAATTTCCAAACAAGCCATCAAATACTTAGGTGTTATGCTGGACCGCAGATTAAGCTTCTCTACGCATGCCTATGGGCTCACTGTTTGAAAATAACAGCTGAAACAAAAACTGTGTTCAGTACAGAGGATCAGTTCGTTAAGAATAATTGGTGGATTCCGGACGATTTCTGAAGATGCAGCAAACGTCATAGCAGGAGATATCCCAATGGACATATTGGCAGATGAAATGAAGCGAACCTTCACAAGAAAGGCTAATGCTTCCCAACAGGTAAAACTTATAAAAAGGAAGAGCGTCAAAATTCTTTAAACCAGTGGTAGAACAGATGGAATACGTCAACTAAAGGAAGGTGGATTCACAAATTGCTGCCTAGTAGATGGACAAAAAGGAACTTTGGGAAGGTAAATTTTTACATTACGCATCTACATGTTGTCAATTTTTAATGAATATAAAAAAAAAATTAGAATTTTATTTCAACGATTGTAAAAATAATTTATAATTTTTCTCATATATTGAAAATATAATTTTAATAAAAATTTATTAAAAATATAAATCTATAACTTAAAACAATCGCCATCTATAATTGGCGATCCTGCGATCCTGCCAAAAACGGCAACGTTTTCAGATTTTTTAAGTTCCAAAGCTTTCCTGTCAGTGAATAAAAGGAAACTACATTGAAATACAAAAAATTATTTAGTGGTTTAAATTTTACTTTTGTGTACATTGACGATGTTTTAATTGCAAGTGAGTCGGAATCTGACCATTTAAAACTTTTAGAAATTGTTTTTAATCGACTTGAGGAATATGGCATAAACATTAAACCATCTAAATGTGCTTTCGGCACTACATCTATTGACTTTAAGGACACAATATTTCAAAAGATGGCATTCAACCTTCTGAAGACAAAGTATCTGCTATAAAAGACTTTGAACGTCCTAAGTCCGTCAAACAAGCTCAAAAATTTGTTGGAATGATCAATTATTATCATCGAATGATTCCAAAATTGGCAGAGCTTACATGTCCGATACATGCTATAATTAATAAGGCTTTTAAAACTAAAGACAATGCTTAATGTGGGATGATGAATCCGTCAAATCTTTTGAGCGTATTAAAGATAATTTTGCCTTAAAGGTTCTGTTTAATCATTTCAATAGTGAAGCAAAATTGCCTTTACCGTAGACGCTTCAAACTTTGCAATTGGTGGTGTTCTCCAACAATGCTCGAATGGTTCGACGGAACCATTAGCCTTCTTTTCAAAAAAACTTTCTCCATCTGAAATTAAATATAGTACGTTCGATTGACAACTATTAGCTATTTATTCATGCATCACACATTTTATATACATACTTGAAGGAAGACTGTTCACAGTCTTTATGGATCATAAACCATTAACAATTGCATTAAATTCCAAAACAGAGAGAAGCCCAAGACAGACTCAGCATCTGAATATATCTCTCAATTTACTAATGACGTACGGTACATACGAGGAGACTCAAACAATGTGGTAGACATCTTTTCTAAAGCTTTTGAAATTGACGCACTACATTGTACTGATTTAAATATGAAAGTTCTATATAAGGAACAAGAAAATGACGCCGAATTAAAGAATTCCCTTCTCAAGTCGAACAGTAATTTAAAACTTTACAGAATTCCCCTACTTAACTTTGAAATTGTCTGCGAAATGTCAGGGACATGTCCTAGACCATATGTACCTCCCAGTCTGAGGAAAATTATATTTGAAAAATTACATAATATACCACACCCGGGTACAAAAGCTACAAGAAGATTCATTAGCACAAGATATTTTTGGCCTGGTATGAGTAAAGAACTCAATACCTGGTCCAGTCAATGTCTACAATGCCAAAAATCTAAAATCAACCGTCATACTAAATCACCGTTTTCTCCAATTCCTATACCCAAGGGCAGGTTCAAACACATCCATATAGATTTGGTAGGTCCTTCCAAAGGTCACCGCTACCTTTTAACTATCATTGATAGATTTACTAGATTTAGTTTATCCATTAAGGGATATTAAATCGAAAACTATAAGTCAAACATTTTTCAATAATTATATCCCTCGCTTCGGTGTTCCATTAGAGGTAGATAGTGATCAGGGTACACAGTTTACGTCAGAATTATTTTCTGAGTTGTACAAATTTCTTGGTTGTCATAGGATTGGCACTTCCCCGCAATCAATCCGCAATCAAACGGAATCAAACGGAATGATTGAGCGTTTCCAGAGACAACTTAAGATCTCTCTTACGGCAAAAAATGATCCAAGCGAATGGTTTCATGAGTTACCGATTATGCTCCTTGGTTTGAGATCAACTCACAAAGAAGATATTCCGACAGAATTTATGTCTACCTGCTGAGCTCTTAATTCAAGGATCTAGTGCCAGTTGCTCAGAGGTTTTGGATAGTCTCAAAGAAAAAAAATGTCCGATCGTCCATTAGTCATCATAATAATCCTTATACTGGGATATTTATTTCGAAGCAATTGAAAGATTGCAAGTTCCTCTTTGTACGTTCCATAAATAAAAGAAATCTTCAACAACTTTTCGACAGTCTATTTCAAGTCACCGAAAAAGAGCCCAAATTTTTTAAAGTCCTGATTGATGGCATAATTAAAACAATTTCTATCGATAGACTTAACCCTGACATTATTGAAACACCTATCACCAACAACAACACCAAAACTAAAACTAACAAGAAACGTGTAACAATTAATTTATTAAGCTTAAAATTTCTCGGAGGGGGAGTGATGTAGGGTATCCCAATTCAATTCTCAATTTTTAGTGAATATAAAAAAAGAATTAAAATTTTATGTCAACGATTGTAAAAATAATTTATAATTTTTCTCCTATATTGAAAATAAAATTTTATTAAAAATTTATTAAAAATATAAAACTATAACTTAAAACAATCACCATCTGTAACGCAGTTCTTATCCGGTCATGGAGTATACCGGAACTACTTACATACGATTGGAAGATGCACGTCTTCTTTGTGCCCATCTTGCGAAAACGAGGAGATCGCAGAACATGTATTTTATTATTGCATAAGAGATAAGACTTTCCCAATGCCTACAGTGGAGAACACAATTAAATTCATGACAGAGAACGTGCAAAACTGGCAACCAGACCAGAGACATAGCAGCATTCGTACTCACAGTACTATGGAGATTGGAACAACAATATAGAGATTAAAACACGCATAATTTCGGATCTTCTCCTCCGAAGTATTATCTTACGACTGTACCATAGGATTACCTAAAATCTTGTGAAAAACATTTTAGGAATTATAAATTTTCGTTTAAGTTCAAACTCGACACACCTTCGGTTGGGTTCCTTTTTAGTCCTTGTACCAGGTTTCAGTAGAATGTCTCCAAAATTGCGACCTGCAGCTTAGACCAAGATTTTTCAGACACATAGGTAGACATGAATAAATCGATTCAGATCTTGATTCTAAATGGATCGGTTTAATGGAAGGTGGTGTGAAGGTGTCCGCATAAACCTAAACCTAAAGTATATAATGTTGTTGTTGGCCGTGTAATTTTACCTTCTCCACCATAGAAAAAGAAGACGTTATTGATCGTCCCTAAGGTTTCGTCCGTATGATTCGGACATCTTCAGGGGATTGTTAGATCTTTAAACCACAACATTACAACAATATAATACGTATGATTAATAATTAAGGTATATGTATATATTTTTACTAAACTTGAGTTACAATTTTATAAGTGCTTTAGTTTTTAATAGAATATATTTAATCAATAATCTAATTAAACAAATTAAAAAGAAGGAAAATTGTCAAGAACATAATGAGAATACAAGAAAATTTCACAGGGTTAAATACATTAAAGGGCTAACATAAAACAAAAATCTTCATAATTTGATAAATGGCGACAGAATTAAATAAATTATTTAATAATATGAAAAACTCAATTAAAAAAGAACATAAAAACAAGGTAGAAAAGTTCGATTAAGACCGACCTTTTATAATCCTCTAAAAAATAAGTTCCTATTGCCTATATATATATATATATATATATATATTACTATTTCATGTACTTACGCAAATAGTGTTTTCTTAAATTATAGGCGTTTGCGTTCTTCAACCACGCCTATTTTTGGCACAGTGTTGGATAACGATACCCCTTATATATATACCGAATTTCAACTTGATAGGCATAGTTTGATATCACAAAAATTACAACCGTGAAAGTGCCAACAACAGACGGACACACGGACACAAGGGCGGACATGTCTCAAACGATTTCTCTTTTCATGCTGATTAAGAATATATGAATAGATGCGTTGTAAACGGATGATCAAAATGAATATGCCCTCTTCCTTAAGGTGAAGGGTATAACAACGTTGTTTATCAAATTCAATGCTCAGGAAACAAAACAACGAATGCGAGAAAATATAACAAACAAGATTAAAAGAGCATAAAAATGACATTGATAAAAAAAAGAAAGACAACAGCTTTAGCTCAACATATTATTGATGTAATCACTCTCTTGATTTTAGCAATATTAAAATATTACATACAGAAAAAAAAAGAGAAAAAAAGATTAATGCTAGAAAGCTTACAAATACAGAAGAATAAAAAGCATACTGTTAATTTTCAAGAAGATGTGGATAAAACACATAAAATTTATACATTAGCTGTTAACTAATAGAGTTTAATGATTGATTTTACCAGAGTTCAAAGATTGATTTCCTTTTTTCCTGACATTTAACAGTATATTCTTATCTTCTCAAAGTTTATTATATTGAATTACAGTTAGGCTTTGTTTGAATATTATTAAAGGTTATTTGCATAATGTTATTATATTCAAATTTTAAAATTTATAAATTGATAATTTTAATTAATCTGTGATTAATTTACTTCCTTTAATTCTGTTCTTTTAAAAACTAAAGCACTTATAAAATTGTAACTCAAGGTTAGGAGGAATACATACTGTAGTGTACTATACAATTTTAATGTAATGTACTATACGATTTTTACGCAGTGTACTACACAAATTTTAATTAAGCATGGTAAACACTATATTTGTACTCATTTAAACGTTAAGCGTAGTAAGCGTTATTTTTAAGTTCAGCATTTGAACGCTAAGCATTATTTTACAATTTGTAAATAGTAAGTAAGTAGGTAAGTAGGTCATACACAATTAGAATTAGTATATAAATAGAAGTAATTGTAAAATAATCAATCAATCAACCTTAAATAAGATTTACTCAGATTGATCCTCATTAAAAATATTAAAAATAAATACTTACCCGGACAAAGCAGTTAATGCTAGTGGATTTTGCTCTAATGGAGCAAATGTAAGTATTTATAAAAAAAATAAACAAATATAAGGATGCTCACCCACTCATAGCATTCCATGCTAGTGGACTTTGCTTCCTAAGCAAATGTGAGTACTCGAAAATAATCAAATTAAACTTCTTTATAATATAACAACAAACATATAACAATACACATACCTTAATTATTAATCATACTTATTATAGTGTTGTAATGTTGTAATTTAAAGATCTAATAATAAAAAACAAGCGCTTGAAGATGTCCGAATCATAAGGATGAAACGTGGGGACGATCAATAATGTCTTCTTCTTTTATGGTCGAGAAGCTAATTAAAAATTTATCACTAAACTTAAAATACCCTCTGACCACAAACCAAAATTCATTAGTTACGTATTTTCCATTATTATAGAATATTATATTATTATAGAATATCTAGTAAAGATACAGATGGATAACGACTGACATGTTACATGAGCTAAGGCTCAAACGGTTCTACTGACGTAATAACTAACGATGGTCCCAGGAGATCTGGCGTCGGACGTTGACGGAGTTTTAGTGGGTGAGAGTTCCACACTGACTGGGCTTTCAACGCTTTCCCCTTCGTTAAAAAAAAAAAAAATCCGGATATGTATGGTACGAGCCATACCAGATTCTTTTATGAAGAGCGAGTAAATTTTCAGTTTTTCAGTTTCCATTTATATATATTTCTAAAGAGCAGGATTACCAGAATTTTTTATAACGGTAAATTTTGCAAATCAAAGGATTTCTTCTCAAGTGCTGTACATCAAATTCCTATACACATCAAGGTTAATTTTTTGTT
Organism: Crataerina pallida; assembly: GCA_949710015.1. Lineage (NCBI taxonomy): Eukaryota > Metazoa > Arthropoda > Insecta > Diptera > Hippoboscidae > Crataerina > Crataerina pallida. The sequence continues at coordinate 7,872,769 of OX453294.1, forward strand.
TCTGTCAAGTGCTAATTGTAAATCAAAGTCTTATATACGTATCAAAATCAATTCTTGCCTCTCAAGCGCTTAAATTCTTACATACGCATTAAGATCATTTTTGCCAAGGTCAATTTTTTTTCTCTCAAACAATAATAACTGTTAACTGAATTCCTTACATATATTTCGCCAAACGTTCATATTGACTAACATTGTCAGCGCAAAGAATACTATTTTACACAAATACAAATACAAACACATAACATTGCTTAATGTATTTTAACACCCTACAGTGGGCACACTCTCTTTGAATTTTTATAATAATTAAAAATGTCAACTAGCGAACAATCTCTTCCATCAGAATGGCATTGAATTTCAATTATTGGATGATACAGATCAATTAATGCTTACATGTACTAAATTACAAACTATCAACTTGATGACTAATTAGAGACAATGTTAGAAATGGGGATTGCCACCATAACTGATGATTTTACCTCACTTAAGTCCAAGTTCCGACGCTTAATAATATCTTTCATACTAGCAATACATTTTGAGACTCCGCGTATGGAAAATAGTTCGCATGTATGGATGCTGTTGTAGAAACAAAAGCAAAATTTTTAGAAAAACTAAGAGTAAAAAATCTCTAAATCAAATGGCATCTTTTAACGACAATAGTTCTAATCCCAATTTAACGTTACATGAAACTTTAAAGTGGTCACAAATGGACAATTTTCTATTTGGACACGCTGAAGCCGTCGAAAGAATTCATAGTGTCAGAAATACTAAAGCACATTTTCAACATGCATCTAAAAATACAGTCCACCTCCATCTAATACAATTAAAGAGATAATTTAATTCGAATCCTTTACTAAAAATCGCTAAATACGTTTAAATCATATTTTGTTCATCAAAAAAATTCCTACTCAATGTACAATGTAAAAAAAAAAGATGTTTACGTTTGTTACCGTCAGACAGAATCACGATGATTATGTTTATGTGTACATCTCGATCATGAACAAAAGAAGTCGCACGCAACATATGTGTATCCTGTTCCATTCTTACATATACAAAATGCTAAGTCAGTGTACAAAAGAAGTCACACATAAAAACTAAACTGAGAGTGGAACACCAAACTTACAAAATCAAAGTGCTACCTCTCATACAAATAGCACAGAAAGGTCCTGGAAACAAGAAGAAATTCCTGAACCACGCGGAGCATTACTGGATGATGCATTTTGTAATCAATTACATAGCGAGACCACGTCTCCCATGTCCGACGGTCGATATGTAGTACAATTACCCTTCAGGGAAGAGTTTCCGAGTAGGATTCATCATCTCGCCTTAATGCGCTACATCAGTATACTCATTTAGAAGGATTCCTCAGTTCTAAACCTCATCTACACTCTGTATATACATCAGTACTATACGAATACATATTTCTAAATCATATGGAAAAAGCCTCAATTGATGAGGTTAGTGATAAAGATACATATCGTTCATTCTAACTACCACACCATGCGGTCTTAAAACCCGAAAGTATTATTTAATTTTCAAAAACGTACTTACGCATTCAATGGCGATATACAAAAAATGTAACGACAAATCTAATTGCAGAAGAAGATAGGCCTTTGCAAAAAATTGTGTTTCCCAGTCCAACTCAGGACATCCCACAATTACTAATTGAAAGCGGTAACACTCGGTGTGAATTGCGCTCCATACATGACCATTCGCACATTACTACAATTAGCTGAAGATTTAAAAGCTCTATTTCCCATTGCATCACACATTTTAAGAAGTGAAATATATGTAGATAATATATTCTCAGGGGAATTTACGATCCAAGAAGCTGCTGATACATTGTGTGAAATCAGACAAACTTTACATTCTGCTGGTTCTCCTTTGAAAAAGGTAATAGTAAATCATAACGATCTGTTATAACATATGATTTATACGATACGTCTGATGAAATCATCTTACGATGCTGAATTATTACAATTTTTTAATACCAGTACTAAGAAACCACTAACTGATTGACTCTTGCCCAATACTAGTGGCCAAAACAGAAGCTCACTCATATCCCAACGCTCCTTAAAATTAAACCAACAATTGCTCTAACCACTTATAATATAAACGAAAATTTGTTAATCAATCGCTTTTTCTCATACACGTGATCCCTACGTGTAATAGTATATACATATGTTCATATTCATCGACAACAGTTGAAATCAAATCAAGCAAAATACTTATTAAAATCATTCTCGTAAAAAAGCTCATATCCAATGCGTTACAATCTCGCCATTAACATATAACGAAATTTCATTTGCAAAATATCGCCTTATACAACTCACGCAACAAGCTCATTATGAAAATAAATACAATCTACTTAAAACTAAGAAATCTCAAGTCCACTCTTTTAAATTTAAATTCCTTTATTGATGAAAAAGGAGTTTTACGAGTCAATGGATTCATCGAATCGATAATGTCATACTCAGAAAAGTATCCTATCATTGTGCCAGCTCTATTGCATTCTCTATGGGGTGCTCCAATAATGGCTATCCCTGAGCCAATTAAACAAAATTTATCTGTTTTGAATCGATGGGAAAAGTTACAGTCAATCTACCACAAATTTGCAAAGCAATGGAAAACTCATTATATATTAAATTCTCATAAATGTACTAAGCGGAAAACAACCACGCCAAATTGTTATGTTTCAGCCTTAAAACAAGTAGAGGTTTTGTGTTTCGGCCTTAAAGCAAGTAGTGGTGAAGGTGAAGTGAGGTGAAAGCTAGCTCAGAGGGCACATGCTCACCTCATAATGTCATTCGGTGGTAGTGAGAATGCCAAGTCGTGCGTGTAGCTATCATGCGCCCTACAATATTTAACATTTAATAATCGACAAATATTTCAAAAGGAAGTGGAAAAGTTATATATAGCTGTCGTACTGAATATGGGGGGTACCGTAAAGAGTATAAGCGTCTTATATTTTCGACCAACTTGAATCATTGGTAATCTTTGGGGTCCGGCTTACAAAGTCTGTAGAGGTCGTCGACGTGTATACGTGTCCGCTTTACGCGAGAGTAGAGTTACTTTAATTAATTGGACATATTGTGTGACTTGACTGATGAACCAATTATTACCAGATCTAGGGGAGGGGCGATTGCCCCGAAAGCGGTACGGTGGTAGCGTCCACAATTTATAAAAAAACATATTCACCATAAAATTAGACTTGCAAGCTGATAGGTACATACACCATTATAGGACGCAATATATATATGTATATATCTTCTACGCCCACAGTTATGGATGTGGAGGGTATTTAAGATTTGGCCTAAGCCTAATTTAGTTTTCGTTCTTTTTTCTTCTTCTTCTTTTGTATTTTCTTTATATTTTCTCTGTGATACCTAAACTTCCATACGTTGTGGCATTATTGGAAGAGATATTTCACTACTCAAATTGTAAACTAAGAAAAAAGTACAGTTGAGCGCATTCCAAGGAAAACAATTCGACTGTATACATTTTAGGGCCAATAATTTTCGTTGATAATGCCGTACTTGTCGTGAACTAGACTTTCGTTAATTAATTATTAAAACGGACACAGATGAGTTTTGTCGATAATGACTTAAGCAAAATGAAAAGAAAAAATTGATGTGCTAAAATATATGTTCAATAATTGTAGGTACTTAGGTTGCCCTGAAATAATTCCCACAATTAAAAATTAATGGCACTTGTCTATATCTGTATCTGTTTCTTCCACATAAAATGTAAAAACGCCTAACTTTTTAGACTTTAGATGTCTCTTCTTTTCATTCACCGACTTATCAAAAAATAATACATTTAAAATCGATGTTTCTCAGTCGCGTGATATTGTATCTTGTAAAATTTTATATCCTCATTCCCTTTTTGAGTGGTTATAAAATAAACATATTTAGCCTTCTTCTAATCCTTCTTAAAAAAACTAAGCAATATTATGTCTTCACTTTACGAAATAGTTCATTGAGAACAATAGACGTATTGCCAAAGTTTTTATTTATTAAGTTACTAATAGCTAAAAGACTCAGATTAGCAATAAGATCTGTTTTATCTTTCAACAAGCATAGTTTTTTAAGGGCAGATGAACTTGTTAGAAATGACAGTAAAGATTTTTCATGCCTTCTCTGAAAATAAGCAAACTTATTCAATTTATACCGATTTCTTGAAAGCATTCGGTATAAATTAAATTCAGTTTGATAGAGTGGACGACTTTTTAAACTGCGTTGTATTTAATAAACGATTTGTCCAAATAATTTCTTTTACCGCTTTACTTGCAGCAATGACCTCTGCTTCTGTAGTAGAGGTTGCCACGACAGTCTGTCTCTGACTTATCCATGAAACAGCTCCATTAGCAAATTTAATTATAACACCCGATGTTGATTTGCCTGTTGCTAAACATCCTCCGAAATCAGAATCACGGTAACATTCTAGTTTATTTGATTTTTTTGTATAAACAATGCCTAAATCAAATGTGCCACCAATATACCGAAAAACTCTTTGTACACGATTTCCGTCTTATCTGATGGATTTTCTAGTGTTCTTGATAGAAAACTTACGCTATATGCTAGATCATGTCTTGTTTCTAGCATCAAATACATTAGAGCACCAACTGCTTGTCTATGTGGAAACAAGATTTTCTCTTTATGTTCATTCGGTTCTGACTTTCCCGGATCTATGGCAGTCTTTAGCATAGGCGTATTAACACTTTTACATCCTTCAAAATTTAATATTTTGAGAGTTTTCTTTGCATATTTTGAGTCAATTTTCATTTTGTTTTATTTCGATTCCAAGATAATAATTTGCTTCCTTTGAAACTATTTTAAACTCCCTTTTTAATTCTTCTATTTATTTAATTTATTGTGAGCCATTTTATCACATGAAATATTCAAACTATCGTCAACATAAAGAATTAAGAACCGTTTACATTTATTCTTTTCTCTAATAAAAAGGCATAGATCAGCTTCACTTTTATTAAATCCAAGATTCTTAAGGAATCCTCCTAATCTTTTGTTCCAACGTCTTTGAGCTTGTTTCAAGCCATATAAATTTTTATTTTAAATTTACAGACTTTTTTATACCATCTTCAAAACCTTCTGGTTGTTTCATATAAAAATCCTCATCTACAATATTTCTCCATATATAGTCTTGACAATTGGTGTTCCTCAGGGTAATTACTTAAAGCCTCTTTTATTCACCTTGTTCGTAAATGATCTTCCCACATTTGTAAGAGTGTCCAAGATATTAATTTTTGCCAAGGAGGTTAAAATCTTTTATTCATTTAACTCATTAAACGATACAAATAGTCTTCTATCAGATTTGAATATTTTATACTCGTGCAAAAAATTTTCTATTTCATGCCATCGCACTAATCAATAAATAAAGCTAAATCGCTTCTAATCGCTAACACTACATTTACACTGACGAGGTTATTGCGGTTGAGAGGGTTATCTCCTTAACCACATTGATTTTTAGATGGTTACCCATATAAAATGTAACAATCTCATTAAAGTGGTTAACAGATAACCACGTAATTAACGACCTCAAATTTCAATGTAACTCTGAAAAAGTACCTAAAAATACAACTTTTCACGATAAAACTTCTCTGATTTGTCAAATAATAATTGTTTCTCGCAAAGGAAAATTGAAGAAAAAAATGGCATTTTAATCAAACTTGTAAACCTGCTTGAAAAACAAACCAATAAATAAAAAAAAATTATAATTTATTGAATTTCTTGTTCAATGATTCTTAATAAGTAAGATGAAATGGCACCACGTATTTTTAGTAGCATTTATATACACAATTGCACTTAAAATATCTTCCGTTGTTAAAAAAGAAACAAACGTCATAACTTAAAATAGCAGAGATTTAATCATATGAAAGCAATGTAAACATACGTAGTTAGGTAACGCGTTAACTTTAACAATCTCGTCTATGTAAACGTAGTGTAATGATTAATCTTAGGATTTTATTAATGCGATAAAAGTACTATATTGTGGAATCGGAATTAATTTACCCGACTGCATATTTTTGCCAACACATACTATTTTTGCAAATGTTTTGGCAAATCTTTGAAATACATATTTCCTACAATATTATTTTTTTTACCCTCCATCTTCGAGACATGTCCGTCCGTGTGTCCGTCTGTTGTTTGCACTCTCACGGTCATAATTTAGCGATATAAAATTAAAAATTTGCATACTTATTCTCAGTTTAATTTCGCTGTTTCGTATTAAAATTGGGAAAAATCTGTTAAGAGACACGCCCCCAATAAACAAATATCTCAACATACCTCGAAAAAATTGTATCTTTAAAAAATTATATATCGCACAATACTATGCCTATCAAATTGAAATTTGGTACAAATATAAGTGGTACCGTTGTCCAACACTGTGCTAAAAATAAGAGTGATTAAATTACGAAAACGCTTATAATTTAAAAAAAACACTATTTGCATATGTACATGAAATACCATATATATTTCATATAGATGGCAATAGGAACTTCTTTTTTAAGGGATTATAAAAGGTGGAGGGTATTTAAGCTTCGGTCTTAAGCGAACTTCTCTATCTTGTTATTATTACTGTTACTGTTTTAATTAGTTTTTAATATTTTATTAAGGAAATATTGTTACATTATAATTTATTTTAATAATATAATATATATCTTAATAAATGTTGTTTATTCTTTAATTCATTTTTGTTTTTATTTTTTGGTTGTTGTTCTTGTGTTGCTGAACTTTTTTCTTTTCTTCTATTATTCATAACATATATATATATATATATATATACTAAAAACTTATTAACATACCACGCATGACCAGGCGAACATATTTATATAGGGAAAAATAACCATTGTGATGAGGCAATTTCTCAAAGAAAAAAATTACCATCACACGATCTAAACATTTGCGTTTTCACCCCACAAGCTTATTCGTTTCATCCACCAAACTTCATGGAATACTTTTTTCCTCTTATAATAATTATTAACACTTGAATTACTTACATACACACAATTTTTCATTTCTTTTTTTTTACAATCGTTGCTTCTTCCTTTTTTTTTTTAAATCAGTACACTTTACTAAAATCTACCACATGAACTAAATGAATATGTTTTATTTACTTATCAATTAAAAGAATTTGAATATGAATTTCTTGTTTGATTTAACAAGTGAACTATAAATAACGTTAAACTACTCTTTAATAGTTATAAGTCATATGTTATTAATTTAAGTTAACCCCAGATTAGTCATAGAAAGTCATATGTAGAAAAAGATCAGATGTAATTGTTGCAAGCTCTTATCAAAGCTTTTATAAACACACAAAAGCTCGGCCACAGGCCTATAAAAAAGGCGATCATCACGAAACAAAGTAGCTTTCATAGCTATTCTCACAGGTAAGCAGGGAATTAGGCAACAGGCATTAGGCAAAGCATAGAATTGTGTTAGGCAAGTAAATACCAAGGGTAGGACTAGCGTATGAAAATAAAAAGGGTAAGAGCGAGTTGATACGTCCTCCTCTACCTCAATACTAGGCAGAGCATATTGCAAGTAAAAAGGGTAAGAGCGAGTCGATACGTCCTCCTCTTCCTCAATACTAGGCAGAGCTTAGGGTAAAATAAAAAGGGTAAGAGCGAGTTGATACATCCTCCTCTTCCTCAATACTAGGCAGAGCTTAGGGTAAAATAAAAAGGGTAAAAGCGAATTGATACGTCCTCCTCTACCTCAATACTAGGCAGAGCATAGGGCAAGAAAAGGGGGTAAGAGAGAGTTGATACGTCCTCCTCTACCTCAACACTAGGCAGAGTATAAGGCAATTAAGAGGGGTAAGAGAGAGTTGATACGTCCTCCACTACCTCAAGCCTAGGCAGAGCATAGAGCGGTAAGAGAGAGTTGATACGTCCTCCTCTACCTTAGCATTACGCAGAGTAAAAAAACAATATAAAGGTACGAGAGAGTGATCCATCCTCCTCTACCTTAGCGTTAAGAAATCTCACAAGAGTACTGAAGTCGATTTTTCCTCTCTACACAAACCAAATATTTTCTCTTGTCCATTCTATACTCATTTAATATAGGGGAAAGTTGATGCGTCCTTTCCCAATAACAATTCACGCTAGTTTTAAAACACACCGAAATATAGCCATACACTCTTCAGGTTAGCTAATACATAAGAAAAAGAGAAAATCAAGGATAAATACTCTTGCATCAATTACAAGAAAGATTTAACTCAGAATTAAAGCCATCGCGCACACTAGCAAAGGCATCTTAAAATAAGCTCTAGGAATATTCATGATAAGTTGTTCTATAGCGTAGACAAATCCAACAAAACATATCCACAAACCATTGTTATTATCTAAATACAGAATCCATAAGCTAAGGTACAGATTTTAGGTTTAGTCGTCGCATACACTATTTTTAATCAAGCTAAGATAACCGTCAAACTCTTGTATGTATGAAATATTGAATATAAAGAAAAACAATTAGTGAATAAATTTATTTACATTGAAATAAAATATTCTTTGAATCGAACTCTGGTCGGCCCTGGGTCTACCCCAGCACCCTTCAGATTCTTTACAACATTAATATAATAGGTTGACAGTATTCAAACATAAGCTATGGCTACTTTGTTTACAAACCAAGTAAGTTTGTCAGGTAGTTAGATTTGATACGGTAACACATCCTTTCACTACATAGAACAAAACGTAGCTTAATCTACATTTGTATAAAAAGTGTAAAACAATGGTGTAGGGTTATAATGTTGAAATGTGAATTATTGATGTATACCATTTGCGCATGAATTTGCAAAAGGGGATTTGGCTCAACTGGTAAAGATCTGCTGATGAGAACTCGATGAGGGCGAGTTCGAAACCGGTCCAGGTTCAACCCTTCCAGTCGCCAAGTATTAATTTTTCACAATTTTCAACATTTTCATTACAGCTTTCAAATATAGTCAGAAGGAAAAAAATTCATAAAACTATAACTTAAAACAATCGCCATCTATTATAATTGGCGATCCTGCGATCCTGCCAAAAACGACAACGTTTTCAGAATTGTTTAATTTCCAAAGCTTTTCTGTCAGCGAATAAAAGGAAACTACATTGAAATACAAAAAAAAAAAAACTAATTCTAGATTCAATGACTAGAGGCAGAGACAACGCATCAGCAGTAATAATAATAATAGCGGGATCAACAATAACAATAAAACAACAATAACGAAGGAAACAGCAATAACAGCGGCAATTGCAGCAATAATAACAACAACAACAGTTATAAACCAAGAACGGGTAAATCAACGGAAAATTGTTTAGCTTCATAAGAAGAATTTAGATCTATGCATTCGGAATATATTTATGTAAATTTGCATACAAAAAAATGTATGTCATAAAAAGGATATTGACATATATATAAGGATATTTTTCATACATAAGAAAAATTAAAAAATTTAAAAAAACAATTTTCCTTAAAAAAATACAAAAAAAAAAACAAACAAAATTTTTCATTAAAAAAAAAATAAACTTCAAAATTTTTCATCTAAAAAATAAATAAATCAAAACGAAACGTTTCATTGTTTTCCAAACCTTTAACTTAATTTTAATTTATTAAAACTAATTATAATTTAAATTTAAGTTAAAATTATTTAATTGTCATACTATTATTTATTATTATATAATAATATAATACGAATATATACTTACTTCTCTACCGCAAGAATTTTTTGATTTTATCCGAGACCCTCCAGCAACAGTTAAATATTCTTCTTTAAAAAAAAATTCTCATTGAAAGACACTCCTTGGGTGAGAATTCTTGATCAGATAAAGTTTTGTCCGAACCACATATGGGAGATTGCAAACCATCCGAATTTTATAGATATCTCTTAATCCTTTCTGGATCAAATTTTAGTCCTGATGTGCTTAAACGTAAATGGCTTAAAAAATTACCTAAAAGTTTAACCGTTGCTCTTACTGGCTCAAACATTACAAATATAAATGAGTTAGTAAAATTAGCTGATAATATTTGGGAAGTGAGTAATCGTCAGAAGTTCATGCTATCAGTTTTTACTCCAATGATACAAATAATTTGGCAATTCAGTCACTACTTAAGACTTAAACGTTACTTTGTGAGAATATCAACAAATTAACGCTTGAGGTAACGAGTCTGAAGTCAGCGCAAATCTAGACCATTTTCTCGATTTAGATCACGCTCGCGTAGCAGATCTAATTCACGAAATAATGGTCTTTGTTGGTATTACCACAGATACCAAAACAAAGCCCAAAAATGTATTCAGCCTTGTAATTTCAAAAATTCGTCAACAAACTAAAGCCCATTGTTGCGGCGACTAACAATGGAAGTTTCGAATATTTATCACGTCGCCTATTCATATTTGATAAAGATAACGGTCTAAAATTTTTGATTGACAGTGGTGCAGAAATACCCGTTTTACCTGCTTCTAAATTTTCGCATTAAAAACGTTCATCCGAAATAACATTAACTGCTGCTAACGGCTCATCTATACCAACGTACGGCAAGAAACTATTAAACGTTAATTTGAATTTTCTCCGTGAATTTCCTTTTATTTTTTTAATTGCCGACATTTCAAGGCCAAATATTGGTGCTGACTTCCTCAGCAAATATGGACGTAAAACGCAAGCGATTAGTACATCCCTTAACCAATTTATCTGTTGATGCCATTATGGCTTATTGTAAAATAGAGTTACCCAAATTATTCCTCATAGAAAATAAATATTTCCAACTATTAAAGAAATATCCAAGTTTGACATCTCAACCAGATTACACCAAACCGGTCAAACACAACACTGTACACAGACTCACAACTGAAGGAGTCCTTCCGTTCTCAAAACCAAGACGACTAGATCCTCTCAAATATAAAGTCGGCAAGACAGAATTCGATTTTTTAGTCAAATCAGGTATTTGTAGGCCATCCAATTCTTCTGCGGATTCACCTCTTCATTTAGGACCCTAATGAATGGTGTCCTTGTGGTGATTTTAGACGTTTAAATTATGTCACTATTCCTGATCGCTATCCGTTGCCTCACATTCATGATTTTAGTATAAATCTACGGAACAAACCTATATTTTCCAAATTAGATTTAGTAAAAGTTTACCACCATGTCATAAATAAAGTATTAAGTGGTTTAGATTTTACTTTTGTATACATTGACGATGTTTTAATTGCAAGTGAGTCGGAATCTGACCATTTAAAACATTGAGAAATCGTTTTTGATCGACTTGAGGAATAATTAAACCATCTAAATGAGCTTTCGGCACTACATCTATTGACTTTTAAGGACACAATATTTCAAAAGATGGCATTCGACCTTCTGAAGACAAAGTATCTGCTATAAAAGACTTTGAACGTCCTAAGTCCGTCAAACAAGCTCAAAAATTTGTTGGAATGAACAATTATTATCATCGATAGATTCCAAAATTGGCAGAGCTTACATGTCCGATACATGCTATAATTAATAAGGCTTTTAAAACTAAAGACAATGCTTAATGTGGGATGATGAATCCGTCAAATCTTTTGAGCGTATTAAAGATAATTTTGCCTCAAAGGTTTTGTTGAATCATTTCAATAGTGAAGCAAAATTGTCTTTACCCGTAGACGTTTTAAACATTGCAATTGTCTGAAATTAAATATAGTACGTTCGATCGACAACTTTTAGCTATTTATTCATGCATCAAACATTTTATATACATACTTGAAGGAAGACAGTTCACAGTCTTTATGGATCATAAACCATTAACAATGGCATTAAATTCCAAAACAGAGAGAAGCCCAAGACAGACTCGGCATCTGAATATATCTCTCCATTTACTTATCTTAAATTTATGACGTACGGTACATACGAGAAGACGCAAACAATGTGGCAGACACCTTTTCTAGAGCTTTTGAAATTGACGCACTACATTGTACTGATTTAGATATGAAAGTTCTATATAAGGAACAAGAAAATGACGCCGAATTAAAGAATTCCCTTCTCAAGTCGAACAGCAATTTAAAACTTTATAAAATTCCCGTATTTAATTTTGAAATGGTTTACGGATAGAATTTACGTCTACCTGCTGAGCTCTTAATTCAAGGATCTAGTGCCAGTTGCTCAGAGGTTTTGGATAATTTTAAAGAACATTTTAAAAATGTCCGATCGTCCATCAGTCATCATAATAATCCTTATACTGGGATATTTATTTCGAAGCAATTGAAAGATTGCAAGTTCCTCTTTGTACGTTCCATAAATAAAAGAAATCTTCAACAACCTTTCGACAGTCTATTTCAAGTCACCGAAAAAGAGCCCAAATTTTTTAAAGTCCTGATTGATGGCATAATTAAAACAATTTCTATCGATAGACTTAACCCAGACATTATTGAAACACCTATCTCCAACACAAACACCAAAACTAAAACTAACAAGAAACGTGTAACATTTAATTTATTAAGCTTAAAATTTCTCGGAGGGGGAGTGATGTAGGGTATCTACATGTTGTCAATTTTTAATAAATATAAAAAAAAGAATTAGAATTTTATGTCAACGATTCTAAAAATAATTTATAATTATACCCTCCACCTTAGGAAAGAGGGTATATTCACTTTGATCATCCGTTTACAACATATCGAAGGAAGCCTCGGACACCCCACAAACCATTTTTATTCTTAATCAACATGAACAGAGAAATCGTTTGAGACATGTCCATCCGTGTGTCCGTCTGTTGTTGGCACTCTCACGGTCGTAATTTTTGAGATATCAAATTGAAACTTGGCACACTTATTTTTAGTTTAATTTCGCTAATTCATATTGAAATTGAACAACATCGGTTAAGAGACACGCCCACAATAAATGAAAATCTCAACATACCTCGAAAAAATTGTATCTTTAAAAAATTATATGTTGCAAAATACTATGCCCATCAAGTTGAAATTTGGTATATATATAAGGGGTACCTTTATCCAGCACTGTGCTTAAAATGGCCGTGATTAATTAACGGAAACGCCTATAAATAAAAAAAAAAACACTATTTGCGTAAGTACATGAAATGATTATGTCATATACATAAATATGGCAATAGGAACTTATTTTTTAGAGGATTAAAAAAAGGTGGAGGGTATTTAAGCTTCGGTCTTAACCGAATTTCTGTATCTTTTTTTTTTTAATTTTAATAAAAATTTATTAAAAATATAAAACTATAACTTAAAACAATCACCATATATAGTAGGTAATGTTATTAATAATTTGAAACTATTTGACATTTATGAGTACACTAAAATATGTTTGTCCCTGTGCTGAAAGGTTTGGGGATATTAGAATTTTTTGATTGTTAAAAGCCAAAAAAACATTTGTAAAACAACATTTTTATCAGTGTTTTTAACCCTACTTAATTTCCCTTTTTTATATCCTGCACCACCCTGTGGAAAAGGATATATTATGTTTGTGCGGATGTTTTTAACTTATAAACAGCCACATTTACCTTCAATTATACCGATCGATTCAGAATCAAAATCTGAATCGATTTAACCATGTCCGTCTGTCCGCCTGTCCAACTTACAAGTCGCATTTTTTTAAATATTTATCTTCTTGCAACAATGTGTATGTTTATCTTTAGTTAACACTTTGAATAATGTATTAGCAGCATGTCACCTTCTTTATATTGGTCCCTTATATAGTGAAACCTTATATCAATATGCTTACTGCGCTCATGCACTATGAGATTTTTCACTAAAATGAAGTCCATCATAGTCTCGGTTTGGCATCTCTTGCGTTGAGTGGTTTTTTTTTTTTGTGTGCGTAAACAGTTTGATAAAATTTTGTTTTAAGTGATATTCGATTTGTAGGCTGATGGTTGCGGTTTCTGTGTAAAATTCGATTGAAAGTATTGTAGTGTGTTCACAATTAAGTGAACACATTCATTAAATTATTATATTTAACATTTGTGTACTATAGCAAATGGTAAATATAGGTCACATTATTTGTATTTTATTTTAAGTTAATTTTAGATTTTTTGCATATATATGCACTAATAGAATTTATGTTTAGTTAGCAAATAAAACCACCTGGTTTAAGTTTAAGTTTAGTATTGACATATTTGTAAATTTTTGTTGTATGAGGACGCAGGGCCCTCACGAAACGATTGAGTGGCCACCCAGGAAATACTCTATACTACTGTAATATTATATTGTTGTTGTGATCAATGAAATTTAGATTTTGTATAAACCTTTGTTTTATTAATATGCACACGAGAATAGCGGGACTGATATTCCAAACGGTGTCAGTATTGCGCAGTAGAAAATATTTAGCGATTTAAATAGTTTAAGCAGTAATGTTATTTAAGAGAGTAAATTAAGAGTGAGAGTTGAGCTCATGGCGAACTGCAAACAACAACGCGAACACTCTCGCGTAGTATTGAACGAAAGAATAGCTATGTAAGCAAGCATAAAACTAAGAAAGACTCATTTTTCTGTGTGACAAGTTAGACAACAGATATAGTGTTCAGTGGTATAGGATTATAAGACTGGTCAAGGGAGGATCAACAGGTAACCGCACTAGCAGCTGATTGTGATCCTTGCTTGTACAGTGACATTGCACATGACCAATGAACGACCAGCTTGGCTGCGTTATTCGGCCGGTTGGTATTTTGTTGGTTATGGATAGGAGAATAAGGAGTGCCCGTTGGCCGCGATAGCAGGCGTGGGACCTCTTCGCTCTCTGTGCGGTGAAACTTAACACTGGAAACTATACATACAGGGACAGACAAGACCTACAAAGCAGGTAATACAGTACATTGAATCCGACGAAGGAACCGCGCGAGGAAATATAACGTGGAAAACTACTTGTGGTAACAGAGGTACGTGACAATAAAAGTAGTTGAAATAATGTGGAAATCCTAGAATTATGGTTGTTTGCAGGTCACCGTGTTAGCCTTTTTCTTTTTGCTATACTTAGTTTTGAACATAGCAAGAAAACAACAACACCATTGTATTGTATAAGTGAGGATAGTGTCAAGCAATAAATATAGTGTATTAATATTATTTAACACCACACCCGAGTCCTTTATTCAAACAAATTTCTTGAAAAGGAGCCCCTGGGGAAAACCGCCCAGCTACCTCGGCTTGGACTGGACTAACCGGAGGAAATAACCGTTTCAGTTGTAAATTTATTTTAGCAGACTAAAAACTCGTAACGAGGCGGTCTCAATGACACTGACAAAAGTACTAAATACCAATTATTTCTGCCGAATCCAAACGTCGCGCGTTGCGCGACACACAGTAATATACACTGTACAGTTATAGCCAAGTTACCAGAAGTCCTTATCATCTTCTTTACCTGTCCTTCACTCTTTCATTACATGGCGATTCTGTCAAGATGATAAAAATAATAATAATAAAAAGTTAAATACCCTCCACCTTTTATAATCCTCTAAAAAATAAGTTCTTAGTGCCACATATGTACATATATATGACTATTTCGTGTAGTTACGCAATTAGTGTATTTTTTTTAATTATAGGCGTTTGCGTTATTCAATAACGCCCATTTTTAGCACAGTGTTGGATAACGGTACCCCTTATAACTTAACTTGATAGGCATAGTATTGTGCTATATATAACACGGACGAACATGTCTCAAGCGATTTCTCTTTTAATGCTGATTAAGAATATGGTTTGAGGAAGCCTCGGATCTTTCGATGTGTTGTAAACGGATGATCAAAGTGAATATACTCTCTTCCCTAAGGTGGAGGATATAAAAAGAGTATTACACTCTCTACTGTTTACTGTTTCTCTATACAAAACACTTTTTTTTTTGTATGGACCAAGCACATAATTACTTTAAAATATTTTAGAATTGAATCAAACTTAAAAAACCACTGGTATTCGCTGCACAACCATAATCGTTGACCCAAGCAGTCAACTTAATTTTAGAATTAGAAAAAGACCGTAGCTTCCAAAATAAATCCCAAGTACTTAGAATAAATAGATCACACAGTTACCAACATAACAATACTAGATACACCTTCTATAATTCATAACGAGACAATAATCAAAGAAATTTCAACCCACAAAGAAATATTGCAAATAGATGTCCAAATCCCACTCCCCCATTCAACACCAGAATGCGACCAGTAAATACATACAATAATTTCAGACAAAACACAAATATGCACAATAATAATAATTCCAGACAAAACACAAATATGCAAAACAATTTCAGATATCCCCATCGCTCCCGTAACATTAATCAAAATAATAGAAGAAAACACTTAAATATTGTACAGAACCAAGGAAACAGAATACTGATGGTGGTGGACGACACCATCACTGGCGTATAAACACACATAAAGTTTTCAAAATATCTAATAAAATCACCTTTTATGTTATACTTCAGACTAAGCAAAATAAAACTATAAGATTACTAGTTGATACAGAAGCAGGTATTTCAATAATAACATCTTATATACTACATACTCGTATCACAAAAGCTAAGCTAATAAAAAATATATACAATATAAGTGGAATAATTACAGAAACTATACACACTATTGGAACAACATATATACAACTACAAGTAGGACAAACAGACCTAACACATGAATTCCATATAGTGAAGGATAATTTCCCAATATCCACAGATGGAATATTAGGAATAGATTCCCTGAGAGATTACCTGTGCAAACTAGACTACGAAACAATGACCCTGGAAATTCATATAAATAATGAAGACATCGTACTACCAATGGAAACTAACAAACCAAAAATAATCTCGATACCACCCAAATCAGAAATAATACATTCAATAAAAATACAATTAAAGAAAGATTTACTCATCTTAAACAAGGAATTTCAAAAAGGAGTGTTTTTTAGCGAATTGTATAATTATACGTAATGGTATAAAGCACGTTAGAATTTTAAATACAACAGCACAAACTATATACCTTAAAAATCTCAACGTACTTAATACTAAAACACAAAACAAAGCCAATAAAGAGCGACTTAAGTACCATTTCTCACCATGTTGCAGTCTATCGGAGAAAAGCTACTCAACAATGGCGCGTGAACGAAAGCGGAATGGAGGTGTCAACGATGCAAAGCAAAGTCACCACAAAATATAGAGAGTACGGACAACAAGTCCAACAACAATAAGACAACAGAATCGAAAGGATTAAAAATTCAAACTATCCCAAACGTACGCGATATTGCTACTAATGTTAATACAATGAGAGCAGAAATGTCGGAAATAGTAAACAGTAAAGCAAAATCCAACGAAAATAGTAGTTAAATTTCGCTCAAAACTAAAATTATTAAAACAAAACACACATACACTTACCAAATACTGAATATTTTAATTCGAGAAAATTCTAATTATGGAAACATCGGTATTAACATTTAAACATATCAATTCACACCATTTGAAGTTACCTCTGTCATGTATATGTTTGAATATACGTTCTGTTAGAAAAAACTTTACAAATTTCTTAGCAACAATTAATGAAGTTATTGACAAACTAACTATTATTGTTTTAATAGAGATAAACAATACAAACGAAGAAAATAATTTATACACTATAAAGGGCTTCACTTCTGTATTTTTAAACAGGTGTTATGAAATTTGTATGCTATAATATATATAATATAAATGTGTAACTTAAATTTTTAATATTTACCAATCTCCAGCTGCTAAGTAAGTAGCGTCATTTCGGCTACATGCCTGGTAAGGGGAGATGTAGTAAACAAAGAAAAGACTAAGTTTGTTTTTAGTTAATACAAAAGTCGTTCTGTCTTTATTCTGGCCAATCTAACATTATTTATACTATTATTATTCAATGTTAATGTTAATGCTGATTGTAAACCTTGTGTTACTTAATGTTACGTTAACATAAAATGCAAGTATGCATAGTTAAATAGGTTACTTAACTTACCTAAAGTTACCTTTACATAAATTTACAAAATGCAAGTATGCATATTTGTCAGCTTAAGGTTAAGAATTGTAGTGTAGGTAATGTTTGTTATTTATGAGTACACTACACCGATAGAAGAGGTGGTGGAATAGCAATTTATATAAATAACAAGGTGCATTACACAAGTATACAAGTTCAGCAAGAATCATTTGAATCATTTTGTTTAGAAACAATAAATGCCTATTAGCTATACATATATCGCCTTTCCTCCACGAATGGATGACACTTTATAAATGAACTAGAGTGCTCTTTGAAAGAAACAGTGACAAATAAAAATGCAATTATAATTGGAGATATGAATATAGATTTGAACGATTTAATGATATGTTATCATCCTATGGTATGAAAAGTTTGATAAACACTTATACAAGAATAGATATTGGCAGAGGGACACAAACGATTATTGATCATGCATTCGTAAGAACTAAGCAACAGGACGTAGAATTGCACACTAACCTTATACACACAAACACTTCAGACTATCCGGGCCTCTGGTTAATGACAAAATAGAAACCAAAACACTAAGAAAATAAATTATAATTAGTAAATCGCTTGATATCCGAAACAAGATGGAGAAAAAAAATATGCGAAATAAGCAATGCGGATGAACTGTATGAATCGATAAAAGACACTTTTAAAACAATATATGAGAAAGTAGACAAAATAAAAAACGCATTACGAGCCCATGACTAACCCCGACGCTTGTTAATGCATGCAAAGAAAGAAACAAATTATATAAGAATGGCTTAATAATCCACAAAACAGAGATAAAGGAACACGATACAAAAGATTTAGAAATCAACTGAATAAAAAGCTGAAAACTGTCAAAAACGAATATTACAGAAATAAATTATATGAAAACAGATACAGTGCAAAAGAAACGTGGAAAATCATAAGTGAAATAATTGGTAAAAGTTCTAATAATATTAATGAAACAATCGATCAGAACTTTAAGTCTCTAAACATGAAAATGATTGCAGATGAATTTGCACAAAAATTTCGTGAAAATATTAATCAAACTAGGTGTAATGTTTAAAGTTTCCTAGTATAAGATACATATATGCCAAAAATTTTTTGGAGTTGGCTTGAAAGCACTTGTCTATGACAACATATGTGAAAATTGCATTTTTATGTGTTTTCATAAAGTAAATCAATAACTTTTTTTTGACGAGCAAATTGCCGAGCATCTAAACGAATTACATATTATAGGACTAGGTGTAATGTTTAAAATTTCCTAGTATAAGATAGTAGCTGTTGCCCGCGGTTTCACCCGCGTGGAATTCGGTTATCTCGCGGGATGAAACGTTGCCTATGCCCTTCCCTAGATTCTGAAATTTTTTAAACCGATATTGCCCGATTTTATTTACAACCTGCCTGCAGACACCTAACACATGTATATCAAATTTCAGCTCGATATCTCAAAAAGTACGGCCGTGAGAGTGTCAGAAACAGTCAAACATATGGACACGCGGACGGACACTGTTTAAATTGATTCAGTTTTTGATCTTGAGCAAGAATATATATAGTTTGTGGTGTCTCCGACGCTTCCTTCTGAATGTTGCAAGCGGAATGACAAATTTAATATACCCTCTTCCCAAAGGTTAAAGTTATAAAAATATGGCGAAAGTCTCCAGTGAAAACAAAAGTTACGCCCCTGTCTTATTGCCTTAATTTCTGATGTCTTTTGCTGTGTTGCGTCTGGAGTAGGACCCGTAACATATGTTCTTAGAATTCCATATAAATGTTGCTTCTATTCCAAGTAGGAATGTCCAGGGATCCCCAAATTTTTTTGGCAATAAATATAGTCTATGTTACTCAGTGATAATGTAGCTTTCTAATAGCGAAAATATTTTTGAAATCGGTCCAGTAGTTTTTGAGTTACATACAAAAATACAAATCTTCCCTCTTTATAATATTAGTATAGACAATTCATGAATGCGATATTGAAACAAATAATTGTGAAAGTTTAACGCTCAAAAATTCATTATACATGGCACTCACCAATGAAGAAGAAATTGGCAAAATACTTGAAAAACTAAATGCAAGAAAAGAAGCATGGGAAGACAAAATTAGACCAATTGATATAAAGAATAATGCAGAAGTATTAATTCTTGTTATAACGAGACTTATTAACTTAAGTTTTAGCGGTGGAGTCGTTCCACAAGGACCTAGACATTGCAACAAATGTAATGCAACTAGAATTTGATATATTGTCGAAATGGTGCCATGACAACAGACTGACCATAAACTCAACGAAAACGAAGCTGATACACATAAAACCATCCCACTTTCTTTACGCAGACATTCATATAAAATTCCACAATTATGAGTGTTTACATGCTAACTTAATTAATTATCGAGAAGATCATTGCAATATACTGATAAAGATAGTAAGCGAATATAAATATTTAGGAGTGTACGTTGACCAAAATTTTAAATGGTACAGACACATACCCCATATCGGAAAAAAACTACGTAAAGCAGCCTACATGATATATCATGATATATCATTTGAGTAGATGCAGCAACATTAGGGTGCTATGACAACCGTACTGCGCGCTGGTGGAATCGAACTTACGTCACGGTGTTACAGTGTGGGGAACAGCAACTGGAATGTGGCAACTTCAAACATTGCAAAACAGAATACTAAAAAGGCTGCTAAAACATTCTGCGGCAAATAATAACACAAATCAACACCACGGCAATATAGCTAAACAGTAAAATATGTTAACAGTGAAAAACATTTATAAGTGTACACTAAAAAACGAATTTGGCAACGATAGACGATTCTTAAGAAGAATAGACCACACCCACAGAACGAGGGCCAGGGAACATGGTATTCACCAACTTAATAGATTTCGTAACAACTATGGAAAAAGTACGCTTGGGGTAGCTATACCGGATATATCTAATACTCTACCAAACGAATTACGAGCTTCAACTAGTAACTTCAAATATAAACGAAAACGGAAACAATTCTTCTTGCAACAATAATAAAATTATACATACATATAGTAGAGCAGAAAGTTAAAATTAATAATAGAACCATGATCATCAAATGCACGTAACCTGCAGACAAGCCTTGTGGCTTCGCGGATTCACCATAAATCAACTTAAATTATGTATTTAGATATAAAATTACAACAAAATTACAACAACAAAATTAGATATAAAATTACAACAACAATACATAAATATATTAATGTAATAGACTGCTGGATACAAGACATATTTCACTTGGGCGGAAAAAAATCATGACGAATAATTTCTACACAGAAACTTCAGACAAATGATAGCACACCAGTTTACATCAAAAATTATCGACTCAAACTGATGAAATTAACAATGAAGTACAAAAACTAATAGACGATGACATAGCAGAACCTTCACTGAGCCCTTATAACTCACCCTTACTAATTGTATCTAAAAAGACAACTAACGACACACAAAGATGGCGACTTTAGTGGACTTTAGACAAAATTAGACTTAAACGACAAATTCCCACTAACGAAACTTAAAGACGTTCCTGATAAACTTGAAAGAATATTTCTCTACGCTAGACATGACCTTTTCATCAAATAAATTTACATATATATCCAAGACCCCTGACAGTTTTTTCAACAAATAATTTCATTTCATTATCAATTTAAACGATTACCATTCGGGCTCAAAATATTATGAAACAGTTTTCAGAGAATGCTCATAATAGCTTTAAGTGGACTAGACTCTAACGCCTTCCTTTACGTGAGCAATATCATTACATTTGGCTGCACACTCAAACATCACAACAATAATTTTATAAAAGTATTCACTAGACTACAGAAATATAGCCTGAAACTCAATGCCAGCAAATGTAAGTTTTTAAGACCAGAAGTCCTGTATCTGGGACATCTGATAACTAAGAATGACATCCAAATCGACAAAATATCAAAATTTGACGTTTTAAAAAGCTATCCTACACCTGGAAATGCAGACGCAATAAGACGATTTGTCGCACTTTGTAATTACTATAGAAAACTTATAAAAGATTTCGCACAAATTGCAAAATGTTTGAATACATTGCTAAAGGACCAATAACCATTTATATGGTCAAATGAATGCCAAAGAGCATTTGAAACCTCTCATACGCAAGAACTACACTTTCAAAGCATGACATAAACAAACCAGTAATAGAAAAAGAATTGGTTGCTATAAATTGGTGTATAAAATTTTTCAGATCGTATCTCTGCGGTCGCAAATTCATTGTCATTCAAACCATAGATCTTGTGTATCACTTTTCACTCACAATAACCCGTCTTCTAAAATGGAGTTATACGATTATGAATTCACAATAGCATATAAAAAAGGCTTTATCACCGATTAAAATAGATTCTGAAATGTTAAAAGATATGACACTTAGGTCAATAAATGTAATAACTAGAGGACAAAAACCGCAAACAATGAATAATAAAAATAAATTAGTTAGCTCCAATAATAATAATAATATTAATAATAAGAAAGATAATAAAAAAAAAAGATATACGATTACGATGCAGTGAAAATCCATTGAATTTCGATTCAATGATGGATAAACTGACATCAAGATCAATGAAAAAGAATTTATTTGCTATAGCATTAAATGAAGAAGATGGTCAGCCTTATCATGGTTCTCCCTTTTCGTGAAATATCTCACATCAACACAAAAACGGTATTATAGTTCTCACTTAAAGTCATATTTATCGAAAACATCAGCCTTATTATGATTTTCACGTCACTTATGTGAGAAATGTCACCGTAATCTCACATGGTGTATTATAGTTCTCACGAAAAGTGACGTGAGATTTTTTTTAAGTTCTCACTCTTACACTAGATGGTGCAGAAAATTTGGTAAATCAGCTGTTAAAAATTTTAATATTTTAATTTTATTAGTATGAACAATAGAACAATTTAATTCTATGAAATTGAACAAAATATTAATAAAATATGATTTTTATGGATTGTTGGTTCAGCGACACGCATAGTGAACCCGAAAACTATAATAGTGTAAAAATATTAAGAAGGCAAATTAGGGATAAATCAAATCCGGTAACTTTACTGGACACAATGTAAGAAAAATAGTATTAATATAAATAAGTCCAGCATAAAATCATTGATTTAATTTATAGCTTCCTTGGATTGTTTAGGGTTTCAAAACCTGCATTTACAGATTTATTAAAGATTTTGGAAAAAGTATCAAAAAGAGGTTTTGCTGTGCCACCCATAACAAAACTTGCTACATGCTTACGGTTTTTTGCTGAAGGTGCATACCAAAAAGGTGTCGGCAATGATTTTAATGTGGGCTTGATACAATCCACATTTTCAATAATTTTAAATGAGATATTAAATATTTTGGAAAGCAAAATTTGCAATCAACTCATAAAATTTCCTGCGGAAAGTGAAAAAACGGAAATAAAAAAACATTTTTTTGATAAGTTTGGATTTCCGGGTGTTATTGGCTGTGTAGACGGAACACACGTTAAAATTATATCACCAAGCCCACGACTGCATCATTTGTATTATAATAGAAAAGGGTTTCATAGTTTAAATGTTATGCTGGTATAGTATTTTATTATAAAGACATACATATATATATACAAATATTCATGTAGGTTTGTGATCATAAAATGCGGATAAGGTATTTAGATGCCAATAACCCGGGATCATCACATGATTCATTTATATGGAATCTCAGTGGATTAGATGTTAAACTTGGTGAAGGTACATAAAATTCTTGGCTTTTAGGTATAAGTTAGAGTGTCGTTGTTGTCGTTGTTGACAATTGTGATTGTGAGGTCGTTGCAAACGTTGTTGCTGTTTTACTTGTGACCATGGACGTAGTAGGCGTGATTGTTTTCGTTGTTGCCAATAGTAATCGTGAGGTCGTTGCAAATGTTGTTGCTGTTTTACGTGTGGCCACGATGAGGGTGCTAGTTGCGCCGAACGTGCGATTATGGACTCTAGTTGAACTAACAGATGCTGTGGATCTTTCCGGAGTTGCTAATTGATTTTGTAGTTGTCGTGATAATTGCGTTTGGCGTCATGGAATTGCTCTTGGTGAGGAAGAGTAAAGGTGCTATTTGCGCCGTTTCTGATGATGGACTCTAGTTGAGCCAACAGATGCTGTGGATATTTGCGAAGTTGCTAATTGATCTCGTAGCTGTCGTTTGGTGAGGGAGGGTGAGGGTGCCAGTTGCACCGTTTGTGCTTGTGTTTGCTGCGGAAAGTTGTGCGTCGTTTGAAGTTTAATTGGCTTTGGTGAGTAATGTTTTGGTAACACTGAAACAAAAACGCCAGAACCTTTTGTAATTGTCGATTTGATATTCGAGCTCTCCCAGCCAGTTTTCCTCCAATTCTGCAATTCGTGCCTCTATAGAAGCTGTTGCGATCTTTGAAATTTTATTGCTTCTTTATTTTATTGCTGTATTGATATATGATAGTTTTTTTTGGTTTTTTTTCTTTTTGCGCGACGTCATCATTTTATGTAGGCTTTCTTTTTTTTTGCGGGGTCACCAATTTAGCTATTATATAGCTAATATTTTATTCGTTCGCGGTTGCGATATACTAATTTATTATTTATTTCAAGCACGTGTGCTTTCTACAACTTCTCTATGACAACTCTTTTTAACAACTAACTTAAACTTATATAAATCAAAAATGCGACATTTTTACATTTTATACCACCAGATGGCGCATTTTTGATGCCGCTAATCAAGTGCATTATCTAGTGTATGAGTGAGAACTTAAAAAAATCTCACGGCCTTTTCGTGAGAACTATAATACACCACGTGAGGTTACGGTGACATTTCTCATATAAGTGACGTGAGAACCATAATAAGGCTGCATATTATTTGGCAGACACATTTTATATTTATTTATATATGTAAACAATAAAAAACTAGAATAACAATAATAATCAATATACAATATAATTATTAAAACCATACTAAATTTAATAAAAGAAAATAAAAATATATTTAGAAATTACAAGAAAAACAAATAAAAATTAATTAAAAATACCAAAATATTACTCTTACTTCCGAAATTTATATTGTATTTGTATATTTAGCACGTTTGTTCTAGAATTAATGAATAATTGAATATGCCAAATTTGGACATGAGCGAACCATTTTTTGAACCTCTCCCCATATAACGTTTTATTATAAAGGAAGTAATTGTAAGGTGAAATTTTTCAATTCTTTACATTTTTAAAATTAAAATAGTAAAGCAAAATTATTTAGGCTAATAGCGTACGATACGAATGAATAAAGGTTATATGGGAAGGGAATCAAAAGAAGATAAATTTCGACAAATATGACTTTAGGTGAGACCTATAATACCGTTTTTGTGTTGTGTTGACGCGAGATATTTCATAAAAATTGGTACACATGGTTACAATGGTTGTAAGGCTGATAGTTATGAACGATTCCGCGAAAAGTCCTCCATACACAATTTTGCGATGTAAGCATTATTTAATAGTAGTTCGTGGAGATTCATTCGAGGATTGCGACATGGTGAAACTAAGATTGGTTAAAAATTTCTCAACGATAAGACATGGATTTTGTTCCACTTTTACATAATTTTCACAATATATCTTTATTAATAGTTTTTGGTTTTAAACAAACAAAAAAAAGATTTGCATTATTCACTAGTAAACATGTAACAGATTAAAACGAAATATTATCAAAAGCAAATGCGACGTTACTTTCCATTCCAAATAATGTATTACTTTATTACACTATTATTATTAGTCTTGAGTAATTACAAAAAAAATATGTAGTTCACTCAATTATGTATGAAATATATAAATTACTAAGGTGCACAAAGGTGTTTTTGTTTATTGGTGCTGAAGTAATTGAGAAAACGCGATCGACTTGCCTGGTGAATAATGGCTAAAACTGGATAGAGTGGCGTTATCATTTGTAGCATAACATTCATTACCAGATCCATTGACTGATTGCAGCAACATTAGTGAAGTTGTTGGAGGATTTTGTAAGATAATATTGTCATTGTTTATATTGTTAACGTTATTTATATGAAGTGAACTGCTCTCTTTCTGGGAACTACTATCTAGTCTATTAATTAGAATTTCAGTTTCTTTATAGTTGATGCTATTTGTGCTGATATCCGAAGCCAATGCAATGACGGCCCCTGTAGAATCTCTTGAGGATATTCGCTCATCAAACGCAGTGGTACAACCCCGCTCGTGTGTATAGCGAACTAGTGCTCCCAAACTTGTATCAATGCTTTCCAAAATAGGTAAGGGCGAATCCACCAAAGAATGTGTTGTTGTTATTAAATCTATAGCAGATCGAACATCACATGAAACATCTTGCTCCTGCCGTTGTTCCAAACTAACGTTGCTATCCATATTAACTAAGGACGGATAGGAGCCGTTATATTCAGCAGCTACATTAGTTACATACCCAAGAAACGTGCGCATATACAAACAAATTACAGAATTAGAAATAAAAATTATACAAAAACATAATATCATTAAGTGAAACACAATATTTGGCTTTGGCCAAATTTTAAATACCTCCTCCCTGGTATATAAGAATTTTTCATCGGATCAATAACTGTCTTAAGATCTTAAATTCATAATTTTTTCATAGTTTTTTATTTGCTTCTGATCCTATCAACTTCGTATATTGATCAAATCATATTATTTTGTGACTCCTGCTAAAACTAAATGTTACGTTTAGCATTATTTAGCAAATCACCATGCATAGCATTTATAAATTGTTAACAAATATATCAAAATTTTATGGTCAATATAATGGATCCACAGAGCTCACTATACAAAATATATATATTAGAAAAATTCGAATCCAATGGTAATTTTTATTATATCCTGCACCATTTACGGCAAAGGAAATTATAAGTTTGTACGGACGTCTGTTACTCCTAAACGGCAAATGCCACACCCACCTTCAGTTAACCGATCGATTTAGAATCAAAATCTGTATCGATTTAACCATCTCCGTCTGTCAGGTCGCATTTTTTGAGATATTTCAATGAAATTTGTTGGTTAGGCCCAATTTGGACCTGATCGGATCATTTTTAGAACCTCTCCTCATATAACCTTTTATTGTCAAAATTTGGCAAAAAATAAAAAATTATAAAAAAAATATTTTGTTACATTTTGAAATTTTCGATAATACAAGTAATATAAAAAATCAATTTTTTTCATATTTGAAAGATAAAATTAAATTGAATAATATATCAAGTAGTGTAGAGTGTATAATTTGTGATGATGAACATTCAATCCGTCAAAAACGTAATACGTTTACGTTGATGCTATGAATCAAAGTGTGAATGAAAATTGGCAACAATAAAATAAACGTTGTTCTCAAGAACAAGAATATTCCTAATAAGGACTATTTATTGTGTAAAAATTTAGCATATTGGTAATTAGAACAAGAAATGTGGCGATTAAGCTCATTTTTGGTCAATTTGCTTCGTAAAGTGTTGTAAAGATAACCCATATGCTATTTTTGAAAACCTTTATTTAAAAAAATTTACATTTCGGCGTTCTTTATGGTCTGATGCAGTAATTGAAACAAACTACTGAAACACTTTGCCCATTTTAAATATCGATCTGCGTGCAAAAACTAACTAAAACTAAAAGTGCCTGTACAAAATTTCAGCTCAATATCTCAAAATTTTGCTTCATGAGAATTCCAACAACAGACGGAAACAGGGATACACGGACATACATGTGTAAATCCATTCAGTTTTTGAAGCTGATCAAGAATATATATACTTTGTAGGGTCTTTGATACCTCCTTCTGGGTGCTGCAAACGGAAGAACAAACTTAGTATACCCTCATTACTGAGTTAATGGTATAATAATAAATAAAAGATATATAATATGCATAGGTTTAACTAAGGAATAAAGTATTTTTCGTCTTTTGTTCCATATAAATCGTGTCGTCTACCAAATAAAAACCAAATAAAACAGTGTCGTATATACATCAAAATAAAATAAAAAATCTCCACCTATTTTTTCACAAAAAAAAAAAAAGCAAAACAAAACAATATAAAATTACTTAAACTAATTAACAAAAGTTCAATACAATAAAATCAAATAGCTACTCACCAACAAAACATATGAGATTATAAATTAAAAGTTTAAACATTCCTCAATAAACAATAGAAAATTTACAATAATAACTACTTTTAGCCTTTATAACTACTTATTTATTTATAACTACTTTTAACCTTTATTAGTATGTATAGTAGTATAACATATAAACTCAACACAACTTTAATATTATTTACAGTTGCACCAGCTAAGACTTTAAACACAAATCCTTTTAATTTCTTTTAACATCTTATGTAGTAGAAAAAAAATGTTTTAGCTGATATTTTCTCTACAAACTCTTCTCTACCGTAAAGCTATAAAAAAGTAGTTTTCGCCGAAAGAGTTATGTAGATTAGACATCATGTGTCTTATCTGTACTTTCGAACGAGAGCAGTTAAAAGAGTCCTTGCCAATTTCAACGTCCGTAAAACTCCGGGGCCGAGTGGCGTATACTCCATTGATTTTAGCTAAACCATCACGTTTGAGTTGTTTTGAACAAGGCTCTGTTCTTTTTCCTTCTCTCTTGTGTTTATTAACGATCTCCTGTGTTCGACGAAAAACCTTATTTACCATGAGGACTTCCAGACCCTTGAAGTCTTCGATCGCAAGCAGCATAGGTGTCGAAAATATGTGTAGCTTTTTGACACACTTAGGCATCAACGTAATGTTGGCTGTGTTTCTCTTATATACAGTTTGTTGATGATATTCTACGAGAACGAGAATTGTCATCCAATTAAATCTCTTAAGAATACCATCAGGCTTTCTCAATGGCCTCATTCATTTGTTTTGCGCTGCCTGTGTACTGCACAACACACTATTTATTTATTTATTTATTTATTTATTTATTTAATCAAAACTAGGCTAAATATGCAGTCAATTCATTATAAAAATAACAAAATGAATTTTTTTTATAAATGCTTAAAACTAAAATCAGCAACGCAGTCTCCAAATCGCAACAACAACAACAACCGCCGCTGCAACAGTTTAGGATCTTATCTATTTAACTTAGTATACTTAAGAACTAGAAAGTTAACCAATATTGATACTAATCAAATTAATAATAAAATGAAATGTAAAAAATAAATAAAAAATATTTAAAGTTTCTTACAAACTACAAATAAAGGAGAACACAGTTACAAAATAAGTATAAAATAAACGCAAGATTAAAAATAATATATAAAGAAAAAAAAAAGATAAACGAGGAGGGAGAGAGTAGTCCGGCATCTTATTAATTTAATATTAAACTTTTAATACTCTCAATGGATCTATCGTATAAATAATAATAATTATTAAAATAACTGGATATAATCCTCAATAGATGAAACATCTCGTAATTGGTACGACACTGTGACAGTTTAATTAAAACAAAATGCCAACTTTTTTTTTTTTTTTTTATATATATATGGCTCAGATCGGTTAAGTAAATTGTGTAATTAATAATTTTTTTTTTTTTTGTCAGTATCATCATCGCCATTCCGGATCGAACGAACGATCTGCGATAGTTTGCAGATCGCGACACCGACACAGCAACCGAAATGATTAATCAGCTACACAATCATGGTTCAGCTGATGTAAGTACAAGTTAGACAGAGTTTAAATATTTTATTAATTTAATTTTAATTATATCAGCATTTTCACACAGATCGATTAAATGATAGTTGTCATTATAGGTCTTGCATAACCGTCGTAACGGGTTATTATTGCTATAGTTATTTTTGTAATAATTTATGCAAAGAAACCGAAAATATCTAGAAGCGCGTCGAGGTACATTGATATTAATGCTAGACAATAAAGACGCCGAATCAATACAGTTATTAAGCAAATTGTGCATAAAACACACGTTCAATATTGTCCTTCTGCTTTTGAGGGTAGGAAGTTTTATCAAAGCAAGACGACTTGTATATGAGGGCAGCCTAAGGTTAGGACTCCGTGGCAGACCACGAAGACAAAAAAGTAAAAACTGTTTTTGTATAGATTCAATTTGGTTGGTATACACTTCATATTGCGGATCCCAAATTACAGAGCAGTATTCTAAAATAGGCCTTACTAAAGAGGTAAAAAGAAGTTTGGTTGTATAGGGGTCCTGAAACTCCTTCGACCATCTATTAATAAAGCCTAAAGTTCTGTTGGCCTTATTACATGTAATTTTAATATGCGCATTAAAAGTTAGTTTACTGTCCAGTAGCACGCCGAGATCATTAATGGATGATACCCTTTCAATTGGGACATTATTAATTATGTAGTTTGTATTTACCACCTCCCTACGACAGAAGGTCATATGCTTACACTTTTTGACATTCAAGGACATTAAGTTGTTGGAACACCACTCAACGAACCGGTTAATGTCATCCTGCATAAAAACTTGATCCCGCACAGACTTGTAACTATAGATAAGTTTAACATCGTCAGCATACATTAGTACACGACGATGTAGAATAACACTAGGCAGATCGTTTATAAACAGTAAAAATAGAAGGGGACCAAGATGGCTACCCTGCGGCACACCAGAGTGAACTTCAATTTCTTTGGAGAGTACATTATTGAATAAGACACGTTGGGTACGTCCAGTAAGATACGAGTAAATCTATTTAAGATTGCCTTCGTAAAAGCCGATATGTTTTAGTTTATTAAACAGAATTACGAGGTTCACAGTATTGAACGCCTTGCTAAAGTCTGTGTAGATTACATCGGTTTGTTCACCGTTAATGAATGCGTCATTAACGAATGTAGCAAGTTCCAATAGGTTGGTTGTGGTAGATCTTTTTTTCAGGAACCCATGCTGATAATCAGAAACTATAGGTGATAATTGAGATGATAGAGTATCAGACAGCAGTTTTTCAAAAAGCTTTGGAATTGCACTTAATTTCGCAATGCCACGATAGTTAGAGATATCAGATTTATAGCCGGCTTTGAATAATGGAATAATAAAGGATTTTTTCCACAAGTTGGGGAAGTAGGATTGTTTGATGGAGGCATTGAATAGTTTAGTTAATGGATTATATAAACGTGATACACAATTTTTTAATATACAATTCGGCACACCATCAGGGCCAGGATTGTGTTTATCGTCTAATGCTAGCATACATTTAAGAACATTGTCACGGTTAAGGAGATTAAAATAGATATTATTAGAATACACTGAGTTATAATAATTAATGTTATGCACATTTTTTGACACATACACAGACTGAAAAAAGTCGGCAAACATATTTGAGATTGTATTATCGTTACTGGACTCATTATTATTATACTTCATTGACGGTGGGTAAGAGCTAGATTTCTTTTTTAAATTAACAAAATCATAAAAGGATTTAGGATTAATTATTATATCATTTTTCACTTGTTGCATATAGTTCGTATAACTAAGTTTGTTAAAAGAGTTATACTTTGTGCGGGCCTTCATAAAATTCATATAGTCAGCAGACGAATTGGACTTTACATAGCGTTTGTAGAGTCTGTTTTTATTATTTTTTAAATATTTAAGTCTTTTGTTTGACCAGGGTGGTCCACACATATTTGAGATAGCGGTATAAGGCACGGTTTGAGAAAAAAGATCGAACAATTTATCATAAAACATAACAACCATCGATTCAAGATCTGTATTCGAAACTGCTGATGATCCATCAGGTATAAATGACCAATTTACGTTAGAAAGTAACTTATTTAGTTTAGTATAATTTGTTAATTTGAAATTATAGCGACAACATTTCGTTGAGTTTTTTTTTTTTTAGAGCAGGTATGTAAATCCAATGACAATGATACTGTTGGATGAAATTTATCCTCTGGGTACACAATTGGGGTACACTGCTTAACAAAATAATTAGAAGTAACGTTAGAAAAAACCAAATCAAGTGTTCTGTTCAAAACGTTCTTAATATTATTTAGTTGAAACAAATTTAATTCAAATAATTCATTTAGTAATTCATTAGTCCATGTAACATTAGTTAGAGGAAGCATATATATATCATCTTCAGCTCTAATCCATGAGATTGAAGGTAAATTGAAATCGCCGAAGATAAAGACGACATCATCAGGTTTTAATAAAGAGGTGATACTTTTTATGGCGCATACATGATTAGAATAATGAAGAACGGATACATTAGGTGGAATGTAGGAGCAAGAAACATATACAGTGATATTGAATAATTTAACAGCAACACATTTAAATTCGATATCATTGGTTAAACTTGTGTCAACCAAACTGGAACAGAGTGATGAAGACACAGCAATCAGAACACCTCCACCACGCCTATTCATCCGGTCACATCTGAAAACATTGTAATTCGGACAAAAAATTTCTGAATTCAATACAGACGATGATAGCCAAGTTTCAGTAAAGATTATAATGTCATCATTAAATGAGTAGCTATTTAAGAATAATGTCGATAGTTTGGAATTTAACGAACGAACGTTTTGATATGATATAGACAGAGACACCCAACTTAGTTTTTTGAATTTTATTGGTTAGCAGAAGGCAAACGTACAACATCAGATAGTATACGCTTTTCTTTATATGTATATTCCCGTACAAATGTTTTGGCAGGCCAAAAGTTACTGTTGACTATTGTGTCAAAATGATCATCAGGTACAACTACCTTGAATGATGATTTCGAACGATTATATGAAAAGTTAAATTTATAGGAATTGATATCGATGTCAGCATTGAATTTCGATTTGATATAAAAATTAATGTCCTCGACCGTCGTGTCCGGAGCAAACCGTGAAACGAATATTGATTTTTTAGGGGGAACAATGACAAGATCCTTCGGTTTGATTGTGACAGAAGGAACGATAGTAGTTGACGATGTGGAAGGCTTTACAGCGTTTATGATAGATTCATCAATTAAGTTGACAGGAACATTGTCACTAGATTGTTTACCAGTCTTTTGTGCAGTGTTGTCGCTGCCCGTGATTGGCGTGGATGGCTTTGCGGACGATTGCTTTTTAGTGTTAAGTATTTTAGCATTTCTCTTGCGAAGAGCTCTGGGTGATTTTTTCGGAGACGGTATCTTATTAGCAGGCGAGGATTTTTTCGGTGACGGCGACTTATCGGATGGAAATGAACTATTATTATACATGACTGATTCAAAACGAATTAGGCGCTCTGCTAATTATTAAAATCGGCCTTAAATAAGCTAAATTCACTTCTTAACGATGACACGGTATTATAAAACTCTAAATTATAGCCAACACAGCCATCACAGCACCATCGGAGGTTCCGAATGTCGTTAACAAAGTCAGCGGCGCGTGCGGGAATACCTACACAAGAAGCATGAAATACTTCATTGCATATCCAGCAAATAATAGACCGAACATCATAATCATCGGTAACCTTACAATTGACAAAAGCACAAACCATGATGAGTAACTTAATCGTAAAGGCACATTTATATAAACTTCATTCAACAAAGCAGGACAATTAACTTCTTCTTTGAAAAGTTTAATGAAAAAAGAGACTCCTAACCAAATACGTCTATTTGATAGGGAAGTCATGCTAATAAGTTTTGAGCGATTTTCATAGGGAGGTAAAGGTCTTTGGGGTCCCAACCTAAACCAAGTAAAGCAAATCGTAAGAAAGACTTCTGAACTGATTCAATACTATCCGTATAAATATTATAGTTAGGTGACCAAACTACAATGGCATATTCAAAAACCGGACATACTAATGCAACATAGAGAGATTTGGTCTCGTACGGATCCAAGAATTCTTTGGACTAACGCTTTACAAAACCTAAAATAGACTTGGACTTGTTAACCACAGAGCGAATTTGCATATTAAAGTTAAGTTTCGAATCAAAAATAACGCCTAGATCCTTAAAAACAAGACATTTTCCAACTTATGACTGCCAATAAAGTAATCAACAACTAATGGAGCATATCTTGAAAATGTAATTTTCTTAAATTTATCTAAGTTTAATATCATACCATTTAACTTACACCACTTAACTAATTCCACCAGATCCGACTGTAGCAACACACTACCGCTAAGGGAATGATATGAGTGAAAAATTTTGACATCATCGGCAAACATTAAAATATTAGAATACCTAATGCATGACAGAAGATCATTAATAAATAGAATAAACAACAAGGGATCCAAATAACTGCCTTGCGGTACACCGGATAAAACATTAATAATAGAAGACACGTAAACCTGATAAAGATCACGTTGAGTTCGCCCAAAGATATAAGACCTACCCCAATCTACCAAATTAAGCGGAAGACCTATACGATTATATAACAGAAGGGAAATGAGAAACCTTGTCAAAAGCTTTAGAAAAATGAGTGTATTACGCATCTGTGTGAGTTTTCTCAGAAAATGAACGGAATATACAACATACTAATTCAAGAAGGTTAGTTGTTGTAGATTTACCCTTAGTGAAACCATGCTGAGCGGGCGTTAAGATTGAAAAGGTTTAAGGTTGCTGTCTATTCACTAATAAGCGTTCAAATAGTTTAGGGATAACACTAAGTTTAGAGATACCCCTATAATTACTAATCAAGTTTCGCGAACCAGTTTTAAAAAGTGGTACAATGTATGACTCCTTCCAAATTTTAGGAAAGTACCCATTATTGAGGCAATTATTAAAAATTGATGTTAATGGTGCACTTAAAATATCGGCACGATAGATGATAATACATGACGCTATACCGTCGGATCCAGGGTAATAAGATCTTTTTATGGACCTTAGAGCGTTTAGTACTTCTGTTTCCGAAAAACGTACTTGGGGAAAGATATCAAACGATTCAAGATAATAAGGATAAGCATCCGTAGCAATAATTTTATCACTATAACAATTAGCAATAAAATCTGCAAAGAAATTGCATATTTCAAAGGGGTTAGATGATTCAATATTATTGTAATACATAAATGATGGATATTCTTTAACCCTTCTTTTGGAGTTAACAAAATCAAAAAACTTCTTCGGATCACCTAATATTCTGTTTTTCATTTTCAGAACATAATCATCATAACATTTCTATCGAAACAATCGTTCCTCAACCGTGTTTCCCGTCTGTGGAACCATTTACCACCAGAGGTCTTTTCGGGCTTTTCTAATAACATAAATTCAGATCAAAAATTATTAATGCATTAATAACACTATTCAGTCTCTTCTTCGTCGCCCTAACCTAATCTTTCTACCGTACCTCCAGCGTGCCTAACCAATGCGGTCACTTTTTAAGTTGTTAGTTACAGTATTTAAAAAAAATTTAAAAAATAAAAATGTAAGCAAACTGGTAGAAATAGAAACACTGCGATACCAATTTAAAAATCTCGACCAAGACAAAACAGAA
Source organism: Crataerina pallida (assembly GCA_949710015.1). Taxonomy (NCBI): domain Eukaryota; kingdom Metazoa; phylum Arthropoda; class Insecta; order Diptera; family Hippoboscidae; genus Crataerina; species Crataerina pallida. Next base: position 7,908,136 of record OX453294.1, read on the forward strand.
ATATTTGTTCAATTTAAAAACATAAATATCAACTTGAATATAACTGTGGAAGAACTATTAAAAAATTAGAAAATGGCTTTTAACATCAAAAATTTAAATTGTATTAATTGAAATTTGCATTATAAACACACGAGTTTAGCATAGTGTTCCAGTAATCGTAGTAAGTTGGTGCGTAGTTAGAGTACTATACTGTGACATATAACTTATAATAGGGTGACCTTCGAAGTGTCGAATTGCAAGACGCTATTTAGGGACGAATAACAGTATTGACCTTCAAAAAGACGCAGTTAGGAATTTTGTACATATCAGTTGAACAGGGAATAAATACATAAGGTGACAGAGCTAAGCATCACGCTATAAGCGTGTGTGCTCGCTTGTGCATAGTCTAGGGAGGGAAAATATAAGTAAATAAAGAGAGCATCGCCACACAAAATGTGAGCGTGTAGATGAGCATTAGAATAAAAAAAAGCCGGAAAGGGGTCCATCATTGACATCACTCTTGTGAATAGTACGCTTGCTAGAAGTGTTTCATGGTGGGTGAGTGAAAACTACACTCATAGCGACCACCAAGCAATGCGCTATAATATAAGTGTCAGCAAAAAAGCAAACAATCAAAATAAGAGACCTTTGACAAAGAACTACTCCGCGAAGTGATTAGCACACATGTAATAAATTCCAGCACAGCTGAGGAAATGGCCCTAAAACTCTCCTCTCTAGCAAAAGACGCATGCGATGCCTCAATGCCTAGGAGGAAAATTAGCAGACGAAATACTCCGTGCTACTGGTGGAATGAGAAAATTAAACGTTTAAGGGCAGAATGTCTAAAAGCTAGAAGGAAGACGCAGAGGTCTAGAAATAGATCAGGCTTTTTTGAGCACCTAAATCGCTTTAGGGAACTAAGGAATGCCATGCAGCTGGCCATAAAAAACAGTAAAAAGACATGTTTTAAGAATATATGTGACGAAGCAAATGTGAACCCCTGGGGCACAGCATAGAGGGTGGTCAAAAAAAAAATTAAAGAAGAAGAGTAATGCCCAACCAACGGATCCCAAAATATTGAGGGACATCATAAATGCCCTCTTCTCGAGAAGACCGGCCGGCCCAAACATAGAAATAGATCTACATGGAGAAAAAATACCACGTATTACAAACGACGAATTAATCTTAGTCTGCAGCAAAATCGCAGATGGCAAGGAGCCAGGACCAGATGGCATACCCAACAAGGCTTTGAAAGCTATGATAAGTTGCTGACCGGACTTATTCGTAGAAACGTTCCAAAAATTTCTGGATGAAGACCTATTTCCAAAATGTTGGAAACGACAGAACCTGGTCTTAATACCCAAAGGCAAGCCTGAACCGGGATATACCCAATCATACCGCCCAATATGTCTTCTGGACACCACTAGTAAGATACTGGAGAAGGTAATATACAATCGACTCCTTCCCGTAGTAGAAAATAACAAGAACACCCAACACCCAATTTGGATTTAGAAAAAGCAAATTAACAATAGATGCGGTTGATCTAGTAGTTAAAACGGCAACGAAAGCAATTGAAGGTCAAAGGTGGAAAGGGGGCACCAAGAAATACTGTGCAATAGTAACCCTGGATATCAAAAGTGCTTTTAAAACCGCCACCTGTCCAGTAATTTTAAACGCCCTTAGGAGTACGGATATACCCAAATATCTCCTGAAGTTAATTTCGAGCTACCTCGAGGATAAGATATTAATATATAACACAGAAGATGGCGTCAAAGAGTATAAGGTCTCCGCAGGGGTACCCCAAGGTTCTATCCTAGGACCACTCCTGTGGAAAGTCATATATGACGAATTATTAAGGCTGCCCTTACCGGCGGGAGTAAGCATGGTTGGATTCGCAGATGACATAGCGATAACTACGGTAGCCAAACATATTCATGAAATTGAAATGACAACAAATAGAGCGATATAATTCAAAAAGGATTGGCTCTGTACAAAGGACTTAAAGCTTGCGGAGCAAGAGACTAAAGCGGTTCTTATCACCAGCCGCAAGATTACCGAAGTAATACATATACGTGTTGGTAATACTGTCGTAGCATCAAAGCACGCCGTAAAATACTTAGGAGTAATGATTGACAATAGGCTGAGCTTTAAAAACCATGTTATGTACGCATGTGATAAAACGACAAAGCTCCAATCGGCACTATTTAGGATGCTCCCCAACGTAGGAGGGCTCAAACCTGCAAAAAGAGTACTGCTAGCAAGTGTTGTTACCTCAGGGCTCTTATGTGCATGTCCAGTATGGGCTCAATGTGTGAAAAACAAACAGACAAGGCACAAAATGAGCTCTATTCCGCACAATCTGCAGATTTAAAACAATATCGGATGACACTGCGGATGTGGTAGCTGGAACAATACCAATAGACATCCTAGCGGATGAAATGAGGCGGATTTACCTGAGAAAACCCAGTAATCCCCAAATTATAAGGCTGATAAAAGAGGAAGAGAGGCAAATATCCGTAACAAGGTGGCAGAGCCGATGGGATGCGTAAACAAAGGGAAGGTGGACCCAACGACTCATCCCAGATATACAAGCCTGGAAGAATAGAAAATTTGGAGAGGTAAACTTTTACCTCACCCAATTCCTAACGGGTCACGGAGTATTCAGAAAATACCTACATAAGTTCGGACATGATGACTCCTCACTATGCACTTGAAGAGAATGCATGCTAATGCAAAAGGAAAAACCCATAACAGCACACATCTTGACGGAATGAAGGAGGTGCGGATTTTTAGGAGTATAGGAGACTAGGACGTTCCTAGCATCCTACACTCTCGAGGAGAATGCATGGTAATGCAAACCATCACCGCGAAGTAATACTTAACGGCAGTCCCGCGGGGGGATGGTTGACGCTGAGAGGGGTGTGTTTTAGTACGTAGGAATATACAAGGCTGTAGTCAGGTGCAGCTTTGTATATGAGTCGTGCATGCCAGCAGTCCGGATGTCTGTTCATATCCATGAGGATTTCACTCCGCCTGGTATACCAAAAAAAAAAAAAACCGGACAAACAGAGTATAAGCAAGAGAGCATCGCCACACAGATGTGTGTGCGTGTGCGCGTGTAAGCATTAGCGTAGGAAATTTCTCATTGACGACAGAGTATAAGCAAGCGAGCATCGCTGCACAGGCGTTTTTTTTTTTTGCGATAGGTGGAAAGCTTTGAAAGCCTGAGGTGCGAGACTTTAACCCGCTAAAACCACCTCTGCGTCAATTCCGGGGTCCCTGTTGCACCACCATTAGGTATTCCTTCACAAGGGGGAAAGGCCTTTGACTGGGCTACATCTATTATGACAACAACCTATCTAATCGAACGAACATCTAACCAACAATGCCGAAGAAATCTAGATTCGCTCGATTCCTTTCCAGAATTCGGAGCCTTTTCATTATCACTGCCGCAAGGTCTTGTACTGCCTGCCATCTACTACTAAAAATAAGCATGTGCCATACAATATTTTCGGGAGTAGGGGTTTCTCCTATTAGTATCGCCAATCTGTTTCTCTGTTGCTCAAAGCGGGGGCAGTAGAAGATCACATGCCGTACGCCTTCTTCTACACCACAGATGGTGCAGCAAGGGTTGTCGTCATGCATAAAGCGGTGCAAATAAGACCTAAAACACCCATGACCCGATAGGAAATACGTAAGGTAGAAGTGGACTTCGCCAATCTTGCGCAATATCCAATCACTTATATTAGGTATAAGGCGGCTCGTCCACCTGTCCTTTTCGAAAGAGCTCCATCTTCGCTGCCATTGTGTTCTACTCCGAGCGAGTTGTTTGCCGACGCCTTGCGATATGAGATACCTTTCCTTGGCTAAGATGTCTCTGGTCATCAGCAGATCGAAACCATGCTGATGACCAGAGCGGCGCCCTCCGAAATTGTACGAAAGGCGCTGCAGATTCTTATCGCGCACAGGCGATAAATTGATTTGAGGCCTCTAGCGTAAGACTTGACCTCCATGGCGTGGTACCATATTTGGCTTCCGTAGAGCATTACCGACTTGACAACTTCTACTATGAGGCGTCTGCGGTTTTCTCTAGGGCCTCGTGTGTTTGCCATCAGTCTACTAAGGCCCGTGCTTATGTAGGCGGTTCTTGTGCATACCTGCTCGAGGTGGGCTTTGAATGTTAGTCTCTTGTCGATCGTAACACCCAGGTATTTGACTGCCTCTTTGGTAGAAATGTTGCAGCCGCCTACCTTGATGGTCCCGTTTTCTCTTCTTTTGCGACTACTTATGAGTACCGATTCAATTTTTTCTTCTGTCAGAGCAAGGCCCTTAGATCGTAGTCATTCGCGAATAGTGGTTATAGTGTATTCCGCGGTGTCGACAATGTCGGGCAGTTGTTTGGCAACTACCACCATGTCGTACGCGAAACCAATGATTTTGGCTTTATCGGAAATTCACAAGTGCAAAATGTCGCCGTACATACAGTTCCAAAAATTGGTTCCAAAACCGAAACTTGTGGAACGCCATTGCTGATGCTGCGAACTCGCCCTCATCGAGTTATCATCAGCAGATCTTTACCAGTTGAGCCAAATCCACCTTTGCAAATTCATGCGCAAATGGTTTACATCAATAATTCACATTTCAACATTACAACCCTACACCATGGTTTTACACTTTTTATACAAGTGTAGATTAAGCTACGTTTTGTTCTATGTAGTGAAAGGATGTATTACCATATCAAATCTAATTACCTGACAAACTTACTTGGTTTGTAAACACAGTAGCCACAGCTTATCTTTGAATACTGTCAACCTATTATATTGATGTTAATTTTTCCCTACATAAATATGTTCGCCTGGTCATGCGTGGTATGTTAATAAGTTTTTAGTATATATATATATATATATATGTTATGAATTTTTTTCTTTCTGACTATATTTGAAAGCTGTAATGAAATGTTAGAAATTGTGAAAAATAAATACTTGGCGACTGGAGTGGTTGAACCTGCATCGAACTCACCCTCATCAAGTTTTCATCAGCAGATATTTTCCAGTTGAGCCAAATCCACCTTTGCAATTTCATGCGCAAATGGTTTATACCAATAATTCACATTTCAACATTACAACCCTACACCATTGTTTTACACTTTATGTAAGTGTAGGTAAGTCAAGTAAACACAATGAGATTTAATAACCTACTCAAATAACACAAGGTTATTAATGTGCTAGAGTAAGAATTTCTATAATACTGATATTAAATAAAATTAGTATAAAAAATGTAAATTTTGGCAAAAATAAATGAGAAAGACTTTTGCATTTACACAAGGCAAACCAAGTCTTTTTCTTCATTGTACTACATTTCCCCTTACCAGGCATATAGCCGAAAGGACGCTGCTCTCTTAGCAGTTGGACGAGTAGTAGGAGTATATATTGAAATCTTTAATTACACTATTAAGAAACATAATAACATATAAAATTATTTTAACATGGCGATCCTGCCCTATTGTAATAATATCCTGGCAATCCTGCCCACCTGTTCATATCCAACCAACAGTAGTCTTGCTCAACCAAGGAAAAATACGTACCACGTGTACTACGCACATAGAATATATACCACCAAGTTACAAACCCACTCCCATACCAGGACCCAGGCCGATAACCAGAAGAGAAGATAGAAGAGTATAGAGCCCGCCAAGACGCATATAAAAAACAACAACAACAACAACAACCCAAGAAACGTCCTAGGGGAGGACGAAAAATTAAACACCTACAAAGGATAAAGCAGCTCCACAATATAATAAACATAGCAGACACTGCAAATAAAAAATTATAACAACAAGAGGTAGCTAAATTAAAGCAAGAATTCTAAAAACAAGAAAATAAGAGAAAAGAACTCAAAATTATGAATTGAATAATACATATGTACAAAATATACGACATAAATAAAATGAATAAAACAAATTCCAAAGAAGAAAAAAATATAGATAACTCTAAAAATGGCACTGTAGGATCAATTAACATAACCTTAGAACCGCTCACTATATTCATATTCTTTTCAATAATTGCATATATCTTATATAGGATTAACAAACACTATAAAATTTACGTAAAAAATAAGATTAGAGAAAATAGAAATAGACAAAACACTAGAAGTAGTTTACTACTACCTTCTTTCAATGGGAACTATAAGGAGACCGAATAATTTTGCAAAATTTAAAACTACTATCAAAAAATCTAAATGAAGAGAATAAAACGGAACTATTTGAGTTCGCTTAGAACATTAAACTCACGCAAAAAGTAAAAAGAACAATAGGATCAGTCCAAACACCAAGTACTTTTACAGAGCTAATAACAAAATCAAAAACAACCTATAAGAATACGAACACTATACTGACAATTCTTAACACCCTAAACTCGACTAAACAAAAAGGGAACATCACAAATTATAAAAATGGAATAATTCACCTTATTGGAGAATTAAGTAATCACCAAATACAGCTAGGAGATACAGCGACAGCGACTGAACGATCAGTCATTCCTAAAATGAACGAGCTACTTGCATTAACAACATTCAAAATTGGTCTTGATGAAATATTCAAAACCACTATTTATGCTGCCCAACCACAAAGCCTAGAACAAGCCGTTAATTTGGCTCTTCAATTAGAGAAAGATAACACCTTTAAAGATAACAATCAAATATCACACATGAAATATTCGCATAAACACAAAAAACAACCTCGCACTAGAAATTATAATTAACAAAGAGAAACCTATAATCAACAAAATTATAATGCAAACCAAAACAGACAGTTTAACAGTTTGCGCAGGCAACCCAATAGTCAAAATAGACGATACTATAACAATAGACAGCAATACCCTATACAAAATAATTTTCCAGAAAAAGGAACAGAAACATAAACTTTGAGAGAAACATAAATCCTAGGCAAAATACAAACAATAGACACATAAACATAGTCCAGAACCAGGGCAACGACGATGCGCAGGTGGTATAAAACACTACCACCGACACGCGAAAACTATAGTTAAAATACTTAATATATCCAATAAACATACACATTTTGTTGTACTAAAAGACGGTAAAAACTATTTAAAATTTTTAATAGATACAGGTGCCGAAATCTCTTTAATAAAATTAAATTCCATCAATACACCTTATGACAAAAACAGAACATAAAGAATAAGTGGCATTACATCAGAAAAAATAGAAACATTAGGAACCGCGAACCTCAAATTTAACATATCAAATTCAACACTAATCCATGAATTTCATGTTGTTGAGCAAAGTTTCCTAATCTCAACAGATGTAATCTTGGGTACTGACTTTTATCCTCCTATCTTTGTAAAATTGACTATGAAACATTAACTCTGGAAATTAACTTAGAAGAATTACATATAATTTTACCAATGGAATCCACTTTATTTCCACCAATCACAATTCCACCATGAACAGAAATAATAACACCTATACACCTTAAATTTAAAGAAGATGCTGTTATTTTAAACCAAGAATTACAAAAAGGAATATTTTTGGCCAATACAATTTATAACATGCCATATCAAAATATTAAACACTACAACAGAAACTGTGACAATAAAAAAATTTAATATTCATTCTCAACCACTCAAAAACTACCACTACTCCAAACCAATTTAACATCAATAAAGAAAAAACAAAAACTTTTAAATACTATCAATATAAAACAGGAAGACACAAATGCTACTAAAATACTAAAAAAAAAAGTTTTCTGAATATCAAGACATCTTTCATTTTGACGGTGAAAAATTAACATGTAACAACTCTTATACACAAAAACTAACAACAAATGACAACACACCGGTATACGTTAAAAACTTTAGATTACCACGAGCACATAACAAAGAAATCAATAACCAAGTACAGAAATTATTAAAGGACGACATAATAGAACCATAGATTAGTCCGTACAACTTACCTTTATTAGTAGTACTAAAAAGATAAAGGCGACACAAAAAAATGGAGTTTAGTAGTTGGCTTTAGAAAACTTAATAATAAACTTGTAAATTATACATTTCCTTTAACTAGACGTACTTGACGTATTAGGACATGCCAAATACTTCTCCACTTTAGACATGACGAGCTCCTTTCATCACTTCACTTGATAAGGACTAAAGGACCCTAACTGCATTTTCAACTAGAGTAAGTCACTTTCAATTCAAACGCGTACTTTTAGACTTAAAAAAAATATCTTTAAATAGTTTTCAAATAATGCTTACGATAGCTCTAAGTGGATTGGATGCCAACGCATTTTTATATGTAGATAACATAATCATATTTGGATGCAGCTTACAACATTACAACGAAAACCTTCCCAAAGAATTATCGCGTTTAAGAAAGGCACATGGGACCCTTTTATGTTTGGGGAACGCATCGAGGAAATGTCGGAGACATACGATATAGACCTAGATAGCCTGCCGTGTACCATGCCACAGTTTCTCCGAGACCAAGCCCTCACGTGGTTCCGCAACAACAACGCCCATTGGGAGGCGTGGAAGTGGTTTAAGCGGGACCTACTGAAACTCTTGTTACCACCACGCCACATGGAGAGCCTCGAAGACGAAATACACTCTAGAAGACAGCTGCCTAACGAGCGATTCAAGAACTACGCTCAAGATCAAGATCTACTAGATAAAATGAGGCACACGTGCATGTCAGAGGGCGAGAAGCTCATGTGGATATTTCGTAATGCTCTCCCAAATTACCTGCTTTACATAAGGCGTACTGATTTCCGTGACCTCAACCAGTTACTAGAGATAGCTGGTGACTTCGAATGTATACCAAGTGAAACGCAACGACCACCATCGCGACGCGAAGCGCACCGACTCATGAATCATGAATCGTATCTAAGCCATTTCAGATCCGCGTAATGCATGTTTTCGCTGTGGTGAATTAGGCTATCTAGCTAAAGGGTGTGGAAATCCAACAAAGATATTCTGCTGGCAATGTGGCCGTCTGGATATGCGCACCATAGAATGTTATCGGAGTAACTTCTCGAGAAATGCAAAAGGGGACCGAGTCCAACAAAGGGCGACACTGTGCCAAAAATGGGCGTGATTGAATAACGCAAACGCCTATAATTAAAAAAAAAAACACTATTTGCGTAAGTACATGAAATAGTCATATACATAAATACGGCAATAGGAACTTATTTTTTAGAGAATTATAAAAGGTATTTAAGCTTCGGTCTTAACCGAAGTTCTCTATCTTGTTTTCTTTCACATTTTTATACCCTCCACTTCAGTGATGAGGGTTTATTAAGTTTATTCTTTCATTTGCAACGCCCAGAAGGAGGTGTCAGAGACTATAAAAAGTATATACAGGGTGTCCACCGTAAGAGTATACTACTCGAAGTAATTCCATTGTAATCCTGGTTGTATTTGATGTGGCACCGTCTTGTTGATATGTACGGCGGCGTAAATGGTCTTGTGGAAGAAGCTCTTGTGTTAACTGAATCTTATATGGAAACAAATGCAAAAATTTGTGCAAAATTGTGGCCAAAGTTGTTCTTTGAAGACCAAGCTCCTGAGCACGACGTCTGATTTAGGTTGATGGATTGTTTTGAATACTTTCTTGAGCAGCAGTAATGTTTTCAGCCCATCTCGCATTACGTTGTGGTCCATGCTTAGGCCTATCACTACAGACCCTCTTTCTTCGAAATCATTCACTTGTTTCTCCCAAAAATTTCACGTAACTTTCTCATTGTCACAGTAGTCGATGATTAATTTTGATAAAAACACGTTGGTTTATCGAATATTTTTCAATAATAAATTTTTCACGTGTCTACTTCACGACTGCCAAGTATGTACTGTCAAGACTAATGTTTACCAAAATGGCGGCAAAACAAAGTAGTATACTTTCCCGGTGGACACCTTGTATATTCTTGATAAGCGTCGAAAACTGGGTCGACTTAGACATGTATGTCCGTGTGTCCTTCTGTTATAGGCATTCTCAAGTGCGTAAATTTTGAGTTATTGAGCTAAAATTGTGCACAGGCATTATTAGTTATTGCATGCAGATCGCTATTTAAAATGGGCAAAATCGGTCAAGAACCACACCCACAGACACGACCACAATTTACAAAAAACCACATTCACCATAAAACTAGACTACAAAGCTGATACGTAAGACATACACTATTAGCCAAACTTAGTTTTCTTACTTGTCTTATTTAAATTTAATATTTTCGTTTTAATTACTATTTGCAACAGATACTTAAAACACTGCGTTCTATGAAAAACTTTGAGAGGAGCAAAATTTTTTAAAATGTTTTAGACGATTTGAAAACGGATATCTATATGGCATTGTTGATTTTTTGTAGTTGATATCTATTACATAAGAAATATCTCTTATGAACATTTCATTATTCTATGGACTGAAGACATTACGTCATAGGAACGAAATTTCTAAGAATCACCATTTAGTGCGTGTCTAGGACATAAAAATAATCATATCTACGTTCGTTCTTTGAAAAAGGTTAAATATAAGGAAAATTTTTTAAAAATAGTCTAAAGGATTCGAAAAGAACTTATGATTAGAATTGGTTAATTATTTTCATAATTGATATCTATCGTAAAAGGACCATATCTTATGAAAATTATAATATTCTACTTTGACACAAGTCATTATAAGAAATCCTTTTTTAGCAATCGCTTCTAGGAATTTCGTAGTCATACCTAAATCTATTCTATGACAAATATTAATCACCAGGAAAATACATCGAACTTAACGAACTTTTTTATTGAATATATATAGATGTCCTTTATTCTAATTTTATGACTTTTAATATATTATACATGTATTTAGTTTTATTTTACAAGAAGGAACCAACTTTCAGTGTTAATCGGCATTACAATTTGGTGCTAAAGTTTATCAAATTATTCTTTAGGGTTCGGTAAAAGTGAGCGCAGTTATTTAAATGCCACGCTGATAGTTAGATAGAATGTGAAGCCTATATTATAATTGCCCAAAGCTATAATTGTTTTTATTTGTTTTTAAATTGAAAAATCCTAACGCCATATTTTTGCTGCCGAATATGAAATATGATGTAAAATATTCTAATTATTGGAATTTTAACGTCCATATTACAAATTTTGGAAAAGTTTATGATATTTTTAAAATTCTTACCAATTGAAGTTCCAACAGAAGGATTATACAAAGAACTTTGCGTTCCCGATGTATTAGTTATATTATCATAAATTATATTGCTATCGTTAGCATTGTCTACAATATTTGATCCCCCTGCCACCGTTGTCTGGAAACTATTATGAGCGTCATAATAAGCGGTTATACTGCCATTTGTTGTCAATGTACTCAATTCAGACATAAGCTTATTTTCGTCCTTAATACACCATTTACCAGACCATATCTATAAATGTAAAATTATAAAAAATGTGAGGAAAGAATGTACCCAAAAAGAACATAAAGATGTGTAAAATGTGCATGACTTACATTAGAATAAATCTGATCGGTACAATACGTTAAGCGCTGACGTTTTATATCATCATCTATTTGTGAATTATTTTTACTTTCATCTGAAACCAAGAGAACTGAAACGTTTAAAATACGTTAAAATTGAATAATAAATCAGCAATGTGTGAAGTCGTGAAGTAAAATTTATTATGTATATAATATTTAGATATGTGAATAGATTCCCTTTATTTATTAGCTGTCATGCTGCACGTGTTTTTAAGTGGATTTCACTATAAATCAAAAGCGTTTACTTTTAGTCAAGAATTATGTATATATGTAAGTAGTAATTGAGATGGTCACGTGTACAATCAACAACTACAAGTCTGTGTAACAAATATTGATGTTTTTATATAAAATAATCTCAAGATTTTAAATAAATTTGCTATTCTCAAAAGTATTTTTACTGCTATATGTTTATTTATTAATTTATACATAAATAACCACAATAATTGAAAAAAACTAAAATAGGCCAGTTCGACATTTATTTTTCTTACTTACAAACTGTGGAAAGTCTTAATAAGTATAATTTTATACATTTTTAAACATTTTCATTTATCCCAAATATTAATTCTATAATCAAACAAACATTGATTTTGATTAATCGATTTTGCTAGTGATATATACTTTTACTTGATTATTTTTAGAGGTTCTGAAATATATATACATACTTTACGCAGTGATGACTGATTTTAACAAAATAAATTATTTGCCCCTGTTTCTAAGGAAAAAAAGCAGAGTAAGCGTCAAAGTGGTAAAGGCTTAGATAGAACGCAGGGTCCTTTTTTTAGAGCCTTAGCAAAGTGCAGGAATAGTTTTAGTATTAAGATAATCGCCTCTTTTCCTTAGTGTCTGATTTCCATTTATTGTTACATTCCAGAAAAAAAAATATGTAAAAGCGTATGTTCCAGATCAACCACTAATTTTTATGTCATCTGTTGTTTTTCTTTATTAATTCTCTTTTTTCTTTCCTCTTATATATTTCGTTGGATGAGCGCTTTGTTCTTAGCTAGTTTATTGTTGTTATGGTTTGTAACTGTCTTTATTGCTTGGTTGACATAGTCTAAAGTCTTTACCGTTTGATTGACCTTGTAACGGTTGTTACAAAAACGAAACGATCATTAGCGAGCTAATACACATTTTCCACGGAATACATAAAATTTACAATTTTGGTTGCTAAGGTAGAATTGTATTTAATCAGACGGCACTACTTTTCTCTTTTTTTTTTTTTTTTAATGAACGAAGTTTTCTTATCCTCTTATACACGTTATTGCTCCAATCGATTGTTTATTGTTAAATTTTCCCAATTTATACCTTCAATCTTCATGTTCAGTCTATAAATTCAGCCTATATAATCCATTCATTATCATTATTTCATATAATTATTTGTATCACATACAACATAACATTTACATCTTATTGTTAATCATACTTACACTCCGCAATATATATTACTAGCTGTTGCCCGCGGTTTCACCCGCGTGGAATTCGGTTATCTCGGGGGATGAAACGTTGCCTATGCCCCTCCCTGGGTTCTGAAATTTTTTAAACCGATATTGCCCGATTTTACTTACAATCTGCCTGTAGACACCTAACACATGTGTATCAAGTTTCAGCTCATTCATTGATTCATTGATTTGGAATAAAAGAAACATTTATATGGAATTCTAAGAACATATGTTATGGGTCCTACATCAGACGCAACACCAGGTAGTATTGGCCAAAAATCCTCTCCACAACCTGGTGGTGCATATGCAATGGTTCGCAAATCCAATATTTTAATGAATTTGGAATAAAAGAAACATTTATATGGAATTCTAAGAACATATGTTATGGGTTCTACTCTAGACGCAACACCAGGTAGTATTGGCCACAAATCCTCTCTAGAACCTGGTGGTGCATATGTTCTTCGAATACCATATAAATGTTGCTTTTATTCCAAATTCATTAAAAAATGGTCCAAAAATCCCGTATTGGTTATTTATCATCCATTGTAATTTCATTTAGTTTTCTATAATCAACCACAAGTCTCCATTTTTGTTTACCGCTTGCGTCCAATTTTTTAGGAACTATCCAAACGGGTGCTGAATATGGAGAGTGACTGTGCCTAATTATTCAACATTTCATTTATTTGTTTACGTACCTCGTCTTTATCTATGTAAATGGATATTTATATGTTTTTACAAAGATTGGGTCATTATTTGTTGTTCTAATTTCATGTTTTATTGCATTAGAGAATGTTAAATCAGAATTTTCTGTATAGAAAACATCTCTATATGAACCAGTCAGCTTCATTAAGTTATATTTTTCTTCCTTATTCAAATAGTCTGTTCGTAATTTCTTACTAACATCGTTTCTCATATTATATACATATATTGGTTACCCTTTCTGTTTCCAATGTAGAAAACTTAACAATGTTTGGGAATTCGATATTTGCGTTTATTATTGATTTAATTTCGCCTCCTGCGCTCCTTCTTTTATTTATACTTTATTATTTCTCGACGTTTTTTCTTTATATAAACTAATTCTTCTTTATGTTGCGTGTATAAATTAAATTTGTATATTCCTGACCTATCAAAAGAATATTTCTTGGTTACAAAGTCCTGGATTTATTATTGAATGATTAGCTCCAGTATCGATTAGGAACTTTAGTGGGATTGTCTTTGATTCTACAATTATATAGGGAAGTCCTCTATTGAGGCACGTTCCTGAAAATTTTCTGTTACTTGGGCAAAGCGTTGTACATTATATATATTTCTGTCGTTATTATTTTGGCTTTGTGTACGTCTGTTAGGTCTTATTTGTTCAGAACGTACGTTATTAATGTCCATGGGCTCTGGGGAATTCTGGAGAATCATATTGCGTGGATTAAAGACGTTATTCATCGGTTTGTTCATTTCATTCTTATTTGGTATGTTATTAGTATTGAAATGCCTAGTTGGCTGATAATTGTATTGGGGATTATTGAAGTATTGGTTATAGTTATTATTATAACTAGGATTTTGGTATCTGTTATTATTACTTCTATTGTTATTGAAGGTATTGTTATTTTGCCCAATATAATTATTAGGTCCGTAATTGTTATTGTAAAGGATTTCAACCTATGTTATGATTAAAATTGTTGTTATTTGTATTATTATTATTATATCCACGGTTATAGTTTTGTTTATTCATATTATTGTAACTTGGGTTCTAATAAGTATCTTTATCTTTCTGTCGGTCTATGTATTTTGTCATAGCCCGCCTCATACAATATGTCCATTGCCGACTCCAATGAATTTCGATTTCTACACATGAGTATGGTTTTCATTGGCTCAGCCATTTTACTTTTGAAAATACCAAGTGCAGTTTTCTTATTATTGGCTACAATTCCAGTCATAACAGTTGCGTCTTATCTTTCCTTAATTTCGTTATAAAATGTCAAACAATTGTTTTTATAAGTCACAGCGCGCAACTCGTCGTAAAGCTCTTCTATGGATTTTATTTCTCCGAAGTTGTTCAATAACGCTGTCTTAATATCTGTCCATGAACTTAAATGACTATTAGTCTCCAAAATTTCCCTAGCGCTACGCCTAGTTTTGCTTTTAATTAAGTCCGAGAATATTGATTACTGCACACTGTCATAGTGTTGCAAAATAGGATGTACCCTGTCAATCAGTGTTACAAAAATGTGTAAGTCATCCTTGTTACCGTCAAAAATAGGTAAGTTGCCCAAAAATTTATAAGAGTCAATCCTTGGCAATTGTATTTGCTATTCTGTTGACATTTTGAAGATTCAAACAAGTGCACTACTCACTCAAATTTACAAATTTTAAAATAACAATATATTTTAGTTTTTCTTACTTTTATCTCTCAAAGGTGATTTTTTATTTTACAATTTCTTTAAAATTCTTCAATTCTCACAAATTTCGATCTTCTTAAAATTTTTCCTCTTGTTTTTATTTTCTAAAAGTGGTTTATATTTCACACAAAAATTTAAAGTTTAACTCACCTCTTTCAAAAAAAAAATTTCTTTTAATAATTCACTTTTATAATATAGTGTATTAAGTATCCTTATATATAAGCATTCTTATCACTGATATTCTTTTTGTTTTTGTTGTTCGTGTAAATATTCTTGTTGATGTTCTGATACCCTTTGGCTGGGTCGTGAGATCTTCAAATAATAATTGGCTTTATTTTCTTCTTTTAAATACCCTTTGGCTGGGTTGGAAGTTCTTCTGTTATTTGTTGTTAAAATGTTTTAAAACAAATTTTTTTTTTGTTATTTTGCGATTTTCATTCGCCTGTTATTAATCAATTATTTTTAATTGCGATTTTCATTCGCGTTTTTAATTAATTATTTTTATTGCGATTTTCATTCGCGTTTTTAAGAGATCATGGTAGATCCTTCACAGACTGCGCCAGTTTTGGTTGTGTTTTAAGAATTTAATAAAAAAAAAACAATCTTTATTTATTCTTAATTTCTACTGTATCTTGATTACATGATTTTAAAGATATTACTGTACTACTGTTCTACAACTGAGTCCCTAAACTAGATATTTTTCTTATTTATAGTTTCTTACCGTTTCTAGTTTTTATGTATGTGATATGTGGTTTATATGTGGGAACGCTGTTGTTATGATGTGTCGATTGGACATTCGTCCAGACGGCACGTTTGCAAAATAAGCAGTTTTAGTAACTCTATCTTTTGTGCAAAGATGCATTTCTCTGGAATGCACGTTCACATACATTCTCACAGCGTTGTGCGATATGCTATTCTTTGGAATAGCACGTATTATTATTATTATTAGCAAATCAAAACTATTGGGACATTGCCGCTTGGTTGTTTACACAAGCGTCAACTGGCCGTCAAGTAAGTCTGTTACAATTTGCTTGCAAATGAAAAATGCAACAAAAAGATTGTTTGGCATGGTCGATCGGACAATGTGCACCCTACGTACATATATGTATACATATATGTTAAGTTATATAATAAGTTATATTACAGGCGGGTATATAGGCAATACCATAACAACTAAACTCGCTTTAAACATTATTCATTAAGAGCATGCTTCGCATTGTTGTAAAATACCTTCGGTTTTCATTTGAAGATTTAGATATTTTTATTTAAATGTCTGAATATTTCGATAATGAACAAGTCTCCCTTTTTAATTGCTGAGAATATTATCTCTCTTTTTATATAATTTTAACAAACACAAGGTCAGTTTTTTTGGTTTTATCCTCAAAACCTTCTTTTTATTTTTTTATCCAAATATATGGGGAATAATATTAAAAGTTCAATAGAGCTAAAAGACAGGATAGGCAATATTCACATCGATGATGACGAATTATTAGTTTCTTCTGACGTAGTATCCCTTTTCGCGAATATTCCGACATATATAGCAATAAATATAATAATGAAAAAATGGACAAGAATATATAAAATGACCAAAATACCAAAAAGAATATTTTTGAAAATTCTACAATTCATACTAAAAGACAACAATTACCTCATGTACGACAACAACATATACCAATAGGTATATGGTTTACCCATGGGGAATCCGATATCCCCTATAATAGCGGACGTCGTGATGGACGACCTTTTAGACGAAGTGTTCAAGGAATTGTAAAAAGAAGACATTTGCATTAGGGCCATGACTAAATACGTTGACGACCTTTTTGAAATTATAAAGAAAGAGGACGAAAACAGAATACTATACATAATGAATAAATATCACACAAAATTAAAGTTTACAATAGAATAAGAGACAGGCAGACAACAAAAATATTTAGATATAACCATAATAAGAAAAGGAAACTCGCTTAGGACAAAATGGTACACAAAATCGGTAGCCTCCGGTCGAATCATTAATTATCATTCTGCACATCCTCGGACACAAATCATGAACGCAGCGAAAAATCTGATAAACCGAGCTACCTCTGTTACGGACGTGGAATATAAAAAAGAAGTGTTGTCAAAAGTGAATAATATACTGAAGAAAAATAGTTTCTCCCAGACCTTCTTCTTCTTCTGTGTCCGCCGTGTTAAAACCTAAAATTGTCTGTTCTGTTGTCAAGTTTCATTTCACTCAAAACGTAAATGTTAGTACTAAAAGTAAACTTTATACTAAATTAAAAACGAAGAACATATGCACCACCAGGTTCTAGAGAGGATTTTTGGCCAATACTACCTGCTGTTGCGTCTGGAGTAGGACCCATAACATATGTTCTTAGAATTCCATATAAATGTTTCTTTTATTCCAAATTCATTAAAAAAATGGTCCGAAAATCCAGTATTGGCCAAAAATCCTCTCCAGATCGTGGTGGTGCATTTGGAGTGGGACCCATAACATATGTTTTCAGAGTTCCATATAAATGTTTCTTTTATTCCAAATTCATTAAAAAAATTTCCGTAAATCCAGTTTTGGCCAAAAATCCTCTCTAAAACCTAGTTGTGCATCTGGAGTGGTATCCACACATGCCGTTGTCAGATTTCACTACTATTTAAATATTGTGAAATACTTATTGTGAATACTTAACTTCTTAATTGTCTGGGTACATGTGAATGCAATGTTTGTATGGCAATATTACTATCAATAGTGGGTACAAAAAGGGGTTATAGTGACATAAGTACAATAGTTGGACATATGGTCTCGGAAAGTTTTTTGTAGATGATTTTTCGTATGTTCTATAATATTGTAGAACATTTTTTTGTTTTAACATCAATACTTTCCGCAGCGTATTCGATTAAAGATATTTTATAACTAATTTTTTTACACCTTGGGTTAGTAATAGTAGGAATGCCCAGGGATTCCCAAAATCTTTTGGCAATAAATATAGCCTATATTACTCAGTGATAATGTAGCTTTCTAATAGCGAAAATATTTTTGAAATCGGTCCAGTAGTTTTTGAGTTTACTCGTTACATACAAAAATACAAAAATACAAATCTTTCCTCTTTATAATATTAGTATAGATTTATGCACAGAGCGTGTACACGCGTCAACATTCCGTTCGCTCAATAAAACAAATTACTTGTGAAATTCTATAGCAAGAAATTTTCTTCAAAAATATAATATCCAAGCCTATATCGATATCTATTTTCACATGCAAAGTAGCTCACATGGCAAAGGAATGTAAAGCCAAATATTTCAACCAAAAATACCCTACAAAAACCAACCGTTACGTAAAAATGAAACATCTTCTAATATTAACGAAACCGTTTTAAATATAAATAACAGTACATAAAAAGAAATGTGGTGCTTAAATTCAGTTGCGTCTTCACACATGTGCAACAAGAAAGAACAACGATAATTCAACAAACATCTTGGGTCGTGGTATAGTGAAGTTCCAAGCAAGTACTGGACGACGAGTAGAATTAAAGGATACACTACTTGTACCCGATTTACGCACCAAATTCTTTTCAGTATCCAAGGTAACAAATAACGGGTGAAGTACTTTTCAAAAAGAATCATGCCCTCATTCGAAATCCTCAAACAAAAGAGATAATGATAATTTCTTGTTTCTTGTTTATCTATTTTATACAGTTTTAACAAGCACAAGGTCAGTTTTTTGGTTTTTTTCTCAAAACCTTCTTCTTTTTTTTTTCTTTCTTTTTCGACCGACGTTTCGCCGCTGTTTGGCAGCTTCCCCAGGGTCTCTACAATTTATTTATTGTGAAAAGGTTTTATAATATATGATCCAGAAACACTTACTTTCTAAGGATGTTTTTAACTTAGTATAAAGTTTACTTTTAATACTAACATTTACGTTTTGAATGAAATGAAACTTGACAACAGAACAGACAATTTTAGGTTTTAACACGGCGGACACAGAAGAAGAAGAAGGTCTTGGGAGAAACTATTTTTCTTCAGTATATTATTCACTTTTGACAACACTTCTTTTTTATATTCCACGTCCGTAACAGGGGTAGCTCGGTTTATCAGATTTTTCGCTGCGTTCATGATTTGTGTCCGAGGATGTGCAGAATGATAATTAATGATTCGACCGGAGGCTACCGATTTTGTGTACCATTTTGTCCTAAGCGAGTTTCCTTTTCTTATTATGGTTATATCTAAATATTTTTGTTGTCTGCCTGTCTCTTATTCTATTGTAAACTTTAATTTTGTGTGATATTTATTCATTATGTATAGTATTCTGTTTTCGTCCTCTTTCTTTATAATTTCAAAAAGGTCGTCAACGTATTTAGTCATGGCCCTAATGCAAATGTCTTCTTTTTACAATTCCTTGAACACTTCGTCTAAAAGGTCGTCCATCACGACGTCCGCTATTATAGGGGATATCGGATTCCCCATGGGTAAACCATATACCTATTGGTATATGTTGTTGTCGTACATGAGGTAATTGTTGTCTTTTAGTATGAATTGTAGAATTTTCAAAAATATTCTTTTTGGTATTTTGGTCATTTTATATATTCTTGTCCATTTTTTCATTATTATATTTATTGCTAAATATGTCGGAATATTCGCGAAAAGGGATACTACGTCAGAAGAAACTAATAATTCGTCATCATCGATGTGAATATTGCCTATCCTGTCTTTTAGATCTATTGAACTTTTAATATTATTCCCCATATATTTGGATAAAAAAATAAAAAGAAGGTTTTGAGGAAAAAACCAAAAAAACTGACCTTGTGTTTGTTAAAATTATATAAAAAGAGAGATAATATTCTCAGCAATTAAAAAGGGAGACTTGTTCATTATCGAAATATTCAGACATTTAAATAAAAATATCTAAATCTTCAAATGAAAACCGAAGGTATTTTACAACAATGCGAAGCATGCTCTTAATGAATAATGTTTAAAGCGAGTTTAGTTGTTATGGTATTGCCTATATACCCGCCTGTAATATAACTTATTATATAACTTAACATATATGTATACATATATGTACGTAGGGTGTACATTGTCCGATCGACCATGCCAAACAATCTTTTTGTTGCATTTTTCATTTGCAAACAAATTGTAACAGACTTACTTGACGGCCAGTTGACGCTTGTGTAAACAACCAAGCGGCAATGTCCCAATAGTTTTGATTTGCTAATAATAATAATAATACGTGCTATTCCAAAGAATAGCATATCGCACAACGCTGTGAGAATGTATGTGAACGTGCATTCCAGAGAAATGCATCTTTGCACAAAAGATAGAGTTACTAAAACTGCTTATTTTGCAAACGTGCCGTCTGGACGAATGTCCAATCGACACATCATAACAACAGCGTTCCCACATATAAACCACATATCACATACATAAAAACTAGAAACGGTAAGAAACTATAAATAAGAAAAATATCTAGTTTAGGGACTCAGTTGTAGAACAGTAGTACAGTAATATCTTTAAAATCATGTAATCAAGATACAGTAGAAATTAAGAATAAATAAAGATTGTTTTTTTTGATTAAATTCTTAAAACACAACCAAAACTTGCGCAGTCTGTGAAGGATCTACCATGATCTCTTAAAAACGCGAATGAAAATCGCAACTAAAAATAATTAATTAAAAACGCGAATGAAAATCGCAATTAAAAATAATTGATTAATAACAGGCGAATGAAAATCGTAAAATAACAAAAAAAAAATTTGTTTTAAAACATTTTAACAACAAATAACAGAAGAACTTACAACCCAGGCAAAGGGTATTTAAAAGAAGAAAATAAAGCCAATTATTATTTGAAGATCTCACGACCCAGCCAAAGGGTATCAGAACATCAACAAGAATATTTACACGAACAACAAAAACAAAAAGAATATCAGTGATAAGAATGCTTATATAAATTAAAATTCTTTATTTTTAATTATATTTTTAAAAAATATTTTTTATTTTATTATAATACTTATTTTACGACTTAACACTAAAGAATGATCGTACGATTCTTTTTGCTTCTATTTATAACAACGTCTAAAGCTCAGTCAAAGTGCCGAACTTGCATTTTGGACACCTGCAACCTGCGTGGGAAACACATGAAATAGCAGTTTGCACGGTCATTTGATATGGGACACCCAAACTCTATCTCAAGCGTTGTTCAAACTATCCCACGACCAGCGCTAATAAAACCGTTTCATAACTCCTCCCCCTCCAGGTGCGATCGTCCTCGATCGTATTTAAAAATATGGAATATTATTCAAATTGAGACCGGAAGAGGGTGGCTGAATATTTGGGTTAGGTAATGTAGGAAATGGTTCCCCACGATTTTCAACAACTAATTTTCTGGGTCTTAGCTTGACCAAAATGAACGCAAAAGTCACGATCGCAATGAATCCTCCCACAGACATTCCGATTATATGGGTTTCTTTTTGTAAAGAGTTCAAGTACTTAGTGTTATTAATGTGAAGTTTGTTCAAAGACTCCAGTGAAAGCACTTTAGAAACAGACAACTCCTTAGGTGTAGGTTGAAGAGCGGCCGGCATCGCCTCTAGAGGCAAAGATTCTAGATTTTCGTATCTGTCATTATTTAGATAAATGGTCATATTATGGAAACGGATAAGGTAGGTTCCGTGAACAAGGTTATTGTCGGACGGAGTTCTGATAGTACCATTGAAGTTATTTAGAAAGATCATACCTGGGTGGATCAATTCCACACCCGTACTGCTCTGATCGCTGTTATAATTACATGAGGAATTTAATCTTTTTAGTATTCTTAAAATACAAGTATCATTTCTTAAATCTATTAGATTATCTCTATTACAAATTTTTATTTCGTTTAGTTCAATACATTTCTTTTTTAAACCAAATATTTCTTTTTCATTTTTTATAATATAATCAAAATCTACTTTAATTAATTTTCCATTTTTGTTTACAGGTTTCAAAAGAAAGGAATAATAGGTTTCTATTGTAGTTAATGGTATTGTGATAACGTACAAAATTATTTCATTTTTACTTAAAACACTAACACTACTATATCTTAATGCATCCTCTATGGAATTAAACGGTAAACGCTCGGATTCTAGTCTATTTACGGCCAATCCTATTTCTTTTTGATCAAGAAGCATTGAATTCAAAATATTATGACCTGCCCACTGCAACGCATATTTGATGTTTAGTAATTCTTCTTTAATTATGCGAATTCTATCTCGCTGCAGTAGAGCGAACCAATCGATCTCCTTATCCCCGTGCTTTATTATATGTATTATTTCGTTTGTTATGTGTGTTAAATTTTGTAGTCTTGTAGTAAATGCTTCGTTAATCATGACTTGTCTATTGTTATTTTCGTTTAAATCCCGCAAATTGTTTTGTATCATTTTTAGATCGTCATGGTCCGGAGAACCGGCTAAATATTTCCAAGCAGTTCCTAAAATGTCTATTGAGCTTCTATTTCTATTTTTATTAGGTTTAATCTCCTTTAATGTTCTAATGGTTTGATCTATGTCATACTTTATTACGGCATACAAAATGTGACCTCTGGGTAACACTTTCTTAGTGTACGTTGTGATATTTTTCAGTTCTCCTTCATATTTCAGTATATTTATCATATGGACAAACTTAAAGGTTCCTTCCTTGATCTTTGCCAAACCATTGTTAATAGTTACCAAATGTGAGGCACTATAGTCCACGATCTGTATGTCGAGGCGACTTGGTACAAACAAAGCGAACAGGACAAACAATAACCTACGGAATGAAAAATCATTAGTTTCTTATCAGACTCTTATGGACCAATCTGCCAGTTGCAGTGGTTACAGTGCTATTCTGGTTTTCTTTCACAATTTCTTTTCTATACTGAGCTGTTAATTTTGAACCTAAACGTTTATTAATACGGACATAAATTACTTCTCCTGGAGCATAGGTTTTCATTGGCTTCTTATCTTTGTTATGATAGGCCAAATCCATATCCTGTTTCCTCCTCAGTCTCTCAATATTTACCCTACGTTCATTCACCAATCCCTCAGGATCAGTTGAGACGGACAAACCAAAAAACATCTCGACTGGTTTTTTCTTAATAGTAGAATGAATAGTATGGTTATATTCATTCACGGCTCTTATGAGCAAGTCGTGGAAGGAAGAATGACTTTTTTTTAGTCACAAAACACCTCATCAATTCGGTCAATGTTGAGTGAAATCTCTCAACCTGGCCATTTGAATTACTCGAATAAGGTGGCACATTATAAACCTGAATTCCAAATTGATTTTCCAGCATAAACAAAATAGCTGAAGATTTTAGGGACTTCTCATTATCCATGACAATAACCTTAGGAACACCGAATGCTATGATAATTTCCCTCAAAGGTTCCTTAATATGCTCTACAGCTCTTGATCGAACAAGCCTAACCTGAACATACTTAGAAAACTTGTCAATTGCGGTCAGAACCAAATTGCGCTCTGTAATGTATAGATCAATGTGAACAATCTGCCCAGGATACTCTGGAATAGGTGTTGGGTTTATTTCGGTTCTATTGGGATGTCTATCATATTTATTCTCCAAACAAGTCCTACACTGTCCTATGACCTGCTTGATTTTTGATTTCATTAAGGGAAAATAAAATTTTTGCAAAATTTGTTCCATGTTCTCTTGTATTCCCTTATGGGCACGATTATGTTCCCTTGTGATTATTTCTACCCTTTCTGTTTGAGATGGAACATCTTTGACTATGGTTTGAGTAAATCTTATTTTATAACTCTGAAAATGTATCGGATAAATCTGTTGAACTTTTCCCATGATTGTTTCGGTGGTGTGCAATCCATTCACAAGGTTTGGGTCTAGTACTTTTTTCAAGATAGAAGGTAGATTTGTCTCGTCGAAAAAAGGTCGTTGCACTATGTGCCTATGGTAAGTAGGAAATGGTAATTCGTATCTATTCTCTGAGTTTTCCCCCAAACGCAACTGTATCTGATTCTTAAAAACATTCAACGGGCATTCAACTGTTGGAATTAAGTTGTGACCCGAGCTACTGTCGCTATGGATTGTGGGTGTTAGTGAATTAATTTGATTCCTAGACAGTGCATCTGCCACCACATTACATTTCCCTGGTTTGTAAATCAGTTGGTAGTCATATTCTTCTAGTATAGATTTCCATCTCTTCATTTTGGTATTGGTGTTTTTATTGCTTAGGGCATAAGTTAAAGGCTGATCAGTAAAAATCTTCATTCTTGCCCTGCCGTACAAATAATTTCTAAAGGAATTCAAAGCCCAAATAATTGCCAGAAGTTCTTTTTCGTTTGTTGCAAAATTTTCTTCCGATTTTGAAAGGGTACGAGATATAAAAGAAATTGGCCTGCCTTCCTGCTCCAATACAGCCCCAATTGCAAAATCCGATGCGTCCGTTGTTAAGTGGAAGTCTTTAGAATAGTCGGGATATGTCAAAAAATGTCCTGAGATGCTAAGATAGTTTTGAGCTCATTAAAGGCATCCAGTTCCTGTTTGCCTACCTCAATGGTCTTCAATGCAGAAATTTTGGAGAACGAATGCCCATCACCCCCTCTCAAAAGATTCGTAAAGGGTTTTGCTAGTTTAGCATAATCCCAAACGAAACGCCTGTAGTAACCTGTAAGTCCCAGAAAAGATCTCAATTCCTTCAGCGTTCTTGGTACAGGGAAATTCACCATAGCTTCTATTTTTTTTGGATTGGTCTTTAAGCCATACTGTAAAACTATAAAGCCTAGAAATTCTATTTCTGTCTTTAGAAACTCAGTTTTATCGAGTTGGACTTTCATGTTTGCTAATTGCAGTGTATTAAAAACTGCATTTATGTTTTCTAAGTGTGTTTCTTCGTCCTTCCCGAAAATTATTATGTCGTCAACATAGACATAACACCTTTTCCCTATATGGTCGCGAAGTATGTCGTCTACGGCTATTTGAAATATAGCCGGAGCATTTTTCAACCCAAACGGCAGTCTCGTAAACTCGTATTTGCCGTTGTTCACAGAGAACGCTGTTTTCTCGATATCATCCTCTCGTAATGGTATTTGATGGAAACCACTTTTAAGGTCAACTACAGTAAAATATTTATTATTTCCTAAATTGGCCAAAACCTCTCCTATTTCCGGAATTGGGTACTTGTCTGCGATGGTGATCGAATTCAGTTTCCTGTAATCCACAACGACCCTAAATTTCTTTGTCCCTGATGCGTCCTCTTTCTTTGGAACAACCCAAATAGATGAGTTATAAGGCGACTTTGATGGTCTTATTATGCCATCCTCTAATAATTTCCCAATTTGTTGGTCTACTTCGTCCTTAAGGGACATTGGTAAGGATAACTTTTAGAATAAACAGGTTCGTCAGTCGTTGTACGTATTTCCCCTTTAATCCCAGTTGTATAAGTCAATTTTTCGTTGGGCTCAGAAAAAAGAGACGGATGTTTTTGCACGATTTCATAGATTATCCTCCTTCGGTCATCAGTCAAATGGTCTGCTCGGATATTAATAGCATTTACTGATTGTACCTGCCAATGTTTGATTTTTATTCTTTTTCCCTTTTCTATAGTCATGTAGTCATTTTTAGTATGGATAACAGTATTCATGTCCCCAAGATAGCATCAAAAGATTTGAGCGTTGGCAACAAGAAAAATTTAGCCTCCTTATCCCTAATATTAAACAAATTAGCTTTTTTATGGTGTGTGACTTCCACTACGCCTCCTATAGAATTTGCAAAAAATGCCTGTTCATTGGGAACAGGTCGATCTACCAAATTTGGTTTAATATAATTTTTATTGGATCCTGTGTCTATCAATATGCGTAAAATTTTCCCACTCCCCGTCTTAGCTTCAAAATAAGGTAGCGAGGAGTTCTTTAGCCTAAAAAATGAATATCTGATAAATCTTGTTCTTCTGTAGGTTCGTTTTCGTCTCCTAAGTCCAGAGATTGCACGTATTCACGCACTCTCTCCTCATAGTCCTCGTATCTTTCCCCAATTGTGTCCTGGTAGGTCTGCATAGGGTATTCATCGCCCTGTTGTTCCCTTTTACCTGGGTCGTCCGAAGTGATGTGAAAGTTCTTCTGCTGTTTGTTAGGTATGTACGTCGGTTGCGTCAATGGTCTTTTCATTGTGAATTGTTTGTTTAAGTTATTAGCGTAATCTACTTGTCGTGTCTGTATGCTTGGATCAATGTCCATTGGTTTCGGTGGTCGAGGTGGTGCTTGGTATGGAGGTCTCTGCTGATGGAAAACTCCCTGCGAATTCATTGGTCTTTGTTGATGGAAAATTCCTTGCGAATTCATTGGTCTTTGTTGATGGAAAGGTCCTTGTTGGTAGTTCTGTCTCTGTGAATAAATAGGTCTTTGTTGATACAATGGTCTCTGTGGCTGTGGTACAAAAGCTAATTGTGGATAAAATGACATTTGATTAGTCCGTTTTGGCGGAGCTGGTTTATTAAAAAATTATTAAAAGGTACTTCATGTGTGACATGTCCATGAGCCTTATTAGCATACAAAGTCCTATAATTCTGATTTTCTAATTTCAGGCACAAATGCAAAGCCTGCGGCAAATCAGCCGTCTCTCGCATAGCCAACAATCTCGGTAAATCTCCTCTGAGACCCCTAATGAAAGTATCCAATGCTTTGTCCCTATATGTTTGTATTAAAAGTGTAGAAGATTCCCTATTTAATTCCATGCTGCCTATTTTATTCAATATCAAGGACAAATGCTTATAAACCTTCTGGTAAAATTCCTTAACAGTTCCTGATCCCTGTATTAGTGTGGACATTTGATATTCTAATGTTGGAATATCACGTTTATCTTCATAATGGAGTGTTAGACAGCGACAGATCGCTCGCCAGTCCAACGGGGTGTTATAAGATTCCAGGGCAATATCAGCATTACCCACTATCTTATTTCTGACCACGCTAAGTATACCGTAATACTTAGCCGTACCAACTAAAGGTTGGTAAATTTCCAAGACGCGTTCCACACTTTTTTCCAAGAGTTAAACTCCCCGGGATTCCCTGAAAATTCTCTAAGACACCTTATCACGTCTGGGATCTTGTCTAAGTCCTCTAACCTGTTTCTGTGTTCAGGTCTTATATCTTGATCGGCCATTGCTCCAAAGTCAGTCACGGGATTCATTATATCCCTAATCATCTGTCTTCCCTGCTCACTCAAAATTCTAGTGACAATATCTACCACCATAGGTTCCAACTGAGCATTTATGGGTGCTGCAGCAGAAACTGATGCAGATGCTGAAGTAGAAGGAGCAGAAGCACCGCTCAATACGGGCGCTCTTAAAATATTTTGTGGGTTTGACATTTTTCTATGCTTCAATGCTTCTTTCAAAAATAAAAAATTATTGTTCAAATCTTCAAAGAAGTTGAAATTACTTTGCGATTGGATAGGATTAACCTAAATTTTGTAATTAGTTTTTGGGAATATTTTAATCACTTATTTTCTAATTTTTTCTAAAAGTTTCTTCTTTTGTATTATTTTCTCTTTAATAACTTCTATAGGAAAGATATTATATTCAATCTTAATTCTTAAATGCCCCCTTTTTTTTATAATAATCTTTAATAATAATAGGAAAAAAATTTATAACATTTCTTTTTTTTTTTTTTTTTTTTTTTTTTTATTATTTAAATAGATACTTTTCCTTTTTCAAGTATTTTTCATAACATTATTTTCTTATTTAAATAGATATTTTTTCTTCTTTTTTTCAAAAAAATTTTCATAATAATTTTTCTTTAAAATTCAGATAAATACTTTTTCTCTTTTCAAAAAAAATTTTAATAACATATTTTGATAATTTAAATAGATACCTTTTCTTTTTATAATATTCTCTTAAATGTTCACTTTTCTTTTTTCATAATAATATAAATTTTCCTAAATTTTTTGATTATTTCTACTCACATGGTGACACCTTTCGGCAGTAACAGCAGTTGTTGTAGTTTCATAATTATTGTCAGTTAACGCTGCAAAAGATTGTTGAACCGCAAACGACTATGAGCCAACAAGGTATTGATTTTCCTCAGATTTCAATAATTTTGGTACACGTTTCACAGCATTCAACAACAGTTTAGGTGACAAATTTCAAGTTCACTTAAGATAAAACTGCCTTTTTCCCTTTTTTTTTTTTATCCTTTTTTAACTTTAATATAACTTGTTTCAATTTTAATTTTCTTTATGTTGTCCTTCTTTAGTTTAATTTCATTTTATTTTAATTTCAATTTCTTTACGTTTTTTTTTTATTTAATTTAATTTAATGTTTCGTTCCATTTTATTTTCTTTATTTTCACTTGTTAGCAATATTGTTCGTTTAATTTAACTTAATTTTATTTTGTTTGTTTAATATAATTTGTTTCATTACAATTTTTTTAAATAATGATCTTTAATTTAATATCATTTAAATTGTTCAATTTTTGTGTTTAATTAATTTTTATTTTAATTTCATAATTCCCTTTTTTATTATAATTTAAATTGTTCAGGGTTTTTTTTTTGTTCAATTCATATTTTTAAATATTAATTTTTAATTTCACAAATTATTATTATTGCCAGCCGACCCATGTTGGGCGCCAATTAAAATTCTTTATTTTTAATTATATTTTTAAAAAATATTTTTTATTTTATTATAATACTTATTTTACGACTTAACACTAAAGAATGATCGTACCATTCTTTTTGCTTCTATTTATAACAACGTCTAAAGCTCAGTCAAA
Organism: Crataerina pallida; assembly: GCA_949710015.1. Lineage (NCBI taxonomy): Eukaryota > Metazoa > Arthropoda > Insecta > Diptera > Hippoboscidae > Crataerina > Crataerina pallida. The sequence continues at coordinate 7,937,212 of OX453294.1, forward strand.
GTGCCGAGCTTGCATTTTGGACACCTGCAACCTGCGTGGGAAACACATGAAATAGCAGTTTGCACGGTCATTTGATATGGGACACCCAAACTCTATCTCAAGCGTTGTTCAAACTATCCCACGACCAGCGCTAATAAAACCGTTTCATAACTTATATAAGGATACTTAATACACTATATTATAAAAGTGAATTATTAAAAGAAAATTTTTTTTTGAAAGAGGTAAGTTAAATTTTAAATTTTTGTGTGAAATATAAACCACTTTTAGAAAATAAAAACAAGAGGAAAAATTTTAAGAAGATCGAAATTTGTGAGAATTGAAGAATTTTAAAGAAATTGTAAAATAAAAAATCACCTTTGAGAGATAAAAGTAAGAAAAACTAAAATATATTGTTATTTTAAAATTTGTAAATTTGAGTGAGTAGTGCACTTGTTTGAATCTTCAAAATGTCAACAGAATAGCAAATACAATTGCCAAGGATTGACTCTTATAAATTTTTGGGCAACTTACCTATTTTTGACGGTAACAAGGATGACTTACACATTTTTGTAACACTGATTGACAGGGTACATCCTATTTTGCAACACTATGACAGTGTGCAGTAATCAATATTCTCGGACTTAATTAAAAGCAAAACTAGGCGTAGCGCTAGGGAAATTTTGGAGACTAATAGTCATTTAAGTTCATGGACAGATATTAAGACAGCGTTATTGAACAACTTCGGAGAAATAAAATCCATAGAAGAGCTTTACGACGAGTTGCGCGCTGTGACTTATAAAAACAATTGTTTGACATTTTATAACGAAATTAAGGAAAGATAAGACGCAACTGTTATGACTGGAATTGTAGCCAATAATAAGAAAACTGCACTTGGTATTTTCAAAAGTAAAATGGCTGAGCCAATGAAAACCATACTCATGTGTAGAAATCGAAATTCATTGGAGTCGGCAATGGACATATTGTATGAGGCGGGCTATGACAAAATACATAGACCGACAGAAAGATAAAGATACTTATTAGAACCCAAGTTACAATAATATGAATAAACAAAACTATAACCGTGGATATAATAATAATAATACAAATAACAACAATTTTAATCATAACATAGGTTGAAATCCTTTACAATAACAATTACGGACCTAATAATTATATTGGGCAAAATAACAATACCTTCAATAACAATAGAAGTAATAATAACAGATACCAAAATCCTAGTTATAATAATAACTATAACCGAAACTTCAATTATCCCCAATGCAATTATTAGCCAATTGGCTTTTTAATACTAATAATGTACCAAATCAGAATTCTATTAATGAACCTATGAATAACGTTTTTACTCTACGCAATATGATTCCCCAGAATCGTCCAGAACCCATGGAAATTAATAACGTACGTACTCAACAAATAAGACTTTACAGACGTGAACAAAGCCAAAATAATAACGATAGAAATAAATATAATGTACAACGCAATGCCCAAGTAACAGAAAATTTTCAGGAACGTGCCTCAATGGAGGACTTCCCTATATAATTGTAGAATCAAAGACAGTCCCACTAAAGTTCCTAATCGATACTGGAGCCACCGATTCAATAATAAATTCGGGACTTTCTAACTCAAAATTGAGTACCCCCACAAAACTTACAATAAATAAAACATTACAGCATACAATAGAAGTAAATAAGACAGTTTCCATACCTCTGTTCAAAAAACTGGGCAATGATAAACTTTTGAGAAACGACATTAGTAAAAAATTACGAACATACCATTTGAATAAGGAAGAAAAATATAACTTAATGAAGCTGACTGGTTCATATAGAAATGTTTTCTATACAGAAAATTCTGATTTAACATTCTCTAATGCAATAAAACATGAAAATAGAACAACAACTAATGACCTAATCTTTGTAAAAGCATATAGATATCCTTATATACATAAAGATGAGGTACGTAAACAAATAAATGAAATGTTGAATAATGAAATAATTAGTCACAGTCACTCTCTGAATTCAGCACCCGTTTGGATAGTTCCTAAAAAATTGGACGCAAGCGGTAAACAAAAATGGAGACTTGTGGTTGATTATAGAAAACTAAATGAAATTACAATGGATGATAAATAACCAATCCTCAATATTGACGAAATATTAGAAAGAAAGCATGTACTTCACTACTTTGTATTTGATCAAAGGATTCCATCAGATTGAAATAAACGAAAAAGACATACATAAAACAGAATTTAGTGTAGAAAATGGACATTATGAGTTCGTACGCATTCTTTTTGGACTGAAAACAGTACCAGCGGCATTTCAAAGACTAATGAATAACATATTGCACGATTACATTAACAAAATATGTTTCGTTTACCTTGATGATATAATTATCATCTTCACCTCTCTCTAAGAACATTTGATTTCATTGACGAAAATACTTCAAAGATTACGGGAAGCAAATTTAAAAATACAGTTAGATAAATATGAATTCATGAAAAGACAAGCCAAATTTTTAGGCCATGTCGTAACTCAGGAGGTTATAAAACCAAACCCTAACAAAATAGAAGCAATAGTTAAATTCCCATTACCAAAATCGAAAAGAGAAATCCAACAGTTTATCGGACTGGCAGGTTATTAGTGAAAGTTTATAAAGGATTTCTCAGGTATTGCAAAGCCTATGTTAAAGTGTTTAAAGAAGGATACCAAAGAAATAAATATTAAAGATGAACAATATGTAAACAGTTTTGAAACCCTGAAACGAATAATTGTTAATCAACCTGTTCTGATTTATTCCGATTTCAAGAAACAATTTACACTTCAAACAGATGCTAGTAATATAGCTTTAGAAGCTGTACTGTCACAAAAAGGACATCCAATATGCTATACAAGTAGGACATTGAATCAACATGGTAAAAAGTACATTTAAAAAGAATTATTAGCCATAATTTGGGCTACTAAACTTTTTAGACCATATTTATTTGGAAAAAAATTTTTGATAGAAACAGACCACAGACCTTTGACATGGTTGTTTTCAGTAAAAGAACCCAATTGAAAATTGGTTCGTTGGCGATTACGACTACAAGAATACGATTAACAGATTGTGTATAAAAAAGGCGTACAGAATGGAAATGCAGACGCTTTATCTAGAATAGGAATAAATTTAGAAGAGAGTGATGATATAATTACCGAAACAGATTGTCCTGTTAATTACTATAAAAATCAGAAATTCAGAATTATTTAATTCTAAAAGGAGAACCGCCTGTGCGAAAGAATTTGATGAAAACACTGTAATAATCCTTATAAAGAATAATTTTGATTCAAATAAATTAAATGCAATACATATAACGGACGAAACAATTTCTGAAAGATTCAAGGAAATTGCTTTGCAACATTTTAGTAATAACCACAATAGAAATTTTAGAATATTAAGGTGTAAGAAATCGTTAAGAGATGTCACAGATACAAACGAATTAGCAACATTAATCGAACGGGAACATAAGAAAAATAACCATAGGGGAATAAATGAAAATCTGGCTCAATTGAACGAAAAAATATATCACCCACAATTAAAGCAACGTATTACACAGTATATAAACAATGGTGATATTTGCAATAAAGGAAAGTACGACAGAAACTCTATAAAGGTAAAATTTAAAGTGACAGAAACAAAGAGAGATAATACATATAGATGTGTTCTATAGTTTAAATAAAACATTGTTTTTGACATTTATCGATAAATTCTCCAAATACGCACAGACAAGTAAAAATTTAAAAAATCTTGGACAGAGTTCAAATTAACTATAACCCGATACTTAGGATCATACGGACATGTAGATAAGATTATTGTAGACAACGAATTCAAGGCATTACCCTTAATGGAATTTTTAAGAGAACAAAATATAGAAATACACTATACTTCTAATAACAATCATACGTCAAATTCCGATGTCGAGCGGTTACACAAAACAATAAATGAACATATTAGATTGTTGAAGTACGATCCATAAGATGACTTAGGAACCCTCTGAGGAGAAGATATATAAAATCATTATATATTATAACAATTCTGTACACTCCACTATAGGAGTAAAACCAATAAATTTTATAACACGGGGTATAATTCCAGATAAGTATCCTATTATTAAAGAAAAAAAGGAAAAGACTAAAGAAAGAATAATAAATCGACTTAACGAAAAACGTGACGATAACGAAGTCTTAGAGGGTCCCATATACAAAAAAGAATTCAGAGGAGGAAAGAATTATGCCAAGTTCAGGAAAGTAAACGTACGAAAATTAGACGGCGACCACGTAATAACCGCCAAAGGACATAATTATTATAGAGAACACATTAAAAGGAAAAACTAACTAATGCAAATGAAATAATAAATAAAGACAATATAGAAAGTATGAACGATAATTTGAATACAACGTAAAAATTATAAAAGCGTAATGGATTGATTGTAACTAATGAAATGTATAGTTAAAAAGAAATGAATAATTACAACTACACTGGCGAAGTTGCGTACGAATAGGTAATCAATGAGTTGAAGAAAAATAATAAAGTAAAAACTAATATATATTTATATAACAAATACAAATTAACAATCTATTAAACAAAAATCAAAGAAATTATAAATATTAAAGGCACCCATGTAGCTTTGCAAAGAAATTAGAAATCAACGAATATAGTAAAGAGAAGAGCACTTGCCCTTGTAGAATGGCAAAAGGAGATATATCTAATAGAATAAAAACATATGAGTATTAAAAGAAAAGAAAATAAACCTGACAACCACTACTTGTCAAAATATCATATAAATAACAACGGAGGGAATATATAAGCAAAGTCCGTATTTTGATTATAAATTGAATATAATTTTATTGCTTATGGCAAAGAAGCCTTTTATCGGTTGACACGAGAAACTTTTAACAAAATCTTTGTTATTGTTGAAAATGGCTTTTATTTATTTATTTATTTTATTTTTACGATTTGCTTTCACCTATACAACAAGGCTTATGCCTTATTATTATAATATAGGTGTGTATAATATACAATTCAACAGTTGTGCATGTAATGTATAACTTACTATATATTAATATAAACATTTGTATATGAATACAATTCAAATTAATGGCAATTAATGCAATTTTGGGCATTAACGTAAAATATATTAAACAATATATATAGAACTCATGAAACTAATGCATGTTGTTGTATATATAAGTTTGTATGTAGCATATATTTAAAGTGTATATGTATGTACTGATAAAATACAAGTATATAACTGTGATGAGCTAATGTTTCTGTCATGATATTAATAGTTATAGTTTGTAATTAGTTGTAAAGCAGGGTTAGTTGTTTTTTGAATAGCTTCCGATTACATGTTGTCTGTATATGACCAGGTAAAGCATTCCATAATTTAATGCAATTTATAAAATATTGCCTTTGGGACCAAGAGGAGTAGTGTCTTATTTGGATAATTTTTTTCCCTTTATTACTGCTTGCAAAACTCAACACATCATACAGATACGTAGGTTTTTTTGTGTAGATTATCGCGTGAAGAAATATTAAGGCCTTCTGTTGCAAAAAATGATCTATGCTTAGACCAAGGAAATGTTGAACATGGTCTGAGATACGTTCCCATCTCTTTAATCCATAAACGTATCGAACAATATTATTTATGGTCACTTTTAGCCGATGCATAGCCACTGAACCGCAAAAACAGAAAGTCTCACATCCGTATAATAAAGTTGGCAGCAGATATGTTTTCGCTAAGAACGCTCTAATATGTATGGGAACTACACGCTGCGTTAGCCATAGACCTCTCATTTTTGCATACAATTTAGCTGTGGCATAAGAAATGTGCTTTTCCCAATTTAGCGAATCATCAATCAATATACCTAAAGTTGTGGACACCTTAACCTGTTGAATAGCTTCGTTATTTAGTACAATATTCAGGTTTTGATTGGGAGATAAGCTTCTTTTATTAATTTTCAGAAATTTACACTTGCTGCAATTAAGTGCCAACATGTTGTTTGATGCCCAGGTACTTACAGCTGCCAAATCTTCATTTATTTTAATAATACATTCAGGAATATTTTCATACTTTCCAGCAAAGTACAACTGGGCATCGTCAGCATACATATGAACTTTGCAGTGTGTTATACAGCTTGGCAGATCATTTATATAGAGTGAAAACAGTACCGATCCTTGAGGTACTCCCCTGAACGTGTTTAGACTTTCAGATGTATTTTCTTCATGCACTACAACTTGCGATCTTCCAGATAAATACAAGTGTATTAGTTTTACTGCAGTATTAGAAAATTTAAAGTCACGCCGAAGCTTCATACAGAGTACATTATGGTTTACACTATCAAATGCCTTGGTGAGATCAAGAAGAACCAGGAAAGCTGTATTACCTTCATCCACCTTTACACGTATATCTTCTGTAATTTTAATCAATGCAGATGTACAACTATGTTTAGCGCGAAAGCCCGACTGATGTGTATCAATCAAATTATGTTGCATAAGATAACGATGGATTTGGTTATATAACAATTTTTCAAATACTTTAGATAAGTATGGTAGAATGGCAATAGGCCGATAATCATCAACCTTCTTCGGCACAGGAATTATTTTTGCCTGTTTCCATTTTATTGGAAATGAACTCGTTGTAATAATAGTGTTTATAATATGCGTGATGTATGATAATATTTTAGGTAATAACATCTTAATAAATTTAGGATGTATATCATCAAGACCAAAAGCGTTAGATTTAACGCTAAGACAAGCTTCAAGTACATCTTCTTGGCTAACATTACTTGTACAAAAAAGAATTGTGCTATTATTTTGATCTATTTCATTATTATTATTATGATTATCACAGCGTTATAACGTTGGGTTGAACTGGTATATTTGTGAATTTATATTTGAGTTCATTAATATCCAGTTCGATTGAACTACCAACTTTTTTACCATTTACCCCTAGGTTTTTTATTGTGATCCATAACTCCTTACCCGACTTGGTATTTGTGAATTTATCCGAATAATGTTTTGCTTTTGCTGCTTTAATTTTCGGATTGACATTTCTTCTGATTTGTTTGTATTGAGTATATAATGCATTCATTCTGTATCTCTTCCATCGCTTATAAACTTCATTCCGTTATAATATTAATGCTTTAATTTCATCGTTAAACCAATGTGTATTGCGCTTTACAGGGACTATATACTTTACTGGGACATATTGATTAAAAAGATAATTTATTTTGTCATCAAAATTGTAATTTTTCATCAACATAAGGCAAATAATGTATGATATCCCACGATATTACTTCCACTGCAGTACAAAGTCTAGTGTTATTAATACTTGCATAATCTCTATAACAAATGCTAGTGTACTGATGAACATGTTCGAAATTATACGTAAGCATTATTAGATCATGTTTTGAGAACATTGGGACTGACAACTGTTCATATAACAGGACCTTGGTGGATTCGCATACAATGAAGAGATCAAGGAGTGTTTGAGTTGACTGTGTAAAGTGCGTCGGAAATATAGTATTTACAATATGCAAGTCAAGTGCTCCCATATCATCTGCAAAGGTATTTTCTGATAAAATGTCACAGTTAAAATCTCCAGCAAAAACCAAATCGGTATAATGGGGTGTTAAATTTTCAAGTGCTGTTAGAAAAGGACCAAAATCAACTGCTCTATGAGGCCGGTATGTATTACCAATGAGTACTTTAGAAGAGCTGTTATACACTTCAACGAAAATAAATTCAACCTGTGTAGTTGGTTGTGATTTACATACAATTTTGCATTTTAAACCACTTTTAACATAAATTGCAACACCACCTCCATGAGTAACGCGATCATTACGAAACACTTTGTACCCTTCGATCATAACAGTAGCATCTGGAACGTCCAAATGAAACCAAGTTTCAGAAACGCATATAATATCAATTCCAGAGTCTTCAAACAAGAAACGTAACTCATCCAATTTGTTATTTAAGCTTTGAGCATTTATGTGTATGATTTTTAAACCTTGTTTACGATTAGCAAGAATACGTATCATGGTAAATAAACAGATTTGAAAATTGCTCCCTAAATATAACTCATTGTTTGTATACATGAGTTTCTAATTAAAAAAACGAGTTTAACTGCTCGAGTTCAGTTACAGGAATTACATCATTACTGTCATTTGTTACGATATGGACTATACCTCGTACAACAAATACACGCTTCACTTTGTTTTGTTTTTTGATCTTGTATGCTGCTTTAAATATGTTGTAATTGTGAGGTGTTAAATTTTCATCAATGTAAAAGCGTGTATCACTGTCTATACCAATTTGTTTTAAACATAATGATGACTTTTGATTTCGTTTTAAATCATTTAATAAGAAGTTGCGGTCAAAAGGTGTGTTAAATTTGACAATTATAGGACTGTCAGGTGTATTTGCACTTATACGATAGATCGATTTAAATTTTGGCACTTGAATTTTTGCCAACTGACATATATTCCATAGAACCTCGTTCAAATTTTCATTTTCATTATATGGTATACCGTTTATACGTATATCAATGGCAACTGCAACATTTTCTTGTTTGAGTATACGTGTTTTTAACATTTCTATCTCTATTTATATTTGTAAGCTAAGGTGCCAAAGCTTCTAAATCTGTAACTCTATTATTTATCTCACTCATGTCTTGTTTCATATTGGTAATTTCGGCAGATAATTCGCTCATTTTAGCATTAAACTCATTGAGAATCTTGCTTTCACTCTCTTTTATACGATTGAGAATAAGCTCTTCTTGCTTTTTAAGTCGAGCCTCAATGATTGAAATAATGCGTGTAGAATTTTCGCCTGAGAAGAGTTTAGGTGTTTTATGTACGGGTGAGAGTGAGAGTGTAGGCTCGCGAGTACGTTTTGTAGTATCAGTATTAGCATTAGTTGCCATTTCAATCAAGCGAGTAACGTTAGTGTTTATATATATATATTTATGCAGATATATTTTTAAGTGCAATATTTGGTTAATACAATCCCACTACACATTACAAATTATCCATCACCGAACCAAACACCCAGTCCAATAATAGTTCTTTCAGCGCAAACACTATAGCTTTAAAAACCATATATGTTCCAAAAATAAAACACGCTCAAAATATTAGACTTCAACGTGAAACAAATAAAAACCTTGAGAGCAGAAACAAAGCACAACCGCACTCGATGAGAGCAATCACTACAATTTTTAACCACCATAATTGGCTATATCCGGCAAAGAGGCATAGCATGCCAACATTGATTCAATGGCCGATTTTTAGCTTCATGTCATCGTTTATTCGCTTCAAGTAATTCTCAAGAAGGACCCTTATCAACTTTATGCCCTTACTGGACCCTTAAAGGAAGAGTATTTCTAAGTAAATCTCCGAATTATCCATATTTGAAAATTATAAATAGAAAAGGGAAAAAAATAGAAAAAAAAAACAAGTTAAGGTTTGGTCAAGACCGAAGCTTAAATACTCTCCACCTTTAAAAAATAATTTCCTATTGCCATTTATATATGACCATTTCATGTACTTACGCAAATAGTGTTTTTATTCAAATTATAGGCGTTTGCGTTATATAATCACTCCTATTTTTGTTAGTGTTAGATAATGGTACCACTTAATTATATACCAAATTTCAACTTGATAGGCATAGTATTGTGTGATATATAAATTTTTAAAGATACAATTTTTTCGAGGTATGTTAAGATTTTCGTTTATTGTGGGCGCGTCTCCTAACCAATTTTGCCCAATTTCAATACGGAACAGAGAAATTAAACTAAAAATTCTTGTGCCAAGTTTCAATTTGATACCTCAAAAATTACGACCGTGAAAGTGCCAACAACAGACAGACACACGGTCGGACATGTCTCAAACGATTTCTATTTTCATGCTGATTAAGAATTATGGTTTGTGGGGTCTCCGAGGCTTCCTTCGATGTGTTGTAAACGGATGATTAATGATGATGGATATACCCTCTTCAATAAGGTACAGGGTATAAAAAGGGACAGAGGCCGAGGACGTCCATGGTAATTGTTAACGGGGGAGGACGACCACGTAAATTATATACTAAAAATACAAAAACGCATAACGAAATAAGTGAAGTGATTCGGTCAAGCCCGACCAATAAATACCCTACACCACTTGATATATTATTTTATTAAATTTTTTTCTTTCAAAAAGCAGGGTATAATAAAAAATATTATTTTTCTATAACTACTTGTATTTTCAAATATTTCAAAATGATACATGTCAGAAAATTTTTAATTTCTTATTTTGTATAATGAAATAAAAAAATAAATTTTATATGGGGAGGGGTTCTAAAAATGGTCTGATTTTCGAAAGGGTTTATTTCCAATCCGGTCCATTTTCAATAGGGTTTTCCTTTGGGCCAATACAAATCCTTATACTAAATTTCATCAAAATATTACAAAAAAAAGGGACCTGTAGCTTGCATACAAATTTTGATGGACAGACGGACATGGTTAAATCGATTCAGATTTTGATTCTGAATCGATCGGTATAACTGAAGGTGAGTGTGGCATTTGCCGTTGAGGAGTTACAAACATACGCACAAACTTAATATACTCTTTTCCACAGGGTGGTGCAAGGTATAAATACAAACATAACATTAGAAAACGAAATAAGTAACGAAGAATAGCAATCAGCTAATTTGAGTACATCTAGTCGAGAAGCTTTATCAAGCGCTGAAGCAAGTGAGTGGAAGAAGGCTACGTTAACCAAATACGAAACTCTGATTATAAACGGTACATGGGTTATCGTAAACCGTAAACAAAAAAATCGTAAAATCAAAATGAACTTTTACAATAAAATATAATGCCAGTGTTACAATAGAGCGTAGAACAGCACGGCTTGTGGCCAAAGCATTTATTCAAACACCTGGAATTTTTTATGAGGAAACTTTTGCTCCCGTAGCAAGACTTAGCTCCATCCGTATATTATTAGCAATAGCATCAAAAATGCAATTAGAATTGCATCAGTTAGATTTCGTTGGCGCATATTTGAATGGTAAAGTGGACAAAGAAATTTATATGGAAATACTACCAACAAAGAAATTTGTTAGTTCAGATGAAGCCACCAAGTACGAAAAAAGGTTTGTCTTTTAAAGAAAGCACTTTACGGATTAAAACAATCGGGAAGATTATGGTACAAAAACTGGACGAAAAACTAAGAAATATGAAAATGGTACCAAAATGAAGAACAAGTTTAAGTTCAAAGCAAAGAAGAGCCATGAAAAATTCAAATTTCAATGCTACAAATGTGGAAAAATAGGATACAAAGCTGCCGAATATAGGTCTAACAACAATGAAAAACAATCAAAATATAGAGAAAGTATAGGCAAAGCAGAAATAGCAATGCAAATTAATAATCAACAAGGTAAGTGCTGTCTTGATTCGGGAGCAACCACCCACATGTGTTCCCAAAAAGAAAAATTCTGGTAACTTAAATCCAGTGATGTAAGTACGTTGAAATTAGCATATAATTTCAGAACAAGTATCGCAGGCACCAGTACAGAAGCATCAAACCAAATCGAAACCTAAAACTCACTTTGCTACTTTTACTTTTTACTACACTTTGTACATTCTAGGTTTGAGATGAAATCTTATTTTAGTACCAAAGTTGACACAACATGGTAAAACGGTAATATTCAGAAAATATGACGCTATAATAAAAGATGTTAGGACAGGAGAAGAACTTATGAGAGCCTATAAAAGGGGTGACTTCTACTACGTAAAAGAACCATTTGAAAAAAAAATTTAGCAGCAGAAAACTTAATAAAGGAGTGGCATGCAAGATTCGGACATCTCAACAAAAAAGATCTTAAAATTATGATCAAGAAAGAAAAGGTACGTGGTATTAAAAGTAACAAAGGAGTACTTACCTAGTTACGAACTATGTATCCAAAGCAAGCAAAGCTAAAATTCTTTTCCGAAATTAAAAACTATAACAAACAAACCATATTAAACCAGTTTAAATTAAATAAAAATAGGTTTTACAGACGCCGATTGGGGAAGCAATATAGACGACCGCAAATCCTATACAGATTATGTATTTAAATATGCAGGTCCCACTAACAACTGAGAGCCCAGGACGAAAAAAAGAGTGGAATTGTCAATCACTGAAGCCGAATATATGGCGTTATCCGATTTAGCAAAAGAAACTTTATATCTTCGGAAACTCTTAAAAGAATTAATTGGCTAAGAAGAGAAAATCAATATATATAATGATAATCAAAGTTCAGAGAAACTTTGCAAAGTCTAGTTTTCCATAAAAGGACGAAACATGTGGATATCAGGCATCATCTCAGACGAAATTCAGTGAAAAAGGCGAGGTAGACTTAGAAATTTGCTTGTAGTAAATGCAAATAAAAACAAGTGAAAATATGATAGTCGGTCAAGCCCGACCATCAAATACCCTACACCACTTGATATATTATTATTCAATTTAATTTTTTTCTTTGCAACATGACAAATTTTATTTTTCTATACCTACTTGTGTTTTCAAAAAATTTCAAAATGATACATATGTCAGACAATTTTTTTATTTCTTGTTTGTTTTTGAAATAAAAGAAAAATGTATATGGGACGTGGTTCTAAAAATGGTCCGATTCTATCCATTTTCAAAAAGGTTTATTTTTGCGTCAATACATATCTATGTACCAAATTTCGTCGAAATACCTCGAAAAATAATAGGACCTTATATGATGCATGATTCTAAAAATAGTCTAATCCGATCCATTTTCAATAGGATTCCTCTTTGGGCCAATACGTGTCCTTTTATCAAATTCGAACTGTAGCTTGCGAAAAAATTAAATAGACATACAGACGTACAGACGGACGTGGTTAAATCGAATCAGATTTTGATTCTGAATCGATCGGTATAATTAAAGGTGGGTGTGGCATTTACCGTTGAGAAGTTACAAACTTCCGCACAAGCTTAATATTCCCTTTTCCACAGAGTGGTGCAGGATATAATAATGGGACCTCGAAAAAAAATTCTATAAAATATGTTTTTTTTTGTAAATTGTGGGCTCGTTTGTTATTCGGCCACGCTTATTTTTGGTACGTCCATGGATGGACTAACTTTTAACAAGTACACTAAATTTCAAGTTGAAAAGTCATTTTTTGTGAAAGTTATATATATTATTGTCGATTATATCGATTGCGTGTCTGTTATTTGACCACGCCTATTTTTAGCAAATAATTGGATGGGACAACTGTGTAGTCGCGTACTGAATTCTAAGTACCTAGGTCAACTTAGGTGGCTGATATATTGTTTTTTATTGATAGTGGGTGTATTTGTAATCCGAAAACGCCTGTTTTTAGCACATCGATGAAACTAATATTTGTAGATGTACGTTATAAATTTTAAGTTTACAGCTCAATTTTTGGGGCAGATACATATATTTTTGTTGATTGTAGGCGTGGTTCTTGACCGATTTTGCCCATTTTAAATAGCGATCTGCGCGCAAAAACTAAAAATGCTATAAAAAATTTAAGCTCAAGATCTCAAAATTTACGCCCGTGAGAATGCCAACATTTATATAACAACAGACAGACACACGGACAACATGTCGAAATCGACTCAGTTTTTGACGCTGATCAAAAATATATATACTTCGTAGGGTCTCTGACACCTCCTTCTGGGTGTTGCAAACGGAAGAACAAACTTAGAATACCCTCATCACTGAGGTGGAGGGTATGATGATATATAAATCAGAATTTTTTTTTAGAACCCCTCTACATACAACGTTTCATTATAAAAGAAATCGGTCTATAACAAAAATGCACAATTATTTATATTTTTTGCCAAAAATTGGTGAAGAAGTGTTAAAAATTAAATTTTTGGTTTTATAAATAAAGTTAAAAAAATTTGTGACATTATAATCATTTAAAAATTTTTGATAATATAAATAAATGTAAAAAATAAAACTTTTCATATTTCAAGGAAGAAAATTTTTGATAATACAGGTAAGTATAAAAAATAAAAATAAAAATTTTTTCAACTTCATATACCTAATTTTCTCCTCTACTTCGATTTTATTATCTATAATAGAAATTTTGCTCATAGTACCATTTACTAGTTTGTGCAAAAAGCATATCTTCAGCATTATCCTTCTAATCTTTAAAGTAGGTAGCTTTATTAATGCTTATGTACATGATATGATGGAAAAAGCAGATTACGATTCCACAAAGATTGCGTAAACAGAGAAACAAATAAACTTATTAAGCGGATTTAATTTGAGTACAATACACATCTTATTGCGGACCTTAGATCACCGAGCAATATTTAAGAATTAGTTTCACTAATGACGTATTTAACAGTTTGGTTGTCAAGGGTAAAGCTTTTCATTTCACAAAACCCAAACTTTTAGCATTGTTAACTGAAGGAATCTACATATTCGTATATGTTTAACAACACTTAAAAAGAAATAATTTCCTGTAAATTTCAGAAAATTTATGTTTTATGAAACAATCAAAAAAATTAAAATTCATGTTTAATACGTAACCAAATAAAAATACAAATCAATAATTTAGAAAAAATATTATAAAATAATTAAATAAATAAAAAGAAGAATTGGTGAAATCCTAAAAGTTCGCCCCGTATATAAAAAAGAAAGAAATCTCTCCAATATAGAAAACCTGGGAAGTGATGTAGTGACGTATATACATATTCATATATACATATGTTAACAACACAAAAAGAGTATATAATTTCCTGTAAAAGCTCAAAAAACTTATATTTTATGAATCAATCATAAAAATATTCATATTTAGTACGTAAGTAAATAAAAACACAAATAATGTTTTTAATTCGGATTTTATTTATTCTCAGGTCATTATAATCAAATAATAGATCATTAACCCAAATAAGTTGATAAAATGAAATTAAACAATTATTGTCATCAGACGACACCTAAGATACTCTAGGTAATTTAAAATAGCTTAAAACACAAATGGAATCTTTTAGTTTGATATTAAATATAATCAAGAATTAGGTTGAATATACGGGCAGATGACGATAACACTTTGTGAAGAAGTTTAGCTTTTCGAATAAATATTCAAATAATCATAAAGTTCTATAACCATTAGGGTAGAATATATAGAAGCAGATATAACCAAACCCCACGTGTTTTGATAAGCGATCATAAGTACAATATAGTATTCAGTTTTTCATAATATTTTATGGTAGATTTGTAGGTGATAAGCGCACAACATTAGACCTTGAAATTATTCACGAACACAAGCACTAATGGGCCATGATTCAAAATTAGTGTCTTTTAGAAGAATAAGTTTTCCAAGTTTTAAGACGATTTTGAATAAGTAAAACTAAATTTTATTTTTTATATCGCGCTTGAGTTTATCATATATTTAAAATAAAAGCTTAAAAAGCCAACCTAATCAGAAACAAAGCTCGATACCTATACTTTTCTATGGAATAATCACAAGATTTTTAAGTGAAACATAAGCTAGCCCAATATTAGGTGTAGGAGAAAACATGATTTTAGAACGTGGCGGTGAAATAATATTATTTTTAAGAGTTCATGTTAAGGCATGGTTAGTTAAGTCCACAAACAGATTTTGAAACATTCAGGCAGATCATAAAAACGTACTTTGATATTTAAAACTTAAATTTAAAGAACCGCAAAACACAGAGGTGGAGAGATGTATGTTATTGATACATGGAGAGATGTATGGAGATACTTGGAGAGATGTATGTTATTGATACATACATCCCTCCACTTATTGATACATAAATAAATTTGTATGTAAAATTTAAGAAGAAAGTTTCTTCAATTTTTATACCCTGTGGAAAAGGGTATTTTAAGTTTGTGCAGATGTTTGTAACTTCTAAACGGCAAATGTTACACCCACCTCAGTTATACCGATCGATTCAGAATCAAAATCTGAATCGATTTAACCATGTCCGCCTGTCTGTCCACCTAAATTTGTGCGCGAGCTACAGGTCGCAATTTTTGAGATATTTTGATTATATTTGGTACAAAAAAATGTATTGGCCCAAAGGGGAACCCTATTGAAAATGAACCGGATTGGACCATTTTTAGAACTCTTACTAAGAACCCTTTTTAGAATGAAATTTGCTACAAGGAAATGTATTGGCCCAAAAATTAACCCTTTTGAAAATGGAAAGAATTGGACTATTTTTAGAACCCCGCTCCATATAACTTTTTTTTATTTTATAAACAAACAAAAAATAAAAATTTTTTCTGACATATATAATTTTGAAATTTTTGAAAATAAAAGTAGGTATAGAAAAATAAAATTTTTCATTTTTCAAAGCAAAAAAAATTAAATTTCACCTTATTAGCTCAATATTTGTGCTATATAAATATATTTCTAATGATTTAAGGCGTGTGTGTTATCCGACCACGTCCCTTTTTGGTAAATAAATCAACCTTATATTTATATATGTTCATACGGAATTTTAATATTATAGCTTGATTTTTGTGTCAGATATATAGTTTTAGTCGATTAAAGGCGTGACTCTCTTGCCCATTTCAAATAACGATCTGCGTGTAAGAAATAAAAGTGCCTGTACAAAATTTTAGCAAAATTTATATACTTTGTAGTATCCCTGACGCCTTCTTCTGGGTGTTGTAAGTGGAATGATAAAATTAGACACCCCATCTTATGTGGAGGGATCACAAAGTATTTATACCTTGTTGTACAATGTAGTGCATAATTCAATTTTTTGGATGAGGTATATATTGTGAACTTACCATGGTCATTCAAACGTTTGCGTTTAATGTTGTGCGAATTTGACTCATTGCTTGCAGTAGTTGTTGCTAATGTTATGGTACTACAATTTCCTTGATTTTGGTGCTGTTGATGGTCTGACATTTGCTGGTGTTGCTGATCCTGAGTATATTGAAAGTGAAGGTGCGAATGGTGGTTGTTGTAATGTGATTGCTGTGGTATATTATGAATACCTAAAATACCGTTTATACTATATCCAGTGTTTCGGGCCTCATACAAACTATTACCGTTGTTAGTGTTTGTATTGTTCTTTTTAGTATTGTTAACTTTTTCGGATTGATGTTCAACGCTTGCAGAATTGCTGGCAATGAGAATATTTCGTTGTTGTTGATGTTGTTTCAAATGCATTGCAGCCGCTACTTCCGCCGATACTGCTGGTGCATGAGATATAACACTTCTTACATTATTATTACCGATGTTTCTAGTACCGGTAATATTATTGCTGCTGTTTTCATTAGTACTGCAGTTGTTATTATTGTCAGTAACAACTAAATCATTGTTGTTGTTGTTATTATTAGTAACATTTTCTAAAGTATCGTTGATTGTAGAATCAGCACTACCACAACCATTCCCTGCACCCCTCTTTTCACTAATTCCAATACAAACATTAGCATTGCTATCACTATGTTGTTCCTGCTGATGTACGTGTTTGGCTTTTTCTGCTGCTTTGTTTCGTACAATCCTATGCATATAAATAAAATAACCATTTAAATTTTATAATAGATCATGTACGACTATATAATCTACGTCTCAATTTTAAAATTTTAAGTTTTACAATTTAATCAACAATTTTTGCTTAAAAATTTTAGAAAAAAAATGTTGTGTAATATCCAGCGTGAAATTGTATTGTATTGTAAACACTACTAAAGAACTCAATTCGGTTTCTGCTGCAACTGCATTATATATATGTAAGGAATATATAAATATAAGAATACGAGAAATATAGTTTTTATACCCTTTGCCACAAAAATTTACCTATAAACTTGAAATTTAATTCAACAATTGCCAAAAATCTATGTATTTGCCACAAAAAATTTAAACATAAACTTGAAATTTTATATACATACACCTGCGCCACCCTGTGGAAAAGGGTACAATAAGTTTGGGCGGATGTTTGTAACTGCTAAACGGCAAATGTCACACCCATCTTCAATTATACCAATCGACTCAGAATCAAAATCTGAATCGATTTAACCATGTCCGTCTGTTTTTTTTTTTTTTTCTAACGAAGGGGAAAGCTTTGAAAGCCCAGTCAGGATGGGACTTGCACCCACTAAATTGTCTGTCTTGCTCGTCGTCGTTTTGCCATCCTGAGATTCTTCATAATAACGGCACTGACGCTTTTGACGCAGAACCGTACCTTTTCAGCGTTAATAATTCAACGTTCCATAATTGAGTCCGCAATTTTTGAGCGTTCTGCATCGAACCTGGGGAATTTTAACAATATATGTTCAACTGTTTCCTCGTCTTCATGACATTTAGGGCACCAAGGTTCAGAATCATGGCCAAAACGGTGCAAGTAACTGCGGAAGCAATCGTGTCTGCTGAAAATTTGCGTCCAGTAGTAGTCCACACATCCATGTTGTCTGCTCAACCAATATTCAACATTTGTTATTATTTTATGCGCCCACTGGCCTTGAGAGGATTCGTCCCATCTTCTTTGCCATTTTCTATAGCTTCCTAGCATTATGTCCCGTTTTTCTTCATTAGAGAGTTCCCTATTAAGATGTTTTTGGGTGAAGTACATTTTTATGGTTTGTTGAGCTAGGACATCAGGTGGGAGTATGCTTGACATAATCAGTGCTGCGTCTAGCGATATTGTACGGAATCCACAGCAGAATCTCAGTGCAGTTGCGTAGTACAGATGTTTATTATAGCTGGGATATTTCTGTAGTGTATTACTCCAAACAGGTGCAGCAGACATGGTGATAGAGGTAATCATTTTGGCTAGCAGTAATTTTCTTCGTTGACTGGGACCACCAATATCATCATGCGTGCCAATGCTGCGTATATTTTGCTAGCTTTATCACACACTGATATTATGTGCTGTAAGAACTTCAATCGGGCATCGATTAACACATTGATTGATTTTATCAGTTGCTGTTAAGTAATGTCCGTCAATGTCTAACTCCACCACTTTTCTTTTTTTTCTACTGGTGGTTAGCACAGCTTCTGTTTTATGAGGCGCTAACTGTAACTTATGCTATAAAAGCCATTCTTTGATTTTGTTAACGGTGCTGGCGCATGTGGCCTGTATCTCTGTGAGTATTTTAGTAGCAATGGTGACTATAATATCATCAGCATATCCAATTATGTTAACACCTGCAGGTACGGGGAGTCTCAGAACCTCATCATACAATATATTCCAGAGCAGAGGGTCCAATATGGAGCCCTGAGGAACACTTGCTGTTATATTATATGTTCGCGTGCCTTCATCGGTTCATAAGACTGCAGCAGGTATGCGGGGATACCTTTTTTGATCATCGCATCAATTATATGGAGCCGAATTAAATGCGTTTTAACGTCTAATGTTATTAGGGCACAATACTTTTTGTTTCCGTTTTTCCAGCGTTTGCCGTCTATGGCTTTTTCAGCGATATTTTTAATATTATGTATTATGGCATCTCCAATGGAACGGCCCTTACGAAAGTCATATTGGTTATTCGAAAAGGCACTCGTCTGTATAATATATTGTTCAATTCTATTATATACAATTTATTCTAACACTTTTTCAAGAGTGTCTAGCATGCGCAGAGCACGTTAAGAGCTAGGATCAAAAATTAATATAATTTGATTTATTAAATATTAGTTCATTTATCTGCTTTTTGCAAAGGAAGTAAGAAAAAATTTATATATTTTTATCAAAATTAAATGAAGTACATCTGTTGCAATTTATTTTCAATAATATTTCTTTGAACAAAAATTAATTATTTATAAGACAATAAAAGAAAAACTGATTAACAATCTTTTTTGAAATAATATTATAAAAAATTTGAAAAGATTCTTACATTAAAATCAAAAATACAAATATTATTTTCAACATAAGAAACATATGAAATAGTGTACAAAATTGTAGATACCCTGCATCACTCCCCTTCCACAAGAATCGAAGTTAAGTAAATTGAATGTTACATGTTTCTTTTATTTAAGAGTATGAGTGTGTAAATTAATTAATTTATTTATCTTATCTGTTTTTAAAAAACAATTTTTATTTTTACTAACGCTGAAAAGCGTCTATATGTTATTACATTCAAAAATGAACTAACTGATAAAATTAATTTACATCTATTTATGTTGTTCCACAAGCATCTGCAAAATGGAATATGATCTGTAGTAACACTTGTCAAGCTATGTTCCGTGAACATAGCCAAACGAGAAAGAATTTGCTGAATTTGAACCTACAACCATGAGAACGGACAGTTTCCCATGATTAGTATTGTTCTTTAGTGTCAATGTTAGTATCATTCCAAAGAAATGAATTTTGCTGCGTTTGCAGTTAAGATTGTGTGAACGGACAGTTTCCCATGATCAGTATTGTCAATATAAATGGTATTAACTCCTCTCCTTTTAAATTTCAAATGTCCTCGTTTGAACGTCTCAGAATTTCTTCGGCATTAAAAATGCTCAATAGTTCTTGTACCATTATACTAGGATTATTTGGTTCTTGCACTGTTATGTTAAGATTATTCGAAGGACCAAACTTTTTTGGCAAATATTTAAATAGACACTAAATTATTATTATAGTAACACTATCACCACAGTGGATGTAGCCATTACATTTTGTTTCTTTATTAGGTCAATTTTTTTCGTATTGTTGATATGTAACTCTACAAGTTGTATTGCTTATATCTATAATGTTGTTTTCTTTACATATTGTAAGGTTATTATATTTTTCTCATTTGTTTATTATACCAAATATTTTATTTTTGTTTTTCAATACATTTTGTATTCAAATTTAAAATATTATTTTTATTTTTTATTGGTAATAATAGAAGTTTTGTAAAAACTTCTGTATTAATTGTTGGTATTGATAAGATATAAATCATTTCATTATTATTAAAAGCAATTTCAGTTTCAGCAAATTCTAACATTCCATCTATATTTAAATAAGTTACATTTTCCTTTTCTAACATTTTTTGAATTACATTCATTTCTTCTCGATTTAATAAAAATGAATTAGGAATGTTTACTTCATGCTCAATGTTACTTAATTTTTTATTTAAAATTTCTAATTTAAATTTTAGGGTCATTGCCAGTTCATTTCTTACAGTTTGCTTAAAAATTTGATTGTTTAAAAATACCTTCTATATATCGGTAGTGATTTTGCTTAATTCGTTTATTTTTTCTCCGTTAATTAATTTATTATAAATTGATTGTTATTGCTTTGCAAGACATTGCTAATTTTGTTTATTAGAATTTCATGATCATATCTATCGGGAGTCCCTGCTATCCATTTCCAAACGGATCCCAGGAAGTCTAAAGATCTTTTTTGTTTGCTTTTACTTAATCTATAAATATTATTTTAAGCTTTTTTTAAATGATTTAATAATATGGGATGGGTTTCTGGAATATTTTGGACAATGTCTTGCTCAGTTGCCATTATAACGTCTTTGAATTTTCCTAAGTCTATTTCATGTATTATTTTTAAGGAACCTTCTTGGATTCTGGCTTCTCCTTCTTTAATGACAATAATAAAATTTAGCAATAGAATAGTTTAGAATTTAAATTATTGCTGCACAATTGACAGCTATTACCTTGAAATGATAGTTTATTTCCTTAAGTCTTTGCTAAGTGCTTTTTTACTTTTTAAACTTATTTTTTTATTAATTTCCTTAGTATTGACTATTGTTTTTTCTTGTTCATACTAAAGTGATGTGTTTGTGGAATATTTTGGTTTCTTAATTTTCCTCGTATATTTTCTATTTTCAATTTAATTTTAATTAAATTTCTTTATCTATTTATTAATACAAACTGTCTATGTAAAAAGACATATTTTGACAGCGAATAATATATAGATTATCTATCTAAAAAGATATTTTTGATAATTTATCATTATTTATGATAAAATTCGTTGATCTAATTTTTTCTCATGAATTTTATAATTTTTTAACAATTTCATCAAAGAAAAAGAATCTGAAAAGATTTTTGCAATGATTTGATTAAGCCTTACTCTTAAAATTATTAACCTAATTATTACTATTATATTTTTTCTTTTCCCTTTTTTTTAATATAATTTTGTTTTTTAATATATGTTTTTAATTTAGTACTTTTTCCTTATTATTTTAATTAAATCATAAAGTAAATGAAACAAAAGTGTGGATAGGAAATGGGAATAGGATTTGAATTAGGATATTTGGAATATTGTTACTTTCCTATGAGTCCTTTGTGAACTACTCTTCCTGATTCTGTAATTACTGTACTCTTTTTATTATCTTTTACTACTTCTTTTTTATATCTAGGGGATAATTTGTTACCTATTCTTTTGTTTGTGTTCAGGTAAATTGTGTCACCTACATTATAGCTTCTAAACTGTTCTCTACTCCTATTGTGGTACCTAAGGCCAGCGTTTTGTTTTTAATCTAACTTTATTTTTCTCTCTTTCTAAGTTTATTTCATAAAGATTTGTTGCTACTCTGCGACCAAAAAATATTTTTACTGGTTTACGGTTCGTTGTAAAATGTACGCTATAATTATATCTAATTATTGTTTTGTTCAAAAGGTCTTCGAAAGGTGTATGTATCTTTTCTGCTTTAACACAGCACATAATCTCTGACAAAGTTGAGTGAAATCTCTCTATCTATCCATTTACTGCACTGGTGTAAGGTGGAGCTTTAAATATTTCAATATCCAAGCTGAGAGCTTTCTCTTTGTCAATTATCAGTTTTTTTGGTATGCCAAAAGCCATTAAAATGTTCATGAGTGCTTTCTTTATTTCCTGAGTAGCTTTAGATTTTAATATTTCAACCTGTACATATTTTGAAAATTTGTTTATTGCTGTTAGTAACATGTGATTGGCTGTGTAATACAAGTCAATATGAACAATGTGACCCGGATATTGTGGAATCGGTGTCTCTTGTATGATTGGCTTAACAGGATGTCTTTCATATTTTTGCTCTTTACAAACTTTGCTCTGCTTTACGACTATATCAATTTTTTCTTGCATTTTTGGGAAATGAATTCTTTCTAGTAACTCTCTTTTGTTTTCTATTTTTGTGTGCTCATCTATTTTCCATTATAATTTCATTTTCTTGATCCGCTTTATCAGTAATGTCTCTAACAATGTTCCTAGCAAAACAGACTTGTAATTTGCGAAATGTGAGCCATAGATTTCTTGTACCATTCCCAAAAAACTTTCTTCAGTATTCAAGCTATTGGTTACAGACGGATTCAAATATATTTTTAACAAGTTAATTAACTTTCCTTGATCATATTGTGTGTTTATGGTACGTTGGAAAGACTATTTCGAATTTATATAAAGAAACATCTCCTATCTTAAGGAAAATTTGGTTTTTAAAAACATTAATGGGTTCGTCAGCCATTTGAATTAATACAGGTCAAGTACTTTCGTCACTATGTACGGTTGGGGTGAGAGCGTTTATATGGTTATCAAATGGCATTCTAGATAGTGCGTCGGCCACCACATTGGATTTGCCTCGTTTGTAAACTAATTCGCAATTATATTCTTCTAAGAGGGCTTTCCATCTTTTTACCTTCATATTATTGTTTTTATTACTAAGTGCATAAGTAAGTGGTTGATAGTCCGTGAAATTTTTAACTTTTGATGTGCCATATAAGTAATTCCTTAATTTGTTTACGGCCCAGATAATTGCTAACATTTCTTTTTCATTTGTGGCAAAATGTTCTTCATTCTTCTTCAAGGCTCTAGAGATGAAGGTTATCGGTGTACCATCCTGTGCCAAAACTGCGCCTTTGCATGGTTTAATGCATCTGTTGTAAGTTAAAAATCTTTATTGTAGTCTGGATAAACATTACATCTTAAGTTGTTAAAGTGTTTTTTAATTTATTGAAAGATTCTATTGCTTGTTTCTCAAGTGATATTGTTATTTTGGATGATGCATTTTTTGAAATTTTGCCCCTGTCTCCTCTTAAAAGAGTTGTTAGAGGCTTGGCTAATTTGGAATAGTCCCTTAAAAATCTCCTGTAATAACATGTAAGGCCCAAGGATGAACGTAAATCCTTCGAAGTCTTTGGTGTCGGAAAACTCTTTATTGCTTCCACTTTTTTAGGATTGGTTTAAACACCATGTTCGGACACAATAAATCCAAGATGTTCAACTTCTGACTTAAAAAAGTCGCATTTGTCCATCTGTAGTTTCATATTTGCTTTTTCCAAAGTGGAAAATATCTTTTTCAGATCATCGCAATATGTTGTTTCGTCTTTGCTAAACACAATTATATCATCAATGTAAACAAAACATTTTACACCGATATGTTCTCTTAATATGTCATCCAATGTTCTTTGGAGTATGGAGTGTGCATTTTTAAGACCAAAAGGCGAACGTGTAAATTCATATTTGCCATTATTAACTGAACATGCTGTTTTTTCTATATCGGACTTTTTAAGCGAGATTTGGTGAAATCCACTCTTTAAATCAAGAACAGAGAAGAATCTATTTTTTCCTAATTGGGACAGAAACTCCTATATATCAGGTATTGTATAACGATCAGGAATAGTTACTGCATTTAAATTTCTACAGTCAATAACAAGTCTATTTTTCTTTTCTCCAGCCTTTTTGGCACAATCCAAACTGGTGAGTTATAAGGAAATCTGGATGGTCATATTATACCAACTCTCAATAAGACTCCAAACTGTTTTTCGACTTCTTCTTTTAAGGACATCGGATAAGATCTGGAATGAACTGGAGAATCTGTGTTGGTACGTACGTTGCCTACTACCTTTGTAGTGTATGACAACTTTTCATCGGGTTCAGCAAATAAGGTTCCAAATGAATTTATTAAAGCGGACATAAATTGTTTATGATTAACGGACATATGGTTAAACTGCGTTTTAATTGTATTTACATCTTCGGACCTTAACTGCTTAACTCTAACCTTTATGTTGTCTTTTATTGTCATATAACTTACTTTAAGGTGAATCACAGCGGACAGATCCTTCAGACTATCATTGTCCAATATGGCGTCAAACGATTTCAGTGTTGGCAATATAAAGAACTTTCCTTCAAGTTTCCTTCAAGTTCCTTCAAGTCGAAAAGATTAAGTAAGGCATGGTGGCTAATTTTTACTTTACCACCGATAAAGTTAGCAAAAAAAGTTGTTTCATTTGGGATTGGTTTTTTTGTCCATCTTGGTTGGATGTAATTTTTGTTTGATCCTGCGTCCATTAGTATTTTAATTATCTCCCCATTACTCAGCTTTGACTCTAAATATTGCAATGAGGAGTCCTTCACTCTAAAAAATGAACGTCTATAAATTCATTTCCATGAGTCCATTTCTTCCTGGTTATTTTCATAGGATTCCATGTATTTGGACAGTGG
Organism: Crataerina pallida; assembly: GCA_949710015.1. Lineage (NCBI taxonomy): Eukaryota > Metazoa > Arthropoda > Insecta > Diptera > Hippoboscidae > Crataerina > Crataerina pallida. Next base: position 7,962,564 of record OX453294.1, read on the forward strand.
CTGTCCATATTCATTGTCACTATGAATCTGTTGTTGGTAATCTTTTTCAGTAATCGGTTCTATGTGAAAGTTCCGTTGTTTTTTATTTGGTTGTGTCACCACAGATGATATTGGTGGTCTACGTCCATGAAATCTGTCGTCATATACTGGTCTGTTCATGTAGTTTACTCTTTGTGTTTGTATGGATTGGTCAACATCCATTGGCTTTGGCCTTGGTTGGTGTTTTGGTTGAATGGGTCTTGGTGGTGGTATATTTGGCCTGGTATTATAATAAGAAAAATTTGGTTCAAATTGTTGTAAGGGTACTCTATAATATTATTCGTTTCTATTTATTGTTGGAAAGATTTGGTTACGGAACTGTGGCTGAGGATATCGTTGAGGCATTGGTGGTGCCTTAAAATATGAATTTGGTCCTTTTTGTGCTATGGCATGATTCGTTTTAGCCCTACCACACTCCTGAGCGTGATTTGTCCTGTAGACTTGGTTTTCTAATTTATTGCACAATTGCAGTGCTTGGAGAAGATCAGCTGGTTCTTTCATTCCTAATAATATAGGAAGATCTCCTCGAAAACCTCGGACAAAAGTGTCCAGAGCTTTGCCCCTGTTTGTTTTCGTTAAAGCTATTAAAGCTTCTTTGGGGTAAATTCATGCTAGATAGTCTGTTTAATATGAGTGAGAGATGTGAATACACCTTTTTATAAAATTCATTTATTGTTAAACTTCTTTGTACCAAACTCATCATTTGATACTCTAGGGTGCCTACGTCTCTTTTGTCTGCAAAGCGATTTGTTGAAACTTCCACCAAAACTTTCCAATTAAGTGGTGTCATGTAAGATTCCAGTATTAAGTCAGCGTTACCTACTATCTTCTTCCTAATAGTACTAAGAATACCGAAATATTTCGATGACCCAATAATTGGTTTATATATTTTTAAAACCCTTTCAATGCTTTTTTCCAAAAGGAAAACTCATTAATAGCTCCTGAAAATTCCCTAATACTTTTTACTACATAAATCTGGTAATCTTTCCAAATCACCTATTTCTTCTGTTATAATTTCCTGGTCACGTAAAATTTGGTTTTGCTGATTGCCTATTAGATTAAGTTGAGTCAATTGTTCCCTTAACGCTGTTTCTACTATTTGTGTAACATAATTTGTTAACTCCGATCTAGCATTGGAACTAGAAGGATTTTGGGCATTGGACCTAGAAGAATTTAAATTTGTGCTGTGATTATCTTGTTGTGCACTTATAGTGGACGGTCTAAGAAGAAGGATAGGATTTGGATTTGCCTTCTTAGCTGTTTTATTTTTACACGTTATAATAAAAAAAAATATAATAAACCTATACTTTTTCTTTTTACGAAAATATTAACAAAAGCCTCACAAAATTTGTATATTTTTTTTTTCCACTTGAGAAAAAAATACATTTCTTATATTATTCAATATTTTAATATTTCAATATTTCAATATTTTAATATTTTTATTATTAATATAATTGATAACTATATTTCAATATTTATATTTAAATAATATTCAGTGTTTTAGTATTTAAAGTCAAAATTTGTTCAATGTTTAATATATTCAGTAATATTCAAAATTTAATATTTAATGTTATATTCAATGTTAAAGAAAAAAAAAATTTTCTTCAATATTCAAAAAATTATATAAAGATTAATCTTGACTTACAGTAGTATAAAATACATATCTGGACTATTATTGTGGAAGTTCATTGATGATTTGATGATGCTGTTGTCGTTGTTGTTGTTGTTTTTGTAGTTATTATTGAAGATCGTGTTGATGTTATGTTATTCATGATGTTGTTTGATATTATTTCTTCTTTACCCTTAGGCCGGGTGAGGTCATCTATATGTTGTTATACCCTCCACCTTAGAGAAGAGGGTATATTCATTTTGATCATCCGTTTACAATACATCGAAAGAAGTCTTGGAGACCCCACAAACCATATATATTCTTAATCAGCATGAAAAGAGAAATCGTTTGAGACATGTCCGACCGTGTGTCCGTGTGTCCGTCTGTTTTTGGCAGTCTCAAGGTCGTAATTTTTGAGATATCAAATTGAAACTTGGCACACTTATTCTTAGTTTAATTGCGCTGTTCCGTATTTAAATTGGTTAAGAGACACGCCCAAAATAAACGAAAATCTCAACATACCTCGAAAAAATTATATATTTTAAAAATTATATATCGCACAATACTATGCCTATCAAGTTGAAATTTGGTATATATATAAGTGGTACCGTTATCCAACACTGTGCCAAAAATGGGCGTGATTGAATAACGTAAACGCTTGTAATTAAAAAAAAAACACTATTTGCGTAAGTACATGAAATAGACATATACATAAATATGGCAATAGGAACTTATTTTTTAGAGGATTATAAAAGGTGGAGGGTATTTAAGCTTCGGTCTTAACCGAACTTTTCAATCTTGTTTCTTTTTATATTTATTTCGTTTTATTGTTATTTCATTGAACTTGAAAAATTTTTCTTTCACTTTTTATTGTTATTACTGTTAATGTAAATGTGTTGTTGATAACTAATAATAGCACTCTTTTAAGTGGTTAATTGTTTAAAATTTTATTTTCATTTTTATCTATACTAATATACTAATAGTAATAATATTATAAAGAGGAAAGATTTGTATTTTTATATGTAACGAGTAAACTCAAAAACTACTGGACCGATTTCAAAAATATTTTCGCTATTAGAAAGCTACATTATCACTGAGTAACATAGGCTATATTTATTGGCAAAAAATGTTGGGGATTCCACGACATTCCTACTATTACTAGCCCAAGGTGTAAAAAAATTAGTCATAAAATATCTTTCATCGTATACGCTGCGGAAAGTATTGATGTTAAAACAAAAAAATTTCAACAATATTATAGAACATATCAATATCTACAAAAAAAAACTTCGCGAAAACATATGCCCAACTATTGTACTTATGTCACTATAACCCCTTTTTATATCCACCATTGATAGTAATATTGCCATACAAACATTGCACATACATGTACGCAGACAATTAAGAAATTAAGTATTCACAATAAGTATTTCATAATATTTAAATACTAGGGAAATCAGACAACGGCATGTGTGGATACCACTCCAGATGCACCACTAGCTTCTGGAGAGGATTTTTGGCTAATACTGGATTTACGGACCATTTTTTAATGAATTTGGAATAAAAGCAACATTCATGTGGAATTCTGAGAAAATATGCGAAGGGTCCCACCACAAGACAATTTGGTACACAGGTGCAGGCAGGTTTTAAGTAAAATCGAGCAATATTGGTTTCAGAAATTTCAGAACCTAGGCAACGTTTCATCCCGCGAGATAACCGAATTCCACGCGAGTGAAGCCGCGGACAACAGCTAGTTTTATTATAAAAGAAATCCCACTACACCGTACTGATAACTCGATTTTTTGTAATAAACTCTCAATTTGTAACTAATTTATGGTTCAAATACTCATTCGTTATTTACTCATTAGAAAATTGTTTTTCTCGATTTTGTATTTTGATTTTAATTTTAATTTATTGTTTTTCTCTTTTTAATTTACTCACTGAAAAGTGGTTTTTTATTTTAAACTACTATTTGTTAAACGCGCAAAAATTGTCCCGGTGACCTTGGAAACGGGCGGATATTAAATTTAAATCACGCGGCAGGGGTTAACAAAAATTTGTTCCCCTTTTTGTGTGTTCGGAGCCCGCACTTTAATTGTTTTTGTAACACTGAATAGGGTTTATTTTTTAACAGAAAAACGAGTATTTAATTTTGTTATATCGGTGGGCCCCACGTTGGGCACCAAATTATTTATTTATTTATCTTATCTGTTTTTAAAAAACAATTTTTATTTTTACTAACGCTGAAAAGCGTCTATATGTTATTACATTCAAAAATGAACTAACTGATAAAATTAATTTACATCTATTTATGTTGTTCCACAAGCATCTGCAAAATGGAATATGATCTGTAGTAACACTTGTCAAGCTATGTTCCGTGAACATAGCCAAACGAGAAAGAATTTGCTGAATTTGAACCTACAACCATGAGAACGGACAGTTTCCCATGATTAGTATTGTTCTTTAGTGTCAATGTTAGTATCATTCCAAAGAAATGAATTTTGCTGCGTTTGCAGTTATGATTGTGTGAACGGACAGTTTCCCATGATCAGTATTGTCAATATAAATGGTATTAACTTGTACATAATTTTTGGATGATGTTTCAACTATAGCAGGTTTTAAATCTATTGGAACAGTTTTAATAGCATCATTTACCTGTTTTTTGAAAAATTGCTGCCCCTTTTCGACGACTTTGTAAGGGCCGACGTAAGGTTGTTGTAAATTTTTCTTATTAATGGTGCGAACCAGGACGAACTTGCAGTTCTTCAACTGCATCGGAACATGTATAACTAATTCTGGATTTTTGTGGTGATTAATGGAAGACCGAACGTTTTTAAAATGTTCTCAGAGACTATACAAAATTTCTGATAAATTTGAAGTAGGGCTAGGAAGTAAAAGTTCTTCTGGTAACCTCAGATTTTGGCCGTAAACCATTTCTACAGGCGTGGCCGAAATATCTTCTTTGTATGTCGATCTTAGCCCTAAGAGAACTATCGGTAATTCGTCGAACCATTTATTTGGATCACCTTTAGCCATAATAGAAGCTTTAAGCTGTCGGTGACAACGCTCAACGATACCATTCGACTGAGGATGATATGGAGAAGTAACTATCTTATGACAACCTAGCAGTTGAGTCAATTCGGAAAATAACTTTGACGTAAATTGTGTCCCATGATCACTTGTAATTTCTAAAGATGCGCCAAAACGAGATATATAGTTATTAAAAAAGGTAAGTACTACAGTACTAGCATTATTGTCTCTTAAAGGAAATGCCTCTGGCCACCGCGTAAAACTATCAATCATGGTAAATATATAACGATATCCTTTCAAAGGTGTGAGAGGACCTACAATATCAATATGAATATGTTCGAATCGACCTTAGTATGCCGGTGAACCTTTAAGTTTTGTATGTATAAATTGGCTGGTCCAGGTATTAAGATCTTGACTCATACCTGGCCAAAATTATCGCTTACAAATAAGACGTCTAGTAGCTTTAGTTCCGGGATGTGAAATATTGTGAAGTCTATTAAAAATGGTTTTCCTTAAATTTGAACATTGGCTAAAAGTTCGCGATCAAATGTAATGTATTTCATCTCAGACGGAGCTAACTTCTTAGAGCTAATGGTTCAACAATACCATTTACAGACTGTTGGAGTACACTACCAACTGCTACGTTTGAAGCATCAACAGTTAAAAATAATTCTGCCTCATTATTAAAATGATTTATGAATAACTTGAAGGAGAATTTATCTTTAATGTGACCAAATGCGCTAAGGGATTCATCATCCTAGTTTAAGGTCTTGTCCTTGGATTTAGATTTAATTGCATTATTTATAATTATAATGTATGTGACGGACAAGTATATTCAGCAAGTTTAGGAATATAACGATGATAATAATTAATCATTCCAATACATTTTTGTGCTTGTTTAACGGATTTCGGACGTTCGAAATTTTTAATGGCAGATATCTTCTCTTCAGAAGGCTTAATGCCATCTTTAGATACATTATGGCCTACAAAATCCAATGATGTTGCACCGAAAGTACATTTGTTCGGTTTAAGGTTTAGACCATATTCGTCTAACCGATCAAAAACTATTTTTAAATATTTTAAGTGTTGAATTTCTATTTCACTAGCTACTAAAACGTCATCTATGTATGCGAATACGAAATTCAGGCCACCAAAAATCTCATTGCCGAAACTTTGGAAAGTTTGAGCCGAATTTCTAAGCCCAAAAGAAGGCATTCTAATAAATTCAAACATCCCGAAAGGGGTTGTTATTGCAATTTTGAAAATATCTTCCCCAGCCATAGGAATTTGATGGTAGGCTTTGACTAAATACAGTTTAGAAAATACTTGTTTACTGTGTAGATTTATATTGAAGTCATGTAAATGTGGTTAAGGGTAACGATCAGGGATAGTTACACAATTTAATCGTCTTAAGTCACCCCAAGGACGCCATTCCTTACCTTATCCTCGGTACCAAGTGCAGTGCTGAAGCCACAGATGAATTAGATGGTCTGCAAATACCTGATTTAACAAGAAAGTCGAACTCTTTTTTGGCAACTTTATATTTGATAGGGTCTAATCTTCGTGGTTTTGAGAATGGGAGGACACCTTTAGTTTCAAGTCTGTGAACTGTTTGACTGGTTTATTATAATCTGGTTTAATAGTCAAAGTAGGGTAGTTCTTGAGAAGTTCGTTATATTTATTTTCTATAATAAATAGTTTGGGTAATGGAACATTGCAGAAAACAGATATGGTATTTACAGACAACTTCGTTAAAGGATCTACTAATTGACGATGTTTAATGTCAATTAATAATCCATATTTGCTTAAAAAATTGGCATCATGTCGGTCTGGAAATATCAGCAATAAGAAATACAAATGGAAAATCTCGGAGATAACATTTAACAGTTTCTTGCCGTTCCCACATACGCCAAACAATTAGCAACTCTAAAAATAATATCAGACGATCTTTTTTGGTGAAAAAAATGAGAATCGGGAAGAACAGATATTTCAGCTCCCCTGTCTATTAAGAAATTTAATTTGTTTTGTCTGTCAAATATAAAAAGGGGACGTGAAGGATAATCTACTATCTAATAATTGTCAGTCGCCGCGACAATGGGTTTTTTAATTTCTTGATTCATTATGAAGTTTAGAAAAAGCGCAAGGTTTGCACATTTTGGTTTTATTACCGTACTTGTAATGGTATTTGCAAACTCAATTCGGATTGTTTCTCGAATTAGATCTACTGCGAGGTCGTGATCTAAAACGAAGAACAGGACTAGAATTATGTTGATTGAACTGTGCCTTAAAACTGTTAACCTCAAGTTTTAATTTGCTCATATTTTCACAAAGTAAAGTTTGAGACCTTAGTAGATTCTGAATTATTAAACTGTTAGCGTCTTGTAAAGTATTAATTGTGATAGAGTGTACGTCACAATGGTTTTCTACAAGGAATTGAGCACCTAGATGGTCCCACTTTATCGTTGTTAATGTGCACGTGTACTTGTGTAAGTCCATTTTGTGTAAAATACTTCTGTGAAACATCACTTCCTTTGCAACTTGGCACATTTCCACATGGTCTACTTCAGTGGAACTTAAACAAATAATATTTTGTCTGTGACTTCCATGCTATGGGACCTTTATATGACTTTCTGTCGGTGTCGGTATTATCGGTAGTATATCATTGAGAAAAATCTTGTGCTACAAGCCCTGCTTTTCGTCTTTCAACATTACCATGCACCTTTCTTTTCGTGACAAAGTCCCATTAACATTCAATTATATTTTTTTTACAGGTGTATTTACCAGTTCCCATGTATATTGTTTTTGTAATGTATAAAATGCATCCTTCATGACCCTTTTCCAGGAAACAGCATTTGGGTCCTCTAGAGCATTTCTTATTGTTTCAAGATCTTTTTTATATGGCATCGTTTTATTTATTGCATCTGGCGGTTCCTCTAAGGATTCCTCCACATATCGAACTTTATTTATATTAAATATTATACTCTAAAGACGTGACATACTTGTGATTAACATTGGATAAAACCCTAACATGAAATCCTCATCTTAAATATATAACTGAAAAGTCGACACGCACCTTTTACTCTTGCCAACGACTTTTGGGGAAACAAAAAATATAAGCTCTAAGATGACATGCTGGTCTTATACCACAATTATTTTTCCGATGCTAAGCTATGTACCTAGGCATGGTGGCCAAAACAAACTACTGCGGCAAATTACAACGGCTTGCAAATGTAATCATCACTGGGATCAATAAAACATGCGCCAAGGATGCACTAGAGCTACTCATAGGCCTTCCTTTCCTTCCAATATTGAAAAGAGAGTCTCGTCGGAGTGCACTTCGACTAACTGAAATAGATAAACTAAAACCGGGTAACCTCAACCCAGTAGAGAACCTTGGAAAACAAAATCCATGGTACACAAACCAGATTCACAGATGGTTTCAAACTGAAACCTGAGCTGGCATCATCGGTTTTCAAAAAGTGGTCCCAATAAGGCTCTTTCCTACCATTCGGAAACATATTCAATTATGGCATGTGTGTCGAAATATCTGAAAAGACTTCTAAGGAAGACGTATATTTATATATACTCTGATGGTCAAGTGGCACTCAAAGCTTTGTAGTGAAATCCAAACTGACGTCAGAATGTATGGATCTACTAAATGAGTTAGGCAAACATAATAAGGGAACTACAAAGGGGCGAGCTTAGGATACTAACTTGCCCCTACACAGGACACCGTACCCTTAGATACCACTTATATAAAATGGGGGTCTCTAAAAGTTACATATGCAGACTATGTGACGTGGCTCCTGAGACGTCTGAACACATTCTCTGCAACTGTTCTGATTTTATTAAAAGCAGACTTCACACATTTGGAAAATATGTGACAGCGCCAGAGTAAAACTGGAGCTCTGAGCCTAGAAAAGTTTAAAAACCTACGACTTCTGGACTGAGAGCGATAGACCCAATGGTCGCAATGCAAAAAGCTCACATAGAATAATAATAAAACTCATTATATTGACACTCTTAAAATATTAATACTAAACCTCAAAATGTTAAATTCATTAAAATACAGTGTCCAACACATTTTACATCTGTGATGAGAAAATTTGAAAGGCAAAGTTGAATTTATAATATTTACTTTTCTTTTTACTATTATTATTTTTGAATATATTTGTTAATTTTTCTTATTATAATATATTCGAAGTTACCTTGTAAATTAATTGTAAGATCAGCTGTAGATATAACCCTGGGTTTATTCTAAAACATATGAAGCAAGATCAGCTGTAATGGTGCAAAGCTTATAATAAAGCTCTTTCAAACAACACAGAAAGCTCAGCCACTAGCCTATAAAAGGCGATCAACGCATAGTAAATCAGGTAGTTTTAGACTAGCTTAGCACTAAATAGGTTGTCTTAGGGACTAAGATAGGAGAGTTGATGTCATCCTCTCTAGTCTGGTCAAAATTTTTTGGTAGCTTGGGAATTGTTCTTTAGGGCAATAGGAAAAATTAGCTGGATAGGAGAGTTGATGTCATCCTCCCTAATCTGGTTAATTTTTTTTTTTGGGTAGTTAGGAACTAGGTCAGAAGAGTTGCTATCATCCTCTCTGAACCTGTTAATATATTTTTAGCTAGGAACTGGATAAGGGAGTTGATATCATCCTCTCTTACTCAGCTAAGCTTTACAGTAGGCTTAATATTGAGGTGTTATCCTCTCTTTCTTTAGCCTAGCTGAGATAACTCACTAGGCTAAATATTTACTAGATGAGAGTTGATGTTATCTTCTCTTTCTCGAAACTAAACATTTACACTAGACTAAGCATTTACTAGGTGAGAGTTGATGTTATCCTCTCTTTCTCATCTAAAAATACTTACACTAGGCAAAAGCACTTACTAACCAAACACTATATTAGACGGCACTTGATGTTATCCTCTCTTTCTCAACCTAACACTCAACATTACACTAAGCACGAGTAACTGAGACACAAACAGCATAGCAAAGGACACAGATAATACACATACGCATCATCTACAACTGAGATTCTAGCTTAATAAAAATAGTACATATTTAACAAAAGCAAGGGTACTAAATAAGAAATATTCACAAAGCACCTATCGTTAAAGCAAAGCCAATTATTTCACTCTTTATACCCTCCATCTTAGGGAAGAGGTTGATCATCCGTTTACAATGCATCGAAAGAAGCCTCGGAGACCCCACAAACCATATATATTCTTAATCAGCATGAAAAGAGAAATCGTTTGAGACATGTCCGTCCGTGTGTCCCTGTGTCCGTCTGTTGTTGGCACTCTCACGGTCGTAATTTTTGAGATATCAAATTGAAACTTGGCACACTTATTTTTAGTTTAATTTTGCTAATTCATCTTGAAATTGAACAACATCGATTAAAAGACACACCCACAATAAGCGAAAATCTTAACATACCTCGAAAAATTTGTATCTTTAAAAAATTATATATCGCACAATACTATGCCTATCAAGTTGAAATTTGTTATATATATATAAGCGGTACCGTTATCTAACACTGCCTTAAAAGTGGGCGTGATTGAATAACGCAATCGTCTATAATTAAAAAAAAACACTATTTGCGTAAGTACATGAAATAATAATAGTCATATGGCCATAGGAACTTATTTTTTAGAGGATTATAAAAGGTGGAGGGTATTTAAGCTTCGGTCTTAACCGAACTTCTCTATTTTGTTTTTATTTATTGAAATAAATAAACAAAAGCATTGTTGCTCTAAGAAATGATAAAAATAAAATCTATCAATCTCTGAAGAACAAAATTAATCAAAGTCCTTGAATTCAACTCTGGCTGGCCGTGGGTCTACCCCAGCACCTTTCAGATTCTTTACAAAGTGGCGCCCGAGCAGGGACACACATAGTGTGCGCCCTCGTACATATAAAGAAGGTCGACGTCATGAAAAACACTGTTAGACCAAGAACTAAGCTATTGGCATAGACATTTTCAAAGGAAAAAAATAAACACAATAATTATAAAAAACTATTTCTTGAAAATAAAACCACTAAGCCATAGACAAATATAAATAACATTTTCGTAATACAACAAAAAACACTTGTTACTTGAAAAGTGCCCCAAACACGAACCAGTTAGATCCGCTCAATACGCAAGGAAGAATTGATGGCCGTTATGGTGGATTTTGGCCTAGACACAACCGGCACCGTCGATGAACTACGACGCTTTCTAGCACAATACATATCCATGGAGCAAAAAAATGAATAAATAAACAGAATTTTATATTACCAAGTATAATGCGAGGCCAAGGCATAGAGTTTCCCCTACCACACGAAACAACCAGCAGAGGTCACCCACCAAAGTAACCAGAAGTGACAAAAAAACTTATGAGCCATACCCATGAGTGGGAGATCCATTATGAAGGGGGAGAAGACACCTTCCAGTTCGTGGAAAATATTGAAGAGATGGCATACACGTATGCCGTGCCACGTGAATGCCCAAATTTCTAAAAGGAAAGGCTTTGGTATGGTACCGAAACAACAACAGGCATTGAACGACCTGGAACTCATTTAAAGAGGATTTTTTAAAATTTTTCCTCCCTTCAAGGTTCTTCGAAAATTTCGAGGACATACGTTCCCATCATGCCAAAACAAGCCGACTATTCTGTTGGGTATGTGCTACAATTGGGATTAGAACTCGTGACTGCTGCAGACAACATCCAACGACATTTCAGGCCGCTCAACAACAACGCTTACAAACCCTGCAGAACGAGGGTGCGGGCTACAATTCCAAAAAAAAACACTGTTATTTTCTTCAGCCCTGGAAGAATAAAAACGCTTCGATTTTATGTTTGTTAAAGGTTTTTATTATCTAGTTTGAAATTCAAATTGATTTAATTCAAAAAATAAAAAATTAAAATAAAACTTACATATCCTGAACTTTGTAAATTAAAATAGGCTTTTTTTATAAAACAAGGCGAAAATGGATCTATACCCAAATTATTAACGATAACCAATAACTGTAACTAATAACCATTACCGCTACAGGGTTGAAATCAACGAAATGCAAGTTCAAGTGCAAGTGGTTGATGACATTTCGTTCGGCGAGTTAGCTCCGGCAAATATTCCAACACCCACCGTTTCCAAAATGTCTGCTTTAATTGTTGTACAATATGCCATTGCTTCTTAAGGCAAACATTTCCGTCAACTGATGGTGTCTGCAGTGTATTTGAGCACCATAAAAGAAAATGATTCGATGTTAAGGATTCACTCTCAGAGCTGTCAATAGGCAAGTGAGTGAGAGGCCTCGAGTTGATTAAGTTTTCATCTTCAATCAATAAGCAATTTAAAGTATCTACCTGCGGAGCCTTTTTCTTTAATGTAACGGATAAAACATTCTTAACTGACCTTACCATACGTTCCCAGGCGCCTCCGATGGATTGCGCCGCCGATGGATTGCCTGGTGTGTTAAATATCCATTCAATACCTTGCCGTGTGCACTCATCATATATCCGTTCATTATTTAATACAATTGCTTTACTAGCTCCAAAAAAGTTAGTTCCTCTATCACTCCGTATTCGAACCGGCACACCTCTGCGATTAATAAAATTACGTAAACATAAAATTACTGCCTCTGTTGACAGGTCTTTAGCGATTTCTAAATGTACGGCTCGCATCGTTAAACACGTAAATAAGGCGATCCATCTTTTTTCTCGCCTACGTCCAATAGAAATCATAACTGGGCCGAGATAGTCAAGACCTGTGTATGTAAATGGCCTTACTTAAGGTGAGAGGCGATCAATTGGATGTTGTCCGATTAATGGCGGTGCGGGCACTGCAGCACGATTTTTACAGAATTAACAATTCATTTTTACAGACTTCACCAGCTGACGTATAGCTGGTATCCATATTGTATTTCGTATGGCGGCACAAATTGATTCTTGGTTTTGATGTTTAAAGTCTTCATGATATTGCTTAACAATTAGCCATGACACATGATGATTTTTTGCCAATATAATGGGATGCTTAGCTTCTTCTGTTATAAAATCTGCGTTATTAAGTCGTCCTGAAAGACGTATAATACCATGGTTGTCAAAATTGTCCAATTGGCCTGATTTAATGAGTTCTATTTCATTGCTGAATACTTCTTGTTGTACAAGTTGATACAACACCCGTTTGGCTTTGTTCATATCGTCAACGGTCAGAATATTGGAAGAGTATTCTTTTGATTTGTGCCGCTTACCAAAGGACATGAACAATATTATGGCACGATTTAGCCAGCATACAACTCTGACGAGCGGGGTAATCCTGGATTCTGGTGGCGTCATCCGCTGGATTTTGCGTACCAGGAACGCACCTCCATTGAGCTACCTCTGTATGCTCTAAAATTTCGGCTATACGATGGCCAACGAATTGCTTATATATTCTGCTATCTGACTTAATCCAATTTAGAACGGTTTTTGAGTCGCTCCATAAGATAGTTTTTTTCGGCTTAACATCGTGATTATCAATTATGGCATTTTTTAGCTTAGCCCCGAGCACAGCGGCCATTAATTCCAATCTTGGAATAGATTGTTATTTCAGAGGTGCACATTTTGCCTTACCTGCTACAAATATTATTTCAATATCGTTTCCTTTCACAATTTTCCAGTATGTAACAGACAATAAGCCACTTCACTAGCATCGACAAATATATGTAAATCGATAACGGCACGATCATCAGTAAAGTTTAAATTATAACATGTCTTTACACTTATGGATTGCGTTATAACAACTGTTTATACCAAGCGTACCATTTTCGATATATTAGTTCAGGTATTGGATCATTCCAATCAGTTTTACTTCTCCAAATCTCTTGCAGCAAGACTTTAGATGTTAGACATTAGCCAAAAATCTAATTGGATCAAAGACTGACATTGTTATGCTCAAAACTTCGCTTTTTGTTGGCCTTCGATTTTCGTTTAAAACTTCCTCCGATACCTTTGTAAATTTCGTATCGAAACGTGTCACCTGGTGAATACTCCTAAAATTTTATCGGTATCAGTTGTACCTTGACATAAAGTTATTACTGTGGCATTATTAGCCAATTTGTTTTTCGACACTGTTTTATAAAATCGATTTGAATTGGAAATAAAACCTATTAACTCGAAACCACCTTGTTCGTGAATGTAATTAACGTCTTTACTGACTTTGACGGCCTCATCTATCAGCGATACTTTTGACCCATCGTCAATGAAAGCCATTATATTATACGTAACCTTTGGCCCAATCAGTTTTACGGCTTTTACGGTTTTTAGTTTAGTGACAATAACACCCGATTGTTCGTTTCTTGTTGTTTCATCTGTCATTGGCGAATTTTTGAAAGATGTAGCGGTCTGCTTGGTACATTTATACAACCCACACTCACGTCTACTGTTACATTTTGACGTGTTATGGCGAACGTAAACAAGCAAAACATTTATTTTGTTTTACAAAGTTCCAACGGTCTTGCACTTTCATGTTTTTAAATGGAATAATAAAAAATTGTTATTTTCTTCAGCCCAGGAAGAATAAAAACGCTTCCATTTTATGTTTGTTAAAGGTTTTTATTATCTACAAGTTTGAAATTCAAATTGATTTAATTCAAAAAATAAAAAATAAAAATAAAACTTACATATCCTGAACTTTGTAAATTAAAATAGGCTTTTTTTATAAAACAAGACGAAAATGGATCTATACCCAAGCGGTTATTAACTTTAACCAATAACCGTAACTAATAACCATTACCGCTACGGGGTTGCAATCAACGAATGGCAAGTTCATACAGTAATCGCTCTCAATTTACAACAACCACTGTTATTATCCTGCAACGGCAACAAGATTTCAGCCACCATACTGATCAACGGAACACCTGTAAATGCCATGATCGATACAGGGACTACGAGTTGTACCGTTAGGCAGTCCTTTATAACCAGAATAAACTTAACCGGGCGACGTGAAAGCGCTAGTTTAAGTGTCCTTATGACCGACGGTTCTTCGAAGAGGATTAATGAGATCTTATATTGCATTGTTCATTTTGGAGACCAGCACAAGGAGGTGCAATTTCTAGTTATGCCAAAAGCACATGAGAATGTCATCCTGGGCATGACATTTTTGTCCATATTCAACGCCTCATTTACATACGCTGGGGTCACTTTACAATGCAGAGAGCAGCCGCAGGATGCCAGTAACTTAGATACACCATGAGAAAATACTGCCAATGTGATCCGTCAAGCGGACCAGCCGAACATCGAGCCAGAAAGGAGCCATTCCGACAGCAAGATACCGCAAGAGACAGAATTGCCAAATTTCGGGAAGAAGATCACCAACATTGCTACAACCGTCCGAACGAGTTTGTGTACTTGCAACGAAGCCAAACCATGAAAAAGCAACACGCGCCAAAACACGAGATGTGGGAGCCCAAACTTAGCCGTGCGATGTCACCACAAGGAGAAAGCAACCCAGTATACAGTCAAGCGATAGCACCAACCCACATTCACCCTATAAACATGCTTCAACACGGGTCACTTTTAGTCCGTTCCATCTGTGTCGAGTAGCAATAGCCAAACCATGGACACCTCCGGGATGCTCCAGGAGACAGCCTCTAAATCTCTAAACGCACAACATAGACGACGTGAATACACACCACCATTTAATTGCCAACAGCCACCGCAAATGCTTCGTCTGTACCGGCCTTGCCGAATATCAGTGTCTAAGTCAAGGACGTCTCCTAAAGCCCAACCTCCAAATACCCGTGCAGGGGTAATATATATCTACGAAGCCCCTGTGCCCTCTGAGATTCGTAGCGAGTTAGGGGCGAGCCTTCTCAGGCAGCATGCGCGATTACCAGTGCGTACACGAACTAAAAGGTTTATTACTATCCAAGGGGAGAGGTACAAGGCAATAATAAGGAAGAACGTGGAGGGACTGATCCGAAGCGAGGGCTTTCCGAAGGGAGGAGGTAGTGTGATAAAGAGATTTTAAAGGTAAAATTTCCATCACACGATTATTGTTATATATCCTTTTTTTTCATAAATTTAAATTGTAGTTATATATGTATATCTAGTTGAATTTATTTTTTCCCTAATCTATAACCAATGCAGTTGAATTTATAATATTTACTTTTCTTTTTACTATTATTATTTTTGAATATATTTGTTAATTTTTCTTATTATAGTATATTCTAAGTTACCCTGTAAATTAATTGTAAGATCAGCTGTAATGGTCCAAAGCTTATAACAAAGCTCTTTCAAACAACACAGAAAGCTCAGCCACTGGCCTATAAAAAGACGATCAACGCATAGTAAATCAGGTAGTTTTAGACTAGCTTAGCACTAGTTAGGTTGTTTATAGGAGAGTTGATGTCATCCTCTCTGATCTGGTTAATATATTTTTAGCTAGGAACTGGATAAGGGAGTTCATGTAATCTTGTATAGGTAAAACCGTTCACTAGGTGAGAGTTGATGTTATCCTCTCTTTCTCATCTAAAAACACTTACACTAGGCCAAAGCACTTACTAACCAAACACTACATTAGGCGGCAGTTGATGTTATTCTCTCTTTCTCAACCTAACACTCAACATTACACTAAGCACGAGTAACTGAGACACAAACAGCATAGCAAAGGACACAGATAATATCCATACGCATCATCTACAACTAAGATTCTTAAAAGAAGAATCTTAAAAATAGTACATCTTTAACAATTGAGAAAACTAAATTGAAAATGAGAAAACCAAGTTCAAATTGGGAACTTCCAAATTCAAATTAAGAAAAAACAAATTGAAATTGGTAACTTCCAAGTTCAAATTGAGAAAACCAAATTGAAATTGAGAAAATCAAGTTCAAATTGGGAAGTTCCAAATTGAGTCTCCGGCTGGCCCTGGGTAGACTCAGGGACTCATTCTGCAAATTTCAATTCATTATCATTGATGTAAGAATATTAACCCTGAGTTTTATTAATTTAATTATTTATAACAATTAGCTACAATTGAAATTCATCCAAGAATTTCTAAAAAACTATGAGTATCTTAATTATTTAAAATATATATCATATTTAAAGTACATACAACTTAGACATAACAAATAGTAGTCTTTTATTTAACAAATACAACTTAAGGAAAACAAGTAAGAAAACTAAATTTTGCTTAGTTCAAATTTAAAATACCCCCCACCTCCACAACGGTGGGCGCGGCAAATACATATATATTACGCCCTCTTATAGTGTATGTATTACGTATCAGCATGCAAGTCTATTTTAACGTTGAATGTGGTTTTTTGTTTTCTGTTTACCAACCATGCCCATTTTTGCCACATCGATGAATGGGACAACCTTTAATAAGTGCACTAATTTTCAAGTTTGTAGCTCAATTTTTGTGACAGGTTTATAGATTTTTGTTGATTGTTGGTGTGTCTGTTATTCGACCACGCCTATTTATTATCTAAACTAAATGTGCCTATTTTTAACATATAGATGAAGCTAAAATTTATAGATGTACGTACCAAATTTCAAGTTTATAGTTAAATTTTTGTGGTAGATAAATAAATTTTTATCGATCGCGAGCGTGGCTCTTGACCAATTTTGCCCATTTTAAATAGCGATCTGCGTACAAAAACTAAAAGTGCTTGTACAAAATTTCAACTCAATATCTAAAAATTTACGCTCGTTAGAATTCCAAATACAGACGGTCATACATGTCTAAATCGGCTCAGTGTTTGACGCTGCCCAAGAATATATATATACTTTGTAGGGCCCCTGACGCCTCCTTCTTGGTGTTGCAAATGGAACAACGAACTTCAAATACCCTCATCACTGAGGTGAAATTAATAACAAAAACACTATAGAGAAGTTCGGTTAAGACCGAAACTTAAATACCCTCCACCTTATATAATCCTGTAAAATAATAAGTTCCTATTGTCACATTCATGTATATGACTATTTCATGTACTTACGCAAATAGAGTTTTTTAAAAAGTTAGACGTTTGCGTTATTTAATCACGCCCATTTTTGGCACAGTGTTGGATAACGGTACCACTTATATATATACCAAATTTCAACTTGATAGGCATAGTATTGTGCGATATATAATTTTTAAAAGATATAATTTTTTCGAGGTATGTTGAGATTTTCGTTTATTTTGGGCGTGTCTCTTAACCAATTTAAATACGGAACAGCGAAATTAAACTAAGAATAAGTGTGCCAAGTTTCAATTTGATATCTCAAAAATTACGACCGTGAGACTAGCAACAACAGACAGACACACGGACACACGGTCGGACATGTCTCAAACGATTTCACTTTTCATGCTGATTAAGAATATATATAGTTTGTGGGGTCTTCGAGGCTTCCTTCGATGTGTTGTAATCGGATGATCAAAATGAATATACCCTCTTCCCTAAGGCGGAGTGTATAAAAACAAGTGAAAAAATTTTAGTCGGTCAAGCCCGACCATCAAATACCCTACACTACTTTATACATTATTTAAGTTAATTTTTTTCTTTGAAAAATGAATGAACTATATCTTTTACTGATGTATAAATTGGACAAAATCAGCCAAATGCCACGCACTTAATCTAAAAAAATCTATTCCAGCTACAGTCAAAATAGAATTATAGAGGTAAAAATTGGTATATATAATTTATAAATAAGGCATTCATCGATATCCTTAAAATAACAGACACATCCACGATTTACAAAAAACTTTATCTGACAGAATATATCTTGATAGTTGGTACGTAAGGCAAAAACTAAAGATGGTTTTATGAGTCAAATATGAGATGGTATGATGAAGAATATATAAGGCTTGTCTTATGTCAAATTTAGTTTTAATTATTAGAAGAAATTAAGTTTATATGGAAATTGAATGGTATATCCATTTCCATTCCTAGAATAAGGAGTCAGAGACCCTACAAATATATATATTCTTGATTAGCATAAACAAATTAAGTCGATTAGGATGTATACATCCAAGTTACCGTATGTACGAGTATGTGTCCGTGTGTATGACTGTTGTTGGTCGATATATTGGACAGAAACTTCTGCATGCAAATTGCTATTTGAATTGAGCTGCATTGGTCAAGAGCCAAACCCCCAATCGAAAAAATCTAATTATATGCCACAAACCTACACATATTTATAATTACCATATCCATCGATGTGGAAAAATGAGAATGGGAACCGTACTCAGCGTAAGATGCAATATGCAAGCTGATGCGTAATACATACACTTTTAGAAAGCATATTCCCGTACCTGGCATGCCCGCCGCTTTTAAATAGATGACCTAAGCCAAATTTTATTTTTTTATTTGTTATGTGGCAAACGGTACATTAAGTTTGTGCAGAACTTTGTAACTCCTAAACGGCAAATGCCACACCCAGCTTCAATTATAGTGATCGATGCAAAATTCAAATCCGAATCCATTTGACCATGTTCGACTGTCTGTCCATGTACATTTTTTCACAGACCCATTTTTTGAGATATTTTAATGTAATTTTGCCCAAAGAGAAACTTTAATAAAAATGCATCGGATTAGACCATTTTTAAAACCCCTCCCTATATAAAGTCCTAATATAATAGAAGTCTATAGAAAAATTCACAATTCTTAATATATTTGGACAAAATTTAGTGAAGTGGCTTTATATTTGGCTATGTAAAATTGGGACCGATCAGACCATTTTTAAAACTCCTTTCCATATAATTATATTTCACTATAATTTTTATACAAATACATAATAATTTAAGCAGGAGCTAAGCATAATAATTTAAGGAGCTAAATGGGGTACGTTATTAAATTGTTGGTTTGACCAACTATAACATTTTTACTTGTTTTATTTATGCATATATCATATACATATGTATATAATTATAATAATCATTTATTGGTTGGACAAAAATAATAATTATAACTTGTTTTATTTAAATTTTATCAACTCTACCGAATAATGTTAGCTCTCCTTTATTTTTTTTATATTTCAAAATAAAATAAAGGTGACAATACATAAATAAGCCAGAAAAATCAAAACCATAAGTAAGGCCAAATGCGGCTAGTACTCTAAAAAAATAGCAAAGTGGTACTTAATGCATTTTATTGTTCATAATATTTTGTTATACCCATCACTGGAGGTATACGTACTTTATCAAAACATTTGTATTACCCAGAAGGAAGCATCCCTATGTAATATATATATTTTTTATCAGCATCAAATTCTGAATCGATTTAGGACGGGCCGTGTCTGTGGTAACTTATAAATTTAAATAAAACTAAAAAGAATTACTTTTTTAGCGATTTTTACGAACCTAAAAAAATTTATAAAAGGCTAAATATTGGTACATATGTTCCTTGCATCTTTATTTGTAACAAGACCGAAATTAGTTTTTATTTAAAAATACGAATTCAACATTTCACATACAAAATTTTTAAGACCACACCCATAATATAAAAGCATCATTTTATTTTGAGAATCCAATGTGGTGGGTATAAAAGATTTGTCTCAAGCCAAATATAACTTTTATTTGTTTTTATTGCCATTGTTATACATTATGCACACAATTGAGGCATATGTTGTTTTAGATCATCTCCCCTAGGAAAACTTCATTCAGTTAGTCAACCAACCAATAAAATTAACTTACAGTAAAAGCTTCTTGATATTTATGGATTTCGACCAAAATAATTACCAACTCAAATATAAGAGATGTAATGTACTTTTAATATCATAACCTCACTTTGAAACATTGTCTTTAAATAATAACGACATTAAATAACTCTTCTATCCAGCGACCATTAACATTCAAAATCCAATAATCATTTCACTTCTGTGGTTGCCTTTTTTTACTTTTACTTGCCCTCGTGTTATATTCTAGTTATTATTCCAAGACGTTACTTTATAATATTTTACATGAAATAGATGTGTATTATACTTTAAACAAGGACAATGAACTAAGGGTGTTTCAGCAGTAGATAATTTGTTGCATGTGTGTAAAGATACAAAGTAATATTCTCTCGTTTATCTTATGTGAGGGTAGTCCCAAAATTTTTCGTTCTAACAAAATGCAAGGCTTTCTAAAACATTCAATTTTATTTTGGGGAGTATGAGCAATGAATTTGACATTAAATTTATTCATTTTGACAAAGAATGACAGTAGGGGCAGAATAAACAAAAAAACGTCATGCACATTTCAAACTTTAAAAGACGTTGGAACTTTTTTAAGCTTTTCAGACCCAATTCAACTTTTTAAAGAAATATGTGTTAATCTCGTCATACTTAACAAATATTATTTATTATTTAATATTATTATTTATTATTATTATATTGTGTTCTTAATAAAAATTTAAAAGCTCTTTTGTTTACTATTTTGATAATAAGTACTTACCCACGTATGTTTTTATATATTGTTTAAATAATGGAGGAAATTTTATTATTTAATTTTGAAAATTAAAAAAGTATAAACAATGACGATTTAAAACTTCATTTATAGAATTTTGTCAAAACGATCAATAAGTGAAGATAAATAATAATGAAAAAGATCTACTACGGACTCATTCTTTGTTGCAATTTATGTTTAAATATTGTTATTCTTTGTAGTACACAAATATATAATTTAAATAAATTGAACTATTTAAAGTCACAATCATCATCATTGAACGACGAGTGGTGAACCCCTTTGTTAAAGTTCTAGATTACATTATAACTGCATGTAAACGTTCAGTCCTAACCCAAAATGAATGTCATTCAGTTGCTCAATTGTCCTTCTTTCCAATGGAAATACAATTTTTTTTTGCTAAACAATATTCTTGGGCAGGATGAGTGGAAAGATTTGAAATTACGCTTAAAATATTTAATCACAATGAAAATAAAAAAATCCTTTATTACTTACAGAGGAAGCCAACTACGCGTATAAATATATTATGCAGAATACGCGTGATAACTATGACCAGGAGTTATTGGATATAGTTTAAAACTATCGTTCTCACTTACGTAAATAAGAAGATAGAAAATCAATGAGAACAATAAATTCAATTATTTGAATAACGCACTAAGAAATGAATTTCTATTTGGTCTCCGAAATAAACGCAAGAACCGATTATAATGATAATGTAATGTGTGCACATATGTTAACCAATTACGCCCATTTTTTAAAGTTGGTTCGGGACATAAAAGGGAAAGGGTCATTGTAAATTTTATATATATATAGGGTCACCTAAGTCAAAAATTCTAAATAAATTCTTAAAACTTACAACATAACATTAATAAAAAGTTTATTAGGTGGGCGTGCTTAATTTGATTTTTCCATATATACAAATAATTATTAATTCGTTAAAATTCTATAAAAATTTGGTTTGTGTTAATCTTATGATTTATTTGCAATAAAAAAAATCTAAAAACTATCCGTTTTCTAAAAATGTAGGAAGTTGCATGGTCCTAATCTATTTTCAATACCAAGATCCCTGCATATAAAGAAATTATTTATACCATATTTCAGATTTACAGGTCTTATAATTCAAGAGTAATACGAAAGTAACTTTCAAGTAGAATTAATGGATGTCAGAAGAGGCCTGGTCTACCCAAGGAAAATTTTAAATATAAAGGATACTTAATTAAACAGATCTACCAAATTAGACTTAATTAATGAGACATTTTAAAAATGCTTGCAAATTTAGATAAAAACATTTATGCAAGTAAACGGAAAGTATTCCATTAAAAAAATACCACTTTCTTTTTAATGTACCTTTTGAACGGCTACATCAACTTCTATTATTCATGTACCGTTAGAATATATCAAAAAAGTGTTAATTTCGTTTTTCTTTTAATAAAAAGTAGATTGTTCTTTACTGTAGTGGATTTATACATGTTTGGTGCTGTTGCTCACCACAAATCGAAAATATCGTTATGATAATGGGGAAAAAATTATGTTATAAATAGCATATAATTAAAATTTACTGAGGATAAATAATTTCCATTAATATATATATTTTTATACATATATTTTTTTATTTATTTATCTATCAATACAACGAAAACAATACCATATTTAACAAATTGTGAGATTTTATCTTGCGATATTTCAACAACAAAGTTTATTTCAATTGAAATTTTACATATGAGAAAGAGCTACTAATGGGGAAAAGATAGAAAAAACCTCATACACCTACATAAAGTAAAATTAATATTATATATAAAAATGTAAAAAAAAAAATTGGACAAAATATTGCATTGGAAGATACTGCCTTTATCTTAAATGGAGAGATTTTTTATATAATCATGTCTTGAATTTCTACATCTTTCGGTGAAGGAGGTCGTCAAGGCATGTAACAGATCTATAATCATTTTATTATTACTTCTTTTCTTCTTCGATTGTAGGAAATCTTTTTAGTAGATTTAATACAATTTTGAGGACTTTGTTCTGAATAAGTTGTAACTTTTTAAGATACGATTTGGCACTTTGGGGGTTCCATACCGGACAACCGTTTGTTAATATAGGTCTAATATACATATTTTATATTAAATGCTTGTTTTTGAGGTTCAGTTTTGACTTCTTGTTTAAAGGACGGTACATTGACCTACTGAATTTCAGTGCTTTATCACAAATTCCTCGTATGTGCTCTTTGAAGGAGAGTTTCTGATCCATTAATATTCCAAGATAATTTATTTCATTCTTCATACGAATCAATGTACATATATAAAAATTGGAGAGATATTTCTTAGGTGAAGCGAAAGATTATTCCAATGACGGGAACAGCAAATAATGAAAGAATATTTAAAATTTATAAATACAATTACAAAAATTATAATTTAAGAATTTCTGCATCACCCATTCTTCTAAAGAGAAAACTGGAAATGGAAACTTTATGATTTTTATACCCTTCAAAACCCTATGGAAAATGGTTTATTAAGTTGGTACGGATGTTTGTTGTAAGATTGGACCATTCATCATATAAGGTCCTATAATTTATTAATTTTTTTTTTTATAAAATTTGGTACAAGTAAATGTATTGGCCCAAGGGAAAGCCTTTTTTAAAATGGATAGGATCGGGCCATTTTTAGAATTCCTCTTCATATAATTTTTTTTTTATTTCATAAACAAACAAAAAATAATAAAAAATTTCTGACATGTATCATTTTGAAATTTTTGAAAATACAAATAGGTATATAAAAATAAAATTATTCATTTTTCTAATATATCAAGTGGTGTAGGGTATTTGATGATCGGGCTTGACTGACTATAATATTTTGACTTGTTTTTCATTTTTGAAATTAAATTTTTGAAACGCTCAACTTTTTTAAGGTTACGCAACTTTTTTAAACTTTATCTCATTTAATTTTGCAGAGTTGCCAATATATCGACAAGATATAAATACAAAAATTTTATATAAAATATACATACGATTTTATATTTATAAAATCCACTTTTATACTGATGAAAAAATACTTTTTTTATACCAGTAATACTGTACAATATTTTCTAATAACAATGATAATTATGAATTACAATTTCCATACATTTGTGTCAAAAAAAACAAGATAGAGAACTTCGGTTAAGACCGAAGCTTAAATACCCTCCAACTTTTATAATCCTCTAAAAAATAAGTTCCTATTGCCATATTTATGTATATGACTATTTCAAGTACTTAAGCAAATAGTGTTTTTTTTTTTAATTACAGGCGTTTGCATTATTTAATCACGCCCATTTTTGGCACAGTGTTGGATAACGATACCACTTATATATATACTAAATTTCAACTAATAGGCGATATATAATTTTTTAAGGATACAATTTTTTCGAGGTATGTTGAGATTTTCGTTTATTGTGGGCGTGTCTCTTAACCAATTTAAATACGGAACAGCGAAATTAAACTAAGAATAAGTGCGCCAAGTTTCAATTTGATATCTCAAAAATTACGACCGTGAGACTGCCAACAACAGGCGGACACACGAACACACGGTCGGACATGTCTCAAACGATTTCTCTTTTCATGCTTATTAAGAATATATATGGTTCGTGGGGTCTCCGAGGCTTCCTTCGATGTGTTGTAAAAGGATGATCAAAATGAATATACCCTTTTCCCTAAGGTGGAGGGTATAAAAATATTGCCTGTTCTTTTCACAAATACGATCTATACATAATATCGTACAAATATTTCAGAAAGTAATTCACATGTTACTCACATACATAAAGGAAGATATAAAAACTTTTTATTCTTTATGAATTACTCTGTGGTTTATAATTTTTTTTAGGTGGAGGGTACAATGAATTTTTAAAACTTAACCGAAATACGGTTCTGACTTTAAACTACATGTGTAGAGAGAGTAAAGCACATGCTGCATTTACGTATAAGGAAATGGCTGTCGATTTTATCCTAACAGTTTAGGAAGAAAACCTTAAATTTCGTTAATGCTGTAATAAAGACAAGCAGATTTTCTGTTTCCGTCTTTTGCAAGATTGCACTAATTATTATAGAAGGTATGTTAAGTTTGTGTAATTATTCGTAATTCGTAAGCACAAGATAAAGATTTGAAATACTTCAAATAAATTTCATTCAACGACTTTGCTGGACAAGGCCTCTTTAAAAAATGTTTCAAATCTATGTATTTGTAAGGTTTTAATGCGTTATTTTAAAACATATATTTATTATTTTAACAATTTTTTTACAAAATTGAAAAAATTAATTATTGATAACACTGATACGATATTTTATGTTATGACGTTTATTTCTTTTATAAATATGGAAAATATTACAATTTTGTATACAATTGTTAGTAAAAATGGAAAATATTTTAAGTACAATTTTGTATAATAATAATAAAAAAATAAAAATGTTGCTTTTAGCAATATTAAGAAGCAAAAAAAAATTTTTTTTTTTAATTGTACGAAAAATATTTGACTTTACATAAAAAAAAAATCAACATTTTTAATGTATTTTATAGATAATCATTTTTTTTCAATTTTAAACGAAAACATTTATTTTATTTACTTAAGACAACAGTCATTGTTTGACATATCAAAGAAGTTTTATCATAAACAGTTGTATTTTTATGTACTTTTTCAGAGTTACATTGAAATTTAAGGTCGTTAACTACGTGGTTATCTGCCACTTTAATGAGATTGATAAATATAGGTAACCATTCAAAAATCAATGTGGTTAGGGAGAAAACCGCAATAACCTCGTCAGTGTAAACGTAGTGTTAGATGAAATGGGGTTAGAACCTCTCTCATAAAACTTTTTTCAAGGAAAATTTATATTACAGAACATATATCATTCATATGGCATTCCCTAAAAAAATTAAAAAATAACATTTACTTAGTCTACAAACAAATAAAAATGTTATAAACTGTCAAGCTCGAACATTTAATACATTACAACACTTACGTCTAGAATTTGTCCTATAATTCGTTTAAGAGTATCGGTAAACACGAATCAAAAAATTGCTAATTATCACCACAGAATGGTTTTCTTTATAATAAAACGCTATATAGGACAGGAATCAAAAAATGATCCCATAAGGTTCCTTTATATAATAAAAGTTATATAGGGTGGAAATAAAAAATTGTATAAACATATCGGATTTCTACATACGAGTATAATGAAACGTTATAATGCTCGGTTAAAATTTGTCACAATCAATTATTAAATTAAATAACTATATTTTACTAAATTTAGTCAAAAACTAGTGAAAATATTATAATCAGTTAAGCGCGACTATTGAATACCTTACACCACTTACTTTCAAAATTTATAACTTGTTTAGTTGTATCACACGAGTCATTATTGTATAGGTTACATAAAGACTTACTACACATAATTAAAAAAAGGCTATTTAAGGCATACGCCAAATCTAGGATACCCATTATTATTAAGCTCTTCTAAACAGAGCTCTATTTGGCTTCTCCGAATAAGTTAAAATATCTCAAATGTATTTCAACAAACTCTTTATTTTCGGTGTGGCAATAGCAATTATACACGTTTATTTCAGTGGGCGTGTCTTTTACAAAAATATATCTTGCAGTACAAAACTTCTTCATGGAAATAGTTTTCATATATTTTTCAAAACCTCATAACAACGCAAATAAAATCACTGTGTGTGCGTACGTTAACCAATAACATTGTTTTAAACAAATTTGTTCCCAACATAAAAGAAGTATACTCTTTTTGAATTTCAAATCTATATAGGGTCATCTTTATGAAATATTTTAAATACATACTAATAATGGGTGTGGGTGTGGGTGTGGGTATTGACCAAAGTTTTCTTAAATATACTGGCAAAATTGTATTTTTATGTCTTTTATGTTTCATATGTTAAAAAATAAAAACTCTTAAACTTAATATATGGTAATTATTTGTACCAAATTTCAGGTCTACAGGTCTTAAGGTTGAGGACTAAGGTACAAGTAGAGTTTAAGGACATAAGAGGCATGGTCAATTAAATGTATAAAGGGAATTTTAAATATAAAAATATATATAAGCAGCTCTTGAGTAATTAGAAATTTGGCTGGTAACTCTGTTGTTAAATACGCGGATTAATTTTTTCTAATGAAAAATCTTCTAATATAAAACAAATTAATTCAAATCTTTCTTATTAAATCGTTAAAAATGCCGGGTAAGAGCAAAATAATGCAATTAAACAAAAGGGCAAGTGATAATATCATGTTGTGGAGGAGGGTTCGAGCCGTATACAATGTGATCAGTGACAAAAGTGGGTACATGATCTGTATAGTGGATTAAATAAGAAGCAATTTATGGATGTAATAAATAATGCAGAATTTACCTTTATTTGTGTGGAATACAATAAGTCACCACAGCGTCCTGACGAGAGTTTATGTATTCAATAATGGCCGAATTGGCGGGTATAAGAAAATCTATTGATTTCTTATCAAATAAATACGATGTTCTTTTTGATACAGTGAACAAAGTGAGTAGTACATTGGAAAAAGTTCAAAAAGAAAACATTAATATGAAAAAAGAGTTAACAGAAACAAAAACTGAGTTGAAGCGACTAAAAGGCGATAAAATGTGCATCATTCAAGGACTTAAAAATCGCTCTTGCAGTAAAAATCTCTCTCTGATCTCTTCAGGAAAGTTAAACTAACTAAGATGAGACTAATATTGTAAACGCTACTCTGTTTGAATGAGACTGTATTAGTTACTTTTCACACTCCGATTTTTTTCCGAATTTTCATCTAAAAAAATTTATGTTAATGATTTTTTTACACCAGAAACTCTTACCTTGTTTAGTCAAGCTAAAATTTTAAAATCTTTTGGGTACAAATTTGTTTACACAAGTGATTAGAGTGATTGTCAAGAAATCTAAAAACACTCGTTCAATTTTTATAATGTCAATTGATGATGTGGATAAATTGCTACTTAAAGATACGGTGACTTTAAGAAAATCTATGCAGCCAGTGGGTGACCATGATACAAACATACATAATAAATGAATGTTGATTTACAATTGGTTCCCTCATTGATTATGATTTCTGTCATTTTATTCGTACAACGATTTTCAAATCGTCGTTCAATAAAAAGCTTGTTTTAGATGGTTTTTATCGTTCACCCAAATGTACTACTACAAAATTTCTGGAATTGCTAGATAATCATTTTGAAACTGACTTTTACTTAAATTATTATTGTGCTATGGGTGATACTAATATTGATTACTTAAGCGAAACAGAAGATAGCATTTAACTTAAATCATTAATAACTTGTTATACATTACAAAATGGCCATAATATGGTAACT
The DNA here is from genome assembly GCA_949710015.1 of Crataerina pallida. NCBI lineage: Eukaryota > Metazoa > Arthropoda > Insecta > Diptera > Hippoboscidae > Crataerina > Crataerina pallida. The sequence goes on from OX453294.1 coordinate 7,990,982, forward strand.
AGACCTATTTATGGAAAGTCTTTGGGTGCTTTTCTTTTTGCAGTAGGTGGAAAGCATCGAAAGCCGGACGTGCGGGACTCTAATCCGCTTAAACCACCTTTGCATCAATTCTCTTTTCCCTGCGGTACTTCCGTGAGGTACTCCATTATAGGGAAATGGATGCCTAAAGCACTTAAACGAAATATTAAAATTAAAAAAACCCTTTATAAAAATTATAAGAAAAATCGTCAAAACATGGTGGTGAAACAATCTAAAAAAATTTTGATCAGCAATTACTTTCATTAACAGAGCAAAAATGAAAACAAGCCTTTTGATTTCATAGAAAAATTTTGAATGAATAATTTATCCATTAACAAGTTAGAATAAGTTTCCTTTGTTGAAAATACAATATTATCAAACAAGTATATGAAGAACAAATGTACCAGCGAATATATATAAATAAACAACTTCAACACTTCCATTTTTATTTATAAAGTTATTCGCTTGTTATCGTATTACGTTAAGCATCGCTATAATTTTTGAAAAATGCCCCTTTTTTGTTGGCTTTGTAAATATGTCTGCAAGTTGCATGTCCAATCGTTCCACAGAGATATCTAAAAATCCGTTTTAATATTGTGACATATTCTTCTTGATGATTGTCTAAGAACCGACTAACATATGAAACAGCAAAAGTAATGTCAGGACGCGTTCCAATGGCTAAATACATTAAAGAGCCAACAGCTTCACGATATGGAAATTTGGATTGTGATGTTTCGTTTGTACTTTCAAAAACATCTTCTATAGGCGTACTCAATGCTTTTTCATTAGCCATGTTGAACTTGTCTAAAATCTTTTTGGTATAAACAGTTTGACGGATAACTGTTCGATCAGTTTCAATGGCTATTTCCATGCCCAATTAAAAGAAGGAATCTATCACCTTGATTTCAAATTCATTTTTGAGAAAATCAATAAAAATAAATGCCTCAGTTGATTCTGCCGCAATAATGCCATCATCTACATAAATTGTCAATATGAGACATTTATTATTTATGCTGCCAATAAAAACACACGAGTCTGCTGCACTAACTGTGAAATTGAACCGTTTGATCATTTCCGTAAATCGCTTATTCCAACATCGCGAGGTTTGCTTTAGGCCGTAAAAGCTTTTCTTCAATTTACAGACCTTACTGCTGCCATCTTCATAACCGATTGGTTGAACCATGTAAATGTCTTCTTGTATATAGCCATATAAGAATGCTGTTTTCACATCAAATTGCAAGATGTTATATTTTAAGGAAGTACATAAATTAAAATCATTCGTATAGAAGTAAATTTTGCTACTGGACTAAAAATTACTTTGTAATCGACTCCATATTTTTGCGTAAAACCACGTATGACTAAACGTGCTTTATAACGTTCAATATCCCCATCCTTGTCATGTTAAATTTTGTATACCCACTTTTTAGTTATAGCAGTTTTGTTTTCCGGAAGATCTACCGAATTCCATGTGTCATCACTTGAAATAGCTTCCTCATAACTCTTAGGTTCTTCTGTATCTGCAAAGAAAGCACTGTAAAAATTTAAACCAAAATTTTTTTCCCTGGAACGAAGGTTATATTTATGTTTTATGTTGCCGACTCTTGGTACATGTCGTCTTGAGGACTTTCAGCATCCCTTCATCACCTTCATCGCCTTCATCAACAGCATCACCTTCATCAACTGAATGCTTCTGATCATCCTCTTCAATGTTATCTTTTCGCGAAGGTGATACTTCCTCATGCTTCTTAAGATCATTTATAATAACTGGAGACTCATATAATTCTCGAACTAAGACATTCCTTGAAATTTCAATGTGTCTTTCTAAAGGTATCCAAATGCGATACAATGCCCCTCATAACCAACAAAAACACCCTTTTTAGATCTAACTTGCGCCGTTTCTCATATCGTATATGAACATAGCATTCTGATCCAAAAATACGTAAATTTAATAAGTCTGCTTTTTTCTTAAACCACAGTTCATAAGGAGTACTTTCCTTAATAGGACTTTTACCCGTTCAGTTCAGCGTATACACAACATTGTTGATGGCCTCACCCCAATATTTAAGGCTCAAGTTTTTAGCATACATCATTGACCTAGATGCTTCTATAATCGTCCGCATGTCTCTTTCAGCACGTCCGTTATGTTTCGGTTTATAAGGAGTAGAGATCTCTGATGAGTAATTCTTCGCTTCTGCAATATAGCGTACATCTCCTTAACATCTTAACATCTCCACCCTCTTGCCCATGTCTATTTCTACTTAATATAGAAACTTATCAAGTATGTCCACTACATTTGATTTACTTACAATGCAATACACATAGCGATAATTTGAATAGTCATCTCTGAATAAGAGCGCGCACCTCCAAAAGATGTCTCTTGCATCGGTTCACATAGATCAGTACATAGATCAGTGTGTACTAGTTCGCCAGGCTCTTTAGCTCTATTTTGACTTTCAACAAAGGGCAATTTGTGTTGTTTACCCATTAAAAAACCTTCACAAAAGGCATTACCCTCAGAAAACTGAACAATAAAATGTCGTAAAACGCCTTTTACATGGTCTTTTGCTTGATGACACATACGCTCATGCCATAATTGTAAGTCATTTTTATTAACAGCAATATTACCAAAACTCGAAAGAGTGCGTACCTTTAACAGTAGTTTGAAAAGCTTCGAGTTTTTGTCTCTTATGTCTTTTAGGTTTACAAAACCATGCCGTTTAAACACATTCATTAGCATGGACCGTCATTGAGTACCCTTTATCAAGACACGAATTGGTTGAAAACAGATTTATCTTCATATTCGGTACGTATAAAACATTTTCCAAATGTTTATTGTGCCACATTTTGCCTTCAAATGCCTTTACCCAAATGTCACCTTTACCAAAGGTTCCATCTCTAATACGTATTTCTTTAGGAGTCTTAAAAGCAATGAAATCACGGAACCATTCTTTCTTGTTGCACATATGGTTACTTGCTTTTGAGTCAGCATACCAAGTATTTTCTTCAGGACCCATACACGAAGTACCACCAATGAACGCATCTCCAGCCGATTTTAATTGGCGTTTTTTGAGTGGACCATATTTTTTACAAATAAAATATTTTCCTTTGGGTTGAATATACTTTTTATTTTGTGTCGTTTTATTATGCTGCTTCGCCGCAAAAGCTTCAACTCGTGGCGCTTGAATACCCAATCTGGATTCTTCCATACAAAGACGAAAAGACGTAAAGAGGTAACGTTTCGCAAGGTTCTCTCGATCTTTTCGGTTGCTTTCCATGACGCAAAAAAATGTTTGTATTCGTTGGGCAAAGTCATTAATATTTTGGTAATCAACATGTTATCAGATATTTGCTACCCAAATCTGCAAGCTGTTTTGACATCCGCTGTAACTTTGATATATGAATGGATATACTATCTTGCGGGTCTTTTACATATTGAAAAAACTGCTGTTGCAACAAATGTATTGATGCCTGTGACTTCTGTTCATATATACTTTCTAAAATTGACCACATAGACGCTGAACTTTTACAGTTTATAATGTGAAGCATAGCTTCTTCACCCATGGATACCACCAAAACCTTTTGCGCTTTAGCATCCAACGTTTTCCACGCTTCTAATTCTTGACCAGCTTCTACAGGCTTCTGCTTCACTCCAGAAACAACGGTTACTACCTCTTAGCACAACCTTTACCTGGAAGTTCCACAAAGTCCAATTATCTGCAACTTCAAGCTTCGTAATTTTATAATCTTCCACGATTATTTAGCTATTTCAGGTAAGAGTTAAGCCTATAAGCTATTAACAAAGCAAAAATGAAAACAAAGCTTTTGCTTCGATAGAAAAATTTTGAATGAATAAAAAAAAATTTAATCCATTAACAAGTTAGAATAAGTTTCCTTTGTTGAAGATACAATATTATCAAACAAGTATATGAAGAACAAGTGTACCAGCGAATATATATAAATAAACAACTTCAATAATTTTACATCAATAATTCATCGGGAGATTCCCAAAAAATGTGGAGTAAAATCAACTCGTTTCTCAATAAATCAAAAATGCGAACAGTTGTAGAGGAGATTAGAATTGATCAAGAATTGAGAGTTAATAAAACTCATGCTATAGCTGAATTATTTAACAAACATTACACAGAAGTAGCACTAAAATTGTTTCTTAAATTATAGCTACTACTAATATTAATGTATATAACACTTTACATATGATTGATAATAAAATAGTCTTTACAAAATTTACCACTTAGCGCAGTGGAAGAGATTATTAAACATATGAAGCTAAACAAATCTTCCGGAATAAACAACATTTCTGCTGTGATGTTAGGATACACTTGTCAAGAAATTTTTAAGTGCATTTAAAAGCTATTTTTAAGAATTTCACAGGCTGCGATAACGCAAATCATAGAAGGTATATATAATTGGCTGGGATGTGGATATGAAGAAGTGGGTGGCGTTTTCTTGGACTTGTCCGATATGTTTGATTGTGTAAATCATAAAATACTTTTAATTAAATTGAAATATATGGGATATATTTGACTGTTAAGCAGTTTTTTATTTTAATGGAAGAGTACAAGTTGTGGACAATGATGGGGATTTCAGCTCTAGTAGATCAATCACTTATGTTTGCTCATAATATAACTAACTTTTATCCGTCTAGAAACAGATGTTTGCTTAAAACATTTATAGAGGAAGACTTTAAAGTTATAAACAATTATCTAGCCGTTAACAAAATTTTTCTTAATGTAGAGAAAACCAAGTTAATAATTTTCTCACCTCATAGACGTCAGAGAGAAATATTCCACTGTTGCATTAATGATATACCCAAAACTGACGTGAGTGAGGTTAAATATTTGGAAGTTTTATTATCCAAAAACATCAATTGGAAAACGCATAGTTTAAATATGATCCACAAGCTCTCGCATGCGGTCGTTATTCTTTATAAACTTAAAAATGTACTAGCAGTGGACACTAATCATCTTCTATAGGACGCTACAAAAGTTCAACAGAACTACAGAAACTGCAGAGGCTTCAGAATACAGCTATAAAAAAAGTGAAAATATTATAGTCGGTCAAGCCCGACCATCAAATACCCTACACCACTTGATATATTGTCAGAAAATTTTTTTATTTCTTCTTTTTGAAATAAAAAAAAATTTATATGGGGAGGGGTTCAAAAATGGTCCGATCCTATTTATTTTCAAAGGGTTTTTTTTGACCAATATATATCGTTGTATCATTTCATCGAAATATCTCAAAAAATAATAGGACCTCATATGGGATGGTGTTCTAGAAGTGGTCCAATCAGGTCCACTTCAAATAATGTTCCCCTTTAAGCCAACACATGTCCTTGTACCAAATTTTATCAAAATATCTCCAAAAAACGCGACCTGTAGCTTGCGCACAAATTTACATGGACAGACGGACATGGTTAAATCGATGTAATAAAAGAGTGGGTAATGAGTGTGCACTATATGTATGTGGACTTATTGTATGTAGTCTCTAACATTATATGTTGCGCGACGCGCAACGCAAGAATCCAGCTGAGAAGCTTCGTATTTTAATGTTAGAAACTAAATGAATGAGACTCACGCAAATACGTTTTTAGTCTGCTTTATTGAATCAAAATTGCTTTTTTATATACTAAAATTACTACAATAAATTTACAACAAATTACTTAAACTAGGTTATTCTTATTGCTTACTTGACATAAACTCTATTTTTGCATATACTATATATATATATTAATAAACAAAATATATATATAATAATTATTTTAAATTATATTAAGAATAAGTGCTATTATTATTTATTTTAAAATGTATGTTGTTTTCTTTTACCATATGGTTTTAGTAAGTTATTGTGAAATATTTTTAACGTGTTATTTATTTTAATGGTGACGTTTACACTATTTCTTGAGATTATCTCGTATGGACCGACATAGGGTATTTCATTATTCCGTTTTGTCATATTTCTTAATAGGATATAGTCTCCTCTTTCCAAATTCAAAGGTTTGCTTTCTTTAACATTATTCTTTAATGTTCTTTTATATTCTTATTTTTCTCAAAATTTCTTTGCTCCTTGTATAGAAAATTTTATTCTGGCTTTTAATTCATCATAATAATTGTCTAAATCTTGACTTATTTTATTTGTATTATTGCTATCATTTGGCAGATAGGCTATTCTTCCAAATACTAGTTCGTAGGGTATATATCCAGTCGTTACATGTGGGGTGGTGTTATATGAAAAACAGTAATAAGGTACCCACTTATCCCAATTATCATTTTCTGCGAATGATAATATGTATTCGTTCATAACTCGGTGGTTTCTTTCAGCAGAGCCTAAAGTTTGATTATGGTAAAGGGTAGAGAATATTTGCTGAATTTTGAGAAGTTCACATATGTTTTTCAGTAGTTCGTTTGTGAATTCAGTTCCTCTATCAGACTTTAATATCTTAAAATGACCGTATTTTAGTATGCCTTGTTCAACAATTGTTGCCGCTATTGTTTTGGCGTCTTTGCTTTGTACATGCTTCGGACATGCTATTATATAAATCCATTTGTTATTTTTAATGGTCCTACATTGTAAATTTCTACTATTTCAAAGCTTGTTGTAGGTGTGCTTGTTGTAATTTGTGGTTCTTTGACATGTGTTATTTGTTTATTAGATTTACAATCTGAACAACTATTTACAAAGTGCTTTATCATTTTATTCATATCCTTCCATAGATACCTTTGTTTGAGTTTCAATTGAGTTTTTCTAACTCCTAAATATCCGCCGTGTAGACTATTGTGAAATTCATTTATTAACTTAAATTGAGTCAATTTGTCATTAATCTTTTGAGGGTCTTTATACAAATAATATTCAATATTTGGGCATTATTACAAATCTTTTGTAATTTTTTATTAACCTTTTCTTTAAAATCTTTTTCATCTATCATTATTACTTCCTTTTTTATATACGAGTATTTCTCTTTAATCAGTCTTGCTGTCAGTTTATCCATAATCGAATCGAAATTCGGTGGATTTTCACTGCATCGCAATAGTATATCTTTTTCATTTATATCTACACTAACTTTCTTTGTTTTGTTTTTTTTTTGCCCTTGATAAATTGAATTTTTAATTTCTTTAATTTATTTACATCAGCCATTGAAGTACAATCCCAAATATAAAGTTGGCCAAACTTCAGTTGGTTAGTACAGTATGGTTAATATCATTATTCTTATTATTATTATTATTTTTAGCGTTATCTGCTATCTTTTCATTATTCATCATTTGTAACTTTTGCCCTCTTGTTATTACATTTTTCTTCTTAGGTATCGTGTCTTTTAACATATCAGTATCTATTTTAATTCGTGATAAAGCGTCAGCATTTGTATTATTACTTCCTTTTTTATATATTACTGTAAAATTATAATCACATAATTCCATTCTAAAGCGCGTCATTTTGGATGATGGGTTATTGTGAGTGAATAGTGACACTAGTGGTCTATGGTCTGTAATAACCATGAATTTACGACCGTACAGATATGGTCTGAAAAATTTAATACCCCAATGAATAGCGGGTAATTCTTTTTCTATTATGGGTTTGTTTATGTCATGCTTTGAAAGGGTGGTGCTTGCATATGAAATTGGTAAATCGTGTCCAATTTATCCCTGTGATAATATGGCTCCTAATACGTAATCTAAGGCATCTGTTGTCAATATAAATGGTTTGTCAAAGTCAGGGTATTGTAGTATACAGGGTGGCATATGTACGGCGGCGTAAATGGTATTGTGGAAGAATCTCTTGTGTTAATTGAATCACAACAACAAACAAAACAAACAAATGCAAACATTTGTGCAAAATTGTGGCCAAAGTTGTTCTTTGAAGACCAAGCTCCTGAGCACGACGTCGGATTTAGGTTGATGGATTGTTTTGAACACTTTCTTGAGCAGCAGTAATGTTTTCAGCCCATCTTGCAGTACGTTGTGGTCCATGCTTGGGCCTATCACCTACAGACCCTCTTTCTTCAAAATCATTCACTACACGATAAATAGTGCGTCTTGTTGGCACGTTGTTTCTCCTAAAAATTTCACGTAACTTTCTCATTGTCACAGTAATCGATGATTAATTTTGATAAAATGTTTTAACAATTAAAGCACGTTGGTTTATCGAATATTTTTCCATAATAAATTTGCCACTTGTCTACTTTACGACTGCCAAATATGAACTGTCAAGACTAATGTTTACCAAAATGGCGGCAAAATAAAGTAGGATACTTTCCCGGTGGACACCCTGTATAAATTTTAACATATATTGATTAATAATATTTATTTAATATTTATATTTCACAGGCAAGCCAATGGCTGGTATTGCTAGTGCTCCTTTTAAAAATAAGTTCCACTAAAATTTATTTCTGTATAATTTTATTACTAAATAAATAAAACAAGTGAAAATATTATAGTCGTTCAAGCCCGACCATCAATACCCTACACCCGTTGGTTAAATCGATTCAGATTTAGATTCTGAATCGATCGGTATAACTGAAGATGGGTGTGGCATTTGCCGTTTAGGAGTTAGAAACATCCGCACAAACTGAATATACTTTTTTCCACAGGGTGGTGCAGAATATAAAAAAAGTTGTACATATAAAACTAGTTGGTGTAGAGTTCTAAATGATCAGGCTTGACCGACTATAATATTTCCACTTGTTTTTTTGTAATTACCATACAAATAGTCATAATAAAAAATGGAACAAAAAATAACATAGATAGCCACACGCCACGTGCCAGGATATGAAATCAATTCGTTGTGGATTAGTTAAAAGCAGATTAGATATGGAAATAATATGTTGTAAAAACATTACGATATTCCTACGACTTTTCGTCAATTTAGAATTGTGTAAAAAATTAAATTTGTTAAAATTCAAATACTTCTTTATACGAACGTTCAATATTTAAATCTATTGTTTCTTTACCTTAACTTATAAGAATACACTATGTAATAAATCACATACAATAACTTTTGACTTAATCGAACTAAAGAATGCTATTAGCATTAGGTAAAAGTACTTTGTTCTACATGAATCTAAGAATTTCATTGATCTAGTTTATATTTAAAAAAAAAAAAAAAATTTATCCATAGTCTAGAAAAAATGGAAAAATATAGGCATTACACATTATGAGATTTAAAAAAACTTACCAGCTTTTACAACCAATTTTTCAGCAGAAATATTACTCCTTTGCTTTGAAGCAATATAGAAATTTATTTAAGTATAGATAATAATAAGCCTTTGTGAATGTACTTAAATTGTCGCGAATTGATAAAACAACATCAGAATATAAAAATATTAATTATCTTTTGAAGTCTTACCTATTTATAGATGAAACACTAGGTACGTTATCTTGCGAACAAATTCCTTCTGATAATAGTCGATCACGTATCTCCCAGGCAAACATCGTGGGATTTTCACGTTTATAATTTGCTATAGCATCCACGACAGGGGGCGTAGCCACCTTAGGCTTAGAGCCACCTATTACACCAGCTTTAAAACTACCAGTTTCATAATATCTAGATGTTAAAAACAAATGAGTGAAAATATCAATGTAGTCGACAGAAGAGTCAATAATTACATATAGAGATATGTGGTAGGAGACATGTGAAGTTGAGGTTGTGACTTCTGTGAGGAAATGTCTCGCCCGCCTTCTGTTAAATCGATTGATACAATCATATTCTAAGAAAATTTAAACATGAACATGTGTTTTGTGTGTCCATATAAATGAGCCCACAAGGTTTTGGATCTACTTATAAACTTATTTCGGTTAAATTTTGTACAAGGCCGTGTCGTGACCAATGGCGTGTATTAATAAAAATAGCTTAAATTGGATAATTTTGAGGACCCCTTCCAATATTAAAATTCCTAATATATTTTGTTAAAATTTGGCAAAAAGTAATGATAGAATAAATTATATTACTTCAATAGCTGTAAATTTGGTACTAAATGGTGTGAGGTATTAAATGGTAATTCGCATAAGCATAAAATAATGGATTAACATCTGCTGGAAATTGACACTATTAGCCGTATGACAAAGGATACCTACCATCGTTAGCTATTTGAAAAATAAAGCACCACTATTTTACTTCTCCAAACAAGGAAAAAATACCATAAATTTATTTGAATATACACAATATTATTAATTTTTGGGTATGGCAACATTAATATCTCTTTCCTAAATAGTAAATTTTTATATAATCACTCTGAAAAAGTTTAAATTTTTCATTAATATTCGCAATACTTATAAGGTGGCGTGCCCATTTGAGCTAATATTATACATTTTTGTAATGTAATTATATTGTACTGTATATAAGAAAAAAAAGTGAGAATCAGATTTGTAGACACGTCCATCCCTGGGGTGTATTTTACCAAAAACATACACACAAACAACTATGTGTTTGTACTTAACACACCCAGATTCACAAGTTTACTCCGAATTTAAAAGAAAATACACTTCTAAATTTTACACCTTCATAAGGTCACCTCCGTTAAATATTAAAAATAAATATCTATTAAAAGGCCATTACAGGGTATAGCTAATATGAAAATTTTTAGGAATATTCTGGCAGAAAATTTTTTTGTATATCTTTTAGTTTGTTTTAAAAAAAGGAAAAACTCTAAAAATCGAAACTGCACAGTTTATAAAAAGACCATGGAGCAATTAACCCATTTAATTCCAATATATAATAATATCTACCAAAATCTGGTTCAAATCTGATTTAAAAAAAATAAACCGTTTTTCTATTTCTATTTTTATTTTTGTTATAAAAAAACATTATTGAAATCAAATTCATTAAATAAAAAAATTCAAAACAAAAAAAAACATGTAAAAGTTTGGCAACTCTTACTTGGTTAAAAAGGGATTTTATTTGCTTGTGCTTATTGAATTATTTTTTTAAATTTTTTTAGCAATTATTGAATGCTTCATTGATAATTTGATCATTATGGTGACTTTAATGTGAAATAATAATTAGTAATTTTATTATTTTTTAATTAAGCTTACAAACAAATATTTTCAATTTCTGCTGCGCAATTAATTTCGTTTTGTCAGAATTTTTGCATATGTGTTTGAACATAATGGAGCTGCAGCCGCAAAAAATTACTCTCTTTTTTTGACTGCTAGACCGTTTATAATAGAGCAGCAGCTGCAGCCGCAAATTTTTCTTTAGTTTTTTTTTTTCATTTTTATTTAATAAATTCTACTAAAAAATATATATAAATGAATGGATTTTATTGAAAAAATATTTAAAATAATTACCATAATGTTACTCGAATTTAAAACTTATAAAATGTTCCAAACCAAGAAAAGGTGATGGGTCCGCCTGTTAAATTTAACTCGAGATGAAATTGAGTTTTATAAAACAAGTTTTGTAAAGATGAAAAAAGGTGATGAGGAGCATTGATTCAAGACAATTTAAAAAAAATCATACAGGCAATCAATTAGCCCTAAAATTCGTTTATCTCTAACCATTTAACCATAACGTGTGATGTTATTTGGAATGAACTTCATCAAATATATGTAGCACTACTAAGTGAAAACGAGTGGATTCGGATTTCTGATTCCTTTTATAATAAATCAGGTTTGCCGCATTGTTTAAGAGCAGTAGATGGGAAGCATATTACTATTAAAAATCCTAAAAACGTTGGTTCACTTTATTACAATTATATAAAAAAGGTTTAGCATTGTATTATTTTGATGCAAATTTTACGTTCACGAATGTTGATTTTGGAGATTTAAGCAGTCAAAGTTATGGTGGAGTTCTAGGAAGAAACACTTTTGGAAAAAAACTTTTCAATAACAGTCTTAACTTGCTATTTTAACCCATATAGATTCTTTCATTAATACATTTTTATAATTTTTAAAATTTTTTAAATTTTTTATAATTTTTGTTTTTTAAATTAAATAAAATGTCTTCTTTTTGAGTTAAATTTATTAACATTTCGTCAAAAACGTTTTTACGATCAGCCATTTTTTTTTTTAATTTCCTAACATATTTCAGTTACGAAATATCACATAAAACAAAATTACAAAATTAACAAAACGGAATTAAAAATAAATTATACTAAAATGAGCTACCCTACCCGTTCTCAATATGGAAGAAAATTGAAAAAATGAGAATGCGGCTGGAGAATTAAAATAGATTTAAAGCTAGCAGCAGCTGCATATGAAAAACCCAGCCGCAAATACATTTTCCATAAGGTTTACACATAGAAGAGAGTAAAAGAGAGTAATTTCTTTGCGGCTGCAGCTCTATTGTGTTCAAACACTATACTTGTTATTGTTCTCTTTTTGCTTTTTGCTAAGGTCTGTTATATTAAGGAGTGCAAAGTAAGAGACTCCAGTGAGAAGTGTATTTCTTGTTGGTTATGTGATGATAATGTCCATTTTAAGTGTACTGGGCTTACTGCATTTGTGAAAAATTCAGATCTGCTTGGTGATCCGTCTAGGGGTCTCCAATGGAATTGTTCCAAATGTAAGGTATATTGTAGTGAATTCAGTGCACTTTTCAAGCAAATTAATATTTGCTTCAATAAAATTGGTAATGATAACATGTGTAATGAATTGGTTCAATATAAATCAGTTATTAATACTTTTAAATATTTAGATGTGTTTATTGGTTCACCTAAACGTTAAAGTGCGTTGCCTGTTCTATCAATATCATTACCTGATTTATCTGACATGCCTGCATCGCAAGTAATAGTACCTATTACTAACGATAATAAAAGTGCCTAATCATGGTTCTCTTAGCTCTTCTGTCCCTAACAATTTGTTACCACTTCTATGTCTTTTAATACTGCTTCGAAAAGTTTAGATAAGGATTCCTCGCAGAAAGTCGATTTTCATTTCTAAATTTTCTGCTGATACTACAAATAATGAAATTTAACGTTATATTTGTAATAATTGCTCTGATATTAGTTTAACCGATTTTACTATTTATAAAGTTATTATTGTTGAGGGTCGAAATATTTGTTCTTTAAAAATAAATACATCTTCGAAATGGTTTAATACGTTTACAAATAAAAACTTTTGGCCATATAATCTATTAATTAAAGAATTCGAACCGCGTAAAGGTATTAGTTTGCCTAAGCCCGTTGTACGTTCCACTGAACTGCAAGCTTCAATAAACTGAATGAATTCTCAATCATTTATCAAAATATTAGAGATCTTAATACAAAGATACAAAATTTGTATTTAGGTAGTGTTGATTGTGAATACAGTGTTGTTGCTTTACGGAAACTTAGTTTAAACCGTCTATCTATGGCTCCGAGCTTTTTTGTTGTAACTATTTAGTTTATAGTTGTGATGAAGTTCTTAAAGTTGGTGAAGGGTTTTAATTGCCGTCACTTCGTTAATGCCGTCTGGAATTGTGGGTGTTTCTGTGGTGTGTTTATTTATTCTAGCTGTTTGTTAGATTGGTCTGCTTCTTACCTTTGTGATCGAACTTAAAGAGTTTTATTTAATCTGAACTTTTCACGAATAATAAACGTTACTTCCGGTGTACCACAAGGTAGTCATCTGACATATGTATCATTTTGAAATTTTTGAAAATAAAAATATGTATAGGAAAAGGAGGGTATAATAAAATTTTTTATTTTTAAAGAAAAAAATTTAAAGTAGTACAAAAAATTAAATTTTACATTTATCAAAAAAGAAACTAAATATCAAGTGGTGTAGGGTATTTGATGGTCGGGCTTAAACAACTATAATTTTTTCACTTGTTTTACATTGTTATATCGTAGTATTCTTTTTATCATTGCTTTTTAGCGATTGTTGTTATTGCTGGTTCCTGCGTGTTAAAAATGAAAAGAAAAAATGATAGGAGAAAACAAGTGCTAACAACGATAAAGATTTTCACCACAACCGTGGCGTCGTAAATTTATATTTTTCGCTTTTTCTTTAAAATAATTACATAGTTATTATTGTGAAATGTATGTTTAAATAAATATCAAAATAACTATAAATGGTTGACCAAGCCGTCAACCGCTGATAAGAAGTAAAAAAGAAAAGGAAAAAGTCCACAGTTGTATGATGAATGTCGCAGTTGCAGTGGTGTATAAAAGGGGAGAAATAGGATGATGCAGTTTATATAATTATATTGTAACAATATTGAACATGAATAACGAGACAGTGTTGCGAATGTTAGTTAGCGATTTGAGAGAAAAATTAAGAGGACTAGAAACGGACGGCAGAAAAAAAGAGCTACAGAAACGATTACTAGAAAATTTAGGTTTATTAGAAGAGACAGATAATGTTGTGTCTTAGTACGAAGATGCTGTGGTAGGTGGTAAAATATCTGCTATAATTCTACATTAACATTAAGATAGTTTATTTCATTTTGATGGGACAGATAAAGTAAACATTAAACAATGGATCGACGACTTCGAGGAAAACACGAATACGGTAGGTTGTAATGATATATAAAACTTCAGAATATGGCAAACAATTATTAAAAGGTGCTGCCAAATTATTCGTAAAAAGTCTGTCGGGTATACCAGGATGGATTTCTCTTATTAAAGCCCTCATTTCTGAATTTGGTATTCATTTATCTGCAAATCAAGTTCATAAGATGTTTAAAAATCACTCTAAGCGCGCTAATAAAACTTTAAAAGAGTATTTATACTAATTAATAAAAATAGGTAAAAATATTTATTTAGATGAAGAGAGTCTAAATTAATAGTTTATTAAAGGAAAACTAGACTCTCGCCAAAATAAAAGTCCGTTATACCGAGCCGAAACCATAGAAGAGTTAAAAAAGCAAATCAAATTGTATGAAAAATTCGTGGTAAACCACAATATATAAATAATTTTAGGAAAGACAGTTCAGGCGGGCAGACATTCAAAGAGAAAAAAAGTTTTAAATGTAATAATAAGTAGCATAAAGCTAAAGATTGTAAAGAAAGAGAATTTAAATGTTTCAAATGTCAATAACCTGGATACAGAGCTTTCAAATGTAAAAGCAAAGGCACTAAGCTAGAGAAAGTAAATTCATTTTTCTTAGACACTAAATCTTTTGAAGCTGAAATGAAGTATGGTAAAGGAAAGTTAAGAGAAATTAATTTTTTAGCTTTAATTGTAATGTTTCGTTAGTTTGCTGTTCACTTTATAAAGTTTTCAATCGTTGTTACCCAATGGTTGAGGATCAACGTTGTTTCAAATGTGCTAGATCAGGAATATTTTATACGATTGGATCCCTTAATGCTTCTCTTGAAATATATGGACAAATCTTAAATTTGAAATTATAGGTCGAGCGAGATAGGAATATCGGTTACACAAGCATTTAAGGGTTAAATATACTAAAGCATGTAGATATTGTCGTTAAAAAGCATACAATAGAGTTGTTACCAAAAATAAGCACACGGGTGAAACAATTTGTTAATGGCGGCGGGCCATTGTTAAAAGAATTCCAAGATTTGTGTTTCAATTTAAAAATTGATAATGCATTAGAAGTTGATCCAGACAATTTAACTATTGAACATAAAGATGAAACCAATAATATAATAACAACATATAAACCAAATTAACCCTCACATTTTGCAGTAAGCATGAAAATTTTATTATAAGATGACGCACCAGTAGCACATAGGCCAAGAAGAACTTCATATGCAGACCAGAAAATAATTAACGAACAAGTAGAGAATTAGTTAGGAGAAGGGATAAACCGAGTACGGCAGCCTCGGGAGTCCTAGTTCCAAAGAAAGATGGATCTAAAGGTTTTTGCTGCAAACTTAGGAAATTGATAGATGCCGTAGTAGAAAAGGTGCGAATGCATTTTCGTTCCTTAACTGCGACCACTAATATTCGCCATCATGCGTGCCAATGCTGCGTATATTTTTATAGCTTAATCACACACTGATATTGTGTGCAGTAAAAACTTCCATTGGGCATCGATTAATACACCGGGATATTTGATTTCATCAGTTGGGATTATCAGTTATTGTTAAGTGATGTCCGTCAATGTCTAACTCCACCACTTTTCTTTTTTTCCTACTGGTGATTAGCACAGCTTCAGTTTTACGAGGCGCTAGCTGTAAACTTACGCTAACACCTGCATGCACTGGGAGTCTCAGAACCTCATCATACAATGTATTCCAGAGCAGAGGGCCTAATATGGAGCCGTGAGGGACACTTGCTGTTATGTTCGCGTGCCTTCATCGGTTCATAAGGCTGCGGCAAGATAAGTAGCTTAGGTATACAGGGATACCTTTTTTGATCATCGCATCAATTATATGGAGCCAATTGGCCGAATTAAATGCGTTTTTAACGTCTAATGTTATTAGGGCACATGTTATTAGGGTACTTTTTGTTTCCGTTTTTCCAGCGTTTGCCGTCTATGGCTTTTTCAGCGATATTTTTAATATGTATTTTGGTATCTACAATGGAACGCACTTGCGAAAGCCATATTGGTTATTCGAAAAGGCACTCGTCTGTATAATATATTGTTTAATTCTATTATATACAATATTTTTTAACACATTTCCAAGGATATTTAGTATGTATAAAGGACGAAAAGGGCTAGGATCTCCTTCAGGTTTATTGGGCTTAAGCAGGAGAACGAGTTTGCGAAAAGATTTCACCTTTAATGCAATTATTGTAGGGTGTATTGTACAATATTGCTGCTTTTACTGCCTCCATTGGTATCCCATCTGGGCTGGGTGCTTTATTACTACCAAATTTATTCACTGATTCTTTAATTTCGTCATGCCTTAAGCTCTGTTATTCTTGTTCAGTTGGCGGCATCTGACATTCGAACGGCATGTGTTTTTGGAAGAGCGTTTCAACCAAACTTTGCATAAACCTCGATAGTGCGAGGTGTGTGTTGGTGTATTCCTTTTAGAGCATTTAATTTTTGCCATAACTTCTTTGTATGCTCCACCCCATATATTAGAGTCAGCCATATCGAAAAGTTCTTTAAAACATTTGTTCTTGCTACCTTTAATTGTCTTTTTAAGAGATCTACGTGCTTTCGTGTATCTTTTTCTATGTATGTCATATTAGAATGTACGTACATGTCTTTGTTATATTCTTCTAGCCGCCAAACGCTGCTCTCTGAGGCTAGCAATTTCTGCACTCCACCAGTATACGGATACACGTTCTGGGCAGTTAGTTCTCTTTACCATGAAAGCATCACATGCTGCAGTCATGTATATCGTAAGCTTTTTAACTTGGTTACCAACTATCAACAAATGTCGAAGTTGGTAGTTCAGGGTCTTCGCTCATCATGTATTTCAACATATCACGGTCTATTGTTTTAATTTTCTATCCCAGTTCATAGGACCTTCTAGATGGTTTTTGTGGCTGCACCATTGCTATTGTTGTGATTACAGCGAAATGGTCACTATTAGTGTAGATGTCGCTGACATGCCATTGACATTTTCGCACTAAGGAGGTACTGGCGAAAGTAATGTCAATTATTGATATGCGTCCAAATTTTGTAAACTTTTTTTGGCGCCATCTTTGAGTAGTATAACATTTAGATTATTAAATGCCCTTAATGTAACCTCTTCTCTCCTGAAATTGTTGCTTGTTTACATTTGAAATATAAAAATATTTGAAGTTTGTTTTGTAATTTTTGATTTTCTTTTTTTTTTAAACAACGATGTATGTCTTCATTTATATCCTACTACTTTATTATATGTCTTTATTCAATTTTTTTTTTAAATATTTTTTTAAATATATATTTTATTGGTGAATTTCTCGAATATTTCAAGTTTCTATTTTGCTCTTTGCTTGTTTGTACAATACTTTCTGTTACTTTCCCTGTTGTGTTACATTTGATGTATTTATGTTGATTATGTTGTTGTTTGATGTATTAGTGTCCTTTTCTGCTTCTTTTACGCCCATTATTACTAATATTTATTGTCCAATAGTTATTAGTCAACCAATAGTTGACTTCTTTTTCATTATTGCAGAACTTTTAATTGTGACTAATGCCTTTTGGTTTTATATATGGTAAGACCGTGAAAATCGTATGGTTTCAATATATATATATATATATATATATGTAAACTCTTCAGTTGAAACTGTACTGTCAACAATTGAACCGTCTGAAGGAAGAAATGGCCCAGAAGCGGCCAAGCAGGAAAGGAATTGTGTTCCAACAACGTCAGGCCAAACACATAATAATATTACTTTTTAAATGGGAACAAAACAGTGCATATATTATTAAATCGGATCATTCTAACTGCGGTAATTAAAGCCTTCAATTTCATGCAAAAATAATGGATTTTTTTAACTACACCTAATATACATTTTTTTTGGTTGAGAAAACAAGATTTTTTATATATGTATATAAAAAATGTCATATTATGTTAAATTATTATTGAAAAAACAATGCCAAAGCAAAAAAAAATTTTTTTTGACGTAAAAGTTTTGTACAAAACCGTAAAACTTAAAATATGTAGATACCCTACATTAAATAATATAGAAAAGGCGTGAATTTTAAGATTTGTTTTTAGATATACTAAACTTTTATATTTAAGATCCACTGCAATGTCATATTTGCATAAAAAGTCCGCTCCTACAATTGCTTTTGCTGTATAAGCTATTTTCAACACAAATGAATAATCTCGTTTTTAACTCAAAAAGGGTATATTAGGTTTATTTCCGTATGTGTTTATTCAACTACCTTTTTCTGCTGTTAAAACTAAAGTGGCATTTCTTTTAAATATATAGGGACCCAAATTTTTGCACCGCTATCTTTTAGCTTGTTATCCTTTTCGAATATAAAAACCACGTAAGTCGCCACTACAATGGGTCTTTTTAGTTTGTTGATTCTTTTATATGAATTCTATTGAATGAACGTGGTTGTTCACATTTGAGGCCTTTGTTGCCGAATATATCTTCAAGGTGAAGTTTTTGTGAGGGACTTCTTCCTCGGTTAAAGCTCCTTCTTCTAAATTGCTGGCAAAACAGTTAATTGAATTGACAAACACAATTTTAAACATATTAAAACAACTATATATGTATTTATATAAAAACATAAAATAAATAAAATAACAGATCCAATTCCGCACCCAAAAAATTTCTGATTTCATCTTTTTTAGTTCCTTTTTTTTTCTTTTAATTTATTCTAAACAAAAAAGGCACAATTTATTTATGCCAGGATTAAAAGATTGTACACAATATAAATAAAATAAAGTTAATACACAAAAATATATGTATGGAAGAAAGTAGAGCTATTTTAAAAAATTTAAATAAGATTTTAACAAACTTAAAGAAGACACCAAATAGACCATACAAAAGAGAAACAGTAGAAGTCAAATTAGAATAAATAAAAAAATTAAGAAAAACTTTTACAAACATTCGAAGGAACTTCAGACCGGCTCAATCTTAAAATTAAATTTGACAAAACTACAAAAAAATACAGAATACATTATCTAAATTATTAAATCACGAATAAATAAAAACGGTCCACTTTTTACTGGAAACTACAAGAAAGTTGATAAATTTTGTAAAATAATCAAACTCCTTGGTAAGAACCTCAATGAAAAAGGAAAAAAACGATCTAGTAGAACTAGCTTATCATACAAAATTATCACAGAACGTTAGAACACCAGTTGGTTCAATTCAAATTCCATATACTATAGAAGAATTGATAAAAAAAAAATAAAATCAACTTATAAAAATATAAACAAACTCTATATGTATATAGCACAGCCACAAACATTAATTCAAGCCACTAACATTGCTCTATAAATCGAAAGAGATCAAATCTTTCAAGAAAACTCGCAAATTTTCCACACTAAAATTCGAAATGGAACATACAACCACCAACCAAGAAAGAGATACTATATCAAAAATCAGCAACAAGCATGCAATTGTTTTCATACAAATGAGAAAAGAAAAACCAATCACTGTAATAAAAACATAAGAAAATATAACTAACACGAAAACAATTTCAAACATAACAGCAATAATAATAATAATAACTAATATTATAGCTACCCTCAGCAATATCAAAACAGAAATTTCATTAGACACAACGATCAACGTCCAAAACAAAACAACAATAGAGAGAATAAAAGAGTTCCAAATATTAAATGTATCCTACAAAAACACCCATTTTATCATTTTAAAACAGAATGATAAACAAAATGTCAAGCTACTCATCCACACAGGAGCAGAAATTTCATTATAAAAATAAAAATAAATACGTTAAAAAAATAACCTCAAACATATCAGATAAAATTCATCAATTATGTGGGATATCTTCTGAAAAAATAAATACACTAGGAAGCACCTTCTTAAAACTTTACGTCGAACAAACAGAAATTAAACATGAATTTCACATAGTGGACAAAACATTCCCAATTAAGACTGACGGAATAATAGGAACAGATTTTCTACAAACATTTTTACGCAAATTAGACTGCGAAACAATGACACTAGAAATGACCACAGTAAACAAAACTATTAGTCTACCAATAGAAACAAATAATTACACAACAATAGCTTCAGTACAGAAGCTATACAAACCATTAATTAAAACTTCACAAAGATTCGGTAATATTAAACAGTGAACTTCAATAAGGATTACTTTTGGCAAACGCCATAGTGCCAAAATCTGGAAATTCTTATATTAAAATCCTCAATTCCACAAACAAAGCAGTAACAATAAAAAATATGAATATTAATACAAAATCATTGGATGACTACCACATACTGAATCCAAGTAACAATATACAATATACAGAAAATCGTTTCAAAAAACTTCTAAAAGCAATAAATATTGAGCATACAGACAACTCCACTTCAAAAGTCTTAAAAAACATATTAAGAGAATATAAAGACATTTTCCATCTAGAAGGAGAACCCTTAACAGCGAAAAACTTCTATACACAAGAATTAATAACGAGCGATAACGATCCCGTGTATACAAAAAATTACCGGTTACCACAATCCCATAAAGAAGAAATTAACAAACAAGAACAAGATTTATTAGAATCAAATATAATTGAACCCTCAGTAAATCCATAAAATTTACCATTGCTCATTGTGTCCGAAAATGGAATTAAAACATAAAAACATGGAAATTAGTGGCAGATTGTAGAAAATTAAATAACAAATTGGTTAACGACAAATTTCCATTAACAAGATAAAACGATGTATTAGACGCAAAGTATTTTTCCACACTAGACATGATACGTTTATTTCACCAGATTGAATTAGACAAAGAATCTAAACTACTGACAGCATTTTCCACTAACAAAAGACATTTTCAATTCAAAAGACTACCTTTCGGTTTAAAGATATCGTCAAATAGTTTCCAACGAATGTTAACGATTGCATTAACAGAACTAGACGCAAACGCATTTTTATATGTGGACGACACAATTGTATTCGGCTGCAGCCTGCAGCATCATAATAACGACTTTTTAAAAATCTTTTATCGTTTAAGAAAGTACAATTTAAAATTAAACCCCAGCAAATGTCATTTTTTATGACCTGAAATTGTATACTTAGGACATTTAGTAACAAAAGACGGTATAAAAACAGATCCATCAAAATGCGAAGTAATAAAAAACTACCCAACGAAAAAAAAGCAGACGACGTCAGACGATTAATCTCACATTGCAATTATTATAGATGATTCATAAAAGACTTTTCAAAAATTGCAAAATGCCTAAACAATTTATTAAAAAAGAAACAACCATTCATTTGGTCAAATGAATGTGAAATATCTTTTAACATATTAAAGACAAAACTTATAAACTGCAATACCCGGACTTCAACAAAACATTGATATTAACAACGCACGCTTCTGATTTCGCTCTTGGAGCGCTTCTTTCTCAAGGACAAATTGGACATGATTTACCTATTTTCTATGCAAGCACAACACTAGCAAAAGATGACGTGAATAAATCAGTCAAAGAAAAAGAATTATTAGCTATATATTTGTAAATTTTTCAGACAATATCTATTTAGTAATAAATTCATAGTAGTCACCGACCATATGATATCCCTATTTTCACACATTAATCCTTCATCCAGAATAACAAAAATAAGAATGGAACTGTGCGACTACGACTTTGAAATCGAGTACAAAAAAGGCTCCAAAAATACAAACGCGAATGCATTATCGAGAATAAGAATAGATTCAAATACGTTAAAAAATATGATACCCAAAGAAATAAAAGTTTTAACCAGAGGGCTAGAGTTAGAGTTAGCTATATAAATATAAAAAAATAAAATAATACAAACCCACAAAAGTCTGATAAACTTTACAACTGGGATTGTATATCTATTAATGAGATCAAGAATATGAAAATAATAACATTTGAATTTATAAAAATGAAATGTATCGAGATCTCTATTTAAAATAATAAGATACTTGTAAGATGCGGTGATAATCCTACGAATTTAGATTCGATTATAGAGAAACTGACAAATTAAAGATATATAACGCAGCATTAAATAAGAATGATATAGTATTCAAGTCTATAACAGAATATGCATTTAAATAAAAATTCTACAAGTTACAATCAAATAAAAGAAATAAGGCCAATTATTAAATATATTACTATACAAAGACCCTTAGAGAGTAAAAAACAAAGTAACTCAGTATAAACTAATTGCAGATTTTTATAATAGTCCACTTGGAGGACATCTAGGTATCCGAAAAACACTCTTGAAATTAAAACAAAGATATATCTGGAAAAACATGAACAAAATGGTTAAACAATTTGTAAATCAGTGTAAAAAGTGTCAACAATGTAAACAGGTACGACATACATAGTGGTTGCTCTCATCGAGTGCGGTTGTGCTTTGTTTCTGCTCTCAAGGTTTTTATTTGTTTAACGTTGGAGTCTAATATTTTGAGCGTGTTTTATTTTTGGAACATATATGGTTTTAAAGCTATAGTGTTTGCGCTGAAAGAACTATTATTGGACTGGGTGTTTGGTTCGGTGATGGATAATTTGTAATTTGTAGTGGGATTGTATACAGCGAATATTGCACTTAAAAATATATCTGCAGAAATATATATATATAAACACTAACGTTACTCGCTTGTTTGAAATGGCAACTAATGCTAATACTGATACTACAAAACGTACTCGCGAGCCTACACTCTCACTCTCACCTGTACATAAAACACCTAAACTCTTCTCAGGCGAAAATTCTACACGCATTATTTCAATCATTGAGGCTCGACTTAAAAAGCAAGAAGAGCTTATTCTCAATCGTATAAAAGAGAGTGAAAGCAAGATTCTCAATGAGTTTAATGCAAAAATGAGCGAATTATCTGCCGAAATCATCAATTTGAAACAAGATATGAGCGAGATAAATAAGAGAGTTACTGATTTAGAAGCCTTGGCACCTCAGCTTACAAATCTAAATAGAGAGATAGAAATGTTAAAAACACGTATACTCAAGCAAGAAAATGTTGCAGTTGCCAATGACATACGTATAAACGGTATACCATATAATGAAAATGAAAATTTGAACGAGGTTCTATGGAATATATGTCAATGAGCAAAAATTCAAGTTCCAAAATTTAAATCGATCTATCGTATAAGTGCAAATACACCTGACAGTCCTATAATTGTCAAATTTAACACACCTTTTGACCGCAACTTCTTATTACGTAATATAAATGATTTAAAACGAAATCAAAAGTCATCACTATGTTTAAAACAAATTGGTATAGACAGTGATGCACGTTTTTACATTGATGAAAATTTAACACCTCACAATTACAACATATTTAAAGCAGCATACAAGACCAAAAAACAAAACAAAGTGAAACGTGTATTTGTTGTACGAGGTATAGTCCATATCGTAACAAATGACAGTAATGATGTAATTCCTGTAACTGAACTCGAGCAGTTAAACTCGTTTTTTTAATTAGAAACTCATGTATACAAACAATGAGTTATATTTAGGGAGCAATTTTCAAATCTGTTTATTTACCATGATACGTATTCTTGCTAATCGTAAACAAGGTTTAAAAATCATACACATAAATGCTCAAAGCTTAAATAACAAATTGGATGAGTTACGTTTCTTGTTTGAAGACTCTGGAATTGATATTATATGCGTTTCTGAAACTTGGTTTCATTTGGACGTTCCAGATGCTACTGTTATGATCGAAGACTACAAAGTGTTTCGTAATGATCGCGTTACTCATGGAGGTGGTGTTGCAATTTATGTTAAAAGTAGTCTAAAATGCAAAATTGTATGTAAATCACAACCAACTACACAGGTTGAATTTATTTTCGTTGAAGTGTATAACAGTTCTTCTAAAGTACTCATAGGTAATACATACCGGCCTCATAGAGCAGTTGATTTTGGTCCTTTTCTAACAGCACTTGAAAATTTAACACCCCATTATACCGACTTGGTTCTTGCTGGTGATTTTAACTGTGACATTTTATCAGAAAATACTTTTGCAGATGATATGGTAGCACTTGATTTGCATATTGTAAATACTATAATTCCGACGCACTTTACACAGTCAACTCAAACACTCCTTGATCTCTTTATTGTATGCGAATCCACAAAGGTCCTGTTATATGAACAGCTGTCAGCCCCAATGTTCTCTAAACATGATCTAATAATGCTTACGTATAATTTCGAACATGTTCATCAGTACACTAGCATTTGTTATAGAGATTATGCAAGTATTAATAACACTAGACTTTGTACTGCAGTGGAAGTAATATCGTGGGATATCATACATTATTTGCCTTATGTTGATGAAAAATTACAATTTTTTGATGACAAAATAAATTATCTTTTTAATCAATATGTCCCAGTAAAGTATATAGTCCCTGTAAAGCGCAATACACATTGGTTTAACGATGAAATTAAAGCATTAATATTATAACGGAATGAAGTTTATAAGCGATGGAAGAGATACAGAATGAATGCATTATATACTCAATACAAACAAATCAGAAGAAATGTCAATCCGAAAATTAAAGCAGCAAAAGCAAAACATTATTCGGATAAATTCACAAATACCAAGTCGGGTAAGGAGTTATGGATCACAATAAAAAACCTAGGGGTAAATGGTAAAAAAGTTGGTAGTTCAATCGAACTGGATATTAATGAACTCAAATATAAATTCACAAATATACCAGTTCAACCCAACGTTATAACGCTATGATAATCATAATAATAATAATGAAATAGATCAAAATAATAGCACAATTCTTTTTTGTACAAGTAATGTTAGCCAAGAAGATGTACTTGAAGCTTGTCTTAGCGTTAAATCTAACGCTTTTGGTCTTGATGATATACATCCTAAATTTATTAAGATGTTATTACCTAAAATATTATCATACATCACGCATATTATAAACACTATTATTACAACGAGTTCATTTCCAATAAAATGGAAACAGGCAAAAATAATTCCTGTGCCGAAGAAGGTTGATGATTATCGGCCTATTGCCATTCTACCATACTTATCTAAAGTATTTGAAAAATTGTTATATAACCAAATCCATCGTTATCTTATGCAACATAATTTGATTGATACACATCAGTCGGGCTTTCGCGCTAAACATAGTTGTACATCTGCATTGATTAAAATTACAGAAGATATACGTGTAAAGGTGGATGAAGGTAATACAGCTTTCCTGGTTCTTCTTGATCTCACCAAGGCATTTGATAGTGTAAACCATAATGTACTCTGTATGAAGCTTCGGCGTGACTTTAAATTTTCTAATACTGCAGTAAAACTAATACACTTGTATTTATCTGGAAGATCGCAAGTTGTAGTGCATGAAGAAAATACATCTGAAAGTCTAAACACGTTCAGGGGAGTACCTCAAGGATCGGTACTGTTTTCACTCTATATAAATGATCTGCCAAGCTGTATAACACACTGCAAAGTTCATATGTATGCTGACGATGTCCAGTTGTACTTTGCTGGAAAGTATGAAAATATTCCCGAATGTATTATTAAAATAAATGAAGATTTGGCAGCTGTAAGTACATGGGCATCGAACAACACGTTGGCACTTAATTGCAGCAAGTGTAAATTTCTGCAAATTAATAAAAGAAGCTTATCTCCCAATCGAAACCTGAATATTGTACTAAATAACGAAGCCATTCAACAGGTTAAGGTGTCCACAACTTTAGGTATATTGATTGATGATTCGCTAAATTGGGAAAAGCACATTTCTTATGCCACAGCTAAATTGTATGCAAAAATGAGAGGTCTATGGCTAACGCAGCGTGTAGTTCCCATACATATTAGAGCGTTGTTAGCGAAAACATATATGCTGCCAACTTTATTATACGGATGTGAGACTTTCTGTTTTTGCGGTTCAGTGGCTATGCATCGGCTAAAAGTGGCCATAAATAATATTGTTCGATACGTTTATGGATTAAAGAGATGGGAACGTATCTCAGACCATGTTCAACATTTCCTTGGTCTAAGCATAGATCATTTTTTGCAACAGAAGGCCTTAATATTTCTTCACGCGATAATCTACACAAAAAAACCTACGTATCTGTATGATATGTTGAGTTTTGCAAGCAGTAATAGAGGGAAAAAATCATCCAAATAAGACACTACTCCTCCTGGTCCCAACGGCAATATTTTATAAATTGCATTAAATTATGGAATGCCTTACCTGGTCATATACAGACAACATGTAATCGGAAGCTATTCAAAAAACAACTAACCCTGTTTTACAACTAATTACAAACTATAACTATTAATATCATGACAGAAACACTAGCTCATCACAGTTATATACTTGTATTTTATCAGTACATACATATACACCTTAAATATATGCTTACATACAAACTTATATATACAACAACATGCATTTGTTTCATGAGTTCTATATATATTGTTTTATATATTTTACGTTAATGCCCAAAATTGCATTAATTGCCATTAATTTGAATTGTATTCATATACAAATGTTTATATTAATATATAGTAAGTTATACATTACATGCACAACTGTTGAATTGTATATTATACACACCTATACTATAATAATAAGGCATAAGCCTTGTTGTATAGGTGAAAGCAAATCGTAAAAATAAATAAATAAATAAATACCAAAGAACCACAAACCGTTACGACAACACCAGATACCAGTGCTGAAATAGTAGAAATAGACACTGTAGGACCCTTAAGAATATCGAACATATACATGTATATTCTCACTATGCAATGCACATTAACCAAGTTTGCAATTGCATACCCTATAGCCGATAAAGATGCCACAACCATTGCCGAAACTACAGTCGAACAATGCACATTAACCAAGTTTGTAATTGCATACCCTATAGCCGATAAAGATGCCACAACCATTGCCGAAACTACAGTCGAACAGCTTATTTTAAAATAGGACATTTTAAAGTACTAAAATCCGATAAAGGCAGTTTACATATGAACTTTTAAGAAACACATGCAAGCTCCTAGAAATCCGACAAATTTTTTCAACCCCTACCAAACGCTAGGCTCAATAGTACGAAATCACCGAGTACTAAACGAATATATGTTATCATTTATAGAAGACGATAACTGGGATAAATGGATACCTTACTACTATTTTGCATACAATACAACACCGCACGTAGTAACGAAGTATACACCATTTGAACTAATATTTGGAAAAATACCATGCTTCCCAAGTGATAATTTTATTGCAGAAGGAAAATGTTACAATTTGGAAGATTACTCGAACGAATTAAAGGCACGACTACAATATACACACAAAAGAGCTAAAATACTTCTAGAACTAGAAAAACAAAAGCGTTCTTCAAATAACAATTGCCAAGAGACTAACCTACTAAACTTAGCGATAGGAGACTACGTACTATTAAGAAACAGAAAAACTCCAAAAGCCTTACGTAGCTATCAGCTAACATTCGCACTAGCTAAACATTACATTAGACACGAGAGTTAGTGTTATCCTCTCTATCCCAGCTAACACTTACACTAGCTAACATTACACTAGGCACGAGAGTTGATGTTATCCTCTCTTTCTCAGCTAACATTTACACTAGTTAACATTTCGCTAAGCACGAAGAGTTGAATTATCCTCTCAAAATATATCCTAAAGAATTTTAATAACGTAAAGTATTTATACTAATTAATATCCAAACTCTTGATCTATCTAATTTACAAACAACACACTTAAAGACACAGATGATATCCACACGCACCAATTACAACTGAGATTCTTGCTTAAAAACGAGGACATATTTAACAAAAGTAAAAATACAAAATAAAAGTATTCACAAGCACCTATTGTTAAGCAACGCCAAATTTTTTTCTTTTTTTAAATAAATATACAAAGCATTGTAACTCGAAGGTGTGATCAAAAATAAAATCTGTCAATCTATTCATTACAACCTCTAGGGAATAAATAAACTAAGTCTTTGAATTGAACTCTGGCTGGCCCTGGGTCTACCCCAGTACCCTTCAGATTCTTTACAGTGTTAAAATTTTATATAAATATATTTAATTATTTATTGTTTACCAATCTTCAGCTGTTGAGGGAGTAGCGTTTTTTCGGCTATATGCCTGGTAAGGGGAGATATAGTAAGCAGTTAAAAGACTTGGTTTTGTTTGGTTTCAATACAAAAGTCCTTCTGTTTTATTCTACCAAATGTTACATTATTTTTTTATTTATACTAATTTTATTTAATGTTAATGTTATAGAAATTCTTATTCTACCAGATTGTTAACCTTGTGTTACTTAAGTTTTTTAATGTTACCTTAACATAGTGTATAGTTGTGTATCCGGCTCGATGGACGAAAATATTTAATTGTGTGTGTCCGGCTCGTAGGACCAAAATATTTAGTTGTTGCATAAATGTTGTATAAAGCCAAATAATGTAGATATGTTGTATAAATGATTTATTTTACTTTTATTTATTTAATAAATTTACTAAAGAAAGATGTTCTGTACAAATTGAAAATTGATTGTCACAATGTGCGTTGGACGCCAAAATAATAGTATTGCACTCTTTGAAGATTACAAAGCGAATGAGAAACTCGTATAAAATTATATATGCACTGAAGAAGGCAAAGAAACAAAATAATAACGGAGAAGATTGTTCGATAGGCATTTGTGTGAGATGGTAAGTCGGCGACCATTTCTAGTTGAATCGTAAACACATAGTATGCAAGTATGCAAAATTATAGTTGTCATATTAAGTAGTTTAGTAAATCAGATTGTTGTTACTTAACTTACCTAATGTTACTATAACATAAATTCATTAAGTGCAAGTATGCATATTTATATGTAGTATTGTCATAATAAATCAGTTTATGACTCAAAATGTTAGTCTATGAAGAGTTATTAATAATGTGTGACTACTCTACTTATATGGGTACACTACTACACTACCTTCACTCTGTGAAGAAAAAATAAAAATATGATCATATTAAATAACAAATTTTGTAGTAAAGAATAAAATTTGAATTAAATATGTTGTTTATATGTAGTGGTAAGGTATTTAAAATTATTTTTAAAATTATTTTTATAATTAATTTTTTTTTAATTCGTTTACTTGTTTTCTAAATTATATATTTTTGTGTTTGTTTCGATCGAATCATGGCAAATAGGTGAGGTGTCGTATTGTAAGCAAAGTAAGTAGTATGGTACCCTTTTATCCCAATCATTATTGTCAGTGAAAGCTAACATAAATTCATTTAGTACTCTATGATTTCTTTCTACACTTCCTAGAGTTTGGTGGTGATATGAGATAGAAAAGATTTGTTTAATACTTAATCATTTGCAAACATTCCTTAGGAGTTCGTTTGTAAATTCAGTACCTCTATCGTACTTTAGGACTCTAAAATGACAATGTTTAAGTATAAATTGTTCAACTATGATCTGAGTTACCGTTTTTGCATCTTTGCTAGGTATAGGGTAAGCTAATATATATTTCATCAGTTCACATTGCATAGTTAATATATATCTAAATCCGTTCGATATTCTTAAGGGTCCAATAATACCTATTTACACTATTTCAAAATTATTATGTGGTGTGTATGTTATTACTTGATTTTTTGTGTGTTTCGCACTTGTTTGTTTAGTTTGCAATCTGTACAGTTGTTTATAAAATTTTTTTTTATCACTTTATTCATGTTTTTCCATATGTATCTCTGTTTCAGTTTAAGTTGTGTTTTTCGTACACTTAAATGTCCTCCATGCGGGCTGTTATGCTACTCGTCTATTAACTTGTATTAAGTTAATATATCATCAATTTTTTGAGGGTCTTTATGCAATATGATATTTAATAACTCTTGTGTACTACAAAAGTAGTTGTTTTGTTGCAATTTATTCAATTTTTCTTTAAATTTATTTTCATTTATATATTAAATATGACGTCATTCTTATTTAATGCTATTCCATATATATGTACATGTTCTTTTTCTAGTTATGATGTTAGCTTCTCCATAATCGAATCTAAATTCGGAGGATTATTAGTGCATCTTGAAATAATATTTTTTTTTATTAATACTGAAACTGAACTTTAGAGGCCTTTTGGCCTTTTCTTTGTTCAAATTGTATTTTTCTTAAATTTTTGACATCAGAAATAGATTTGCATTCCCAAACATAAAGTTTGATGTAAAGTTGACTTTGTGGTAAGCTGTTCTGATTTGTCAATTTAGTAACCGGTTCATTATTTTCATGTTCTTCTTTTTATTTGTGCCCTCTTGTTATCACTTTTATATGCTTAGGTATCATTTTCTCTAGTGCGTCAGAGTCTAATTTAATTACTGCGTCAGCGTTTGTAATAGTGGATCCCTTTTTATAGACGATATCGAAATTGTAGTCAGACAAGTCCATTCTTATTCTTGCCATTCTTGATGATGGATTGTTGTGGGTGAAAAGAGAAACTAGTGGTCTGTGATCTGTTACCACTATAAATCTTCGTCCATATAAATATGGTCTAAAAAATTGTATTGCCCAATGTATGGCTAGTAGTTCTTTTTCTATGACTGATTTATTTACGTCATGCTTAGATAGTGTTGTGCTTGCATATGAGATGGGTAGATCGCTTCCGATTTCTCCTTGTGAAAGTACTGCTCCTAATGCGAAATCCGATGCAGTATGAATGTTTTATCAAAGTCAGGATACTGGCGGACTCATGAGTTTTTGTTTCAATATATTAAAAGATTTTTCACATTCTGGAGACCATATAAAAGGTCGATGTTTCTTTAGTAATGAATTTAGGCATTTTGAGGTTTTTGCGAAATCTTTTATAAATCTTCGATAGTAGTTGCAGAAAGCTATAAATCTGCGTACTTCGTCTGGATTTTTAGATGTGGGTCTTTTATAACTTTATATTTTGACAGGTCTATTTTAATTCCGTCTTTTGTTATTAAATGGCCCAAATATACTACTTCTGGACGGAGGAATTGGCATTTGCTTGCGTTTAGTTTCAGATTGTATTTTCTTAAACGCGATAATACTTTGAGGAGGTTTTCGTTGTGATGTTGTAGGCTGCATCCAAATATGATTATGTTATCTACATATAAAAATACGTTGGCTTCCAATCCACTTAGAGCTATCGTAAGCATTATTTGAAAACTATTTAAAGATATTTTTTTTAAGTCTAAAAGTACGCGTTTGAATTGAAAGTGACTTACTCTAGTTGAAAATGCAGTTAGGGTCCTTTAGTCCTTATCAAGTGAAGTGATGAAAGGAGCTCGTCATGTCTAAAGTGGAGAAGTATTTGGCATGTCCTAATACGTCAAGTACGTCTAGTTAAAGGAAATGTATAATTTACAAGTTTATTATTAAGTTTTCTAAAGCCAACTACTAAACTCCATTTTTTTGTGTCGCTTTTATCTTTTTAGTACTACTAATAAAGGTAAGTTGTACGGACTAATCTATGGTTCTATTATGTCGTCCTTTAATAATTTCTGTACTTGGTTATTGATTTCTTTGTTATGTGCTTGTGGTAATCTAAAGTTTTACGTAGACCGGTGTGTTATCATCTGTTGTTAGTTTTTGTGTATAAGAGTTGTTACATGTTAATTTTTTCCAAATGAAAGTTGTCTCTTAAAAAATATTTATTTATTATTATTATTACTATTTTTGTTCTTATTGACTAACTATTCACTACGGCTTAACACTAAAGAATGATCATACCATTCTTTTTCCCTAATTTATAACAACGGACAAAGCTCAGTCAAAGTGCCGAGCTTGAATTTCAGATACGCGCAAGTACTGTGGAAAACACATAAGACAACAGTTTACATTCGATATCGGTCATTAAACTTTATTTAAGCGCTGATTAAACTAGTGCTAATTAAACTGTTTCATAACTTATATTTAAAGTTTTTGTAGTCGTTCTTGGTGTTGAATTGGTCTGGAGTACATGGTAGTTTTGGAGCGATTGAGAATGAATATTTAATTTATCAATTGTCACAGTTTCAATTGTAGTGTTTAATATTGTGATATGGCATGTATCTTTGCCTGGTACAATTGTATTGGCCAAAAATATTCATTTTTGTAATCCTTGGTTTAAAATAACAGTATCTATTTTAAATTTAAGGTGTATAGGTGTTATTATTTTCGTTCGTGGTGGAATTGCGATTGGTGACGATAAAGTGGATTTCATTGGTAAAATTATATTTGATTCTTTTAAGTTAATTTCCAGAGTAAATGTTTCATAGTCAATTTTACAAAGATAGGAGAATAAAAAGTCAGTACCTAAGATTCCATCTGTTGAGATTAGAAAGCTTTGCTCAACAACATGAAATGCATGGTTTAGTGTTGAATTTGATATGTTAAATTTTAAGTTCGCCGTTCCTAATGTTACTATTTTTTCTGATATAATGCCACTTATTCTGTACGTTTTGTTTGTGTCATAGAGTGTATTGATGTAATTTAACTTTATTAAGGAGATTTCTGCACCTGTATCTATTTAAAATTATAAATAATTTTTTACCGTTTTTTGCTACAACAAAATGTGTATGTTTATTGGATATATTAAGTATTTTAACTATATTTTTTGCGCATCGGTGGTAGTGTTTTGTACCACCTGCGCGTCGTCGTTTCCCTGGTTCTGGACTATATTTATGTGTCTATTGTTTGTGTTTTGTCTAGAATTTATGTTTCTCTCAAAGTTTATGTTTCTGTTTCTTCTTTCTGGAAAATTATTTTGTATAGGGTATTGTTGTCTACTGTTATAGTATCGTCTATTTTTGTGTTGCCTGTGCAAACTGTTAAATTGTCTGTCTTGGTATGCATTATAATTTTGTTGATTATAGATTTGTCTTTGTTGATTATAGTTTCTAGTGCGAGGTTGTGATTGTTTTTTGAATGTATGAGAATATTTCATGTGTAATATTTTATTGTTATCTTTAAAGGTGTTATCTTTCTCTAATTCGAGAACCAAATTATCGGCTTGTTCTAGGCTTTGTGGTTGGGCAGCATTAATAGTGGTTTTGAATATTTCATCAAGACCAATTTTGAATGTTGTTAATGCAAGTAGTTCGTTTGTTTTAGGTATGACTGATCGTTCAGTCGCTGTTGCTGTATCTTCTAGCTGTTGTATTTAAAAATTATTTAGTTTTCTAATAAGGTCTATTATTTTATTTTTATAATTTGTGAAATTCCCTTGTTGTTTAGTGGAGTTTAGGATGGTAAGAATTGTCGGTATAGTGTTCGTAATCTTATAGTTTGTTTCCAATTTTGTTATTTATTGGTGTTTGGACTGACCCTATTGTTGTTTTTACTTTTTGCGTGAGTTGAATGTGGTAAGCGAACTCAAATAGTTTCGTTTTATCCTCTTCATTTAGATTTTTTGATAGTAGTTCTAAAATTTTGCAAAATGATTCGGTCTCCTTATAGTTACCATTTAAAGAAGGTAGTGTTTTCATTGCTATTTCGATATTAAATGTTTGTTTGCTGTATTACTTGACCAAATTCGTTTTCGTAGTTTTCTATTTCCCTTAGTTTTTCTTCTATAATATACATATATTATATTTTTGTATGGCCTACCAGTTATTTTCCTAATATTAGTTCCTATTTTGAATAAAGTTTTTACTAAATCTATTAATTGGTCAATACAATTTTTATTATTTGTTAATTTGTTTATTTTCTTGTTTAGACTACTTCTAGTGTTTTACCTATTTCTATAGCTCTATTTTCCCTAATCTTATTTTTATACCCTCCACCTTATAGGGTATATTCATTTTGATCATCCGTTTGCAACACATCGAATGCAGCCTTGGAGATCCCACAAACCATATATATTTTTAATCAGCATGAAAAGAGAAATCGTTTGAGACTTGTTCGTCGGTGTGTCCGTCTGTTTTTGGCACTCTCACAGTCGTAATTTTGAAGATATCTAATTGAAACTTGGCACACTTATTCTTAATATAAATTCGCTGTTCCGCATTGAAATTGGGCAAAATCGGTTAAGAGACACAATAAACAAATACCTCGAAAAATTTTATTTTTAAAAAATTATATATCGCACAATATTATGCCTACCGAGTTCAAATTTGGTATATATGTAAGTGGTACCATTATCTAACACTATGCCAAAAATGATCGTGATTAAATAACGCAATCGCCTATAATTAAAAAAAAACACTATTCGTTGTTTAAAAATGACCTGAATTTTACTCTCAATATTTTTTGTTGGCAGTGTCAGCAATTTTTATTTTTTTTTTCTGTAAATGTTGTATTTTGCATCTACCTCTAGGGCGTTTTATATTCAGTTGTTGTTGTTGGTATTATTGCTTTAGTAAGTCAATATTAGTTTTTAGTTGATAGGATATCGTTTTACAGGAAGAGGTGGGCAGAATCGCCATGTTGTGAATATAGTGGTAAAATTTTATATAAATATTGTTTATTGTTTATTTTTGTCCTACAAAATAATTTAGCACCTTAAGAGCTAGTAAACAGGTATTGCAAAAAATAAAAAAATATATAATAATATATATATATATATATATAGATAAAATAAATATATATATAAATAAATAAATATATATACATAGATAAAATAATAATAATTCAAAATGCAGCATCCTCAACTGCAACAACAACAACAACAGCAGCAGCAAAAAATATATAAATTATTAAGATTAAAAAAAATTTAATAAAATAAGACAAAAATAATTTTCAAACTATCTTATACTAATACTAATAATAAGATTTAACAAAGGAGAGTATAAAGTTTTTGCCTTCATAAAAAATAAAAACAATAAAATAACAACATAAATTAGGCAGGTTATCTTAATACATAAAACAACGCGTATCATATGAACCATGGAACCCCGGGATATGCACATGATAAAATGCACTTTCATATACATCTAACATATATTGTATATGTACATGAATATGTATATGCTTACAGAGAAAAAAGCAGTCCATCTGGCATCAATTTCGTAGAACTATTGTTTTTATATTATTAATAGAATCGAACATTAAGTATTGTGTTTTACTCTATACCCGTCATGAAGACCCAAATAGACCGTTTTAAGGGAATTAAGCGTCCCTGCGCCCTTACTTACACAATAGGCTTTGTAAAGTTCACCCCTAGGTGACAAGGTTTTATTCCATGCACTACCAGCGATTTTACAGCCCCCGCGAAGCTCCCACAAGAAGGCCTACCCAAGAGTACGTACTGGCAAGAACCTTAGTTCTTGGGGCTCCAGTACCCCGCGATACCAAACTCAGTCTTTGATAGGACTGTCGACCCCTAGAGGTCTCCCAGATTCAGGTAACCTATTACCCACGGGCTGGTGTCCCGTTTTATTTTATTTGCTACCACTTTATTGTGATCTTGTCCAGGGTATCTTATATATTATGGATCATTAGCATATTACTGTTGCCCCGTTATCCTTGGACGAAGCAACTATGCCGGTACTCCGTTTCAGGGCGGGGCCCAATAGAATCGGACAGATCAAATTTTTCTAGAAAAGGAACACCTAACATATCCCGTCCTTTCTCGAGAGGTGGTAATCCAATGAGCAATAATATATCATTATACGGTAGTAAGGCTAAATCAGGATTCCAACGCAAGCCACGAAGGGCAAACAGTAAAAAAAATTTCTGGGCCGACTCAATAAGGTCGACATATATCCTATAACTCGGTAGCCATACCACAACTGAATATTCAAGTATAGGACTGACAAGGGAAACAAACAAGCTTATAGTAACATAGGGGTCATTAAATTCCTTGGACCACCTCTTTATAAAGCCCAGCATTGATTCGGCTCTATTAACCGATGCTTCAATATGGATATTGAATCTAAGTTTTGAGTCTAAAAACTAGAAACATTTTCTAAAATATAATAATTAAGGGTATACGGCGTAAATACAAAGTTAAATGAAGTAAACGAAAGCTTTTTGAGGAGGAGGATAAACTGCGAAAATCAGACTGTAAAAAAGAAGCTTCACACAAGGAATCCAACGAAGAATAAATTTTAACATCTTCAGCAAACATAAGGACTCGAGAGGATTTAATACATTCAGGAAGATCATTTACAAATAATAAGAATAAGAGAGGACCAAGGTGACTACCCTGAGGGACACCCGAAGAAATAGGAATACTACGTGACAAACAGGATTTAAAACATACTCTTTGAGTACGACCAGTGAGATAACTACAAAACCAGGGCACTATATTGTCAGGAAACTCTACACTTTTAGGTTTAAAAATCAAATGATTTTGATTTACTCTATCAATTGCTTTCGAGGAGTCCGTATAGATAACGTCAGTCTATTTATTCTCAGAAAAAGCCCGGTAAATATCACCCGTTAGTTCAAGAAGATTGGTGGATGTAGACTTTAACAAAAACCATGTTGGCAAGGAGATAAAATCGATCTTATTTCCGGCGTGAGTCTTCTAGTAATAAGGAGTTCAAATAACTTAGGTAACGCACTAAGCTTAGCAATACCCCTATAATTTTTGATACAATTCCTAGGCCCATTCTTTTTTCCAATAAGTGGAAAAATATCCTTTTTTTAAGCAGACATTAAAAAAATATGTAATGGGAACATACAGAAGGTCAGCACAACGACGTATCAAACAAGATGGTATACCATCAGGACCAGGATTATTTCAAAACTTTATTTCAGATAACGCGTCAAAGACTTCAGATTCAGAGAAATAAAGGTTAGGGAAAATATTAAATGAATTGATAGGAAACGGATAATTATCATACGGGATATTCGCGGATAAATAAAAATTTTCAAAATAATAGGCAAAAAGGTTGGATATACCATATTTATTCAAAGATTCCGAATTAGCATAGCACATTACTGCGGGAAAATTCAACAAGTTTACGCTTAGTATTCACAAAAGAAAAGAAGTGTTTAGGGTTACTGATTAAACTAGATCCAATAGAAGTGATATAATTAGAATAATAAAACTTATTCCAAGAGTTAAAATCACTAGCACGAGAGTATGCCAAATAATCAGTGATTAAGCCACTGCGTTTATATTTTTTTAATAATCTGCTTTTGTTGTTGTGGGCCATTTTTAAGTGTTTATCCCGGACAGTTCGAGGAGACGGAAGTAGACTTACACGGTACGGATATAGAGATGGCAGAAGTTAGTATATTGTATAACACAGACAAATAATCAGTCAAATCAATATTTTCATACTCCAAGTTCCAAACAACATCAGACAGAATGTCTCTTATGTCTCTTTGCTAAAATCAAGATTATTTTTACGCACAACATTCGTATGAATATTATCATGAAGTAGATTATTCACAATGATCGACAAAGTGGGATGATACAAATCTTCAGGTAAGACAAAGGGGCAAACACGTGAGACCAAGACATTAGTGTCATTCATAAAAACAAAATCAAAAATTTTACAATTTAAATTTATGATGTTGTTAAGAGAAAGAAACCCAACTCAAATAAAGTATCAAAAAAATCAACTAAGTTAGAAGAAAAATATAAAGGAGACAGGCCATCTAAATCATCATTAGGAATCCAAGTGATATCTAGTAAATTAAAATCACCAAGCACTAAAATCTTATCGTTAGGCGTAAGCAATGATGAGAAATATCTTATCAAAGAAATATGTTCCATATAAATGCAGGAGGAATATAGGAGCAAGTGATATACAGGTGAAAGCACTCAAACTTAACTTGAGCACATACAAATTCAACATCGCAGTTCGTAGATGGAATTATAATTTGTGATGGCAACACTTGATTAACAGCCACAAGTATACCTCCACTAGTTTTAGAAATCCTGTCTTTTCTATAAATCTAAAAATCAGGGCAAAAAATTTCCGAATCATTAATACATGGCTTTAACCACGTCTCAGAGAATACTAGAATAAGATATTCACAGCCAATGGTATTCAGAAAGGTATAATTCAGCTTCGTATTAAGACATTTTGATAAAAAATGATTAAATTAGAATTCAGTTTTTTGAAACAGTGCTGGACAGGTCTAAATTAATTGGGCGATTCAGTTTATTCCTCGAAATAAATTTCTTAATTAAAACACCATCAGGCCAAAGCTGTTTATTTATTAAACGATCAAAAAATATAACTGGAAGTAGAATTTTAGACGATGAGAAGTCCCTTGCTGGGATATTTTAAATTTAAAAACTTTTAGGTTATATTTGTTAGCTCAGGCAGTTTATGCAGAATATGGTTAGTGATTAGTGACCATAACAGTTGTAGTATTAACAATCAGACGGAATACAAATTAAGCTTTACGAGCAGGCACTGCAATCAGACCTACTACAACTGAAGCACTCTGAAGATTGCTGGATGTACCAGGACAATCAGCATTTACAGAGTGAACGACATTTTTAAAAGGCATCTGAAGCAGTTTATCATTGGGAGAAGTTGCATGACCAGTTTTAACCCTCTCTCTTTCGACAAACGGTACACTATCAATAATGCTAGATATACCAGGACCATCATCTTTAAGAGAATAATAAATATTTATAGTCGGAACCTGTAGAGGTTAATCAGATGGAGAAGTTACGTGATCATTCTTAACAATATTTGGCACAGAAGATACCACAGGTACAATTGGGGAAACATCATTAGATGGAGATTGGATAGTTAGAGATGGTATATTTTCAGACGCACCCAAATCAACATAGTTCAAAACATTTGAAGTTTCAATCTCGGACATACACGGAGAATTAGATGATACAGGATGTGACACATTTGTAGAATTAAAAGACAGGCAATTGGGAGAAATTTGCAGTGAGAGAGTCAAACCAATATTAGACGGACGGACTTTAGGAACAAAATCTGAATCTTCTAAAAGTTTACAATTATTGAACATGTCTTCCAATTTAGTGAATTTTTTTTTTCAACTTTCTACTCAAATCTATAAAGCCTTTCTGGGTTTGTTTACATAATTTAAACAAATCCATCTTACGACAGTCGCCACATGACTAACCTAGTCCTTTAAAACGATTGACTATATGATCGAATTGACGTCCATTAAATCCAGAACATTTAGGATGAGCCGATTATAGCCAACAGAAATGGAAACGATCATGATCAGTTTACTTACAATAATAACTTTACTTCAGGACGTTTTAAATGCCTTTGGCCGGTGTGACTGATACTACTCTACTTAGTCCGTCCGCTTCTTTATGTAATGTTGTAATTCTACCCGTAATTCACTAGAATAATAATACATTTTTCTGCTTAATCAATACAATATCGTTGAGTTGTATATTATTAAGCTTGGTTTTCCATTTTGATCGTTGATGCGACTGAGATATACATCCTGTACCCCATTTTCCCCAAAATTGTTGGACCAGTCTTTGTAAGTACTGCCATCAGGAAATGACCTGGAGTGAGTGGGTCAAGATCACCTCCAAACTGAATACATATTGGCCATGAATTTAATACGCATTCAATTTGACATAATACTGCTACCATTTCTTCATATGTTACAGAAGAATAGAACACGTCTTAGATAGTATTTTACCAATTTAATACCAGCCTCCTACAGTCCTCCATAATGTATTCCACTAGGCGTAGAAAAATGCCATTGTATCTGGTCTTCTGCTAATCTGTTACGTGTACCTTTTTGGGTGGTTGATTCATTTAAAAAGCAATACAAGTTGTAAAGAATCTGAAGGGTGCTAGGGTATACCCAGGGCCAGCTAGAGTTCAACTCAAAGAAAATTTATTTCTTTTTTCAAATATAAAGGTGATAATTTTATTTACAACTTTCTTTGTATGTATATATTTGTACATAGCAAAGAACTTTGACGTTTGCTTATTTTGTATACAGTGGTGGGTGCAATGACCATTACTAGCTTATTATCTATGTCCTGGTTAATTACAATGGTTGTGAAGAGCTTGTTACTTGTGTGTATGCTGGAGTTTAGTTGCAATGACTATTTCGTAGATTTGTTTTCCTATGTTTTGGCTAACGAGTACGGTGATTTAATATCTACGTTTATGCAAAGGCTAGTTGTAATTGGTTGCTATGTCTAGGTGAGTGTAATAAATTCTTACGTGTGCTTTCTAATGCTAGTGCGAATTATTATCGGAAAGGACGAATCAACTTTCCTCTATGTTCTGATATATTTATAAAAGAAAATGTTAGTTTAAGATAGAGGGAGCGGGTTAAATTTTGTATATGCTCTAAAAAATTTGTAGAGAGGATGAATTAACTCTCACTTTATGTTTTTTATAAATTATTAACTTAAGGTAGAGAGGACGAATCAACTCCCGTATCTAAGTCATCTAATATAACCTACGATGCCTAGCAAAAATCAACTATGGCGGAGAAGACAAATCAACTCTCCAGTATACTCTTATTAAATATTAACTAAGGTAGAGAGGACGAATCAACTCTCGTGTATATGTTATGTAGTATAATCTACGATGCCTGGTGAAAATTTAACTATGGCGGGGAAGACGAATCAACTCTCCCCTATGCTCTAGTAAAACTATGAACTGAGGTAGAGAGGACGAATTGACTGTCGTACCTAAGTTACCTAATATAACCTACGATGTTTAGCAAAATATTAACTATGGTGGAGAAGATGAATCAACTATCCCCTATGCCCTTAAAATATTAACTAAGTTAAAGAGGACGAACAAAGTCTCGTACCTAAATTATTAAATGTAACCTACGCTATACCTAATGGAGTTTTTATTTACCTATTGTAATCCTACGTTTTCCTAATGTAGAAAAAAAACAAAAATTATGTCGAGAGAATTCAGCAGAGGAATCAGCTCTCGCACCTAAGTCCCTATATGACCTACCTATCAACAAGTTAGTCTAAAACTAGCTGATTTACTATGCGTTGATTGCCTTTTTATAGGCTAGTGGCTGAGCTTTTGCATGCTTGTAAGAGCTTTGGCGAGAGCTTGCACCAGTTACAGCTGATCTTTGTTACATATGGTTTCTATATATGTATATATATCCATGGTTACTTATATTTATGGCTAGCCTAATTACATATGTCTTATAATTAGTACAGGGTAGCTTAGTGTTCCTATTCACTTCCAATACAGGTTAGACATATTATTTAATTAAACTAGAAATTTCATTAGAAAAAAAAAAACCCATAACTTCATTGTTAATCTAAAAGGAAGAGAAAAAGGAAAAATGTTTTAGTGTAATAGTACATGATTTTAACAAAATATACATAACTTCATTATATATCTTCGTTCATTGATGTGTATAGTGTAGTAAACGAAAATGTATATGCAATATACGTTATGATATGTAAATATTAAATATCAAATGGAAACTATGAAAACATTAAATGTATGTATAGTGGGGCGTGTGATGGTAATTTTTCCCCATAAAATTTCCTTATCACAGAGTCTTTTAAATATTGATTGCACCCAACAAAATTGGTGCCATTGTCACTGTATATGGTTCATAATTAATTAAGTTCAAATTCAGTTCGGCTCTTTTTAAAAGCGGATGTTGTTTGACCATCACACGATCGCCCACCTTTTGGCGTCTGCGAAGGTTATACTGTCGTACCTGATCACTTACAGCTTTGGTGAGATTTGGCTTGGCTAGCTTCTACGCCTCTTGAAGCTGCTCGATCTTGTTGGAAGTGTTGGGAACCGCAGCTCCAATGGTAAAGGTATCAAAAAGGGTCCTTGGGAGCCGCGATTCTCCTGCTTGTATTAAATATGCTGGGGAATAACCCGTGGAACCGGCTACACTTGTAATAACGGTTAACATAATTTCAGGTAAAAATTCATCCCATTTTGTGCGTTCATTGGCTACGAATTGTGCAATCATCGTTTTCACTGTTCGATTCGTGCGTTCTGTGGGATTCTCCTGAGGAAGCCGTGAGTTGCTGACGAATGCCAACGCTTTGTAAATACTTTTATATAACTTTGCTGGTGAATTGAGTTCCGTTGTCAGATATGAGGAGCTTTGGTACACCATAGCGGAAGATAATCTTTTCACGTAGAGCCTTTATGAAACCTTTTCCGGTGGCCTTGCGTAAAGGAGTTAACTCGACCCATTTTGAAAATTTGTCGACTATCTCAAGTAACATTGTATTACTATGCTTGCTGCGTGGCAGAGGCCCTACAAAATCAGAACCTATGGTACACCAAGGTTCGTCTGGAATTTCCGCTAGCATTTCCCCGGCTGGTCGCTTTTGACTAACTTTAACTTTGGCAGAAATCGCATGAGAGGACATACCGTTTAATGTCACGATACATTTCCGGCCAATAATAACGTGCGTAAATACGTGCGACGGTTTTACGTATGCCCAAATGGCCTGCAGCTGGCTGATCATGATTTTCTAAAAGTACTAAATATAGTTGATGGCTGGGTACACAAAGTTTCCAGGATGATTCGTCAATATCAGGTAATTTAGTAGGAAAGTGCCGATAAAGGTGCCCGTTGATCACAGTATAGTCCGGATAGTTTTATTTGATCTTTTTTCGTACGGATCCATGGGTAGTCTAGATCTTTGTTAAGTTCGGGGTTTTAAACGATTTGGCATGATTCAGTTGGTTGTCGTGAGAGGGCGTCCGCCACAACATTTTGCCCGCCGCGGCGATATTGTATGTCGAAATTGTATTGTTGCAACTCTAAAGCCCAGCGGGCTAAACGGCCAGAAGGTTTGTTGATAGAATTTAGCCATTTTAGGTATAAATGATCAGGCAGAATAGTAAAACGGTAGCCCTCAAAATATGGTCTCATTTTCTTGATAGCCCAAATAATTGCCTCGCATTCCTTTTCGGTCGTACTGTAGTTCTTTTAGGCTTTGTTCAAATTTCAACTGGCGTAAGAGATGACACGTCCAATACCATCAATTTTCTGTGTAAGAACAGCTCCAAGTCCGATGTCGCTGGCATCAGTTTGTAAAACGAATGGCTTAGTAAAGTCTGGGAACATAATACGAGTGCTTCTGTTAATTTTTGGTTGAGTAGTTCGAATGCTTTTTGCTGGTCAGAATCCCATTTGAAGTGCTTTTCTTTCTTTAACAATGTAGTGAGAGGGACAATGTAGTTGCGAGATTTGTGAAAAATCGGGAACAAATCGTCGATACTAAGAAGTGGTACCCAAAAAACGGTGTAATTTTCATGCGTTCTGGGATGACTGCATGGGAGTAATAGCAAAGATTTTGTCTGGATCGCTTTTAATCCCTTCATTGGAGACTATGTTTCTTGGATAGCGTACCTATCTTTTAACAAACTCGCACTTGCTGATATTAATTTTTAAATTTGCAGCGCGTAGTCTACGTAATGCTTCCCTTAGGTTTTCCATGCGTTGCTGTAGAGTTTT
Source organism: Crataerina pallida (assembly GCA_949710015.1). NCBI lineage: Eukaryota > Metazoa > Arthropoda > Insecta > Diptera > Hippoboscidae > Crataerina > Crataerina pallida. The sequence continues at coordinate 8,034,723 of OX453294.1, forward strand.
ACCGATGACAATAATGTCATCTAAATAGGCAAACGCATATGGTTCCTTAACCGCACCAATCACCATGTCAAAGACCCTTTGGAATATTGCAGGTGCAGAATGGAGCCCAAACTCTCTGACTCTCCATTTAAATAATCCCCTTCCGCTGTATAATTCTTGCTTTGCTTGGCAATGGGAATTTGCCGGTAACCGTTTTCTAAGCCCTGGCTGCTTATAAATTTGGATTCTTTAAGGCGATCTAAGATGTGATTAATGCATGACAACGGATCTGATCTTTTGTTGAGTTGCCTAAAATCCATACAAACTCGCCAAGTATTATTCTTCTGTCGTGGTAATAGGTGATAGGAAAACTATACGGGCTTTTGGATGGTTCTATACAACCATTTTCAATTACTTTATCGACTTCAGCGTTGATTATCGATTGCATAACTGTATTATTACATTGATATCGAATCTTCACTGGTCTATCATCGATCATACGTATGTTGTGCTTACCTAAGTGTGTTCTACCCGTAAAATTTTGAAATTTGGCCAGCTTGTGTACTAAGACATTTTCAATTCGTCGTTGTTCAGTGTTTGGTTCAACGTTTCCGGATGAATATGTCATTGTAGCGTCTTCTTTCGTTTCTTTATTGTATTCTCTGATTGTGAAATTCCGTTCTGTCGCAAATATTTGTAACTATTGTGGAGACTTTTTAAATGCAATAAGACATCTCAGTTGTGGTGTATTGGTTTGTTGGCGTCGGCGCACGCAAGTTTGACATTAAATGCCTTCAAGGAAGCTAGACCAAGTACCACTTGTTCGGCTGTATACGGTATGACGTGAAATTTTATGTTTTGTTATTCCAAACCAAAGTAGACTGTTCAATATACGGCTTGATGAATTTGGCGTCGCGACACATCAGCTGGTATAATGTTCAGGTTGGTGTTTTTCCACTGGGCTGCTACGTTTAATTTATTCGCAAAATGTCTGCTCATAAAATTACTGGTAGCTCCTGTATTTATGATTGCTGTAGTTTGAATCATATCTATTATCACTGCAGCTAATAATTTGTCTTCTGTGCAAGTTAAATCTGGCTTTGGATTCTAGGGGCTGGACTCCGAGACTCGGCCGGCCCGCGATGAACTCGACTCTCTTTGGAGTTTTCCTGGTCGCACATTAAGTTTGCCACATGGACACTCTGGCAACGCGCTTGTGATCGGTATTAATTTTCTGCGCACTTAATTATTATTGTACAAAATACTTAATTAATTTAGTTACTCTCATCTTATAAATTTTTAAATTCAGATATAAATAAACAGTGATTTTTTCTCTATTAAATTGTGCAGACACTGTGATACTTATGTATTTTTGCTTGCTTAATTTTGGTGAATTGTGTGCCAACAATCTCTTCTGTGGGTTTGTTGTTGTAATTTGCAAATGATTGCATTTTTTTTTCTAATTTTTCCCTCTGCTTGATTTTAAATGCTTGATTTTGTTAATAATTTGTCTACTACTGTGCATTTTTTTGTGATTTTCGTGATAATTTTGTTATTGAATTTGTTTTGATAAGTTTTTGTTTTTTCATACTTTACCATACTTTGCTTTTAGTCCTATATGTTTATTTAAATTGATATTTTGTATAGCAATTGCGGGTAATTTGCTAATATTCACTGTGCTTTGCTTGTTGTTGTTTTAATCTCAACCTTGAGTGCTTATAACTTTTTTGTTTTTTGTTTTTTAGTAGTATAACTTTAGGCGATATCATGATTTGTTCTTACTCTGGTTGCAAAATAAAAAAAAAAATGATGAACTATTTCTTGCTTGTTCATAGTGTGACAAATATATGCATCTTAATTTTGCTGATTTTTCGAGTCGTGTTTTTGATGTTTTAACTTATGAATCTAAGGGTTTGCGTTAGTCTTGTATGGATTGCAGGAAAACAGATACTGACTTTTATAAATTGTTTCATCACACAAAAAAGTGCTTCTCTAACATAAGTAAGTGTTTTCAGAATTTAGCTAATGAATTGGAAGAGGTTAACTCTGCTTTCAACAAAGTTATTCATCTTGAAATGGCTTTATTTTCCAGAAAGGGTGTTGATGTTAATGAAGTTAATGTAAATGAATGTAACAATATTAATGGTAACAATATTGTTACTAGTCCTGCTTCACCGGTGTCAACAATTACGCCTTCAAATCATCTACTCAACAAGGATGAGTTGGTTGAGCGTCCTCAATCTGGTACAAATATTTTAACTAATGATGTTCCTAATATCTTAATTAACGATGACGCGATTCCACTTACCAATACATGTCATTCTGATGCATCTAATTTAGTATCACTTGATTTATTTCAACTGAGTCCCCCTAATGTTGTAGATAATGATGTTAGTAACGTGAATGGCAACGTTTCAGATGCATGTAATAATGCTGTTTATAACAATAATAATGAAATCTGTACAATTTCGAATGCTTATAATTGTTACTTAAAAGCTGTTCCTCCACGCAAAACTGTTTTTATATCTCTTCTTGTTCCTGATACTACCACTGAGCAAATCATCATCTATATACGATCTAACAACCCCTCTATTAATGTAAATGACTTAAAGGTATTCAAATACAATTTTTCTTCGCCCAGGGATTTTTTATCTTTTAAACTACAAATGCCACTTGAATGTTTTGATTATTTGGTACGCAAAATTGTATGGCTTTCTGGTACTCTTGTTAAAGAGTTTATTCCAAGGACCCGCAGGAATATTGCATCTTTACCTTTCTCTAGCGATAAAAAAAAAAATTAATTGATTCTCTTGCCTTATTTTATCAAAATGTCAGGGAATTGAACACAAGGATACAAATGCTTTTCTTAAATAGTGTCGGTTGTGAGTATGATATTATCGTTTTAGCAGAGACTTGGTTAAAACCAGATGTTAATAACTTGGAACTTTTTAGCAATGAATATCTAGTCTATAGGTGTGATAGACCGACTCGTATGGGTGGGAGTGTTTTAATCGCTGTTAATTTTAAACTCTCCTCTGAAATCATAGATATTCCTTGAAATAACGATGTTGAAATTTTGGCAGTTCGTATTGGAAGTGGTAACAGATACATATATACTCTTATATTCCTCCATCCTCTAGTTTAGAGTGTTACGATGCTCACATTACGTATATAAAGTACTAAATTCGAATGATATTCTGATTGCATTAGGTAATTTTCATTTGTTATTTGTTACTTGGAATTTCTACTCTGACGTCTATATTGTATTCCGTGTATTCCGCAATCTGCAAATCATGATATAAATTTTCTTCACTCACTCTTAGAATTAGGTCTTTATCAAGTAAACGATGTATCAAATTTTATGAATAGACATCTTCATCTGGTCTTTTTTAGTGTATCAGAGGTCGTTATAACTCGGTGTCACCCACTTTTTACGCCCAAAGATAAGTACCATCTTAGCATACATGTTTCTTTTGAATTATTTTCCGTCAATCGTAATAACGTCAGTTTAACAGAACAGATTATTCTAAACTATTGAATATTTTACGGCTAAACAATTTTAATTTTGATACTGAGATTTATGTGTGACTTCATTTTATACTATACTTAATAATGCTATCTCAATGTGTGTACCTTTTAAAACAATTAGAATTAGTTCACATTGTCCTATTTGGTTTTCACGTGAATTGAAATGTTTAAAAAATAATTTAAAAAATCTGAGTCATTGGGCGATTATTCAAAATATTCTGTTCCTCGCCAAAAATATTCTCAGTTCAATATCCTATGTTATACGAATTACCTAAATAAAATTAGTAGAAACCTTAAAGAGAATCCTAAATCAATTTTTGCATTTGTTAAGTCTAAAAGAAAAGTGGCCTCCATTACTTACTTGGGAATTGTTCAGCAAGTGATTCCTTTAAAACGTGTAATTTATTTGCGACTTATTTTGAAAAAAATTATTCGAATAGTGGTCCATTGAATTATCCTTATAACAACTCATCATATAATTTTTTTAATTCTTTTTCTGTTTGATGAAATTGATGTTCTGACGGAAATAAAAAGGTTAAAATTCTCAACAGTTCCAGGTCCTGATGGAATCCCATCGTGTATCCTTAAGTCTGCAGCTGAACTTTTATATAAACCTCTGACCAGAATTTTCAACCTATAATTATCAAATAGTATTTTTCCATCTATATGGAAAGATAGTTTTATTATGCTTCTTTTAAATCTAGTAGCAGACTTTTAGTTGAGAACTACAGGGGTTTATCAAAATTAAGTATTATACCTAAGCTCTTTGAAAATTAATTTGTGACTATTTATCTAGGGCACTAACTTCCTTTATTACTTCTTCTCAACACGGCTTCATGAAAGGAAAGTCTACGATTTCGAATCTTCTAGAAATGGAAGATTATATTCATAAGGGTTTTTCTTCTGGCTTTCAAACGGATGTTGTTTATACATATCTTATTAAAGCTTTTGATAGAGTGGATCACAATTTGCTATTGTATGTATAAGTTGGACAAAATGGGGTTGCCTTTAAATTTAGTGAAATGGTGTAGGTCTTATTTGTGTAATCGTTTTCAATCGGTTTTATGCTTCAACAATAAGTCCCGTAAAATTTCTGTGACATCTGGCATTTCTCAAGGTATCTTGAGGCTCTTCCTTTTACGTTATTTATTGATGATTTACCTCAAGTAATTAAATATGCAAAAACTTTGATGTATGCGGATGATGTGAAAATTATTTGTCATGTTATAAATCAAAATTCTTTTATTAATCTTCAGTTTGATCTAGATGCTTTAATAGCATGGTGTTGTACGAATTTATTATCTCTGAATGGTAAAAAATGTAAAGTCATGTCCTTTTTTAAACATACAATTATATTTAACGATTTTTTTTATATGCGACGTTATGCTTGAACGGGTGGATTCTTATATAGATTTAGGTACTCTGTTAAATTCTAAATTGAAATTTGATACGTCACATCCAATTGATCAAAGGCAAATCTATGGCTTTATTGGGTTTCATAAAAAGATGGAGTAAAGAATTTAATGATCCATATATATTTAAAACCCTTTTTATTAGTATTGTCAGGCTTGTTTTAGAATATGGATGTGTTATTTGATCTCCTTACTACAGAAATAAGATTGATAGTTTAAAATCTGTTCAAAAACTGTTTTTTTATTTGCCCTACGTGGGCTAGGATATCCCCTTGCCGCATTATACTGATCTTTTGAAATTAATACATTTACCTTCACTTGAAATTAGGGGAATTTATCTGAGGTTATTATTTATAGCTGATTTATTATTATTTATTATTATTTCATCAGTTTTGCTTGGTGAAGTTTTCTTTAATGTTCCTCAACGTCAAACATGAAATTTTAGCTTTTTAAAGTTATTTCAGTGTCGCACGAACTACGAGTTGTACAGTCCTTTAAGAAATTTATTTACTATTTATAATATGTTTTGTGATCACTTTGATTTAAATGATAATAAAAATAAATTTAAAGACGTGGTTTTTAATTCATAGTCTATATTGCCTGCCAGACTTTCTCCTTTTTATTATTTTTGTTTATATTATTTATATTATTTTTTTTTGTCATTTATTTAACAATGAAACATATAAACAATACATATATATATATATATATAAAATTATTTATATATATATATATTTTATTTATACATATTTTTAATACATTTTTTGATTTTGTTTTTGTTACAATTCATTCATATTCATTTTGTTTTTGTTTTTATTTATGCAAATACTAATTGTAATATATTAATTTTCCTATGATAAGAGCACAATGTTAGATGTAGACCAATTGTTAAATGTAAGATGTAAACACATTAAGTTGACTTGACGTAGCCATTGTTTGTTAAATAATTAAAAAAACACATAATTAAATTAACATATATTATGTCTTTATATATATATTGTATTACAAATTTCATATTAAATTGTACTACATTTATCTTTTCGTTATATTCATTTAATAATTGAATAAGAATTTTTTAATTTCATAATCAATTTATTTAACTACTAGCTTACGCGTTGCGGCATTGCTTGCAACTGAACTATTGTTTCATTTAAGAATGCAATATTTCAAACATTTCTATATAAACAACTTATTATGTAAATTACAATATAATAAGCTTTGGCACGCTTTTAACATATTTACAGAAACATAAAAATCAACACTTTTGTATAAATTTAAATTTGAACTATTTTTTATTTTATCGGTGTCTTGTACGAGTATATAACAAACATATAACATTTTTACTCATCACACATGTTACTTACCTCAAAGTCTTACTTAATTTTGCAAATAAGAATAAGAATTTCCTAACAATATGTTATATGGAAATTATATACAAAAATTTTTAACTTTGAGAACATATTTTAACTTTTAAGTTTGCAATAAGAAATTAATTTAAAAATATTTATGTAGTTTAAGATTCAGATTTTTATTTAAAAACGTAATTTATAATATGAAAACTCCGTCAATAATTTTACTAATTTCATGCAAATCGTTGAATCTTTCAAACAATATTAAGGTTCTTGCATTTGCCAAAGAAAGAAAGTATAGTTTTTTTTCAATATGGAGCTATATAAAAGTACATAAAACGGTAAAGGCAAACAGCAATAATAAAAAAATAATCTCATTCAAAGCATTGTTAATTGAATAATAATAATATAAATGTAATAAAGCAGTAGCGCCGTTTACATATTTTACTGCAATTGTTTTCATTCTTAACCAAACTTCAATGCGTGTAACATACACTTAGTAAACAAAAACATATTTTTGATTGGCTCCACTATCTTTTCTCAAAATGAAAAATAAGTCAACATCACTGCATTTAAAAGAACTTAGCAGCAAGCTGATAAGGTTTACATATAAAAGAGCGTAAAAGAAGGAATTTTTTACGGTTTTCGAAGTTATTGCTATTGTGTTCGAAATAGTAAAGTTTAAAATGTACTACTAATACTTATATAATTAGTTTTACATTACAGATTTTTTAGTTTTAGAAACGTCTTTCGGTTTTCGTTATATTTCGGTTCAAAGAAACATCACTTACTTGTTTTGTAGATTACAGTAAAATAGGCGATGCCACGCCTTAAAAACTTTTACAGAAACTACGTACATATTATAATAAAGGCATTTGTGTACATTTAAATTTCAACTGTTTTGTGGTTTTATCAGTACCTTACTTTTAACAAACACAAAAAAACAGAAAAGTGGGCAAAGCCACGCCTTTAAAATTTTTTCAAAAGCTTTCACCATAGTTTAATGAACATTTCCTGAAATTTTGGTTCCAACATAGTTATTGGTCTCTACAATATCTCAATTTTAATCAACATCATTTTTAATTTTCATATATTATAAAAAAATGGGCGCAGCCACGCCTTTAAACTTTTTATACAAACCATCTACGTGCCATATCAAAGATAATCTGCAACTTTGAGCTTAAACGGTTCCGTGCTTTTTGCGACAACCCGTTACAAACTTTCAAAATTTTTCTTTTATTAATTTATATAACTTTATATTTTGCATGTCTTTGCGTTTATTTTTTTATGTATTGTAACTTATTAGCTGTAAGCTTATTTTTATAGTTTAATCATGGAAGCACTTTTCGTTGTTTTTGTTGTTGTTGTTGTTGCGGAGCTCTTTCCTCTTTCCTAGATTTAAGATAGTTTAGTTGGCTGTTGTTGTAGCTAACTTAAAATGTAATAAATAATAAATAATAAAAATAGTTTTGAGTGTTTCGATATCGTCTAGCAATGTGATCAATCTTCCCACATCGCCTACAAGCCGTAAGTGGATAAATTTTAATTGATGAATCATCATATGCTAATCTTTGACCTTCTCGTTCTCGTGATGGACGTTGGTTGGTACCTGGAATCGTCTCGTAATCGCCCGCAACATCTAGCAGTTCATTTAAGTATTTAAAATCAATTCGTCGTATATATGTTAGATATTCTGGTTGTGCGTTGCGAAATATGTGCTGTAGTTTATCCGCTTCGGACATTACTGTATGTCTCATTTTATTCTGTAGATCCCAAACATAATTCTTAAATAGCTTATTGGGTCGATGCTTCCCTGATTTATCGGAATTTTATGTAATTTATTTTCTGATGAACTCCAAAACTACCAATTTCACCTTTCCCTTCACAAGTCCTTTATCAACTATGTTGACGTTGCTTCTTAGGTGTTGATTTATCATTTGAATTTCGTCCTTGTCGGTACTTGCGATAATTATGTCGTCAACATATATTGCTAATATATTGATGAAGTACACAATTGTTATTTTTATATTTTTATCAATAATTAAATGGAGTACGTCTCCTGAATTTTATTTTCATTAATATATATTTGATCAAAAATTAATTTTTATAAGACATTAAAAGAAAAACTCACAATCTTTTTTGGAAAAATTAATAAATAATAATGAAAAAATTTGAAAAGCTTCTGACATTAAAATCAAAAATACAATAATTGTTTTCAACATAAGAAACATATGAAATGGTGTACAAAAATGTAGATACTACCCTTCCATGAGAATCAAGATTAAATAAATTGAATGTTACATGTTTCTTTTATTTAAGAGTATGAGTGTGTACATCATTTTTGCGTGATGTTTCAACTCTATCAGGTTTTAAACGATCATTTACCTATATTTTGAAATTTTGCTCCTTTTCGACGACTTTGTAAGGACCGACTTAAGGTTGTTGTAAATTTTTCTTATTAATGGTGCGAACAAGGACGAACTTGCAGTTCTTCAACTGCATCGGAACATGTATAACTAATTCTGGATTTTTGTGGTGATTAATGGAAGACCGAACGTTTTTAAAATGTTCTCAGAGACTATACAAAATTTCTGAGAAATTTGAAGTAGGGCTAGGAAGTAAAAGTTCTTCTGGTAACCTCAGATTTTGGCCGTAAACCATTTCTACAGGCGTGGCCGAAATATCTTCTTTGTATGTCGATCTTAGCCCTAAGAGAACTATCGGTAATTCGTCGAACCATTTATTTGGATCACCTTTAGCCATAATAGAAGCTTTAAGCTGTCGGTGACAACGCTCAACGATACCATTCGACTGAGGATGATATGGAGAAGTAACTATCTTATGACAACCTAGCAGTTGAGTCAATTCGGAAAATAACTTTGACGTAAATTATGTCCCATGATCACTTGTAATTTCTAAAGATGCGCCAAAACGGGATATATAGTTATTAAAAAAGGTAAGTACTACAGTACTAGCATTATTGTCTCTTAAAGGAAATGCCTCTGGCCACCGCGTAAAACTATCAATCATGGTAAATATATAACGATATCCTTTCAAAGGTGCGAGAGGACCTACAATATCAATATGAATATGTTCGAATCGACCTTAGTATGCCGGTGAACCTTTAATTTTTGTATGTATAAATTGGCTGGTCCAGGTATTAAGATCTTGACTCATACCTGGCCAAAATTATCGCTTACAAATAAGACGTCTAGTAGCTTTAGTTCCGGGATGTGAAATATTGTGAAGTCTATTAAAAATGGTTTTCCTTAAATTTGAACATTCGCTAAAAGTTCGCGATCAAATGTAATATATTTCATCTCAGACGGAGCTAACTTCTTAGTGCTAATGGTTCAACAATACCATTTACAGACTGTTGGAGTACACTACCAACTGCTACGTTTGAAGCATCAACAGTTAAAAATAATTCTGCCTCATTATTAAAATGATTTATGAATAACTTGGAGGAGAATTTATCTTTAATGTGACCAAATGCGCTAAGGGATTCATCATCCTAGTTTAAGGTCTTGTCCTTGGATTTAGATTTAATTGCATTATTTATAATTATAATGTATGTGACGGACAAGTATATTCAGCAAGTTTAGGAATATAACGATGATAATAATTAATCATTCCAATACATTTTTGTGCTTGTTTAACGGATTTCGGACGTTCTAAATTTTTAATGGCAGATATCTTCTCTTCAGAAGGCTTAATGCCATCTTTAGATACATTATGGCCTACAAAATCCAATGATGTTGCACCGAAAGTACATTTGTTCGGTTTAAGGTTTAGACCATATTCGTCTAACCGATCAAAAACTATTTTTAAATATTTTAAGTGTTGAATTTCTATTTCACTAGCTACTAAAAAGTCATCTATGTATGCGAGTACGAAATTCAGGCCACCAAAAATCTCATTGCCGAAACTTTGGAAAGTTTGAGCCGAATTTCTAAGCCCAAAAGAAGGCATTCTAATAAATTCAAACATCCCGAAAGGGGTTGTTATTGCAATTTTGAAAATATCTTCCCCAGCCATAGGAATTTGATGGTAGGCTTTGACTAAATACAGTTTAGAAAATACTTGTTTACTGTGTAGATTTATATTGAAGTCATGTAAATGTGGTTAAGGGTAACGATCAGGGATAGTTACACAATTTAATCGTCTTAAGTCACCCCAAGGACGCCATTCCTTACCTTATCCTCGGTACCAAGTGCAGTGCTGAAGCCACAGATGAATTAGATGGTCTGCAAATACCTGATTTAACAAGAAAGTCGAACTCTTTTTTGGCAACTTTATATTTGATAGGGTCTAATCTTCGTGGTTTTGAGAATGGGAGGACACCTTTAGTTTCAAGTCTGTGAACTGTTTGACTGGTTTATTATAATCTGGTTTAATAGTCAAAGTAGGGTAGTTCTTGAGAAGTTCGTTATATTTATTTTCTATAATAAATAGTTTGGGTAGTGGAACATTGCAGAAAACAGATATGGTATTTACAGACAACTTCGTTAAAGGATCTACTAATTGACGATGTTTAATTTCAATTAATAATCCATATTTGCTTAAAAAATTGGCATCATGTCGGTCTGGAAATATCAGCAATAAGAAATACAAATGGAAAATCTCGGAGATAACATTTAACAGTTTCTTGCCGTATGTGGGAATTAAGCCAAACAATTAGCAACTCTAAAAATAATATCAGACGATCTTTTTTGGTGAAAAAATGAGAATCGGGAAGAACAGATATTTCAGCTCCCCTGTCTATTAAGAAATTTAATTTGTTTTGTCTGTCAAATATAAAAAGGGGACGTGAAGGATAATCTACTATCTAATAATTGTCAGTCGCCGCGACAATGGGTTTTTTAATTTCTTGATTCATTATGAAGTTTAAAAAAAGCGCAAGGTTTGCACATTTTGGTTTTATTACCGTACTTGTAATGGTATTTGCAAACTCAATTCGGATTGTTTCTCGAATTAGATCTACTGCGAGGTCGTGATCTAAAACGAAGAACAGGACTAGAATTATGTTGATTGAACTGTGCCTTAAAACTGTTAACCTCAAGTGTTAATTTGCTCATATTTTCACAAAGTAAAGTTTGAGACCTTAGTAGATTCTGAATTACTAAACTGTTAGCGTCTTGTGAGGTGTTATTTGTGATAGCGTGTACTTCACAAGGGTTAGAAACCTCCCAAATATCATCTGGCTGTTTAATAAGCTCGTTGGCATACGAGGTGTGTTCAAAAAGTAACGAGAATTTTAAAATTTCGCGAGTTTGGAGAGAGAGTTTGGAGAGAAAGTTTTTTTTATTATGTTGGTACACATGCCCCTGAAGTACGATAAAATTTTCAACAATATTCATTGTTTACTTTTTAAGTGGCAGCCGCTAACGTGAGACGTGTTTTTCGAGCTCGGCGATTTTCGTTAATGAAAAAAAATGGATCAAAGAACCTGCATTAAATTTTGCGTAAAAAATGAAATAAAGTGTAGTGAAGTTTGTAAAATGTTAACAAAGGCATATGGTGAGTCTGCTATGAGTAAAGCAAGGATTTACGAGTGGTATAAGCGTTTCCAAGATGGCCGCGAAAACGTTGAAGATGACGAACGACCCGGACGCCCAAGCACATCAACAACTGATGAAAACGTGAAAAAAGTGAAAGAAATGGTTATGAACGATCGCCGAATCACAATCAGAGAAGTCGCTGATGATGTTGGCATATCAGTTGGCTCATGCCATCAAATTTTTTCGGATGTTTTGGGTATGAAACGTGTGGCAGCAAAATTCGTTCCAAAATTGTTGAATTTCGAACAAAAACAGCGGCGGATGGAGTTGCTCAGGAGTCGGTAAATGAAGTTAATAACGATGCAGAACTACTAAAACGTGTTATAACAGGTGACGAAACATGGGTTTACGGATATGATGTCGAAACTAAGGCTCAATCGTCCCAGTGGAGGCATTCTGGATCGTCAAGACCAAAAAAGGCTCGACAAGTGCGGTCATATGTGAAGGTTATGCTCACTGTGTTCTTCGATTTTAATGGCATAGTGCATCATGAATTCTTGCCCCAGGGTCAAACAATCAATAAGGAGTACTACCTACAAGTTCAACGCCGTTTGCGTGAAGCAATCCGAAAGAAACGCCCGGATTTGTGGCAAAACAATTCATGGCTTTTGCACCACGATAATGCCCCTGCTCACACTTCATTGCTTGTTCGTGAATTTTTGGCCAAAAACAAAACTCCATATTCGCCAGATATGGCTCCGTGTGACTTTTTTCTATTTCCAAAAATAAAGAGAACATTAAAAGGCCGTCGTTTTACAAGCATAGATGACATTAAAAGCGAATCGCTGAAAGAGCTAAAAGCTATTACAAAGATCGAGTTTCAAAAGTGTTTCGAGGATTGGAAAAAGCGTTGGCACAAGTGTATTATATCCGAGGGGGATTACTTTGAAGGGGACAAAATAGATATTGATGAATAAATAAATATTTTTTTCATAAAACAAAAATTCTCGTTATTTTTTGAACACACCTCGTATGTCACGTTTGAACCGGTAAGAGCGACACTAAGAGATTTAGGTAGTTCTTTTAACTAAATCTTTTTCAACATATCGTCGTCTCTTTTTTAATTTGCTTCTTATTGCATGAGATTGTAACATCTACATCACACTTCTAAATGCAGTCTTGGAAACTTACGTTACGGCTTATAACCTACTTTTTTTATATGGGATTGTAGCACCGGAAAACTTTGGATTTATCACCATAAAAATCATTTGGATTCTCTTCTTCCTTTCAGCTCTTCCATTTTGTTGAAAACTATAAGGAGCAGTTAACTGAGTTTTGATACCTTCAGAATTCAAATAATTCACCAACCGTTTGTTTAAATCTTTTCCACCCCTATCTGATCGTACTGTCTTAGGTAAACGATCAAACTGTGTACGACAAAAAGCCAGAAATTCTTTAAATACAGCTCCTACGTCGGATTTGTTAGTTATCAATCGGATAATTGTAAAATTTGAGAACTCATATACAAAGGACACCAGATATTGTTTTGTTGCTTGTTGAAGTTTGTATTGGGCCACACACATCAGTGCATATGACTTCTAACGGTGCTGTTGGTGACCTTGTTTTGACTGCAAATTTTTGTATTTTATGCAAGACTTCTTTTGATGTCCAGGCTTCTTACAGAAAAAACATGCTGTTGATTTGGTAGACATCTTCAATGCCACATCATTGGTATTACCATTGGAGACTCTTCTTTCATATTCAGCAATTACTTTTTGTTGAACCAATGCAAAAGTTACATTTTCTTTCCTTGTGGATATTAAACTAATAACCAACGTATCGTTACTCTGAGGTAAACTGATTAACAGCATAGCAGTGCTCCATTTGTCCGACAAAGTTTTTTCTCCAGCGTTACCTCCTTCTTCAAGTTTTAGCGAACAATTGACCTCATTATTGGTTAGAGTATTCTTTTCATATTAATCTTTCAAAGCGTCCCAAGTCTTTTTTGCTGTCTTTAGATGACGAATATGAGCAAGCTGATCGTCCATGACTAACAGGCCTATTGTACCTCTAGCTTGATCATCCTTTTCTTCCCAAGCATCAATTTCAGACTTATTGGTTGCAACATTGTCGACTTTTCTTTCAACCGGACAGGAAATCACAATGACTTGTTTCCATAAATAATTTTTCCTTAAGAAAAATTCCATCTTGAATTTCCAGTTTGCATAATTATCATGGTTTAACTTTGAAAACTTTAGTTTTGTATCCACCATGATTTCTTTAGTGCAGTTTCCGTAATACCGTTATAAACGAAATTTGAAAAAAAAAGTTTAAACGCGAAGGCCCATAACCTATTGATTGATACGCAAAGAATCGAATAAAATTTATTATAGTAAAAAATGAAAAAATTTAAGTTTTACAACAATTTGACAATAAAATAAAATTGAGTAAATGAACGTTTTTACATATATAGCACACAGTGCTATAGAGAAATGACAGATTTTTTTAGGTTGTATGTCGTTTCTAGGTTTTTCTACTCTTGTTCTCCTGAAATCTTCTAAATCAAAGTGGTTTTAATAGTTCGTTTGAGACTGTTATGTTGTCCAGCTCCAATTGCAGCTGAGGATTGTGGTGTCACTGCAATATGTGTGGGTGTGGATGTTGCATTTGGTTTAGATGATAATGATAGTTATGATGGTGCTGCTGCTGTTACTGTTCCTAAATTACTACCCGACAGTTTATCACGATTCTTAGTTTTGTGCTGAGTCAATGATCCTGGCAGGATCGCCAAATGAAGTGCACAGTTGTTGTTTTTATATTTTTATCAATATTTTAATGGAGTACGTCTGTTGCATTTTATTTTCATTAATATATATTTGAACAAAAATTTATTTTTATAAGACATTAAAAGAAAAACTCACAATCTTTTTGGGAAAAAATTAATAAATAATAATGAAAAACATTAAAATCAAAAATACAATAATTGTTTTCAACATATGAAATAGTGTACAATGTAGATACCCTACAATTGATTATGTTGACACGATTTTTCATTTAACACAAGATTTACACAATAAGAAAATCCGATGTCCTTTAAAATTAAATCAATTTTTATATTTTACTTTCGTCCTCTCTTCAATCCATACATATTTCGTTTATAAAAGTTTCTGGCTGAACAATCATTAAGGTCATCATTTAAACATGTAGTTGTAATATCCGCTTGGTGAAGATAGAATAGGCTGGCCCTAATCAATCTAAGGTATCATTTATATCACTTTCAACCAAAAAAACCCATTTATAAGCAACTGACTTTTGACCTTTTGGAAGATTAATTAAGAATCCGTTTGCATTAGTGCTTAAGCTATTGTTGTCGGTACAGGAATGTTGTCTCTTTCGATTTTACCAGATGGCAATATTCTGGATAGCCCTGGACTTCTTCCTAGTGGTTCTACTTCTTCTACCTTTTCATTTGCAGATTAAAATGTACTATCAATTTTTATACCGTGCACCATTTGTGGTAAGAGTTATATTAAGTTTTTTGCGGATGTTTGTAACTCCTAAACGACAAATGCCACACCCACCCTCAATTATACTGATCGATTTAAAATCAATATCTGAATCGATTAACCATATCCGCCTGTCCGCCTGTCTGACCATGTAAATTTGGTTGAATTTTTTGAGATATTTTGATGAAATTTGGTACAAGGACATGTATTGGCCCAAAGGGGAACATATTGAAAATAAACCGCATTAAGTATATTTTAGAACCCCTCTTCACGTGAGGTCCCAATATTTTTCAAGATATTTCAAGGAAATTCGGTACAAGGCAATGTACAGACCCAAAAATAAACCCTTTTGAAAACGAACAGAATCGGTCATATTTTTTACCACAAGTGGGTTCTAATCCAGAATAAACTCATAAATGTAAAATTTTATACCACCATATAACCATGTCCATCTGTTAGTCTGTCTGTCCAAGTAAATTTGTGCGCAAGCTACAGGTCACATTTTTTGAGATATTTCGATGAAATTTGGTACAAGGAGGAACTCGTTTGAAAATGGATGGGATTGAACTACTTTTAGAACCCTTCCTCATATAAATTTTTTTTTATTTCATAAACCAAAAACAATTAGAAATATTATAGTCGGTCAAGGCCGACAATCAAATACCCTGCACCATTTGGTATATTATTCAATTACATTTTTTCCTTAGAAAAATGAAAAATTTAATTTTTTGTACTACTATTAATTTGTAATGAAAAAAATTTTTTTTTATACATACTTGTATTTTCAAAAATTTCAAAATGATACGTTACAAAATTTTTTTATTTTTTGTTTCTTTAATGACATAAAAAAAAATTTACATGGGAAGGAGTTCTAAAAATGGTTCGACCCTATCCATTTTTAAAAGAGTTTATTTTTGAAGCAATAAATTTCCTTGTACCAAATTTCATCGAAATATCTCAAAAAATAATAGGACCTCATATAGGGATGGGTTCTAAAAATGGTCCAATGCAGTCCATTTTCATTCCTGTTGGGCCAATACATGTCTTTGTACTGAATTTTATCAAAATATCTCAAAAAATTAGACTTGCAGCTTTCCCACAAATTTACAGACAGACGGACATGGTTAAACCGATTCAGATATTGATTCTGAATCGATCAGTATAATTGAAGGTGGCATTTTAGGAAGTTATAAACATTCGCACAAACTTAATATACCCTTTTCCACAGGGTGGTGCAGGGTATAAAAAAGAAAAATAAAATTTTTGAAAATACATTTTCGAGCTTGACCAAAAATAATATTTTCACTTTTTCTTTAGAATGAGAAACGTCCTTCACGAGCGATAAAAGTTGTTTACGCTTTCTAGATAGCTCTACTTACAGAGAAAGAAGGAGAGAAAATATAAAATGTCCTCTACATGACCCAAAATTAAATATTAAATTTACCATAAATTTTTCTATTAAGAACCTAACACGCAATAGTAATAAACAAATGTTTTGCCGAATTAATTTATATTTCCAAACAACGAACTTACCTCGACAAGATTTTCGATACACAACCATGACTCACACGCAATTGCCGCGATATATCACACGGACGCACACCGTTATGTGCCAATTCCACAATGCGCTGCCGTACCACATCGGGTAGAGGACGTCCATTTACGAATACACCTCCCAATTGATTTACTCCACCGTGACCTATGTAAAGGTTATTTTGAATTGAAAAATTGTTAATTTTTCTCGTTATTAATATTTTAATATATTTGAAATAAAATCCTATATTATTAAATCAAAAAACCTAAAATAAAATCTGCATGTCTAAAATATCCACCACGTCAGTATACAAATCTTAGGTATAGCATGAACCCATGAAATGTGAATTATTGATATAAACCAATGTCGCTAAATA
Source organism: Crataerina pallida (assembly GCA_949710015.1). Lineage (NCBI taxonomy): Eukaryota > Metazoa > Arthropoda > Insecta > Diptera > Hippoboscidae > Crataerina > Crataerina pallida. Next base: position 8,051,908 of record OX453294.1, read on the forward strand.
TAAATTTTTCACAATTTCTAATATATCATTACAACTTTCAATATAGTCAGATGAAAAAATTTCATTTCATAACAAATATACAATATATATGTTTTGACATTTTTTATTAACTTTTTTATTTTTTACAATATAATCGCCAATATTATTTATTTTGTAATTTACAATATAATAACCAAGATTATTTCAATTTTTATACCCTCCACCTTAGGTAAAAGGGTATATTCATTTTGATCATCTGTTTACAACACATCGAAGGAAGCCTCGGAGACCCCACAAACCATATATATTCTTAATCAGCATGAAAAGAGAAATCGTTTGAGATATGTCGGTCCGTGTGTCCGTCTGTTGTTGGCACTCTTACGGTCGAAATTTTTGAGATATCAAATTAAAACTAGGCACACTTATTCTTAATTTAATTTCGTTGTTCCGTGTTGAAATTAGGAAAAATCGGTAAGAAGACACGTCCACAAACAATAAACAAAAGTCTCAAAATACCTCGAAAAAATTGTATTTTTAAAAAATTATATATCGCACAATACTATCCTAATCCCTATCAAGTTGATATTTGGTATATATATAAGTGGTACCGTTATCCAACACTGTGCCAAAAATGGGTGTGATTGAATAATGCAAACGCCTATAATTTAAATAAATGACTATATGAAATAGTCTTATACATAAATACGGCAATATGAACTTATTTTTTAGATGATTATAAAAGGTTCGGTGTTAACCGAACTTCTCTATCTTGTGTAATTTACAATACAATTACCCCCGATCACCTAACAATAACAGAATGAGAAAAAGCCCACTGAGGGTTGATTCAATGGCTTTTTATAACCAGTGAAAGAACATTGTACTATACCTTGACCTGATTAAAACAATGCTTATAAAAAAGGTAACGTACAACATTTTGGCCCACTTAAAAATGATGCTTAAGCAAGAAATATCATACAATATTTGACCTACTTGAAGTAATGCTTAAGTAAGAAATATTATACAATATTTGACCTACTGAAATAAAGCTTACAAATACCATTAAATTATAACAATAAAAAAAAAACGTTACCGCGATGTCCAACCATAATCGGTCGGCTCATTTAAGCTGTGCCTAACTCTCTCTTAAGAATGCAATGTTTCAAACATTCCTATATAAACAACTTATTATGTAAATTACAATATAATGAGCTTTGGCACGCATTTAACATATTTACTGAAACTTTGTATTAATTTAAATTTGCATTATTTTTTTATTTTATCTTGTATATAACATAAACATAAAACAAACATAAAACTTTTTAGAGTATTAATTAGATGGAAAAAATGAATTACTATATGTATCTTGTAAACATAAAAAATATTATGAAAACAATAAAACTTTAAATAATATTTGTAACTAATTAATTTAAAATTAATTTTAAATAAAGATGTAAAATTGTAATAATTAAAATATTTATAATAAACTACATTTTTTGTTTTTCCCTCAGGGGCACATATATATGAATTTGATGGCTTCCCCACTCTAGAGCATGCTACATATAACTACCCATGTGAAAAGCAAGAATTATTTAAATTGATTCCACACACTTTTAATGATTGACCTTGTGCTTTATTTATTGTCATTCCAAATGCTAATCTTATTGGAAATTGTAAACGTTTAATTGCAAAAGGCATATCTGTTGAAATCATTGGTATACGTGGAAGAAGTACATGTTCATCTTTAAACTTGCCACTTAAAATTGTTGCCTCAATTATATTATTTGATAGCTTTTTAATTACTAATCTAGTTCCATTGCAAAGACGTGGTGGATTAATATTTCTTAGCACTATAATTGGAACTCCTACTTTTAAGCTTAGTACATGTGGTGGGAAACCTGATATATCAAGCGAATTTATAAATTCAATTGGATATTCAACTACTTCCTCTTGATTTATGTGGCTGTCAATAGATTTATAAACAACCATCTTCCCCGGAATTTTGTTTAAAATAGATGTATTTATTTCTGCCACATCTACATTTTTAGTAGCTAATATCGCTCTTTCCAATAACCATTGCTGATTTTTATAGTTTCGGTGAATTGTAGGAAAAACACATTTTATGAAATCTTCGTTTGATTCTTTTATATTACAAAAGTTTGATGTTAATGTTATACAATTAGTGGATGGATCAATGACGGTTTTCCCATTTCCGATATCTAATAATTGCTTTGCAAAACCTTCTGCAATGGAATCTTTTTCTAAATGTACCCTCATATTTGTACATAAAGATCATTTTTGTACATGTCGCCATAAATACGAAGATTTAATGCATGCATTTACTTCGTCTGCTGGTGTACCTTTTGGTATAACAGGTAGCGTTTGCCGGAAATCGCCTGTGAAGTACAATCCCAACCAATGAGAAATAATAAAAAATTAACAAATTACACAAACTAAGTTTTTTTAAAAAAGTGCAAAATAATAAATTAAACAGTAATTTTAATAACCAAGTTAAAAATGCATAAAAAATGCATGAAGCGATATCTTGTACCTGATAATATAATTAATGCTCCTCCAAAAGGTTTTGTATTTCCTCTCAAATCTTAGAGGGTTCTGTCAAGGGCTTCTATAGATTTTTTATGAGCCATAGTGCTTTCGTCCCACACTAACACTTTACATTTTTGTAGAACTTTAGCCATTCCTGAATTTTTTGATATGTTCCACGTTGGTGAATCGGTATGGTGTATATTTAATGGTAATTTCAGCGCAGAATGTGCAGTTCTACCACCATCCAATAATGTTGCTGCTATGCCGGAAGATGCAAGTGCTACTGCAATCTTGTTTTCACATCGTATACTTGCTAGTATTAACGATAATAAAAATGTTTTGCCAGTACCATCTGGGGCATCCAAAAAATAAAATCCACCATTCTGGTTTTGCACATTTTCCATAATTTTATCGTATATAAATTTTTGTTGTGGTAATAACTTTGCTACATTAGTTTGTACAAACAATTTTAAATTGTTTGTATCAAAACATACTTCCCGTTGCAAATCTTGATTATTAAATTCATTGACGGTTCGAATGGGTGCTCTCATCCCTAATTCATTTAGTGTCTTATTGTTTATATTCAAGCATATGTCCTCTATCATTAATAAAGCATTATTATAAATTGCATCCGTAGGTTGAAGATTATAATTTCCATTTATCGTTCGTAGTCGGTGTAAAATATCTTCACACATACATGATTTATGCGTTTCCCATAATTCTTTTGAATGTTGGATGCCGTTCGTGTATGGGAAATGATAGTATACGCCACACTGCTTCATTGCTACTAATATAACGCCCCATTTGATATTCTTGTATTTCATCAATAGACACGTTATCGCGTTCAACTCCAAATATAGCCATATCGCTTCCTTTGTTAACATATTTACATACATACTTGATTGATTTAACTGAATTGCAATATTTAATGTTAATATGAGCTTTGTATGCTTTTAATAATAAGGGAGAATACGGTACAACCCAACGATTATCTACTTCTACATTATTATTTTTCACTTTCATAATTACAGATCTACCATGATCCTGAACTGATCGACAACGATATAATGGGTACCCATCATTTCCAGTAATTGTTTCTGCAGTTAGGTCTCTAGGGTATCGCTTTAGGCACTTTCCTTCGTTCATACATGGTGAATCGCGATTGTAAGCACCACATGGGCCGTGTTACATATTTGTTGTTACAATATTAATTAGTTCCGGATCTAGTTCCGAGTTCGGTATCTCTGCTGATATAATTTGATCAATTGATTAGGCAAAATTTTATCGATTAGCCAAATCAAAATGTGAGCATGGGGCAATCCTCTTTTTTGCCATTCTACCGAATACATCCAACACCTAGTAACTCCAAAAACGTGATGTTTAACAATAAAATCCATTAAAGATTTAAATTTTTGTTTAAACACTCGCGCAGTTATATCATGTCTATCTGGCGGTGATTGTCCATTTAAGAGAAGTTGTTGTATTTCAACCCATGCAGGATTGCATGTGAAAGTAATAAATAAATCCGGACGTCCATACGTTCTAACATATATCATTGCGTCTTGTGAATATTCATGCATATGACGTGGGCTGCCGGTAAATGTTGCTGGCAGTATTACCACTTTTCCTATGTCATTAACGTTGTGATCACTATTGACAGCATCTCGTAAATGTATGTATTCCTCCGATCGCAGCTTCGTTTGGTTTTTTCTTATATAAAGTAAGCGTTCCATTTCAATTTTTGCGTACATGTCAACAACATACTGATTACATAGCTGACGACACTTTAATATGTGGTTATTTGTATTTTGACGTATCATTAATTTATACGCGTAGAAATTCATTTTTTCACTTTTTTATTTGTTCCTTCACCTGTTATAAATTTCTAAAATAATTTCTTTTTTATGCGTTAATATTTTTTTATTTTCTTTACCTGTTAATGGATTTCTTAATTTAATATTAAAATGATATCCATCTTCTCCCTTTCAAAATAATACAGGATACTGCAATGCATCGTAGGAACGATGCGTTTCACAAATACGTTGCATATTATTATTATTATTATGCCTTTTTTGAAGAATTATATCTCGTGATTCAGCTTCATTACCAACCTTCACGATTGCCACTTCATTGATTGTGGGTGCATTAAATCGTCCTCGATGTTAACCACTTGGAAGATTGTCGGCCTTTGTAATAATTTTATAATTATCAGAAGGCATTCTTTCTTTTGCCGTTTTGAATAGCCTTACTAATTGATTATGTTCATGAAACATAGCTTGTAGTGATTCTACTATCTCTCTTTTTGTTCCTCTTATAAACTCACAGCGTCGGTCAACTTGTTGATTTGTGTCTCCAATAAAATATATTTGTAAAAATTTGTGATCTATATTTGTTGGTGGTAGTAATGATTCAACTCGATGATATATTTGACCTTGTATTTTAAACGTTGGCATACGTTGGCGTTTGTAGCACCAAAAGACGTCATTGAAAAACATGAATTATATTTTCGAATATTTAAAAGAAAATGCTTTGAATCGCTGGTATCACCTGCTACTAAACTTAAAAGAGGCTCAGGCGGACTATCTAACTATTCTAATTTAACTTTTCCACTTAAACAACACATTCCAGGAGTTTCATTTTTAAATTTTAATGCTAAGAAGTAATTGCACACCTGATTCATTGGCCCAATATTTACAAATGTATATTTACTATAGTCTATTGCATTATCATAAGTAAACGCTAGTTTTTGTGTTGGTGCATTTGTAGATCTCGTCCGTGTAGTATCAACTAAACGTTCAACTAAACGTTCTTGGGATAAATTTCCATGTCTATTGACTCTTTGATTTTGTCTAGTGTTTCGGCCAATGTTATTCCTTCGAGTTGGAGGCATATTTTGACCATACAAAAATCTAATATATTTTAGTTTATTAAAAAATAAAAGTTCTAGTAAACAAATTTAATACTTACATATTGTAGAATTAGTTTCCTTTTATTACGACCTTCGTTTTCTTATAATTATTTAAAATATTTAGTTATTTACACACACTTTAAAACTATTTTTTAATTGTTACTTCTTATTTGAATTTTTTTTCACGATTTTTAAATGCAAAAAATGTTATCTGTCAATATAACATTTTTACTCACCACACGTGTTACTTACCTCAAATGGAAATACTTCCTTATATATGGAAATTATATACAAAAATTTTCAACCTTGAGAACATATTTTAACTTTTAAGTTTGCAATTCGTTATTTCATAATAATATTTATGTAGTTTAAGATTCAGATTATTGTTTAAAAACGTAATTTAAAATATGAAAACTCCGTCAATAATTTTACTAATTTCATGCAAATCGTTGATACAAATCTTACACAGACTTTTTCAAACAATATTAAGGTTCTTGCATTTGCTAAAGAAAAAAAAGATAGTTTTTTTTTTTATATATAAAACGTTAAAGTTTAAAATGTACTGCTAAATACTTATACATATAATTAGTTAGTTTTACATTACAGATTTGAACATTAATTTTAATAATTTTAATTTATTAAATTTTTATTTCCAATTGTTTTAGTTTCAAACGAAAATACACGACAGAGGCGCTATTTTAACAATTATTACTTTCTTATGCATATAAAGTAATATAGAACAATAGGAAATAAGATACAAAACCACGCCCATTGAAATTTGGTAGGAAGTTTTAGCATATTTTAAGGAACATCTACAATAGTTTTAGTTTTAGAAACGTCTTTTGGTTTTCGTTATATATCGGTTCAAAGAAATATCACTTATTTGTTTTGTAGATTACAGTAAAATAGGCGATGCCACGCCTGAAAAACTTTTACAGAAACTACGTACATATTATAATAAAGGCATTTGTGTACATTTAAATTTCAACTGTTTTGTGGTTTTATCAGTACCTTACTTTTAATAAACACAAAAAAAACAGAAAAGTGGGCAAAGCCACGCCTTTAAAATTTTTTCAAAAGCTTTCACCACAGTTTAATGAACATTTCCTGAAATTTTGGTTCCAACATAGTTATTGGTCTCCACAATATCTTAATTTTAATCAACATCATTTTTAATTTTCATATATTATAAAAAAATGGGCGCAGCCACGCCTTTAAACTTTTTATACAAACCATCTACGTGCCCTATCAAAGATATTCTGCAACTTTGAGCTTAAACGGTCCCGTGGTTTTTGCGACAACGCGTTACAAACTTTCAAAACTTGTCTTTTATTAATATAGAAGAAGATTAGGTAAGTTCCGGAAAGCTTTACAGTTTCGGCTTCCGTGACTGCGTTATCTTGCACGTTATTCAAAATTAATGTGCCATTCCCCACTTCTTCCACCATTGGGATGTGATCGGCCATTTTAGTTTGGCAAAATGCTGCGTTTTTATTCAATAGCTGATTTAAACACTCGGATGCACATAATTTACAAATCTGGACTTAATTAAAGTCTGCACAGTTCGCTAGAGGGATGAACTGGTTTGAACAATGAGCCGCCTTGTTGGTTGAGAGGTTGCTTACGGTATTATTCTGTACTACAGGGAAAACTTTTACAAAACTACATAACTTAATTAGTAATGGTGATTTTAATTTTAATTTAATTTTTTAAGTGATTTAAAAATTAGATCATTCTCTTGAAATGCTAGATAACTTAAAAATATGGGTTAAACTAACATTTACTGGTTCCATGGTCAGAAGCTTTTCTAGTTTCTCTAAGTTAAATATTGAGGGATTAACTACTTCTACCTTTTCCAATATGATAGATAACGTAACATTGTTTAAATGAGTTATAACTTCTTGGTTTCTAGTCATGAGAAACTGAAATATTAAGTCTTTTTCATCTTTTTTTATGTTCCTCATAGTTAATACATTTATTTTGTCGGTGATTTCGTTAATTGTTTCTTGGGTTATGCTGTTTAGATTCCTTTGTAGATTATTATTTTCGATTACCCTATTCAAATTGTTTTTTAAGACATCGAAGTCTTCATGGTCGGGATTTCCTGCTATGAATTTCAGAGCCGAACCTAAAAAATATAGGGATCTAGCCACCGGTCGGTGGACTCTTAAGACGTCCAAGGAGCGTTGTATTTCATTAATTTGAAATTCGAGTTCAGTTATCAAATGTTGTTCTGTAACGTTTCTTAATATTTCTTTAGTCTCTTGGATTGTACTCTTAAAGTCAATAAGATTTGTCGTAAGAATAATTATCATAAGTAGCCACATCACCGGTTATTACTGCTATGAACGTTGACTGAGAGTAGTTGACTATGATTCCAAATGAACCAGTTATTAAGAGCAAAGTCAGTCTGGAAAAGCAAAAGCAAAAAGAAGAGAAAAAAAAGGAATGGAAAATTATGATAAGCCGTTTATCTTAAATTGTCTTAATGGATTATTCTACCCTATATTAAGACTGTAGTTCTAAATCTCTTTCTACTGTCTTTTCTTAAAAAAATTTTGAAAATTTATTTCCTAACCGTTTATTTTTACGGACGTAAACTTTATTCTCAGGTTGAAAGTTTCTAGTGGTTGTGTTTTTATTACTTCGATCGAGTAGTCTTTGTTGAGGTTGTATAACTTTATCCTTTATTTGAGCTCTCGTTTGGTCGTTTGAGTTGTCCAGGGCATCAAAGGGTTTAGTATTAGTAACCGAATGAATACTGTGATTATATTTATATGTAGCTAATAAAAAGAGTTCGGTAGGGTCGACTATACTTTGCTCCTTTCCTTTATGCAGCGAGAGATTTCTAGTATTGTTGAGTGAAATCTTTCCACTTGACCATTACTTTCGCTATGTAAAGTTTCATTTTATTTTATTTTCATTTATTTCATTTATTTATTAAATATTACTAGGTGGATTCATTACATAAAGTAACCATGTGTGCGTTGGGAGTATGCACCGATTGATATATTAAGTAATTAATAACATGAATTATATTGACATGTTAAAAAAAAAAATAACTTAACAACTATTTACAATTTAATTATTAAATTAATAAACTTGACAATTATATACTAATGGTAACTCGCATAACTTAGTGCAAAGTGCAACATAATCTCTCTCTTAAACGATTAGAATTCCGTGTAGTCTGTAAACGGACAGGGACAAAAAAGTTACGTTCAGACTTAAGGGAAATATGTCGGAAGGGTTTAATATTGTGGTTACGGTTAGACATTGAGAATTCGAGTCTGTTAAACAGGTAACCAGGGTCCTGCTGGGTGACAATTTTATGCAATAAACAAAGTGATCTGCATTTGAGCAGATCGTCCAGGTTAACCGATAACAGAGATATCGTGTAACTCGAGACGTGATCAACCTCCTCAACCCAAGAACATACCGTATAATGGAGTGGTTAGCTTTTTAGTTTCAGTTTAGAAATGGAATCACAATAGAAAAACAGCTAATATCCATGGAGGAGTTTAGGATATAGATAAGCTTTAGTCAATAACTTTCTAATGTTTAAGGGTGTGAACATAGGGGAAGGGTTTAATATTGTGGTTACGGTTAGACATTGAGAATTCGAGTCTATTAAAGAGGTAACCAGGGTCCTGCTGGGTGACAAAGTGATCTTAGCATTCCGTATACCTGTCCCACGTTTTTGTTAATGTGTTTCTCCCAGGTGAGCGTTCTACTAAATGACACTCCGAGGTTTTTAGCAGTATCGACTATCTCAACGTCCGTCTCCAATAGGCGGATTCTAACGTTCCTCAGGTCTGCCCTCCTGTAAAAGGCTATGCACTTAGTTTTAACTGGATTCAGGGCCAGACCCTTGGAAGAAGCCCAGTTTGCAATATTTGTCAGATCATCATTGATTTTAGTGGCCGTATTGATAATGTGATCTGGGAGTCCACTGGTCCAGATCTGAACATCATCCGCGTACATATGTACTTGGCACCATCTGAGACAGTTAGGCAGGTCATTTACATACAATGAAAAGAGCTAGAACGGACCCTGAGGAACCTTTCGCCTAATCGGGAGTAGGTCGGAGAAAATGTTGTTAGCGAATACACATTGATACCTGTTAGTGATATATGTTTCCACTAAATGAGCGGATGTGGAATCAAAGTTAAACAACTTCCTTAGCTTAGTGGTTAATAAGACATGGTCAACTGAATCAAAAGCTTTGGTATGGTCGAGTGACACAAGGAATGACATGTTGTTATTGTTCAATTTGCCCCTAATGCTTTCAGCCACATTGATTAAAGTGGTAGTGCACGATCTGTTTTTCCGAAAACCATACTGAGAATCAACCATTAGTGAGTTGATACGGACAAAATCACATATTTGTTTTTTGATGATTTTTTCAAACACTTTAGAGAGGAACGGAAGGATTGATATTGGTCTAAGATCCCCATTGCTTTTCGGGATAGATATGACTTTTGCTAATTTCCAACAGTTCGAAAAGGTCGAATGCATGATTATATCATTAAAAATCGAAGTAATGCAACGTAACACCATTGGGAGAATCAATTTGATAAATCTAGGATCAACGTCATCCAGACCAATAGCATTCGATTTTGTGTTTAGTTTGCACTCTAGCACTTCAGCATCACTCACGCTATTAAACTTAAGTGAGTTAAAACCATAGGCAGTTTCCATTCCTAAATACTGAGAGACATCGGGGGTACTCATTGGTATGCTTACAAATTTTTGGTTGGAGTTGGGATAGTGTTCCTGTTGATACCGATCTCCCTAATCATGGACCATTTCCGCGCAGTGCTAGCAGCAGAGGCAAACCTTGATCCATAATATTTCGCACGTCTAATAGCATAGGAAACCTTTCTGCGTGCACGCGTACGCTTCCATGCGTTATAGGCCTCGTCCCTGGCTAACATCAATCGCTGAATGTAGTTATTAAACCAGGGACATTTATGCGAATCCGCACTGGCAATTTTTTGAGGGACGTAGGCATCATACAGTGACCCGCCATTGTTATTGAACCAAAGTATTTTTGCCTCACTGTCCGGTAAAAACATAACTTCACTCCAATTAACTTGGTTCGCTTCACATTTTAGTTCGTTACTAACCACACCCTTAAAATCTCTATAGGCATAGTTAATGTGAGCATTATGAAGTTGAAAATTATACGTCATAAAGATCAGGACATTTTATTTTTATTTATTTATTTACTTATGATCCAACAACCAAGCTTAAATAACGTTGAAAACATCTAACAAAATAATACAAACATAAGTCATGAGTTGAAGGGCGGTAGGTAAGGAGTTCCAGAGGCGCACAGCATTTATAAAGAATTGTCTTTCAGACATTAGAGTGTCATGTTGGAATGGTGTAATCTGTCTGTGTTTAAGAGACCTTGAAAAAACTAATTTATCAAAAAGATATTTTGGCTCCTTTATGGTAATGAATATAATGAATTAATAAAGTTCTAAATTTCAGCAAATTATCAAAAAAAAGGTCATAGAGACGGTTTTTGTGAGCAGCTAAACTGTCACGTCTTTTTAAATTAAAAACATACCTAATTATGGAGTTGTATATCTTATTCAGTCTGCACGAGGATACATAATCGCAGTTAGAGAAAACTTCGCAACCATATGTCAATACAGGCATCAAATATGTTTTAGCTATAAGCAATCGTATGTTTATTGGAATATAGAACAGAGTAGGCAGTAAGGCTCTCAGCATACTTTACCGCCACGAGAATTTATATAATTGGTCTACGTTAGCTTGGTATTAAAAATTAGTCCAAGATTCTTTATAGTATCCACTACTTTAATTCGTTCATTATTCATAATAATATTAAAATCAAAAAAAGTCGTTCTGGTTCGTTTATATATCACAATGCATTTCCTTTTAGACGGCTTTAGACAGAGTACATTCTCTTTTGCCCAATTTGACACATTAATCAAGTCATTATTAAGATTATTAACGCAATTAGACATTAAGTCGAGCGGACAGCTAAGATAAAGTTGCACATCATCAGCGTACATGTGGGACCTGCACCATCTTAATACATCAGGAAGATGGTTGATAAACATGGAGAATAAAAGAGAACTTAGTATAGAGCCTTGAGGCATTCCGTAAATAACAGGTAAATCATCGGAATAAGAATTATTAACAAACACACGCTGGGATCTACGTGAAAGGTATGATCAAATTAAGTTATTTGCAGAAGAGGAAAAATTAAATAATAACTTAAATTTGAGACATAGGATGTCATGGTCGACAGAATCAAAGACTTTGGTATAGTCAAGAAGAACTAGAAGAGACACCCGGCTTTTGTCAAGGTTCGATCTAATTTGCTCGATCACATCGATTAATGCAGTAGTGCACGATCTATTCGGACGATAACCAGACTGACGGACGGACAAGAGCTTATTGATGTTTAAGAAAGAGAACATCTGTCGTTGTATTAAACGTTCAAAGGCTTTAGATAAAAAAGGCAAAATGGCAATAGGTCGGTATTTGTCATTGCGCTTACGCAGTGGAATAATTTTAGCCATTTTCCAACATGAAGGGAAGGTAGATCTCATCAATATGTCATTAAATATGTGCGCGATTGGCTTTATGATAATAGGGAAAAAGATTTTCAAAAATTTTGGGTTAATACCGTCTTAACCAGAAGCGTTAGATTTTGTAGATATAATACTATCTAAAACATCACACTCATCAACGTAAGAAAAATTAAAGGCAGGAAAATTATGTTGATACTGTCTTTCTGAATAATAAAGCGGCTTTACAGTAGGTGATAAGAAATTCACAAATTTTTGATTAATGTGGTTAGCATCGAGATCAACGTCATTAGGTGCACATTTTTTCCGATGCCGATATTTCGGATAGTATCCTATTTGTATTTAGTACTGGCGGTAGAACGAAATTTTTAATCGTAATATTCAGTTTTAGCTGTTCTAATATTGTAAGTAACGAACCGTCTCGCTCTTTTGAAAACCTCATATAACTCAGGTGTCCTAAAACGTTTCCATCTTATGTAACAGGCATCTCTGATTATAATTAAATCAGCAATGCGCTCGTTAAACCAAGGGGATTGGTTGTGTCTAATTACTTTTCACTTTACGGGGACAAACATGTTAAATAGCGAAGAAATATGGTAATTTAAATAAGATAGTTTACAATCAAGAGTGGGAAGATGATAAAGCATGTTCCAGTCGATATTGTTAACTGCGATACGTAAGTCCGGATAAGAAATATTATTAAAATCTCTAAAGACAACATGTTCAATAGGCGTATCCACCTGTATTTGGTAAGATAGGAAAATTAATTCGTGTTTTGAAAAAATTGGAACGGAGATTTGATCATAGAGAAGTGTATTATTTAAATTATTAGTGAAAAAAATGTCTAGAAGAGTGCTAGATGTTTGTGTAAAGTGTGTTGTGATAGTGGGGTTAACCGGTAATAAATCAACGACTTGCATAGCATCGGTTAACCTATTGTCATTAAGGATATTGCTATTAAATTTCCCGCCAATAATAACATCAGAGTAACCAAGAGCCAGGCCATGAATTAAATCGGACAGTAAGGTAGGGTCAATATTATTATTTGGTCTGTAAATACAGCCCAAGGGTGTTTTATTATAATCCAGATTAATTTCGATAAATAGATATTCAAAAGGACTCGTGGTATCCGATCTGCATAGGACTTTAAATTTAACATGTGATTTAACAAAAATAGCTACCATACCCGCATGTCGTACTCTATCGGCACGTACGATCCTATACCCATCAAGATTAAACATAGAATCCGTATCGTAAGATCGAAACCAGGTTTCAGAGACACAAATCACACAAATACCTGAATTCGTCAAATTTGTTGTTGAGCATTTGCTATGAGCATTAATGTGACAAACATGAAACATGTTACGGTTCTGATTGCAAAGAATACCTAGAATGCTGCGTGATACCAAACTGGAACGCAGATCCACCCTATAAGTGCTTTCCATTGACTAGGCGAAAGGTAGATTACCAACACAAGAGGCAAGGAAGGAATATAAAAGCAATATAAATATAATCTTATTAAAGCATATATAAAAGATAGTAACAAGTATAATATAAAAAGGTGTAACATAAAAAATAAAAATAGTGAAAAAATAATATGCATAAAGCTCACAATTAATATTTGTAAATGCAGTAGAAAAATTATGTAAACATAAATTTCGATGACTCGAGAAAAAAAAATTCATTAAAGCGATAATATACTTATAATATAGAAATTGAAAGTGTGTAGAAATATCTAAAAACAGCTTGATTATAAAATAAGCTTAAAAAATCTCGTGCATACAGTCAAGGCGTTCAACAGCATGTGAATTAGGATCGTTAAGTGATTTTATGTATACGGTGCCTCGTTTAGTGTATAATGACGAAATCTTTTTTTTTCTTCAGTAATTTATAAGCCGCCCTAAAAATAGCATGATTATGTTGCGTAAGGCACTCGTTGATATAAACGGAATATCACTGTTGAAGCCAATAAGTGACAAACGAAGTTTAGTTTTATTTTGCCTCATGTAGCTCATAAGTTTACCCAGGAACATATATTTGTCAGACGTCGAATTTAATTTTAAAAGTACCGAAGTATCCCGATTACAATTATTTCTGCTTTTTGTATGGAAAATAGAAAACGTAGTGGGGATACTTAGTTGTATCAATTCACAGATGTTACCAAGTAATTGCTTAAGGTTCTCCCCTTATGCAACAATGCGCAAGTCTGAAGAGTAGTGTATATTTTCGAGCTTTTCATTTTTTGATTTCAATTTTTTTATCTCTTTTAATAATTCTGGCATTGTTGTTTCCAAATCGAGCACTTTCTGGGCGATAGTATCGAGCTCATCCTTAATATGCTCAACTTTATTATTCAGCTCAGTTACAACTGCACTGATCTTAACGGATAATTCGTTTAATAATTTATTCTCGCTTGCACGAAGATATTCTAAGAGAACCTGCTCCTGATGTTTAAAGCGAGCGTCTATTAAACGAATTAGACGTGGTGAATTATCGTCTTGAGCAATTTTAGGAGAGAGAGATAGCTTAGGCTCACGAGATCGCTTTGACTGGAACTTAGATGCCATCATACCACAGTTAGTATGACCTTGAATGCCGGGTGACCTTTCAGCTTATAAAGTGTGTAAGCAAGTAATAAAGTTTAAAAAAAAAAAAAGAAAAGAGACGATGTGCACACTTGAATTATATTTAATAAAAATTTTCTTTTGCACAATGTAATATATATTTTTACATATAGTTCCTCTATTTAATTTTTAAACATTCAAAACACTTGGTAAACTTGTTCATTTAATTTTAATTTTATTGATGCCTGTGAGAGCAAGCGACCGTCTTCACTCAACGTTATTTATGATAAAGAGAAATTTGAAGCGTTTAGCTGATCGTAAAGGACCTTATTTATGTTGTTGACTAAGAATAGGTCAATGACGGTAGATGTATGAGCGGTGTAATGAGTCGGGTTTGACGTATTAACGGAGAGAAGACCAAGCATCTCATCTAAAAATCTGTTTTCTAACAGAAGATTGCTATTGAAATCTTCGCTAATGATCACATCGGGATATCCGATAGTAATATCCCCAATTGTTGTTACAAGCTCAGTAAAATCAGTACTACGGTGAGGTCGATATACGCAACCCACCAAAAGTTTGTTGTGTCCCCTACTTATGTTAATAAAAATGTATTCAATAGGACTGTCTGGAGTAGACTTGCATACCAATGAGCAGTGTATGTGACTTTTTACGTATACGGCAACACCGCCAGCATGATTTTAGCAGTCGGCTCGAAAGAGTGTATAACCATTTAAACTAAAAAGGGAACTAAGTTCGACAGACATGAACCACGTCTCAGACACGCATATGACGTGAATATCAGAATTCTCAAAGATGTGTCGAAACTCGTCAGTCTTGTTACGTAGACTTTGGGCATTCAGATGACAAACATGGATACCACTATGTTGTTTAGTGAAGACTCTAACCATGGTGTGTGTGACGTCTCTTGCTGTCATACCCATAGTAGGACTTGTAAAACAAACAGTATAAAAAGCAAAGTGGCATAGATATTAAGAAAGATATTATGATTATGTCTATATAAATACGAATAAAATAACACTGTGGCGGGGTTGCTCGTTTATGCGGTGCTTCTACAGTGATTTTGCGGTGGAGTAAGTACCTTAAGTTGGCACAAAAAATAGCTATGCTCTAAAGTGTTCGCGAATCAAGTTGCTTATAGTACCTGATCTAAAAACTTTTTCATTATCTGACACTATTAATTTTACACTGTAAAATTTTGTCAATATTTGTTGGAAGGCTGCTCTTGTATCAATTGTTGATCTTGACGCAATTGGTATAATAGTGGCTAATTTAGTGAATTTGTTTATGCTTGTTAGAAAATGTTGTTTGGTTGTTATAAGAATATCTATATTAAGTATTTCCTCTAGGTAATTGGGTAGAGGTGTGGGGCTCATTAGATTTTGGGGTGGTTTCCTTTCTGCACATATTCGGCAGTTTGCTATTAGTGATTTTAATTTCTTTTTTATTCCGGGGAAATAATATTCTTTTATAATCAGTGCAAAATTTTCATTCAAGGATCTATGGGCCCTATTATGTTCATTGGTAACAATTTCCCATTGATCATCTTTCCCAACGACATCTCTCACCAGTTCTTCACTATGTAAAAACTTAACGGATGGAAAGGCCGATACAATAGTGCTTCCAACGTTTCATTTTACAATTATGGTTTCTTTCTAACATAGCAACTGCTAATGACTGCTGATCCGTAAATATATGGATACCTAAAATTCCGTAAAGAAAATGTTTAAGGCTTTTAAAGTCCATACAATTGCAAGAAGTTCCCTTTCGTTTGTGGCGTAATTCTGTTCATGCCTAGTGAGTGTTCGAGATATCATTATTATATGTTTCCCATTTTGTTAAATGCTGATCGCTCTTCCTGAACAAATTAAATTTTTACCTTTTTCGAGAATTTCGAGACATGTGGGATATGTCCGTTATCTCCTCGCAAATACTTAGTGAGAGGTTTGGCAATACGGGAATAGTCTTTAATAAATCGTCTATAATACCCTAAAATTCTTAAAAATGATCTCAGAGATTTTAATGATTTTGGCTCTTCACATTCGGTTATACATAGCTTTAACTTTTGAAGGGCATGTTGATATGCCCTTTTCTGACACTTTAAAACCTAAAAATGCCACTTCTCCACTAGAAGGATAGGATATATACAAGCAAAATAACACTTTCTGATTATTCCATCCCTTAGAAGATATTCTATCTCTTTATTAACGAATTACGTTACCGAAGTTGGATACGGATACGACCGGATATATAGTATTGTAATGTTTAGTGCATATTTCGGTACGGACGTTTGTATTGTAAGGTAGTGCCCTATCAGAATCGGCAAAAGCAAACCAGTTTCTTGCCAACATGTCTTCGACTTCATATTTCGCAGTCTCAGAAATATTTGTTTCTATGCTGTTAATTATTTGCGCTCTCTGCTTATAATCAAGACGGTTTATCTCATTCCCACAACAGAGAATGCTTTTCCCAACGTCTAAGACTGTGTTGGCTTCTTGTAATAGATCGTACCTTACAATTCCATCAAATTCATGAAGGTTGGGTAATAGAAAAAAACTTCAAATTTTTTTTTTTCAAACAACGTTAGTTGGCATTTCAAACTAACAGTACTGATTGCGTTTACTGTTTGAATGTTGAATAATTTATTTAATTTAACAAATTTAATGTCTTTTAATTTTTTTCATGTAATTGTCAGATGTGCTGGTCGTATCCTTTAATTCTATCATTTAATGTTTTGTAAATGACTGGCAGGTGTGGCTTAACCGGAAAAAGCGAATGAGACTCTCCCATCGGAGCAGACTAAGTTTACTTTTTGGTTCATTTTTGGGTAAGTGTGATCGTTAAGTGGGTTATGGTCATTGAGTGGTCTTCTAAATACTGACGATCACGGTTCGATATCCATAGGAATAAGATTTTCGTTAATCCTTGTCGTTCTTCTACGAGACTGATTGCTGGGTTGTTAAAAAATTCATTACTGTTGATATTGCAATTGTTGTTATTATGATGGTTGTTAGTCCGATTGTGATTGTCACTGTTATTTGTGATTGTTACTGTTATAGTAATTAATATTATTATTACTATTATTATTATTCCTACAGTTGTTATTATTATTATTATTATTAGGCCGCTACTTTGTCTGATGCGGTTGTTTATTTGTTTCACCGGAACCAAATATTCTGGCAAATTCGTGCCGGCGTTGATTAGGTTCAAGTTCTTGAGCCGTAGCCAAGGCCGAAAGTAAATCAAAAGGACGTGACGAAAATAAAATGTCACAAAATGGTCACTTTAAACTAGATATAAAAACTCTTAGAGCGTTTTCTCGTGCTCTATTATTTAGGGCAGTAATTACCGATTCATTACCAGTATTCATTATAGGTGGGCTCATTTAGCTTATACACCAAAAACTTAATAAAAAAAATTATTTTGAATTTATAAACAAACAAATAATAAACAAGATAGAGAAGGTCGGTTAAGACCAAAGCTTAAATACCCTCCACCTTTTATAATCCTGTAAAAAAATTAGTTTCTATTGTCATATTCATGTATATGACTATTTTATGTACTTACGCAAATAGTGTTTTTTTTTTCAATTATAGGCGTTTGTGTTATTCAATCGCGCCCATTTTTGGCACAGTGTTGCATAACAGTACCACTTATATATGTACCAAATTTCAATTTGATAGGCATAGTATTGTGCGATATATAATTTTTTAAAGATACAAATTTTTCGAGGTAATTTGAGATTTTTGTTTATTGTGTTTCCTTACCTTTGCTAAATTTCAATAAGGAATAGCGAAATTAAACTAAGAAACATTGTTGTTTAGTTACCGATGAGGCGAATGTGCCTGATTTCCATGCAGTTCAACAATATTCTTTTTATATTGTGTGGGGTTTCCGTCACGCTTTTTTTTTTTAAGTTTAAACATCATTTCTCCGTTCTTAGTTTTACGAATTTTACGATGTCCTTGCCTAATGTGCACATACGGTCATCCTGCTTAATTTTTTGGAGAATGTCACTATATGTCATCCTCCCAGTTTTTCCTATTATTATAGCTTCAGACTTCTAAAAAGCATATGCGAACTTCTAAAAATCCAACAGATCTTTTTAACCCCGTACCATTACAAAACATTAGAAATAATAGAACATAACCACCGCGTGTTAAATAAGTAAATGTTATCATTTTCGGAAGATGACAACTGGGACAAATGGATACCCTATTACTCTTTTGCATACAATACAATACACCACATGTGACAACGAAATATACGCGATTTGAATTAGTATTTGGAAAAATACCATGTTTTCCAAGTGATAATTTTATGCCGAACGAAAAAATCTACAATCTGGAGGATTACTCCAATGAATTAAAAGCCAGGCTTTAATATTCCCAAAAAAAAGCCAAAAAACTAATAGATTTAGAAAAACAAAAACGCACATTAAACAATAATACTAAAGACATCAACCCTTTAAATTTAAATATAGGTGACATTGTTTTATTAGGAATAGAAGAAAATATCAAAAATCATATATTATAATATATAAAATAATATCTAGGAATGGAATAAATTCAGTTATAGAAACGAATAATTTACTTAAAGAAGTGCACAATAATGAGTTAAAACCATATAAAAAAATTAAAATGTAATGAATACACAAATTTTTTTCTTTTTATAAAAATTTTTTTTTTAAGTTCAGCATTATTTTTACGAATTCAAAGTTATTCATTATTTTACAATTTGTAAATGATTAGTAAGTAGGTAAGAAGGTCATACACAAAAGTAGAATTAGTATATAAGCAGAAGAAATTGTAAATAAAGTATCAATCAATAAAGAAATCTTTGCTCAAAAACTCGTTCACAATGATCGCTTTGTGCGCTGGTGCATTATCGTGGTGCAAAATCCAACTGTTGTTGGATTGTTCCGCCACAAATCTGGTCTTTTGCGACGAACAATCTCTCTCAAACGCTTCATAACGACAAGATAATATTCTTTATTGACGGTTTTGCCCTTCGGTAAGAATTCCGAATGAACAACACCACGAATATCGAAGAAAGCGGTCAGCATCAAATTGATTTTCGATTTGCTTTGGCGCGGTTTTTTCGGTTTCGGCTCATTTTTGGCGCGCCATTCCGATGATTGTTGACTCGTTTGCATGTCGTACTCGAAAACCCATGTCTCGTCACCAGTTATGATGCGTTTGATGAACGTTGGATCGGAATTTACGCGTTCAAGCATGTCTTCTTTTTGAAGAAAATTCAGATCTTTTGGCACCAATCGCGCTGCCACTTTCCGCGTACCCAAAACATCAACCAAAATAAGACGAGCGGTCTCATGAGACATGTTCATTTCTTGGGCTATCTCTCGCAAACTATATTGACTATATTCGAGCACCATTTCCTTTATTTTGTCGATTTATACCAATCGTAAACTTGAGTTTTCGACATGGTTGAATCACCAAATGTTTTTTTCAACATTTCCAACGTTTTGGCACAAGAAATTTCGTTTGAAACACAAAATTTCACACAAACTCTTTGTTCGATATTTTTATCCATAGTAAAAATCGCAACGCACACAAAAGGTTGACTTGTTCCTAATGACGCCGTAAACAAACTAAATGACACATAGCAATCAAAATTGACAGAATAGTGGCTGACAGTTGTGCCAACCTGGAAAAAAAAATTTTTTGAAATATTCTCAGCGGGAAAATTTAAAATGAGAATTTCCGGGTACTTATTTGACAGAATTGGTTGATCAATATGAATACTTACCCGGACATAGCAGTCAGTAGCATTTACTGCTCTAATGGAGCAAATGTAAGTATTTATAAACATAAACAATTAAAATGATACTCACCCACTCACAGCATTCGTTGCTAGTGGAATTTGCTTCTTTAAGCAAATGTGAGTATTCAATATATACTAATAAAACACTTCTATAATATAACAAGATAGAGAAGTTCGGTTAAGACCGAGGCTTTAATACCCTTCACCTTTATTTAATTATTCAGGTCATTTTTAAACAACAAACTTTAATTATAGGCGTTTGCGTCATTTAACCACGACCATTTTTGGCACAGTGTTGGATAACGGTACCATTTATATTTGTACTAAATTTTAACTTGATAGGCATAGTATTGTGCAAATTATTTAAAAATACAATTTTTTCGAGGTATGTTGAAACTTTTATTAATTGTGGGCGTGTTGCCTAATTTCAATACGGAATATCGAAATTATATATATATATATAGAATAAGTATGCACAGTTTCAATTTAACATCTCAAAAATTAAGGCCGTGGGAGTGCCAACAACAGATGGACACAGGCACATGGACATACGGACGGACATGTCTTAAACGATTTCTCTTTTCATGCTGATTAAGAATTGTACTCCGAGGCTTCCTTCGATGTGTTGGAAACGGATGATCAAAATTAATATACCCTCTAAAGTGGAGGGTATAAAAAGCCAGATTATTCAGAAAGCCAGCGGGAATTGTTTTAAACTTGAAATATCAAAAAATAATAGGACCTTATATAACAGTGGATTCTAAAAATAGTCCAATTTTTAAATAGTTTCTCTTTTGGGCCAATACATATCCTTGTACTAATTTTCGTCAAATTATCTTCAAAAATGCGACCTGTAACTTGCGTACAAATTTAGATGGACAGACGGACATTGTTAAATCGTTACAGATTTTGATTCTGAATTGATCGGTATAACCGACGGTTGGTGTGGCATTTGGCGTTTAGGAGTTACAAACTTCCGCACAAACAATTTTCCCCAAGGTGGAACAGGGTATCCATTTTTTTTTCATTTTTAAATTTTTTGAAAGTACAAGTAGGTATAGAAAAGCAAGTAGAAAAACTAAATTCGGCTTGGGCCGAATAATAAATACCATCTACCTAATCATAAGCACCGAAAAAATTAAGAACTAATAAGGCTTACTACATAAAGCAAAAACCCTCATTAATTAGGTTTTTTTCCGTTAAACTGCTATTTGTCGCCTTAAAAATATTTAAATCACCAATATCAAGAACTTTTTCGAATGTTTCATCCATATGTACTCGTATATACGTACATACATACATATGTGTATACATGCAGTACCTACTGCCTCCATGAGTAAATTACTAAATATTATTTCTGAAAATGTAAAATTTCTATATAAAGTGATAACGCACGTTGTTCTAAAACGGAAAGCTATTATTTCTAAAGTAGCAGACCCAGAACTATAATCTCGCTTTAACAAAACTTTCGCTTGACTACTCAGGTCGGATTTTATGTAAACTATTATTCCACGCTTTTGTCGAGGAAGGCTATCGGATTCATTAATTCTTGCTAAAGTACAAAATTATTCAACAGAACCGTCGTCCAACAGAAAAGACCATGTTTCTACAAATCATAAAATGTCTATATCTGTTATATATCCATCAGTAGTAGTTTGTTCTCTGTTCCGATCAGTCCCGTCCGCTTCTAAAAATATTTCCAATAAATAAAATATACGAACATACAAAACAAAACAATAAAATAAACCAAATACAGTTATACAAATCATAAAAATAAATTCCATTACCCAAAAATAGTGTCAATATACAAACAATATGAAAAATAAACCTAAACCAATTAACAGTTACTTCTTTTAAACTAAACTAACAAGAGCATCTCCACCAACAACAAAACAAACAAAACAAATTTTACACAAATAAACACAGTGCCACAAATAAATACAAAACCGACGCAAATCCACTGATTCATAATAATAATAATTATAACAATAATAATTCAGCAGAAACCACCACCTAAGGCTTTTATGGCCTAATTAAAATTACTCCCCTCCCCTTTTCCCTCTCCGCCAATATCCGGTGTATTGGGTGTGACGCATGCGGCTTCGGTTGGGGCGGGTGCCAGATCGGTAAAGGCATAACACTTGCTGATTGGGCCCCTCTTCCCCACTTCCTCAGTCGTATCTTAGTTATCCAAAGCACAAGCACAAGTCCGTCCGTCTTTGTGTTGAACTCACTCGGTATGGTGTGAAAATTCTGAATAGATTTCTGCAACATTCGCGGACTGTGGGCGAACTGTATATGCCCACTCACGTTAGTTTCGGCCCGATATATTTGCCCTATGTGAGACTCAGGTGGCTGCAGATTCCGATCCTCAGGATTTCCACCTGCCTGGATACCATATTTTTCCCAACTTTATCCCCCACAGAGGCCTTGTTCCAGTGCCAGCATCACCATTGCACACAGGATCCCCAAATTTACCACATCTTGGGTGAAATTTATGATACGAACACATACGTAGCATTTCGGGTTCGTTTATCAAAGCACAAACGCGGAGAGAGTGGTTTCCATTAATGGCTTTGACACCCTCTCCAACACCATCACAACTATTCTCTAGGATTTATTAGCCTACCTAACGGAAAAGTGGTATCGAGCTATTCGCCATATTGACGAAAGCAAGGTTGTTGCTTTGGATACCTCTAAGGCGTTCGACAGAGTATGACATGATGCTCTGTTGTCTAAATTGATAGCGATTGATGTTAACAACAATTTCGCTCAATTTATATCAAGCTTCTTGAGTAATCGTTCAATTCGGGTTGTGATTGATGGTTACTCATCAAATCAGTATACCATAAATGCAGGCGTACCTCAAGGCTCTGTTCTCTTCCCTTCCCTTTTCCTGGTGTACATAAATGACCTTCTGTGCTTGACGGATAACCCTGTTTACTCTTTCGCTGATGACAGCATTCTATGTCAAACATTTTCCTTTAATAAAAGGCCTAGCAGCGCGGAGATAGAAAACAAACGTTGCGTAATGAATGACTCATTAAATCGCGACTTCTTGAGAATCTCCGAATGGGGTCAGATAAACAGGGTTAGTTTTACCGCCAACAAAACACAGTGCTGTCATCTGTCGCACAGGGACAGTGATGGGCGCCCTCTATCCTTTGGCGGCATATATGAGGAAGAATCAGCCGACGTCCGCTGGACAGAGCACTTCTTCGAAGTGTCGAAAGATGTCTTAGCTTGGGTTTCTTAAAACGGTGTAAAAAATATTTTACACCAGCTGACATCCGAAATATCTACGCCGCCTATATTCGGCCAAAACTTGAGCATAACTCGCACTCGCGGGAGCCTCTAACACATGTTTGGAGATTCTAGACCGCATACACCGAAAGGCTCTGGTGATCATAGGTGTCGAGGAAGTATTTAACGCTCTTGACACACTTGAACACCGACGAAATGTGAGCTGTGTTGTGCTTATGTACAGGTACTTCTATGGCATATGTTCTAGAAAGATAAAAGAGATATATCCTCGGCTGAAACCCTTTAGAAGGACAACCGGGCTTGCTCACCGATCTCACCCATTCGTTATGGAGTTGCCGGCGTATCGCACAACGCATTACCGAAATGGTTCGTTCTTTAACAGGGGTGTTCGCCTCTGAAACCACCTACTAATGGAGGGGTTTCATGCCTAGTGTGTACAATTTCAAAATTAATGTACACAAACACTACTCCCTGTATCCTCCTTTTTCTAATCTCTTCTAACCACCACCGCGCTTACACGTATAGGGGTCATCCCCTGAGTGGGAAAAAAAAATCACTAAATGTTTTGGTAATGAACGTTAAGGTAACAGACAGTAAATATTTTTCTGTTCAGAGCCGCTCAAGTTCGATTTTGATAACTTCAGTGTCAGAAAATTGTTTTGGAAAGGTGAAACCTCCAATTATATGGCTCAGATCGGTTAAGTAAATTGTGTAATTAATATTTTTTTTTGTGTCAGTATCATCATCGCCATTCCGGATCGAACGACTATCCAATCCTATAAACGGGATTGGATAGATCTGCGATAGATTGCAGATCGCGACACCGACACCGCAACCGAAATGATTAATCAGCTACACAATCATGGTTCAGCTGATGTAAGTACAAATTAGACAGAGTTTAAATATTTTATTAATTTAATTTTAATTATATCAGCATTTTCACACAGATCGATTAAATGATAGTTGTCATTATAGGTCTTGCATAACCGTCGTAACGGGTTATTATTGCTATAGTTATTTTTGTAATAATTTATGCAAAGAAACCGAAAATATCTAGAAGCGCGTCGAGGTACATTGATATTAATGCTAGACATTAAAAACGCCGAATCAATACAGTTATTAAGCAAATTGTGCATAAAACACACGTTCAACATTGTCCTTCTGCTTTTGAGGGTAGGAAGTTTTATCAAAGCAAGACGACTTGTATATGAGGGCAGCCTCAGGTTAGGACTCCGTGGCAGACCACGAAGACAAAAAAGTAAAAACTGTTTTTGTATAGATTCAATCTGGTTGGTATACACTTCATATTGCGGATCCCAAATTACAGAGCAGTATTCTAAAATAGGCCTTACTAAAGAGGTAAAAAGAAGTTTGGTTGTATAGGGGTCCTGAAACTCCTTCGACCATCTCTTAATAAAGCCTAAAGTTCTGTTGGCCTTATTACATGTTGTATTAATATGCGCATTAAAAGTTAGTTTACTGTCCAGTAGCACGCCGAGATCATTAATGGATGATATCCTTTCAATTGGGACATTATTAATTATGTAGTTTGTATTTATCACCTCCCTACGACAGAAAGTCATATGCTTACACTTTTTGACATTCAAGGACATTAAGTTGTTGGAACACCACTTGACGAACCGGTTAATGTCATCCTGCATAAAAACTTGATCCCGCACAGACTTGTAACTATAGATAAGTTTAACATCGTCAGCATACATTAGTACACGACGATGTAGAATAACACTAGGCAGATCGTTTATAAACAGTAAAAATAGAAGGGGACCAAGATGGCTACCCTGCGGCACACCAGAGTGAACTTCAATTTCTTTGGAGAGTACATTATTGAATAAGACACGTTGGGTACGTCCAGTAAGTTACGAGTAAATCTATTTAAGATTGCCTTCGTAAAAGCCGATATGTTTTAGTTTATTAAACAGAATTACGTGGTTCACAGTATCGAACGCCTTGCTAAAGTCTGTGTAGATTACATCGGTTTGTTCACCGTTAATGAATGCGTCATTAACGAATGTAGCAAGTTCCAATAGGTTGGTTGTGGTAGATCTTTTTTTCAGGAACCCATGCTGATAATCAGAAACTATAGGTGATAATTGAGATGATAGAGTATCAGACAGCAGTTTTTCAAAAAGCTTTGGAATTGCACTTAATTTCGCAATGCCACGATAGTTAGAGATATCAGATTTATAGCCGGCTTTGAATAATGGAATAATAAAGGATTTTTTCCACAAGTTGGGGAAGTAGGATTTTTTAAAATGCCAACAACACGCGGTGTTCCCAAGCGGTCCATCATCTAAGTACTAACCATGCCCGACGCTGCTTAATTTCGGTGATCGGACGAGAACCGATGTATTCAGCGTGGTGTGATCGTTGGTTAAGAACAATCCTGATGCACTAGTAGTTTGACTGCAAGCTACATACATTGCAACTCTATTTATTCTATCTGCAAGATGAACTAAAACTTTGTAGCTCCTTGATTCTTGTCTGTATTGAAATGTTCTTCAATAGAACTTCATAGACGTTCAGAATTATGAGACTTTTTTCTCCTTGCCTGAGAACCAACGTCCCTATTAGAAAATAGTATCCAAAGTGTCAAAACGGCTTCCTGACTTATGTCTACTGCCATTAAATATGCTGTTGCACCGTTACCGAGGCAGTGCCAATATTTACTGTCAGCATATATTTAGACGATGTCTTTAACGTAAGTTCCTTGGGAAGTCCTTGAGTCTCTGACGTTTTAAAATTCGTTATTGTATTTAAAGTTGTCTGTTTTTGTTGTTCACTTAGAGAGTCAGCCTTAATAACGTCATAACTTCTAGAAATATGCGCTTCTGTCGAAATCTATGCTAAAAACTCTATACTATATGTGTCAGCTTCTTTATTACACCAAATTAAAATCCAAAGGGACTTCTGTATGTAAATTGATATCATTAAATCTATGTCTTCAGGATTCATTTGTGCAACTGCCATAATATTTTATGCAATTGCAAAAGTCCTGTCGTCCCTTTGTCGTATTATTTCGCCTAATTCATAAAAGTCGAATATATCCCAAAGCACTCGTCTTATTATATCTCCATTGGGATTGTTTGGATTTGGATTGAAAATACAACGGTCATCTACAGGTGGAAGTTGTTTTAAATCACCTAAGACAATAATTGGAATACCACCAAAAGACTCTGTAATTTTAAATATTTGTTTTAGTCTTGTTTAGTCTTGAGTCCACGAAACCTAACATTTTAGAACCAAGCATCAATACTTCATCTTTAATCAATAGTTTAACTTTAATCAATCTAGCAATAAGAAAATTAATTAAATATATGGTTACTTAATTGACGAATTCTTCTGGACGACTGATTGACAGACAAAGAGAAAGGGAGTGAAGATATATATATACAGGGTGTTCAGGATAAATTTGACAGTTTTGTAAGGAAAAAGAAAATCTTTGTATCTATTAAATTTAATGAATTGACCAAAAACCTTACAGGCAGAGTTAATTACAATACTATCAACAAAATTCACTCAAAATAACCACCATTAGCATCGATTACAGCTTCAATCCTGCTTCGGAACCTCAAAAAGGCTGTTTCTACAGTCTCCCTAGGAAGAGCCGCAAAAACTGTTTTCATTTTATCCATTAACTGAGCTTTTGTATTACTGGAAGTGCGATTGGTGTCTTTTTCAACTGCGCCCCATACAAAATAATCCATGGGGTTAAAGTCTGGGGAGTTTGGAGGCCAAACATTTGGACTGATGAAGTCGTAGAAATTTTCAGACAACCATTTTTGACTTTCCCCAGAGGTGTGGCAAGGGGCCGAATCCTGCTGCTGTACATATATCCTACAACATTCTTATTGTATGGCCTAAACTGCGCGTCGTCGTTGCTTCTGCACCCTGCGCCTAGATATTCTACAATTTAAGGATTAGGTTGTGCACCGCACACCGCTCTGTACTTCTACTATTCTGCGCCGCACAGCGCCCTCTTATCTGGTAACTCTCGCCGCTCTTATATCTTGGACCGCTTGCTGCTCTGTATCGCTTGCCGCTCTTATATCCTGCCACGCTCGCTGCTTTGTATCAGTCTTGTACCGCTCATTGCTCTGCACCGTACACCGCACTTGTACCCCTCATCCACCGTTCCACAGAAACACCGTGCCCTGCACCACAAGTCGTTACCGCACCATACTAAAACGTCAAATTACTGAAGCAAATCCAAAAAGTTTTTAGACCAATAACGTCTGTCAAAATAGCCCTCTAAACCTGTTGAAATCTGCAACCTCTTTGCTGACTATTTTATGAATTGTTATAGTGACGATGATGTCGAATGTGACTCGTATCCATATTTACTTAATTCATTTGACATTTTTCCTCAAATATACTTCAATGAGTCTGTTTCCTGGTTCTGACGGTATCCCGTCATGTATTATACGTTTTTGTGCATATGTACTTCCTGCTCCTTTAACTGTTATATTTTACAACTGTCTTAAAAATGGTTACTTCTCAGATATCTGAAAGCAATCTTACATTGTATCATTTCACAAGGGTGGTTCTAGAAATCTTATAAACAATTTCAGAGATATTGTCAAACTTAGTGTAATACCGACAGTAACGCTTATTAACCGTATACTTCAGCCGTATATTAAATGAAGGGTATCCTACTCTTAGCATGGGTAAATTTACTACAACTAATTCATATTATATCTTACAGTATATTTCGGACGTACTCGGCATGAAAACAAACTGATGATACACCGATTTCTTAAAGGCCTTCCCTAGAGTACCTCATTTTCTTCTCTTGCACAAGTTAAAGGGTATATGTATCCTTCTAATACATATGTTATATGTTACATAAGTATATGTTATATATAATATATATGTTATATAGGTTATATACATATGTTATATATGCTATATATGTATTTGGCTTGAATTTTAAATGCAAGTGGCCTTTCAGCGGTAGTTATCCATGCATAAAGAACAATTTTATTATCAAGTTGTTATTAGTTTTGAATTTACTTTTTTATTTATTCGAAAGCTTTCTGTATAAGCGCAACAATACGATGGGCTTGTTCGATGGTGTCTTGGAAAAAATCCAAATGTAATGCGAATACGTACCATGCCAGAATTTGGGGTTGTCAATGGCATCCGCCACAGTAATATTGTGAATATGGTTGGAAATTATATCACTACGAAGGGAGTAGTATTTCAAGGGCAGGTAGTTTAACATTATATTTTTTTGAACGGGTTAATGTCGCATTACCGATGCATTTATTTATTTATTGGACATAGAGACTCGCATAGTCGAAAAAAGTGATGCATATATTTAACTATGTATTTTAACATGAGTAGATCTTAATTAAGAAGAACGGTGTACTATGTCTAATATAAAATTTAATTGTTAAATTTATATAATCTAATTTTAGGAATGTAAACAATTAAAAAATATTTGGCTTAGGCCAAAAAATCCTTTCCATTTGCGTGTAAATTGCGGGCTTGGTATATAGAATATAAAGCTGTGGGGTATTGGGCAAATACATATAACATTTTAATATACACAGATGTTTAGAAATTGTATTAATAAGTGGGGAAATCCGAAAACTTATATATGGTTTAGACCAAATCTTAAATACCTATGTCCTTAAGTCAGTAAAATAACATATTACCCATAAAATAATTGAGCTTTTGTTATTCTCCTTCTTTACAAAAAATTAACAATAATTTGGTTTTTGTTAAATATTTTTCGGTGGGTGCTCCAAATTTTTGAACGGATGTTAGAAAATCTTTGACAATAATGTGTGCGAATCTATAAAGAATCCCATAAAGAATGCCCCTTTCCCAGTTTTTTTAAATAATATTGACTTTTACAGAAGTAATTGCGGATTTTTCAAGCAGAAGGCGTTGATAATTTTTTTAAATGACTTTTGGCAACACTGTGTTTCTTTCCTTTCGTCATTTGTTAGCTGTCACTTTTAGCTTGCTTTAGAAAAAAATTGTGCATAATTTTGTTTGGCGTCAATTTTAATATGGAGTCCACAAACGAGCATTTTCGTCATATTTTACTTTATTATTTCTATAAAAGAAAAAACGCAACGCAGGTTGCTAAACCGTTATGTGATGTGTATGGTGAGAAAGCATTTAAAGAAAGACAGTGTCAATATTGGTATGTCAAATTCCGTTCTGGAAATTTCTCAAGGATGATAACACTGTGAAATCACACTTGGTTTCGGTTTTTTGCAGATAAAGACCAGAAGTTCTATGAACGTGGAATCATGAAGTTGCCAGAAAGATGGCGAAAGGTCATCGAATAAAATATATAATTGTTTAAAATTCATTCTAAGAATTTGAAAAAATATATTTATTTTATTGTATTTTATGAAGACTCTCAGACTATACAAATAAGCAGACGCGGCTAAATCGATTCAGCAATAAATGCTAATCAAGAATATATATACTCGTAAAGCTTGTAGAGCTTTTTTTTTTGGGTATTATAAACAGTTTGACGAAGTAAAACCCCCAGTGGTGTGCATGGAAATTGCATCAAATATGTTTACTGGTTCTCGCTCTATACTTTATACCCTACATAAGATTATAAAATTTTAATAGTTATCATAATTTTTATGAAAAGAAGATCCAATAAAATATAAAATTACTATTAATGTATTTTTTATTACAAATTATAACACTTGATGGGCACGGTACCACAACAATTAAAAATTTGTTTATCCGTCGCCTGTTCAAGCTTTAACTTCATAAAGTATAATAATATAATATTAAAGAATTTAAATTAATTTAAAACAAATAAGAAAACTAAATTTGGCTTAGGCCAAATCTTAAATACCCTCCACCTCCACAACGGTGGGCTTGGCAAATATATACATAATGCGCCCTCTAATAGTGTATGTCTTACGTATCAGCATACACGTCTACTTTTACGTTAAATATCGTTTTTTCTAAATTGTGGGCGTATCTGTTATCCGACCATGCCAATTTTTATCACATATGTGAATGGGATATCTATGCATGCGCATACAAAAATTTAAGATTTAAATTTCAAGTTTATAGTTCAATTTTTGTGGCAGATAAATAGATTTTTGTCGATTATGGGCGTGGCTTTAACTGATTTTGTACATTTTAAATAGCGATCTGCGTGCAAAAACTAAAAGTGTCTGTACAAAATTTCAGCTTAATATCTCAAAATTTACGCCCGTGAGAGTACCAACAACAGACAGACACACGGACATACATGTCTAAATCGACTCAATTTTTGACGCTGATCAAGAAAATATATACTTTGTAGGGTCTCTGGCGCCTCCTTCTGTTGCAAACGAAAGAACAAACTTAGTATACCCTCATCACTGAGGTGAAGGGTATAAAAAACATTTCATTACTATAAAAAATTAACCATAGGCATATTTAAGAATTTTGTTTACATGTGTAATATTCCATCATATTTTGATTATAGCGATATGCAGTTGATAAATCCATTTTTGGCCGCCTTTATCTATGTTATTGTTCTTTTTGAGTTTTTTATATATTACGATAGAATTTTTTTTTCATTTTATCCATAATATGTACCATATTTAAAACTTACTTCCATCTTTTTTATTATTATTTTAGATTATATTATATAAATTTATAAGTTATATCCAAAAATTATTTACTTCAGAGATTATCTTCATTTGCGTATATTAAATCGATTTCTCCAAACCTAAAAAGTTTTAAGGCGTTTGTGAAAATTAATTCATATTAAGAGTTTTGTGTACAAAAAAGTTAATGTATTTGAAAAATAACCGAAGATAAAATTTCATATATTTATCTCAAGCTAAACACTATAATCATATATCAAGGCCGCTTTAAAATGGCACATAACCAATTTACAAGTTCATCATATAGAAAATAACATCGCGCAATGTATGTATAATGCTTTTCGTGAATTTTTTAGTGCTAATGTTAAATAGCCTCCACATCCATTGGGTTGGCAACCATGTGATTGTGAATTTTGTCGACTGATGGATTTTATATTTTCTTTGTTTCATAAAAAATTATATCGATTAGTTATTTAGTTTTATTGTTATCCCAATTTAAAAATGGAAGAACAAAAAGCAAAAACGCACCGCAAACACACAAGAACTTACTAGGAAGTGTCAAAATCGATTTGTCAAAAATTAAAAAACCTTGGTTATGTCAAGAAACTAAATCTATGGATTCCTCACCTGTTTAACGAGATTCATTTGGCGAGATTGCTCGATTTCTAAAAAGATTAATTGCTGCCGAAGAAAAATAAATAGTGCATAGCAACAAACTGAGCATGCAATTAAAGCAAAGCGGTTAGAAGTGGCAAATCGTAAGGTTGTTGTTTTCTATCATGATAATGAAAGACCAACACATGTTTGGTCAATCGCTAAAAATCTAGGATCTGGGTTAGGATGTATTATTACATCCGCCATATAGTCATGCGCCTTCAGACTACCATTTATATCGTTCCAAGCACAACTTCTTAAATGGTAAAATTTTTATTGACATTAATAATATAAAATCACATTATTCAGTTTTTGATAGCAAGGATCAGAAATTTTATGAACGTGGAATTATGACATTGGCTGAACGGTGGCAAAAGGTCATCGACAAAAACCGACAGTACCTAATTGAATAAAATTATATTTTTAAGCAAAGATTTTAAATTTTTATACTTTTTAAAAATACGCAATCACTTAATTGCTAACGTACAAAGAAACGGTCGGGGTGACAGGTACATAATTACGCTCTATAATAATATATATATTACGCATCAAATTTCAAGTCGATCTGCGTGCAAAATCTAGAAGTGTTTGTACAAAATTTCATCTCAATATTTTAAAACAAGAGAAAATATTATAGTCGGTCAAGCCCGACCATCAAATATTCTACACCACTTGATATATTATTCAATTTAATTTTTTCTTTGAAAAAACAGGGTATAATGAAAAATTTTATTTTTCTATACCAACTTATACTTTCAAAAAATTTCAAAATGGTAAAAATGTCAGAAAATTTTTTTATTTTTTATTTGTTTATGATTATAAAAAATTTTTTAATATGGAAAGGAGTTCTAAAAATGGTCCGATCCTATCCATTTTCAAAAGGGTTTATTTTTGGGCCAATACATATCTATGTACCAAATTTCATCGAAATATTTCAAAAAATAATAGGACCTTAATGGGGATGGCTTCTAAAAATGGTCCAATCCGGTCCATTTTTAAAAGCGTTTCCCTTTGGGCCAATACATGTCCTTGTACCAAATTTCATTAAAATATCTCAAAAAATGCGGCCTGTAACTTGCGCACAAATTTAGATGGATAAACGGACAGGCGGACATGGATAAATTAATTCATATTTTGATTCTGAATCGATATTGGTATAACTGAAGATGGGTGTGGCATTTAGGAATTACAAACATCCGCACAAACTTAATATACCCTTTTCCACAGAGTGGTGCATGGTATAATTAACAATTGTGAGAATTGAAACAACAGAATGAGACACGGACGGACACGTCTAGATTGACTCAGTTTTTAATACTAATCAAAAATATACAAATACACAAATATAAATACCAAAATGGGGGTATTCTCGGTGTTGTCCGGTGCGAGCTGGGAAAACTCGGGACTACTCAGCGGTGCTTTTTTCCCAGAAAATTAATTAAAAAAAGTCCCAAAATAATATGCTTTAAATTCAGAAATTTTTATTTTAAACAGCTTATTAATATCTGAGGTTTTTATATAAAGGAAGAAAAGGCTATCACGTTGCCCTGCAAACAAAAAACTTAAAATAAATATTCTAATCCCCATATTCATTTAGATTACCGATAGGCATGGCAAATATTTATACATACATTGCGCCCTCTAATAGTCTACGTCTTACGTATCAGCTTGCGAGTCTAGTTTTACATTGAATAGGATTTTTTATAAATTATAAGCGTGTCTGTTATCCGACCATGCCCTTTTTTGGCACATCAATAGGTAAGTTAACAATTGATACACACATTACATTTCAAGTTTATAAGTAAATTTGAAACGGTTATTTCCTTTGGTTAGTCCGGTCCAAGCCGAGGTAGCTGGGCTGTTTCTCCAGAGGCTCCTTTTCAAGAAATTTGTGTGTGGAGTTAAATAATATTAATTCACTATATTTATTGCTTGACACTATCCTCATACAATACAATAGTGTTGTTATTTTCTTGCTATGTTCAAAACTAAGTAAAAAGGCTAACACGGTGACCTGCAAACAACTATAATTCTAGGATTTCCACGTTATTCCAACATCTTTTATTTTCACGTACCTGTGTTATCACTGGTACTTTTTCACGTTATATTTCCTCTCGCGGTTCCTTCATCGGATTCAGTGTACTGTGTTACTTGCTTTGTAGGTCTTCCCTACACCCTGTATGTATAGTTTTCAGTGTTAAATTTCATAGTGTAGAGAGCAAAGGGGCCCCACGGCTGCTATCGCGGCCAACGGGCACTCTTTATTCTCCTATCTATAACCAACGAAATACCAACCGGCCGCATAACGCAGCCAAGCTGGTCGTTCATTGGTCATGCGCTATGTCACTATACAAGCAAGGATCACAATTAACTGCTAGCGCGGCTACTTGTTGATCCTCCCTTGACCAGTCTTACAGTCTTGTACCCCTGAACACAATACCTGTTGTTGAACTTGTCACAACTTAACAGAAAAT
Source organism: Crataerina pallida (assembly GCA_949710015.1). Lineage (NCBI taxonomy): Eukaryota > Metazoa > Arthropoda > Insecta > Diptera > Hippoboscidae > Crataerina > Crataerina pallida. Next base: position 8,086,273 of record OX453294.1, read on the forward strand.
GAGTCTTTCTTAGTTCTATGCTGGCTTATATAGCTTTTCTTTCGTTCAGTACTACGCGAGAGTGTTCGCGGTTGTTGTTTGCATTTCACCACGAACTTATACTCTTAACTTGCTCTCTTAATTAACAATACTACTTAAGCTTCTTAAATCACTAAATATTTCATACTGCGTAATACTGACACCGTCAGTCCCGCTATCCTCATGTGCATATTAATAAAACAAAGGTTTATACAAAATCTAAATGCATTATACACAACAACAAAAAGAATAATACAGTTCATTTTTACATTACTTACATCATAGATGGCCACTCATTCGTTTCGTTGGGGCCATGCGTCGTCACAAATTTTTGTAGCAGTTTTAATAATTTTTATTGATTGTGGGCGTGCCTAATATCGGACCACGCCTATTTTTTTTTGCATCGATGAAGATAATATTTTTAGATATATGCACAAAATTTTAAGTTTATAGATTATTTTTTGTGGCAGATAAATAGAGTTTTGTCGATTGTATCATATATTTTTTTCCATATTTGTCCGACTTTTTGCAAGGGTTATTTATATATTAATATACATAATAAATTTTAATTTAGTAGCTTAATTTTTGTGGGAGATAAGTAGATTTTTATCAATTTTCGACGTGGCTCTTGACAGATTATGCCCATTTTAAATAGAAATCTGCGTACAAAAACTAAAAATTTCAGTTCAATATCTCAAAATTTTATTATAATTTTATTATACTAAGAAGAAGTGTGCCAAGTTTCAATTTGATATACCAAAAATTACGACCCTGAGAGTGCCAACAACAGACGGACACACAGACACACGAACGGACATGTCTCAAACGATTTCTCTTTTCATGTTGATTAAGAAAATATATGGTTTGTGGAGCCTCCAAGGCTTCCTTTGATATGTTGTAAACGGATGATCAAAATGAATACACCCTCTTCTCTAAGGTGGAGGGTATAAAAAGAATATATATATAAGTGATGTAGGGTATAGTAAAGAAGTTCTTGAAGGTAGGTGTGGTATAACTCAGCGAGTCCAGGGTTCCTCACAAAGAAATTTGTAAGACGGGATGTTATTTGTTTCTAATCCTTAGACTTGTCCTCATTTATTTGCGTTTAGCGCGGTAACGGCTTGTGGTGCGGGGCACGGCGTTACTGTTCAACTATTGTACATATGTCACTATAACTCGTTTTTATACCCACCATTGATAGTAATATTGCCATACAAACATTGTACACACATGTACATAGGAAATTAAGAAATTAAGTATTCACAATAAGTATTTCACAATATTGAAATAGTAGGGAAATCTGACAACGGCATGTGTGGATACCACTCCAGATGCACTAGATTGTGGAGAGGATTTTTGGTCAATAATGTATATTTGGACCATTTTTTTAATGAATTTGGAATAAAAGCTACATTATAAGGAGTTCTGAGAAAATATGCTAAGGGTCCCACTCCAGGTGCACCACCAGGTTCTGGAAAGATTTTTAGCCAATACTGAATTTTTGGACCATTTTTTTAATGAGTGCGGAATAAAAGCAACATTTATACGGAATTATGAGAAAACATTCTAAGGGTCCCACTCCAGATGCAACGCCAGGTTCTGGAGTTCCACGCGGGTGAAGCCGTGGTAAACAGCTAGTATTATATATAGGATTAACAAATACTATAAAACTTACGTAAAAAATTAAATTAGAGAAAATAGAACTATAGAAATAGGCAAAACACTATTAGTAGTTTAAACAAGAAAACAAATAAATAAATAAATAATAAAAATTGTATGGACCAATTAATAGATTTAGTAAAGGCTCTAACCAGGATAGAAACTATTATTAAGAAAATAACTGGTAGGCCATACAAAAAGGAAATCTTAGAAGAAAAACGACGATATTATAATAACAAACCAATTTAAAATCACATACGTCAAAGTAAAAGATTTACTGCAACAACAACTAACCACCTTAAAAACAATAGTGGCTTTTAATATCGAAATAGCGATGAAAACACTACCTTCTTTCAATAGTAACTATAAGGAGACCGAATCATTTTGCAAAATTTTAGAACTACTATCAAAAAATTTAAATGAAGAGGATAAAACTATTTGAGTTCGCTTACCACATTCAACAACAAAAAGTAAAAACAACAATAGGGTCACTCCAAACACTAAGTACTCTTACAGAGCTAATAACAAAATTAAAAACAGCCTATAGGAATACGAACACTATACCGACAATTCTTAACAACCAAAACTCGACTAAACAACAAGGGAACATCACAAATTATAAAAATATAATAATTGACCTAATTGGAGAATTAAGTAATCTCCAAATACTACAGCTTGGAGATACAGCGACAGCGACTGAACGATCAGTGATTCCTAAAATGAACGAGCTACTTGCATTAACAATATTCAAAAACGGTCTTGATGAAAGATTCAAAACCACTATCTATGCTGCCTAACCACAAAGCCTAGAACAAGCCGTTAAATTGGCGCTTGAATTAGAGAAAGATAACACCTTTAAAGATAACAATCAAATAAATAAATATTCGCATACACACAAAAAACAACCTCACACTAGAAACTATAATCAACAAAGACAAATCTATAATCAACAAAATTATAATGAAAGCCAAAACAGTAGTCAAAATAGACGATATTATAATAACAATAGACAACAATAACCTATACAAAATTATTTTCCAGAAAGAAGGAACAGAAACATAAACTTTGAGAGAGACATAAATCCTAGGCAAAATACAAACAATAGACACATAAACATGGTTCAGAACCAGGGAAACGACAATGCCAGGTGGTATAAAACACTACCATCCACGCGCGAAAACTATAGTTAAAATACTTAATATATCCAATAAACATACACATTTTGTTGTACTAAAATACGGTAAAAATTATTTAAAATTTTTAATAGATACAAGTGCAGAAATCTCTTTATTAATTTTAAATTCCATCAATACACCCTATGACACAAACAGAACATACAGAATAAGTGGCATTACATCAGAAAAAATAGAAACATTAGGAACCGCGAACTTAAAATTTAACATATCAAATTCAACACTAAACCACGAATTTCATATTGTTGACCAAAATTTCCCAATCTCAATAAATAGAATCTTGGGTACTGACTTTTTATTCTCCTATCTTTATAAAATTGATTATGAAACATTAACCTAGGAAATTAACTTGAAGAATTAAATATAATTTTACCAATGGAATCCACTTTATCGTCACCAATCATAATTCCACCACGAACAGAAATAATAACACCTATACACCTTAAATTTAAAGAAGATGCTGTTATTTTAAACCAAGAATTACAAAAAGGAATATTTTTGGCCAATACAATTGTACCAGGCAAGGGAACGTGCCATATCAAAATATTAAACACTACAACAGTAACTGTGACAATAAAAAAATTAAATATTCATTCTCAACCACTCAAAAACTACCACGTACTCCAAACCAATTTAACACCAATAAAGAACGACTACAAAAACTTCTAAATACTATCAATATAAAACAGGAAGACACAAATGCTACTAAAATACTTAAAAAAAATTTTCTGAATACCAAGACATCTTTCATTTAGACGGCGAAAAATTAACATGTAACAACTCTTATACACAAAAACTAACAACAAATGACGACAACACACCGGTATACGTAAAAAACTTTAGATTACCACGAGCACATAACAAAGAAATCAATAACCAAGGACAGAAATTATTAAAGGACGACATAATAGAACCATAGATTAGTCCGTACAACTTACCTTTATTAGTAGTTGGCTTTAGAAAACGTAATAATAAACTTGAAAATTATACATTTCCTTTAACGAGACTAGATGACGTAATTGACGTATGAGAACGTGCCAAATACTTCTCCACTTTAGACATGACGAGCTCCTTTCTTCAAATAAAACTTGACAAGGACTCAAGACACCTAACTGCATTTTCATCTGACAAAGGTCACTTTCAATTTTATCGCCTGCCTTTTGGCTTAAAAAATATCTTCAAATAGTTTTCATGCTTACGATAGCTCTAAGTGGATTGGATGCCAACGCATTTTTATATGTAGATAACATAATCATATTTGGATGCAGCCTACAACATCACAACGAAAACCTCCTCAAAGTATTATCGCGTTTAAGAAAATACAATCTGAAACTAAACGCAAGCAAATGCCAATTCCTCCGTCCAGAAGTAGTATATTTGGGCCATTTAATAACAAAAGACGGAATTAAAATAGACCTGTCAAAATATAAAGTTATAAAAGACCCACATCTAAAAATCCAGACGAAGTACGCAGATTTATAGCTTTCTGCAACTACTATCGAAGATTTATAAAAGATTTCGCAAAAACCTCAAAATGCCTAAATTCATTACTAAAGAAACATCGACCTTTTATTTGGTCTCCAGAATGTGAAAAATCTTTTAATATATTGAAACAAAATCTCATGAGTCCGCCAGTATCCTGACTTTGATAAAACATTCATACTGCATCGGATTTCGCATTAGGAGCAGTACTTTCACAAGGAGAAATCGGAAGCGATCTACCCATCTCATATGCAAGCACAACACTATCTAAGCATGACGTAAATAAATCAGTCATAGAAAAAGAACTACTAGCCATACATTGGGCAATACAATTTTTTAGACCATATTTATATGGACGAAGATTTATAGTGGTAACAGATCACAGACCACTAGTTTCTCTTTTCACCCACAACAATCCATCATCAAGAATGGCAAGAATAAGAATGGACTTGTCTGACTACAATTTCGATATCGTCTATAAAAAGGGATCCACTATTACAAACGCTGACGCAGTAATTAAATTAGACTCTGACGCACTAGAGAAAATGATACCTAAGCATATAAAAGTGATAACAAGAGGGCACAAATAAAAAGAAGAACATGAAAATAATGAACCGGTTACTAAATTGACAAATCAGAACAGCTTACCACAAAGTCAACTTTACATCAAACTTTATGTTTGGGAATGCAAATCTATTTCTGATGTCAAAAATTTAAGAAAAATACAATTTGAACAAAGAAAAGGCCAAAAGGCCTCTAAAGTTCAGTTTCAGTATTAATAAAAAAAAATATTATTTCAAGATGCACTAATAATCCTCCGAATTTAGATTCGATTATGGAGAAGCTAACATCATAACTAGAAAAAGAACATGTACATATATATGGAATAGCATTAAATAAGAATGACGTCATATTTAATATATAAATGAAAATAAATTTAAAGAAAAATTGAATAAATTGCAACAAAACAACTACTTTTGTAGTACACAAGAGTTATTAAATATCATATTGCATAAAGACCCTCAAAAAATTGATGATATATTAACTTAATACAAGTTAATAGACGAGTAGCATAACAGCCCGCATGGAGGACATTTAAGTGTACGAAAAACACAACTTAAACTGAAACAGAGATACATATGGAAAAACATGAATAAAGTGATAAAAAAAAATTTTATAAACAACTGTACAGATTGCAAACTAAACAAACAAGTGCGAAACACACAAAAAATCAAGTAATAACATACACACCAGATAATAATTTTGAAATAGTGTAAATAGGTATTATTGGACCCTTAAGAATATCGAACGGATTTAGATATATATTAACTATGCAATGTGAACTGATGAAATATATATTAGCTTACCCTATACCTAGCAAAGATGCAAAAACGGTAACTCAGATCATAGTTGAACAATTTATACTTAAACATGGTCATTTTAGAGTCCTAAAGTACGATAGAGGTACTGAATTTACAAACGAACTCCTAAGGAATGTTTGCAAATGATTAAGTATTAAACAAATCTTTTCTATCTCATATCACCACGAAACTCTAGGAAGTGTAGAAAGAAATCATAGAGTACTAAATGAATTTATGTTAGCTTTCACTGACAATAAAGATTGGGATAAATGAGTACCATACTACTGTTTTGCTTGCAGCACGACACCACATGTTACGACGAACTATACGCCATATGATTTGGTTTTGGAAAGTTCATTTATTCATTTATTCATATTCATAAAAATCATTGCTAAACATAACAGCTAATGGAAGTATAATAAAAGTGATAAGAATATCTTATAATTAACGTAGGAGCAGCAGCAGCAACAACAACAACAACATCCGCAGTAACTCTGGATCTGGTTCATTAGTTCTGAATATAGTTCACTAGTTTTTATTTTATTTATTTATTTATTTATTTACGATTTGCTTTCACCTATACAACAAGGCTTATGCCTTATTATTATAGTATAGGTGTGTATAATATACAATTCAACAGTTGTGCATGTATGTATAACTTACTATATATTATTATAAACATTTATATATGAATACAATTCAAATTAATGGACTCATGAAACAAATGCATGTTGTTGTATATATAAGTTTGTATGTAAGCATATATTTAAGGTGTATATGTATGTACTGATAAAATACAAGTATATAACTGTGATGAGCTAGTGTTTCTGTCATGATATTAATAGTTATAGTTTGTAATTAGTTGTAAAACAGGGTTAGTTGTTTTTTGAATAGCTTCCGATTACATGTTGTCTGTATATGACCAGGTAAGGCATTCCATAATTTAATGCAATTTATAAAATATTGCCTTTGGGACCAGGAGGAGTAGTGTCTTATTTGGATGATTTTTTTCCCTCTATTACTGCTTGCAAAACTCAACACATCATACAGATACGTAGGTTTTTTTGTGTAGATTATCGCGTGAAGAAATATTAAGGCCTTCTGTTGCAAAAAATGATCTATGCTTAGACCAAGGAAATGTTGAACATGGCCTGATATACGTTCCCATCTCTTTAATCCATAAACGTATCGAACAATATTATTTATGGCCACTTTTAGCCGATGCATAGCCACTGAACCGCAAAAACAGAAAGTCTCACATCCGTATAATAAAGTTGGCAGCAGATATGTTTTCGCTAACAACGCTCTAATACGTATGGGAACTACACGCTGCGTTAGCCATAGACCTCTCATTTTTGCATACAATTTAGCTGTGGCATAAGAAACGTGCTTTTCCCAATTTAGCGAATCATCAATCAATATACCTAAAGTTGTGGACACCTTAACCTGTTGAATAGCTTCATTATTTAGTACAATATTCAGGTTTTGATTGGGAGATAAGCTTCTTTTATTAATGTGCAGAAATTTACACTTGCTGCAATTTAGTGCCAACGTGTTGTTTGATGCCCACGTACTTACAGCTGCCAAATCTTCATTTATTTTAATAATACATTCAGGAATATTTTCATACTTTCCAGCAAAGTACAACTGGACATCGTCAGCATACATATGAACTTTGCAGTGTGTTATACAGCTTGGCAGATCATTTATATAGAGTGAAAACAGAAGAGGCCCCAGTACCGATCCTTGAGGTACTCCCCTGAACGTGTTTAGACTTTCGGATGTATTTTCTTCATGCACTACAACTTGCGATCTTCCAGTTAAATACGAATGTATTAGTTTTACTGCAGTATTAGAAAATTTAAAGTCACGCCGAAGCTTCATACAGAGTACATTATGGTTTACACTATCAAATGCCTTCGTGAGATCAAGAAGAACCAGGAAAGCTGTATTACCTTCATCCACCTTTACACGTATATCTTCTGTAATTTTAATTAATGCAGATGTACAACTATGTTTAGGGCGAAAGCCCGACTGATGTGTATCAATCAAATTATGTTGCATAAGATAACGATGGATTTGGTGATATAACAATTTTTCAAATACTTTAGATAAGTATGGTAGAATGGCAATAGGCCGATAATCATCAACCTTCTTCGGCACAGGAATTATTTTTGCCTGTTTCCATTTTATTGGAAATGAACTCGTTGTAATAATAGTGTTTATAATATGCGTGATATATGATAATATTTTAGGTAATAAAATCTTAATAAATTTAGGATGTATATCATCAAGACCAAAAGCGTTAGATTTAACGCTAAGACAAGCTTCAAGTACATCTTCTTGGCTAACATTACTTGTACAAAAAAGAATTGTGCTATTATTTTGAACTATTTCATTATTATTATTATGATTATCACAGCGTACATTGCCAATAACGTTGGGTTGAACTGGTAGATTTGTGAATTTATAGTTGAGTTCATTAACATCCAGTTCGATTGAACTACCAACTTTTTTACCATTTACCCCTAGGTTTTTTATCATGGTCCATAACTCCTTACCCGACTTGGTATTTGTGAATTTATCCGAATAATGTTTTGCTTTTGCTGCTTTAATTTTCGCATTGACATTTCTTCTGATTTGTTTGTATTGAGTATATAATGCATTCATTCTGTATCTCTTCCAACGCTTATAGACTTCATTCCGTTGTAATATTAATGCTTTTATTTCATCGTTAAACCAATGTGTATTGCGCTTTACAGGGACTATATACTTTAGTGGGACATATTGATTAAAAAGATAATTTATTTTGTCATCAAAAAATTGCAATTTTTCATCAACATGAGGCAAATAATGTATGATATCCCACGATATTACTTCCACTGCAGTACAAAGTCTAGTGTTATTAATACTTGCATAATCTCTATAACAAATGCTAGTGTGCTGATGAACATGTTCAAAATTATACGTAATCATTATTAGATCGTGTTTAGAGAACATTGGGGCTGACAGCTGTTCATATAACAGGACCTTGGTGGATTCGCATACAATAAAGAGATCAAGGAGTGTTTGAGTTGACTGTGTAAAGTGCGTCGGAATTATAGTATTTACAATATGCAAATCAAGTGCTACCATATCATCTGCAAAAGTATTTTCTGATAAAATGTCACAGTTAAAATCACCAGCAAGAACCAAGTCGGTATAATGGGGTGTTAAATTTTCAAGTGCTGTTAGAAAAGGACCAAAATCAACTGCTCTATGAGGCCGGTATGTATTACCTATGAGTACTTTAGAAGAACTGTTATACACTTCAACGAAAATAAATTCAACCTGTGTAGTTGGTTGTGATTTACATACAATTTTGCATTTTAGACTACTTTTAACATAAATTGCAACACCACCTCCATGAGTAACGCGATCATTACGAAACACTTTGTAGCCTTCGATCATAACCGTAGCATCTGGAACGTCCAAATGAAACCAAGTTTCAGAAACGCATATAATATCAATTCCAGAGTCTTCAAACAAGAAACGTAACTCATCCAATTTGTTATTTAAGCTTTGAGCATTTATGTGTATGATTTTTAAACCTTGTTTACGATTAGCAAGAATACGTATCATGGTAAATAAACAGATTTGAAAATTGCTCCCTAAATATAACTCATTGTTTGTATACATGAGTTTCTAATTAAAAAACGAGTTTAACTGCTCGAGTTCAGTTACAGGAATTGCATCATTACTATCATTTGTTACGATATGGACTATACCTCGTACAACAAATACACGCTTCACTTTGTTTTGTTTTTTGGTCTTGTATGCTGCTTTAAATATGTTGTAATTGTGAGGTGTTAAATTTTCATCAATGTAAAAACGTGCATCACTGTCTATACCAATTTGTTTTAAACATAGTGATGACTTTTGATTTCGTTTTAACTCATTTATATTACGTAATAAGAAGTTGCGGTCAAAAGGTGTGTTAAATTTGACAATTATAGGACTGTCAGGTGTATTTGCACTTATACGATAGATCGATTTAAATTTTGGCACTTGAATTTTTGCTAATTGACATATATTCCATAGAACCTCATTCAAATTTTCATTTTCATTATATGGTATACCGTTTATACGTATGTCATTGGCAACTGCAACATTTTCTTGCTTGAGTATACGTGTTTTTAACATTTCTATCTCTCTATTTAGATTTGTAAGCTGAGGTGCCAAGGCTTCTAAATCAGTAACTCTCTTATTTATCTCGCTCATATCTTGTTTCAAATTGATGATTTCGGCAGATAATTCGCTCATTTTTGCATTAAACTCATTGAGAATCTTGCTTTCACTCTCTTTTATACGATTGAGAATAAGCTCTTCTTGCTTTTTAAGTCGAGCCTCAATGATTGAAATAATGCGTGTAGAATTTTCGCCTGAGAAGAGTTTAGGTGTTTTATGTACAGGTGAGAGTGAGAGTGTAGGCTCGCGAGTACGTTTTGTAGTATCAGTATTAGCATTAGTTGCCATTTCAAACAAGCGAGTAACGTTAGTGTTTATATATATATATATTTCTGCAGATATATTTTTAAGTGCAATATTCGCTTTATACAATCCCACTACAAATTACAAATTATCCATCACCGAACCAAACACCCAGTCCAATAATAGTTCTTTCAGCGCAAACACTATAGCTATAAAACCATATATGTTCCAAAAATAAAACACGCTCAAAATATTAGACTCCAACGTTAAACAAATAAAAAACCTTGAGAGCAGAAACAAAGCACAACCGCACTCGATGAGAGCAACTATACAACTGACTAGAGCAGACTATACAATTTAGGGATAGTATGTTAATAAACAGTATTATGAAATGTAAAAATAAATTACATAATATTAGGCATACAATAGTAGAATTTACAAGCTACAACATACTAGAGTTAAAGAGATACTTAAGAGTATAGATAAATAAATAACAATGTTAAACATTACAAAAACTTAAATTTATTACTATACTAAGGAACTTAAATTAGAGGGGTGGATGAATAGTTTGGCAACTATCTATTTAATATAATTCTTTTAATGCAATCGATTGGATCAACCGCGAGATCGAACGAGTTTGAGTATTCATTAAATAGTCCACATAGGACCCGAAACGAACTAAACAGCTCATAGTTGGTGCGGCATTGACGTAGCCACAAAATACCTTGAGACCCTAGTTGGTATATTCAGTGTCACCAGGCCCAGTAGAGGAGGGGAGGACACTTCACCTAGCAGAACTCTTGCTATGAAGGAAACCCCCAACATTTGTCTTCTCCTCTCAAGTGTAAGGAGACCAATTATATTGAGGCCATTTTCATATGAGGGCAAGGGAAGTGAAGGATCCCAAGCTAGACCACCCAGTGCAAATCGTAAGAAGTTATGTTGAACCGATTCAATAAGGTCAACGTAAAATCTATAGCTAGGTATCCAGACGACGACTGCATATTCCAGTGTGATGATAGTTTATCCACCCAAATGACATCTTTTTGCACTTATTTAAGTTCAAGCGCATACTATTTAAGTCACACCATGATACTAAGTATGTAAGGTCCAATTGTAATAAATTTGTATCGTCCAAAGGGTTTAAGGAGAAAAGAGTTTAACGTCATCTGCAAACATTAAGATTTGAGAGTATTGGATACATGATGGAAGGTCATTTAGGAAAGTAGTAAATAGTAAAGGCCCTAAGTGGCTACCCTGAGGAACCCCCGATGGAACAGAAATAAGACGAGAATAGGTGGATATAAACAAGACTTGTTGAGTACGGCCAGTCAAATAGCTACGAATCAAGGATATTAAGATTTCCGAAAATTCAATGCGTTGCAGTTTAAATAGCAAAAGATCATGATGAACACTATCAAACGCTTTAGTGAAGTCTGTATAAATGACATCAGTTTGTTTGTGATGAGAATAAGCATTAAAAATGTAATTACTAAACTCCAACAAGTTAGGTGATGGTGGTTTACCACGGCAAAAGCCGTGTTGACAATGAGAAATAACTGACCTTATTGATGGCGTTAGTCTCTTGGTAATAAGACATTCAAATAATTTAGGCAGCACACTTAATTTGGCAATACCTCTGTAATTCACTATGGAGTTTCTAGAATCATTTTTATATATGGGAATAATGAAGCTATTTTTCCAAATAGAAGGAAAGTATCCCTTTTCTAAACAGTTGTTGAAAATTTTGGTTATCGGACCAGACAACAAATCCGCACAACAACGGGGAACAGCCGAAGGAACACCATCTGGACCTGGGCTGTTACATAATTTAAGACTGGATAGGGCTATGAAGACTTCATTTTCAGAACCCTATTTGCCAAAAGATTCGATCGAAACAAACACAAAAATATATAACTTAGAAAACTATGTAAACGAGTTAAAGACCAGATTAAAATATTCTATAGAACAAGCTAGAATATTAATTAATAGAGAAAAAACAGAAGAACCACAGCAAAAAACACTAAACGGATTAATCCCCTAGATTTACAACTAGGAGATTTAGTGTTACTTAAAAATGAAGCTAGAAAGGAAAATCAAAACCTTTATTCAGGTTCATAGCAAATAACGGAGTAAATTCAATTATAGAAATGAATAATAATTATAAAAAATTTCATAACAATCAATTAAAACCATACAATATTAAATAATAATAATGTTAAAATATAAATACAATATGTACTATAATTACTACACTTACTATAATTATACTATTGTATACAAGTTAAGAAAAAAGCGCTTTAGATTAAGTAAAACCATTAGCATAGGAAATTCTTTAGATATATTTTAAATCAAATTTTATTCTTTATTACAAAAAAAAAATTTTTTTAATATAATCAAATTTTTTTTTTCCTCAGAGAGTAAGGGTGTAGTGTACTCATACATTTAGATTAGTCACAAACATTACCAACACCAACATTTTTAGCTATAAGCTGATTTAATATTACATAACTATAAAAATGCATACCTGCATTTAATAATATTATGCTAAGGCAATATTAGGTAAGTTAAGTAAACACAATGAGATTTAATAACCTACTTAAGAAACACAAGGTTATTAATGTGCTAGAGTAAGAATTTCTGTAACACTGACATTAAAGAAAATTAGTATAAATAATGTAAATTTTGGCAAAAATAAATGAGAAAGACTTTTGTATTCACACAAGGCAAACCAAGTCTTTTTCTTTATTTTACTATATCTCCCCTTACCAGGCATATAGCCGAAAGGACGCTGCTCTCTTAGCAGCTGGAGATTAGTAAATTTTGAAATCTTAAATTAATATTAAGAAACATAATAACATATAAAATTATTTTAACAACACAAATAGATAAAAGTCACTATAGGGAAGGAGAACGATTCTTGCTTACCATACTTAGATATCACAATATACAGAAGTAATGGAAATTTAGAGGGAGGATGATAAACTACCTATCTATACAACCGATGAACAAAAAAATTAACACGGCAAAAAACCAAATAAAAGGAGTACAAGAACTAACGGACGAAAAATATTTGATGAGAAGATGAAAATAGTGGAAAACACATTAAAAATAAATAACTACCCAAAGAAATTAATTAGCAACTTAATTAATGAATACAACCATAAAAAGAATAACCAGATCAACATAGCATTCTCGCTTACGATCAATACATATTTCAGCATATCCTACATACAAAAATTGACAGAAAGAAATAGAATGAAAGATTTAATACATAATGACGACAATCTTAAAATTGCATACAAACCATATATGACACCTAACACAATATTTAGTCACACAAGAGACACAATTAGTAAAGAAAAACAAGGAAACATCATTTATAAAATTACGTGTGATGGCAATAAAAAAGCTCCGAGTAAAAAAGAATATATAGGAAGAACAAAGAGATCGCTGGAAACGAGCATCTATGAACATAACAATGACATAAATAAGGGAAAACTAAGTACAGCCCTCGCACAACATGCTAGAGAAACGGGGCATAAGCCGAACTGATGTTAAATTTTTAGACAGAGAGGAAAAATGTGAAGCTTACATTAGAGATATTTAAAGAAAAATAAATATAGTAGAATAATTGTAAGTGAATGTAAAAATTTGTGCTAAAATTAAAAGAATCTCTAATGTGTATATATATTTATAGATTATAGAAAAGAATAATCTCCCTAACGAAAAATTGGAGTACATTGTAAAATAAATGTTTTAAAAAGAAAATCCAAAAAATTGACCTGTCATAGCGCGTTAATAAACTAAATAAAAATATATTTATCTGAAACAAAAATTGAGTATTGAAGTTAGAATTTGGTGCACATAATTATAGTTATACACATTAGTGATGTGTAAAAAATTGGCGTGGTCGGCTAACAGACGCGCCCAGATCTGAGAAAAATCCATAAAAATGTATCCATAAACTTGAAATTTAGTATGTACATCTATAAACGTTAGCTTTATCGATGTCCTGTAAGTACGGTAAGTGTAGTTATCTCATTCATTTATTTGTCTAAAACGGGCGTGGTCAGACGCCCAATATCAATAAAATCTTTATATCTAACACAAAAATTGACCTATGATCTTGAATTTGATACAATGAAGATTTACAAAATAAAATATAGATATATCTAGAGCAAACTATTTCAGACAAATGGTTATGTTATATTTTCCGTGGCGTAATGAAGTAACAGATATTTTAGAAAACGACAACGAGCAAACATGTTCTTCACATAGAGACCTGATAATGACAAACTAACAACAATTCAAAAAATTTCCGGTAAGCTAATTGGAAAACGCTTTAGACAAAATTCTGAACGATAACAATGGTAATTCTTAAAATGAACCAACCCGACAAGACAACATTGCTGCATCGCAGTTATTAGATGGCTGTGCCAATGATCAATGGAAACATACATATACTTAATATAGGCGAAGAAGAAAATGACGATCAGTGAAGGTGTCTATTTAATAAAATCCCCTACATTAGTAAATGTAGAGGATTTGTTAACATCCTTAAGTTCTCTAAATAAAAATCAACGAATGTAAAAAGTAGGAGGTGGCGCAGAAGTAGGTAAAAATTGTTTGATACGAACAATATATCAGGCAATAACACAACTATTTAATTCTCTTCCTGAATGCAATCCACAACTCCCAAAGGTTTTGCTAAGTTCAGCATTCCGAATTTGAGGCTATACTCTTCACTCCCTTTTTTCTTTGTCTGTAAATCGTTCGTCCGGAGAAATTCGTCCCTTAAGTAACGATACAGATGATTCCTTTATTGCTAGACTGATTGAAGTTAAACTTATTATTATAGATGAAGTGTCGATGGTTGGTTCTAAAATGTTAGGTTTCCTAGGCTCAAGACTAAAACAAATATTTATGGTATTCCAATTATTGTTTTCGGTGATTTAAAACAACTTCCACCTGTAGATGACCGTTGCATTTTCAATTCAAATCCAAATAATCCCTATAGGACGAGAGCTTTAGGATATGTTCGACTTTTATGAATTAGGCGAAATAATACGACAAAGATACGATAGTTCTTTTGCTATTGTATTAAATAACAGTTGGACAAATGAATCCTAAAGACAGATTTAATGATATCAAGGACGGCTAATTTACATACAGAAAACCCTTTGTATACTATATATTTATTTTGATTTAATAAGGAAGCTGACACATATTATATACAGCGTTTAGCACAGATTTCGACGGAAGAAGTTATGACATTATTAAGGCTGACTCTCTAAGTGAACAACAAAAACAGACAACTTTAAATACAATATCGAATTTTAAAACGTCGGAGACTCAAGGACTTCCCAAGGAACTTACGTTAAAAACATCGTCTAAATAAATGCTGACAGTAAATATTGACACTGCCGATGGACTCGTTAACGGTGCAACAGGACTTTTAATGGCAGTAGACATAAGTCAGGAAGCCGTTTCGACACTTTGAATACTATTTTCTAATAGGGAATTAAGGCAAGGAGTAAAAAGCCTCATGGTTCTGAACTTTTATGTAATCCTATTGAAAAACATAACAGAACATTTCAATACAGACCTTACAAATTCCTAGTGATGGGAGACAATTTTCTCAGAGGGTATTACGATTCATAAGAGTCAAGGAGCTACTTACAACAAAGTTGTAGTTCATCTTGCAGATAGAATAAATAGAGCTGCAAGGTATCCAGCTTGCAGTCGAGCTACTAGTGCATCAGGATGGCTCATAATTAGACGTTTTACCCCTCCAAAACAAATTTATGACACTGACGTTGTAAAAATCGTAGTTGACCGGCTCCAAGCAGAAAAATTTTAATGTCTATTACCTAATGTATCCGCAAACACAAAAATATATTACCAAAATATACAAAGCTTTAACGTTTACCACCACGACTTATTCAGTGATGAATATATAACAGGTCTTATGTCTTGTAGAAACATGGACTTTTTGTTGAACGACTGTTTTGTTGAAGGATTTTGTACTTTAACAAGAATTAATGTATCCGATAACCTTCCTCTACAAAGCGAAAGTTTCGTTTAAACGAGATTATGGTTCTGGGTCCGCTACTTAAAATAATAGCTTTCCGTTTTAGAATAACGTTCGTTATTACTTTAAATAGAAATTATTTTAGGAATAAGTTAATTTAAATTAGGGTAAGATTTTTATAGATTCATACGTATATGTTAAATTATATTTTTTAGTTTAGTAAAAATGTATTCATAAAATATTAACTAATCAAAATTTTAAATTAAGTGCATATATAATTTTTTTCTACACAATTATATTTGTGTATTTCTTTATATCCTGCACCACTTTGTGGAAAATGGTACATTAAGTTTGTGCGAATGTTTGTAACTCCTAAACGGCAAATGCCACACTCACCTTTAATTATACCAATTGATTCAGAATCAAAATCTGAATCGATTTAACCATGTTTGTTCTCCAGTATGTACATCTAAATTTGTGCGCAAGCTACAAGTCGCATTTTTTGAAATATTTTGATTAAATTTTGTATTGGCCCCTATTGAAAATGGAGAGGATTTTAACAATTTTTAGAATCAACTCCCATACATATAAGGTCCTATTATTTTTTGAGATATTACGATGAAATTTCGTAGAAGGATATGTATGGATTGTCCCAAAAAGAGACCATTTTGAAAATGGAAAGAATCGGACCATTTTTAGAATCTTTGCTAAAAACGTTTTTTATACCCTCCACCTTAGGGAAGAGGGTATATTCATTTTGATCATACGTTTACTATACATCAAAAGAAGCCCCCACAAACCATATATACTCTTAATCAGCATGAAAAGAGAAATCGCTTCAGACATGTCCATCCGTGTGTCCGTGTGTCCGTCTGTTGTTGGCACTCTCACTATTAGATGGCGCAATATATATATATATTTGCCACGCCTACCATTGTGGAGGTGGAGCATATTTAAGATTTAGCATAAGCTAAATTTAGTTGTCTTACTGGTTATAACCTCCACCTCAGTGATGAGGGTACACTAAGTTTGTTCTTTCGTTTGCAACACTTAGAAGAAGGCATTAGAGACCCTACAAAGTAGTATATTCTTGATCAGCGTCAAAAACTGAGTTGATTTAGACATGTATGTCCGTGTGTCTGTCTGTTGTTGGCATTCTCATGAGCGTCAATTTTGAGATATTGAGCTTGACATTTTGTTCGCTATTTGAAATGGGCAAAATAAGTCAAGAGCCACGCCCATTGACAAAATTCTATTTATCTGCCACAAAATATGCACTATAAACTTGATATTTGGCATTTATATCTATACATATAAGTTTTATCAATAAAATAATAAGGGGCATAGTCGGATAACAAACGCGCTCAAAATCAATAAAAATCTTTACATCTGCCACAAACGTTGACCTAGGAACTTGAAATTTAGTATGCGCATACATCGTTATTCTTTTTACTGAAGTGCAAAAAATTAGCATGTTCAGATAACAGATGCGCTCACAATATACAAAATACCATATTCACCACAAAGACTAGATTTATAAGCTAATATGTAAGACATACACTATTAGAGGGCGCAGCATATTTATATTTTCCACATTAACCGTTATGGAAGTGGAGGGTATTTATGATTTGGCCAAAACCAATTTAGTTTTCTTTCTCCACCTTAGGGAAGAGGGTATATTCATTTTGATCATTCGTTTAAAACACATCGAAGAAAGCCTCGGAGACCCCACAAACCATATATATTCTTAATCAGCATGAAAAGAGAAATCGTTTGAGACATGTCCGACCGTGTGTCCGTCTATTGTTGGCACTCTCACGGTCGTAATTTTTGAGATATCAAATTGAAATTTGGCACACTTATTCTTAGTTTAATTTCGCTGTTCCGTATTTAAATTGGTTAAGAGACACGCCCACAATAAACGAAAATCTCAACATACCTCGAAAAAATTGTATCTTTAAGAAATTATATATCGCCTATCAAGTTGAAATTTAGTATATATATAAGTGGTACCGTTATCCAACACTGTGCCAAAAATGGGCGTGATTGAATTACGCAAACGCCTATAATTTAAAAAAAACACTATTTGCTTAAGTACATGAAATAGTCATACACATAAAAATGGCAATGGGAACTTATTTTTTAGAGGATTATAAAATGTGGAGGGTATTTAAGCTTCGGTCTTAACCGAACTTCTCTATCTTTTTTTATCTTACAGTAATCAAATACGTCTCGATCCGAAAATATATCAGTGTATGACGTGCGGTGTGCCCAATTTCTAAACGCACATCATTCCGTGAGATTGGAGTAGGTGCCTTCGGTACAGGTATTGCCTTAATTGTTTAGCGCGAAGCCATCCAAATCGAGCGTGTACCTTTAGTACCTGTTGCGTGATTTGCGGGAACTTCTACAATACTTTATAATAGCCCGGCACATACACGCGAGTGACTGCAGTGATTCGGACTGGGCACTCCCAAAAGGATCCACACCAACGAAGATTGCGGCATGTCGTAAAGGTTTCGAGTTCGAGAGAGAAATATGTTATCGATTGCACTAATTCTAGCGGGCGTGTGACATATCTCCCTTCACTCCAGTTCTTCTCAACTAATATATTATTACTATTATTCAGTCTCGTTTATACTTTAAATTGAATCACTTTACACACGTGTTTCTCTAAAGTTTGTAACGGTTTTTTTTTTCTATTGAACTTTCATCTCTTTATTTACCATTAAATGCAATCATCAAATCTTTGTTTACACATAAGATATATATATAATCAATAAAGTGAATTCAACGTATCAGCCATAGATCTTGCTAATCCTCATTTAAATTCAAGCATAATTAACTATGCTTGGCTAAGTTTTATTTAAAAGTACAAAAAATTGGGAATTTCTACCATAGACTAACTTCCTTTTTATTGAAGCGTTATGTAGGACTATGAAATGGTCCGATCGGGTCCAAAATTAGCAGAGTCAAGTTACTATCTACTGACTATGCTGCACCAAGTTTTATCGAAAAGAGGTGAAAATGTTATATTCAGTCAAGCCAGGCAATTTAGTACCCACACCACTTAGCTCCTAAAATTATGCTACAATTAGTTTAGTTGTGTCTGTATACGCAAGGCATTATTATATAAGTTACGCACAAACTATTGCAATTATACCCTCTGCCACAACTAGCTAATATTTATACCCTGCACCACCCTGTGGAAAAGGGTATATTAAGTTTGTGCGGATGTTTGTAACTCCTAAACAGCAAATGGCACACCCATCTTCAGTTATTAAGATCGATTCAGAATCAAAATCTGAATCGATTTACGCATGTCCGTCTGTCCGTCCGTCCTCCTCTTTGTCTATCTAAATTTGTGCGCAAGCTACAAGTCGCATTTTTTAAGATATTTTGATGAAATTTGGTTTAAAATCATGTATTGGCCTAAAAGATAACCCTTTTCAAAATGAACCAAATTGGACCATTTTTAAAATCCCTCCACGTATGAGGTCCTTTAATTTTTCAAGATGTTTCAATGAAATTTGATACAAGGAAATGTATTAGACCAAAAATAAACCCTTTTGAAAATTGATAAGATCGGACCATTTTTATAACCCCTCCTTATTTATAATTTTTTTTTATTTCATAAACAAACAAAATAGAAAATTTTTTTTAACATATTGAAATTTTTGAAAATACAAGTATGTATAGAAAAATAATATATCATTTTTTAAAGAAAAATAATAAATTGAATAATATTTCAAGTGGTGTAGGGTATTTATTGGTCGGGCTTGACTGACTATAATATTTTAACTTGTTATATACTAACATCATTAATTTATTTTCTTATTAAAATTATTAGAAGCATTCTTCATGGTAGACATTATTGTGTCTCTATTAATAATGAATTTTTTGATTTTCTAAGTTTAAAATGACTCATTGATGAGTAATACATTCAGTAATACTTTCATTAACAAGTACATTTTCGTTCTATATTTATCAATAACGTTTGTAATAAAAGATGATTACATACAAGCTACCTATAAGCAGGTCAAGATTAAAAAGTAATTTAATGTCAACATAATTGTAGGTAAGATTAATTAACATAAGCTTTATTATATTTTTGTATATAAGCTAGAATGATTAGAATTAAGAAAGGGAGAACAACTTTGGTAATTGTAAGGTTAAGACAAATATAATTTAATAAGCATTATAATATAAAATTAAAATTCTGTCTTATTATCCCTATTGTTCCCTCTTGCCCATACATAGCAGTTCACTCCTAACGGTATATTCACAAGCAAATTCAAGGCGTACCTTTATCTAAACAGACTGTTGCACTACATGTTTATGGTGTACATGCCGATCCTGTTACCTTACATGGCGGTCCTGCCATCTACGAACAACTTTAACAAGTACCACAATACATCCCAACACCCATTCCCAGACCGGAACCGTTGACGATAGAAGCCTACAGGAAGCGACAAGAATTTAAGAAAAAGGATATTGAACAGAAGAAAATTCTACAACAAATTTCCGCAATTCCGCAACAAAAAAGAGCTGGGATAGACGTAAAATATCTACGTGAATTAAAGGACCTATACAGGATCTTCGCAATAGTGGATCCACTGAATAAAAAGGTACTACAAAAGAACGTACGGCAGATAAAAAAAAAATACAAATTGGAAAAGAAAAACAAGTGAAATATTATAGTCGTTTAAGCCCGACCATTAAATACCTTACACCACTTAATATATTATTCAATTTAATTTTTTTCTTTGAAAAAGCAAGGTATAAAAAAAATTATTTTTCTATACCTAATTGTATTTTTAATAAATTTCAATATGATACATGTCAGAAAATTTTCTATTTTTTGTGTGTTTATTGAAATAAAAAAAAATTTATATGGGGGGGATTCTATAAATAGTCTGAACCAATAAATTTTCTTGTACTTTTGGGCCAATACAAAACTATATACCAAATTTCATCGAAATATCTCAAAAAATAATAGAACCCCTCCTCATATGAGTATGAGGAGGGTTCTAAAAATGGTCTAATCCGGTCCATTTTTAAGAGGGTTCCCCTTTGGGCCAATACATGTCCTTGTACAAAATTTCATCAAAATATCTCAAAAAATGTCACCTCTAGACACATATGGTTAAATCGATTCAGATTTAGATTCTGATTCGATCGCTATAAGTGAAGGTGGGTGTGGCATTTGCTGTTTAGGAGTTACAAACATCCGCACAAACTTAATATACCTTTTTCCACAGGGCGGTGCAGGGTATAATAAAAAAGCAAAAAGGCATGTGTAAATCACATTCTAAAGAAGACGAGGTCATCATAAATTACAGCGGAAACACTACAAATAACACTTTGGTGCAGTTTAAAGAGGATGTCATTATAATACTGTTACGAACTACCCTGTGATTAAAAGCGACGACGATGTATATTGTTTTTCTGATCAGATGTTCTCTACTAGAGAGAGGGAAGAATAAGCAATAGAATTTTGGCAACTTCACGTTTTTACTTTTGGATCTCGGGTGTTCAACTACTATAATAATTATAAAATTAAATTGCCAACCTGTGCTTTCTAGTTTTTTCTATTATAAATTAAATTCATTTACTCATATGTCAATAAGAGTGAAATTCGCAACATTTAAATAAACTGAAAATCTGTAAATTGTGTAACTGCAAGTGAAAACCACAACAATACTTATAACTTTTTTAATAATAGTATGCAGTATATCTACCAACACAGTATAGAAATGAAATATACAATAATAATAATAATAACAAAAATTATATCACATATATGTACATATATCTATGTCTATATTAAAACCTTGTACACACTACATACACAAAAATTTATATAGAAGAAAGTAAAACAATTTTAACCATAAAAAAGAGAAACAGGAGAAGCCAAATTAGAACAAATAAAAAAATTAAGAACAGATTCTGCGGTAGTCGGACAAACATTCGAAGGAACTTCAGACTGGCTCAATCTTAAAATTAAATTTAACAAAACTTACAAAGAAATACAGAATACAGAACTATTATTTAATAGGAGATAAAATGGCCTTTAACTTTGAACTAGCAATAAAAACGGTCCCACTTTTTACAGGAAACTACAAGGAAGTCGATAAATTTTGTAAAATAATCGAACTCCTTGGTAAGAATTTACAAAATTAAAAACTAATATACCAAAAAGTCACCATAATAATGTAATATATGAAATACCGTGCAAAGGGAACACAGTTGAAGGATGTGGGAAAGTTTATATAGGCACAACAAAAAGACATCCAGACACAAGATTGTATGAACACCAAACAGATATTGAAAAAAATAAGTCAGCCACTGCATTATCACAACATGTAATTAACAACAAACACACTGCTGATTTGGATAATGTTAAAATATTAGATAAAGAGAATAAAGAGAGAAAGAGATTAATAAAGGAGAGTTTACATATACAAAAATACCACAATAAAGTAGTGAACTTTAAAGAAGATCTTTACAACGTCAATGTACTTTACAAATTAGCGCTTAGTGCATAAACTGAGTAATACAATCAGAGCTTTAAGCTTTTTGTTTAGTTTGTGTTTTATTACTAATATTAAATATTAGTTAAAAAGTAAATAAAATTAAAACGACTAAAGAAGATTGTTTAAAAAGGAGTAGAAAATAGTAAGAGAAATAGTAAGGTTTTTATTAGTTGTTTAGTAGTTTTATTAGCAAACACAACTATTTATATAAGGTTGGTGTTATTAAAAAATTTTAATTTTTATATTATTGTTTTATATTTATGAAATTGTGATTTTAAAGTTTTTTATTAAATAAATTTGACAGGTCCCCTGGAGATGGCAAGATATACAGCAATAAAAAGAAAAAATAATAATTGCATTTTGATTATTATGTGACCCTTAGCTGATATTAGAAGTTATTTACATAAAAAAATATAACCAACACGAAAACAATTTCAAACATAACAGCAATAATAATAATAATAACTAATATTATAGCTACCCTCAGCAATATCAAAACAGAAATTTCATTAGACACAACGACGAACGTCCAAAACAAAACAACAATAGACGCCATAACATCAACGTAATCTACAGTCAGGAAAACGAAACACCTTCGGTGATGAAGGATATCATCTCCGACGCGTAAATAAAGAGTTCCAAATATTAAATGTATCCTACAAAAACACCCATTTTATCATTTTAAAACTGAATGATAAACAAAATGTCAAGCTACTCATCCACACAGGAGCAGAAATTTCATTATAAAAATAAAAATAAATACGTTAAAAAAATAACCTCAAACATATTAGATAAAATTCATCAATTAAGTGGGATATCTTCTGAAAAAATAAATACACTAGGAAGCACCTTCTTAAAACTTTACGTCGAACAAACAGAAACTTGAGCATAACTCGTACGTGTGGGCGGGAGCTTCTAACACATGTTTGGAGGTTCTCGATCGCATACAGCGAAAGGCTCTGGTGATTATAGGTGACGAGGAATTATCTAACTCCCTCGACACACTTGAACACCGACGTAATGTGAGCTGTGTTTTGCTTATGCACAGTTACTTCCATGGCATATGTTCTAGAGAGATAAAAGAGATATGTTCTCCTCTGAAACCCTTCAGTAGGACTACCAGGCTTGCTCATCGATCTCACCCACCTACCTTCAGGGGTGTTTCCGACCAGTGTCTAGTGTGCGCAATTTCAAAACTAATGTACACAAACACTACTTCCTCTATCCTTCTTCATCTAATCCTTTCTAACCACCACCGTACTTGCACGTATAGGGGTCATCTCCTGAGTGGATGGTTATATAATTAAAAAAAAAAAATTAAACATGAATTTCCCATAGTAGACAAAACATTCCCAATTAAGGCTGACGGAATAATAAGAACAGATTTTCTAAAATGACCATAGCAAACAAAACCATTGGAATACCAATAGAAACATATAATTACATAGTAATACCTCTTGGACAGAAGCAATACAAAGTCTGTAAATTCTCATATTAAAATCCTCAACAAAGCAGTAATAATAAAGAACATGAATATTAAAACGAAACCATTAGATGATCACCTCATACTGAACTCAAGAAAGAATGCACAGTATTCCAAAAATCGTTTCAAAAAAATTCTAAATGAAATAAATATTAATCATACAGACAACTCCACTTTAAAAATTTTAAAAAACGTATATAGGTAATATAAAGACATTTTGCATCTAGAAGGAGAACCCTTAACAGCGAAAAACCTCTATACACAAAAATTAAAAACGAGCGATAACAATCCCTGGATTTAAAAAAAAAAATTACCGGTTAAATCCCATAAAGAAGGAATTAACAAACAAGAACAAGATTTATTAGAGTCAAACATAATTGAATCCTCAATAAGTCCATACAATTCACCATTGCTCATTGTGCCCAAAAAGGGAACTAATACATAAAAACATGGAGATTAATGGTAGATTTTAGAAAATTAAATAAAAAATTAGTTAACGGCAAAAATCCATTAAGAAAACTAGACGTAAAGTATTTTTTCACCCTATACATGACACGTTTATTTCACTAGATTGAATTAGACAAAGAATCTAGACCACTGTTGCATTTTCCACTTATAAAGGACATTTCCAATTCACTTATTCATATTCATAAAAATTATACTAAACATAGCAGGAAAATACTACCTTTAAAAATATCGTCAAATAGTTTCCAACGAATGTTAAAAATAGCACTAAAAGGACTAGACGCAAGTACATTTTTATATGTGGACGACTTTTTAAAAATCTTTTCACGTTTAAGGAAGTACAATTTAAAATTAAACCTTAGCAAAAGCCATTTTCTACGATCGGAAGTTGCATCCCTACAAAACCCAGTATAAAAACATACCCATCAAAATACGAATATGATTTACTGCGCTTTGCAATTATTATAGATGATTCATAAAAGACTTTGCAAAAATTGCAAAATGTCTAAACCATTTATTAAAAAAGCAACAACTGTTTATTTGGTCAAACGCATGTGAAATATCTTTTAACACCTTAAAGACAAAAATTATAAACTTGCCAATTCTACAATACCCGGACTTTAACAAAACATAAATATTAACAATGGACGCTTCTGATTTTGCTTTTAGAGCAATTCTTTTTCATTGGACATGATTTACCTATTTCCTATGCAAGCACAACATTAGCAAAACATGACGTGAATAAATAAGTCATAGAAAAAGAATTATTAGAATTAACAACACGCTTATGTGATCATTCCAAAAAGAATAAGCAATGCAAAACATCGTCTGGTTCAAAAAGATCATGCTTGTAGTCATGCTAATTTTTTTTGTATTTAATTACGTTGTGCTTTTCTTGTTACAATTCTCATATGAATTGTATTAGGATAAGCATAAATGTGGCGGGTACTCAAGTTTTAGCGTGCACTGGTAGCTGACGATGATGGGGTAGGGTCCATCGAAATGCTAGCATCCAAACTTCTGTGCATGATTTTTGATGAATCAGGCCAAATGTTTTGCATCACCATTGATCAACAGTGATTTAATCAATATTGGTTTTATGCTCATTTTCAATAGTAAAATTGTATTATGACAGACCATTTTTACACCACAAAACACTATATTAGAATTATTATTGGGGAATAAAATTATAATAATAATAATAAGAATAGATTCAGACACATTAAAAAATATGATACCTAAAGAAATAAACGTTCTTACAGTTGGGATTGTACATCTATTAATGAGATTAAAAATTTGAAAATAATAGTATTTGGATTAATAAAAAGAAAGGGTATCGAGATCTCTATTGAAGATAATAAGATTCGAATAGAGACAAGAAAAAGCTCCAAAAGCCTTACGTAGGACCCTACAACATAGTAGCCAAAAATGGAGTAAACTCCATAAGAGACATGGACAATACTTTAAAGGAAATACATAATAATGAATTATAACCATGTAAAAAACTGCTTACTACTAAGATACACATTTGTTATAACAAAACAAAAATTTTGTTTTTCTTCAGGGTAGAGGTGTAGAGTATCACTTATTGCTGAGTAATACATTTAGTAATACTTACATTTTTGTTCTGTATTTATCAATAACGATTGTAATAAAAGATGATTACGTACAAGCTACCTACAAGCAGGTCAAGATTAAAAAGTAATTTAATGTCAATATAATTGAAGGTCAAGATTAATTAGCATAAGCTTTATTCTATTTTTGTATATAAGGTAGAATAATTAGAATAAGAAAGGGAGAACAACTTTAGCAATTGTAAGGTTAAGACAAATATAATTTAATAAGCATTATATTATAAAATTAAAATCCTGTCTTATTATCCTTACTATTGTTCCCTTTTACAACTATAAATAAAATCAAGTCATACATCAAAATACTTTTTTCTAATTAACAGAAAGTAAAGGCTTAGCTATGCTAACAAAATGCTTATTACAAAAGTTATTTATCAGTTTTTACTTTAGTTGTTCTGTTTGTGGTTCCTATGTTCAAACCCTTATCAAAAACTTCAAGTTAGCAAAAATAAAATTCTAAAAGTGCTATTGAATCTAGATATTACTCTACTTCATTTTTACCCAGAAACCATAAAATAGATCTTATCGAGAACAAAATTAAGACAATTTCCGATCAGTCAATATATTATATAAAATTTTAACGAACTATTTAATTATTGGCCTCTTTTCTTAATACACCCTTTGCTTTACTTCAAACCGTATAGTCTTTTGAGAATTTAATTAATTAATATTTTACTTACTTCTTAACTATAACTTAGTAGAGCATTAAATTTGGCTTAGGCCAAATCTTAAATACCCTCCACATCCACAATAGTAGGCGTGACATATATATGTTCCAAATTTTATATTGTGGATGTGGAGGATATTTAAGATTTGGCCTGAGCCAAATTTAATGTTCTTACTTGTTATATATATATTTTTAGGGTATATACATTTTTGTATATTATTTCATATAATTTGTTGAAAATAATTAATATACTTTTGATTTTAATGTTAATGTTAAATCATAAGTTCTGGCAATACTTATGATTTAATTAAATTTGTAAATTCAAAAAGGGACAGAATTGTTTACATGCCACGTCAAAAATTTATATACATATATGGGCTAATAAAATTAATACTATATATTTTTTTAACGCTGTGTAATCTAATCTACCTAATCTACCTACAGAGATTAAAGAAATATTCTGAAAACAACAATGTGGATGAAAGTATACGTCCCTCGCAAAAATTTGGACTTCTTTATAAAAAGTATTTCATTCAAATTTGCACTTCTAGATATATAAAATTCAGTTGTACCAAGAATTTAAACCAATTTATAATATAATACATAAAAATTTCGCATATTGATGTTTAGAGCATATTGAAAGAGATAATTTCTTTTATGATATTGAATACTTATCCTTAGCGATGAACACTCTCATACGTTTGCAGTGAAAAAAAACTCCTGTGCTGTTGCTCATATTAATTACACATTGTAAAATTATTTTATAGTAAAAATACGCATCTGCTTTTAAATATAGTTTCGGAATAGTTGGTCTTATTTACTACATTTATGTTGAATTATGAATTATATGTTCCAAATTTTAGCATTATATATAAATTTTTTTGAGCCTAAGAGTTCTTAGAAGTTTCACGTTTAAAATCTTATTGTGCGCGCGTAAAAAGTACACGGTCACGTATTTAGACAGACTAAATCAACTAGGCTTTTGATACTGATCAAGAATATACATAGATTGTGGGCTTCATCCCCCTCAGTCCTTATAAACGTTTTAACAAAACTAATATCATTGTGACGGTGTGTATAAAAAGTTTTTATTACGTTTTGAATGAAAATATGGTACACATAATGATATGTGTTATGTGAAAAAAAATTCAACATAGAGCCCTTCTTTGATAAAAATATGAGCGGCCGTCAACTTTTTACCAAAATTTGTTAAGAATATGAGTTCTAACTTATAATTTTCATGGTGTAGAATTTTTTTATACCTATATACTTTTTTGTTCTTCCATTTGCAACACTCAGAAGGACGCATCAGAGACCTTACAAGGAAAGAATTCATGATCAGAATCAAAAACTGAGTCAATTTAGACATGTATGTCCGTATATAGGCTTTTCTAGTTTTTGCACGCAGATCTTTATTTAAAATGGGCAAAATAGGTCAAGTGCCACGTTTACAATCAACAAAAATATATATATTTGCCCTAAAATTTGAGCTAAAAAGTCGAAATGCATATGACGAAAATGGGTGTTACCGCCTAGCAGGCACGCCCACAATCAACAAACATTTTTATATTCGCCACAAAAATTAACACATGAACTTGATTGAAATTTGGTACACATATTTATAGTTATCACCTTAATCGATGTGCTAAAAATGGGCATGGTCGGATTACATACACGCTCACAATTTACAAAATAACAAAATCTACGTAAACGTGGATTTGCAAGTTGATACGTAATACATACACTATAAGAGGGCGCAATATATATATATTTGCCACGCTCAACGTAGTAAATGTGGAGGGAATTTAAGTTTTGGTCTAAGCCAAATTTAGTTTTCTTACTTGTTATTAATTTAATTGAACTTTACTAATCTTTATTAGTAATAAATAATCACATAAGGCATTTTATTTACGGGATAGTTATAATTATGCTCGCAATAAACAATAAAGTGTAAATTAATGTAGCTATAATATTCATCTACACTATTTTTATTATACCCTCCACGTTAGACATTTCAAATATAAAACGGTAGCTTAGTAAAGTCTGAGTTGATGAAACTATCTCCCACCATGCATTTTTAAACGCTCATGGTCGCAAAAATCTGGTTATTGGGCTGAAATTTCGTTGGGACATTAATTTTTCTGAGGTAGGTTTCCAGTTAAAATAGATGAAATGGATATAATCGACAATAGACATGCTCAACATTTTAAAACACCCTATCTGAAGCAGCATTAGAATTAAAATAAAACATATTGAAATTATTCGCCACGATATAATCAAAATAATAAATAGTTTTTAATGTGTTATTGCTATTTTCCTTTTGTTATATTATATATATTATGTTACCTGTGTTATTTTATATATTCATGTTATTTAATTTTTTTTATTTCTTATAATAGATTGTTTCTTTACAGGATTGAATGAATAATAATAGACACAAGTTAACTATAACTCTTATTTTTAATGTATCTTTTACAAAACAAGATTTTTACGCATAATAAGGTAAGCAAAGTCTATTTTCTGTAGATAAAATAATTATTATGGATTATGGGCTTCTAAATAAGATTAGACTTCTTATGTTGAAGATAATTATATTAAATAAATATGGTTTTAATAAGTAATATGTTATTTATAATGATTTAATCCAAATTGGCACATTTTAATTAAATGTAAACATGAGCTTTGCACAGTTAAATATTTTCATTATTGTTTAGGATCATTATTACTGAAGTCTTTATATGTACATTGTATATAAATACTCAATTTATTGTGAACACAATACATTTATTTATTGTTGAATATCTTTAATGAATTACAAATTTACCATCGTCAAGGCCTCAAAATGTAACGAATAAATTAATAACTATAAATGCAAAAGCGATATACAAATCATGGTGTGTTTTAAAAAACTTTTTATTTTTTTCATTTACAAAATAATATATCCCTTTTAACCACATATTCAATTAAACACGGTTTCCATAATTTAAAAGGTATGTTACGTATATTATAACTTGCTTTCATATATTTGACTATATGATAAGTAAACCATTTGCCTCTACTCGGTCAATAATACACAAAATGCTCTATTGTTCTTTACTGTTAAAAATAAAATATTTAAATGGTATTCAATTTTTATTAGCTAGTTGTAACATTTTTTGGTAAATTTTTTTAGCAAGAGATGGCACTGAATGGATGATACGTTTAAAAAGTAGAGAAGGAATGTTGCATTAGCAAATATATTATTTTTAAAAAACGGGGACTTCAAATAATATCGCGATCGGCTGGCTTTAACAAAAGCAAACTTAATACGCTTGCATTGTTAAACTTAATAGGTAACTGAGCGTAAAATCAAATGTACTAAAACTCTTACTAACTACTATTTAGCGTTATATACGACAACAATATATTTTTTCTGTTAGAGTTGTTACTATGGTTTTTTCACAAGAGCGCAAGCGCATTTTCTTGACATCACAATATATATCGACTAATTCTAATGATGCTGAAAGAAGACTTCCCTAAAGTTGTATGTTTAATTTTTTGCTTTTGGCCTAGTTACACGCGTCTGTATGTTTTTGGTTATTTAGTTTTTAACTCTTAGTCTAAAGATGTAATGCGTGTTCACCAGTGCGGGTTTCCCGAAAATCAATTAAACACGTATGCAGCTGTCGTCTTTTCTGCTTTTTATAATCAGTATTCTGATAGTTGAGTTTTTATGTATTTTAGTCGGTCTTTTATTAAGTGCAAGTGGCAGCCACAATATTGAAGATGATGATAATAATAACAGTAAGAAATATGCCCTCTTGCAGACACATAGATATGTTAACCATTGATCCCTAAACTTAATACAAAAGCGTGTTCATTTTCATTTTTAAATTGTTGTTGGTTCCCTTTACTTTCATAAAAAAATATATTCTTAATTAGTATAATAGTACTGGTATTAGTGTACAAAACTATAGATTATAATAATAAATTTGTCATCTATTATCATGCCCTTCACATAAGATGGGTTGAAATGTACTAAGAATGTCGTTCCGTTTGCAACATTTAGAAGAAAGGCTACAATGTATATATATTCTTGAGAAGATACACAAAATTTAGTGGATCTAAACGTGTAAGTCCGCGTATCCGTGTGTTGTTGGCATTCTCACGGTTGCCAATTTTCAGATATTGAACTCAATTTTTGTACAGGCATTTCTTGTTTCTGTACGCAGATTGCTATTTAAAATGTTTTTTAATTTTAGAAACGAGCAAAAAGCCAATTGGGATTTTATTTTTATTATTTCAACTTTTTAAATCCTTTTTAGGTGTGTAAAAAACAGGTCATAATAAAACAAAATAAAAATAAAAAATGGTATTTAAAATGGTTACAATCGGTCAAGAGCCACACTCACAATTGACAAAAATGTTTATATAAACTCGACTTGTAAGCTGATGAATAATGTTATGTATAAAACACATTCGGGTGGCCTAAGCCAAATTTAAATGTTTTACTTTTTTAAACTTCAAGCATGTCAATTAGCCGTATTTTTAAATTCACTTTCCTATGGTAATATTAAAAATATTTAAACAATATTGAACAAAGGTAGTGTAAACTTTCTTTGCACTTAATATTAAAGATGCTACCCTAAATAGAGATGTTAAATGTTAAATATTGTGCTTCTTGTGTTTATATACACACTGGTTTATTTTCGATGTGTGTGTATCCATCTCATTTCCAATGCTTGCTTTCTTTTAAAACCGTGTAAACTAACATTGGCTAGTAGAATTTACAGAAGCCATCATTTGCTATTATTAAATGTGTATTTATGTAATATACTTGTAAACCAGCCAATCAGGGTCTGCACTGAATATAAACAAAATATTTGGAGTGAGTTATTTAAAAAATAAGGAAAAAAGTGTTGAATCTGCTTGTATTGTGAAATCGTATAGTTAAATATTTTCTATTGACGTACGAGGTACATTAATCCTATTCATTTAAACAAATGTTAATCCATATTTACATTAAAAGACAACACTTCAATTGTTTTAACAATTGATAGGCTCACGAACAAATTTGACTGGATCGGCCTACAAGTGTAATTCAGAAATTTAAAGTTGATTTCATCGTCATTCATCGTCATTTATACTTCATTAATAGTAATTTATATTTTACAATAATTCGTTATTATATACAAATATTTGTATACTTTTACCAATAAGGATAGCCTTTGTTACTTATTTTAGAGGTGATTTTTTTAATTTCAACATAAATTTATTGTTTGGATATTTTGTACGCGGCTATGTATTAACAATGATTAAAAAATTAATTGTTTTTTTTCACGATGTAATTTAATTTAAAGTGGTTTTATTTCACTTTAACAATTTTTTTTAAATATATTTTTAATTGGATTTAAGGCGTTTTTATTTCACTTAAAAAGTTTTAGTGAAAAACCTATCACTACAGAAAACAATATATTGTCTGCAGATTTTGATGAATAATTAGCGGATAAGATATTAGCTATCATAAAAAAAAAATTAGAAAATGGAAACAGAATTACTAGAAGTAGAAATGGGTTCTAAATTAGGGGTAATTTTCAAAGGCTGTTTGTGAAAGAGCTGCGCAATTCCACTATTACAATGGTCAGATAACGCGTCTTATATGAAGTGCTTAAGAAATTTGAAACTCAATGGTTGTAACGGAACGCTAAAATAAAAAACAAGTGAATATGTTAAAGTCGGCCAAGCCCCATCACTTACTTCCAAAATTTATATTGTAAAATAATTATACCCTACACCACATGTGGTTAGAGAGTATATAAAATTTGTGCAGATGCGGATGTAACTCCTAAACGGCAAATGCAACAGCGGACAGACAGACATGGTTAAATCGATTCAAATTTTATTTCTAAATCGATCCGTATAATTGAAGGTGGGTGTTAGGAGTTACAAACATCCACACAAACTTTTCATTCATCAAAGAAAAAATTTAAATTAAATAATATATTAAATGGTATGGGGTATTTGATGGTCGGGATTGACCGAATATAATATTTTAACTTGTTTGGTTTTAAAAAAAGTTCTATGTATTCAAATTTAAAAAGTTAAGTTTTTTCTTTCGTTTGCAACACCCAGAAGGAGGCGCCAAAAACCCTACAAAGTATATATATTCTTGATCAGCGTCAAAAACTGAGTCGATATAGATATGTATGTCCGTGTGTTGTACCTTGTGTTCTTGGCGTACATTTTGAGATATTAAGCTGAAATTTTATACAAGCACTTTTAGTTTTTGCACAAATAATAAAAATCTTCATATCTGCCACAAAAGTCGACCTAAGAACTTGAAATTTAGTACGAGGATATATAGTTATCCCAACAATTGATGTTCCAAAAATGGTCGAATAATAAACAAATCGTTAAAAATCTATATATCTGCTACAAGAGTTGAGTTTAAATTTAGTGCTCTCATTAAAGGTTATCCCATCAATCGATGTGCCAAAAATGGGCATTGTCGGATAGCACAATTTACAAAAAAACATATTCATCAATAAACTAGACTTGCAAGCTGATACTTAATATACACACTATTAAAGGGCGCAATTGATATATATATACACTTGCCGCGCCCACTGTTGTGAATGTGGAGGGTTTTTAGGATTCGGCCTAAGTCAAATTTAGTTTTCTTACTTGTTAATTTTGTCTCTCTCTTTCTCGGTTTCATTTTGAATAACAACGCTATGGGTGTTGCAAAGGGAGCAACAAATTTATATGGAGAATACAAAAGTTGCATCTCTTAAATTATTTTAATAAAAATTGGTAAATAACACATAAACAGTATTCTAGTTTTAAATCGAATTGGACAGATACATCCGTCAAATTGTCAATAAGATTAATTTTAACTGACGGAAGATTTTTCAATAAAGTAGACATAAAATTTGAAACGTGGCCGTTTATAAGTATTTAATGCACCACTGAAGAACCGAAGTGATTTTTAATCACTCAACATGGATAATTGATGCAATAATTTAGTAGAAATCTGATTAAGCAAATCACTACAGAAAGAAGGATTCTCTATTCTGTGTGGGGTGGTTTGGAAATTAGTGATTAAATATTCTCTTATTTTCTTTTTTTGAAATTTCGATGTTTTTTTTTTCGTGTACTGATAGGGTCTTTGAAAATTCTCCTATATATCGTTCATATCATACTTGGGAAGCATTTCATTCATCTGCATATCATATTCGCTTATTTTAGAAGAAATACTTAGGCCTTCAGCTCATTAAGAAAAGCAAAAAAAAAAATATTTATATATATTTGTCATAACTACGTACCTTGCTTTACGATCTAGATATGTTCTACGAAACTTGGCCGCAAAGCGAAAAGTCGTATAAGGAATCAATTATTCTAATACAAATTCATACAAATTCAATGGGATCGGTTCCAAATTTGTTAAATATGTAACATGGTTTATAATTCAAAATGCATTTTATCTTTTTATTTAATTAAAATAAAAAATACACACATAATAAGTACATTCATTTGTGCATAAAATAATAACAGACTCCAAAAACCGACAATAATCTATAAACAAAAAAAAAAAAAAACAATTTCATGTTACATAAAATACGTGTATGTATACATACATAATATGGCTTTAATCTGAAGACGATGAAGAAATAAAACTTGCAGATCACTGTCGTCATCATTCTTCGGTGGTAAGGATGGGTCTGACTTTAAAAAATTGTCCAACGCTGTTTGTCTTGCCTTCTTGTCTATTTCGTTTTTCAGTAATTTATAACAGCTCATGACTGAGTTAATTCCTCGAGAAACTTTAGCGGTACGTTTGACAAGAAGAAATGGAAAAGAGTGTGCATTGAGATTGCGCTTGGCAAGATTGTCAACATGTAGATAAAGCGACATCGACAAAAAGTTTTTTTGCCATTATAGCGAAACATTGTAGGCCGTAAATCGAAAACGTGCCTTAATTGAAGAAGGCCGCTATAGCGAAATGCCGTATAAAGAGAGGCTGTATAGCTAGGTATGGGTGTATATGAAAAATGTACATAGATTAATTCATGGTAATCACTATATAACTACTTTATTTATTTAATCAAAAACTTAGCTAAACATACAGCCAATTCATTATAAAAATAACAGAATGAAATTTTTTTTATAAATGCTTAAAACTAAAATCAGCAACGCAGTCTCCAAATCGCAACAACAACAACAACCGCTGCAACAGTTTAGGATCTTATCTATTTAACTTAGCATACTTAAGAACTAGAAAGTTAACAATATTGATTCTAATCAAATTAATAATAAAATGAAATGTAAAAAAAAATATTTAAAGTTTCTTACAAAGTACAAATAAAGGACAACACAGTTGCAAAATAAGCATAAAATAAACGCAAGATTAAAAAAAAAATATATATGTATAGAATAAAAATATAAAAAAAATTTAAAAAAAGAGAATCGAGAAGCGAAAGAGTAATCTGGCATCTTATTAATTTAATATTAAACTTTTAATACTCTCAATGATCTGAGCGATCCATCATATAAATAATAATAATCATTAAAATAACTGGATATAACCCTAAATGGATGAAACATCTCGTAGTTGGTGCAACACTATGACAGTTTAATTAAAACAAAATGCCTACTAAATCGTAAGGGCACATTTATGTAAATTTCATTCAACAAACCAGGACAATTAACTTCACCATTCAACAGTTTAATGAAAAAAGAGACTCTTAACCAGATACGTCTATTTGACAGCGAAGTCATGTTAATAAGTTTTAAGCGACTTTCATAGGGAGGTAAAGGACTTTGGGGGTCCCAACCTAAACAACGTAAAGCAAATCGTAAGAAAGACTTCTGATCAATACTATCCGTATAAATATTATAGTTAAGTGACCAAACTATAACGGCATATTCAAGAACCGGACGTACTAATGCAAGAGGGAATAAATATCTCTAATTTATTTGAACAAATATGTTACATTGGGGGTGGAAATATCAATACAAATACATCAAAATACAAAACCATTTCATAAAAAAATATTTTCATAGGTTTATGAATAATCTCATAACAGGGCAACAGTTAACCGATTCCGCCCATATTCAGTAGTTTGTTTCCAACATAAAATTGAAATATTAAATTAATTAATTTCAAATCTACATACTTATGGTTACATTACTTAAATAACTGTTGACAATAATCAATCATTTCGTTATTACAGTGTCGAATATCATCAATTATTTAACCAATGTTTTTTCATTGTTTAAATATTAGTTGGCAAAACAGCTGATCTAATTGACAAATACAATTTGAAAACATATTAAAACAAATATATGCGTATTAATGTAGAAACATGAAATAAATAAAAAAATATAACAAATAAAAATTGCTGTTTGTATTTTCTCCTTTTTTGCTTTCCGCATTATTTTTACGTTTATTTGAAATCAACAAATTGTTAACTGATAACTATTAGTCATTGTTTAAGTAACGACTGTAATAATGGTCATAAGTAACACTAATATAAAAATTATATACATATTATTATTATTAAGAAAATAGATGTTAACATAGAAAAAATATTATTCACTGAGAAGGACTCTGTATATCATAGAACTAAAAAGTTGAAAATCACAGATATACGGTCATATCTTTTAAGATCGTACGCATAACGTACATTTTTATCATGGACAACGTTCAACACGCGTCTATGTTCAGCATTACAATTAGAAAAACCCTTACATCCGTACAACAATGTTGGCATTAGATAAGTTTCGGCAAGAAGGATACGTGGTTTTTGCGGCAGACACTTTTGTGTGGAGGAAAGCGTGCATAGCATAGAGTAGGTTCTACCAAGTACGTTATAAATATGATAATCCCAGGATAGTCTATTGTTAAAATATATACCGAGATTTTTGGCAATAGGAACTTGCTTAATGACGTCGTTGCCCAGTAGTATTTGTAAATTACCATCGGAAATATTTTGTGTACCGTAAGCAGAAATACGCAAATATTTAGACTTTCTGGCGTTGATACATAATCCATTGCGTGGTTCAGGTGCTCGTTTAGTTTGGATGCAAAATTAACTGCACATCATCAGCATAAATATGAATTTTTCAGTGTGTTATAACAGTAGGCAAATCATTGATATATAGGTAAAATAACTATTAACAGAGCAAAAATGAAAACAAGCCTTTTAATTTGATAGAAAAATTTTGAATGAATAATTTATCCATTAACAAGTTAGAATAAGTTTTCTTTGTTGAAAATACAATATTATCAAACAAGTATATGAAGAACAAGTGTACCAGCGAATATATATAAATAAACAACTTAAACACTTCCACTTTTATTTATAAGGTTATTCGCTTGTTATTGTATTACTTTAAGCGTCGCTTTAATTTTTGAAAAATGCTCCTTTTTTGTTGGCTTTGTAAATATGTCTGCAAGTTTCTCGCTAGTTGGAACATACTTCAACTTGCATCTGTAGTAGAAAGAGCCACGGTTTGCTGTCGTTTCGACGACCAAGACACTGGACCTTTAGCAAGTATTATGACATAACCACCTGTCGAATGTCTCTTTTCTAAATCACCAGCAAAATCTGAATCTGTAAAACAGTCGAGACAAAAATTATCAGTTTTATTGAAAACAATTCCATGTCCAATCGTTCCATAGAGATATCTAAAAATCCGTTTTAATACTGTGACATATTCTTCTTGATGATTGTCTAAGAACTGACTAACATATGAAACAGCATAAGTAATGTCAGGACGCGTTCCAATGGCTAAAGAGCCAACAGCTTCATGATATGGAAATTTGGATTGTGATGTTTCGTTTGTACTTTCAAAAACATCTTCTATAGGCGTACTCAATGCTTTTGCATTAGCCATGTTGAACTTGTCTAAAATCGTTTTGGTATAAACAGTTTGACGTATAACTATTCGATCAGTTTCAATGGCTATTTCTATACCCAAGTAAAAGAAGGAATCTATCACCTTGATTTCAAATTAATTTTTGAGAAAATCAATAAAAATAGATGATGCCTCAGTTGACTCTGCCGCAATAATGCCATCATGTACATAAATTGCCAATATGAGACGTTTATTATTTATGGTGCCAATAAAAACACGAGTCGGCTGAACTAACTGTGAAATTGAACTGTTCGATCATTTCCGTAAATCGCTTATTCCAACATCGCGAGCTTTGCTTTAGGCCATAAAAGCTTTTCTTCAATTTACAGACCTTACTGCTGCCATCTTCATAACTAATTAGTTAAACCATGTAAATGTCTTCTTGTACATAGCCATACAAGAATGTTGTTTTTACATCAAATTGCAAGATGTTATATTTTAAGGAAGTACATAAAGCTAAAATCATTCGTATAGAAGTAAATTTTGCTACTGGACAAAAAGTTTCTTCTTAATCGACTCCATATTTTTGCGTAAAACCACGTATGACTAAACGTACTTTACAGCGTTCAATAGCCCAATCCTTGTCA
This sequence comes from Crataerina pallida, assembly GCA_949710015.1. Lineage (NCBI taxonomy): Eukaryota > Metazoa > Arthropoda > Insecta > Diptera > Hippoboscidae > Crataerina > Crataerina pallida. The sequence goes on from OX453294.1 coordinate 8,124,758, forward strand.
CGTTTAATTTCGTATACCCACTTGTTAGTTATAGCTGTTTCGTTTTCCGGAAGATCTACAAAATTCCATGTGTCATTCTTTATGAGAGACGTAAATTCTTCATCCATGGCTTGCTTCCACTGCGCATTAACATCTCTTGAAATAGCTTCCTCATAACTCTTAGGTTCTTCTGTATCTGCAAAGAAAGCACTGTAAAAATTTAAACCAAAATCTTTTTCCCTGGAACGAAGGTTATATTTATATTTTGGAGTTGGCGACTTTTGGTCCATGTTGTCTTGAAGACTTTCAGCATCTTCAAATTCATTACCTTTATCGCCTTCATCAACAGCATCACCTTCATCAACTGCATGCTTCTGATCATCCTCTTTAATGTTATCTTCTGGCGAATGTGATACTTCATCATGCTTTTTAAGATCATTTATAATAACTGGAGACTCACATAATTCTCGAACTAACACATTCCTCGAAATTTCAATGTGTTTTTCTAAAAGTATCCAAATGCGATAATCTTTACAATCTTCATAACCAACAAAAACACCCTTTTTAGACTTCGGATCTAACTTGCACGGTTTCTCATATGGTATATGAACATAGCATTCTGATCCAAAATTCGTAAATTTAATAAGCCTGCTTTTTCCTTAAACCACTGTACTTTCCTTAATAGGACTTTTACAAGGAGACCATTGTCTGATCTTAACATCTTCGCCCTCTTACCCGTGTCTATTTCTACTTGATCTAGAAACTTATCAAGTATGTCCACTACATTTGATTTACTTACAATGCAATACACATAACGATAATTTGAATAATCATCTCTGAATAAGAGCGCGCACCCCCAAAAGATGTCTCTTGCATCGTCCACATAGATCAGTACATAGATCAGTGTGTACTAGTTCGCCAGGCTCTTTAGCTCTCTTTTGCTTGATGACATATACGCTTATGCCATAATTGTAAATAATTTTTATTAACAGCAATATTACCATAATTCGAAAGAGTGCGTACCTTTAACAGTAGTTTAAAAAGCTTCGAGTTTTTGTCTTTTATGCCTTTTAAGGTCACAACACCATGCCGTTTACACACATTCATTAGCATGGGCCGTCATTGAATACCCTTTATCAAGACACGAATTGGTTGAAAACAGATTTATCTTGATATTCGGTACGTATAAAACATTTTCCAAATGCTTATCGTGCCACATTTTGCCATCAAATGACTTTATCCAAATGTCACCTTTACCAAAGGCGTATTAATACGTATTTCTTTAGGAGTCTTAAAAGGAATGAAATCACAGAACCATTCTTTCTTGTTGCACATATGGTCACTTGCTTTTGAGTCAGCATACCAAGCATTTTCTTCAGGACCCATACACGAAGTACCACCAATGAACGCATCTCCAGCCGATTTTAATTGGCGTTTTTTGAGTGGACCATATTTTTTACAAATAAAATATTTTCCTTTGGGTTGAATATACTTTTTATTTTGTATCGTTTTATTATGCTGCTTTGCCGCAAAAGCTTCAACCCTTGGCGGTTGAATACCCAATCTGGATTCTTCCATACAAAGACGAGAGGTAAGATTTCGCAAGGTTCTCTCGCTCTTTTCAGTTGCTTTCCATAACACAAAAAAATGTTTGTATTCATTGGGCAAAGTCATTAATATTTTGGTAATCAACATGTTATCAGATATTTGCTGCCGAGATCTGCAAGCTGTTTTGACATCCGCTGTAACTTTGATATATGAATGAATATACTATCGACGGCTCTTTTACATATTGAAAAAACTACTGCAACAAATGTATTGATGCCTGTGACTTTTGTTCATATATACTTTCTAAAGTTGACCACATAGACGCTGAACTTTCACAGTTTATAATGTGAAGCATAGCTTATTCACCCATGGATATCACCAAAACTTTTTGCGCTTTAGCATCCAACGTTTTCCACGCTTCTAATTCTTGACCAGCTTCTACAGGCTTCTGCTTCACTCCAGAAAAAACGTCCCAAAGGTTACTACCTCGTAGCACCCCCTCTAACTGAAACTTCCAAAATATCCAATTATCTTCAACTTCAAGCTTCGCAATTTTATAATCTTCCATGACTATTTAGCTATTCAACAGAGCAAAAATGAAAACAAGCCTTTTGCTTTGATAGAAAAATTTTGAATAATAAAAAAAAATTTTTATTCCATTAACAAGTTAGAATAAATTTGCTTTGCTGAAAATACAATATTATCAAACAACAAGTATATGAAGAACAAGTGTACCAAACAATGTATAAATAAACAACTTCAACAGCGGTCCAAGTGTAGAGCCCTACGGAACGCCACGTTTAAAAGGAAGCTCGGAAGAGGCGCAGTCCTGACTAGTAACAAATTGCAACCTGCCAGTGAGAAACGACTTGATGAGGCTTACGGCAGATGAAGAAAAATTGTATAGGTGTTTTAGCTTTAAGTATAGTTGGCTATGGTCAACCGTATCGAAGGCTTTAGAGTGATCCAAAAGTACTATAAAAGCTACCTGATCATCATCTAAGCTCATTCGTGTTTCTTTGCTAACATCAATAAGTGTATTGATACAACTATGCTGACGGCGAAAACCAGACTGGTACTTGGTTAGTAATCCATGATCGTTAATAAATTTTAACATTTGACCGTACAGTAGATGTTCAAAAACTTTTGTAAGGTCCGGTTGTATATATAGTATATTCATTACTACTCTTAGGGATTGGATTAATCTTTGAGTGCTTCCAGTTGTTGGGGAAGAGGCATGAAGCAATGATGTTGAAGATATGTGTTATGTATAGTAGTAATGTTGGCAGTATAATTTTGATCCACCAAAGGATGAAGGTCGTCATATCCAATAGCATTTGATTTAATATGTAGGTTTCCAGCACCTCATGCTGTTCAACACATAGACATTCAAAAAAGTTGAAATTAAAGTTTAAGTTTAAGTTTATTGAGACTTTTTTTTTTTAAACATTAGAAAAGAAAAATAACAAATTGAAGCATGATGTAAGAGTACTTAAAACTATATTGTATTATTTAAATAGCAGAATGGTTAAACAGCTTCATGCTACTTATATAACGTGTTAAGAAATTGTGTTACATAATATGTAAACGTAAAAGGGTGACGGACTTGCTCCCGGCCCTAGCATAATGAATTGCAAGACTAAATCTAAAGGTGTACTTAAATTAAAGTTTGGCTTAAAACTAGGTTTAATAATAAAGGGGAAAAAAGTAATAATAATAATTTAAAAAAAAAAAAATAATAATAATAATAATAATTAAAAGTTTACAAGAGTTTACATGTAACTGATTAACTAACCCCTATGGGTATTGGGGTATGCTTGTTTGTAAAAACATAGCATTAATGTTGATAAAGGAGTAAAAGAAATGGATTCATGTTTAACACCAACTGGTGATAAATATGAAGTGTTAGACCAACTCAAATCGGATTGAGAATTAAAAATTCGCTGTAATAATTCGTTATCGTGAGAAGATAACCGATTAACGAATTTTTCCACCAAATTAAGGCAGTATAATGAAATTGGAATTATATTTGCATTTTCATATATGTATTTATTTGAGTATCTCTTATTGAGGTCTTTAAAATTCTTTCCTATGCATCTTCTTAAAATATTTCTTTCTAAAACTTCCATTTCTTTTATCATGGACGGAGAAATACTAAACCAAATTGGAAAGGCATATAACAAGTGGGAACGTATGCTAATTTTATATATTAACAATTTTGTTTTAATCGGTAGATATTTATTATTGAAAAGGCGTCCAAAGCAACCTTTAACTTTATTTGCTTTACTAAGCATTAAGCGGGCGTGTTGATTAAACTTGACAAGTTTGTTAAATGTAACACCCAAATACTTAATACTATCTTTAAAAGGAATTTCAACTCCCTCTAAAAAAAGTTTTAAGTTTTTACTTTGCGGAACTACAAAGTATTTACATTTACCAGAAGCATTTCTAAGGCAAATTGCTTCTGATTTTGTAGGGTTTATTTTCAACCCCCACTCTTTGTAAAAAGTCTGTGCAAAAGCCAAATGTGCTGAAACTAAGCTTAAGGCAGTCTGAGGACTCTCTCTCTCTCGCGTAAATTAAACAGTCATCTGCATAAAGAATACTATTGGAATGATGACATTGATGAGGAAAATCGTATACTGAAATATTAAATAGATATGGAGCCAAAATTGAGCCTTGCGGTACACCACGGTTAATGTTATTGATGAGCAGTTGCTCATCATTTGGTGACATTTGAATTAAAAATTTGAATTAAAAATTTGAATAAAAAATTTCCTATTTGTAAAAAAATTTTTGAACAACTTAATCAAGAAAGGATTGAAACCAATTTGAATCATTTTAAAAAGTATCCCGTTGTGCCAAACACTATCGAATGCTTTTTCAATATCAAGCGAAACAGCTACAGTACATTTTTGTTGCCTTAAGTTACAAATGATATCATTGTGAAATTTACATAAGGCATGTACTGTAGAGTGCTGTTTTTTAAACCCAAATTGAAAGTTAGGGATGTACTCAGAAGCAAAGTCAGCATCCATTATGTCGCGAATTATTTTTTCAAAAAGTTTTACTAAATTAGATAATAGTGAAATCGGACGAACATTATTTAGGTCTGTGCCAAACGACTCTTTAGGAATTGGGCAAATCTTGGCAATTTTCCAAGAATCCGGAAAATAACAGTTATTAATACAGTTATTATATAAAACAACTAAGTACTGGAATACTTTTTCAGGAAATTTCTTAATTAAAAAATTAGAAATATTATCAGAACCAGAAGATTTTTTAAAATTTAGAGATTTAACTAAAGCAATAACTGAACTTAAAGTGGTCAATTTGGAATTTCGCTGTGTGTTCAAAGCATTAAATCTCTCATCAAAAGTAAATATTGAATGAGAAGTCGAGGAAATAACAAAATCTATTGTGGAGGAGATATAAGTAATGTTTCTAATAGGAGCAGTGGGGCTGTAAACTGCTGAGAAATGGTCCCTTAATATATTCATTTTTTCAACAGTGTTATTAACAGGAATACTATTAATGATTATATTAGGTGAAGAAAACTTCTTTTTACCGCCAAGAATATGAAAAATGTCCTTGTAAGCATTCGGGCCAGGAACAATGCGTTCTAAACGTTTGCGAAATATTTGTGCTTGTTCAATTTGTATTTGCTCCTTAATAATAATTTTCATCAAGTCAATTTGTTTGGACAAGAGCTTATAATCTGAATTGCTTCTATTAAGTGTTCTTCTGTAAATAGTTTTCAGCCGTTTTTGCCAATCATATTTTATCTTAAATAAATATTTAATATTATCAGATATTATAAATTTATTACTAGAAAATTCAACTTGAGAAGAATGCTCATTGCAAACAGAATTAATTGACTGCGAGAGTTTTTGAATATGCTCATCAATTTCAGGAATTAATAAATTTAGATTTATAGCGGGAAAATGTACTGCGATTTCTCGCTCCAAATCTCTTTTAAAAACATTCCAATTAGTATTCTTGAAAGAAGAGAAAGTATTGGAAGGACTTATAATAAAATCAAAGTCTAAGAACTTTAATTGAAGTTTCAGAGGAAAATGATCCGAAAAACTTGGTAAAGAGCGTAAAATAAAATTAGTCCTAGAAAAATCAATTAAATTTGTAGATAAAAGAAAATGATCGAGAAAAGAATCACCGTTAGGGTAAGAAGGCATGTTATCTGAAAGACGGACGAAATCTTGGGAAAACAACTGCAGCCAATTGAACAACGTGCTACCATTGTTATTGTTGCAATTATCGCCCCAAAAAATGTGCTTTGAATTTAGATCTACTCCTAATATAAGACCATCATATCTTAACGAAAGGTTACGTAAAACATTAAGGCCATTAGTAATTAAAGAAGGGTTACAGTTGCATGGAAAGTTGAAATTAAACTGGCGGTTGTATTCGATCATATAAGAGCTTGCAGGATGCACTACAAAGTTACTTGTTAGTTATTTAATTGATTCACGTCAAAGTTACTAGATGTGCGTCGTTTTTTATTATCAACACCCATACTTCGTATAACTTGCCATGTACGTTTACTACCACTAATTGCGTTGAATTTATTCTCATAAAATCTCTCTTTGGCATCACAATCTTTTTGTTAACAGTTCTACGAGCAATTTTGAAACTGTCATACATTTCAGGTATTTTATAGCGCTTCCAGCGCGAAAAAGGAGTATTTCGTTGTTGAATTAGGTTTTTAATTTCGTAATTAAACCATTTGTTACTGGTTGTTTTACCGCGCTTTAAAGGAACAAATGGGTTAAAAAGCGTGGGAATATTACTTTCTAGAAAATTATATTGTAGCTCAGCTGAAGGAATGTGGAAAATGCAGTGCCAGCTTAATTTACGTATTGCTAAATCAAGGGCGTTGTAGGTATATGTGAGAAATCACGATAAGTAAATGTTTGTGAGAGTAATTCTGGTTTAATATCATAGGTGAACAAGATTAAGTCGTGCTTCGATAATACAGAAGCAGTCAATAGTTTATATTGAAGCACATTCGTTTTTTCACATACAAAAGCTAAGTCAATAAGAGTTTCAGTAAACTTCAAAAAATAAAAATTCAACTGGATCGGCACTATTAGACTTGCATAAAAAATTACATCGTAATGTATTTTTAACATATATTGCTACGCCGTCGGCATGCCCAACACGATCGTTACGAAATATTTTGTAGCCATTAAGTCGACATATTCCATCTGGCATTTCGCACCTGAACCACGTTTCAGATATACAGATATCATCAACGTCTGATTTTTCAAATATGTAACGCATTTCATAAATTTTATTTCTAAGGCTCTGTGCATTTATATGACATACGTTTAGGCCATTTCATATATTAGTTAATATGCTTATCATATTGTAAAGAATATTTGACAACAATTATTCATGTTTATAGTCGTGAGCAATATTCATATAGCAGTAATAGTAGAAAGTCATAAAAAATAATGATATCATTAAATTATGTACACTGATACTTAGTAGTGTTGAATATGTGTATTGTACTTCATTTAATAAATACTTTATCCAAAAAGATAAGACGATATAATAACAAATATGTAACTTAGATGTGGCAGTAGAAAACATATTTAAAAAAACTGATCTAGTTCTGTGTGGTTGCAGATTTCTAGAGGTTCACTTTCTTTAGTGGTTTTTATAAAAACAAGACCACGTATGGCAGGGAAGATTTTTTTGTGTTTCTTTAGTTTTTACGCTTTTTTGAATATATTGTAATTATGTAGTGTTAAAAATTCATTAATATTAATTAACGGTTGAGTTAAAGCCAATGTGGTTAAGACAAAGGTTTGTTTTATTAGCGTTTATAAACTGATTTATAGACCTTAGCATAGAATTTCTTAAATATGCCGAGTTAAAATTTACAATTATTGGAGCATCAGGTGACTTTTTAGGCGTATTTTTTTGTCGATAAATACCTTTTATTTGAGGTCGATCACTTTGGATAGTGTTACATAAATTCGAAAACATATTTTACAAGTTTTCATTCTCAGTATAAGGCACTCCAAAAATACGCATGTCGCTACCAACGTTGAGATTTTCTTGTTTTAGTAAAGCTCTCTTGAGCATATCAATTTCATTTGTTAAATCAGTAACAAGCAAGCTTCAACATCACTCAATATTTTCTTAAGAGATTCAACTTCAGTGTTAATGCTTTTCTCTAATGCTTCAGTTGCATCCTCTACAGCTTTCCCGAGATTTTCAGAAATAATTTCATTTTGCCGCTCAAAACGAGCATCAATAAGTTTAATTAAAGATGGTGACTCAATTGAAGAGAGCTTTGGTGTCTTATGCGTGGGAGAGAGAGAGTTTTTAGGATCTCTCGATCTCTTTTGATTACTATTGTTTTTAGACATTGGCAATATCGTCAACAAAGAAAAATCTTGATAATAATTATGTATCAAATATTTTGATAAATCAAATAAAAAAATAACTAGACAAATATAAATGCAAAAACTGAGAGTAACCAAAATCACGGGATATATATCAATATGGACTATATAAGAAACAATAAACCTATTAATTTCGTCTTTCATTTGTATTAGTACGACTATAACCCCTTGATTTGGATCTTTATAGAGAAATCCATTTTTATACCCTGCACCACCTTGTGGAAAAGGGTATATTAAGTTTGTGCAGATGTTTGTAACTCCTAAGCGGCAAATGCCACACCCACCGTCACTTATACCGATCGATTCAAAATCTGAATCCGTTTATCCATGTCCGCAATTTTTGAGATATATTGATAAAATTTGGTACAACGACATGTATTAGTCCAAAAGGGAACCCAATTGAAAATGGACCGGATTGGACTATTATTTTTTGAGGTACTTCGATGAAACTAGGTACATAGATTTATATTGGTTAAAAAATAAACCCTTTTGAAAATGGATAGGATCGGACTATTTTTAGAACCCTTCTCCTTATAAAAATTGTTTTTTGATTTCATAAACTTACAAAATATTAGGAAAAATTTTCTGACATATGTCTCATTTTGAAATTTTTTAAAATACAAGTATAGAAAAATAAAATTTATCCTTTTCAAAGAATAAATTAAAAGTTGTAGAAAAAATACAACTTTTCATTTATGAAAAAAATATTAAATTGAATAATATTTCAAGTTGTGTGGGGTATTTGATGGTCGGGCTTGACCGACCATAATATGTTCACTTATTTATATAAAAATCTTGGTAATAACTTTGACGTTAAGCTGCTTTTATTGCTTCAATGTAGTTGTCGTCATTTTGCGCTTCCTTTAATCTATGTAATGAACTACTTTTAACTAATAAGCACGCGGCACGACTAAGGTCGTCAACGTTTTTAATCTTGGTTGCTGGGCGATGCTCAATTTCATATGAAAATTCTTGCCCACCTTGCAACACGAGCTGGAACATCTTTTTTCTGCATGGTCATATGAAAAGCGCTACAATCTGTTATATCTGTTATCTGCTTTGAACGGAATTCCAAATAAGTACATACGTCACTTCTGTTACGGCATTCGAATTAAATAATTTCAAAACTGGCGCATTTATGAGAGCTTCTTAGAAATCTTTGCACTGCTTTTTGATCGAAAGGAATCGGAAAATTTTCCACAGTTCTCGTTTTTTCATTCGAAGGTTTAATAGAACTATTTTCTATAATGAAGCCTAAAAAGTCTATATTCCGTTTTAAAAATAGAACATTTTATACTTTATCAGACCATCATGCCCGTCTTCTGCCGATATAACAATATCGTCTATATAATCAATTCTATTTTCTTCTGTTTCTTGATCTTACATTTAGTTTCTTAAATACATACAATTTTTCATAAGTTCACTCTTTTTGTAACCGTGATCAAGTGAGCATCATAAGTTTTTCCTTTTGTAATATCAGTAGAAAGCGCAACAATCAAAATCACAATAAACATATTGTATAATACATACTTTATGTTAGCAATAAAATATTTTAGTGAATATTTAAAAGTAAAGGACATTGGTTTACTATTACAACTATTAGTGAAAATCTTGAAACATTTAATTTAATTTATTTATACTATGTAACCCTAAACACCGGCCATAATACTTCTTGAGGATTTAGTTTCGTTGCTCTTTTAGCGATTTTAAGTTTTGCGACGATATTCCGTGTATTAGGGAGAGTGAAAGTTCAACTTGATGCTCCCCTTGCTTGAAATGTAAGATTTTCGGTAGGTGCGTGATGAAGATAGTGTATTTCATTCTTATAAACAGTAGAGTTAATTTTAGTTGTATGATTATATGTTATTAGGTAAGTTCCGGAAAGCTTTACTGTTTCGGCTTCCGTGACTGCGGTATCTTGCACGTTATTCAGAATTAATGTGCCATTCCCCACTTCTTCCACTATTGGGATGTGATCGGCCATTTTAGTTTTGCTGCGTTTTTATTCAATAGCTGATTTAAACACTCGGATGCACATAATTTACAAATCTGGACTTAATTAAAGTCTGCACAGTTCGCTAGAGGAATGAACTGGTTTGAACAATGAGCCGCTTTGTTGGTTGAGAGGTTGATTACGGTATTATTTTGTACTACAGGGAAAACTTTTACAAAACTACATAACTTAATTAGTAATGGTCAATAATACGAAAAAAATTAGATCATTCTCTTGAAATACTTTTATAGATAACGCAACATTGTTTAAATGAGCTATAACTTCTTCGTGCCTAGTCATGAGTAACTGAAATATTAAGTCTTTTTCATCTTTTTTTATCATTCTCGTAGTTAATTCATTTATTTTGTCGGTGATTTCGTTAATTGTTTCTTGGGTTATGCTTAGATTCCTTTGTAAATTATTATTTTCGATTACCCTATTCAAATTGTTTTTTAAGACATTGAAGTCTTCATAGTCGGGATTTCCTGCTATGAATTTCAGAGCCGAACCTAAAAAATATAGGGATCTAGCCACCCGTTGGTGGACTCTTAAGACGTCCAAGGAGCGTTGTATTTCATTAAGTTGAAATTCGAGTTCGGTTATCAAATGTTGTCCTGTAACGTTTTTTAATATTTCTTTAGTCTCTTGGATTGTACTCTTAAAAATAAGATTTGTCGTAGGAATAATTATCATAAGTAGCCACATCACCGGTTATTACTGCTATGAACGTTGACTGAGAGTAGTTGACTATGATTCCAAATGAACCAGTTATTAAGAGCAAAGTCAGTCTGGAAAAGCAAAAGCAAAAAGAAGAGAAAAAAAAGGAAGGGAAAATTATGATAAGCTGTTTATCTTAAATTGTCTTAATGGATTCTTCTACCCTATATTAAGTTCTAAGTCTCTTTCTACTGTTTTTTCTTAAAAAATTTTTGAAAATTTATTTCCTAGCCGTTTATTTTTACGGACGTAAACTTTATTTCCAGGTTGAAAGTTTCTAGTGGTTGTGTTTCTATTACTTCGACCGAGTAGTCTTTGTTGAGCTTGTATAATTTTGTCCTTTATTTGAGCTCTCTTTGGTCGTTTGTACAGGGCATCAAAGGGTTTAGTATTGGTAACCAAATGAATACTGTGATTATATTTATATGTAGCTAATAAAAAGAGTTCGATAGGGTCGACTATACTTTGCTGTTCCTTTATACAGCGAGCGATTTCTAGTAATGTTGAGTGAAATCTTTCCACTTGACCATTACTTTCGCTATGCAAATTTGGTACAAAAAATTTCTGTGCTCTAAAGTAGTCACGAATCAAGGTGTTTATAGTTAATCTGTGCGAAGAGTGAGGATTTTCAATTTCTTTTATTTGCTTGGGGTATTCCATCATTTTTCTTTTCCTTTTCTTTTTTTCTTTTTCTTTTTTCTGTTTTGATGGATTGCATTTATTCTAATTGCAGGGAAACAAATCATGGGAGATTTTTGCTCTGCTGGTTGTGCGATAGACCAGCTTATCTTAAATGTGCTGCTTTTAGTGGTAGAGACTTATACTACATTACAAACCGCACTAGAGGGCTTCGATAGACTTGCCATAATTGCCACAAAATTGATACAGATTTTCCTAAATTATTTAAACAAACTCAAAGTGGTTTTAATGACTTACGTACGGATTTAATAAAGTTATCCGAAAAATTTGATAAATATCAATGTTTAATAATAGCAAACTCTTTGGAAATCCTGTATCCGCTTCTAAACCTGGTTCATCTTCTTGGGGATCTACTTTATCCTTGCATTATTGACACTAGATTCTTATAATTTAAACGTTCCTTCTTCGTCTGAATCTTTAGCTTCTTCTGATAATGAATCTGTTTTCAATAATATCGTTGGCCCCTCTGACACTGCTACTTCCTAGTCATGTCTCTGCACCTATAATTACTGTTGATCCTCCATCCACTCCAGATGACCGAGTATTACAAAGAATGTATCTGCTGATGTTTCTTTGGTTGTACAAAGTTGCAAGAAGGATGGGCCTTCTACTTTTAAAGAAATATTGATAAATCAACAACCAGGTGATCTAATTGTTGTTCCGCGTCGTAAAGCTATTTTTGTATCACGTTTTACTTGCAATACTACAGTTGAAACAGTAAAAAATTATATTCAATATATTTTAAATATATTTTAAATTTAATACGCCTCAAAAAAGAGATATATTTACGTTTAAAATATTAGCTTCCTTATCATTTTTTTATTACATAATAAAAGAAGAGTTCTGGCCTAATGGTGCGTTGGTGAAAGAATTTGTTCCTAAAGTAAATTTCAAGCCTCCACTTAATTTAGAGTTACCTAATACTGCTTCTAAGTAGCTAGATAATAAGTTAAAAATATTATATCAAAATGTCCGTGGCATGAATAGAAAATTACATGATACATTACTGAATTCTTAGGGCTGTGATTACCACATTATAGTTAATTTTTTTTACCAGCTTAGGTGGTACTTCTTTCTGATTTTGTTGACGTTGAATTTGTTTGTGTAAAAGTATCGTTGGGTAATTGCTACTTATTTATTACTTGTTCATACATTCCTCCAGCATCTGACGTTATACTTTACATGAAGCATGTTCATTTAATCAAAAACGTATTTTCATTTGTTCAACCATGTGATAAGTTACTGGTTTTAGGTGATATATAACATGTTAATTCCAAAAGATTTGTGCAAGTCGATTTACCCTTGTTGCCGTGTTGATAAGGGGAAATAATAGATTTAGACTTACTCCGATAAGTCCTTTAGTAATTATTAATTCGAATAGCTTTGGCAAGGCACTAAATTTAGCAATACCACGATAATTATTGATACAATTTTTAGGTCAATTCTTATATAGTGGAATAATAAAGCTATTTTTCCAACATAGTGGGAAATAGCCTTTTCTGAGGCATGCATTGAAAAGGATAGTTAAAGGAACATATAATAAATCTGCACAATGCCGCAGTATACAAGAAGGAACACCATCAGGGCCGGGAAAATAACACAACTTAACCGTCTTTAATGTATCTAGGGCTTCCGTTTCAGACAACTGAATGGGAGGAAACAAATCATAAGATTTTATATCGTATAAATAGCTATCACTCGGTACGCTTTCATGTGAGTAGGATTTTTCAAAAAAAATCGCAAACATGTTAGATATCTCCTGAATATTTGAAGATTCTAAGTTGTTATGTCGCATTGGCAATGAAAAGCCAGCAACTTTGCGTTTAGAGTTAACAAACAAAAAGAACCTGTAGGATTGTTAATCAATTTGTATATAGACCATATATAATTAGAATAACACGATTTATTTAAGACGTTAAAATCATGCCTTGCCTTCGAATATAATACATAATCAGAGGATAAACCACTGCATTTGTCCTTTTTAAATAATGTGCTTTTTTTAACTTTTTGTTAAACCAGACTGGACATTTCATAGAACTATAGTCAATTTTTAAAGGTACAGATTCAGAAATCGCAGACAGAAGTATATCATACCTAAGAAACAGCTATCTATATTGTTTACATCGACAATAAATTTACAGACAGACGCTGATAAAATATCTCTGATTTTATTATAAAGTCTTATTGAAGTTAAAATTTTTATTATACACAACTCTACTACATTACTTAAAAGAAAATTCTTAAAGGTGAGCAACAGCGTAGTAGTAAAAAAAAGGAAACGTACGTGTCATTCAGGAAAATTAGATCGATTATTATATTATAATTTAGGATATTATTAAATTGAAACAACCCTAAATTATTAATTTCCATGACCCATGTCGTCATTAAAGATCCAGTTAATGTCAGAGAAATTAAAATCACCTAAAACCAGTAACTTATCACATAGTTGAACAAATGAAAATACGTTTTTGATTAAATGAACATGCTTCATGTAAATTATAAAGTCAGATGCTGGAGGAATGTATGAACAGGTAATAAATAAGTAGCAATTACCCAACGATACTTTTACACAAACAAATTCAACGTTAATATATCAGGGTTTTTCTGAATACATGCAAACAAACGTAGTTTATACGAACTTCTCTAAAGGCCATAATCATCTGTTAATTTTCTAAACTTAAATTGTTTGGCTTTAGCAACAGTATTTTAGCGTGGTTTCCCAATTACCTTACCGGTCGTTCGCAAAAAGTTTTGTTTAAGTGTTATTTTTTATTTCTGTGTAATACATTTCTGTGAAATTTCTGTGTCTTTTGGAGTCCCTCAGGGTAGTCATTTCGGTCCTCTACTTTTCTTACTTTTTCTAAATGATCTTCTGATTGTATTAAATTTTCTCGCGTTCTTATGTTCGCTGATGATGTAAAAATCTTTATGTCCCTCAATTGTTTTGAATATTCTTCTTACTTGCAGTATGTTAAGTCTTATGTAATCTGTCCGAATGGTGTAAAGTTAATTGCATGTTTTTAAATTTAAGCAAATGTAAAAAGCTAACGTTTTCTCAGTCCGATTAACTGCCTACATTCTATTCATTAAACAATCATGTGCTAGTGAATGTGTCCAGTTACAATGATATAGGGGTTATTTTAGATTCGAAGCTTCGTTTTAACCTACATATTGAGTATTCTGTTAACAAGGTGAAATTGTTCTTGGCTTTATAAAAAGACGGTCAATGATCCTTATGTTACCAAAAGGTTATATACGTCTCTTGTTAAGCCTATCCTTGAATACTCATTTGTTGTATGGGTACCAACTTATAGAATTTTTATTGATAGCATTGAATCAGTTCAACGAAATTTTTTACTTTTTGCGCTTCATGGTCTGGGTTGGAATCCTGATGTGCGTTTACCACCCTATAATGACAAGTTAATGCTGATTAACTTACCTACATTAAAAAAAGGCGTCATAAGTTAGGAGTTACTTTTATTGCTAAAGTTATTAGAGGCGATATTTGCTCTCCATTTTTATTGGAATTAATTTCTTTTAATATACCCTCTCGTTTTTCCAAGCACTATATACCCTTGAAATTTTCTCACTGCTGTACATATTATCTACTTAATAGTCCGTTTCGGGTATTGTGTAAAATTTTTAACGAATATTAAGTTGTTTTTGATTGGTCCGATACAATTTCCAATATAAAATATAAGGTTCTTTCCAATTGATACTTTACACTTTACACCTTACACAAATGTTGTAAACATATACAATACATACACATTACTGTAAACATATCATAAACTTAATATATTGTTGTAAACATATCTTAGGTTGTAATTTTGTATTCATCATCCTTATAAACTATAATATTATTTTAGTTTTACTCTTTAGTATTAAGTAGCTCTAAGTTTACACTAGTTTCATCCTTAGTCTTTATTGCTGTTTCGGCGATTGTTGTTGTTGCGGTGCGCTTATTGTGCTGTTTCCAGATATTAATTTTCCTTAATTTAAGGTTAACCTTAGGCTGTTATTAAAATTGTAGCCAACTTAAAAAATGAAATAAATAAATAAAAAAAGCGGCTTCTGCCGTTTTCACCTTTAGTTATTATTAGTTGACTTCTGTACTGGTTTACAGGATAGTCCATTGTTTTAATTGTTTCTGACACAGACACTTCGCTATATGCTGTGTCCAAGGTATGCGATATATTATAATTGTTCTGTTTAGTCAAGGCATCAGCGACCAAGTTTTCTTTGCGGGGCTTGTAGCGAAATTTGGGTGAAAATTGTTCTATGAAGTGCTTCCAACGTTTAATTTTACACTTATGGTTTCTTTCTGACTTAGCGAATGTTAATGACTGGTGATCCGTAAATATATAGATACCTGAGATTCCGTAAAGAAAATGTTTAAGGCTTTTAAAAGCCCATACAATTGCAAGAAGTTCCCTTTCGTTTGTGGCGTAATTCTGTTCTTGCCTAGTGAGTGTTCGAGATATCATTGTTATAGGTTTCCCATTTGCGAGAGAACCGCGCCTATGGCTACCGCGGAAGCGTTAGTTTTTAATTCGAATGGTGTACTATAGTTAGGGTACGTCAACATAATATCCTCGGATATAAGGATTTGTTTTAATTTGTTAAATGCTTCCTGATCAAATTCAATTGTTACCTTTTTTGAGAATTTTGCTCCTACATGTCCGTTATCATTTTAGATTTTAGATTTTGGTTAGATTTTAATGATTTTGGATCTTCATATTCGGTTATCGCTTTAATTTTTGGCGGGAACGTTATGTGCTGCATTGTTATTAGCAAATTTATACGACGAAATTAGAAAGCTGTTTCAAGGGTGGAATTACTGCACGTATTTGTGGTCCGATTCACAATTAGTTTTGTATTGGTTGTATTGGTTGTGAGTAATCGAGTATCCGATATACAAAATATGACTACTGAGTATACGTGGCGATACGTACCGTCACAAAAGAATCCTGCCGATATAGTATCACGTGGTGCAGATGTAAAGCATATTAAGTCATCTATTTGGTTTAAAGGACCTCCATTTTTACTGCTTAACGAACAGTCCAACAACAGGCCACCCAACAAATGTAATCAAATTGATCAAGTTGAAGTAGAGAAAGAAAATCATAAACCCATTTATCATATTAATATTAATGCCAACTATATATGAGAAAGACTTCGTGGCTATAGTTCCTATTAAAAATCGATTCGTGTCATTGGTTGGATTTTAAGGTTTTTCTCAACTTTAAATACGTTGAAAAATAAGATGAATGACATTTGCTTACAGCCACAAGAGTTAGCATATGCTTTGATACGAATAATTTATATAATACAACAATATCATTTTGAAAAAGGTATATATCGAGTACTGAAGACTAAACCGCCTAGTGGCATATTTAAAGGTCTTAATCCATTCATTGATAACGTTGATGGTTTTAACATATTAAAGGTTGGTGATCGACTAGAATTAGCTGAAATTCCATTACAACAAAAACATTCTATAATTTCACCAAGAAATTTGTCGAAAATTACATACATTATCTACATTATAAGAATTATCATGCAGGCGCTAAAGTTGTTTCTGATTTAAGTGTTGATGGATTTATTGCAGCTTTGAAAAAAATGATTGAAAGACGTGGATTACCCACTGATATATTCTGTGATAACGCTACTAATTTCGTTGGTGCAAATACCAAATTAAAGGATTTAAAGGATATGTTATTTAATTCATCAAATCAGAATTTCATCAAAGATTATTGTTCTTCTAAGTTTATGGACTTTTATTTTATTCCGCCGCGAGCACCTCACTTTGGTGGCTTATGGGAGACCGTTGTTAAGTCTGCCAAAGGTCACTTAAATCGCACCCTCAAGAACACGAGACTTACATTTGAAGAGTTATGTAGGATTATAGTTGAGATAGAAGCTATACTCAACTCACGACCGATTTCACCACTTTCTCCTGATCCTAGTGATCTTGAAGCTCTTAAACCAGGTTATTTTTTGATTGGCAGTGCCTTACGTGCTTTACCTGAACCTGATCATTCTAATCAAAATATTAGTGCCATTCAACATTGGAATCAAATCGCTACATTGAAATATCACTTTTTGGAAAAGATGGAAACATGAATATATTAACGAACTACAAACTCGTAATAAGTGGACCAAAAACAATGCCAATATAGCATCTGGTCAATTAGTTATTGTTCATGAAGATAATGTTCCACCCCAACATTGGATCATGGGACGTGTAACTTCAGTGGTTTATGAAAGAGATCACCGTGTACGAGTAGTTGAGATAAAAACATCAAGGAGTACTCTATGCCGTCCTATACATAAATTGGCATTGCTACCTTCTTGAAAGAGTCCTTTCAAAGGCGGCAGGATGTTGAAACAACATTTCTTCTCTTACGTAAAAAATTACATTTTTTCGTATTTTTACTACACATCTTTATACTTAAATGAAATGTACAGTAATATAAATAAAATGTACAGAAATTGAATTCTTTTTGTAAAGAATTTTTAAATTTAATAAGGCTCTTTGACCCATCAATATTCATATTTAGTAGTATCCTGAGTGATTCCTTTTGCAGCGCTTCTGCATGAAGGAACCAAGCTTCAGGACACTGTGACCAGAAGGACGGAAGTTTAACTGAGTTAGCAAAAATGTCTCTAACAGGTGTAGATGATGTTGTTGAATTGTGTATAGATTATGATTAGTGTTTGTGTTTGTATTTTGTCTTGTGTTTATGTTATCGTTAATTTCATTGTCTTCTAATATTAGGTCAATAATTTGAGAATTTTAATTATTCGATGTGTCTCGTGGAGGAGAAGGGTACAATTTTGCCATTACGAATAAATTATTAATAAATATAACGCTTAAAATATTTAAAATAAATTGATTGTCACTTTTAAAAATTTTAGTAAATTCACCACTCAATATATATATTTTAAATATTTATTACCAAGTAGTTGTTGATTATAGCGATAGGTGTTGGGTGAGTAACTTTCTTCTCTTTAAAATTGTATTTCTTTATTGTTGTGGTTCTTTATTTTCGATTTCCTTCTTTTAAATTATTTGCTCTCTATTTTTACGTAGTTTGATGATATTTATTTAATTTAAAAAAAAGTCCAAGATTATGGAATACGCTTTCGATGGAATTCGGGACGTTCAGCGGTTTCTTTAATGTCTCGTTTACAATATAGCAAATTTTTCCATACATCTAAAATGAAACGATTTTGTTACTTCAGTAAGACTACTGGGAAATGTTAAGCTGGGTGCTGCAATTTTTGGTAATCATTCCTTTTCTGATTTTTCTTATTTTTCTTTAAGTAAATATGTACACAGTGATTGCTCTTCTCGATTGACCAGTTGCCTTAATTTTTCGGTGGCATATTTAATAGTAGACGTTTAATTTATTTCTAGTAATTCTTCTTGACGGCACACACAATCATGTCGTCGAATTTTAACTATTTTTCCGTCTCCCTTGCGATTTTTTTGGTTAATGAAAACGAACGATTGATTCTTGTAGATTCTTTCGACTTCTGGGTTCGTGGCAGGATCGCCAAATAAAGTGTATCAGTTGTTCTATTATATTTTCATTAATTATTTATTTGAACAAAATTAACTTTTAAATAAGAAAACTCATTGAAAAACTTTTTTGGAATAATAAATGAAAAAATTTAAAAAGCTGCTGACATTAAAAAAAAAAGACACAATATTTTTTTATATGAAATAGTATACAAAAATGTAGATACCAAATACACCGCAAAAATCGATATTTCTCAGTCGTATTACTGCAAACACTCCTGTTGAAGATATTTTGAATTCTATATGTTCAAATATCTAATCTAATCTAACTTATCTAAAAAAGCTATAAATATTTCTAAATTTAAGTTTTCGCAATAAAAAGAATTTGTCTCTTTAAAAAAAACCATTCCTCAAGCGCACTTGGACATCTATATGAAAATTTTTGGCCCAAAGGGGCATTCACTAAGGAGTTCATCCCTCTTAGCTAAAGGGCCGCGGTTATTCCATTTTCTGGTAATATTACTTCAAAAAATGAATAAACTTTTGCTGTTCACTACGTTTACTCTATCAAAAAGGCCTTAATACTAAATTACATAACATAATAAAAAATAAAATTCAACAAATTTCATACTTTTGCTTTTATCGAGACGTGGTTAAAACCTGATGTGCACAATGCTGAAATATTTTGTTCCGATTATGTGGTTTATACGACTGATAGACTTAATAAAAAAGGTGGTGTATTATTGTTAGCTATTCATAACCTTTTCCCGTCAGAATTATTTGTGTTTGAGGAGTTTATTGATATTGAGTTTGTCTGTGTCCGTACTATGACTTGCGATAAATTTATCTCTCTTACTTGTTCTTATATTCCTCCTTTATCCGATTTATCTGTTTATTTAAAGCATTTGTCATTTCTATGGCATGTATGTAACTTGCCGAAACCTAATGATTTATTGATTGTTATGGATGAGTTCAACTTACCTCAGATATCTTGGATCCTTGATGATGACTTAGGTCACTTAATTCCATCTTATAGTTCTTCTATTTATGATAAATTCTATTTCAGATTAATACGATTACAAATGTTCATATCATGTACTTGATTTAATCTTTTCGAACAATTCCGATTTTTCCATCACTCGTAATATGCCATTCGTTTTCCTTGAGGACTCTTATCATCCAACAATTTGTTTATCTCTTGAGGTTGAGTAATCTCTTCCAACATTTAACAACAAGAAAATTAAGCAGTATAATTACACAAGAACTAATGAAACTCTGATTACTGTACGAGTATATATGTGTACATTATTGCATGTTTTGTACGTGTACATATATATAATATTAGCTTTAATATTTATTATACTAGCTGTTGTCCGCAGCTTCACCCGCGTGGAATTCGGTTATCTCGCGGGATGAAACGTTGCCTACGCCCTAGGTTCTAAAATTTTTGAAACCGATATTGCCCGATTTTACTTACAACCTACCTGCGGACACCTAACAAATGTGTACCAAATTTCCAGGTGGCGCATCTGGAGTGGGATCCATAATATATGTTCTTAGAATTCCATATAAATGTTGCTTTTATTACAAATTCATTAAAAAATGGTCCGTAAATCCATTATTGGCCAAAAATCCTCTCCATAATCTAGTGGTGCATCTGGAGTGGTATTCACACATGCCGTTGTCAGATTTCCCTACTATTTAAATATTGTGAAATACTTATTGTGAATTAAATTTCATTATCCGTTGCTTTGAATTTCCTAATTATCTGTGTACAAGTGTGTGCAATATTTGTATGACAATATTACTATCAATGGTGGTATAAAAAGGGGTTATAGTGACATAAGTACAATAGTTGGACATATGGTCTCGAGAAGTTTTTTGTAGATATTGATGTGTTCTATAATATTGTAGAACATTTTTTTATTTTAACGTCAATACTTTCCGCAGCATATGCGATGAAAGATATTTATTTTATGACTAATTTTTAGGTTAGTAATAATAGGAATGTTCAGGGATCTCGGACATTTTTTGTCAATAAATATACCCTATGTTACTCAATGATAATGTAGCTTTCTAATAGCGAAAATATTTTTGAAATCGGTTCAGTAGTTTTTGAGTTTACTCGTTACATACAAAAATACAAAAATCCAAATCTTTCCTCTTTATAATATTAGTATAGAAGTATAGATATACAATTATGAAAAAGAATATGAATATAGTGAGCGTTTCTAGGGTTATGTTAATTGCTCCTATAGTGCTATTTTTAGAGGTATCTATATTTATGCTCGAATTTTTTTTTTCTTTGGAATTTGCTTTATCCATTTTATTTATCTCGTATATTCCATGTACATATGTATTATTCAATTTATAATTTTGATTTCTTTTCTCTTTTTTTCTTTTTTGAATTCTTGTTTTAATTTAGCTACCTCTTGTTGTAATAGTTTTTTTATTTGCAGTGTCTGCTATGTTGATTATATTGTGAAGCTGCTTTATCCTGTGTAGGTGTTTAATTTTTCGTCCTCCCCTAGGACGTTTATACGGTTGTTGTTGTGGTGTTTTTTGTATGCATTTTGCCGGGCTCTATACTCTTCTATGGTTATCGGCCTATGGGAGAGGAATTGTAACTTGGTGGCATATATTCTATGTCCGTAGTACACCGTGGTACCTATTTTTCCATGGTTGAGCAAGACTACTGTTGGTTGGACATGAACAGGTGGGCAGGATTGCCAGGATGTTATTACAATAGCGCAGGATCGCCATGTTAAAATAATTTTATATGTTATTATGTTTCTTAAGTGTTTGAACACAATAGAGCTGCAGCCGCAAAAAATTACTCTCTTTTTTTGACTCTTTTGCTGCGAGACCGTTTATAATAGAGCAGCAGCTGCAGCCGCAAATTTTTCTTTATTTTTTCTTCATTTTCATTCTACTATAAAATATATGTAAATAAATGGATTTTATTGAAAAAATATTTAAAATAATTAACATAATGTTACCCGCATTTAAAACTTGGAAAATGTTCCAAACCAAGATAAGGTGGTGGGTCCGCCCGTTAAATTTAACTCGAGATGAAATTGGGTTTTATAAAACAAGTTTTGTAAAAATGAAAAAAGGTGATGAGGAGCATTGATTCAAAACAAGTTAAAAAAAAATCATACAATCCAATTTTCAATCATAAAATTCGTTTATCTTTAACCATTTAACCATAACGTGTGATGTTATTTGGAATGAATTTCATCAAATATATGTAGCACTCCCAAATGAAAACGAGTGGATTCGGATTTCTGATTCCTTTTATAATAAATCAGGTTTGCCGCATTGTTCAGGAGCAGTAGATGGGAAGCATATTACTATTAAAAATCCTAAGAACGGTGGTTCACTTTATTACAATTATAAAAAAACATTTAGCATGGTATTATTAGGAATTTGTGATGCAAATTTTACGTTCACGTATGTTGGTGTTGGAGATTTGGGCAGTCAAAGTGATGGTGGAGTTCTAGGAAGAAACACTTTTAGAAAAAAACTTTTCAATAACAGTCTTAATGTGCGTTTTTGTTTTTCTAAGTCTATTAGTTTTTTGGCTCTTTTTTGGGAATAACGCAGTTTTGCTTTTAATTCATTGGAGTAATCCTCCAGATTGTAGATTTTTTCGTTCGACATTTTCATTTCATCATTTGGCAAATAGGGTATTTTTCCAAATACTAATTCAAATGGCGTATAGTTCGTTGTCACATTTGGTGTATGCAAAAAGTAATAGGGTATCCTTTTGTCTCAGTTGTCATCTTCCGTAAATGATAACATATATTCATTTAACCCTCGATGATTACATTCTACTATTCCCAATGTTTGTTGGATTTTTAGGAGTTTGTATATAATCTTTAAAAACTCATTTGTGAACTCTGTACCTTTATCGGATTTTAAGGCTTTGAAGTGACCATATATTAGAATAAGTTGTTCGACAATTGTTTGAAAAATTATTTTTGCGCCTTTACTAGGTATTGGAAACGCGATTACATATTTTGTTAGTGCACATTGCATCGTTGGAATATACCTGAAACCATTTGAAATCCTTAAGAGTCCTACTGTATCTATCTCAACTACTTCAAAACTGCTGTTTGGTGGTACAGTAATAGTTTATGGTTCTTTAGTATGCCGTATTTATTTATTTTCTTGACAATTTGTGCAGTCCTTGACAAGTTTTTTGACTACTTTGTTCATGTTTTTCCAGACATATTTTTGTTTTAATTTTAAAAGAGTTTTTCTGATACCTTAATTTCCTCCTAATGTTACTGACTGTTATGAAATTCATCAACTGTTATGAAATTGTATCAATTTATATGATTTTCTCTGAGGGTCTTAATATAATATTTAATAATTGGTCTTTTTTATTTTTCCTTTGTTGCAACTTGTTAAATTTTTCTTTAAAAGCATTTTCAGTTATGAACTTGAATATCATATCATCCTTGATCAATGCTACATTAAATATCTTTAATTTTTCTAAATGTGATGTCAGCTTCTCCATAATCGAATCTAAATTCGGAGGATTAACACTGCATCTTATTATTATATATTTATCTTCTGTGTGTATTTTAACATTATTTTTTCTTGTAATGTTGTAATACATTCAAATCTTATTTTTCTTAAATTGTTAATGTCGGAAATAGATGTGCAATCCCATATATGAAGTTGATCAGACTTCCGTGGGATTGAAATATTCTGATTTTTCATATCGTTAGCTAACTCAATATTTTTCAATTTTTGCCCTCTAGTTACAACTTTTATTTATCTTGGTATCATATCTTTTAGAGTGTCTGAATCTATCTTTATTCTTGATAATACATCAGCATTTGTATTGTTTTTATATAATAATTCACAACCATAGTCGGATAATTTCATTCTTATCCTTGTTATTCTAGATGAAGGATTATTATGTGTAAATAATGATATTAATGGTCTGTGATTAGTGACTACTATGAATTTTCTTCCAAATAGGTAGGGTCGGACAAATTTTATTCTCCAATATATTGCCAATAATTCTTTTTCTATAACTGATTTATTGATGTCGTGTTTAGATAATGTCGTATTGACATAAGAAATTGGTAAATCATATCCAATTTCATCTTGGGAGAGCAAAATCAGATGCGTCTGTAGTTAAAACAAAGGTTTTGTTAAAGTCTGGGTATTGTAGTATTGGTGGATTTATAAGTTTGTTGTGTTAAAAGATATTTCACATTCATTTGACCAAATAAATTATTTGTTCTTTTTCAATAAATTATTCAAGCATTTTGCTATTTTCGCCAATTCTTTATTGAATCGTCTATAATAATTGCAGAGTGCGACGAATCTTCTAACTTCGTCTGGATTTTTTGGTGTTGGATAATTTTTATTATTGGGTCGGTTTTTATACCATCTTTTGTTATTAAGTGTCCTAAATATACAACTTCATGTCGGAGAAAATGGCATTTATTGGCGTTCAATTTTAAATTATATTTTCTTAAGCGTGAGAAAACTTTTAAGGGATTATTGTTATAATGTTGCAAACTGCAACCAAATATAATTATGTCATCTACGTATAAAAATGCGTTTGCGTCTAGTCCAGATAGTGCAATTGTTAGCATTTTTTGAAAACTATTAGATGATATTATTAAACCGAAAGGTAGTCTTTTAAACTGGAGATGCCTTTTGTTAGTGGAAAATGATGTTAATGGTCTAGATTCTTTGTCTAATTCTAATTGATGAAAGGAACTTGTCATGTCCAGGGTGGAAAAATATTTTGCTCTCCCTAGTACGTCTAATACGTCATCCAGTCTTTTCAATGGAAATTTATCGTTAACTAATTTGTTATTTAATTTTCTAAAATTAACTACTGATCTCAATGTTTTTGTATCTTTTGTTCCTTTTTTTGGAACAATGAGTAGTGGGGAATTGTACGGACTTGTAGAGGGTTCGATTATGTTGGATTTCAATATTTGGTGATTAATTTCTGTATTATGTGAGTGAGGTAGTCTGTAATTTTTAGTATATACAGGAGTCTTGTCATTTATTATTAATTTTTGGGTATAGAAATTGTTAGCGGTCATCGTTTCTCCGTCTAGGTGAAAAATGTTTTGATATTCTCTGAATATGTCTATTAATTTTATGAAGTGGCGGTGTCCGCATGGTCGATATGAATTATTTTCAAAAGTTTATTGAAGCGTTTTCAGGAATATTCTGTATTATTATTACTTGTAATTAAGTTATAATTGTCCAATGGTTCTGTATTTATTTTTATGGTTTTTATTGTCACTTTTTTGTTGGTGGAGTTAAGAATTTTAGGTACAATTGAGTTTGCTAAAAATACTCCTTGTTAAAGTTCATCATTCAATATTACAGAGTCTTCTTAAAGTTTAAGTTTAATAGGTTGTACTATTTCTGTCCTTAGGGGTATTATAATAGGATTGTTTATATAGTTTCTTTCCATCGGAAAAGTAATGGTTTCCTTTTTTATGATGATATCTAGTGTCACTGTCTCATAGTCTATTTTACAAAGAAATCGTTGTAGAAAATATATTCCTATTATTCCGTCAGTCGTTAGAAAGAATTGTTTACTATGTGAAACGTATGGTTAAATTTTGTCCGTCCGACATATAGATCTAAAAAGGTGTTTCCAAGAGTATCTATTTTTTCCGAAGATACTCCACTTAGTTGACACGTACTGTTTGTCATTTTTGGTGTAATATTTTTTAATGTATTTAATTTTAATAGCGAAATTTCTGCTGCGGTATCGACGACGAATTTGATATTTTGATTGTTTTCCATTTTTAGAACAATGAAGTGTGTGTGCTGATTGGATACATTTAAAATTTTGTATTCCCTATTTACGCGTCGGTAATGGTATCCATCATCACCAGCGGTTATTCGTTTTCCTGGTTGTGTATCATGTTGACATTCTGACGTCTGTTATTATTATTTTGTCTTAAATTTGAGGAAATTATTCTATAATTGTTATGATTATTTGTATCACAATAATTAATATTTTTCGATTGTGAATTTTGGTGTGAAAAATTTGGGAGTTTGCTTAGAAGTTTTGGTCCTTCTCAAGTTCTAAAGCAATATTTACACCTTGGTTAAGTGTTTGTGGTTGTATTATTTGTTTATACTGTTCACTTAAATATAGTCAGAGCATAATTCTCATTTATTTTTGTTAACGCATTTTTAGTTTCTGCAGAAGCATTTTTACTTCATTTATTTGACTTGTCAAGTCTAGTAATTCTATCTACAAAATTTTGAACGCTAAATTGTCGTGTGTTATTTAAGGTAGTTTATTGATAAAAATGCGATAAATCGTTGCTTTGGCTTGGTTAATAAAGTTATTAATAGTTGACATTTTATTTTTATTCTTCTTCTTCACTTAAATCATATCGATGAAATTAATGGGCATTGAAATGTTAATAATAATAATTTGGTATGTTATGTCCTGTAATGTTACGATTGTGTACATGTTATGATTGTTTTGGCAGGATCGCCATGTAATGGATTATGAGGCAGTGATCGCCATGTTTTAATTATTTATTTTTATATTTTAGGAGTGTTTTATTAGTTTATTTTGAATACTCACATTTGCTTAAAGAAGCAAATTCAACTATGCTCTTAGAATTCCATATAAGTGTTGCTTTTATTCCAAATTCATTAAAAAATGGTCCGTAAATCCAGTATTAGTCAAAAATTCTCTCCAGAATATAGTGGTGCATCTGGAGTGGTATCTACACATGTCGTTGTCAGATTTCCCTACTATTTAAATATTACGAAATACTTATTGTGAATACTTAAGTTCTTAATTGTCTGTGTACATGTGCGTGCAATGTTTGTATGGCAATATAACTATCAATGGTGGGTAAAAAAATAATATTTTAGAACACTTTTTTTGTTTTAACATCAATACTTTCCGCAGCGTATACGATGAAAGATATTTTATGACTAATTTTTTTACACCTTGGGTTAGTAATAGTAGGAATGTCCAGGGATCCGCAACATTTTTTGGCAATAAATATAGCCTATGTTACTCAGTGATAATGTAGCTTTATGATAGCGAAAATATTTTTGAAATCGGTCCAGTAGTTTTTGAGTTTACTCGTTACATACAAAAGTACAAATCTTTCCTCTTTATAATATTAGTATAGATATATGTATTATATGTAATAGTTACATATTACATATATTTATTTTAAATGTTTGTATATTTAAGTACATAGTTTTAAATTTTCTAAATCAAATTAAATTTTCTAACCTATGCTCCTTCTGATGTGCTGTTGTTTTTGTTGCTGTTGCTGGTGCTATTTCTAAATCAAATTAAATTTTCTAACCTATGCTCCTTCTGATGTGCTGTTGTTGTTGTTGCTGTTGCTGGTGCTATTTCTAACTACTTATGTTTATTATACCCTCCACCTCAGTGATGAGTGTATACTAATTTTGTTCTTCCGTTTGCAACACCCAGAAGGAGGCGTCAGAGACCCTACAAAGTATATATATTCTTGATCAGCGTCAAAAACTGAGTCGTTTTAGACATGTATGTCCGTGTGTCCGTCTGTTGTTGGCACTCTCACGAGCGTAAATTTTGAGATATTAAGCTGAAATTTTGTACAGTCACTTTCAGTTTATGCACGCAGATCGCTATTTAAAATGGGCAAATTCGGTAAAGAGCCACGCCTACAATCAACAAAAATCTATCTATCTGCCACAAAAATTAAGCTATAAACTTGAAATTTAGTATTTGGTATGCAAATACATAGTTATCCCATCCATTGATGTGCCTAAAATGGGCGTGGTCGTTTAACAGACGCGCCCACAATAAACATAAATCTTTTTGTCTACCACAAAAATTAACCTATGACCCTGAAATTTGGTACACGTATTTATAGATATACCATCCATCAATGTGCTTAAAATGGGCGTGGTCGGTTACTAAGTCCACCCACAATAAACAAAAATCTATTTATCTGCCACAAAAATTAAGCTATAAACTTGAAATTTAGTATGTACATGTATAAATATTAGCTTCATAGATGTGAAAAAATGAGCGTGTTATAATTTTTAAAATTTATAAAACATCAATTTCATCATCATCAATTCAAAAAATTTAAAAAGATCCATAAATATTTAGGCGTTACATGTAAGAGCAATTGTACATAACCAAATAAAAATACATACATCGTGTTTACCGCTTTATATATCTCAGTTTTAAAATTTAGAATATCAAATAAAATTTTTAATGAAAAATACTTAAAATAAAGTAACATGACGCACGATCAGGTACATATACTTATAGTTTGCAAGTACAGGCTACAGCCTTGTTAGAAATCAGGTACATAAATGACTATTAGGTAAAGTAGCCCATGCGAAAGCAGGTAAAATAGTACAATATATAAGACTTCAACACGAAATATAGACCTCAGAAGTACAACAATAATTGAACTGTTGAGTTCACATTGAAGTGCAAAAAAATATTATATTTACAAACATTATTTCAATATGCCCTTATTATGTATTACATCATCTCGACAAAGACGTCTGAGAAATATACAATCTGTGAGGAGGTTTCGCGAGCAAAGTTTGGAGAAAGATAGAATTGAAAATTCTCAGCGTATATTAGCAAGAAGACGTGATCCTGAATATCGCAAAGAGGAAAGGCGAAGAGACCAAAGCGCACATATTGTTAGAAGAAGAAGTTCAAGGTATCGCATTATGGAACAACAAAGGAATACTGTACAACACATAAACCGTCGCGGCAATGAAAGTTATCGAGTTCTTGAACGTCAGAGAAATGCCTTAACACAAAGGATACGGAGAGAAGATGAGGGAAGACGCGCTAGAGAACAACTAGTTAATACTGAACAGCATAGGCGCCATCGCGAAAACGAAGCTTATAGGAGAAGTGAAAGACTGAGAAACGCCTTAACACAAACGATACGGAGACAAGATGAGGGAAGACGCGCTAGAGAACAACTAGTTAATACTGAACAGCATAGGCGCCATCGCGAAAATGAAGTTTATAGGAAAAGTGAAAGGGTGAGGAATGTATTAACACAAAGGATTAGGAGAGATGACGATAGAAGGCGTGCTTTAGAGCAACATATTAATACTGAACAGCACAGACAACGTCGAGGAAATTAAATATATAGAAGGAGTGAACGCCAGAGATTTGCTATAGCACCAAGAATTAGAACAGAAGATGGTGGAATGCATGCTAGAGAGGTTAGCTCTAATAGAACACTTCGGTCTAGAACACACCGTGCTAATGAGGTAAATAGGCTCAGAACTAACAATGGACAAAATTTGTTGAATAGACAAAGAATGCAAACCATGACACCTGACACTAGAATTTAATATTTATTAAGTGAAAAGACACACATCTCGACTATTGAGTGAATATGACAATAGTGTAAAGAATGGTCCGACTTGTGTTTGTGTTTGTTGTGATGGACTATGGTTTACGTCACAAGTAAAGTTTTTATCTAAAGAAACAAGCCAACATGTCCACTTAAGTTGTGTATTCTTCCTGACTGATATTTTTCCATCCGAAGCTGACCGTTATACGTTCTGCAAAACATGTCATTCTGCACTTCGATCTGGTAATATACCGACATTATGTTTATCCAATGGTCTTCACTTTCCCACTATACCAAACGAACTAAAGGACTTGACAACTCTTGAAGAGAGATTCGTTGCTCCCAGAATACTGTTTATGAGAATAGTGTCCTTAGGTTATAACAGACAGTGCGCGATACGAGGTGCAGTCGTGAACGTACCGATTTCACTTGATAAAACAATAACCGTCTTTCAGAGATCTGAAGATCAGACAGAAGTAATACAAGTTTTTTGAAGCGTAGGTTGCAATATTACCGCAGTTTTATGACAGAGACTATACGACCGGCAAAGATATTTAGAGCCGCAGAGTATTTAATTAACACAGACTTATATAGGACGCACAACATTTCTATTTCTAATGAATGGCTGAACAGAAGATAGTCGAATGAGATAATGCCGCTTATTGTCAACGAAGAAGACAGAAATATAGTTCAAACTTGTTTAAACAATAACACAACCAATGATGACGTAGATGAATTAAATCCCCAGGAGACCCTTTTAGACAATTTACAAATAGAAAATGTACCATTAGGTAGGATTTCTATAGCGCCTGCAGAGGGCAACAGACCATTAGACTTACTTATGGATGAAGACGCCGAGGAGTTGTCCTTTCCCACAATTTATTGTGGAATTAAACGAAGTTCAGTTACAACTTTAGGGAAAGTTATAAGATCAGAAGTTAGAAGATATGACAGACGATGCGCCAGAGTAGACAAAGTTTTATATTCGTACAAAATATTAGAACTATCGCGCATAAAGGATAGTATATCGATCTGCTTAAGGAAAAGAATACGTCAAAATTCTGTTACTGCGGGAAATATGTTAGACGATCATTTTGTTCAAAACTTAGTGCAGCATGACGACGGGTATCATATTCTCAAAGGACTTAGGTCTTCACCCGCTCATTGGAAATCTGAAAAAAAGAAAGTTCTGGCAATGATTCGGCAATTTGGATTGCCAACTTTTTTTATCACATTGTCCGCAGCCGAATCACAGTGGTCTGAATTAATTGTTATTTTGGTGAAAGTTTTAGAAAAACGGGATATATCAGAAAACGATGTTCATAATTTAACAACGCAAAAAAAATATAATTTAATAAGGTCCGATCCGATTACATGTTCACGCTACTTCGATCAACGTGTCCGTCATTTATACAAACTTTTTAAGTGTGATGGTGGTGTATTTGATTCTCATAAAGTTATAAAGTACTATTGGAGAATAGAATTTCAGCAAAGAGGCTCTCCTCATGTACATGGAGTATATTGGTTAAAAGACGCACCACATATAACATTGACAGATGAACGTACATTCCCTGCAGTAACAGAATTTATTGACAAATATATCAGTACAAACTCGTCTGAGTCCGGAATAGAAAATTTCATAAATTATCAAATGCATAGCCATAGTAATACATGCCAAAGAGAAATATCGGGACAAAGGATTTGTAGATTCAAAATGCCTCATCCGCCAATGCCAAGAACAGAAATACTATTTCCGCTGTCCGAAGAATCCGAAAATATTCAAAGACATCGTGTTAATTATGGAAAAGTATTTAATTTTTTAAATTCTAGGGAATCTGAGTCAGATATTTATAGTATTGACCAATTTGAACAATTTTTGTCTGACGAACGCATTAATATGAGCTACGAGGACTACATTTTTGCCCTAAGGTTTTCTATTAAAAAACCACAGATATTTTTAAAACGCCGACCGAAGGACATATTTATAAACGCCTTCAATACAACTATTTTGAAGTTACATCGCGATAACATGGACATACAGTACATTTTGGACGCTTACGGTTGTGTATCATATATAGTGAACTATATAAATACGTCAAATAGGGGAGTTTCGCGACTATTGCAGGAGACAATGAGGGAAATTCGTACAGAGAATTATACTGTCCGTCAACGTTTACAGCACATTGGCAATAAATTTATAAACGCGTCCGCAGTGTCCGCTCAAGAAGCATCCTACAATATTTTAGGTATGCATATGTCCGAATGTAGTAACACAGATGTTTTCATATATACATTCCATCCAGATAGGAGAGTCCGAATGGTAAAATCTAGGCAAGAATTAGAAAGACTATCAACAGAATCGACTGATATTTTTAAAAGTAGTTTATTAGACTATTACCAACATCGTCCTCACAGTCTTGAAAACATCTGTCTAGCCAATTTTGCTGCCAATTATGTATTTTCAAAAACACGCAGATCTTCGATACGCCAAAGACGAGAAGATGAAGATATAGATAACAACGAAGACGTAACAGAGTATAGTGGAGTTGGTTTCCAACTTTTAAATAACTTTGGATATATTTATAAACGAAGGAATTCAGCTATTCTTCGATTTGCAAAATCAAATATGGATACATCCAGAGCAGACTATTTCAGACAAATGGTTATGTTATATTTTCCGTGGCGTAATGAAGTAACAGACATTTTAGAAAACGACAACGAACAAACATGTTCTTCACATAGAGACTTGATAATGACAAACGAACAACAATTCCAAAAATTTTCGGTAAACGAATTGGAAAACGCTTTAGAGGAAATTCAAAACGATAACGATGGCAATTCTGAAAATGAACCAACCCGACAAGACAACATTGCTGCATCGCAGTTATTAAATGAAGAATTCAGAGCTCTGGCTATGCCAGAGATTAATAGAGACATAAATATACTTAATATAGACGAAGAAGAAAATGACGATCAGAGTGAAGGTGTCCGTTTAATAAAACTCCCTCCATTAGTAAATGTAGAGGATTTGTTAATATCCGTAAGGTCTCTGAATAAAAAGCAACGGATATATTTCCAACATGTACTGTACAAGATAAATAGAAAAGACGTGCTGTATGAATTTGTGGGAGGTGGCGCGGGTGTAGGTAAAAGTCGCTTGATACAAACAATATATCAGGCAATAAACAAAGGTTTTGCTAAGTGCACCAACGGATAAAGCAGCATTTGGAATTGGAGGATATACTCTTCAATCCCTTTTCTCTTTGCCTGTAAATCAGTCGTCCGGAGAAATTCGTCCCTTAAGTAACGATACAGTTAATTAACTTATTGCTAAACTGATTGAAGTAAAACTTATTATTATAGATGAAGTGTCGATGGTTGGTTCTAAAATGTTAGGTTTCCTGGACTCAAGACTAAAACAAATATTTAAAACTACAGAGGCTTTTGGTGGTATTCCAATTATTGTCTTCGGTGATTTAAAACAACTTCCACCTATAGGTAACCGTTGGATTTTCAATCCAAATCCAAATAATCCCTATGGAGATATAAGAGGACGTGGGCTTTGAGATATGTTCGACTTTTATGAATTAGGCGAAATAATGCGGCAAAGAGACGACAGGACTTTTGCAATTGCATTAAATAACATGGCAGTTGGACAAATGAATCCTGAAGACATAGATTTAATTATATCAAGGACAGTGAATTTACATACAGAAGTCCCTTTGGATGCTATTCATTTATTTTGGTCTAATAAGGAAGCTGACACATATAATATACAGCGTTTAGCACAGATATCGACGGAAGCACATATTTCTAGAAGTTATGACATTATTAAAGCTGACTCTCTAAGTGAACAACAAAAACAGACAATTTTAAATACAATTAAGAATTTTAAAACGTCGGAGACTTAAGGACTTCCCACAGAACTTACGTTAAAGACATCGGCTAAATATATGCTGACAGTAAATATTGACACTGCCGATGGACTCGTTAACGGTGCAACAGGACTTTTAATGGCAGTAGACATAAGTCAGGAATCCGTATCGACACTTTGGATTCTATTTTCTAATAGGGACGTTGGCTCTCAGGCAAGAAGAAAAAAGCCTCATAATTCTGAACCTCTATGGACTCCTATTGAAAAACATAACATATTATTTTAATACAGACGTAACGTACAAATTAATATTGAGAGGAGACAATTTCCGGTAGTTCCAGCAGAGGGTATTACGATTCATAAGAGTCAGGGAGCTACTTACAACAAAGTTGTAGTCCATCTTGCAGATAGAATAAATAGAGCTGCAAGGTATCTAGCTTGCAGTCGAGCTACTAGTGCATCAGGATTGTTCATAATTGGACGTTTCACCCCTCCAAAACAATTTTCTGACACTGACGTTTTCAAAGTCGAACTTGACCGGCTCCGAACAGAAAGATTTTTATGTCCGTCACCTAATGTATGCGCAAACACAAAAATATATGACCAAAATATACAAAGCCTTAACGCTCACCACCAAGACTTATTCAGTGATAGATATATAAGAGATATAGACGTTTTATGTCTTGTAGAGACATGGACTTTTCTGTTGGACCACTGTTCTGTTGAAGGATTTTGTACTTTAGCAAGAATTAATGGATCCGATAGCCTTCCTCGACGAAAGCGTGGAATAATAGTTTACATAAAGTCCGACCTGAGTAGTCAATTTCAATTAGGATACTTTTGACGTTAATGATGAATCGATGATGACTTTTTGACGACTTTTGACAGTGAGAATGCTGATAGCCACAGGTGCTAGTTTCACACACTACACTTTTAATAAAAATTAATTAATGTTATATATTAACTTCGAAATTTCACATCCATATAGGGAGCTTCTTGTCTAAAATGAACAGTAATAACCGAACTGACGCTTACAAAAAAAATTGCTCGAAGTTGAAAAGAATAGAGACATGATGTCGATATTAACTCTGAGATTCTTTCTTTTGTCGAATTCTCAGATTCTTTATTTTTCAAATCTTTGAAAAATTACGTATACTAGAAAATACTCTTCACATCTACAATAGTGGTCATGGGAGGTATGTGATTACGCCATTTAAGAGTGTATGTATTACGTATCAGCTTGATAGTAGGATATGATAATTATGGTTTTTTTTGTAAATTGTGGGGGTGTCTAGTATCCGACCATATCCCTTTTTGGCACATAGATAAAGGGGATACCTATAAATATATAAATCTATAAATATAGGTAATTTCAAGTTCATAGGTTAATTTGTGTGGCAGATAAATGGATTTTTCTTGATTATGGGCTATCTATTATCCGACAACGCCTATTTTTGGCACATTAGTGTACTTAACATACCCTCATTACTAAGGTGAAGGGTATGTTTATTAATAACACTATTAATATATTATATAATAAAAGTTCATTTTTACATTATAGTAGTGTAGTTTATTAGATTATCTTGAATACTAACATTTACTTAAAGAAGCAAATTCCACTAGCAAGAAATTCTGTGAGTGGGTGAGTATCCTTTTAATTGTTTATGTTTATAAATACTTACATTTGCTCCATTAGAGCAAAAACCAGTAGCATTCACTGCTATGTATATCCGGGTAAGTATTTATTTATATATTTTATACTGATCAACCAATGTTTTGTTTAAGGTTTCTTTATTTATTGATAATTTATTCACATTCTTTTGCTTATACGAGTATACTAATTCTTAACATTACTATTTTTGCGTATGACCTACTTACAAATTGTAAAATAATGCTTAACATACTGAACTTAAAAATAATGCTTACTACGCTTAATGTTTAAATGAGTTGTGACGAGGAAAGTCGTCCCTCGTTTTCCCCGTCAACTAATTTCTTAAAAATATAATTGTAACCATATATATAAGATAGATAGTAGGAAACTTAGTATTAAAAATAATGTAAATTTGGCTACCACTCGCTACCACGTCATCGTGTACCGACTGAGTACCGTCGGGACGCGATTCCAATAATTTCCAACGAAAAAACATCCAGCTTAGCGATGTTAGGAGATTGGTCGTTCTTCTTTAGCCAGCAGACGGTCAAGGTGATCGGTCGTAAAACGAATCATTCAGCTACTGTGAGTATTGTTCGACTTGGAAAATATAAAAAGGTACAGGACGAAAGTCTGTACATCCCGTTTTCATATATAAAGTGTGCGAGCTAGGGTACAGGACGTACCGTCTGTACATTTGTGCTAGGGACGAATAGGACAGGGTGTACAACAAGTGGATGCAAGTTCATACGCATTAGGTGCAGTTTTGCTTCAACAAAATCAACCAGTTGCTTATGCGTCTAAATCGTTAACTAACGCACAGGGGAGGTACTCACAATTAGAAAAAAAAGCATTGGCTATTAAATTCGGCTCTGAAAGATTTCACGAATATATATGGGGAAAAGATATAATAATTGAAACCGACCATAAATGGCTTGAATCAATTTTTGCAAAACCAATACATACTACACCTGAACGGTTACAAAAAATTAGATTAAGTCTTCTCACCTACAATTCTAAAATTGTTTATATACCTGGTCTGCAACAAATGCTTGCTGATCCACTAAGTCGTGATTGTGTTCCATCACGCAATGAAAAGCAGGAAAAAGAATGTAATTTACAAATACAAACAGTTCTTGCCATTTCCAAAACACAACGAAATAAACTAAGCCAAAATATAAAAAATTATCCTATCTGCAAACAACTTATGTATTATGTTCAAAATGGTTGGCCATCAAACAAAGAAAAGATTCCACAAAACCTTAAAGAATACTGGAGCTATAGAAATTAATTATCAATTGATAATGTATACTCCTTAAATCAGGCGTAGCATTTATACCAACACAAATGCGGCCAGAAATGTTGAAAATTATTCACACTGGGCACTTCAGTTATGCTAAATGTGCTAATATGGCCAGACATATAGTTTATTGCCCCAACATGGCCCGTGACATATTTAACTTTGTCAAAAAATGTGCAACCAACGAAGCAACAATAAGGTTACCATGGGTAATAAAGTAATACCACATCAGACTGGCAACGCGATTGTTATGATCAGTCACGTTTTTCTGTACGCTTAAGCTTCGTTATTAAAATAAATAGTGAATTAATGTTTTAAATTTATGATAAATATATTTAAAGGTTAAAGGTCCTTGGTTGTGTTGTGCACTGAGATTAATTAGTATAAGTAAAGTATATAAGTTGTACTTTTTTGTGCGCGAAGCGGTTTATAAGGTTATTTATCTATATTCGTATATTTTTAATTTTTAATCGTATTTTAAATGAATTCGGATTTATAAGGCTGATTCTGTCTTCATTCGATTGAAGATATTATCATTAGAAGGGAAAAAGGGCAAAAAGTGTTAAATAGATTATTTGACGCTATTTTTTTTTCTTTTTCTCTTTCTTTTTTCTCTTTTATTTTCATTTTTTGGATATACCTCTTTAGGCAATTTCGTTTATTTATTCTCACTTATTTTATTAATTTATTCCCTCTCTCATTTTTCTTTTCTTGTTGAGCTTCTTAGTTTTTAATCTAATAAACTTGTTTTAGCATATTTTTACGCTGTTATTGATTTAGGTTTAATTCACTTTGATTATTTAAAATAACTTGTAATTTTAATTAACAGTGTTTTAGCTTCTCCTTGCATAAAACATATTTAGCTGCTTTTTCTTTCGTAATGAATAGCATAAATTGCATTTACTTGAATTGTAAGGAAACTGTTCACGATCGTTTCCTTCTCTATTGGCTATGTGATCAATCGGCTCATCCTAAGTGTGCTGGGTTTAGTGGATGTCAATTCGATCATATAGTCAATCGTTCTAAAGGACTACGTTGGTCATGTGTCGACTGTCTTAAGATGGATTTGGATTTGTTTAAATTATTTAAACAAACCCAGCGAGGCTTTATAGATTTGGGTAGAGAGCTGAAAGCACTTTCGGACAAATTCACTAAGTTGAAGGACATGTGCAATAATTGTAAACTTTTAGAAGGTTCGGATTTTGTTCCTAAAGTCCGTCCGTCTAATATTGGTTCGATTCTCTCACTACAAATTTTTCCCAACTGCCTGTCTTTTAATTCTACAGATGTGTAACATCCTTTATCATCTAATTCTCTTGAAATTGGAGCATCAAATGTTTTGATTATTAATTACGTTGATTTGGGTGCGTCTGATAATATACCATCCCTAACTGTCCAACCTCCATCTAATGATGTTTCCCAAATTGTAAGCAGAACTAATGTGCATAAACCATGGAAGCCTGCAATAGTTCAAAGTCAGGTCCATGACCGTTCTTATATTATCAAGATTGATGAAGGTTCGTTATCACGACGGAACAGCATCAACATACGCTCTAAGGAGGCCACAGTAGTCGAAAGGCAGCAGGTTACTAATCAGCAGCAGGTTACTAATCAACCTGTTCAACTACATAGTGATGCTGGCAATGCCAATCAACCAACCTTTAAAATTATCGCAAAGGACTCGAAGATTGCAGTACACTTGAGTAGGGGCACATGGAAACTAACCCTTTTGATCTATAGCTTGACTTTTAAAAATACAATACAATCAATACTTTTTTATCATTTTCAAATAATATAAAATAAAAAAAATAAAAACATTTTTAGGCAATATGTTGAGAAAAGGGCTATACACAATATAATAAAAAAAATGTCTTATCTATCTGACAATGAAACTAACCTTTTCATGCTGTGTGTGACTTGACTTATTTAGAATATGATATGTACAAGCAATTCTTTTTGTTCATTTTCAAGTGAATTATTTTGAAAATACTTAGGATTGAAACCATAAAATGATCGTCATACTAGATCATAAAAAAATATCTTGACGCAATATGTTAAGCGGCGCATGCAACTGCTCTTTTTTTAAGCAAATAATAAAACAAAATTCAGTTGCAAAACAACATTTTAAAGGTAAAATAAGAAATTACCGGTACAAAAGAGGAAAAACTATAGTGAATTATTTTACTGAATGTTTATAGAGCTTCGTGAAATTTACATAAGGCGGTAAAAAGTGTTACAGTGTTATCCTAACATAAAGAAAGTGACTGGCTAAAGCTAACTATTTATAATTAAAAATAAAAAAATGAATACCAAAGAAACATTTTTGGAAGCTATTTTCGCATTGAAAAAGCGAAAATTTGATACAACCGAAGGTGAATTATTGAAAGCAGAAAAAATTCGGCGTATTCGGTACAGACACCCATCATATATTATTTTAATTTTAATGACAAGGAGTAATGGATAATGAACAGACCCAGACTTCATTAAGTGTGGAAATAATATCGCCAGAGCCTTCATGGTGAGTGTTAAATATTATAACTTTAAAAATGATAAAAAAAAATTATTTTATTTATTATTTTTTATTGCTATTTCTTTGCAGCATAGAAATTATTGATGATGATGACGAAAACATCACCAGAATACTATCAAGATCACCTTCAATAATATTTTCAAACTGCTCAAGCTTGGACTGTGATTTTGATCTGTTTCAATGTGATCAACCTCCACTTGCCTTAACATGAAGAAAATTTGCCTTTGAAGTTTTTTAATGATGAGAAATATTTAAATGAAATACTAAAAGAATTGGAGCGCTTCCTTTATCAACTAGAGAATGAAAAAATATAGATATTATGGTAAATAAGAGATATTTAAATCTATATATAAAGTTATATATTAAAAAAAAAATACACGTGTAAAAGTATATGTACAAATAAAACTCATTTATTCATTTAAAGGCTTCCTCAGTCTTTTAGCAAGTATTAGTTTTTATTGAAATTTCATAGCAAATGTGCAGGCTCAGCCATATTTTTTTACACGAAAATGGTAAGTCTACTATATTGATATTGTAAAAAATGAATAAAAGAAACACATTAAAATTATTTTTTTATAGTCTTTCTTAGAAACTTTAAATGAAGTTGGAACCAAATTAGGTCAAGGGTATACAAAAATTGATAATTTTAATCCCAAAAATCACAGAATGTAAAAGGAAAAATACTCAGTTTAGTAAGAAAATTATATTACAGCCTAATGAGTGAGGTGAGGGTATTCTCTATGGATATTTTTACCGGGACAACTTTTCTCATTAAAAAAACCCTACAAAAAATTAAAAAAAAATAATATAAATTACGTTATGTACTGTGGTAGGAATAAATCGAAATTTAATGTTTCTAATTTAAGATTTATGAATAAAGACCAATATCCAGAAACTCAATATTAAAAAGAAAGGTTTCTAATTTTATTTCTTTTTGAATTATTTCTTAAATAAATATACAATTTTTTTTATCATTAAAATTAAAATCGCTTTCATTGAATTGTTTTAAGTAACTTTTAAATGAACTATAAATCAAAGAATGTTGACCACAAGTGTTGGAAAAAAATCCTTGTATTCGCTGTTTATTATATTGATACGCTTCATAATTTTTTCTTAAAAAATTTATAAACTCTTTTATTGTAGGCTTTTCTCCATAAGAATCAAAATATTCATCATTTTTATTTGTAGAGAAATAGAACGTAACCCAATGTTCTCCTGGTTGATTAGATAGATCTATATTAGCTATTATAAGCAGGTCTATAGGATTAGAATAAGTCGTGTAAACGTTAAGCGTATATACACAAAACATAAGAACTAAATAAATGAATTTCCTAACAAACAATATTTTCACAAAAGTGTAAAAATTAATAATACAATCCTGAAGTGAAGAATCTAACTAAAATTTTACAATTTAATAAAACTGTAAAACCATACAGTTAGTTTTGTTATATACTTGGTGAGTGCACTTGATCTTTCTCACTAATATATAATACCTATATATATTTATATTCATAACAACGTTTTCCTCTAAACAATTTACACCAAGTGGTTTCTCTCTAAAAATTTTACACTCATAATACTTGTATACATTTATACTTATCGTGCATTGCCACCCCAGTTGTTTACAGTGTGGCGTATTCGTCTACAAACTTTGCTGCCGTCGGTTCAAATCCCGCTGTCGTGAAAAGTTTTTTTTTTTTTTAAAATCAGATTTTCATGGAGAGTGATGCAGACCCCTTTAAAAAGTCAGCCAAGGTTCTCAGATCTCCCTCAAAGCAGACAGTGAAGAAAAATACACTAGCAGCCAAAGTCAATAATGGGAGTAGAAACACAGAGAGAGTGGCTAGCAATCCTGAACAATATGCTTCTTCGTCCAACAAATTCGTATGATGACGAAGTTGCAGTGGCAAAAATTCAACACCGGCCTCTACCTATATATCTTCGGGAAGCTATAACGAAGAACCTCATTAACGCGCTCGCCTAGTTAGTTGGAAACAATCAATTCCATGTAGCCGTAATTCGGAAGGGCGCGATAGCCGAAGTGAAAATCCAATTCTATACCGAGAAAAACTACAAAATCGGCATTCAATACCTTGAAAGTTCCAAAAAAAACTATTACACTCACCAACTTAAGAGCGAAAAACGTTTCGTTGTAGTCATAATAAACCTTGGAAAAAGAAGGATATGGGGTAAAGTCAGTCTTCAACATTCACAATCGCGAGAAGATCCCAAGGCCAATATTCAG
Source organism: Crataerina pallida (assembly GCA_949710015.1). Taxonomy (NCBI): domain Eukaryota; kingdom Metazoa; phylum Arthropoda; class Insecta; order Diptera; family Hippoboscidae; genus Crataerina; species Crataerina pallida. Next base: position 8,165,623 of record OX453294.1, read on the forward strand.
AGTCGAGTTTGAGTATGACCATAAAAAAAGCACACAACAGCCGATCTACAATTTAAGATACTTACTTCACCACAAAATCACTGTTGAAGCATTGCATAAACGAGTAAACCCGCCACAATGTTATAACTGCCAGGAGTATGGTCATACGAGGTCTTACTGTCGATTGCCTTCAGTATGTGTTATATGTGGTGGACTGCATAAATCAGCTGAATGCAACGCTCGTAACTCAAAAAAAATGTGGAAACTGGGGTGGTAACCACTCGGCTAATTATAGCGGATGCCTCATCTTCCAAAAACTGAAGCATAAGCCCACCAACTCCTCGCCACCAACGTGACCAGTTAGCTGCTCCCACCACCCAACACCTGGCACCTAAAAATACAACTACTGCCAATACCAATGTAATTCGAACTTCTTCTTCTCCGGTCAGACCGGATTCGCACAAGCGTCCCTGGTTTAACCAATACATACAGCGATTGATGCATGCTAGGGACGAGGCCTATAGTATATGGAAGCGTACGCGTGCGCTTGAGCACAATGAGTATTTAAGCACCTACTCAGACAAACAATCTATGCTATTACGCGTTCTATGGGACGCGTTCTGGACACTAGACAGAAGTGGACTGTCATTAGAGACGTCGGCACCAATAGTAATACATTGCAAACTCCAGCCAATCTCGACGTGAACGACATCAACAAAACATCACCTCAACTCACTATTAGTTGACTCTCAGTCCAGTTTCCGAAAAAATTGATCATGCACTACCACCCTGATTCATGTCGCAGAAAGCGTCAGGAGTAATTTGAACAGTAACAATATGTCACTCCTTGTGTTACTTGATCATACAAAAGCATTTGATTCTGTCGACCATTTGCTGATGGAAGTCAAACTTAGAAAATTCTATAACTTTCATACCACAGCCACCAGGCGGGTTGAAACATACCTTTCAAAAAAGTAACAACGTGTGTTTGCCACTAATTGTTTCTCTGAACTACTTCCGATTAAGCGAGGAGTTCCGCAAGGGTTCGTTTTTGGTCCACTGTTGTTCTCTTTATTCATAAATGACTTACCCACTTGCCTTAGGTGGTGTAAAGTGCACATATACGCCGATGATGCAATATTGCAAATTGAGCCCGTTCCATTGGGCTGACCTTGAATCCTGTTAAAACTTAGTGCATAACTTTTTACAGGAAGGGGGATCTTAGGAACATTAGAATCCATTTATTGGGGACGGACATTGAGATAGTTGACTCCGTAAAAAACCTTGGAGTGACATTTCATAGAACGCTCACTTGGGATAATCAAATAAACAAAAATGTGGGACAAATGTACGGAATACTAAGATCACTAAGGCATTTACAGTGGTTCACACCCTTAAACATTAGAAAACTTTTGGCCAAAGCGTACCTGTACTCCTACATATATGGGAGCTGTTTGCCAACTATGATTCCATCTCTAAACAGAAACTGAAAAACGCTAACAACTCCATCATTAGGTATGTTTTTGGTTTGAGGAGGTATGACCACGTCTCAAGCTACACAGTATCTCTGTTATCAGTCACCTTGGAGGAGCTGCTTAAATATAAAGCGCTATGTTTACTTCAAAAAATTGTCACAAAGCAGGATCCAAGCTACGTGTTTAACAGACTCGAATTCTCAATGTCAAATCGCAACCAGAACATTGGACCTATACGACATATATCGCTAATGTCTGAATGTAACTTTTTTGTTTTCGCAATCCGATGGTGGAATTCCATCCTCGTCCGTCTACAGACTACACGGAATTCTACTCGTTTTAAGAGAGACATTATGTTGCACTTCGCACAAGGTTATGCGAATGACTGAATGTTGTAATTAGTTAATAAGTAGTTGATAGGTATAAAATGGTAATTGGTGCATACTCCCACCTCATATAAGCTCCGAGCTGAAGAGGTCGGAGGCACCCCCGTTAATTATATATATATTTATAAGGAACTTTGAAAAATAAATCAAATAAATGAAAAAAAGAAAAGGAAAGACTTCCTGAAAATACTTTCATGTTGTTGGATTGCTTCATATTGCATGCTCAATTTGCATTGTATTCATAGTTACTTTTTTTACAAAGTTATTTTTAATTTATATTTTTGTCAATTTCCAACATAGAATCGTATTCACACTAAACTATACAGGTGACAGATTTTTCTAATGTTCGAACAAATTTTCCTTCAATGCGTATTCTATCTTGTTTTAAAACATTTGCACAAAAATCGTGGTTTGAATGATCTGGTGATAGATCAAACGCTAATATGTATCTTTTTTTATCGAACATTTGCTTATTTATATGAAGTCCTCTGTCAGAATGTCTTATTCCAATAGCCTTAAACAGCATAAGCCCTTGTTGATTTCATTGTTAATCCACTATAATCGAATACTAATGTTGAAATGGTATTTGTACTCCATTTACTGATAAATTAAAACTTTGTAAATAAAAGTGCTCAAAGTGTTTTATCTCCAGAGAAGGCACTATTATATACAATACAGAACGCCAAAAAAATGGGAAGTTGTCCAATAACCACATTGTCTGAAGATTTCCAGGATATACAGTAAAAGTTTTTAATTCAACTCTATTGAAGGGATAAAGTGCAGGCTTTTCTTGTAAAAATTTATATGAATTGCAAATATTGTGTTGAATTGAACTATAATTAACATTAGCAAAAGGTGGTAACTATATTTAAGCTAGACATAAAAAAAATGAGAGAATGAAATGTATGCTCTTCCTCTATGTACTCTGAACTTCAATAAAGAAAGATGTAAAATATGGCGCAGCCTTGTTCTTAAAAAATTATTAAAAAATTAGTTAAAAAGAAAAGATAATTAAACATGTAAAGTTGAGAAAAAAATTATTAAAGTTATTAATTAGTAAAGAATAAATTAGATTAAAGAAACATAAAATGAATAGAAAAAAAATTATATACAAACCACGTGGGTAAAATGGAAAATCTCCGAACACCAATGCCAATATAAGTTGAGGGCAATGTGAGTGCTGAATGGGATAGTTTTAACAAAGCCTTTAAAATATTTATGCTGGCTAGTCAAAATGATGTTGTGCGTGATGAAAGAAAAATAGCTATACTTCTAAACTTAATTGGTGAACGTGGCATAGAAATTTTGTAAACGTTTAAATTATCAGATGCAGACAAAAGGATTTATAATAAAGTCATTGAATCTTTTGAGATATATTGTGATCCAAAAAAATATGTAATATATAAGCGTTTTCTTTTTAATTGTCGGAGTCAGCAAGCTGGGGAGCTTCTTAACAATTTTTTAGCTGACCTTAAGCAAAAACCACTAAATTGTAACTTCAGAAGTTCAAAGGAATCGATTGAAAATCAAATAGACAAGAAAAGTTGTGCGGGCTGATAATTTAACATTGGCAAAAGCTATAGAAATTTGTGAAGTACAAACAACCAGCGCACAGAAAACCTGTCAAAACAACAATCAAAACAGCTTTTTAAAAATTGTAATAGATGTTCATACACACATAAAGTTAGGTGTTGTCCTGCTTATGGGAAAAAGTGCAAAGAGTGTGGACGAAACAATCATTTTGCAATAAGGTGTACATCAATAAGAACTTCTAAGAAACAGGTAGCAGTGGTACAGAATACGAATAGTGGGTCCAGTTCAGACGTAAGTCTTTGTAATGTAGATATTAATACACTATCAGTTAATAAAGTAGAGGGTCATTCTAAACATTGATTGATTAATTTAAAGGTTTTAAATTTTAATTTAAAATTTTGTTGACTGCATAAGTTAATATACAAAAAGTTTTTTATAGATATGAGTTTATAAAAGAAAATCCTAAAATATTTAAAGGTCAGGGTTGCTTTTCACAGACTTATCATATAAAAGTTAAACCAAATGCCCGTGCAGTAGTGCGTCCGATGAGAAGGATTTCTTTTACTCTTATAGAAAAAGTAAAAAGAAAGTTATATGAAATGGAAAAAGCTGAAATCATAAGGAGAGTTAATAAACCTGTGGAGTGGGTTCATAATTTGGTTATTGTAAAGAAACCAGATAAAAGTATAAGACTTTGTTTAGATTTAAATGAAAATATTATTAAAGAAACATATCCAATTCCAAGATTATGTGATTTAACTGCTAAATTGAAAAAAATGTGTTATTATACAGTAATTGATTTAAAAGATGGGTTTTATCAGATAATTCTTGATGAACCTAGTAGAGGTTTGTATATATTTAATACACCAAATGGATGTTATCAATTTATTCGTCTTCCTTTGGACTAAACTGCGCTCCTGAAATTTTTCAAAAGTTTAACACTCAAATGTTCGGTGACTTACCTGAAACATTTAAATATTTTGATGATATATTAGTGTTTGGTAAAACTAAAAAAGAACATGAACACGAAAATTTAAATAGAGTTATAAATAGGGCAAAAGTAAACAACGTTAAATTAAATGCCAAGAAGTTACAATATTGTCAAAGTGAGGTTAACTACCTAGGATACATTTTTAGTAAAGATAGTATAAAAACTGATCCTTTAAGAAAAAAAGCTTTTACAGAAATGGAAATACCTGTACATTTAAAAGGTTTTTAGAGTGCGTTAATTATTTACGTGACCATATTCCAAATTTATCAACACTTACATCAAATTTCAGAGAATTATTAAATAAAGATATTAAGTTTGAGTGGTTACAATCTCATACTGAAAAATTTCACCAATTAAAAAATATTATAGTATATATATATATATTTATATATATTACCAGTGTTACAATATTTTCAAGAAGAAGAAGAAATTTGTATACAGACTGATTCATCACAAAGTGGGTTGTTTGTTACAAAATAATAAACCGATTTGTTTCATGCCTAAAGCTTTGCCTGATTGTGAACAAAAGGTACGCTCAAGTAGAAAAAGAAATGCTTGCATTAGTTTTCGCTTGTGAGAAATTTCATCAGTACATATATGGACGTAAGGTAAATATAATGACTGATCATAAGCCATTAATTTCTATTTTTAATAAAAATATTAGAGGATACATTCTAATAGACTACACCTATGCTACTAAAACTCATACTCTATGATTTAAATGTGACATATACACCAGGAAAAGGTCTACATATTGCTGATACGTAATCACGTAATTTTAATAAATATGATATACGAGTATATGATGTACATGATTTGTTAATTGTGCTGTTCATTCGATAGATGTAGCTAAAGATGATCTCGATGAAGTTAGAAATGCTACAGTAAAAGATGTAGAATGCAAGTTGTCAATAGAAAATTGTTTTAAAAATTGGCCTGAAAATCGAAACAATACAAATGATTTAATTAAAAAATTTTGGACCATTAGGCATGATATCTATTATGAAGATGACGTTTTATTTTTTCGCTATCGTGTTATCATTCCTTATTGTCTAAGAAAAAAATTACTTAAAAAATTACATGAAGGTCATTTTGGTAGTACAAAGATTAAGAAATTAGCATAACAATAGGCAGTATATTGGCCTAAAATTAATAACAATGTAGAAAATTATATAAAAAATTTTAGAATTTGTGAACAATATCAACGTGCAAATTGTAGCCATATCTAGTTTTAGTTGATTATTATTCAAAGTGGTTGGAAGTCCATAAATTAAAAAATAAAAGTGATTTTGAAGTTTTTAAAAAATTAGAGATAATATTTTGTTGTTTTGGAATTCCACACGCAGTTATATCAGATAACATTCCTTTTAACTCATATGACTTCAAAAAATTTTTTGATTTTTGGAATGTTCAATATAAAACGTCTAGTCCTTTTTATCGTAAAAGTAATGGGCTAGCTGAAAAAGGGGTTGGTATAGCGAAAGCGTTGTTTAAGAAATGTTAAGCTGAAAACAAAGAAATATATAGAGGCTTATTAAGCTATAGAAATAGTCCCATTGTTAGTATAGGTTATAGCCCAGCTCAACTTTTAATGAGTAAAAATTTAAGAACAACGTTACCAACTACAACAGATGTGTTAAAACCAAGAGTTATAACAGAGGTTCAAGAATTAATTAAAAATAAACAAAGTATGTATTAAAAGTATCACAATCAAGAAACATCAAAAAGAAGTTCAATTTAAAATTTGAGATAATGTTGTTTATCGTAAAAATAAACAATGGGAACGTGCAATAATTAAAAGTTGTGTGAATAGTCCCAGGTCATTTGAAATTCAAACGGAACACAGAGAAAATGTTCGTCGTATTGTGCACCTGCGCAAATCAGTTTTTTCTCCAAATTTTAGAAACAAAGATAATTTTGATGATATATTAGATACAAATAGTACGCCTGTTAGTAAAAGGAATATAAATACTCAGCCTACTGTTAGTTCTGAAGTGTCAGTTAATAATAAAAATGAAAATGTTATGTATAAAACGAGATTTGGAAGAATGTAAAACCTCCAGAAACATTTACCAATAATTAATTGAATTGTTATAATATTATCAATAATATTTTTTATTGAATTGTGGAAAATGTATTAATATATTTATATAATGTACAAAAATATATAATAAAATTTAGCGGGAGGTGCTACATAATAGAATAAAATAAATTTCAAGTATTGTGTTAACACCTTTAACTTATATAAATATAATTGAACTATAATTAACATTACCATAAGGTGGTAACTATATTTAAGCTAGACATATAAAAAATGAGAGTATGAAATGTATGCTCTTCCTCTTTTGTACTCTGAACTTCAATAAAGAAAGATGTAAAACAATATGTGTCACCATTTCCTAAACAGAGGAATTCAATGCTTGGTGAATCTAATGACTGAATTGGATTATATAAGACTTCTTCGGTATTAAGAATGATGCTTTGTACAGGATCTGGTTCAAATAAATCCAGTTCGCTTTTCATACACTCCGTATAAGAAGACATATTGCAATTAATTAAAAAAAATATATCTTTAACACGTTTAATAGGATTAGTTTTTTTACTGCGATTTGTTTTTCTTGTGTTGGTGTTGCGTTTCGCTTTAAGTGTTTTAATCAATTGGTTTTTTCTCTTTTTGATACGAGGCTTTTTCCTTCTATTATTTTTTCCTTCCCCTAATTGAAACTGAGATGTAATTTTATTAATAGCTTTTTCTGATAAGTTAATTAGAGCTTATTTCATTAATAATAGCTGTTCCAGTTTTTTTGGCTTGATTTTTTAAGGTTTGTAAGTTAAAAATAAATAACGGTTTAATATTTCGAAATAATGATGCAAAGAGTGATCCAAGTCCGCGTCCTTGTTGCACTATTCGTGGAACTTTATATAATGATCCTATATGACTTAAACTCCTCCTATCTGATTATTATAATATTGTGTGTAAACTGTATCCATTCTTTGCTATTATATATCTGAGCCAATCGATGTTTTACTTGGCTTATTTATATGCTATGAATTTTTTTTAAAAATGTAAATTTATAAGAGTAAATGTTTCTAAATTCAATCGAACTCTGCAGATTTTTAAAAGGTAATATGCGTAAGCATCGCATTTTTTATCATCAGCACAACGCGGTTGAATTATGTCTGTATAAATGCATAATGTATAAAAATTTTCGGGAACACCTTTTTCAATTTCATTCAAAAACATCTCAGATATATAATAATTATCCATAGTAATAATAAGTATATATTAACCCATTTTAAACTGTTTTCACCTTTTTGTACTGAACGTGTATTGTATGTGTATTTTTTTAGGTTCCTTAGTAATTTCCACTACTTTTTTCTTATTCTTTCTTTCCATAGTATGAGGACTTTGAGGAAAATTTATTTTATCGGCGAGTAAACGTTTCTTCGGTTTCTTCAATGAATCAGCTGACTTTACTTTAGTAAAATTATTAAAGGTGTAACAAATGTATCACCAGATAAACTCTCATCTGCACCTAATATTTTATTATCTTCAACTTTCGCCATTTCAGTGCCAATCTTATTTCCATCTATGAAACTAAAATCAATTTTTTCAACGTTTTGATGACGTGGATTATAAGGCTTTACCTTCCTTTTAATGAAATTGTTTAATTAATTAATTAATTTAATTTTTTACTAGGTCTTTTTTATACTTTTTTAATTTTTCTAAATCTCCGAATTTCAGTTTATTATTTCCAATAATGTATTGAAAATAATTTTAACCAAAGTTTTAATTAGTTCATCATCATCTTCGTTTTTAAGAATAACCTTTTTTAACTTATTATTATTATTCTTTAATATGTACAACATATGCTTCTGCGTTTTCAGTCGCTTTAGATTCTTTTTTAAGACCATTTTCACTTGTAACGCAAAAGCAATAAGAGAAATCAATATTGAAAATATTTGATCTATATCTTAATGAATCATTTATATTCTGGGTAAGATCAATTACTAAATATCCGTGAGGTTCGCTTGTCACATCTTTATATATCCTTATAGGGTCCGAAGAATTTTCAGGATGAATTTGTCTTGCCAAATGTTGAAATTGTAATGTGTCTCGTGGATTTTTAAAAACTAGAATATACTTTGAATTAAGTGTTTTATCCCTTATATGAGAAGCATTATGAAAAATGTTTTGCGTAACCAAAATAGCAAAAATTTCTGTGATGACAGCCTTTTCACTGACCCTTTTATTGAATGCATCCATCATTAAATCATTCAATACAATAAGATTAGGTTCATTAAAATCATTATCAGGGCTTTCCGGAATTCCATTATGATATTCTTTATTATCGATATGATTAAATTTTCAAACGATATCATTTTTAACGATTAAGATTCAAAAATATCGTGCCCAAAACCAATTGCGTAAAGGTGCCGTAATCGTATCGTTGTTATCGGTTTAACGTGAATGAAAAATAACGTTAAAATAAAAACAAAAAATATTCAATTATTGAAATTATTCAAAAAAAAAAAAATGTAAATATGACACAAAAAATGATGAATAAAATTTAAAAATCTTTTGTTACAGCTCAGTAACATAAGAACATATAGACATAATTATAAGTTTTATAGAAGACCATATGACGCAAAATCGCAGTAAATCTTCCATAGGACGACAAAAATTAAATGAATTATGGAAAGAGTTAAAGAACAAGCTAAACACTCTTGGAATGACATAATAAATACAAAAAAGGAAGAATTTAATGTAATGTAATTCATATTAATATTAATTATTATATTATTTACTTTATATATGAATATAAATAAATAAAAGAAAAAAATTTATTGTGCTAATTCTTGGGCTATTGTATTTCTTAAATTTGTCGCTGCATTTCGCACAAAAAATGGAGATGCCTCCTCTTCATTCACATTTATTTCTTCTAATTTATTCCTAGGTTCCTCAATAACCTCTTCGTTACAACTTTCGTTCCCAAAGTGCATACATATGAGCCCTTGAAGTAAAAATGCACACGATGAAATATTTCTACGCATCCTTTAATAAATTAATTCACCAGTAATAATTTAATAATGCATTATTACTTTAATAATATTAATTACACTTACATTTTTAAAACTTTTTCAATATTTTTGCTAATTTTACAATCAACTTTTACTAAAACGATACCAAATATTCAATTGTATCATTTGAAACAATTTGACGATAGAATTCAATCGTTTAGTGCTTACACAAATAGAAAAAAATCGTCAAAACGAGACTATAGAAAATATTATGTTACGCAATTAGTTTTTGTCATAAAAACGATATCGTTGACGAAAATGATATCGTTTGAAAATTACACAATGACCGCTCAGGTTTTGAGCGTTCTTCTCCATAACACCAAATAATTCGTTTTATTTTCTTACTAATTAAATAATCAGCGTTATTAATTAAATTCAATAAAAATGTTGTTTTACCAGATCCTGTCGGACCACTTATAAGCATAGTAAAAGGATGCACAAAATGAACAAACATCTTTACTAACTAAAAATTATAAATACAATGAATAATAAATCTGTTTGAATAATATTTTATATATTTATTCTACAAATTTCCTCTATTCTTTCCCAATTTTTTTAAATAAAAATAAAAAGTTTATATAAATTTTTTAAAGCACATCGAAATTTAATACTTTTAAGAATAGGACAATTGGTATAATAGTCATCTAACTTTTTAAAAGATATTATCGTATCTACATTAATTACAATACTTTTTATATATTTTCTCAATATTGTTATTTTTCTTTTCCAACAACAAAAACATAATCAAACTGATTTAAAGGCGCTAGGATATCACCAATAGTAATAGTATTCTATCTTTCCATCCGACCAATCAATGCCGTGAATAAAATTAGTACAGAATGTGTTTCTCTCTTGAACCTCTTCGTCTAACTCTCTCCGATCAAACGGCGGTTTAAATACAAAATAATGAGGTACGAAAGGATTTCCACTGGTAAATGCGACTTCTTTAGCAAATATACTCTTGTTATTTCCATTACAGTACTGTAAATCGATTAATATGACGCTTGCTAATTAAATACTACACATCTTCAAGTTGGTGACAATTTTTTTTTATAGAAAAATATTATACGGTTTTTTTATAGTATATATACACATTAGACCGGTCCTTTTATATATGAAGAAAATTAGTTTTTCGAATTTATATCACGGAAAGCGCTAAAAACATTTCATTTGGTGTCCAAAAAACAAACAAAATTTGAGCACGATTGGGCAATTTTTAGCCATGTCTCAAGCCACTCCTTGTTTTTATTATTAAAAATAAAACAAAATATTTTTTTTTTATGTAACATTATTTAAAAAATGAACCTTAAACTAAAATATTTTAATTAATTACATTTTAACAATAATTTAATTTAAAAGTGAAGTCTTTTTATATATATACAATGTATATATTATACTTATCTCACTTTAATGCGCAAACATATGATAGTTTTAATACAAAGCGATGACAAACAAAAGACTTCGATCGGATGACGATATTTTGTTAATAGGATCAATTGATCATCAAATTACTGGTGCTACATTATCGTCAAGAAAACAAGTGCTACAAGTATTATTTTATAATTTACGAATAGTTGGGTTCAATTTAAGACAAAGTACTGGATTAGTTGTTGCTGAGGTTAGCACATTTTGGCAGAAAGCACGAATTCCAACACACCATGAAAAATACTGCATTGACAAAGTGGAAAAATTATACAATGAATGGAGGTCTATCATAAAGTATCAAGGTCGGAAAACTGAAACTCAAAACAAGAAGGAAACTGAATTTCAAGAGAAATTGGATGATTTATTCGATATCGCACGCGCAGACGCATTGGAGTTAATAAAAATACAAGAATACAGAAAGTTTTTATTTAAGCAGCGAGAAAAAGGAAGACCAGGTTGTGCGATAGGAATAGATAAAATTCTTATCCGAAAAGTATTTGAAATTAGAGTTGCTATGACAACCGCACCAGAAGTACTAATTTTTAATCGCTTTAGCAAACGTTTTAATAATATTGATAAGAAAAATTACAAAAGTTGCTTACAATATGAGCATATTGTTAAAGGATTGACTGCTCAAGAACGTGATGTAGTTTTAAATTACTGTCTTGATAATTTGAAGCAAACTCATCGTAGTTAGCAATCACTTATGGTATATAAGTGTTGATGTTAAAAGAAAAATGGTTGAAGCAATTAATTTTCAAGCAAATAAAGAAAAATGCAAGAGAATCATAGCTAATCCGACACATATCCTTGAAACATATTCACAAAAAGATTTAAGCGATTTTGTAAATTCAAACACACGCGTTCTTTGACCGCTTAAACATTTCCAAAGAATTTTTGCAAGTCGATTTATCGAATTGGAATGAAAGATTTGACTATATTCATGGTTCTCAGATTTGTCAAAACTTATCTGTAGTGAACGATGCTGCTGAAAGAGGTGCCAAATTCATTACAGATTATAACAATAAATTAACACACAATGAAAAAGAGAAGCAATTCCTTTTTCAAGTGATAAAAGAATATAATATGAATTATCCCACTTTTAAAAAGACTTCACTATTATATTAAATTAAAGTTAATATGTACTTAATTAAAATATTTTAGTTTAAGGTTCATTTTTCAAATAATTTTAAATAAAAGATAAAAAAAACTATTTTTAGTCTTATTTCTAATAATAAAAACAAGGAGGGGCTTGAGACACGGCTAAAAATTGTCCAATCGTGCTCAAATTTTTTTGTGTTTTTTCACCCCAAATGAAATGTTTTTAGCGCTTTCCGTGATATAAATTCAAAAAAATTTAAATAAGAACCGGTTTAATACACATATATATATACACATATATACATATTAAAAATTTAGTACAAGAAAATGCAATGGTACAAAAATAAACCCTTTTGAAAATGGATGGGATCGGACCATTTTTAGAAACCCTCCCCATATAAAAAAAAATTTTGATTTTATAAACAAACAAAAAATTAAAAAAATTTTGTGACATGTATCTTTTTAAAATTTTTTAACATACAAGTAGGTATAGAAAAATAAAATTTTTCATTAAAAAAAAAAAAATTAAATTGAATAATATATATTAAGTGGTGTAGGGTATTTAAGGTGTGTCTAATTTCATCTTGATTTTTTATTTTGCGGCAATGCGGTCAACAAAAAAAAAAAAAAAACCGAAACAATTCTCATAAAATAATTGATTAAAATCCATATGGTGGGTATAAAAAGTTCATGGATACACATATACAAAAGAGCTAAATCAACTAGGCTGTTGATACTGATAAAGAACAAAAGTTTATACAAGTACGATAAACTGAAGTATGGTTTACTCATAAATAATCTTTCAAACGATGAGCTAACAATTGGTAATCTGTAATCCACAATGCCCACATTTATATAAGATCATGGTAATGTAATGAACACGTTCTTTGAAATAATTTTTTTTAACAATTTATAATCTCCATATTGTAGAGGTACAGTTTGAAAAGCACGTCCACAGTTAAAGGATTTATGGTTTAATACAATTTTTCGCCCCCAATTGTTATATATGTTAGGTATTTAGGAGATATGATGGCATACACTTTGATGGGTATCCTTTTTACTCATTAAAGGGTTTTTCTTGTTACACACATTAGGATTTAAAATAACAACTCAAAAAAACCTATTTTTAGAGCTTCTTCAGTTTTAGAGTGATTTCAAAGGGTACAACGGTATAAAATTTTATGCAGCATTATTTCCTTCACTAGTCTTTTTAGCCTACGCTTATTCGTAATATATATTATAAGACAAAAGCGTTTCCGGTAATTTTTATGGGAACACCTACATTATATAAAAATACATTTAAAAATATTACATACACTTCTTTGAAAGACATTTTCGTGGCAAAACGGAAAGTCATGTTTGTGATAATTATAAGCTCTTATGTCAATTGTATAATTATTACAACCAATCAGTTTTGTATACTAAAGTCTGTATAGCATATAAATTACATACACCAATAAAAATGCAAGAAGATGCTAAGCAGTGGCCAATTAAATTTTAAGCACACAAGCACAAGTTATTTTTTTAGCTCGTGTTTAGCATTCATTGGTTTAAAAGATTTCGTTTAGTTGGTTATCAGTATCGTAAATTCATTCTTTAAATTAAATGAAACTATTTTGTAAGTGCGTACTTTTAAATTATGTGTTATTGATAGACAAATAAATTAGCGTGAAGTTAGCCCAGAAAAATAGCCCACAGTTTGATTGTTTTTGATGCGGTGTCTGTCTTGGATATTGTGGGCTAACTTCACAAATTGTGGGCTATCTTCACACTTTGGACTTTACAGCATGAAAAAGGACATAAAATAAAAATTTTGGAAAAAAAATTATTAGAATCGAAAGAAAAACCATTTTTATACTTGTTTTTACAAAAAAAAAAACGCAATTTTTATTCATTCTATGTGTTAATTTTTTAAAAAATCTTTGACAATTTTCAAATCCTGAATTTTTATGTTAACACATCTAGGAATATTTTAAAATTATTCTTAAGTCCCTAAGTAGGGCCCTTTATATGACAATCGGCCTTGGCCCATATACCGAAAATTTTAAAAAATCATAAAAAATCTTTGGGAAATTTTCAATTCTTGAATCTTTAATTTATGTTTTCTAACTCATCTAAGAATATTTTAAAATTATTCTTATGTTCCTAAGTAGGGGCCTTTATATGAAAATCAGTACCAAATTTCACACACATATCATAAAAAGTAATAGTATCTTATTTGGGGAGGGGTTCTAAAAATGGTCTAATACGGTCAATTTTTAATGATTATGCGTTTGAGATTGTATCTGCTTTTAAAAATTTAGGTGCGATGCTTTATTAAGAGATGATCAAATTCCAATAGAATTCTGCTTTCTTATGAACACAGATTTAACCTTAATTATTTATCGGCATTGCATAAAAAGCCGTGAAATGAGTTTTGTCTTTATTGTAAAATTTATAAAAAGTTGGTTTAATCCTCATATTTAATAAACTGTGTAAATTTTAAGGTTTAATAAAATATTTATTCGTTAATATTTTCTTTTACATCCTTCACATTAGTGATGAGAGTATATTAAGTTTGTTCTTTCGTTTACAACACCCAAAAGGAGGCGTCAGATACTCTACAAAGTATATATATTCTTGATCAGCATAAAAACTGTCGATTTAGTAATGTATGTCCATCATTTCTACTTTTTATACCCCGCACCACTTGTGGTAAAGGGTATGAAATTAATAAAATATTATATAAACCACTTAAATTAAGTAAGCTATTTAAGTTTAGCAATATTTTAATTCAACATACAAAATATTATATAAACCATGGAACTCAAGCAAATGCACAATGGTACATATGTATATAACTGTTGTGGTGAAAAAAGACAAAATTCCTTTGTGCTGTTAAGAAATTAAAAAAATATTATTTCTTTGCTTTTTTACTTAGGTATTTTGTTCAAAAGTTGCACATCTAAGTACTACCAACTCTTTACTGTGCTCCATTGTGTTACTTATCTGTAAAGATAGTGTTTTATTAGCAGTGACTAGCTTTTTATTAAACACACCTACGAGACACCTCTCACTGGGTTGTGGGAATCTATCCCTTTTCCCGCACCGGAACGGATTATACAGTAATATTCTTTTCTTCTCACTATCTTGTGCTTTATTTCACTTCACTAAATATATTCATCTCCCTCGGCAAAGTAGAAGAAGAATTTTAAAAATCATATTAAAGGTGCTAACAGATTCATTGCATGCATTGCATGCATTGTGCATGCTGAGCGTGCGTACATATTATATTTATTTAGAGTAACACTTGGCATAGGATGGGTATAGGGCGCACACCACCCTGTGGAGCAGGGGATAAACAAGCGCCTGACTCGCCAAATTCATCGGCGGGAACGATTAAACCCAAGGAAAAAGAGCCGTTCAAAAAAAGTGATCGCATAGCGCGTTCTCCTGTAAAGTTAGGAGTCGACCGTGAACAGACAGGGCCACAGTCCTCTCCTCCAAGTCTTAGCAGGGCACGTGAAGAACGCGGTACAACTAGTAGTGACCCCTTCGTGCTCTTGGGTCAAAAAATTAGGGAGCTCGATGATGGCTGGAGGCAGACGATCCATTCACCAACCCATGCGGGCTTAGTGGACTCTCTTGTCTTGTTACACGAAAAAGCGTCCAAGCAACACAAGTCTAGAAGAATTGGGAGTGATTCCTTTACCCAAACCTCACCCCTGTTAAATAAAACTAGAGGACAAAAAAGAGGTAGGACCGAGAATTCTGTTCCTGAACCGCAGCTAAACCAAAAAAGTAAACAGAACTGTGTTGACCCACCCAAACAAAAATAAGTGGGAAAAAAGGTGAACCCAGAGCCAGATTCATGGCTTAAAGTGGTCGGTAAACCAAACAAAAAGCCGCCAAAACCCAGCAAAGCAAGGCCAGACGCAATAATAATTGAGGCAAAGGGCCAACTAACGTATGCCGATATTCTACGGAAGATCAAGTCGGATCCAAAATTGACAGACGTAGGTCAAAGTGTCACTAAAATTAGGAGGACCCAGAAAGGTGATGTGCTGATCCAGCTGAAAGACAATGGAGACAATTTGCAAAAAATTAAGGACATTATAAGCAGCTCGCTGGGAGAACAGGCGAGCGTCAAAAGTCTCACAGAGAAACATGTGGTCGAGATAAAAGACCTAGATGTAATTACGACATCCAACGATATAATCGAGGCTTTAAATCCACATTGTGGAAAGCAGGCACAAAATATATGCGAAATATTACACATTCGCAAAGCTTATGGTAGCACACAGACTGCTTCCCTTAGAACCCCTGCAGATATGGCGAAAAAATTGCTGGAAATGGGAAAAATACGGATTGGGTGGGTAATCTGCCGCATTAGGGCTCAAAAAACATTGAAAAAATACTTTAAATGTCTAGAGTTCGGACACACTACCAGATTCTGCAAAAGCAGCAGCGACCGGTCGAAATTATGTCGCCGTTGTGGCAATGAAGGACACATTGCAAAAAATTGTGATAAGGAACCCCTATGCATGTTATGCAAGGACAACTCCAACGTCGATGCCAAACATGTTGCGGAGAGTGGACGGTGTCCCGTTTTTAGAAAAGCACTTTCAACTTGGAAATGCGATTAATACAAGTTAAACTTAACTATTGTGAAGCGTCTCAGGATCTGCTGACGCAAACAATAAGGTAGTTAGGAGCGGATGCAGCTTTAGTTAGTGAGCCTTATAGAAGGCCTATGCCTGCGGGCTGGTTTACAAACACGAACAACTCAGCAGCCATTTGGTAATACGCCAGTGCAATACTCGAGTGTCATTGCAGATGGCGTCGTCTGGGTTAAAGTGGCTAATATCTCTCTTTATAGTTGTTACTTTTCTCCTAGGCTTACCATCGATGAGTTTTCTTCTAACATAGGTCTGTTAGTAAATCACGCGAGTGGGAGAAGCCAAGTAATTATCGCTGGTGAATTTAATGCCTGGTCGCTTGAGTGGGGATCTGCTAGAACAAATGAACGGGGAAGAGTCCTCTTTGAGTCATTTGCCCAACTGGATCTAACCTTGCTTAATGTCGGTAATCATGCTACCTTTTGAAAGAAACGGTCTAGTTCTATTATAGATATTTCCTACGCAAGTAGTAGTTTAGTTCCTCTAATACATTGGCAACTATCCAACACATTTACATTTAGCGACCATAAAGCAATAATTATTGAAATGCTCGAACGATATGGGGCAACAATAGATCCGCCTGGCCGTAATTGGACAACATGGAAGTTGAGTACCCTTGACGTTGAAGGTTTAACTGACGTCGATACTAATGGTAATGCTGAAAAAATGGCAGTGCAGCTTATTCGCCATCTGACGGCGGCGTGTGATGCGTCTATGTGTAGGAAACGCAGCACTAATAGACACAAGCCACATACTGGTGGAATAATGAAATTTCCTGTTTGAGGGCCGAGTGCATTCATATGAGAAGGTTGTACACCCGTACAAGGGGGCTGGAGGTCAATGGACTGCACAGGCTAAACCTTACCAGGAGGAAAAAGCTGCTGAAAGATGCTATTCGCAAAAGTAAGCGCGAGTGTTTCAATAAGCTATTGGAGGAATTAAATCAGAATCCTTGGGGTACAGGCTACAAATTGGCTTTTAAAAGGCTAAGATGTTACTTGGAGCCCCCACCGTCTGATCCGGTGATCCTACGAAATATTGTCGAAACTCTATTTCCAGATCCATGGGGGTTGGCATACAAGCATACAACCCAGCTGATATTGCTTTTGACGTGATCATAGAAAACGAAATTCTGTCTTCGGTTGACTCCCTTGGAACAGCAAAGGCGCCTGGACTTGATGGGATTCCTAATAGGGCTCTAAAAATAGCCGTTCAAGCTATACCACATGTTTTTGCAAAGGTCTCCAACAACTGTTTCGAAGCTGGTGTCTTCCCTCCATCTGGAAAGAACAAAAACTTGTTCTTTTTCCCAAGAAGAGCAACCCGGTTGCAGACCCTTCAGCATATAGGCCTATCAGCTTGATAGACTCAACGGGGAAGCTTTTAGAGAAGATAACTAAGTCTAGACTGGAATCTGAGATTGAGAACCGTGGTGGTATCTCTGAAAATCAATTTGGTTTCAGGAAGCACAGATCTACAATTGATGTAATAGAGTGTGTAGTCTAGATTGCAGCCAATGCGATTGAAGGTCGTAGATGGAGGCACGGCAAAAAAGAATACTGCTTCGTCGTTACCCTTGACGTTAAGAATGCATTCAATACGGCAAAATGGGACACAATACGTGAGGTCCTCCGCAGTCTTAATATATCCCCCTATTTGCTTGCTCTGGTGGATAGCTACTTAAGTCACATATTATTAATCTTTGATACAGATGCGGGTAGAAGGTCGTATCAGATAACTGGTGGCGTCCCACAAGGATCTGTATAAGAACCACTGCTCTGGAATATTATGTATGACGGCATAATGCAGCTTGGTACTCCTGGGAATGTCAAGATCATCGGATCATCGAAAAATGGCTGATTCAGCACTAACCCCGCCCGAGACGTAAATCCACTTATGCCTCAGTTAGGCAGGTATCTATGCTGGAATGGCAGAACAAGTGGAATACGTCAGCTAAAAGACGATGAACGTTGATACCGCGGCTCGAGCCTTGGGTCAATAGAAAACATGGGGAGGTAAATTTCTACCTAATACAGTTATTGAGTGGCCATGGGTGCTACAAGGCATATCTGCATCGATTGCTGAGCACCCCTACTGTCCGGTATGTGGTGTGTTGGAGGACGCGGAGCATGTGTTCTTCGTGTGTCCAAGATTTGCCGGACAGCGTTTGGAGATTGAGCGGGTGGTAGGTGACAATTTGTAACCATATAACATTATTAGTTTTATGCTACAATGCCCCCAGATGTGGGACATCATCAATAAATTTGGTAACAACGTAGTCAGCTGCCTCAGGACCTTAGAAAGGGAAAGGAATCACGCAGAGGCCCCGTGAAATAGGGCTTAAAAAAAAAAAAATAAGAACTCGTTGAAATACAAGCGTAGGTAGGGCTGTGCCCTTTTCTCCCTGTGAAGTAATACTGTAAGGTGGTACCATAGGGAGGATAAGTCCGCGGAGTGGGGTTTTTTAGTGGGTAGGTCGCCAGGGTGAGTCCTGCATAACCACATGTACCAACGTGGTATGAGCGAAGACTCCCACATAACCCCGTGCTGCACGGGGTACCCATAAAGGGTTTTTCCCCCCTCCGTCATCAAAAAAAAAAAAAAAGAAAAACATGATAATATACACATTCATATACATGCACACACATCCACATACACACACATCTAATTATCTATACTTATTTTATCCACTCATGTACCACGAGTGTGTTCAGATAATTGACACGCCCAGGATGAAAAAAGTTTATATCTGCCACAAAAATTAACTTATGAACTTGAAATTTACTGCATATTATATATATAATTAAGTGAACACATTCACTAAATTATTATAATAATTCAATTCATATATTTAACATACATTCATATATTTAACTTTTTGCTTAAATATAGGTCACATTATTATAATTTTTATTTAAGTTAATTTTAGATTTTTGCATGTACATGCAAAAGTAGAGCTTATGTCAAGAAAGCAATAAGATAAGTAAGCAATAATAACCTAGTTTAACTTTATGCTTATTATTAAATTTTTGTAATTTGTATTTATAATTTGTTGTAAGTTTATTGCATTAGTTTTAGTATATAAGAAATGGAATTTCATTTAATAAAACGGACTAAAAAACGTATTTGCGTGAGTCTCATTCATTTAGTTTCTGACATTAAAATACCAAGCTTCTCAGCTGGGTTCTTGCGTTGCGCGTTGCGCGACATATAATGTTAGAGACTATTTACATTTACCATTACAATATATTTATAGTTATCCCGCGTATTATGCGTGCGACAGAGCTACTAAGATGCAATCAGCCTTATCTGGGATGCTACCCAACATAGGTGGACCAAAACCCGCAAAGAGGGCCCTGCTAGCAAGTGTAGTTACCTCAAGTACGCATGCCCAGTATGGGTTCACTGTTTGAAAATCAAACAGCTGAAACAAAATCTGTGTTCAGTACAAAGTTCATTAAGAATAATTAGTGGATTCTGGACAATTTCTGAAGATGCAGCAAACGTCATAGCAGGAGCTATCCCAATGGACATATTGGCAGAAGAAATAGAGACAGAATATCTTCACAAGAAAGGCTAATGCTTCCTAACAGTTAAAACTTATAAAGAAGGAAGAGCTTCAAAATTCTCTAAATCAGTGGTAGAACAGCTGGGATACGTCAACCAAAGGAAGGTGGAGTCACAAATTGCTGCCAAGTATAGATACATGGATAAAAAGGAACCTTGGTGAGGTAAATTTTTACATCACGCAGTTCTTATCCGGTCATGGAGTTTACAAGAATATTTTATTATTGTATGACTATATTTTATTATTGTAGGCGCTTTAGAGACAAGATTTCCCCAATGCCTACTCTGGAAAACACAATTAAATTCATGACAGAGTACGCGTAAAACTGGCAAATGACCAGCGATATAGCAGCATTTGTACTCACAGTGCTACGGAGATTGGAACAACAATTCAGGGACTAAAACACGCGTTATGGCGCATCTTCTCCTGCGAAGTAACATTTTACGACTGTACCGTAGGATTACCTAAAATCTTGCAAAAAAACATATTAGGAATTATAAATTTTCGTTCAAGTTCAAACTCGATACAATTTCAGTAGGATTTCTTTTTAGTCCTTGTACCAGGTTTCAGTAGAGTGTAACTAAAATTTCGACCACCAGCTTAGACAAAACTTACACGGACGAATAGGCGGACATGATTAAATCGATTCAGATCTTGATTCTGAATGGATCGGTTTAATGGAAGGCGGGTGTGTAGGTGTCCGCATAAAAATTAACCTAAAATACTCTCTGACCACAAACCAAAATTCATTAGTTAAGTATTTTTCCATTATTATGTTATTGTGTTATACTATCATATTATATTATTATAGAATATCTATTGTAGTGAAGATGCAAATAGAAAACGACTGACATGATACGCACGATTTGAGCTAAGGCTCAGACGGTTCTCCTGACGTAATACTTAACGGTAGTCCTAGGAGATCTGCCGTCGGATGTTGAAGGGGTTTTAATGGGTGAGAGTCCCACACTGACTGGGCTTTCAACGCTTTCCCTTCGTTAAAAAAAAAAAAAGATCCGTGAGTAGTATATATTTGTGAGTTTTTCGGTGTATCCATATATATCTATGTGTTACGAAATTAATATTTCATATAGACTTTTATATTGAAAGTAGGAATGATGTATTTGAAAATGTGAAAAATTAATACTTGAAGACCTGGACCGGTATTCCTTGTTATAACTTTGTAATATTCCTTGAATTTCGTCTGCATCTTTCCGTATCTTAGAAAGATTTCTAATAATATCATTTTGCACCCTTTCTATTATTTCTTCTTTTAATACATCCGAGACCCTTTCTCGCTGACATACCCCAAAAAGCATTTTGCTCGGATATTCATTAATTATTTTATAAAGCCTATTGTTAATTAAATATTCTACGATTTCTAATACATTATCCCAATAAAGTCTTTTTTCTACGTCACCTAGTTTGTCTTTCATAGGTCCTAAGATTCTATTTACTCTCTCGACCGGACCGTTTGCCTGCGTAGAAGCTGTAATTTGAATATGTTGAATGGTATATTTTTCAATAAACTTACTAAACTCTGCTGGCATGAAACAAGTGCCCCTATCTGGTATTATGGTTTTTGTAGCGTACAATCTTACAAATTTGGTACTTGCATTTATAATAAGTAAAAGATGTTTTTTATATCGTTTGGCCCAAAATGGTCTATATGTACATGTTCAAATGGAAGATTCCCCTTGGGAATGTTATGTAAAAACCTTTCTTTTCCACTTTTGGCCGTAAAGGCAATACATTTGAGGCAATTTTGTATGTCATCTTTGTACTTTTTTCTAATATTGGAAAACTAATATGTTTTTAATATCAATTCAGACATTTTATCTAACCTTATGTGTCCCATTTCATCGTGGTATTTATACATTATGTTGTTTTCCATATTCTGTAGAACGCAAAACAAAACATCACCGTTTCGCTTTTTCTACAAAATACCATTTCATATTGCTTATGTCAGAACGAATTTTGAAGTAATTTCTTTATTTCGGCCCATTTCCTGGGTCTATTTTTAGCATATTACAAGATTTTCTTCGAAAGAATTTGGTAATAGAACTTTGGTAATAGAAATAGAAGAATGTTATTGCCGCTTAATGCGACGACATGCTGCATACGCGACACAGTTTTATTTTCAACTGTGTAGTCGTAATTTTGTATTTCCAATGCCCACCTTGCTATTCTAGGACTTAATTCTTTTTTATTAAGGGTCAGCCAGTGAATTGCAATCCGTTACAATTTTAAATGGTATTCCATTACCAACTCTGAAACCCTGAAACGTTTTAAAGCGCATATTATAGCAAGAGTTTCTAGTTCGAAACTGTGATACTTTCATTCGGTTTGTGTGGTTCTTTTAGAGAAGAAGAATATAGGATACACCTTGCCATCATCTTTCTTTTGCATAAGAATTGTTCCAAAACCAACCAAACTTGCGTCGCAATTGAGTTCAGTAATATCTTTAAGATTATACATTGCCAAAATTGGTGCTTCCAAACATGGGCTTTCTATAATGGAAAAATATTTTAAAAATCTTCGAAAGTAAAAACGCGAACCTAGGAAACTTTGAACTAAATATTATTTGTAAGGTACGGAAATTTTTTTCATGGCTTTAACCTCATCTCCATCTAGCTAAGTGCCGTCACTATTGATTATATAACCTAAACATTTAACACTTGATTGTAAAAACTCGCATTTATCTAGTTTTAGTTCAAGTTTATTTTGCACATATCGTTTCAATACTTCAGTTAATACTAACAAATGTTCATGTGCGTCCATTGAAGCTATTGTAATGAAAGTGAAGAAAAATATTTTGACAAGTACGTATATATACGAGTATAGTGTATGGTCTGTACCATTATATGTTACGCAACGCGCAACGTTTGAATCCAGCAGTGACGCTTAGTATTTTAATTCAACAGTCAATAAGACTACCTCGTTATCTATTTATAACCTGCACCGCCCCGTGGAAAAGCGTATATTAAGTTTGTGCGGATGTTTGTAATTCCTAAACAGCAAATGCCACACCCACCTTCAGTTATACCGTATCAAAATCTTAATCGAATTAACCAAGTCCGTCTGTCCAAGTATTTTGTGCGTAAGCGCATTTTTTGAGATATTGATGAAATTTGGTACAAGGATATGTATTGGCCCAAAAATAAACCCTATTTGAAAATGAGCAGGAAAGGACCTTTTTTAGAACCCCTCCCCATATATATAAATTTTTTTTTTATTTCAAAAACAAACCAAAAAATTAAAAAAATTTCTGACATATATATGTATAATTTTTTTTTTGAACATACATTTGAAATTTTTTGAACATACAAGAAGGTATAGAAAATTAAAATTTTTTATTATACCCTGCTTTTTCAAAGAAAAAAATTAAATTAATGGTCGGCCTTGACCGATTATATTATCTTTACTTGTTCAAGTCTGATTTATTTACTAAATTACAACATATCTTGTATACTAGAACATTGTCATATGCTTACAACTGGTACAACAACAATTTCAATGTAAGTCAAATAAAAAAAAGCAAGTAGGAAACCTAAATTTGGCTTAGGCCAAATCATAAGTACCCTCTACCTCAACAACGCTGGGCGTTGCAAATACATATATATATTGCGCCCTCTAATAACATGCAAGTCTACTTTTACATTAAATATAGTTTTTTATAAATTTTGGGCATCGATGGATGGGCTAACCTTTAATAAGTGTACTAAATTTCAAGTTCACAGGTCAAATTTTGTGGTATATATATACGTTTTAATCGATTGTCGTGGGCGTGTCTGTTTTTCGATCATGCCGATTTTTAGCATATCAGTAAAGGAGGTAACTATGTATATATATATACACACCAAATTTCAAGTAGCTTAATTTTTGTAGCGAATAAATATGTTTTTGTTGATTGTGGGCGTGAATCTTGACCGATTTTGCCTATTTTAATAGCGATCTGCGTGTAAAAAATAAAAGTACTTGTACAAAAATTTCAACTTCTATGTAAGAAGCTAAAATTTTATCTCGTTTATAAAATTATTTTGTATTTGTTATTTAATATAATTATTAATAATTGTTAATATGAAACCGTAGGTTATTATGGGCATTAATTTACTTAGAGTCCGATTTGCATGCATTTCGTAGTGACGACTCCACAATTCATTGTAGTGTACTTATAAATGTAAAGTAGTAACAAACATTACCTACACTAACATTCTTAGCCATTAGCCGATAAATATGAATACTTACATTTAGTAAATTTATGTTAAGGTAACATTAGGTAAGTTAAGTAACCTACTTAATATGACACAACTATAATTTTGCATACTTCCATTTTATGTTGAGGTAATATTGAGTAACACAAGGTTAAGAATTTCAATAACAATAACATTGTATAAAATTAGTATAATAATGTAAAATTGGGCAGAAACAAGAGAGACTTTTGCATTAACAAAACCTAGTCTTTTTACTGTTTACTACATCTCCCCTTACCAGGCATATAGCCGAAAGGACGATGCTCCCTTAGCAGCTGAAGATTGGTAAATATTAAAATATTAAGTCATATATTTATATCAAATTAAATTTTATACAAATTCGCAACATGGCGATCCTGTCCACCTGTTCATGTCCAACTAACAACAGTCGACGTTATCTTCCTAAACAATTAAAAATATGTATCACAGTATGCGACTGGTATATAATATAAGCCACCAAGTTACCAGGCCACTCCCATCCCAAGACCGAAGCCGATAATTATTGAAGAGTATGGATGCCGGAAAAACATATACAAACAACGACAACCCAAGAAACGTCCTAAGGTAGGACGAAAAATTAAACATCTACAAAAGATAAAGCAGCTACACAATATAATCAACATATGGGACACTTCAAACAAAAAACTGCTACAACAAGAACTGGCTAAATTAAAACAAGAATTTAAAGAACAGGAAAAAAGAGAAAAAACTCAAACTTATGAATTAAATAATATATGTAGAAGGGACAAAGACGGGACAAGACGTTGGCAGTAAATTATTTAGTATAGTACACAAACACTGTAGTAATAAATATGTTACATGTTAATATTTTAAAACATCAATATACCTTTTCCTTTGTTGTGATAATTTTATGAACATTTTCTATCATCTAAAGTTTTCTTTAAATTTACTAAACGCTCCACATTTTAGGGGACTCGTCCATTTAATTGATAAATCGGTAATAGTTCCCTTAAGCATGAAACAGATTTAGATGATTTCGAAGAAGCAGAGCAACTGATTGTAATTAAACCGAAGAATTTGAAGCAAAATATTAATTGAAATTTTTGAGTTGAATGTAGATGAGTTAAAAAGAAAACTAGAAAGTTTAGAGTTATCGACGGCCTGACGTTACAGGCAAAACTTATAGACTATTACAGGCCTAATGCAATGAATTCTCCATCCGAACATGATGCATCTACTGGTGTTTTGGTAGATGAAAAGGAAATGTATTGATGCAATTTCTCTTTGAAAGGCATCGAAGAATCACTAACTTCTTTTTGTGGAACTGACCACATTTGTCAATGGATCATTGAATTCGAAGATAATGCCACAGCTATTAAATGAAATGATTTACACAAATTTATTTATAATTTATTTTTTTAGACTTTCATTCGAAGTCAACGTAATATTACTAACTGGAGTATACTTAAACAAGCTTTAATCAAGAAATTTGGTAGCTCAATTTCATCTGCTGAAGTGCATAGGTTGTTGAAAAATCGCAAAAAGAAACAAAATGAGAGTTTTCGTGAATACTTGTATGCGTTAATGGAAATTGGCACACCCGTTAATTTAGATAAAGAAAGTCTTATAGAGTATTTTGTCGATGGAATAGACGACAGTAAATTCGCCAGAACAATATTATACCAAGCTAAAAATTTAGAAGACTTAAAAGATAAATTGAAAATTTATGAAAAAACTAGTAAAAATACACATGGTATCCAGCCAAAGAAATTTTTTCAAAAGAATAAATTTGGAAATGATAATTTTGAAGAAATAAAAAGGAAATGTTACA
The DNA here is from genome assembly GCA_949710015.1 of Crataerina pallida. Taxonomy (NCBI): domain Eukaryota; kingdom Metazoa; phylum Arthropoda; class Insecta; order Diptera; family Hippoboscidae; genus Crataerina; species Crataerina pallida. The sequence continues at coordinate 8,191,866 of OX453294.1, forward strand.
AGTGCGGGGAACCTAACCACATTGGAAAGGGATGTCCTTTATCACAAATAATATGCTTCAAACGCAAAAAGGAAGGACATAAAGCAACAGTCAAATAAAAAAATGGAACGTAGTTCTTCGTGTATTCTACAAACGCGTGATGTTTATGAGCCAAATTTAATCGGGTTTTCAAAGAAATTAACATTAATGGAGTTAAATTTTCAGCTATCGTTGATTCGGAAAGTGACGTAATAAGACAAGATATGTTTAATAAAATAGATGTTGTGAAAGCATTTAAAGAACGAAAAACAATCATTTGTGCAAATAATTTCAAGCTATACACAATTGGCCATTTTGTAGAAAGCGTCAAGATAGACGGTATAAATATTAACTTTAAGTTTCATATTGCTGAAAATTTTGTTTATCCGGATACAATTGGTAACGATATTTTTAAGGAAGTCAATGTTACCGTTACGTCAGAAGGAGTAACATTTTCTAAAGCGGATATAAAAACGGACGAATCAGTTTAACCGAATAAAGAAGAAAAAACAACAATTATAAGTCTATGAGGACCAGTAATTTGTCGAAAGAGTTTAAAAATATATGTATAAGATGATTTGAACTTCTCATAAAGAGACAGCTGTAATTATTAAAGATGTAATTAAAAATACGAGATTCTGGAGAAACAATTAAAGGCGGAACAAAATCAAAAAATGAAGAACGCCTATTACTGGCCAAACATTTGAAGACCAAATTTTATGAGCTTGGTAAAATAAAGATGGATAATGTTCTGGGTGAATTTGAGGCTACAAAACATAAACACGCCACATCCATAAAAAAATTTCAACGGCAAATATTTAAATATAAGAAAATGTTGAAGCAAAAGGATTTACAAAAAGATAATGACATAACGTTATTGCAGCGGGAAAATTATATTTTGTTTGTGTGTTTATGACCTTCTTTTATATTAAATGGTGGTGTTAAATGGCACAAGGTCAGGGGTTTATTTGATTATTGTGTTAAATCAAATATGTATTTTCTTCTTGTTAGACGTTTCGTCGCTTTTTGGCGACTTCCTCCTATGTTAACAATTCTTAATTTACTTATTTTATAACTAACCTTGTTAGAACATAATCATTTATAATGTGTGTATCAGCTTTGTTTCACTGCTCTAATTTATAATTATAATAGTCAAGTAACAGAGATCGGTGGTGAGTATAATCTAATAATTGTGTCATGAACCGATATACGGTGTATATATTTTCTATTCACCACCATCCCAACACTAACCTTGCTATATTTCTTTTATGCTACTTGAGAGCTAAGTGGTACATTGTGTGTGTTTTGTCCAAGTCTCTCTGTCTATTATTTTGACATTGTCCAAATAAGCTGTGTGCTTTGTATTTAGTATATGTTGTGAGAGACCAGTTTTCTTTGTACCCTTCTTTATGTCAGTGGCATGCTCGGCTATCCTAGTCATTAGGGGTCTTTTTGTTGTGCCAATGTAACTTTTTCCGCAGATATCGTTGTCATTGCCCCTACAATTTATTTTATATATCACGTCATTTTCTTGTTCCGTCTTGTTTTTGTTTTGGTTTTACTAAAGATGTTAGCTACTGGCAAGTGGAGTTTGTACATTATATTTATATTTTCGTCATTCTTTGGTTTGTTTTTTAGGTCATAGGTAAATTTTTGTGGTAGATATAATATTTTATGTTGATTGTGGACACGTCTGTTAACCAACCACACCCATTTTAGGCACAACAATGGATAACTATGTACTCGCATACCAAATTTCAAGTTCGTAGATCAACTTTTGTGGCAGATATAAAAATTTATATTGATTATTGGCGTGTATGTTATCCGACCACACCCATTTACAGGACATCGATGTACATACTGAATTTTAAATTTATGGGTACATTTTTGGGGCAGATAAACAGATTTTTGTTAATTGTGGGCGTGGATCTTGACCGATTTGGCCCTTTTTAAATGACAATCTGCGTGCAAAAACTTAAAGTGCCTGTACAAAATTTCAGCTCAATATCTCAAAATTTACTACTGTGAGAATGCCAACAACAGACAGACACAAGGACACATGGAAACACATATCTAAATCCATTCAGTTTTGAGTTTTGGGGTAAAGGGTATAAAAGGTATTCATCATGGACAACTACTTATTATTAAAACGGTTTTGAATAAAAATATTGGTATATCTTTAGAGACTGAAGAGGGGAATGTTTACATTATTTTATGATATTTCCAGGAGTGCATACTGGGATCAACAGCGTCGTAAGAAATACCTATAAAAATACTAGGACCTCATATGGGAAGAGGTTTTAAAAATGGTGCAATCTGGTCCATTCTCAATAGGGTTCTCTTTTAGGCCAATACATGTCTTTGTGTTAAATTTCATGAAAACATCTCAAACAATGTGACCTGTAGCTTACGCACAAATTTGACATGATTAAATCGATTCAGATTTTTAATTCTGAGTCGATCGGTATAAGTATAAGAATTAATTATTCATCACGCTTTGATTTCTTTCAACGAAGCCTAACGCTTAATGATAGGAAATATTTGTTGAATTTGTAACAATTCATATATGTTTTTCAATAGTTCGTTTGTGAACCTGGTTCCTCTATCGGATTTTAATAATTTGAAATGAGCGTATTTAAGTATAACTTGTTTGGCAATTGTTGTCGCTATTATTTTATCGTCTTTGCTTTGTTTTGGATATGCTTTTATATACTTTGTTAATTTACACTGTATGGTTAAAATGTACCTAAATTCATTTGACATTCTTAGTTGTCCTACAGTGTCAATCTCTTTTACTTCAAAGCTTGTCGTAGGTGTACTTTTCATAATTTGTGGTTCTTTAGAGTGTCTTATTTGTTTATTTGATTTGCAAAACGTGCAATTATTTACAAAGTGTTTTATAATTTTATTCATATTCTTCCATAGATTGTTTGAGTTTTCATTGAGTTTTTTAACTCCTAAATGTCCGCCGTGTGGACTATTGTGATATTCGTTTATTAATTTAAATTGAGTCAATTTGTCATTAATCTTTCAGGGTATTTATACAATATAACATTAAATTTTTGGCATCATTACAAATCTTTTGTAATTTTTTGTTTACTTTTCCTTTAAAATCTTCTTCATCTATAATTTTAAATATATCATCTTCTTTATTTAATGCTTTGGCAAATATTTTCTCTTTAATTAATCTTGATGTCAGTTTATCCATCATCAAATCAAAATTCGGTGGATTTTCACTACATCGTAATAGAATATCTTTTTCATTTATTTTTATATTAACTTTCTTCTTTTCATTAGTTTTGCTCTTGAAAAATTCAATTTTTAATTTCTTTAATTTATTTATGTCAGATATTGAAGTACAATTTTAGATATGAAATTGGCCGCACTTCGATTGATTAGTTCAGTCTCTAATAATAATATTAACGCTATCTTATTTATTTTCATTATTTATTGTTTTCAGTTTTTTCCTTTTAGTTATTACATTTATTGCCTTAGGTATCATATCTTTTAACATATGATATGATATGATAACATATTGTGAGTAAAAAGTGATACCAAAGGTCTATGGTCTGAAAAATTTTATACCCCAATGTATGGCAAGCACTTCTTTTCTATTATTGGTTTGTTTATGTCATCCTTTGAGAGTGTGGCACTTGCATATGAAATTGGTAAGTCGTGTCCAATTTCTCCTTGCAATAGAACGGCTCCTAATGCATAATCAGAGGTATCTTTTGTTAATATAAATGGTTTATCAAAGTCAGGGTATTGGAGTATTAGTTTCTCTTTTAAGATTTCAAATGCTTCTTAGCATTCATTTCACTATATAAATGGTTGATTTTTCTTTAGAATTATATTTAAATATTTTGCAATTTGTGCAAAGTCTTTTATAAATTTTCTATAGTAATTACAAAGTGCGACGAACGTCTTACTTTGTCTGTGTTTGCAGGTGTAGTATAGTTTTTTAAAACGTTGAATTTTGAAGGATCGGTTTGGAGGCCATTCTTGTCAGATGTCCAAGATATAGGACTTCTGGTCTGAAAAAGTAACATTTACTAGCGTTAAGCTCTAAATTGTATATCTGTAGTCTAATGAATATTTTTATAAGATTATCGTTGTGGTGTTTAAGTGTGCAGCCAAAAATAACAATATCGTCTACGTAAAGGGAGGCTTTAGAATCTAGTCCACTTAAAGCTATTATAAGCATTCTCTGGAAGCTGTTCTACAATATTTTAAGTCCAAATGGGAGTCGTTTGAATTGATAATGTCCTTTATTGATGGAAAAGGCTGTCAAAGATCTTGAATCTTTGTGAAAATTAATTTGATGAGAAGAAATGATCATATCTAGTGTAGAGAAATATTTTGCTCCTCCAAGTTTGTCTAAAATGTCTTCATGTCTAGTTAATTTACAAGTCTCCATTTTTTGTGTCATTGGAAGCCTTTTTAGGTATTATTAGTAAGGGTGAGTTGTAAGGTCTTATTGAAGATTCTAGGTCGTCCTCTATTAATTTTTGTAGTTGTTTGGTAATTTCGGTTCGTTTGGTTTAGTGGTAGTTTGTGGTTTTGTATGTTATCATTCCGAGTTTTTGCGTATAGAAATTGTTGGTTGTAAGTTGTTCTCCTTCTAAGTGTCTTGAAAGCTTTTGAATATTTTTATTAATGATTCTCTAGCTTTATTGTCTTCCTAAATTATAATTATGTATTCAGACGTCTTTTTAGTAGCTCTTTGTTGAAAGTGGACCGGATCGGACAATTTTTAGAACCAATCTCCTCATAAAAAAATTTTTGGATATCATAAACAAACAAATAATAAAAAAAAAATTCTGACATATGTATCAATTTGAAATTTTTGAAAATTTTTGAAAAAATTTAAGTAAAGTATATATATTCTTGATCAGCGTCAAAAACTGAGTCGATTTAGACATGTATGTCCGTGTGTCTGTGTGACTGTCTATTGTTGGTATTTTCACGGGCTTAAATTTTAACATATTAAGCTGAAACTTTGTATAGGCAGATCGCTGGGCAAAATCGGTCAAGAGCCAAACCCACAATCAATAAAAGTCTATTTACCTGCCACAAAAATTGAGCTATAAACTTGATTTTTCGTGTGTACCTGCCACAAAGGTTTACCTAGGAACTTGAAATTTAGTACGCGTTTACATAGTTATCCGATTTACTGATGTGCACAGACACGTCCACGACATTCGAATAAAATTTATATATATGTCACAAAAATGACCTGTGAACTTGACATTTGGTGCACTTATTTAAGGTTAGCACATCTATCGATGTACGAAAAATTTGCATGGTCGGAACGGACATACCCACAATTTTCAAAAAAACAAATTCAACGTAAAAGTAGATTTGCATGCTGAGAGGGCAATATATATATATTTGCCGCTCCCACCGTTGTGAAGGTGGAGGGTATTTACCAAATTTCATCGAAATATCTCAAAAAAGAATAGGTCCTCATATGGGAAAGGGTTCTAAAAGTGGTTCAATCCGGTCCATTTTTAATAGGGTTCCCCTTTAGGCCAATGCATGTTCCCGTATGAAATTTCTTTAAAATATATCAAATAATGCGACCTGTACCTTACGCACAAATTTAGATGGACAGACAGCAGGACTATGTAATTGTACAGGTAATGGGCATTTTTATCTTCAGCTGTTACCTACCACCTAGCCTAGATTTGGCGCAATTTGAAGATATACTCGACATGATGGCCGAGTATGCCAGAACACATAAACCAGCCTTGATCGCGGGCGATTTTAATGCCTGGGCCATGGAATGGGGCAGTAGACGTACTAATAAGAGAGGCGAAGCCATGTTAGAAGCCCTTTCGTCCTTAGGCGTCACGCTACTAAATGATAGCATCAAAAACACATTTGAGAATAATGGTGCAGCCTCGAAAATTTACTTAACATTTGTGTCCGATTGTCTGGTACGTTATTTTGATTGACACAACTCTCAAACCCTGGATCCGAACGTGTTTAAAGTTATGATAGCGGATGATATAATGCTACCATCAGGAGTTCAAGAACAAGCCAAAAATTTGGCACAGCATATTACAGCAGCGTGCGACACTTCTATGATCAGACGATCGAACGTGGAATAATAAGATCGAAAATGCGAGGCAAAACATGATGTAACGAATGCATACACAAATGCATCACCCGATTTAGCACCAGAGATGCCGCCAAGTGGTTCCGATAATACTCCTCTACCTAGAGTACCCCTCAGCACTGATACATGGCGTATATCACCTAATGAGCTACGAAGCAGAGTTCGAAGGTTCGACAATAATAAGACCCTGGCCCTGATGGCATACCCAATGAGGTCGTTAAAATCGCTGCAGAGCATATCCCTAAATTGCTTCTACACGTATACAATAACTGCTTACTCTTCGGTTTATTTCCAAGGAAAAGGCAAAGATTGGTTTTGCTTCCAAAGCCGAATAAACCTGAAAGAGAACCTGGGTCCTATCGTCCCCTGTGCAAGATAGATACACTCGGTACGCTGCTCGAAAAAATTATATACAACAGATTTATGCACCATATTGAAAGTACGGGCGGCCTCTCTAATTACCAATATGGTTTCCGTAAAGGACGATCCACAATTGATGCAATAATGCACGTTAAAAATATTGCTGAAAAGGCTATCGAAGTAACGCGTTGGAAAAATGGAACCAAAAAGTAACCTTCGATATTAAAAATGAGTTTTACATCTTCTAGTTGGCCCCTTATTATTGAGCCGCTTGGGAAAAAACACGTACCTATATATCTGACGCACATAATAAGAAACTACCTGTCACAGCGGGTCTTGCTTTATAAAACTGACGTAGGTTTACGTGACTATAATATGTGTGTGTCCCCCAAGGCTCAATACTTGGACCCCTGCTTTGGAATATATTATACGACGAGGTTTTAAGACTACCAGTGGCAACAGGAGTGAGCATCATTGGCTATGTTGACGATATAACAATTACTGTCGTTGTCAAGGAACTTGCAGATGTACAATCCAATTGTAGAGATACTATAGGTTTACTCAGAACCTGGCTTAAGGACCATAAATTGTAGCTTGCGTCGCAAAAAACGTAGGCGATTCTTGTCACTAGCCGGAAAAAGAGAGAAAGTCTGCAACTAAACATTGGTGGATATGAGATGACAACTATGGAGGCAATCAAATACCTAGGAGTCACACTCGATGCAAGGGTATCGTTTCTACCACACCTGAATACAGTTTGCGAAAAAGCATCCCGCGTATATACAGCACTTGCAATAATCCCAATATCACCAACGATCGAGAGATTTTCTTGCTTTAAAATTGCTTTCTTAAGCTTATTAATTTCAATAATAATGTCAGTGACAGTGAAAATAAAAGATTCAATTTCACTCACTCTCATTTTTACACTTGAAACTTCTTCATTAATAGCATTAATCAGATTTTAAACATTATTTATTTTCTTCTCTATTGCTAAAAACGAACTCTCAACAGTTTTCTTCATAATCTCGGAAATGAGTTCATTTTGTTTCTCAAAACGAGCATCTAAGTCCTATTGCTGTTTCGACGATTGTTGTTGTTGTTGCGGTGCTGCTTCCTGTGCTATTTCCATTTATTGATTTACCTTAATTTAAGTTTAGTTTAGTTATAAAATTGTAGCTAACTTATAAAATGAAAAAATAAATTAGCTTTATTAATGCGGGATTCATTCGAACAGAGTTTGGTGTTTCATATATAGGCGAGAGTGATTTTTTGGGTTGTCGCGATCTTTTTCAATGATCTGTGCTATTCTTATGTTCTTGCTTACCGTTAATGAACAAAGATGACAATGTGAAATTTATGAATTGCCATAAAGCAAACATTTTTCTTAATCCACATATTCTTATTTTCCACTTATGTAAAATTTATTGTCTTCCTGCTGATTTCTGTTTAAATCCTCCTAAAATAAATTTTTCAATTCGAGAGACTATTTTATAATTTTTGTACAAAATCGTTTTAGCGTGAGTTTAATGCTTTTAAGAACCTCACACTTTTCATTTTTTTGTACTTTGAATTATTAAAATAAATAAAGACTTTTTTGTTTAAATTTTTGATTTCTTCAAATAATTTGATATTCACGCGTTAATAATAATTAATGCAACAAAATGCTTATATATAATAAAAACATAAAAACTACAGAAACATTGATTAAAAACGCAAACTAGCCATTTTATTTTACCCAACATACAATTCTCGATATTTGTTACAAATTAACAAGTAAATGTATGCGAAAGTGACGACGAATGTAATAATTGAATATAAAATCCACGACAAAAGAAATTCCATTGAAGGGTTTACAAATTATCAAGACCACAATTGCATGCGCAATAGAATGCTGTGAGCAGAATCAATACGACGATCTGGATTAGCTAAAGTAGAAGAAAAGAAAAAAAAAAACAGAAAATCTTATAAACAAGTAAAAAACAACAATAAATAATTATGTGTACAATGAAAATCATTGTACGTTTTGTTAATACGAAAGTATAGAAAAGAGAAGAAAGAGAAAAAAAGGATAAATAATTTGTACATTGTGTAAAAATTAAAATCTTTTTTTAAAACAAATATAACAAAAATAAATAAAAAATACGATAAAAAAAGGCTTTTGTCGGTAACATAGATTCTTGCCACACCGGATACAATTCTCAATACGTAAAAGTTCAAATGCTCGAAATAACGTCTGATTAATTCGTCGCCTTACGTGAAATCTTTGCTTAGTTAACCTCTTTTCACTTTATCGTTAGTGTTCAGGTTGGACAGCTCGTTCACCTTGCTCTCTCTCCAACTCTCCTCACTCTTCGGTTGCACTCGCACAGCCGAGAAGAGGAGAGTTGGACTCAAGTTATATTTTTCACTAAATTCATGATTTTTAGTCTTTTCGTGCCATTTGAAGTGTTAAGATCAATGCCCTGAATTGTATCCACAAAAAACCCTGAATTATACTCACAAGAAAAAAAAAACCCATTGTTTCATTTTAGGCTCGTTATTCAAGGTAATGTACCCTTTTACATATTTTTGCACTCAGCCGTCACAAAATTCTTTTAATAATATTTTTTTTTCGCTTAAACTCTACAACTTTGGTCCTTCGAGCCGGATGGCACAGGATCCAGAATAAATCAAATTCCTCAGAAATCCAATTAATCAGCAATAAAGATATTCAACACATACAAACATAAAGTAACAGCAATTTTACCACCAAATTTAACATCTACCCTACAATACAACATTGTAAGATACAATTTACAATTTACATACATTCAAATACATATATACACATTGAAAATATGTATTGATGAAAAAACCCCAATTTAAAGTGCAAGGAAACATTGTTTACAATTTTACTTATGTACTTATTGACTAACATTAAGGAACATTGTTTATAAACTTTGCAACAAAATATTTTGCAAGAAGTTTCTCTATATAAGAACATTGTGTACAAGGAAAGTGTTAGTATAACACCGAGAGATTAGTGCTTTCATATTGTTGAGAACACTTTGTTAATAATACTTACTTGCTTTTTAACAACACAACCCAAATAAATATAACCACATAACACTATAAATATATTATCACATTATCAATAACAAGAACATAAATCTATCGGTAAATCTATTCAATAAAATACTCTTGTCTATCAGCATTGTTTTAAGACCCTCGCTCTCCTATCTCATTGCATAAATCCTTTTGGTATTTATCGCGTTTGCTTGTTTATACGTACGTTGTTTATACACACTTTCAAAATGACAGCCCTAGAAAAATTTGAGTTTAATGGTGACGCAGTTAGTGATTTTGTGGCATATCTTACAATGGAAGAGTCTTCGTCTTTCACTGTACACTTATTGGGAATTCATCGTAAGGAGTTAGATACGCTGTTTGAAACGTTTAAGACCTCTTACAATGATGTATTAACCTCTTATTCGAATTTCGATGAAAAAATTTCTTTAGAAAAGATCAAAGGACGGTATGTAGAGGTATAAAAAAAATATTCTTTGTGTAAGGCCAATCTATTGGAGCATTTAGAAAAAATTTCACCCACTATAATATCCAAAGACACCTCAATTGAGGAGATGAAAACTTCTAAGGGTCCTAATATCCAACTGCCCCCGTGTGACACTGAAATTTTTAAAGTCATGGCCCACCTTTAGAGTTATGTTCACCGCCCTTTATTGAAATAATCCGCGTTTGAGTGATGTTGAAAAATTATATCACTTGTTACACAAAACAAGTGGTGAAGCACGAGACATCATTAAAACAGTACCGCTTACCCATGAAGGCTTTGCCCCCGCTTGGCGCAATTTAGGCGAACGATACGAAAATAAAAGGATTCTCGTAAACATACAGCTTAAAACATTGCTGAATTTAAAACTCATAACAAAAGAATCAGGTCCTTCAGTCAAAACGCTTCAAAGGACCATAAATGAATGTATCTATAATCTCACTTTGTTAAAAATCGATACCCAAAATTGGGACGTGTTATTTGTATATATTTGCCTCCCCGAATCCACATTAAATTTATGGGAGCAATCAATAAAACGTACCTCGGAACTACCCAAATGGAGAAGAATGGACGACTTTTTAACCCAGAGATTTTATTCACTCGAATCAGTCGCAGATATTCGATCTGATTCAAATCAGAAGCCCCGAGATAATTCTTCATAGGGAATACTTTTCAAAAAAATTCATACTGAAAGGAAGATGAATTCATACCAAATTAAAATGTCATCTTCTAAATCTCAGAAATGCAGTTTATGTTGCGAATTTCACATTCTTAGATTGTGCCCTGTCTTTTTACGTATGAACGCAGAAGAGCGTTTAGGTATTGTAAAGAGACAAAAAGGATGCATAAATTGCTTAGCCATGTCACATGAACTCAACAATTGTACAAGCCAATATGTTTGTAATATTTGCAAACAAGGGCATCATACTCTTTTACATGAACATCAACCACATACATCATCAAATGTCTCTCTTTCAAATACTAGTATAAAATAAGCATATTCTTAAAGAATATGAAACCCTTATTCATATGCAAAAAAATATATAATGACCCTTCCTCAGAAAGCTATTACCTACCACATCATGCAGTATTCAAGCCTGACAGTACTACAACTAAGATGAGAGTGGTTTTCAATGCGTCTAATCCTACTTCTAATGGTACTAGCTTAAATGATATACTCTACTCGGGCCCTGCTCTACAATCTGATTTAATCATACTCATTCTACGATGGCGTATGTTGTATGTATGAAAAAATGTACCGTCAAATTTGGGTATACCCAACTCACACTAAGTATCAAAGAATAATTTTTCGAGACAGTACTTTATCAGAACCTCAGGATTATGAGTTACGTACCGTAACATTCGGAGTAAAATGCGCACCCTATTTAGCGATACGCACCCTTTTATTAGTTACAAATGATAATGAGAATGATTACCCTTGTGCTTCTCAAATTACACGGAAAAACATGTATATTGATGATGTCCTAGATGGAGGACATAGTATTGCATCAACTATTTCATCGCTTAAAGAAGTTACCGCCGCACTGAAAGCAGCAAGTTTTCCGCTTAGAAAATGGAGTGCCAATAATAAAGAATTATTAACCGATATCCCTACAGAATGTTTATTGGAAAAAGAGTTTCTTAGTAATAAGGAATCCAGTATAACCAAAACTTTAGGCCTTCAATGGCATGCTGCTCATGATCACTTTTTTAAAAGCTTCCGGCTCAAAGCGAAACCGCCACAACCAAACGAGCCATACTTTCTGAAATTGCTAAAATTTTCGATCCAACTGAATGGCTCGCACCAATCACGATAACAGCTAATATAATTATGCAAAAAATCGATCGATAAAATGGATTGGGTTGAACTTGTTAAACCCACCACGTTACATGAATGGCATCGTTTCGTCAGAGATTATATTTAGATTGCGCACATTAAGATCCCAAGGTATGTCCATTATAACCCCGAATTCTTAATAGAATTTCATGGGGTCTGTGATGCATCTGAAAAGGCGTATGGCTCCTCACTATATATCAAATGTGTAGACAATTTTGGTAAAATATACACCACTCTTATGGCCGCAAAAACAAAGGTGGCTCCCATAATATTTATAACATTACCTCGCAAAGAATTGTGTGGAGCAGAACTTTTGGCTAACATGATTGCCGTTCTCCAACCACAATTAGAGTTGCCAAAGTGTCCCTTACGATTGTGGAAAGATTCCTCTATCGTCCTGTCGTGGCTCCAAAAACCCGCATGTCATTGGACAGTTTTTGTGGCGAATCGAACTTCATCCATCATAGAAAAGGTCGTAGTGAAAATTGGGCTCATATTGATTCGCATGATAATCCAGCAGACTTAGCAACTAGAGGAATGACTGTAAATGATTTAATGAACTCAAATCTTTGGTGGCACGGACCATCGTGGTTAAGCTTACCCAAGTCTGAAAAGCCAGAACCCAAGAAAACTTTTCCTACAAAGTGAAGAGCCGAACAAAAAATTCTACTCGCACTTACACATGTTATGTTAATGAGAATATCTTAGATCGATTCTCATGTTGGCCTCGAGCACTACGTGTTTTAAGTTAAGTATTTCGTTTTTATTTTTTTTACCAATTCCTCTACAAAAACTACTTTTCGAGCCTCTAGTATCGATATAAGTCATGAAGAAATCAATTTTGTAAAAACTAAACTCATCGTTTTGTGCCACCAAACCCATTTCCCAGAAAAAAAATTGCCACTCCTCAAAAATAGCAATCTTTTATGTTTTAATCCCTTTATTGATTCTCTTGGTATTATGCGTATTATTGGCCGCTTAGTAAAATCCAACGCTCTTACTTATAATGAAAGATTTCCTAAGCTTTTGCCATATAATTCATCTGTTACACATTTACTATTGCATCATGTACGCATATGTACTATACATGAAGAAATATCGTTAATGATGCAAGTTATTAAATCAGAGTTTTGGATACCACTTTTAAAGGATGCCATCAAAACCCTAATTCGAAATTGTAAAGCATACGGACTGTTTAAGCAAACTCAAACTAACCAAATTATGGCGGCATTACCTTCTAAGCGAACTGTCTTACATGGCCCCTTTTCCCACACTGCAGTAGATTTTGCAGGGTATTTTGATCTTAAGGTATCTGATATCTCCACCCAAGCTTTTTTGGCCGCGATTTCACGGTTTTTTTTTAGTAAGAATTGAAGGATGTATAAATTCGAGACCACTTTGTTCGATGTCCGAAAACGCTGACGATTTAAACTCTCTGAACCCAGGACATTTCCTGATAGATTCAGCATTACTTTCTTCACCAGAACCTGACTTTTCAACAACCCCCTTGAGTTATGCAAATCGATGGCAAAAACTCAAAATCCTACATCACAATTTTGCACTGAGATGGAAAGAAGAATATTTAAAAGAATAAACGTAACAAATGGAAATACCCTCAACGCAATTTTAAGGAAGGTGATCTAGTCGTTTTACGATATACACTTAAGCCCAAATTTATGGCGATTAGGCCGCATTATTACCACATACCCAGGCAGTGACGATAATGTCCGAGTAGTTAAGCTCAAAACAGCCACGGGTGATTTGATACGACCAGTTACTAAACTAATTCTTCTACCAACTTCTAAACTCATGAACATTAATTATTCTATATTTCTTTTTTTTTTTTTTTCTCTCTCTTTTATACTCAATGAAACTTATAATATATATATATACTTTGATTATTTTTTAGAAATGTCACGCCGATTACTGAAGGAAAGAGACAGTTGCTCGCATTAATGAGGAAGATATTTGAAAGTAGTACTTTCAACGCAGGGCGAAATGTTTATAAATGTAAAGGTTATGTGCCTTGTAAAAGAAACAGCATTTAATTCACAATTTTTGTTTTAAAAACGACATCTAGTAGTAGCTTTGTATTCTATATATATATATTGTTGTAACAACGCTTGTTTTAAAAAACGCCATATTTAATTATACAAAATAAAAAATGGATGCTATAGCATTAGTCAGCACAAAGTGAAAATATTGCATTCAATCATAAACATTCCTAATAACATTATCAAAGACCTTGCCGATAGTTCCTTTCATCTACCTGGTCCAGTAGATTTGCTTAATGGTGCAGAATTATTTTATGACTTAATGATGGTTGGGCAGATAAAAACAAATACATGCACTCATTAGCAAAATAACGAAATTAGGTTGGATTGTGTCTGGGTTAGCTGTTTGCAAAACAAACAAGCAAAAGGACTTTCAAACTGTATCACATATATCAGTTAGTATATTAGAAAACAAGTCGTTATCCAACACTGACACAATAAATCATATGTCATCATATGTAGAACAAATTGTCGTAAACTTACATTGCACGAATTATAATGCGAACATTTTTATGAAAAAACCACAACGCGGTGCCCAATAACAAGCAAATTAATAGTGCGTCTACCATTTAAAGAAAATGTATTAAGTGAATCTTTGCAAAAGGCAACAACAAAATTTTTTTAACTTAGAAAAACGTAGTAAGGTAAAAAACAAGTGCAAATTGAATATACAAGTTTTATGCAGAAGTACATTGGTTTGCAGCACATGGTCCAATTCGAATCAAGTGTTCAAATAAACTATATTCCATATCAATGTGTCGAGCGCCGAGACAGCCCCGCACTGATCGGTTGACAGTATTCAAACATAAGGTAAAGGCTACTTTGTCCACAAACCAAAAAAGTTTGTCAGGCAGTTGGATTTGATACGGTCACCGATCCTTTCACTACATAGAACTTAGCTTAATATACACTTATAAAGTGTAAAAAAAAAGTGGTGTAGGGTTGAAATGAATGGCGGGTTTGAAACCGGTCCAAATCATCCCCTTTTGTTACCAAGGGTTCATTTTTCACAATTTCAAATACATCATTATAACTCTCAATACACATAAATTTGTTTTGGTGGCAGATATTGCCAAAATGTATAGGCAAGTGCTCGTCGACACAAAATGGCAGTGCATTGTATGGAGAAAACACCCGAATGATACGATAACCACCTATTGCTTAAAAACGGTAACATATGGACGTTTTTGTGCTCTTTACTTCGCCGTAAAATACTTTCTATATTTACTGCTACTACTGAAAACGATTTTTATGTGGACAACTTAATGACTGTAATATAATTACTTTTGAAACGCGAATTTCCTGAGAGGAAATTTGGCACACACAACGAAAAAATAATTGCCGACATTGAACCATGCGATCATAAGGAGATTATCCATTTTTACAATATGGTGCACGTTAAAATTTTTGGCCTTAGATAGTCGAAATAATATTAGCAAACATTGCGAGACTATTTGATCCTCTTGGCCTAGTTAGCCCTATCATTGTAAAGTGTAAAATGTTGTTTCAAAACCTCTGGATCCTTAAGCTTCACTGAAACGAGAGCTTGCCACAACATATATCCACTGATCATGTCTTTGCAGATGCCAGCATCAAAGCTTATGGTGCCTGCATTTATTTGTGGACTCACGACGGAGAACGTACAATTCAAGGGTAGCTCTGTTGAAATAACTTAGTTTGCCTCGATTAGAATTATACGCAGCTTTACTATTGGCAGAATTCGTAGAGGCCACGTTGAAAAGGATGCTCATTCAAGGGAAAGAAATAATTAGTTGGTCGGATTCAAACATCACCCTGTGTTGGATCACTGGTAATGTATCTCGTTGGAAATCCTTCGTGGCGAATGGAGTAAAAACAAGTAAGAAAACTAAATTTGGCTTAGGCCTAATGTTAAATATCCTTCACCTCCACAACGGTGAGCGTGGCAAGTATATATATATGTTGCACCCACCCTAGTGTATGTATTACGTATCGGGAGGCAAGTCTACTCTTACGTTGAATATGGTTTTTTGAACATTGTGGGTTTGTATGTTCTCCGACCATGCCCACTTATGGTACATCGATGGATGGGCTAACTCTTAAGAAGTGCACCAAATTTCAAGTTCACAGGTCATTTTTTGTGGCCGATATATACATTTTTGTTGATTGTAGGCGTGTCTCTAATTCGAATACGCCAATTTTTGGCCATTTTTGTGGCAGATAAACATGGCTTTTGAACGATTTTGCCTCTTTTAAATGGCAATTTGCAAAAGTGCGTATACAAAATTTCAACTTAATATTTCAAAATTTACGCCCGTGAGAATGGCAACAACAGACAGACACGGACACACGGACATACATGTCTAAATCGGGATTCTCTCTGTGATCTTCAAGCTGTGCAGATGCGTCATGAATAACTAAAGATATATTTTCATTGTTGAATAATAAAAAACTAACGGTACACAAATTGTGTAAAGTAGTTATTTTTAATAGTGACAAGGAACAAAACGTGTAATAGGGACATATAATACATCATTTACTTATTCTGGGATTGTAAAATTGCGTATAAATTTTACAATTGTGCCACGGATTGGAACATGCTACCGACTGACCAAGTAGCATATCAATGCCGAGGCCCCAGACAAGGAGAAGGTCTGCCAAAAAATGATGATGGTACGGAAAACGGTGCGCAAAATTTTGATAATCCGTTCATGAATAGTAGTCGTTCCCCGGTGAAACGGTTACTGGAGCAAACTCAACAAAGGAGCCACTCTTCACCACCATCCGTGCCAGAGAGTACACATCAAGATGACTGCTCGATAGATCCATTCAAGCAATTAGGCGTTAAAATTGGTGAATTAATCGTTATGATGGGAGGAAGTCGACGGTCTATTAATAACCCTATAAGAGACTTGGTGGATGTAAAAGCTAACTTGTATAAAAAATTGAAGTAGATAAAAATCAAAAGAAAACCAAATTTCTGGTGTCAGCGAAACGACGACGTTACTCCGAAGAGATTAAGAGAGGAATTGTTGAGTGGTTTCTTGTCGCTAAAGGTAGCTAGTTTAATAAAAAGGTTCTGCAAAATGTGGGCGAATAAATTCAACCAGTTGATCGAAAAAACTTTGGGTCAAAAGCTTTAAATTAAATAAAAATGATGTTAAAATCGGGATTAAGGACCTCGACGAAGTGACAACAACTAACGATATATTAACAGCAATTGATAAAGAGTTTAGCAGTTTCACTGTTGAAAAGGAAATATTATCCTTGAGATATAATCACATTACTATCGGTTTCAAGGACGCTACCCACAGCTTTATTAGAAGCAGGAAAAATAAAAATTGGCTGGGTTTTAGGTAGGATAAGAGAGAAATCCATCCTTACACGGTGCTTCAAATGTATGAAATTTGGCCATGTAACTAGAAATTGCAAAGTTGGCCAAGACAGAAGTAAATGTTGTTTAAACTGTAGTGAACTTAACTATCACGCCAAACAATGTACGAGGAGGCCATGTCGTATTATCTGCAAGGCAAATCTTTTATTCACCCCCTGGCGGGCAAAGGATACACTCTAAACCAAAGTTCAACGTAGTTAAAAAGCTCACTGAAGCTAATGCAGATTTAAATTAATCATTGTCGCATTGACGATTTGGTAAGACAAAACATCAGAGATCATAACATTTATATGGTGCTCATCTGTGAACAGTACGGAGTGGATTCAATGGCATACTGGGTGAAAGACAACACGGGCGAGGCTGAAATTTGGCACTATGGCCTGCAATCAACTAGCAATTTTTTCACTGTATCCGACGATGCAGTTCTTGTAATTAGTGGCATAATTCCCATAGATATTTTGGCAAAGAAATTCGTATTTATGGCCAATGGTTTTTCCTACCAAGTCGCAAAGAGTATGGCGAGGCAGCACATGAGAGCGGAATGGCAAGCGCGATAGTCCCGTTCCAGCAAAGATAGATTGACGCGTATTTTTATTCCTTTCATTGAGCAGTGGCTCAATAGGACGCATAACGACGTAGATTTCTACACTACACAAATATTTAGCGATCATGGTTGCTTTAGGGAATATTTTTTTAAGTTTACAATTGAATCTAGCCCATTATGTAGTGTGTGCAATTGCGTAGATGCTGAACATGTCATTTTTGTCTGTTTAAGATATAGACAGAAATGATGAAAACTTTAAATACAACTCGCCTGCCCCCAACAACTTGGTAGCACATATGTTGCATAATAAAAAGAATTGGTAAGCTGTGTGTGTATTTGCCGCCAATAATTTAAGGAAGCAAAGACGCGAAGAGTGCACTGAAAGTACCTAAACGGCCACCCCCCCTGTGAAGGTATACCTGAGGGGTCGTGCCACAGGAAAGGGGGTAGGAACATAAATGGTTTTTAGTGGGTTAAAGTCCCACACTCAGCTGCATTTCCACCTAACAAAAAAAAAAAAAAAACATGTCTAAATCAACTCAGTTTTTGACGCTGATCAAGAATATTTATACTTTTAGGATCTCTGACGCCTTTTTTTGGGTGTTGCGAAAGGAAGAACAAACTTATTATACCCTCATTACTGAGGTGGAGGGTATACAAATCATCTGCCTCACCAAATATATAGCCTGGGCTCAGGTGCCCACTACACTCAATCCAGCTGATATTTTGACCTGTGATACAAAGTATTATGCCTTAAAGAACAATTTCTTATCGTTTTATGGACCACCCTTTCTCATACAAAATACTTGGCCAACGAATGATGCCATGCTAGAGACAGAAATTCTACTAGAAACGCGCCAACATAACGCTGTCATTACTGTTCAATTGATTAAAACTGATTTGATAACGTAGCATAAATACGTAAACCATTACAGCAAGCTATTTCGCACTTGTGCCTATGACATGCGGTTCATTGACAGAGCACGGCACAATCAAATAAATACTGGGAAAATCAACGCCAAAGAAATGAATGGTGCACTACTAACCATCTGTAGAATCGTTCAGAGAACGTATTTGAAGAAGAAAACAAATACCTAAAGGCAAACAAACCACTCAAAGGGTTATCAAAGCTTTTGCAACTATCGCCTATTTTGCACGAAGGCCTCATTTATGTTAGAGGCAGGCTATCAAAAGCCAATTTACCATTTCAACAAAGACACCTAATTGTTTTTGCGAGTATCCAAATGCTCTACAACAATTTTGGATAGTCAATGCGAAAAATGCCATCAAACAAGTGATTCATCGATGCATATGCAACGTATGCTACTGTATTCGACCTGTGAGTGAGGCTCAAATCATGGATGCTTTGCCGGCTGATAAAGTGAATTTCAAGTTTGTGGGATCAAATACTGTGGTCCTTTCCTGGTTACAAGTCAAATAAGAAGACGCTCGCCAACAAAAGCTTACATTGCATTGTTAATTTGTTTCGCTGTAAAGCTGTCTATTTGGAATTAGTACCCGACCCCGCAACCGCAGCCTTCATTGCATTTTATTTCGTTTTATTTCTCGTTAAGGACGATGCACCACAATTTACTCAGATAATGTAACTAATTTCATTGGTGCAAATAGCGAGCTTCGCAATTTGCTCGTCATTTTTGGCCGAAGAATATAGGGAGCAGATATTTTTTACATGTCGTCAGGAGAGAATACAATGGAAATATATACCTCCTAGATCGCCACATTTCGGAGGCTTATGGGAAAGCGGTGTGAAGCTGCCGAAATACTACTTACGTCATGCAATTGGAAATCACACTCCCAACTTTGATGCCCTACAGCAATTTTGAAACCGTTGGCTAAACAAATATTTGCGGCAAAGAGACAAAATAATATTGTGTTTTTGCAAGAGGAAGGTACGCCGCCAGTGATGTGGCCATTAGGTAGTATCATTGCAAGGTATCCTGATGCTAAAGGAAGAGCGCGTGTGGTTAATGTGAATCCGCTAAGATCACTTACAAGAGAGCTGTAGCTTAACTTTTTAAATTACCAATAGAGTAAATAATTTACTAAATATTATTCAGTTATTTTATTGTTTTTATTGAAAACTGCAATGAAAATCATTATACGTTTTGTTAATACAAAAGTATAGAGAAGAGAAGAGAGAAAAAAAGAGAAAATAGATTGTAAATTTGTGTAAAAATAAAATTTTTTTTAGATTTTCGTCGTCAACACTGCTAGTTATTTATTTTTATTTTTTATTAAAATTAAATAGTATTAGTTATAGATAATATAAATATATTATATATATCTTATCATATATATATAGATTGATATATATATAATATAAATATATTACATATATCAATCGGATCGTCAAGTATGAAATTTGATAATAATAACTATCCATTATTTTGCATTCACCTCATGTACAAGTACACAAATACAAAACACATACACAGTAGCGAGTTTTAACGAAATACCATCGGATGAACCTTGACCGAAATTATATGCATCGTCAGTGTCCATATGCCCACCACCATTCTGAACTAAATGCTCAGAAGAGTGGTTTATACATTGCGAAATATAATTTGGAGACAAAAGATTTACTAGTTATATAAATTTAATTTAATTTAACTTTTTTATTTATTTATTTATTTTCATTTTTTAAGTTACCTACAATTTTGGTAACAGCCAACTAAATTAAACTTAAATTAAGGAAGATTAATATCGGGAAACAACACAGGAAGCAGCAACAACAACAACAACAACAATCGTCGAAACAGCTATAGAGGCTAAGGCTAAAACTAATGTAAACTTAGAGCTACTTAATAGTAAAGAGTAAAATGAAAATAATCTTATAGGTTATAAGGATAATAAATACAAAATTACAGTCCAAAATATGTTAACAACAATATATATGTAAGATATGTTATATGTTACAACAGTATGTTTATGATATGTTTACAACTATATGTATGTATTGTATAAGTTAATGCCACAAATATCGTATCGCCCTCTAATTCTAATTCTCATAAATTACCCTTTTTATTACAAAAGCATTTCATGAGAAATACTTATGTTACAGAACATTATTCTTCAAGTGCTCAGTAAAATCTGACACCACCAAACAACATTAGAAAGATCAATGCAAGAAACCACTTAAATAAACTATAATACTGTTTATATTATGTTAAGTTGTCCCAATTTTTATTTTAATATAATGTAAGCGTTCACACAACGAATCACATTACAAGCATATGCATGAGCTGACCCGTCAGCATAATCTGTGATTCGTTGGTATAAATAGGATTAGTCTTAGAATGTTCAGTTTTTATACGGAATTTCAATAAAGCAGCAGCTTTTCAGCAACTTAATTTTTTTTTAAAAAACAAAAATAATTTTGTTTAATTGGCGCCCAACGTGGGGCCCGCGCACAAAAATTACTTTTCAGTAATACCAAAAAAAAACACCTTTTGGTGTTAACCAAAACACATTTTTGTGTAAAAAGAAATAAAACATTTTTGTTTAAAAAACGCACACGTTTTGTGCTAATAGTGCGGGCTCGGACCACAAAAAAGGACAACACATTTCTGTCACGTCCAAACTTACGATTTAAACACGTGTCCGACCAAATCCTCGGTTTTGGCCTCCGGCGCGAGTTTTGCGTGTTTAAAAAAAAAATAAATAAATAAAAATCATATTAATTAAATAATTAACAATAAGTCGAAGTCCGTAAGATAAGAAAAAAAAAAGAACTGTCATAAAACGTTTAACCATTCCTCTGTGAAACAAACAACAACAAAGAATTATAATAAAAAAAAAAAATACATATATCTAACAACAACATACAGATGACCTCACCACCCGGCCTTAGGGTAAAGATTAATAATATTAACTGCAACATCATCAAGAACGACATCATCAAAAACAACATCATCAAGAACAACATCATCAAAAACAACATCATCAAGAACGACATCAGCAACAATAGGGTTCAAACATGAAATTTGTATTGCTGTAAGTCAATATTTACCTGTTACCAGAAATAGCTTTTTTTTGTACCACATTAGACATTAAATTTTACATGAAATACTGCACAAATTGCGATTACAAATATTGAATCCGAATACAAAATTATATAGATTTTGATTTATTATATTAATATATTAACGTATTGGTTGCTAAATTTATAAAATCATAATGACAAATCCAAATCCCACACCTCTCCTCAGGCCGACCGTTTTAAATACTCAAGACAACCAAAATTCGAATCCGAATACTTCTAGATCGGAGTTAACGACATTTATTACACAAATAGTAGAAACAACATTACGACAACAGCTGACACAACTAAATTTATTAAATAACCAACAAAATCAAAATTATCTTGACCAACAAATTACCTCAGGAGAAATAAATGACTTAGAAAGAATACCAGACATAATAAAGAGCATCAGGGAATTCTCAGGAACTAACGAAGAGTTTTCCTCATGGAAGAAAAGTGTAGATAGAGTTTTGAAAGTATATGAATCAATCATTGGTTCATCAAAGTATTTTGGGATACTTAGCGCTATTAGAAACAAAATAGTAGGGAACGCCGACGTAATTCTCGAATCCTATAATACACCACTTAACTGGAATGCCATAGTAGAGGTACTAACAAATCATTTTGCAGATAAAAGAGATATAAGTACCTTAGAGTACCAAATGATGAGTTTGGTACAAGGTGGATTAACAATCCACGATTTTTATAAAAAGGTGTATTCACACCTATCATTAATATTAAATAGGTTATCTAATATGAACATACCCAAAGAAGCTTTAATAGCTTTGACTAAAACATACAGGGACAAAGCTTTGGACACTTTTGTCCGAGGTTTGCGAGGGGATCTTCCAAGATTGCTGGGAATGAAGGAAGCAGTCGATCTACCCCAAGCATTACAATTATGTGACAAATTAGAGAATCAGGTATATAGGACAAACCATGCTCAAGAATATAGTAGAGCCAAAACGAACCCTGCAATAACGCAAAAGATATCAAACGCGTATTCCAGAACACAACAGATTACGCAAAGATATTCTCAACCATTAATTCGCAACCAAAACTTTTCACTTCCAACTAGGAACGAACAATACCATAGAGCATCCTTACACCAACAATCCTTGCAACAGTTTAAACCGAATTTTTCCTT
This sequence comes from Crataerina pallida, assembly GCA_949710015.1. NCBI lineage: Eukaryota > Metazoa > Arthropoda > Insecta > Diptera > Hippoboscidae > Crataerina > Crataerina pallida. The sequence continues at coordinate 8,214,912 of OX453294.1, forward strand.
TTACAATAATAAGCCAAATATGCCACCACCAAGACCCTTTCAACCCAAACCACAACCAAAACCAGAGCCAATGGATATTGACCAATCTATACGAACCCAAAGAATAAATTACATGAATAGAGCAGCAAACAGCGACAGATTTAACGGACGTAGACCACCGCCAACTTCCTTGGTGGTTCAACCAGACAAAAGACAGAGGAACTTTCACATACAACCTATCACCGAAGAGGATTATCAACGGCGGATGGAAATAAGTGACAATGAACATGAACAGCCACTGTCCGAATACATAGAAACTTATGGAAATAACCGAGAAAGGATGGACGAGTTTATTGACGTTCATTTTTTAGGGTAAGAGCCTCCTCATTGCCATTTTTGGAATGAAAACTAAGTAATGGGGAGATAATTAGAATACTAGTAGATACAGGCTCAAAAAAATTAAATACAACCATGTTTAGCAAAAGAATCAATTCCTAATGAAATACCATTCTGCGCTAATTCTATTGGCGGCGAAGTAAAAATTACCCACCATACATTGCTTAATCTTTTTGGCTTAAAGGATGTTGAATTGAAGTTTTTGTTCTGCCAACACTAAAATCTTTCGATGCCATATTAGGTAACGACAGTTTAAGGGAGTTATCTGCTGTTTATTTATTTATCTTAGAGAAGGTTGTATGACGATAAAAGATAAAATGAAGGTTAGGATTAAACAATTACGGTCCGAAGACGTCAATACAATTAAAACACAATTTAACTATTTGTCTCCCAAACAAAAGCAATTTATGTCTGATTTAATAAATTCATTTAGAAATTTATTCGCAGAACCAGACGAAAGATTGTCATATACCACAAAAGTAGTGGGTGACATACGTACAAATACGGATTCTCCAATACATTCTAGATCTTACCCATACCCGATGTCCTTGAGAAACGAAATAGAAAAGCAAATTGAAACACTTTTAAGAGACGGTATAATACGACCTTCAAGATCACCATACAATTCACCAGTGTGGATTGTGCCAAAAAAATTAGATAACTCTGGAGAAGAGAAGCATAGACTCGTTATCGACTACAGAAAATTAAATTCAGTAACGATACCTGACCGTTATCCGATTCCTGACATAGATGAAGTCTTGTCTCAATTAGGCAAAAATAAATTCTTCTCTGTCCTTGATTTGAAAAGTGGATTTCATCAAATCCCACTCAAAGAGTCTGACATAGAAAAAACAGCATTTTCAGTTGATAATGGAAAATATGAATTCACACGTTTACCCTTTGGTCTTAAAAATGCACCCTCTATATTTCAAAGAGCATTGGACGATATGCTAAGAGATCATATTGGCATAAGATGTTTCGTTTATATTGACGACATAATTGTATTTAGCAAAGAAGAAACAAATCATTATAATGATTTGAAAAAAATATTTTCTACTTTGGAAGAAGCAAATATGAAATTACAAATAGATAAATGCGAATTTTTCAAGTCCGAAGTTGAATATCTCGGATTCATAATATCCGGAAATGGTATAAAATCCAATCCCAAGAAAGTAGAGACAATAGCCAATTTTCCAATACCAAAAACCCTAAAAGAATTGCCCTCATTCCTTGGATTAACGTGTTATTATAGAAGATTCATAAAAGACTATTCAAAATTAGCCAAACCTTTGACTACCATTTTGAGAGGAGATAAAGGCAAAATATCAAAGAACGCGTCGCCTAAAATAGCAATAACACTAAATGAACATGCAGTAGAATCCTTTAATAAACTAAAAAATACGTTAGCTACAGAAGATGTAATCTTAGCCTATCCAGATTACAATAAAGAATTTCAACTTACCACAGATGCATCAAACCATGCAATAGGTGCAGTTCTAGCACAAGACGATAGACCAATAACCTTCATTTCTAGAACTTTAAGAAAAAATAAAGAGCATTTTGCTACAAATGAAAAAGAAATGTTAGCAATAATTTGGTCATTAAACAAGCTTAGAAATTATCTATATGGAACAGCAAAAGTAAAAATATTCACTGATCATCAACCATTTACATATGCACTCAGTAATAAAAATAATAACATAAAATTAAAAAGATGGAAAGCCATCTTAGAAGAATACAATTATGAATTAATTTACAAACCAGGAAAGTCAAATGTTGTGGCTGATGCATTGTCTAGAGTACCATCGGGAAATCACATAAATACACTTACCTCAACCGTACATAGTGATGAAAGCACTTTGCCATTGTTAATACAAATATCTGACCAATTAATGTGTTTAAAAATCAGATTTTCCTCAAAATAGGAGACGTATCCTCATATCAATTTGAAATAATATTTCCCACATATCATAGACATACAATAGTAGAACCTTCTTATTATCAACAAAAGTTAACTGATCTACTAAAAAGATATTTAAATCCATCTATAACCAATGGCTTGAACACTGAAGAAAGTATTTTAGGAATGATACAAGAGTTTTATGGATCGCATTTTGCAAACTACAAAGTCCGCTTTACCAGAAACATAGTTTAGGGACATTACTGACGAAACAGAACAAGAGAACGAAATTATAACAGAACATAGACGAGCATATAGAAATACTAAAGTAAACAAAAAAGAATTATTGGAAAGAGTCTATTTCCCAAAAATGCAGGAAAAGTTAATAAAATTGTGAAACAATGTAAAATTTGTAAGGAGCAAAAATGTGAAAGGCATCCGGTGAAACCAAAAATTCAGGAAGCACCAATTCCACAATATCCAGGACACATAGTTCATATTGATTTATACTATACAGATAATCATGTTCTATTGACAGCAATTGACAAATTTTCAAAGTACGTACAAGTAAAAATATTAATATCTAGAGCTACACAGGATATAAAGAAACCACTCATGGACATTTTAATGGCTTTTGGCATACCTAAAAAAATTGTAATTGATAATGAAAAATCTTTAAATTCTGCATCAATATTACACCTATTAGAAGATCAATTGGAAATCGCAATATTTAATGCACCACCTTATACGAGTACAGTAAATGGACAGATAGAAAGATTTCACTCTACCCTGTCGGAAATTATGCGTTGTGTTAAGGCGGAAAAGATACATACCTCATTTGAAGACCTTTTAGACAAAACGGTAATCAGATATGACTATAGCGTGCATTCCACAACAAACCGTAAACCAGTTGAATTATTTTTTGGCCGTAGAGTAGCAACAAACCCTTATGAAATTAATTTAGAAAGAGAAGAAAATAAGGGTAGATTACAAGAAAAACAGAACGCTGATCTTAAATATCACAATAAAAATAGAGAACAATTTAGAAATTATAAAGTAGGTGAAACTATTTACGTAAAAACAAACAAAAGAATAGGCAACAAATTATCACCCAGATATAAACCAGAAATAGTTAAAGAAAATAAAAACAGTACAGTGACTACAGAATCAGGAAGAATAATCTACAAAGGACTCATCAGGAAATAATATCCTATCCCATTCCTATTCCCTATCCATCATACCTTAGGAAATAAATTGCACTAAATGAACAAGTAAAAAGAAATTAATAAACAAATATATTATTAGTTTAAGAATTATAAAAAATCATAAATAAATAAATAGAAGAAACATGATACATTGCCAAAATATATCTTTTCAGATAGGCAGATTGTAATAACAACTAAAATAATTGTAAAATATTAGAAAAACCCTTTCAAAAAAGGAACAGAATGATGAAAAAATTAACAATTTCAAACTAAAAGAAATAAATAATACAAGTATAATAAAAATAATAAAGAAACGTAACTTTTTAAAGTAATTAGTGTTTGATCACAAAATCTTTTCAGTTTGATCAAACAATGAACATAAATGATTTCATCGTAAAAAAGTCTTACCAGACTAATGAAATCAAAGATATAAAAACATTAGCTAAAAATATATAACATTAAAATATTAGTAAATGCAAAGATTGAGATAAATAAGAGTCGAAGAATATCTTTTCAATTTCAGATTATTATTTGCCAGTTGTGCGGCAGAAGTACAAACTCTTAATTATTCAAACGCAAAATTCATTGCTATAAAGGAAGGGGAAGCTAGAATTCAAGACGGCTCCTTCAAAATAATACACGAAATAAATTTAAGCAAATTTAAAGATATTGTAATAACAATGGAAAAGGATATTATAGAAAATATTCCCAAAACCAATCCCTATATACCCATTTTATTAAACCATTTAATTGAAGCTAAAAACATTATGCATAGAATAAATAGAAGTAAACAAAAAAGATCATTCGATTTTCTGGAAATCCAGACAAATATGACTACGAAATTTTAACAAATAAAGTCAATAATGTCTTAGAAAACAACAATAATCAATTTATAATAAATAAATTTACTGAGAAGAAAATTATTGAACTAAGCAAAATAACTAATAATATGTTAAAAATATTTTTAAATAATCAAATTGTAAGGAATGAACTAGCAATGACACTGAAATTCAAACTAGAAGTTCTGAATAGAGAATTAAGCAACATTGAACATGCAGTTCAATGGTCAAAAGCGAACATTGCTAATTCATTTTTATTAAACCAAGTAGAAATAAACATAATTGAAAAAATGTTAGAAAAAGAAAATATACCATATCTAAATATAGACGAAATGATAGAGTTTGCTGAAACAAAAATAGCTTTTAATAATGACGAAATAGTTTACATTTTATCAATACCAACAATTGATACAGAAAATTATACAAAACTCCTATTATTACCAATAAAAAGCAAAATAAGTATTTTAAAAATCAAGTATGAAAATGTATTAAAAAATAAGGATAAAATATATGGAATTTTAAAAGAATGCGAAAAATGTAATAATTTCACTATATGTAATAAAAAAAATATAATAGACATAAGTAATATAACTTGTATACCGCCTTTATTAAGTAGTAAAACACATTTTTGTGAGAACACCAATACACAACATATATCTGATATCAAAAAAATATATGATGATGTAATATTTGTAAACAATTATAAAGGAAAAATTTATGTCAATAATGATTGCATTGATCTGGATGGAACGTATTTAATAAGGCATCATAATAGTTCAATTAAAATAGATGAGAAATTTTTTAAGTCCGTTCATATGTCAAACAGTTATCCGTTGCCCTCAATTCTTCATGGACCTTCCAATAAAGATGGAATTAACGAAGTTTTATCTCTGCAGATGATAAATGAATTAAACACTAATAATACAAAAAGAATCGATTTAATAAAAAAACAAAATATAGTTCCTACAGCCACTATAGCAGCCGTATTGATTATCGAGGTAGTGGCTTAGTTTATGTCCAAATACCTATCAAAAAAATTCTGCGCTCCGAATAACTCTAATATAGTAATTCAAGAACCATTAAGCATCTCCAGCGCTGAAGAAATTTTAAGACGTTCAAACGGGAACGTTTGAAGCTTAACGAGGGAGGAGTTAATGCCACAAATATCGTATCGGCCTCTAATTCTAATTCTCATAAATTACCCTTTTTATTACAAAAGCATTTCATGAGAAATGCTTATGTTACGGAACATTATTCTTCAAGTGCTCAGTAAAATCTGACACCACCAAACAACATTAGAAAGATCAATACAAGAAACCACTTAAATAAACTATAATACTGTTTATATTATGTTAAGTTGTCCCAATTTTTACTTTAATATAATGTAAGCGTTCACACAATGAATCACATTACAAGCATATGCATGAGCTGACCCGTCAGCATAATCTGTGATTCGTTGGTATAAATAGGATTAGTCTTAGAATGTAACAAGTTCAGTTTTTATACGGAATTTCAATAAAGCAGACGTTGCTTTTCAGCAACTTAATTTTTTTTAAAAAACAAAAATAATTTTGTTTAATTTATATGTTTAGAACAATATTATGTAAGGTGTAAAGTGTAAAGTATCAGTTTGAAAGCACCTTATATCTTATATTGGAAATTGTATCGAACGAATTTAAAACAACGTAATATTCGTTAAACATTTTACATAATAGCCGAAACAGACTATAAAGTAGATAGTTTGTGCAGCAGTGAGAAGATTTTAAGGGTATATAGTGCTTTGAAAAACGAGAGGGGATATTAATAGAAATTAATTCCAAAAAAATGGAGAGCAAATATCGCTTTTAATAACTTTAGCAATAAAAGTAACTCCTAACATATCGCGCCTTTTTCCAATGTAGGTAACCTGTCATTATAGGGTGGTAAACGCACATCAGGATTCCAACCCAGACCACGTAGCGCAAAAAGTAAAAAATTTCGTTCAATGATATCAGCATAAATTCTATAAGTTGGTACCCATACAACAACTGGGATTCAGTTGTTGTTAAATAGGCTTAACGAGCAAAGTATATAACCTTTTGGTAACACAAGGATCATTAAATTCCTTTGACCATCTTTTTACAAAGCCAAGAACAGATTTCGCCTTGTTAACAGAATAATCAATATAAAATAACCCCTATATCATTGTAACTGGATACATTCGCTAGCACATGATTGTTTAATGAATAGAATGTAGGCAGATAATCGGAACAAGAAAACGTTAGCTTTTTACATTTGCTTCAATTTAAAAGCATGGCATTAACTTTGCACCATTCGGACTCTCCGATAAGTCAAACTCAAAAGAATTGAAAGAGCAAACATAAGAACGCGAAAAAATTTAATACAAATTAGAAGATCATTTAGAAAAAGTAAGAAAAGTAGAGGACCGAGATGACTACCCTGGGAGACACAGAAAAACAAGACTTCTTGCGAATGACCGGTAAGCTAATTGGGAAACCAAGCTAACATACTGTTGCTAAAGCCAAACAATTTAAGTGTGAAAATTAACAGATGATAATCGAAGGCTGTATAAACTACGTCAGTTTACATGTGTTCAGAAAAACCCTGAAATATATAACATGTTAATTCCAAAAGATTTGTAGAAGTTGATGTACCTTTAACGAAACCGTGTTAATAATTACTAGTTCAAATAACTTTGGCAAGGCACTAAGTTTAGCAATAGCACGGTAATTATTGATACACTTTTCAGGTCCATTCTTATATAGTGGAATAATAAAGCTATTTTTCCAACATAGTGTGAAATATGCTTTCTGAGGCATGCATTGAAAAGGTGAGTTAAAGGAACATATAATAAATCCTCACAATGCCGCAGTATACAAGAAGGAACACCATCAGGGCCGGGGAAATAATTACAACTTAACCGTCTTTAATGTATCAAGGACTGAAAGTACAAGGAGGAAACAGATCATATAATTTTATATCGTATAAATAGCTATCACTCGGTACGCTTTCAGATGAGGAGGATTTTTCAAAAAATCCGCAAACATGTTAGATATCTCCTGAATATTTGAAGATTCTAAGTTGTTATGTCGTATTACTACCGGAAATCCAGCAGCTTTGCGTTTAGAATTGACAAACGAAAAGAACCTTTAAGGTATTAATTGATAGGCAAAAAATGGAATAAAATTTATTATAGTAAAAATAAAAAAGTTTAAGTTTTACAACAATTTGACAATAAAACAAAATTGAGTAAATGAACGTTTTTATATATATAGCACCCAGTGCAATACTCCTCCTCGTTCATTTACAATTGCATTTTTCTCTAAGGTATTCGTGCTTTCCAATTGTGAAGACGAAACTGTTTGTACACTTTCGCCCTCCACTCTGATTTATATTTCTTTGCCGTTTGTTTTTGTTTTTCTCTCTGACAAGAGAGTAAATGAAGAGAGAGTCGAGCGTGGATAATGGCTCGACTGCAGATCAGAAAGTTAGAAGGAGGCATTCTGGATCTCGTGATAAAGTTGTGAAGACGTTTTCATAAAATAATTATCGTTTATTTTGGTTTCTTGATCTCATAAACAGATATACAATTTAAGTCTATTACAAGACAATTGAATATGTTGCATAAAATTTGAAATAACATTTGCGTAGTGCTAGAAATAAAATAATAAAATAAAGGAAAAGAAGAAATTAAAACCCAAAACTTTTGAGGCAAATTCATTTTCTCGACAAGAGGACAAAGTGGAAGAGGTGAGTCACTAATTGGTTGTCCTTTCTTTTTTTCTTCTCCACTTCCTAAATAAAATAAAACCCCTACTTTGAGACTGTCTCTTCCAGCCCGCATCAAGATATCCGACAGGATCGTCCGAACGGACACTTGCTAGTTTCACTTTAGTGCCAGTCCTGTGTTCGACGTCCTTATAGTTGGCGCCCGATCAGGGACCACAATTGCTCGAGTCATATTTCTTCAGAATGTGCCCTATGCGCATTTAAAAAGAAAAAGTAAATTACATATACTGTAATACACATACCATAATTATATTGAGGGTGCTTCAAAAAAAAAAAAAGCTGTTATATGCTTAAATATAAGGGAAACTAAGAGAAAGAATTCCCAACAACACAAAGAAGAAAATTTCTATAACTCTGAACAATATAACGTTTTGATCAAATTCAAATTATTTAGAGAGGTATAATAACTTAATATATACATAAATAACGGACGAGCTCTGAAACAATACGCTGCAAAGAATAACTGCTCTGTCGACGTTTATAACAATACAATAACAATAAATAGCATCATCATAACAATAGAAACAGAACCATTTACAAGCAAACATAAGAGCAACAACAAAGGCTACGATAAATTAATCACCTGTAACATTAGGGCAGTTCAGTCTATTTATTTTTAATGAAACAATTAATGATGAAACATATCGTATGATATTTAATATATGGTCGCATATACTAAAGTATATCCACGCTTATAAAAAGGTGGGCAACACAAGGGGAACTGTTCAGGAACAATCAAATATATCTGATCACCACATGATGAATCGCCGTGTATCATGGATATATTATATCCATAAAGACGAATTGATTGAATATCTGGAGGAATTTGACATCAACGCATCCGGCAAAGTTTGCGATTTAAGAAAACGCTTTGCAAGTTTCTTTCTAAATGCGAACCATAATCAATGGCAACAAGAACGTCTTAGTCAAATACGAGCGATGTTTGAAAGGCCTCGCCGCACACCGTCACTGTCACCAGTCCCTTCAATGGCGGAAATGCGGGGCTATGATGAAATACGTCTATTTACGGTGAAACAGGCAAGTCAAAACACTGTTTGTTCTCAGCCAAGTTTTGCACAAGCAAACCCTAAAGTCCGTCCTATTACCGAACATGATTTGGATGCCGGACCGACTACCATAGGAGCGAGCCGATGCAAACATGCGGGCCGAACCTGTGCCATCGACTTCTAACGCAGCGTTACATACTTTCGACAATCATACTATGAATACAAAGCCAGTTATCGAGATTGTGGGGAATAAATTATACCGAGAGTAAGGAACCACTACTTTGCCGAAGTTTATTCTGTGGACCGAAATCGATTGCCGAGTGCCATGATCGAGATATTAAGGGAGAAGGCGCTCACGTGGTACTACAATAACAAAAGGCATTGGTTAACTTGGTCAGATTTCCGCCACGACTTTCTAAAATTTTTCTTGCCCCACAAATATTTTCAGAAGCTTGAGAATGACATACGCCGAAGGACATAACGACCCAAAGAAAGTTTCAAAGATTATGTCTTATCCCTTCAAGCTCTTATGAAGCACACCAACATGGACGAAACGCAAAAATTGGAAAGAATTTATGCCAATGCATTGCCTGAGTTTCTTTTGTATATCAAGCGACGAGAATTCACTAGCCTAGATGTCTACCGTGGATCTCAACGCCACCCACCTCATCATGAATTTTAACGTCGTGCTGAACATCGTTTTATCAATGAAGCCAACAGGCCCGTTGCACGTGAACAATACCGATCGGCTTTAGAGGAGCCGATGAGGCTATGCATGGATTTTTGACATCTTAATAGCAAATCAATTACGGATGCATACACACTACCCAAAATCTCCGCTATATTAGACCAATTACGCGAAGCCAAGTTCATAAGTACTCTAGATCTACGAGATGGATACTGGCAGGTACCACTTGCCGAGTCGAGTAAACAGTTTACAGCATTCACAGTACCGGGCAGAGGGCTGCATCAATGGCGTGTTATGCCGTTTGGATTACACTCCGCTACAGCTACCTTCCAGCGGATGCTCGACACAGTGATAGGGCACGAAATGGAGCCGCAAGCGTTTGCATATCTTGATAATACCATCGTTGTAAGTAAATCCGTGGATGAGCACTTACAACACATGGCAGAAGTCTTAGATCAGCGAATTTACGTCTAAACCCTGAGAAATGCGAACTTTTCAAAAACTCATTGAAATATCTTGGACACGTAGTTTGCGAGGAGGGGATCCGCACGGACCCAGACAAAACACAAGCTATATGCGATATGAAACCACCCCGAAATGTAAAATAAGTACGACAATTCTTGGGGATGGCGTCCTGGTATAGACGTTTTGTCCCAAAATTTGCAGCTATCTCAGCACCACTGACATCACTACTCCGGAAGGGAAAACACTTTCGATGAACTGAGGAACAACAAACGGCATTCGAGTTATCAAAGTTTAGGCTAACGGAATCGCCTATTCTTGCATGTCCCAATTATAGCGAAGAATTTACCTTACAAACCGACGCGACTGATTATGGATTAGGAGCGGTACTTACTCAAGTGCAGAATAGTCATGAGAGCGTTATTGCGTACGCCAACCGGCACTTGACACCACCCGGGCGAAATTATCCAATGACCGAGAAAGAATGCTTAGCTGTCGTATGGGGCATACGGAAAATGCGCCCGTACCTCGAAGGTTACCATTTTATTGTTGTGACAGATCACTTATCACTAAAGTGGCTGAATGCTTTGGACAACCCCACAGGACGTTGGGCCCTGGAGCTTCAACAGTTCAATTTTGATGTCCGATACCGCAAAGGCAAGTACAACATCGTAGCAGACGCGCTTTCTAGACAACCCGCCGAGACCTTCCAAAGAGCCATTTGCGAGGAAGCAAATTGTTCTTGGTGGAGTCGCAAGAAAGAAGAGGTCAGAGCTAACCCACAAAAATTTCCAGAATACCAAATCAGAGAATAACAACTTTCCAAGATCTTCGGGAGACGACGAGTCCCAACCATGGAAGCTTTGTGTAGCTACTCCGCTTCGACAACAGGTTTTAAAGGAGAATCACGATGCTCCAACTGCAGGACACTTAGGCATCAGGAAAATCATCCGCAGAATTTGCCAACGATATTATTAGCCAGGCATGTTTCGTGAAGTGAGCCGATACGTCCGAAAATGCGATTCGTGCCAACACTACAAGACCGCACAGCAACGTCCCGTTGGAGAAATGCTTACAAGAATTCCATCGGAGCCATGGAATATTTTGTGTGCTGATTTTATAGGGCCACTGTCGCGTTCTACGCACGGAAATAGTATGTTACTCGTTTTCTTTGATCTATTTTCTAAATGGGTAGAATTGGTACCCTTACGCAAGGCAACTGCTAAGGGACTTATCAAAGCGTTCCGTGAACGTATTCTTGCACGCTTCGGAGTGCCAAAGATCCTCGTCAGTGACGACGAAAGTCAGTTCGCGAGCCGTAACTTCAATTTCTTAACGATATGGGCGTACTTCAACAGTTCACCGCGCCGTACTCACCACAAGAAAACCCCACCGCACGCGTAAACCGAACGATCAAGACAATTATAGCCCAAAATTGTAATAATCGTCATAATCGATGGGATGACTTTCTCCCAGAGATAACGTTGGCAATTAACACTGCATTATCAGACACCACAGGTTACTCACCCTCCTATCTTATGCAGGATCGCGAACCACGATTACCTAAAGCTTTGTATGATGAAATCGATCGTGTATCATCGTTGCACACATCTAGAACACCGACGGAAAAGGCAGAAGGATTACAAGAAATATTCAACATTGCGAAACACAACTTAGAGCGGGCATCACAAGATCAAAGCAGACACGCATGGGTACCGAAAACCGGTGAAGCGGTCCTAATGCGTAACCACACCTTGTCGAAAGCCACCGACAAACATGCAGCTAAATTAGCACCTAGATTCACAGGCCCCTTTGAAGTCGTAAGACCAAAGTCTAAAGTAATTTTCATCATTAAAGATTGCAAAACTGATAAGTATAGGGTTTCTCATGTAAGCGATTAAAAACCTTTTGTCTAAATAACAAGTTTTCTCTAACCGCCACGCAAGACCATGAACGAAGTCTATACTAACCCAGGTTCCTCTGTTTATCTTTATTCGTATATTTCAGATGGACAGTCGGGAGCGTGCCGAACGTGACAGGCCGCAAGGTAACGAGCGCAGTCGCAATCCTTTTTTGCAAACCCCAGCGGAAATCATCACCATTAGCGATTCCGACTCATCAGATACGGAACCACGCGAGCCATACATTGAGGATATATCTGATGGTGAAGGCAGCTCGGACTCGGGCGTTACTAATGATGACCCGCAGCCAAACGCTAGTCGAGCCGACAACAGGCCGTACGTGGTGATAACAGGCGACCTACCACAAATAGACAAGGAACCAAACGCCACGATTTATCAGCGAATCGTAACTCTGATGATTGTAGTGCCGAACGAGTTTGATCCCTATAGTCGACCTGACGAACCCATCAAAGAAACCCCGGATGATGAAAAGCCGCCGGAACAAAACTTCAGGGTTACGATCACGGACATTAGCGAGCTTGACCCACAAAATGCCCCAACTTTGCCAACCCGAAGCGGTGAAAATGAAACTATATTACAGAATCCCATACGGAATTCTATTGATAATGACGAAGACATGTCCGTGAGATTTCACCGCATGTCTACTGACGTGCAGTCCTCGACTAGTCGAGGAAGTCGTCGATTCGAACCAGAACGTTTTTCTGTTCCAGATCCGGCACCAGCCAGGCGGTGTGGAATCGCTCAGCTAATTCAAGCCACAAGCGTACCCGAAGCCGCTGTGCCAATAGTCCGACGTATGTGGGAACGTCGCCACATCCGACCCCGTTGCGAACGCTTAGTGTTTGTGGGCTTACGACGCTATCGTATCTCCTTATTGCGCCGAAGTTGCTTCATCTTGAAGCATGTGCCTACTTGAGAAGGGGATGAGGTGTGAGGACGAAACTATTTGTACACTTTCGCCCTCCACTGTGATTTATATTTCTTTGCCGTTTGTTTTTGTTTTTCTCTCTGACAAGAGAGTAAATGAAGAGAGAGTCGAGCGTGGGTAATGGCTTGACTGCAGATCAGAAAGTTAGCGGGAGGCATTCTGGATCTCGTGATAAAGTTGTGAAGACGTTTTCATAAAATAATCATCGTTTATTTTGGTTTCTTGATCTCATAAACAGATATACAATTTAAGTCTATTACAAGTGTTTGATAAGACAATTGAATATGTTGGAAAATACCTTAATTTAAAGCTTCTGAAAGCATAAAATTTGAAATAACATTTGCTTAGTGCTAGAAATAAAATAATAAAATAAAAGGAAAAGATGAAATTAAAACCCAAAACTTTTGAGGCAAATTCATTTTCTCGACAAGAGGACAAAGTGGAAGAGGTGAGTCACTAATTGGTTGTCCTTTCTTTTTTCCTTCTCCACATTCTAAATAAAATAAAACACCTACTTTGAGACTGTGTCTCCCAGCCCGCAGCAAGATATCCGACAGGGTCGTCCGAACGGACACTTGCTAGTTTCACTTTAATGCCAGTTTTGTGTTCGACGAAGGGTGCCGCATTATTCAGGCCTCAGTCACACAGGGACGAAAGTAAAGGCATTGTGGTCCCAACAAGATAAATTTACTGTTGGGCGAATTCTGAGCCGCTGGGCCTACCCCAGCTAAAGGGGAATTACGTCCTTACACAATTATTAGAGGATTTGTCAATATGTCTGCAACCATATCTTCCGTTGGACAATATTTACACCGTATAACCCCTTTTTTTAGGAAATCCTTTGTCATTTTGAATTTCGTATATTTTTTCGAGAATTCGAAATTTTTCGTCATTCGTGACTTTCAAACTACTCTGATTGTCACAAAATAGTATCTTTGGATTCGTTATTGATAAAAAGGAATCATTCAGTAAAAGTCTAAGCCACTTTGCTTCTTTTGCTGCTTCTAAAAGAGATACAAACTCCGCTTCGCATGTGGATAATGCAACAATGCTTTGTTTGTTGCAACACCAGGGCAGTGCCGGCATTGAAGAAAAAAACAACAAACCGCTATTCGATTTCCGTGTTACTCTTTCTTCTGCCCAGGTAGCATCCGCGTACCCATTTAATTCTAAATCTTTCTTTTGAATATTACTTGTTGCTTTCAAATATTTTACAACTCTTTTACACTGTAGCCAGTCTTCCGATATTGGGCTACTTACTTTTTGTGCCAATATACAAACTGCTGCCGAAATATCGGGCCTAGTGTTGACTGATATGTATAAAAGACGTCCAATCATCTTTCATCATCGAAGCTTTTCCCGTAAATCACGTCCATCGGTGTTTTGCATGGCTTACAATCTTGAAGCCCAAATTCTCAAGCTACTTTATTTATATAAAGTAACTAGCATAACTGGTAGTTCCCATATTCATCTTTTATTATCTCTATTCCAAGGTAATGCTTAATATTGCTCAAAATTTGCATTTCAAAATTCTTAGTAAATACAGATTCCATATACTTGATATGTTCATACTTGGAGCAAGCAACAATGATATCATTGACATAGACTATAATAAAACATGACTTTCCAAAAACTTCACGCGTATACAGACATGGATCATTTGTGCTTTGAGTAAATTTTACTTTCTTTAAAACTTCATCTAGTGTATTGTTCCAAGACCTGGCACCTTGTTTTAAACCATAGATGTTTCTCTTTAACAAACATACCTGATGTTCGTTACATTAATGAAAACCTTGAGGCTGTTTCATATATATCGCCTTCTGTTCAAAAAAACGGTTTTGACATCCATATTTTTCTTTGCTGCTATTGATAGGAGAAGCCTGAAGGTTGTTTGAGAAATTACTGAGCAAACACTTCATCATAATCTTCTCCATACTTTTGCGAAAAACCTTTGGCTACAAGCCTAGCCTTGTATCTGCTCACCTACCCTTTTACATCGCGCTTTACTTTAAAAATCCATTTACTGCCAATAGCATTACAACCTCCTGGCAAGTCAACTATTTTTCAGGTATCATTTTATTTCATTGACTTCATTTCATCTTGCATAGCTTCTAACCATTTGTTCTTTTCATTTCTTTCAATGGCTTCCTTATAAGTTCTTGGTTTTTTAACTTCAGATACAGCACAAATTTCATCAATAAATCGTAATGGTGGAATTCCTTTATTTGCCCTAGTAGACACTTTAACTACTTTAACATCCTTAGTTGCTTCTTCCATACCATTAGTCGTCTCTTTTTCAATTATGTTCCCTCCTGAGATTCATAAATGATTGCTTCAATTTTTTTGACTTTCTCCTTCTCCTCCTCAATCAATAATGAATCATCGCTCAAAGAATGTTTCACTACAGCATCCTTCTTATTCAATGAGATTGTAACATCTACTTCACCCTTATAAATGCAGTCTT
Organism: Crataerina pallida; assembly: GCA_949710015.1. Taxonomy (NCBI): domain Eukaryota; kingdom Metazoa; phylum Arthropoda; class Insecta; order Diptera; family Hippoboscidae; genus Crataerina; species Crataerina pallida. Next base: position 8,230,491 of record OX453294.1, read on the forward strand.
CGAAACGTACGTCGGTTTTCACTGCCTGCCAATTTTATGCAAGACTTCTTTTGATGTCCAGGCTTCTTACAGAAAAAACATGAGTTGATTTGGTAGATATCTTCATGACCCCATCATTATTATTATTAGACTCTTCTTTCATATTCAGCAATTACTTTTTGTTGAACCAATGCAAAAGTTATATCTTCTTCCCTTCTGGACTCTAAACTAATAACCAACGTGTCGTAACTCTGAGATAAACTGCTTAACAGCATAGCAGTGCTCCATTTGTCCGACAAAATTTCTTCTCCAATGTCACGCAACTTTGTGATTAAATCCATCAATGTGTTCATGTGCGAAACAGCGTTACCTCCTTTTTCAAGTTTTAGAGAGCAAATTGACCTCATTAGAAATACTTTATTGGTTAGAGTATTCTTTTCATGGTAATCTTTCAAAGCGTCCCAAGTCCCTTTTGCGGTCTTTAGGTTCCGAATATGAGCAAGTTGATCGTCCATGACTAACAGGCCTATTGTACCTCCAGCTTGATCCTAAGCGTCAATTTCAGACTTATTGGTGACAACATTGTCGACTTTTCTTTCAACCGGATAAGAACCCACAATGACTTGTTTCCATAAATTATTTTTCCTTAAAAGGAGTTCTATCTTGTATTGTTTCACTTTGCAAACTTTGGTTTTGTATTCACCATGATTTCTTTAGTGCAGTTTCCGTTACCGTTTTAAACGAAAATTAAAAAAAAAGTTTAAATACGAAGGCTCATAACCTATTGATTGATAGGCAAAGAATCGAATAAAATATATTATAGTAAAGATGAAAAAATTTAAGTTTTATAACAATTTGACACTAAAACAAAATTGAGTAAATGAACGTTTTTATATATATAGCACACAGTGCAATATAAGGATTATCAATCAATTTGTATACTACAGACCATATATAATTGTAATAACATGATTTATTCAAGACGCTTAAATCATGCCTTGCCTTAGAATATAATACATAATCAGAGAATAAACTGCTGCGTTTGTACTTTTTAAATAATGTGCTTTTTTTATTCCAGACCATTTTTAAGTTTTTGTCAAACCAGATTGGACATTTCATAGAATTTTAATCCATATTTTAAGGTACAGACTCGAAAATCGCAAACAAATATACCATACATAACAGACAACGATTTATTTATATTGTTTACATTGAAAATAAAGCTTTTTTCTTTTCTTGTGAGGACGCAGGGCCCTCACGAAACGAATGAGTGGCCACCTAGAAAATATAAAATACTGTAATATTATATTGTTATTGTGATCAATGAAATTTAGATTTTTGTATAAACCTTTTGTTTTATTATGTACACAAGAATAGCGGGACTGACATTCCAAACGGTGTCAGTATTGCGCAGTAGAAAATATTTAGTGATTTAAGTAGTTTAAGCAGTAATATTATTTCAGAGAGTAAATTAAGAGTGAGAGTTAGGCTCATAATGAACTGCAAACAACAACGAAAGAATAGGCAAGCATAAAACTAAGAAAGACTCATTTTCTGTTAAGTTGTGACAAGTTCAACAACAGGTATAGTGTTAAGTGGTATAGGATTATAAGACTGGTCAAGGGAGGATCAACAAGTAGCCGCGCTAGCAGCTAATTGTGATCCTTGCTTGTGCAGTGACATTGCACAAGACCAATGAACGACCAGCTTGGCTGCGTTATTCGGCCGGTTGGTATTTTGTTGGTTATGGATAGGAGAATAAGGAGTGCCCGTTGGCTACGATAGCAGCCGTGGGACCTCTTTGCTCTCTGTGCTGTGAAACTTAACACTAGAAACTATACATACAGGGACAGACAAGACCTACAAAGTAGGTAACACAGTACACTGAATCCGACGAAGGAACCGCGAGAGGAAATATAACGTGAAAAATTACCAGAGGTAACACAGGTACGTGACAAATAAAAGAAGAAACAACAACACTATTGTATGAGGATAGTGTCAAGCAATAAAAATAGTGAATTAATATTATTTAACACTACACCTGATTTCTTTATTCCAACAAATTTCTTGAAAAGGAGCCCCTGGGGAAAAGCGCCCAGCTACCTCGGCTTGGACCGGACTAACCGGAGGAAATAGCCGTTTCATTCTTAACGGTTTTATCAATGTTAATGTTTTATTATTGTTAACGTTTTTTTTATTGTTAATGTTTTTTTTAAATTTATTAATCAATTTAGTGTAAGCTCATAGCTTGATAGTTGTGTTTATTTTAAAAATAAAGTTAAAGTTAAAAAAATAACACTTAGATTTCAGTAGTACCACAGGATGTAATTGCATATATACCAGACGTCATTCAAAATTCACTACCCACCAATAAATACAAAACGTTAAAAATCGAGTTAATCGAACGTTTTTCCTTATCGGATAAAGCGAAACTTAATAAAATCCTTGGTGATTCTGAAATTCTTTATCGGTACCCCTCGGTCAGTCCTTTGTCCAACTTCCGGGTGCAAATTTTAATAATGAATTTAAAAAAAAAAAAATGGTCTTAAAAAATGCAAAAAAATTTATATGTGACTCTTACGGAAGCAAACGCCATGGATATGACAACGCTGCTTAACATCTACGACATGTTATATAGTGGAGAGACAGCTTTAGTGGGCCAACTTAAAAATCCACCGTCAACTTCAAGAACAAACAGAAATTGGTTAGAAAATATGGCGGAGAAATTAGTAATAGCCACAACAAACATTTGTGTAAGTTTCAATAAACTTCCAAACGATGTTTATGCCATGAAGAATCAACAAACTAGAATCAACAAACTAAAGAGATCCATTGTAGTGGCGACAAACAATGGAGGTCTCCTAAGATCGCTTTTATATTCGAGGAGGATAATAAGCTAAATTTTTTAATAGATAGCGGTGCAAAAATTTCGGTCTTTTCAAATTTAAAAATTTTTAAATAAATTCCAATTTAGTTTAAACGGCAGCAAATAATGGTTCAATAAATACATACGGAAAAAATTTTTGAATGTAAAAATGTAGGTTAAAAAAGGTGAAAATACTATAGTCGGTCAAGCCCGATGAACAAATACCCTACACAATGTAATATACAGGGTGTCCGCCGGAAGGTATACCAATTTGTTTGTTTATAATTTTTGGTTAAATGAAAGAGAATGGATCTTATATTTATAAATGTTTTATTTAATGTCGGCAATTATATATGGAATACAAAATCAGATAAATGTCCGCCTCTGTTAGTCTCACAAATGCGAGCCCTTATGAGCACATTTTTCATTACATTCTTACATATTTCACGCGGTATTTCATTAATTTCATTACGAATATTTTGTTTGAGGTGCTCAAGCGTTTCTGGTTTGTTTGCATAAACTTTGCTTTTTAGATATCCCCACAAAAAGAAATCCGAAACAGTCCAATCAGGCGACCGTGGAGGCCAATCAACATCACCATTTCTTGAAATAACTTGTTGTGGAAAGAGGTCTCGCAGTAATTTCATTGTAATCCTGGCTGTATGTGATGTGGTACTGTTGTTGATACCAACATGTTAATCAAGCCCAAAGCATGGCATTAAAAAGTTTTCAACTATATCACGATATCGCTCCCCATTCACAGTTACCGTTACGCCGATGTCATTTTCAAAGAAGTAAGGGCTAATGATTTCTCCTGACCAAATTGCATACCAGACAGTCACTTTTATTGGATGCAAAGGTGACTGATGAATATTTTGAGGGTTTCCCATTCCCCAGAACTATTTTCAAATGAAAATGTGCCTCGTCACTCATGATTTTTTCTTGAAAATCGGAGTTGTCATGGGCGAGCTGTTATTGGCATATGTACCGCAGCGTAAATGGTCTTGTGGAAACTGAATCTTATATGGAAACAAATGCAAATCTTTGTGCAAAATTGTGTCCAATGTTGTTCTTTGAAGACCAAGCTCCTGAGCACGGGGTCGAATTGAGGTTGATGGATGGTTTTGAACACTTTCTTGGGCAGGAATAATATTTTCAGACGATCTTGCAGTACGTTTCTCTTTCTTCGAAATAATTCACTACACCATAAATAGTGCGTTTTGTTGGCAGGTTGTTTCTCCCAAAAATTTCACGTAATTTTCTCATTGTCACAGTAATCGATGTTTGATTTTGATAAAATGTTTTAACAATTAAAACACGTTGGTTTATCGAATATTTTTCTATAATAAATTTGCCACGTGTCTACTTCACGACTGCCAAATATGAACTGTCAAGGCTAATGTTTACCAAAATGGCGGCAAAATATTGGCTTTTGGGCCAATACATGTTCTTGCACAATATTCATCGAAATATCTCAAAAAATAATAGGACGTTTTATGCGGAGAGATTATAAAAATGGTCCAATCTGGTTCCTTTTTAATAGGGTTCCCCTCTGGGTCAATACATGTCCTTGTACCAAATTTCATCAAAATATCTTAAATATTGCAACCTAGCTTGCGCACATATTTACATGGACAGAGGGATGGGTGTAGTACTTGCCGTTTCGGTGCTACAAACATCCGTACAAACTTAATATACCCTTTTCCATAGGGTGGTGCAGGGTATAACAAGATTTTTCATATGTGTTGAAAATAGCTTATATAGTAAAAGTAATTATAGGAGCAGATTTTTTATGCAAATATAACATTGTAGAGGATCTTAAAAATAAATGTTTAGTAGATCCAAAATTTAAAATTTACGCGTTTTCTATATCATTTAATACCCCTTTACCTAAATTTTTTTGTAGATAATAAATATGTATTGTACTTCTGTATTAGTTCGACCTCTTTATCATATATATAAACTTTATTTTCTATTCAGCTCAAAGTCAAACCTGACTTTGTTTTAGGAAAAATTTAGCGTTTTTTTTGTTGACATATTGACTTAAATTCCAATATTTCGGCCATTCTATGTTGGCCATCATTAGGAAATTATTTTAAATAAATTACAACAAATTATAAGTGAACAATATGAACAATATTTTATACAACGGCACTTACATATACACTTTAAACAAGTATACAAATAACATATACTTAAACCTAAAGAGAGTGAAGTGAACAAACTGTAAACATTCCACGAAACCAGTGTAATTCCTTAAATATTTTAACTATAAGTTCATATTGATCTCCGTAAATGTCATCTTATTTTTATGGTGTTTCACTAAACGCCTCTTTATGTGGGCGCAATTGTTAATGTCTGTTTTATAATTCATACGTTGGTTCGTCGGTTCATTAATAATGTGTAGCATTTATATCATATAACGTTTTCTATAGTTTTTCTCTTTTTAAAGAATATTGGCAATCTTAAAATTTGGTGTATGATTCTGGGTCCGACAATGTTCTACTATGGCAGTTTTTACTAAGCAACTTCTAAGTTAATACGTAATAAGAACACTATTAAAGAACGCAGTCGCGTAACTGCCATGCTCACTATTTGGTGGTAGTTGTGGAGGGTATTTAAGATTTAGCCTTAGCCAAATTTTTTTATTTTTGTGGTTATTGTTGTTACTTTTTTTAATCATTTCTTTTTATACCTTGCACCATCATGTGGAAAATGGTATATTAAGTTTGTGCGGATATTTGTAATTCCTAAATGGCAAACGATTTAACCATGTCTGCCTGCCCTTCTGTCTGTCCATCTAAATTTGTGCTCAAGCTACAAGTCGCAGTATTTGAGATATTTTGATGAAATTTGGTACAAGGACATATATTGGCCCAAAGGGGAACCTTAATGAAAATGGACCGGATTGGATCATTTTTAGAACCCCTCTTCATATGAGGCCTATATTTTTTAAAGATATTTCTATGAAATTTGGTATAAGGATATGTATTGGTCCAAAAATAAACTCTTTTGAAAATGGATAGGATCGGACCATTTTCAGAACCCCTCCCCATATACATTTTTTTTTATTTCATTAAACAAACAAAAAATAAAAAAAAAATTTTCTGACGTATCATTTTGAAATTTTTTAAAATACAAGTAGGTATAGACAAATAAGATTTTTCATTATACCCTGCTTTTTCAAAGAAAAAAATTAAATTGAATAATATATCAAGTAGTGTAGGGTATTTGATGGTCGGGCTTGACCGACTATAATATTTTCACTTGTTTTCTTTAGCAATTTAACTTTACTTTGTTATTTTCAGATAAGAACATTACATTGCACTTTTTGTAAACTAAAATTATAGCTCTATATATATTATATTTAGCTAATTAATTTAAAACAAAAGAACTCTTGCACCTTGGCCACTTAACATTAAATATTGAGACACCCTGTATTCTTATATTTGTGAGTAACTTACAACTTACACTTCTTTGAACATGTGTTGTAGTAAAGTTGAAAAGTTGTATTTCTCAATTGTGTGGTTGCGGTTTGATTTTAAATTTACAAAGGTAGACTTACTTAGTTATTACATTTACATTGGTCTAATGTAAGTTTTGGATGCACCGATACATTTGTATAAATCTATAATATATATGTTTATATTATTGTATAAATACGTACGTACAATTTTTAATACATAGAATACATATGCTTTCAAAAATAAAAATATTTTGCATTAGGATATATGAAATGAACTTTAGTAGGACTAATTAAAGACGCATATAATAATTGACATAAACTTTACCTAAAACCATTGTAGGGTGACATGACGAAAGAAGACATAATTAGTTGTGCGTATGTTTGTAACTCCTAAACGGCAAATACCTACCTAGACATGTCCGTGAGATTTCACCGCATGTCTACTGACGTGCAGTCCTCGACTAGTCGAGGAAGTCGTCGATTCGAACCAGAACGTTTTTCTGTTCCAGATCCGGCACCAGCCAGGCGGTGTGGAATCGCTCAGCTAATTCAAGCCACAAGCGTACCCGAAGCCGCTGTGCCAATAGTCCGACGTATGTGGGAACGTCGCCACATCCGACCCCGTTGCGAACGCTTAGTGTTTGTGGGCTTACGACGCTATCGTATCTCCTTATTGCGCCGAGGTTGCTTCATCTTGAAGCATGTGCCTACTTGGGAAGGGGATGAGGTGTGAGGACGAAACTATTTGTACACTTTCGCCCTCCACTGTGATTTATATTTCTTTGCCGTTGGTTTTTGTTTTTCTCTTTGACAAGAGAGTAAATGAAGAGAGAGTCGAGCGTGGGTAATGGCTTGACTGCAGATCAGAAAGTTAGAGGGAGGCATTCTGGATCTCGTGATAAAGTTGTGAAGACGTTTTCATAAAATAATCATCGTTTATTTTGGTTTCTTGATCTCATAAACAGATATACAATTTAAGTCTATTACAAGTGTTTGATAAGACAATTGAATATGTTGGAAAATACCTTAATTTAAAGCTTCTGAAAGCATAAAATTTGAAATAACATTTGCGTAGTGCTAGAAATAAAATAATAAAATAAAAGGGAAAGATGAAATTAAAACCCAAAACTTTTGAGGCAAATTCATTTTCTCGACAAGAGGACAAAGTGGAAGAGGTGAGTCACTAATTGGTTGTCCTTTCTTTTTTCCTTCTCCACATTCTAAATAAAATAAAACCCCTACTTTGAGACTGTCTCTCCCAGCCCGCAGCAAGATATCCGACAGGGTCGTCCGAACGGACACTTGCTAGTTTCACTTTAATGCCAGTTCTGTGTTCGACGAAGGGTGCCGCATTATTCAGGCCTCAGTCACACAGGGACGAAAGTAAAGGCATTGTGGTCCCAACAAGATAAATTTACTGTTGGGCGAATTCTGAGCCGCTGGGCCTACCCCAGCTAAAGGGGAATTACGTCCTTACACAATTATTAGAGGATTTGTCAATATGTCTGCAACCATATCTTCCGTTGGACAATATTTACACCGTATAACCCCTTTTTTTAGGAGATCCTTTGTCATTTTGAATTTCGTATCAATGTGTTTCGTCTTAAAGGAGAATTTTTCGTCATTCGTGACTTTCAAACTACTCTGATTGTCACAAAATAGTATCTTTGGATTCGTTATTGATAAAAAGGAATCATTCAGTAAAAGTCTAAGCCACTTTGCTTCTTTTGCTGCTTCTAAAAGAGATACAAACTCCGCTTCGCATGTGGATAATGCAACAATGCTTTGTTTGTTGCAACACCAGGACATAGTGCCGGCATTGAAGAAAAAAACAACAAACCGCTATTCGATTACCGTGTTACTCTTTCTTCTGCCCAGGTAGCATCCGCGTACCCATATAATTCTAAATCTTTCTTTTGAATATTACTTGTTGCTTTCAAATATTTTACAACTCTTTTACACTGTAGCCAGTCTTCCGATATTGGGCTACTTACTTTTTGTGCCAATATACAAACTGCTGCCGAAATATCGGGCCTAGTGTTGACTGATATGTATAAAAGACGTCCAATCATCTTTCATCATCGAAGCTTTTCCCGTAAATCACGTCCATCGGTGTTTTGCATGGCTTACAATCTTGAAGCCCAAATTCTCAAGCTATTTTATTTATATAAAGTAACTAGCATAACTGGTAGTTCCCATATTCATCTTTTATTATCTCTATTCCAAGGTAATGCTTAATATTGCTCAAATTTTGCATTTCAAAATTCTTAGTAAATACAGATTCCATATACTTGATATGTTCATACTTGGAGCAAGCAACAATGATATCATTGACATAGACTATAATAAAACATGACTTTCCAAAAACTTCACGCGTATACAGACATGGATCATTTGTGCTTTGAGTAAATTTTACTTTCTTTAAAACTTCATTTAGTGTATTGTTCCAAGACCTGGCACCTTGTTTTAAACCATAGATGTTTCTCTTTAACAAACAGACCTGATGTTCTTTACATTAATGAAAACCTTGAGGCTGTTTCATATATATGACCCATTCAAAAAAACGGTTTTGACATCCATATTTTTCTTTGCTGCTATTGATAGGAGAAGCCTGAAGGTTGTTTGAGAAATTACTGAGCAAACACTTCATCATAATCTTCTCCATACTTTTGCGAAAAACCTTGGGCTACAAGCCTAGTCTTGTATCTGCTCACCTACCCTTTTACATCGCGCTTTACTTTAAAAATCCATTTACTGCCAATAGCATTACAACCTCCTGGCAAGTCAACTATTTTACAGGTATCATTTTATTTCATTGACTTCATTTCATCTTGCATAGCTTCTAACCATTTGTTCTTTTCATTTCTTTCAATGGCTTCCTTATAAGTTCTTGGTTTTTTAACTTCAGATACAGCACAAATTTCATCAATAAATCGTAATGGTGGAATTCCTTTATTTGTAACATCTACGTCACCCTTATAAATGCAGTCTTCGAAACGTACGTCACGGCTTATAACCAACTTTTTTAAAACGGGATTGTAGCACCGGAAAGCTTTGGATTTATCATCATAACCAAGAAAAATCATTTCGATTGAAACGTCGTCCAACTTTCTTCGTTTTTCTTTTGGTGTATGAATAAAGCAATTTGAGCCAAAGATGTGAAAGGAAGATTTCTTTCCATACCATAATTCAAAAGGCGTTTTGTCAGTCGATCTGGTGAGCAACGCCCACAATCGTGTTACCATGGTTAATGTAGCACATATTTTCTTTAAATTCTACATAATATCCAGATTTAGTTAGTTTCCGAACAGATATGATGTTGCCTAGTAAACTTGGAATATAGAGCACATCTTTAAGTTGAACTGTGTGTTCGCATCCCTTATGATCAATCGTCTTTATAAGACATGGGCCAATACCTTTTATTTCAGCTTGTTTACCATCACCTAAGTCCACTTTACTTTTGTAGGTTTCATCTAAACTTGCAAATAATTGTTTATTGTATACAGCATGACATGTAGCACCAGAATCAATTAGCCATTTAGTTTCACCACAACCAATACTGAAGAGAAAACCTTTTGACACATCAACTGCTTCCTCTAGCGTATTGCTTCGGTTTTCACTGCCTGCCAATTTTATGCAAGACTTCTTTTGATGTCCAGGCTTCTTACAGAAAAAACATGAGTTGATTTGGTAGATATCTTCATGACCCCATCATTATTATTATTAGACTCTTCTTTCATATTCAGCAATTACTTTTTGTTGAACCAATGCAAAAGTTATATCTTCTTCCCTTCTGGACTCTAAACTAATAACCAACGTGTCGTAACTCTGAGGTAAACTGCTTAACAGCATAGCAGTGCTCCATTTGTCCGACAAAGTTTCTTCTCCAATGTCACGCAACTTTGTGATTAAATCCATCAATGTGTTCATGTGCGAAACAGCGTTACCTCCTTTTTCAAGTTTTAGAGAGCAAATTGACCTCATTAGAAATACTTTATTGGTTAGAGTATTCTTTTCATGGTAATCTTTCAAAGCGTCCCAAGTCTCTTTTGCGGTCTTTAGGTTCCGAATATGAGCAAGTTGATCGTCCATGACTAACAGGCCTATTGTACCTCCAGCTTGATCCTAAGCGTCAATTTCAGACTTATTGGTGACAACATTGTCGACTTTTCTTTCAACCGGATAAGAACCCACAATGACTTGTTTCCATAAATTATTTTTCCTTAAAAGGAGTTCTATCTTGTATTGTTTCACTTTGCAAACTTTGGTTTTGTATTCACCATGATTTCTTTAGTGCAGTTTCCGTTACCGTTTTAAACGAAAATTAAAAAAAAAGTTTAAATACGAAGGCTCATAACCTATTGATTGATAGGCAAAGAATTGAATAAAATATATTATAGTAAAAATGAAAAAATTTAAGTTTTATAACAATTTGACACTAAAACAAAATTGAGTAAATGAACGTTTTTATATATATAGCACACAGTGCAATATAAGGATTATCAATCAATTTGTATACTACAGACCATATATAATTGTAATAACATGATTTATTCAAGACGCTTAAATCATGCCTTGCCTTAGAATATAATACATAATCAGAGAATAAACTGCTGCGTTTGTACTTTTTAAATAATGTGCTTTTTTTATTCCAGACCATTTTTAAGTTTTTGTCAAACCAGATTGGACATTTCATAGAATTTTAATCCATATTTTAAGGTACAGACTCGAAAATCGCAAACAAATATACCATACATAACAGACAACGATTTATTTATATTGTTTACATTGAAAATAAAGCTTTTTTCTTTTCTTGTGAGGACGCAGGGCCCTCACGAAACGAATGAGTGGCCACCTAGAAAATATAAAATACTGTAATATTATATTGTTGTTGTGATCAATGAAATTTAGATTTTTGTATAAACCTTTTGTTTTATTATGTACACAAGAATAGCGGGACTGACATTCCAAACGGTGTCAGTATTGCGCAGTAGAAAATATTTAGTGATTTAAGTAGTTTAAGCAGTAATATTATTTCAGAGAGTAAATTAAGAGTGAGAGTTAGGCTCATAATGAACTGCAAACAACAACGCGAACACTACTTAACGAAAGAATAGGCAAGCATAAAACTAAGAAAGACTCATTTTCTGTTAAGTTGTGACAAGTTCAACAACAGGTATAGTGTTAAGTGGTATAGGATTATAAGACTGGTCAAGGGAGGATCAACAAGTAGCCGCGCTAGCAGCTAATTGTGATCCTTGCTTGTGCAGTGACATTGCACAAGACCAATGAACGACCAGCTTGGCTGCGTTATTCGGCCGGTTGGTATTTTGTTGGTTATGGATAGGAGAATAAGGAGTGCCCGTTGGCTACGATAGCAGCCGTGGGACCTCTTTGCTCTCTGTGCTGTGAAACTTAACACTGGAAACTATACATACAGGGACAGACAAGACCTACAAAGTAGGTAACACAGTACACTGAATCCGACGAAGGAACCGCGAGAGGAAATATAACGTGAAAAATTACCAGAGGTAACACAGGTACGTGACAAATAAAAGAAGAAACAACAACACTATTGTATGAGGATAGTGTCAAGCAATAAAAATAGTGAATTAATATTATTTAACACCACACCTGATTTCTTTATTCCAACAAATTTCTTGAAAAGGAGCCCCTGGGGAAAAGCGCCCAGCTACCTCGGCTTGGACCGGACTAACCGGAGGAAATAGCCGTTTCATTCTTAACGGTTTTATCAATGTTAATGTTTTATTATTGTTAACGTTTTTTTTATTGTTAATGTTTTTTTTAAATTTATTAATCAATTTAGTGTAAGCTCATAGCTTGATAGTTGTGTTTATTTTAAAAATAAAGTTAAAGTTAAAAAAATATCACTTAGATTTCAGTAGTACCACAGGATGTAATTGCATATATACCAGACATCATTCAAAATTCATTACCCACCAATAAATACAAAACGTTAAAAATCGAGTTAATCGAACGTTTTTCCTTATCGGATAAAGCGAAACTTAATAAAATCCTTGGTGATTCTGAAATTATTTATCGGTACCCCTCGGTCAGTCCTTTGTCCAACTGCAAATTTGGTGCAAATTTTAATAATGAATTGTTAAAAAAAAAATGGTCTTAAAAAATGCAAAAAAATTTATATGTGACTCTTACTGAAGCAAACGCCATGGATATGACAACGCTGCTTAACATCTACGACATGTTATATAGTGGAGAGACAGCTTTAGTGGGCCAACTTAAAAATCCACCGTCAACTTCAAGAACAAACAGAAATTGGTTAGAAAATATGGCGGAGAAATTAGTAATAGCCACAACAAACATTTGTGTAAGTTTCAATAAACTTCCAAACGATGTTTATGCCATGAAGAATCAACAAACTAGAATCAACAAACTAAAGAGATCCATTGTAGTGGCGACAAACAATGGAGACGTCTCCTAAGATCGCTTTTATATTCGAGGAGGATAATAAGCTAAATTTTTTAAAAGATAGCGGTGCAAAAATTTCGGTCTTTTCAAATTTAAAAATTTTAAAATAAATTCCAATTTAGTTTAAACGGCAGCAAACAATGGTTCAATAAATACATACGGAAAAAATTTTTGAATGTAAAAATGTAGGTTAAAAAAGGTGAAAATACTATAGTCGGTCAAGCCCGATGAACAAATACCCTACACAATGTAATATACAGGGTGTCCGCCGGAAGGTATACCAATTTGTTTGTTTATAATTTTTGGTTAAATGAAAGAGAATGGATCTTATATTTATAAATGTTTTATTTAATGTCGACAATTATATATGGAATACAAAATCAGATAAATGTCCGCCTCTGTTAGTCTCACAAATGCGAGCCCTTATGAGCACATTTTTCATTACATTCTTACATATTTCACGCGGTATTTCATTAATTTTATTACGAATATTTTGTTTGAGGTGCTCAAGCGTTTCTGGTTTGTTTGCATAAACTTTGCTTTTTAGATATCCCCACAAAAAGAAATCCGAAACAGTCCAATCAGGCGACCGTGGAGGCCAATCAACATCACCATTTCTTGAAATAACTTGTTGTGGAAAGAGGTCTCGCAGTAATTTCATTGTAATCCTGGCTGTATGTGATGTGGCACTGTTGTTGATACCAACATGTTAATCAAGCCCAAAGCATGGCATTAAAAAGTTTTCAACTATATCACGATATCGCTCCCCATTCACAGTTACCGTTACGCCGATGTCATTTTCAAAGAAGTAAGGGCTAATGATTTCTCCTGACCAAATTGCATACCAGACAGTCACTTTTATTGGATGCAAAGGTGACTGATGAATATTTTGAGGGTTTCCCATTCCCCAGAACTATTTTCAAATGAAAATGTGCCTCGTCACTCATGATTTTTTCTTGAAAATCGGAGTTGTCATGGGCGAGCTGTTATTGGCATATGTACCGCAGCGTAAATGGTCTTGTGGAAACTGAATCTAATATGGAAACAAATGCAAATCTTTGTGCAAAATTGTGTCCAATGTTGTTCTTTGAAGACCAAGCTCCTGAGCACGGGGTCGGATTGAGGTTGATGGATGGTTTTGAACACTTTCTTGGGAAGGAATAATATTTTCAGACGATCTTGCAGTACCTTTCTCTTTCTTCGAAATAATTCACTACACCATAAATAGTGCGTTTTGTTGGCAGGTTGTTTCTCCCAAATATTTCACGTAATTTTCTCATTGTCACAGTAATCGATGTTTGATTTTGATAAAATGTTTTAACAATTAAAACACGTTGGTTTATCGAATATTTTTCTATAATAAATTTGCCACGTGTCTACTTCACGACTGCCAAATATGAACTGTCAAGGCTAATGTTTACCAAAATGGCGGCAAAATATTGGCTTTTGGGCCAATACATGTTCTTGCACAATATTCATCGAAATATCTCAAAAAATAATAGGACGTTTTATGCGGAGAGATTATAAAAATGGTCCAATCTGGTTCCTTTTTAATAGGGTTCCCCTCTGGGTCAATACATGTCCTTGTACCAAATTTTATCAAAATATCTTAAATAATGCAACCTAGCTTGCGCACATATTTACATGGACAGAGGGATGGGTGTAGTACTTGCCGTTTCGGTGCTACAAACATCCGTACAAACTTAATATACCCTTTTCCATAGGGTGGTGCAGGTGGTATAACAAGATTTTTCATATGTGTTGAAAATAGCTTATATAGTAAAAGTAATTATAGGAGCAGATTTTTTATGCAAATATAACATTGTAGAGGATCTTAAAAATAAATGTTTAGTAGATCTAAAATTTAAAATTTACGCGTTTTCTATATCATGTAATACCCCTTTACCTAAATTTTTTTGTAGATAATAAATATGTATTGTACTTCTGTATTAGTTCGACCTCTTTATCATATATATAAACTTTATTTTCTATTCAGCTCAAAGTCAAACCTGACTTTGTTTTAGGAAAAATTTAGCGTTTTTTTTGTTGACATATTGACTTAAATTACAATATTTCGGCCATTCTATGTTGGCCATCATTAGGAAATTATTTTAAATAAATTAAAACAAATTATAAGTGAACAATATGAACAATATTTTATACAACGGCACTTACATATACACTTTAAACAAGTATACAAATAACATATACTTAAACCTAAAGAGAGTGAAGTGAACAAACTGTAAACATTCCACGAAACCAGTGTAATTCCTTAAATATTTTAACTATAAGTTCATATTGATCTCCGTAAATGTCATCTTATTTTTATGGTGTTTCACTAAACGCCTCTTTATGTGGGCGCAATTGTCAATGTCTGTTTTATAATTTATACGTTGGTTCGTCGGTTCATTAATAATGTGTAGCATTTATATCATATAACGTTTTCTATAGTTTTTCTCTTTTTAAAGAATATTGGTAATCTTAAAATTTGGTGTATGATTCTGGGTCCGACAATGTTCTACTATGGCAGGTTTTACTAAGCAACTTCCAAGTTAATACGTAATAAGAACACTATTAAAGAACGCAGTCGCGTAACTGCCATGCTCACTATTTGGTGGTAGTTGTGGAGGGTATTTAAGATTTAGCCTTAGCCAAATTTTTTTTATTTTTTTATTTTTGTGGTTATTTTTGTTACTTTTTTTAATCATTTCTTTTTATACCTTGCACCACCATGTGGAAAATGGTATATTAAGTTTGTGCGGATATTTGTAATTCCTAAATGGCAAACGATTTAACCATGTCCGCCTGCACTTCTGTCTGTCCATCTAAATTTGTGCTCAAGCTACAAGTCGCATTATTTGAGATATTTTGATGAAATTTGGTACAAGGACATATATTGGCCCAAAGGGGAACCTTAATGAAAATGGACCGGATTGGATCATTTTTAGAACCCCTCTTCATATGAGGCCTATGTTTTTTAAAGATATTTCGATGAAATTTGGTATAAGGATATGTATTGGTCCAAAAATAAACTCTTTTGAAAATGGATAGGATCGGACCATTTCCATATACGGATCGGACCTCCCCATATACATTTTTTTTTATTTCATTAAACAAACAAAAAATAAAAAAAAAATTTTCTGACGTATCATTTTGAAATTTTTTAAAATACAAGTAGGTATAGACAAATAAGATTTTTCATTATACCCTGCTTTTTTAAAGAAAAAAATTAAATTGAATAATATATCAAGTAGTGTAGGGTATTTGATGGTCGGGCTTGACCGACTATAATATTTTCACTTGTTTTCTTTAGCAATTTAACTTTACTTTGTTATTTTCAGATAAGAACATTACATTGCACTTTTTGTAAACTAAAATTATAGCTCTATATATATTATATTTAGCTAATTAATTTAAAACAAAAGAACTCTTGCACCTTGGCCACTTAACATTAAATATTGAGACACCCTGTATTCTTATATTTGTGAGTAACTTACAACTTACACTTCTTTGAACATGTGTTGTAGTAAAGTTGAAAAGTTGTATTTCTCAATTGTGTGGTTGCGGTTTGATTTTAAATTTACAAAGGTAGACTTACTTAGTTATTACATTTACATTGGTCTAATGTAAGTTTTGGATGCACCGATACATTTGTATAAATCTATAATATATATGTTTATATTATTGTATAAATACGTACGTACAATTTTTAATACATAGAATACATATGCTTTCAAAAATAAAAATATTTTGCATTAGGATATATGAAATGAACTTTAGTAGGACTAATTAAAGACGCATATAATAATTGACATAAACTTTACCTAAAACCATTGTAGGGTGACATGACGAAAGAAGACATAATTAGTTGTGCGTATGTTTGTAACTCCTAAACGGCAAATACCTACCTAGACATGTCCGTGAGATTTCACCGCATGTCTACTGACGTGCAGTCCTCGACTAGTCGAGGAAGTCGTCGATTCGAACCAGAACGTTTTTCTGTTCCAGATCCGGCACCAGCCAGGCGGTGTGGAATCGCTCAGCTAATTCAAGCCACAAGCGTACCCGAAGCCGCTGTGCCAATAGTCCGACGTATGTGGGAACGTCGCCACATCCGACCCCGTTGCGAACGCTTAGTGTTTGTGGGCTTACGACGCTATCGTATCTCCTTATTGCGCCGAGGTTGCTTCATCTTGAAGCATGTGCCTACTTGGGAAGGGGATGAGGTGTGAGGACGAAACTATTTGTACACTTTCGCCCTCCACTGTGATTTATATTTCTTTGCCGTTGGTTTTTGTTTTTCTCTTTGACAAGAGAGTAAATGAAGAGAGAGTCGAGCGTGGGTAATGGCTTGACTGCAGATCAGAAAGTTAGAGGGAGGCATTCTGGATCTCGTGATAAAGTTGTGAAGACGTTTTCATAAAATAATCATCGTTTATTTTGGTTTCTTGATCTCATAAACAGATATACAATTTAAGTCTATTACAAGTGTTTGATAAGACAATTGAATATGTTGGAAAATACCTTAATTTAAAGCTTCTGAAAGCATAAAATTTGAAATAACATTTGCGTAGTGCTAGAAATAAAATAATAAAATAAAAGGGAAAGATGAAATTAAAACCCAAAACTTTTGAGGCAAATTCATTTTCTCGACAAGAGGACAAAGTGGAAGAGGTGAGTCACTAATTGGTTGTCCTTTCTTTTTTCCTTCTCCACATTCTAAATAAAATAAAACCCCTACTTTGAGACTGTCTCTCCCAGCCCGCAGCAAGATATCCGACAGGGTCGTCCGAACGGACACTTGCTAGTTTCACTTTAATGCCAGTTCTGTGTTCGACGAAGGGTGCCGCATTATTCAGGCCTCAGTCACACAGGGACGAAAGTAAAGGCATTGTGGTCCCAACAAGATAAATTTACTGTTGGGCGAATTCTGAGCCGCTGGGCCTACCCCAGCTAAAGGGGAATTACGTCCTTACACAATTATTAGAGGATTTGTCAATATGTCTGCAACCATATCTTCCGTTGGACAATATTTACACCGTATAACCCCTTTTTTTAGGAGATCCTTTGTCATTTTGAATTTCGTATCAATGTGTTTCGTCTTAAAGGAGAATTTTTCGTCATTCGTGACTTTCAAACTACTCTGATTGTCACAAAATAGTATCTTTGGATTCGTTATTGATAAAAAGGAATCATTCAGTAAAAGTCTAAGCCACTTTGCTTCTTTTGCTGCTTCTAAAAGAGATACAAACTCCGCTTCGCATGTGGATAATGCAACAATGCTTTGTTTGTTGCAACACCAGGACATAGTGCCGGCATTGAAGAAAAAAACAACAAACCGCTATTCGATTACCGTGTTACTCTTTCTTCTGCCCAGGTAGCATCCGCGTACCCATATAATTCTAAATCTTTCTTTTGAATATTACTTGTTGCTTTCAAATATTTTACAACTCTTTTACACTGTAGCCAGTCTTCCGATATTGGGCTACTTACTTTTTGTGCCAATATACAAACTGCTGCCGAAATATCGGGCCTAGTGTTGACTGATATGTATAAAAGACGTCCAATCATCTTTCATCATCGAAGCTTTTCCCGTAAATCACGTCCATCGGTGTTTTGCATGGCTTACAATCTTGAAGCCCAAATTCTCAAGCTATTTTATTTATATAAAGTAACTAGCATAACTGGTAGTTCCCATATTCATCTTTTATTATCTCTATTCCAAGGTAATGCTTAATATTGCTCAAATTTTGCATTTCAAAATTCTTAGTAAATACAGATTCCATATACTTGATATGTTCATACTTGGAGCAAGCAACAATGATATCATTGACATAGACTATAATAAAACATGACTTTCCAAAAACTTCACGCGTATACAGACATGGATCATTTGTGCTTTGAGTAAATTTTACTTTCTTTAAAACTTCATTTAGTGTATTGTTCCAAGACCTGGCACCTTGTTTTAAACCATAGATGTTTCTCTTTAACAAAAAGACCTGATGTTCTTTACATTAATGAAAACCTTGAGGCTGTTTCATATATATGACCCATTCAAAAAAACGGTTTTGACATCCATATTTTTCTTTGCTGCTATTGATAGGAGAAGCCTGAAGGTTGTTTGAGAAATTACTGAGCAAACACTTCATCATAATCTTCTCCATACTTTTGCGAAAAACCTTGGGCTACAAGCCTAGTCTTGTATCTGCTCACCTACCCTTTTACATCGCGCTTTACTTTAAAAATCCATTTACTGCCAATAGCATTACAACCTCCTGGCAAGTCAACTATTTTACAGGTATCATTTTATTTCATTGACTTCATTTCATCTTGCATAGCTTCTAACCATTTGTTCTTTTCATTTCTTTCAATGGCTTCCTTATAAGTTCTTGGTTTTTTAACTTCAGATACAGCACAAATTTCATCAATAAATCGTAATGGTGGAATTCCTTTATTTGTAACATCTACGTCACCCTTATAAATGCAGTCTTCGAAACGTACGTCACGGCTTATAACCAACTTTTTTAAAACGGGATTGTAGCACCGGAAAGCTTTGGATTTATCATCATAACCAAGAAAAATCATTTCGATTGAAACGTCGTCCAACTTTCTTCGTTTTTCTTTTGGTGTATGAATAAAGCAATTTGAGCCAAAGATGTGAAAGGAAGATTTCTTTCCATACCATAATTCAAAAGGCGTTTTGTCAGTCGATCTGGTGAGCAACGCCCACAATCGTGTTACCATGGTTAATGTAGCACATATTTTCTTTAAATTCTACATAATATCCAGATTTAGTTAGTTTCCGAACAGATATGATGTTGCCTAGTAAACTTGGAATATAGAGCACATCTTTAAGTTGAACTGTGTGTTCGCATCCCTTATGATCAATCGTCTTTATAAGACATGGGCCAATACCTTTTATTTCAGCTTGTTTACCATCACCTAAGTCCACTTTACTTTTGTAGGTTTCATCTAAACTTGCAAATAATTGTTTATTGTATACAGCATGACATGTAGCACCAGAATCAATTAGCCATTTAGTTTCACCACAACCAATACTGAAGAGAAAACCTTTTGACACATCAACTGCTTCCTCTAGCGTATTGCTTCGGTTTTCACTGCCTGCCAATTTTATGCAAGACTTCTTTTGATGTCCAGGCTTCTTACAGAAAAAACATGAGTTGATTTGGTAGATATCTTCATGACCCCATCATTATTATTATTAGACTCTTCTTTCATATTCAGCAATTACTTTTTGTTGAACCAATGCAAAAGTTATATCTTCTTCCCTTCTGGACTCTAAACTAATAACCAACGTGTCGTAACTCTGAGGTAAACTGCTTAACAGCATAGCAGTGCTCCATTTGTCCGACAAAGTTTCTTCTCCAATGTCACGCAACTTTGTGATTAAATCCATCAATGTGTTCATGTGCGAAACAGCGTTACCTCCTTTTTCAAGTTTTAGAGAGCAAATTGACCTCATTAGAAATACTTTATTGGTTAGAGTATTCTTTTCATGGTAATCTTTCAAAGCGTCCCAAGTCTCTTTTGCGGTCTTTAGGTTCCGAATATGAGCAAGTTGATCGTCCATGACTAACAGGCCTATTGTACCTCCAGCTTGATCCTAAGCGTCAATTTCAGACTTATTGGTGACAACATTGTCGACTTTTCTTTCAACCGGATAAGAACCCACAATGACTTGTTTCCATAAATTATTTTTCCTTAAAAGGAGTTCTATCTTGTATTGTTTCACTTTGCAAACTTTGGTTTTGTATTCACCATGATTTCTTTAGTGCAGTTTCCGTTACCGTTTTAAACGAAAATTAAAAAAAAAGTTTAAATACGAAGGCTCATAACCTATTGATTGATAGGCAAAGAATTGAATAAAATATATTATAGTAAAAATGAAAAAATTTAAGTTTTATAACAATTTGACACTAAAACAAAATTGAGTAAATGAACGTTTTTATATATATAGCACACAGTGCAATATAAGGATTATCAATCAATTTGTATACTACAGACCATATATAATTGTAATAACATGATTTATTCAAGACGCTTAAATCATGCCTTGCCTTAGAATATAATACATAATCAGAGAATAAACTGCTGCGTTTGTACTTTTTAAATAATGTGCTTTTTTTATTCCAGACCATTTTTAAGTTTTTGTCAAACCAGATTGGACATTTCATAGAATTTTAATCCATATTTTAAGGTACAGACTCGAAAATCGCAAACAAATATACCATACATAACAGACAACGATTTATTTATATTGTTTACATTGAAAATAAAGCTTTTTTCTTTTCTTGTGAGGACGCAGGGCCCTCACGAAACGAATGAGTGGCCACCTAGAAAATATAAAATACTGTAATATTATATTGTTGTTGTGATCAATGAAATTTAGATTTTTGTATAAACCTTTTGTTTTATTATGTACACAAGAATAGCGGGACTGACATTCCAAACGGTGTCAGTATTGCGCAGTAGAAAATATTTAGTGATTTAAGTAGTTTAAGCAGTAATATTATTTCAGAGAGTAAATTAAGAGTGAGAGTTAGGCTCATAATGAACTGCAAACAACAACGCGAACACTACTTAACGAAAGAATAGGCAAGCATAAAACTAAGAAAGACTCATTTTCTGTTAAGTTGTGACAAGTTCAACAACAGGTATAGTGTTAAGTGGTATAGGATTATAAGACTGGTCAAGGGAGGATCAACAAGTAGCCGCGCTAGCAGCTACTGTGACATTGCACAAGACCAATGAACGACCAGCTTGGCTGCGTTATTCGGCCGGTTGGTATTTTGTTGGTTATGGATAGGAGAATAAGGAGTGCCCGTTGGCTACGATAGCAGCCGTGGGACCTCTTTGCTCTCTGTGCTGTGAAACTTAACACTGGAAACTATACATACAGGGACAGACAAGACCTACAAAGTAGGTAACACAGTACACTGAATCCGACGAAGGAACCGCGAGAGGAAATATAACGTGAAAAATTACCAGAGGTAACACAGGTACGTGACAAATAAAAGAAGAAACAACAACACTATTGTATGAGGATAGTGTCAAGCAATAAAAATAGTGAATTAATATTATTTAACACCACACCTGATTTCTTTATTCCAACAAATTTCTTGAAAAGGAGCCCCTGGGGAAAAGCGCCCAGCTACCTCGGCTTGGACCGGACTAACCGGAGGAAATAGCCGTTTCATTCTTAACGGTTTTATCAATGTTAATGTTTTATTATTGTTAACGTTTTTTTTATTGTTAATGTTTTTTTTAAATTTATTAATCAATTTAGTGTAAGCTCATAGCTTGATAGTTGTGTTTATTTTAAAAATAAAGTTAAAGTTAAAAAAATATCACTTAGATTTCAGTAGTACCACAGGATGTAATTGCATATATACCAGACATCATTCAAAATTCATTACCCACCAATAAATACAAAACGTTAAAAATCGAGTTAATCGAACGTTTTTCCTTATCGGATAAAGCGAAACTTAATAAAATCCTTGGTGATTCTGAAATTATTTATCGGTACCCCTCGGTCAGTCCTTTGTCCAACTGCAAATTTGGTGCAAATTTTAATAATGAATTGTTAAAAAAAAAATGGTCTTAAAAAATGCAAAAAAATTTATATGTGACTCTTACTGAAGCAAACGCCATGGATATGACAACGCTGCTTAACATCTACGACATGTTATATAGTGGAGAGACAGCTTTAGTGGGCCAACTTAAAAATCCACCGTCAACTTCAAGAACAAACAGAAATTGGTTAGAAAATATGGCGGAGAAATTAGTAATAGCCACAACAAACATTTGTGTAAGTTTCAATAAACTTCCAAACGATGTTTATGCCATGAAGAATCAACAAACTAGAATCAACAAACTAAAGAGATCCATTGTAGTGGCGACAAACAATGGAGACGTCTCCTAAGATCGCTTTTATATTCGAGGAGGATAATAAGCTAAATTTTTTAAAAGATAGCGGTGCAAAAATTTCGGTCTTTTCAAATTTAAAAATTTTAAAATAAATTCCAATTTAGTTTAAACGGCAGCAAACAATGGTTCAATAAATACATACGGAAAAAATTTTTGAATGTAAAAATGTAGGTTAAAAAAGGTGAAAATACTATAGTCGGTCAAGCCCGATGAACAAATACCCTACACAATGTAATATACAGGGTGTCCGCCGGAAGGTATACCAATTTGTTTGTTTATAATTTTTGGTTAAATGAAAGAGAATGGATCTTATATTTATAAATGTTTTATTTAATGTCGACAATTATATATGGAATACAAAATCAGATAAATGTCCGCCTCTGTTAGTCTCACAAATGCGAGCCCTTATGAGCACATTTTTCATTACATTCTTACATATTTCACGCGGTATTTCATTAATTTTATTACGAATATTTTGTTTGAGGTGCTCAAGCGTTTCTGGTTTGTTTGCATAAACTTTGCTTTTTAGATATCCCCACAAAAAGAAATCCGAAACAGTCCAATCAGGCGACCGTGGAGGCCAATCAACATCACCATTTCTTGAAATAACTTGTTGTGGAAAGAGGTCTCGCAGTAATTTCATTGTAATCCTGGCTGTATGTGATGTGGCACTGTTGTTGATACCAACATGTTAATCAAGCCCAAAGCATGGCATTAAAAAGTTTTCAACTATATCACGATATCGCTCCCCATTCACAGTTACCGTTACGCCGATGTCATTTTCAAAGAAGTAAGGGCTAATGATTTCTCCTGACCAAATTGCATACCAGACAGTCACTTTTATTGGATGCAAAGGTGACTGATGAATATTTTGAGGGTTTCCCATTCCCCAGAACTATTTTCAAATGAAAATGTGCCTCGTCACTCATGATTTTTTCTTGAAAATCGGAGTTGTCATGGGCGAGCTGTTATTGGCATATGTACCGCAGCGTAAATGGTCTTGTGGAAACTGAATCTAATATGGAAACAAATGCAAATCTTTGTGCAAAATTGTGTCCAATGTTGTTCTTTGAAGACCAAGCTCCTGAGCACGGGGTCGGATTGAGGTTGATGGATGGTTTTGAACACTTTCTTGGGAAGGAATAATATTTTCAGACGATCTTGCAGTACCTTTCTCTTTCTTCGAAATAATTCACTACACCATAAATAGTGCGTTTTGTTGGCAGGTTGTTTCTCCCAAATATTTCACGTAATTTTCTCATTGTCACAGTAATCGATGTTTGATTTTGATAAAATGTTTTAACAATTAAAACACGTTGGTTTATCGAATATTTTTCTATAATAAATTTGCCACGTGTCTACTTCACGACTGCCAAATATGAACTGTCAAGGCTAATGTTTACCAAAATGGCGGCAAAATATTGGCTTTTGGGCCAATACATGTTCTTGCACAATATTCATCGAAATATCTCAAAAAATAATAGGACGTTTTATGCGGAGAGATTATAAAAATGGTCCAATCTGGTTCCTTTTTAATAGGGTTCCCCTCTGGGTCAATACATGTCCTTGTACCAAATTTTATCAAAATATCTTAAATAATGCAACCTAGCTTGCGCACATATTTACATGGACAGAGGGATGGGTGTAGTACTTGCCGTTTCGGTGCTACAAACATCCGTACAAACTTAATATACCCTTTTCCATAGGGTGGTGCAGGTGGTATAACAAGATTTTTCATATGTGTTGAAAATAGCTTATATAGTAAAAGTAATTATAGGAGCAGATTTTTTATGCAAATATAACATTGTAGAGGATCTTAAAAATAAATGTTTAGTAGATCTAAAATTTAAAATTTACGCGTTTTCTATATCATGTAATACCCCTTTACCTAAATTTTTTTGTAGATAATAAATATGTATTGTACTTCTGTATTAGTTCGACCTCTTTATCATATATATAAACTTTATTTTCTATTCAGCTCAAAGTCAAACCTGACTTTGTTTTAGGAAAAATTTAGCGTCTTTTTTGTTGACATATTGACTTAAATTACAATATTTCGGCCATTCTATGTTGGCCATCATTAGGAAATTATTTTAAATAAATTAAAACAAATTATAAGTGAACAATATGAACAATATTTTATACAACGGCACTTACATATACACTTTAAACAAGTATACAAATAACATATACTTAAACCTAAAGAGAGTGAAGTGAACAAACTGTAAACATTCCACGAAACCAGTGTAATTCCTTAAATATTTTAACTATAAGTTCATATTGATCTCCGTAAATGTCATCTTATTTTTATGGTGTTTCACTAAACGCCTCTTTATGTGGGCGCAATTGTCAATGTCTGTTTTATAATTTATACGTTGGTTCGTCGGTTCATTAATAATGTGTAGCATTTATATCATATAACGTTTTCTATAGTTTTTCTCTTTTTAAAGAATATTGGTAATCTTAAAATTTGGTGTATGATTCTGGGTCCGACAATGTTCTACTATGGCAGGTTTTACTAAGCAACTTCCAAGTTAATACGTAATAAGAACACTATTAAAGAACGCAGTCGCGTAACTGCCATGCTCACTATTTGGTGGTAGTTGTGGAGGGTATTTAAGATTTAGCCTTAGCCAAATTTTTTTTATTTTTTTATTTTTGTGGTTATTTTTGTTACTTTTTTTAATCATTTCTTTTTATACCTTGCACCACCATGTGGAAAATGGTATATTAAGTTTGTGCGGATATTTGTAATTCCTAAATGGCAAACGATTTAACCATGTCCGCCTGCACTTCTGTCTGTCCATCTAAATTTGTGCTCAAGCTACAAGTCGCATTATTTGAGATATTTTGATGAAATTTGGTACAAGGACATATATTGGCCCAAAGGGGAACCTTAATGAAAATGGACCGGATTGGATCATTTTTAGAACCCCTCTTCATATGAGGCCTATGTTTTTTAAAGATATTTCGATGAAATTTGGTATAAGGATATGTATTGGTCCAAAAATAAACTCTTTTGAAAATGGATAGGATCGGACCATTTCCATATACGGATCGGACCTCCCCATATACATTTTTTTTTATTTCATTAAACAAACAAAAAATAAAAAAAAAATTTTCTGACGTATCATTTTGAAATTTTTTAAAATACAAGTAGGTATAGACAAATAAGATTTTTCATTATACCCTGCTTTTTTAAAGAAAAAAATTAAATTGAATAATATATCAAGTAGTGTAGGGTATTTGATGGTCGGGCTTGACCGACTATAATATTTTCACTTGTTTTCTTTAGCAATTTAACTTTACTTTGTTATTTTCAGATAAGAACATTACATTGCACTTTTTGTAAACTAAAATTATAGCTCTATATATATTATATTTAGCTAATTAATTTAAAACAAAAGAACTCTTGCACCTTGGCCACTTAACATTAAATATTGAGACACCCTGTATTCTTATATTTGTGAGTAACTTACAACTTACACTTCTTTGAACATGTGTTGTAGTAAAGTTGAAAAGTTGTATTTCTCAATTGTGTGGTTGCGGTTTGATTTTAAATTTACAAAGGTAGACTTACTTAGTTATTACATTTACATTGGTCTAATGTAAGTTTTGGATGCACCGATACATTTGTATAAATCTATAATATATATGTTTATATTATTGTATAAATACGTACGTACAATTTTTAATACATAGAATACATATGCTTTCAAAAATAAAAATATTTTGCATTAGGATATATGAAATGAACTTTAGTAGGACTAATTAAAGACGCATATAATAATTGACATAAACTTTACCTAAAACCATTGTAGGGTGACATGACGAAAGAAGACATAATTAGTTGTGCGTATGTTTGTAACTCCTAAACGGCAAATACCTACCTAGACATGTCCGTGAGATTTCACCGCATGTCTACTGACGTGCAGTCCTCGACTAGTCGAGGAAGTCGTCGATTCGTACCAGAACGTTTTTCTGTTCCAGATCCGGCACCAGCCAGGCGGTGTGGAATCGCTCAGCTAATTCAAGCCACAAGCGTACCCGAAGCCGCTGTGCCAATAGTCCGACGTATGTGGGAACGTCGCCACATCCGACCCCGTTGCGAACGCTTAGTGTTTGTGGGCTTACGACGCTATCGTATCTCCTTATTGCGCCGAGATTGCTTCATCTTGAAGCATGTGCCTACTTGGGAAGGGGATGAGGTGTGAGGACGAAACTATTTGTACACTTTCGCCCTCCACTGTGATTTATATTTCTTTGCCGTTGGTTTTTGTTTTTCTCTTTGACAAGAGAGTAAATGAAGAGAGAGTCGAGCGTGGGTAATGGCTTGACTGCAGATCAGAAAGTTAGAGGGAGGCATTCTGGATCTCGTGATAAAGTTGTGAAGACGTTTTCATAAAATAATCATCGTTTATTTTGGTTTCTTGATCTCATAAACAGATATACAATTTAAGTCTATTACAAGTGTTTGATAAGACAATTGAATATGTTGGAAAATACCTTAATTTAAAGCTTCTGAAAGCATAAAATTTGAAATAACATTTGCGTAGTGCTAGAAATAAAATAATAAAATAAAAGGAAAAGATGAAATTAAAACCCAAAACTTTTGAGGCAAATTCATTTTCTCGACAAGAGGACAAATTGGAAGAGGTGAGTCACTAATTGGTTGTCCTTTCTTTTTTCCTTCTCCACATTCTAAATAAAATAAAACCCCTACTTTGAGACTGTCTCTCCCAGCCCGCAGCAAGATATCCGACAGGGTCGTCCGAACGGACACTTGCTAGTTTCACTTTAATGCCAGTTCTGTGTTCGACGAAGGGTGCCGCATTATTCAGGCCTCAGTCATACAGGGACGAAAGTAAAGGCATTGTGGTCCCAACAAGATAAATTTACTGTTGGGCGAATTCTGAGCCGCTGGGACTACCCCAGCTAAAGGGGAATTACGTCCTTACACAATTATTAGAGGATTTGTCAATATGTCTGCAACCATATCTTCCGTTGGACAATATTTACACCGTATAACCCCTTTTTTTAGGAGATCCTTTGTCATTTTGAATTTCGTATCAATGTGTTTCGTCTTAAAGGAGAATTTTTCGTCATTCGTGACTTTCAAACTACTCTGATTGTCACAAAATAGTATCTTTGGATTCGTTATTGATAAAAAGGAATCATTCAGTAAAAGTCTAAGCCACTTTGCTTCTTTTGCTGCTTCTAAAAGAGATACAAACTCCGCTTCGCATGTGGATAATGCAACAATGCTTTGTTTGTTGCAACACCAGGGCAGTGCCGGCATTGAAGAAAAAAACAACAAACCGCTATTCGATTTCCGTGTTACTCTTTCTTCTGCCCAGGTAGCATCCGCGTACCCATTTAATTCTAAATCTTTCTTTTGAATATTACTTGTTGCTTTCAAATATTTTACAACTCTTTTACACTGTAGCCAGTCTTCCGATATTGGGCTACTTACTTTTTGTGCCAATATACAAACTGCTGCCGAAATATCGGGCCTAGTGTTGACTGATATAAAAGACGTCCAATCATCTTTCATCATCGAAGCTTTTCCCGTAAATCACGTCCATCGGTGTTTTGCATGGCTTACAATCTTGAAGCCCAAATTCTCAAGCTACTTTATTTATATAAAGTAACTAGCATAACTGGTAGTTCCCATATTCATCTTTTATTATCTCTATTCCAAGGTAATGCTTAATATTGCTCAAAATTTGCATTTCAAAATTCTTAGTAAATACAGATTCCATATACTTGATATGTTCATACTTGGAGCAAGCAACAATGATATCATTGACATAGACTATAATAAAACATGACTTTCCAAAAACTTCACGCGTATACAGACATGGATCATTTGTGCTTTGAGTAAATTTTACTTTCTTTAAAACTTCATCTAGTGTATTGTTCCAAGACCTGGCACCTTGTTTTAAACCATAGATGTTTCTCTTTAACAAACATACCTGATGTTCTTTACATTAATGAAAACCTTGAGGCTGTTTCATATATATCGCCTTCTGTAATGTCCCATTCAAAAAAACGGTTTTGACATCCATATTTTTCTTTGCTGCTATTGATAGGAGAAGCCTGAAGGTTGTTTGAGAAATTACTGAGCAAACACTTCATCATAATCTTCTCCATACTTTTGCGAAAAACCTTGGGCTACAAGCCTAGTCTTGTATCTGCTCACCTACCCTTTTACATCGCGCTTTACTTTAAAAATCCATTTACTGCCAATAGCATTACAACCTCCTGGCAAGTCAACTATTTTACAGGTATCATTTTATTTCATTGACTTCATTTCATCTTGCATAGCTTCTAACCATTTGTTCTTTTCATTTCTTTCAATGGCTTCCTTATAAGTTCTTGGTTTTTTAACTTCAGATACAGCACAAATTTCATCAATAAATCGTAATGGTGGAATTCCTTTATTTGTAACATCTACGTCACCCTTATAAATGCAGTCTTCGAAACGTACGTCACGGCTTATAACCAACTTTTTTAAAACGGGATTGTAGCACCGGAAAGCTTTGGATTTATCATCATAACCAAGAAAAATCATTTCGATTGAAACGTCGTCCAACTTTCTTCGTTTTTCTTTTGGTGTATGAATAAAGCAATTTGAGCCAAAGATGTGAAAGGAAGATTTCTTTCCATACCATAATTCAAAAGGCGTTTTGTCAGTCGATCTGGTGAGCAACGCCCACAATCGTGTTACCATGGTTAATGTAGCACATATTTTCTTTAAATTCTACATAATATCCAGATTTAGTTAGTTTCCGAACAGATATGATGTTGCCTAGTAAACTTGGAATATAGAGCACATCTTTAAGTTGAACTGTGTGTTCGCATCCCTTATGATCAATCGTCTTTATAAGACATGAGCCAATACCTTTTATTTCAGCTTGTTTACCATCACCTAAGTCCACTTTACTTTTGTAGGTTTCATCTAAACTTGCAAATAATTGTTTATTGTATACAGCATGACATGTAGCACCAGAATCAATTAGCCATTTAGTTTCACCACAACCAATACTGAAGAGAAAACCTTTTGACACATCAACTGCTTCCTCTAGCGTATTGCTTCGGTTTTCACTGCCTGCCAATTTTATGCAAGACTTCTTTTGATGTCCAGGCTTCTTACGGAAAAAACATGAGTTGATTTGGTAGATATCTTCATGACCCCATCATTATTATTATTAGACTCTTCTTTCATATTCAGCAATTACTTTTTGTTGAACCAATGCAAAAGTTATATCTTCTTCCCTTCTGGACTCTAAACTAATAACCAACGTGTCGTAACTCTGAGGTAAACTGCTTAACAGCATAGCAGTGCTCCATTTGTCCGACGAAGTTTCTTCTCCAATGTCACGCAACTTTGTGATTAAATCCATCAATGTGTTCATGTGCGAAACAGCGTTACCTCCTTTTTCAAGTTTTAGAGAGCAAATTGACCTCATTAGAAATACTTTATTGGTTAGAGTATTCTTTTCATGGTAATCTTTCAAAGCGTCCCAAGTCCCTTTTGCGGTCTTTAGGTTCCGAATATGAGCAAGTTGATCGTCCATGACTAACAGGCCTATTGTACCTCCAGCTTGATCCTAAGCGTCAATTTCAGACTTATTGGTGACAACATTGTCGACTTTTCTTTCAACCGGATAAGAACCCACAATGACTTGTTTCCATAAATTATTTTTCCTTAAAAGGAGTTCTATCTTGTATTGTTTCACTTTGCAAACTTTGGTTTTGTATTCACCATGATTTCTTTAGTGCAGTTTCCGTTACCGTTTTAAACGAAAATTAAAAAAAAAGTTTAAATACGAAGGCTCATAACCTATTGATTGATAGGCAAAGAATCGAATAAAATATATTATAGTAAAGATGAAAAAATTTAAGTTTTATAACAATTTGACACTAAAACAAAATTGAGTAAATGAACGTTTTTATATATATAGCACACAG
The DNA here is from genome assembly GCA_949710015.1 of Crataerina pallida. Taxonomy (NCBI): domain Eukaryota; kingdom Metazoa; phylum Arthropoda; class Insecta; order Diptera; family Hippoboscidae; genus Crataerina; species Crataerina pallida. Next base: position 8,261,174 of record OX453294.1, read on the forward strand.
TGCAATATAAGGATTATCAATCAATTTGTATACTACAGACCATATATAATTGTAATAACATGATTTATTCAAGACGCTTAAATCATGCCTTGCCTTAGAATATAATACATAATCAGAGAATAAACTGCTGCGTTTGTACTTTTTAAATAATGTGCTTTTTTTATTCCAGACCATTTTTAAGTTTTTGTCAAACCAGATTGGACATTTCATAGAATTTTAATCCATATTTTAAGGTACAGACTCGAAAATCGCAAACAAATATACCATACATAACAGACAACGATTTATTTATATTGTTTACATTGAAAATAAAGCTTTTTTCTTTTCTTGTGAGGACGCAGGGCCCTCACGAAACGAATGAGTGGCCACCTAGAAAATATAAAATACTGTAATATTATATTGTTGTTGTGATCAATGAAATTTAGATTTTTGTATAAACCTTTTGTTTTATTATGTACACAAGAATAGCGGGACTGACATTCCAAACGGTGTCAGTATTGCGCAGTAGAAAATATTTAGTGATTTAAGTAGTTTAAGCAGTAATATTATTTCAGAGAGTAAATTAAGAGTGAGAGTTAGGCTCATAATGAACTGCAAACAACAACGAAAGAATAGGCAAGCATAAAACTAAGAAAGACTCATTTTCTGTTAAGTTGTGACAAGTTCAACAACAGGTATAGTGTTAAGTGGTATAGGATTATAAGACTGGTCAAGGGAGGATCAACAAGTAGCCGCGCTAGCAGCTAATTGTGATCCTTGCTTGTGCAGTGACATTGCACAAGACCAATGAACGACCAGCTTGGCTGCGTTATTCGGCCGGTTGGTATTTTGTTGGTTATGGATAGGAGAATAAGGAGTGCCCGTTGGCTACGATAGCAGCCGTGGGACCTCTTTGCTCTCTGTGCTGTGAAACTTAACACTGAAAACTATACATACAGGGACAGACAAGACCTACAAAGTAGGTAACACAGTACACTGAATCCGACGAAGGAACCGCGAGAGGAAATATAACGTGAAAAATTACCAGAGGTAACACAGGTACGTGACAATAAAAGAAGTTGAAATAATGTGGAAATCCTAGGATTATGGTTGTTTGCAGGTCACCGTGTTAGCCTTTTTTTGCTATACTTAGTTTTGAACATAGCAAGAAAACAACAACACAATTGTATGAGGATAGTGTCAAGCAATAAAAATAGTGAATTAATATTATTTAACACCACACCTGATTTCTTTATTCCAACAAATTTCTTGAAAAGGAGCCCCTGGGGAAAAGCGCCCAGCTACCTCGGCTTGGACCGGACTAACCGGAGGAAATAGCCGTTTCATTCTTAACGGTTTTATCAATGTTAATGTTTTATTATTGTTAACGTTTTTTTTATTGTTAATGTTTTTTTTAAATTTATTAATCAATTTAGTGTAAGCTCATAGCTTGATAGTTGTGTTTATTTTAAAAATAAAGTTAAAGTTAAAAAAATATCACTTAGATTTCAGTAGTACCACAGGATGTAATTGCATATATACCAGACATCATTCAAAATTCATTACCCACCAATAAATACAAAACGTTAAAAATCGAGTTAATCGAACGTTTTTCCTTATCGGATAAAGCGAAACTTAATAAAATCCTTGGTGATTCTGAAATTCTTTATCGGTACCCCTCGGTCAGTCCTTTGTCCAACTTCCGGGTGCAAATTTTAATAATGAATTTAAAAAAAAAAAAATGGTCTTAAAAAATGCAAAAAAATTTATATGTGACTCTTACTGAAGCAAACGCCATGGATATGACAACGCTGCTTAACATCTACGACATGTTATATAGTGGAGAGACAGCTTTAGTGGGCCAACTTAAAAATCCACCGTCAACTTCAAGAACAAACAGAAATTGGTTAGAAAATATGGCGGAGAAATTAGTAATAGCCACAACAAACATTTGTGTAAGTTTCAATAAACTTCCAAACGATGTTTATGCCATGAAGAATCAACAAACTAGAATCAACAAACTAAAGAGATCCATTGTAGTGGCGACAAACAATGAAGACGTCTCCTAAGATCGCTTTTATATTCGAGGAGGATAATAAGCTAAATTTTTTAATAGATAGCGGTACAAAAATTTCGGTCTTTTCAAATTTAAAAATTTTATGAGCACATTTTTCATTACATTCTTACATATTTCACGCGGTATTTCATTAATTTCATTACGAATATTTTGTTTGAGTTGCTCACGCGTTTCTGGTTTGTTTGCATAAACTTTGCTTTTTAGATATCCCCACAAAAAGAAATCCGAAACAGTCCAATCAGGCGACCGTGGAGGCCAATCAACAACACCATTATTTGAAATAACTTGTTGTGGAAAGAGGTTTCGCAGTAATTTCATTGTAATCCTGGCTGTATGTGATGTGGCACTGTTGTTGATACCAACATGTTAATCAAGCCCAAAGCATGGCATTAAAAAGTTTTCAACTATATCACGATATCGCTCCCCAATCACAGTTACCGTTACGCCGATTTCATTTTCAAAGAAGTAAGGGCTAATGATTTCTCCTGACCAAATTGCCTACCAGACAGTCACTTTTATTGGATGCAAAGGTGACTGATGAATATTTTGAGGGTTTCCCATTCCCCAGAACTATTTTCAAATGAAAATGTGCCTCGTCACTCATGATTTTTTCTTGAAAATTGGAGTTGTCATGGGCGAGCTGTTATTGGCATATGTACCGCAGCGTAAATGGTCTTGTGGAAACTGAATCTTATATGGAAACAAATGCAAATCTTTGTGCAAAATTGTGTCCAATGTTGTTCTTTGAAGACCAAGCTCCTGAGCACGGGGTCGGATTGAGGTTGATGGATGGTTTTGAACACTTTCTTGGGCAGGAGTAATATTTTCAGACGATCTTGCAGTACGTTTCTTTTTCTTCGAAATAATTCACTACACCATAAATAGTGCGTTTTGTTGGCAGGTTGTTTCTCCCCAAAATGTCACGTAATTTTCTCATTGTCACAGTAATCGATGTTTGATTTTGATAAAATGTTGTAACAATTAAAACACGTTGGTTTATCGAATATTTTTCTATAATAAATTTGCCACGTGTCTACTTCACGACTGCAAAATATGAACTGTCAAGGCTAATGTTTACCAAAATGGCGGCAAAATATTGGCTTTTGGGCCATTACATGTTCTTGCACAATATTCATCGAAATATCTCAAAAAATAATAGGTCGTTTTATGCGGAGAGATTATAAAAATGGTCCAATCTGGTTCCTTTTTAATAGGGTTCCCCTCTGTGTCAATACATGTCCTTGTACCAAATTTCATCAAAATATCTTAAATAATGCAACCTAGCTTGCGCACATATTTACATGGACAGAGGGATGGGTGTAGTACTTGCCGTTTCGGTGCTACAAACATCCGTACAAACTTAATATACCCTTTTCCATAGGGTGGTGCAGGGTATAACAAGATTTTTCATATGTGTTGAAAATAGCTTATATAGTAAGAGTAATTATAGGAGCAGATTTTTTATGCAAATATAACATTGTAGAGGATCTTAAAAATAAATGTTTAGTAGATCCAAAACTTAAAATTTACGCGTTTTCTATATCATGTAATACCCCTTTACCTAAATTTTTTTGTAGATAATAAATATATATTGTACTTCTGTATTAGTTCGACCTCTTTATCATATATATAAACTTTATTTTCTATTCAGCTCAAAGTCAAACCTGACTTTGTTTTAGGAAAAATTTAGCGTTTTTTTTGTTGACATATTGACTTAAATTACAATATTTCGGCCATTCTATGTTGGCCATCATTAGGAAATTATTTTAAATAAATTACAACAAATTATAAGTGAACAATATGAACAATATTTTATACAACGGCACTTACATATACACTTTAAACAAGTATACAAATAACATATACTTAAACCTAAAGAGAGTGAAGTGAACAAACTGTAAACATTCCACGAAACCAGTGTAATTCCTTAAATATTTTAACTATAAGTTCATATTGATCTCCGTAAATGTCATCTTATTTTTATGGTGTTTCACTAAACGCCTCTTTATGTGGGCGCAATTGTCAATGTCTGTTTTATAATTTATACGTTGGTTCGTCGGTTCATTAATAATGTGTAGCATTTATATCATATAACGTTTTCTATAGTTTTTCTCTTTTTAAAGAATATTGGTAATCTTAAAATTTGGTGTATGATTCTGGGTCCGACAATGTTCTACTATGGCAGTTTTTACTAAGGAACTTCCAAGTTAATACGTAATAAGAACACTATTAAAGAACGCAGTCGCGTAACTGCCATGCTCACTATTTGGTGGTAGTTGTGGAGGGTATTTAAGATTTAGCCTTAGCCAAATTTTTTTATTTTTTTATTTTTGTGGTTATTTTTGTTACTTTTTTTAATCATTTCTTTTTATACCTTGCACCACCATGTGGAAAATGGTATATTAAGTTTGTGCGGATATTTGTAATTCCTAAATGGCAAACGATTTAACCATGTCCGCCTGCACTTCTGTCTGTCCATCTAAATTTGTGCTCAAGCTACAAGTCGCATTATTTGAGATATTTTGATGAAATTTGGTACAAGGACATATATTGGCCCAAAGGGGAACCTTAATGAAAATGGACCGGATTGGATCATTTTTAGAACCCCTCTTCATATGAGGCCTATGTTTTTTAAAGATATTTCGATGAAATTTGGTATAAGGATATGTATTGGTCCAAAAATAAACTCTTTTGAAAATGGATAGGATCGGACCATTTCCATATACGGATCGGACCTCCCCATATACATTTTTTTTTATTTCATTAAACAAACAAAAAATAAAAAAAAAATTTTCTGACGTATCATTTTGAAATTTTTTAAAATACAAGTAGGTATAGACAAATAAGATTTTTCATTATACCCTGCTTTTTTAAAGAAAAAAATTAAATTGAATAATATATCAAGTAGTGTAGGGTATTTGATGGTCGGGCTTGACCGACTATAATATTTTCACTTGTTTTCTTTAGCAATTTAACTTTACTTTGTTATTTTCAGATAAGAACATTACATTGCACTTTTTGTAAACTAAAATTATAGCTCTATATATATTATATTTAGCTAATTAATTTAAAACAAAAGAACTCTTGCACCTTGGCCACTTAACATTAAATATTGAGACACCCTGTATTCTTATATTTGTGAGTAACTTACAACTTACACTTCTTTGAACATGTGTTGTAGTAAAGTTGAAAAGTTGTATTTCTCAATTGTGTGGTTGCGGTTTGATTTTAAATTTACAAAGGTAGACTTACTTAGTTATTACATTTACATTGGTCTAATGTAAGTTTTGGATGCACCGATACATTTGTATAAATCTATAATATATATGTTTATATTATTGTATAAATACGTACGTACAATTTTTAATACATAGAATACATATGCTTTCAAAAATAAAAATATTTTGCATTAGGATATATGAAATGAACTTTAGTAGGACTAATTAAAGACGCATATAATAATTGACATAAACTTTACCTAAAACCATTGTAGGGTGACATGACGAAAGAAGACATAATTAGTTGTGCGTATGTTTGTAACTCCTAAACGGCAAATACCTACCTAGACATGTCCGTGAGATTTCACCGCATGTCTACTGACGTGCAGTCCTCGACTAGTCGAGGAAGTCGTCGATTCGAACCAGAACGTTTTTCTGTTCCAGATCCGGCACCAGCCAGGCGGTGTGGAATCGCTCAGCTAATTCAAGCCACAAGCGTACCCGAAGCCGCTGTGCCAATAGTCCGACGTATGTGGGAACGTCGCCACATCCGACCCCGTTGCGAACGCTTAGTGTTTGTGGGCTTACGACGCTATCGTATCTCCTTATTGCGCCGAGGTTGCTTCATCTTGAAGCATGTGCCTACTTGGGAAGGGGATGAGGTGTGAGGACGAAACTATTTGTACACTTTCGCCCTCCACTGTGATTTATATTTCTTTGCCGTTGGTTTTTGTTTTTCTCTTTGACAAGAGAGTAAATGAAGAGAGAGTCGAGCGTGGGTAATGGCTTGACTGCAGATCAGAAAGTTAGAGGGAGGCATTCTGGATCTCGTGATAAAGTTGTGAAGACGTTTTCATAAAATAATCATCGTTTATTTTGGTTTCTTGATCTCATAAACAGATATACAATTTAAGTCTATTACAAGTGTTTGATAAGACAATTGAATATGTTGGAAAATACCTTAATTTAAAGCTTCTGAAAGCATAAAATTTGAAATAACATTTGCGTAGTGCTAGAAATAAAATAATAAAATAAAAGGAAAAGATGAAATTAAAACCCAAAACTTTTGAGGCAAATTCATTTTCTCGACAAGAGGACAAATTGGAAGAGGTGAGTCACTAATTGGTTGTCCTTTCTTTTTTCCTTCTCCACATTCTAAATAAAATAAAACCCCTACTTTGAGACTGTCTCTCCCAGCCCGCAGCAAGATATCCGACAGGGTCGTCCGAACGGACATTTGCTAGTTTCACTTTAATGCCAGTTCTGTGTTCGACGAAGGGTGCCGCATTATTCAGGCCTCAGTCATACAGGGACGAAAGTAAAGGCATTGTGGTCCCAACAAGATAAATTTACTGTTGGGCGAATTCTGAGCCGCTGGGACTACCCCAGCTAAAGGGGAATTACGTCCTTACACAATTATTAGAGGATTTGTCAATATGTCTGCAACCATATCTTCCGTTGGACAATATTTACACCGTATAACCCCTTTTTTTAGGAAATCCTTTGTCATTTTGAATTTCGTATCAATGTGTTTCGTCTTAAAGGAGAATTTTTCGTCATTCGTGACTTTCAAACTACTCTGATTGTCACAAAATAGTATCTTTGGATTCGTTATTGATAAAAAGGAATCATTCAGTAAAAGTCTAAGCCACTTTGCTTCTTTTGCTGCTTCTAAAAGAGATACAAACTCCGCTTCGCATGTGGATAATGCAACAATGCTTTGTTTGTTGCAACACCAGGGCAGTGCCGGCATTGAAGAAAAAAACAACAAACCGCTATTCGATTTCCGTGTTACTCTTTCTTCTGCCCAGGTAGCATCCGCGTACCCATTTAATTCTAAATCTTTCTTTTGAATATTACTTGTTGCTTTCAAATATTTTACAACTCTTTTACACTGTAGCCAGTCTTCCGATATTGGGCTACTTACTTTTTGTGCCAATATACAAACTGCTGCCGAAATATCGGGCCTAGTGTTGACTGATATGTATAAAAGACGTCCAATCATCTTTTATCATCGAAGCTTTTCCCGTAAATCACGTCCATCGGTGTTTTGCATGGCTTACAATCTTGAAGCCCAAATTCTCAAGCTACTTTATTTATATAAAGTAACTAGCATAACTGGTAGTTCCCATATTCATCTTTTATTATCTCTATTCCAAGGTAATGCTTAATATTGCTCAAATTTTGCATTTCAAAATTCTTAGTAAATACAGATTCCATATACTTGATATGTTCATACTTGGAGCAAGCAACAATGATATCATTGACATAGACTATAATAAAACATGACTTTCCAAAAACTTCACGCGTATACAGACATGGATCATTTGTGCTTTGAGTAAATTTTACTTTCTTTAAAACTTCATCTAGTGTATTGTTCCAAGACCTGGCACCTTGTTTTAAACCATAGATGTTTCTCTTTAACAAACATACCTGATGTTCTTTACATTAATGAAAACCTTGAGGCTGTTTCATATATATGACCCATTCAAAAAAACGGTTTTGACATCCATATTTTTCTTTGCTGCTATTGATAGGAGAAGCCTGAAGGTTGTTTGAGAAATTACTGAGCAAACACTTCATCATAATCTTCTCCATACTTTTGCGAAAAACCTTGGGCTACAAGCCTAGTCTTGTATCTGCTCACCTACCCTTTTACATCGCGCTTTACTTTAAAAATCCATTTACTGCCAATAGCATTACAACCTCCTGGCAAGTCAACTATTTTACAGGTATCATTTTATTTCATTGACTTCATTTCATCTTGCATAGCTTCTAACCATTTGTTCTTTTCATTTCTTTCAATGGCTTCCTTATAAGTTCTTGGTTTTTTAACTTCAGATACAGCACAAATTTCATCAATAAATCGTAATGGTGGAATTCCTTTATTTGTAACATCTACGTCACCCTTATAAATGCAGTCTTCGAAACGTACGTCACGGCTTATAACCAACTTTTTTAAAACGGGATTGTAGCACCGGAAAGCTTTGGATTTATCATCATAACCAAGAAAAATCATTTCGATTGAAACGTCGTCCAACTTTCTTCGTTTTTCTTTTGGTGTATGAATAAAGCAATTTGAGCCAAAGATGTGAAAGGAAGATTTCTTTCCATACCATAATTCAAAAGGCGTTTTGTCAGTCGATCTGGTGAGCAACGCCCACAATCGTGTTACCATGGTTAATGTAGCACATATTTTCTTTAAATTCTACATAATATCCAGATTTAGTTAGTTTCCGAACAGATATGATGTTGCCTAGTAAACTTGGAATATAGAGCACATCTTTAAGTTGAACTGTGTGTTCGCATCCCTTATGATCAATCGTCTTTATAAGACTTGAGCCAATACCTTTTATTTCAGCTTGTTTACCATCACCTAAGTCCACTTTACTTTTGTAGGTTTCATCTAAACTTGCAAATAATTGTTTATTGTATACAGCATGACATGTAGCACCAGAATCAATTAGCCATTTAGTTTCACCACAACCAATACTGAAGAGAAAACCTTTTGACACATCAACTGCTTCCTCTAGCGTATTGCTTCGGTTTTCACTGCCTGCCAATTTTATGCAAGACTTCTTTTGATGTCCAGGCTTCTTACGGAAAAAACATGAGTTGATTTGGTAGATATCTTCATGACCCCATCATTATTATTATTAGACTCTTCTTTCATATTCAGCAATTACTTTTTGTTGAACCAATGCAAAAGTTATATCTTCTTCCCTTCTGGACTCTAAACTAATAACCAACGTGTCGTAACTCTGAGGTAAACTGCTTAACAGCATAGCAGTGCTCCATTTGTCCGACAAAGTTTCTTCTCCAATGTCACGCAACTTTGTGATTAAATCCATCAATGTGTTCATGTGCGAAACAGCGTTACCTCCTTTTTCAAGTTTTAGAGAGCAAATTGACCTCATTAGAAATACTTTATTGGTTAGAGTATTCTTTTCATGGTAATCTTTCAAAGCGTCCCAAGTCTCTTTTGCGGTCTTTAGGTTCCGAATATGAGCAAGTTGATCGTCCATGACTAACAGGCCTATTGTACCTCCAGCTTGATCCTAAGCGTCAATTTCAGACTTATTGGTGACAACATTGTCGACTTTTCTTTCAACCGGATAAGAACCCACAATGACTTGTTTCCATAAATTATTTTTCCTTAAAAGGAGTTCTATCTTGTATTGTTTCACTTTGCAAACTTTGGTTTTGTATTCACCATGATTTCTTTAGTGCAGTTTCCGTTACCGTTTTAAACGAAAATTAAAAAAAAAGTTTAAATACGAAGGCTCATAACCTATTGATTGATAGGCAAAGAATTGAATAAAATATATTATAGTAAAAATGAAAAAATTTAAGTTTTATAACAATTTGACACTAAAACAAAATTGAGTAAATGAACGTTTTTATATATATAGCACACAGTGCAATATAAGGATTATCAATCAATTTGTATACTACAGACCATATATAATTGTAATAACATGATTTATTCAAGACGCTTAAATCATGCCTTGCCTTAGAATATAATACATAATCAGAGAATAAACTGCTGCGTTTGTACTTTTTAAATAATGTGCTTTTTTTATTCCAGACCATTTTTAAGTTTTTGTCAAACCAGATTGGACATTTCATAGAATTTTAATCCATATTTTAAGGTACAGACTCGAAAATCGCAAACAAATATACCATACATAACAGACAACGATTTATTTATATTGTTTACATTGAAAATAAAGCTTTTTTCTTTTCTTGTGAGGACGCAGGGCCCTCACGAAACGAATGAGTGGCCACCTAGAAAATATAAAATACTGTAATATTATATTGTTGTTGTCATCAATGAAATTTAGATTTTTGTATAAACCTTTTGTTTTATTATGTACACAAGAATAGCGGGACTGACATTCCAAACGGTGTCAGTATTGCGCAGTAGAAAATATTTAGTGATTTAAGTAGTTTAAGCAGTAATATTATTTCAGAGAGTAAATTAAGAGTGAGAGTTAGGCTCATAATGAACTGCAAACAACAACGCGAACACTACTTAACGAAAGAATAGGCAAGCATAAAACTAAGAAAGACTCATTTTCTGTTAAGTTGTGACAAGTTCAACAACAGGTATAGTGTTAAGTGGTATAGGATTATAAGACTGGTCAAGGGAGGATCAACAAGTAGCCGCGCTAGCAGCTAATTGTGATCCTTGCTTGTGCAGTGACATTGCACAAGACCAATGAACGACCAGCTTGGCTGCGTTATTCGGCCGGTTGGTATTTTGTTGGTTATGGATAGGAGAATAAGGAGTGCCCGTTGGCTACGATAGCAGCCGTGGGACCTCTTTGCTCTCTGTGCTGTGAAACTTAACACTGGAAACTATACATACAGGGACAGACAAGACCTACAAAGTAGGTAACACAGTACACTGAATCCGACGAAGGAACCGCGAGAGGAAATATAACGTGAAAAATTACCAGAGGTAACACAGGTACGTGACAATAAAAGAAGTTGAAATAATGTGGAAATCCTAGGATTATGGTTGTTTGCAGGTCACCGTGTTAGCCTTTTTTTGCTATACTTAGTTTTGAACATAGCAAGAAAACAACAACACTATTGTATGAGGATAGTGTCAAGCAATAAAAATAGTGAATTAATATTATTTAACACTACACCTGATTTCTTTATTCCAACAAATTTCTTGAAAAGGAGCCCCTGGGGAAAAGCGCCCAGCTACCTCGGCTTGGACCGGACTAACCGGAGGAAATAGCCGTTTCATTCTTAACGGTTTTATCAATGTTAATGTTTTATTATTGTTAACGTTTTTTTTATTGTTAATGTTTTTTTTAAATTTATTAATCAATTTAGTGTAAGCTCATAGCTTGATAGTTGTGTTTATTTTAAAAATAAAGTTAAAGTTAAAAAAATATCACTTAGATTTCAGTAGTACCACAGGATGTAATTGCATATATACCAGACATCATTCAAAATTCATTACCCACCAATAAATACAAAACGTTAAAAATCGAGTTAATCGAACGTTTTTCCTTATCGGATAAAGCGAAACTTAATAAAATCCTTGGTGATTCTGAAATTCTTTATCGGTACCCCTCGGTCAGTCCTTTGTCCAACTTCCGGGTGCAAATTTTAATAATGAATTTAAAAAAAAAAAAATGGTCTTAAAAAATGCAAAAAAATTTATATGTGACTCTTACGGAAGCAAACGCCATGGATATGACAACGCTGCTTAACATCTACGACATGTTATATAGTGGAGAGACAGCTTTAGTGGGCCAACTTAAAAATCCACCGTCAACTTCAAGAACAAACAGAAATTGGTTAGAAAATATGGCGGAGAAATTAGTAATAGCCACAACAAACATTTGTGTAAGTTTCAATAAACTTCCAAACGATGTTTATGCCATGAAGAATCAACAAACTAGAATCAACAAACTAAAGAGATCCATTGTAGTGGCGACAAACAATGGAGACGTCTCCTAAGATCGCTTTTATATTCGAGGAGGATAATAAGCTAAATTTTTTAATAGATAGCGGTACAAAAATTTCGGTCTTTTCAAATTTAAAAATTTTATGAGCACATTTTTCATTACATTCTTACATATTTCACGCGGTATTTCATTAATTTCATTACAAATACTTTGTTTGAGTTGCTCAAGCGTTTCTGGTTTGTTTGCATAAACTTTGCTTTTTAGATATCCCCACAAAAAGAAATCCGAAACAGTCCAATCAGGCGACCGTGGAGGCCAATCAACATCACCATTATTTGAAATAACTTGTTGTGGAAAGAGGTTTCGCAGTAATTTCATTGTAATCCTGGCTGTATGTGATGTGGCACTGTTGTTGATACCAACATGTTAATCAAGCCCAAAGCATGGCATTAAAAAGTTTTCAACTATATCACGATATCGCTCCCCAATCACAGTTACCGTTACGCCGATTTCATTTTCAAAGAAGTAAGGGCTAATGATTTCTCCTGACCAAATTGCCTACCAGACAGTCACTTTTATTGGATGCAAAGGTGACTGATGAATATTTTGAGGGTTTCCCATTCCCCAGAACTATTTTCAAATGAAAATGTGCCTCGTCACTCATGATTTTTTCTTGAAAATTGGAGTTGTCATGGGCGAGCTGTTATTGGCATATGTACCGCAGCGTAAATGGTCTTGTGGAAACTGAATCTTATATGGAAACAAATGCAAATCTTTGTGCAAAATTGTGTCCAATGTTGTTCTTTGAAGACCAAGCTCCTGAGCACGGGGTCGGATTGAGGTTGATGGATGGTTTTGAACACTTTCTTGGGCAGGAGTAATATTTTCAGACGATCTTGCAGTACGTTTCTTTTTCTTCGAAATAATTCACTACACCATAAATAGTGCGTTTTGTTGGCAGGTTGTTTCTCCCCAAAATTTCACGTAATTTTCTCATTGTCACAGTAATCGATGTTTGATTTTGATAAAATGTTGTAACAATTAAAACACGTTGGTTTATCGAATATTTTTCTATAATAAATTTGCCACGTGTCTACTTCACGACTGCAAAATATGAACTGTCAAGGCTAATGTTTACCAAAATGGCGGCAAAATATTGGCTTTTGGGCCATTACATGTTCTTGCACAATATTCATCGAAATATCTCAAAAAATAATAGGTCGTTTTATGCGGAGAGATTATAAAAATGGTCCAATCTGGTTCCTTTTTAATAGGGTTCCCCTCTGTGTCAATACATGTCCTTGTACCAAATTTCATCAAAATATCTTAAATAATGCAACCTAGCTTGCGCACATATTTACATGGACAGAGGGATGGGTGTAGTACTTGCCGTTTCGGTGCTACAAACATCCGTACAAACTTAATATACCCTTTTCCATAGGGTGGTGCAGGGTATAACAAGATTTTTCATATGTGTTGAAAATAGCTTATATAGTAAAAGTAATTATAGGAGCAGATTTTTTATGCAAATATAACATTGTAGAGGATCTTAAAAATAAATGTTTAGTAGATCCAAAACTTAAAATTTACGCGTTTTCTATATCATGTAATACCCCTTTACCTAAATTTTTTTGTAGATAATAAATATATATTGTACTTCTGTATTAGTTCGACCTCTTTATCATATATATAAACTTTATTTTCTATTCAGCTCAAAGTCAAACCTGACTTTGTTTTAGGAAAAATTTAGCGTTTTTTTTGTTGACATATTGACTTAAATTACAATATTTCGGCCATTCTATGTTGGCCATCATTAGGAAATTATTTTAAATAAATTACAACAAATTATAAGTGAACAATATGAACAATATTTTATACAACGGCACTTACATATACACTTTAAACAAGTATACAAATAACATATACTTAAACCTAAAGAGAGTGAAGTGAACAAACTGTAAACATTCCACGAAACCAGTGTAATTCCTTAAATATTTTAACTATAAGTTCATATTGATCTCCGTAAATGTCATCTTATTTTTATGGTGTTTCACTAAACGCCTCTTTTTGTGGGCGCAATTGTCAATGTCTGTTTTATAATTTATACGTTGGTTCGTCGGTTCATTAATAATGTGTAGCATTTATATCATATAACGTTTTCTATAGTTTTTCTCTTTTTAAAGAATATTGGCAATCTTAAAATTTGGTGTATGATTCTGGGTCCGACAATGTTCTACTATGGCAGTTTTTACTAAGGAACTTCCAAGTTAATACGTAATAAGAACACTATTAAAGAACGCAGTCGCGTAACTGCCATGCTCACTATTTGGTGGTAGTTGTGGAGGGTATTTAAGATTTAGCCTTAGCCAAATTTTTTTATTTTTTTATTTTTGTGGTTATTTTTGTTACTTTTTTTAATCATTTCTTTTTATACCTTGCACCACCATGTGGAAAATGGTATATTAAGTTTGTGCGGATATTTGTAATTCCTGAATGGCAAACGATTTAACCATGTCCGCCTGCACTTCTGTCTGTCCATCTAAATTTGTGCTCAAGCTACAAGTCGCATTATTTGAGATATTTTGATGAAATTTGGTACAAGGACATATATTGGCCCAAAGGGGAACCTTAATGAAAATGGACCGTATTGGATCATTTTTAGAACCCCTCTTCATATGAGGCCTATGTTTTTTAAAGATATTTCGATGAAATTTGGTATAAGGATATGTATTGGTCCAAAAATAAACTCTTTTGAAAATGGATAGGATCGGACCATTTCCATATACGGATCGGACCTCCCCATATACATTTTTTTTTATTTCATTAAACAAACAAAAAATAAAAAAAAAATTTTCTGACGTATCATTTTGAAATTTTTTAAAATACAAGTAGGTATAGACAAATAAGATTTTTCATTATACCCTGCTTTTTTAAAGAAAAAAATTAAATTGAATAATATATCAAGTAGTGTAGGGTATTTGATGGTCGGGCCATCCGACCGACTATAATATTTTCACTCGTTTTCTTTAGCAATTTATTTTCAGATAAGAACATTACATTGCACTTTTTGTAAACTGAAATTATAGCTCTATATATATTATATTTAGCTAATTAATTTAAAACAAAAGAACTCTTGCACCTTGGCCACTTAACATTAAATATTGAGACACCCTGTATTCTTATATTTGTGAGTAACTTACAACTTACACTTCTTTGAACATGTGTTGTAGTAAAGTTGAAAAGTTGTATTTCTCAATTGTGTGGTTGCGGTTTGATTTTAAATTTACAAAGGTAGACTTACTTAGTTATTACATTTACATTGGTCTAATGTAAGTTTTGGATGCACCGATACATTTGTATAAATCTATAATATATATGTTTATATTATTGTATAAATACGTACGTACAATTTTTAATACATAGAATACATATGCTTTCAAAAATAAAAATATTTTGCATTAGGATATATGAAATGAACTTTAGTAGGACTAATTAAAGACGCATATAATAATTGACATAAACTTTACCTAAAACCATTGTAGGGTGACATGACGAAAGAAGACATAATTAGTTGTGCGTATGTTTGTAACTCCTAAACGGCAAATACCTACCTAGACATGTCCGTGAGATTTCACCGCATGTCTACTGACGTGCAGTCCTCGACTAGTCGAGGAAGTCGTCGATTCGAACCAGAACGTTTTTCTGTTCCAGATCCGGCACCAGCCAGGCGGTGTGGAATCGCTCAGCTAATTCAAGCCACAAGCGTACCCGAAGCCGCTGTGCCAATAGTCCGACGTATGTGGGAACGTCGCCACATCCGACCCCGTTGCGAACGCTTGGTGTTTGTGGGCTTACGACGCTATCGTATCTCCTTATTGCGCCGAGGTTGCTTCATCTTGAAGCATGTGCCTACTTGGGAAGGGGATGAGGTGTGAGGACGAAACTATTTGTACACTTTCGCCCTCCACTGTGATTTATATTTCTTTGCCGTTGGTTTTTGTTCTCTTCATTTACTCTCTTTGACAAGAGAGTAAATGAAGAGAGAGTCGAGCGTGGGTAATGGCTTGACTGCAGATCAGAAAGTTAGAGGGAGGCATTCTGGATCTCGTGATAAAGTTGTGAAGACGTTTTCATAAAATAATCATCGTTTATTTTGGTTTCTTGATCTCATAAACAGATATACAATTTAAGTCTATTACAAGTGTTTGATAAGACAATTGAATATGTTGGAAAATACCTTAATTTAAAGCTTCTGAAAGCATAAAATTTGAAATAACATTTGCGTAGTGCTAGAAATAAAATAATAAAATAAAAGGAAAAGATGAAATTAAAACCCAAAACTTTTGAGGCAAATTCATTTTCTCGACAAGAGGACAAATTGGAAGAGGTGAGTCACTAATTGGTTGTCCTTTCTTTTTTCCTTCTCCACATTCTAAATAAAATAAAACCCCTACTTTGAGACTGTCTCTCCCAGCCCGCAGCAAGATATCCGACAGGGTCGTCCGAACGGACATTTGCTAGTTTCACTTTAATGCCAGTTCTGTGTTCGACGAAGGGTGCCGCATTATTCAGGCCTCAGTCATACAGGGACGAAAGTAAAGGCATTGTGGTCCCAACAAGATAAATTTACTGTTGGGCGAATTCTGAGCCGCTGGGACTACCCCAGCTAAAGGGGAATTACGTCCTTACACAATTATTAGAGGATTTGTCAATATGTCTGCAACCATATCTTCCGTTGGACAATATTTACACCGTATAACCCCTTTTTTTAGGAGATCCTTTGTCATTTTGAATTTCGTATCAATGTGTTTCGTCTTAAAGGAGAATTTTTCGTCATTCGTGACTTTCAAACTACTCTGATTGTCACAAAATAGTATCTTTGGATTCGTTATTGATAAAAAGGAATCATTCAGTAAAAGTCTAAGCCACTTTGCTTCTTTTGCTGCTTCTAAAAGAGATACAAACTCCGCTTCGCATGTGGATAATGCAACAATGCTTTGTTTGTTGCAACACCAGGGCAGTGCCGGCATTGAAGAAAAAAACAACAAACCGCTATTCGATTTCCGTGTTACTCTTTCTTCTGCCCAGGTAGCATCCGCGTACCCATTTAATTCTAAATCTTTCTTTTGAATATTACTTGTTGCTTTCAAATATTTTACAACTCTTTTACACTGTAGCCAGTCTTCCGATATTGGGCTACTTACTTTTTGTGCCAATATACAAACTGCTGCCGAAATATCGGGCCTAGTGTTGACTGATATGTATAAAAGACGTCCAATCATCTTTTATCATCGAAGCTTTTCCCGTAAATCACGTCCATCGGTGTTTTGCATGGCTTACAATCTTGAAGCCCAAATTCTCAAGCTACTTTATTTATATAAAGTAACTAGCATAACTGGTAGTTCCCATATTCATCTTTTATTATCTCTATTCCAAGGTAATGCTTAATATTGCTCAAATTTTGCATTTCAAAATTCTTAGTAAATACAGATTCCATATACTTGATATGTTCATACTTGGAGCAAGCAACAATGATATCATTGACATAGACTATAATAAAACATGACTTTCCAAAAACTTCACGCGTATACAGACATGGATCATTTGTGCTTTGAGTAAATTTTACTTTCTTTAAAACTTCATCTAGTGTATTGTTCCAAGACCTGGCACCTTGTTTTAAACCATAGATGTTTCTCTTTAACAAACATACCTGATGATCTTTACATTAATGAAAACCTTGAGGCTGTTTCATATATATGACCCATTCAAAAAAACGGTTTTGACATCCATATTTTTCTTTGCTGCTATTGATAGGAGAAGCCTGAAGGTTGTTTGAGAAATTACTGAGCAAACACTTCATCATAATCTTCTCCATACTTTTGCGAAAAACCTTGGGCTACAAGCCTAGTCTTGTATCTGCTCACCTACCCTTTTACATTGCGCTTTACTTTAAAAATCCATTTACTGCCAATAGCATTACAACCTCCTGGCAAGTCAACTATTTTACAGGTATCATTTTATTTCATTGACTTCATTTCATCTTGCATAGCTTCTAACCATTTGTTCTTTTCATTTCTTTCAATGGCTTCCTTATAAGTTCTTGGTTTTTTAACTTCAGATACAGCACAAATTTCATCAATAAATCGTAATGGTGGAATTCCTTTATTTGTAACATCTACGTCACCCTTATAAATGCAGTCTTCGAAACGTACGTCACGGCTTATAACCAACTTTTTTAAAACGGGATTGTAGCACCGGAAAGCTTTGGATTTATCATCATAACCAAGAAAAATCATTTCGATTGAAACGTCGTCCAACTTTCTTCGTTTTTCTTTTGGTGTATGAATAAAGCAATTTGAGCCAAAGATGTGAAAGGAAGATTTCTTTCCATACCATAATTCAAAAGGCGTTTTGTCAGTCGATCTGGTGAGCAACGCCCACAATCGTGTTACCATGGTTAATGTAGCACATATTTTCTTTAAATTCTACATAATATCCAGATTTAGTTAGTTTCCGAACAGATATGATGTTGCCTAGTAAACTTGGAATATAGAGCACATCTTTTTTTGTGCCAATATACAAACTTCTGCCGAAATATCGGGCCTAGTGTTGACTGATATGTATAAAAGACGTCCAATCATCTTTCATCATCGAAGCTTTTCCCGTAAATCACGTCCATCGGTGTTTTGCATGGCTTACAATCTTGAAGCCCAAATTCTCAAGCTACTTTATTTATATAAAGTAACTAGCATAACTGGTAGTTTCCATATTCATCTTTTATTATCTCTATTCCAACGTAATGCTTAATATTGCTCAAATTTTGCATTTCAAAATTCTTAGTAAATACAGATTCCATATACTTGATATGTTCATACTTGGAGCAAGCAACAATGATATCATTGACATAGACTATAATAAAACATGACTTTCCAAAAACTTCACGCGTATACAGACATGGATCATTTGTGCTTTGAGTAAATTTTACTTTCTTTAAAACTTCATCTAGTGTATTGTTCCAAGACCTGGTACCTTGTTTTAAACCATAGATGTTTCTCTTTAACAAACATACCTGATGTTCTTTACATTAATGAAAACCTTGAGGCTGTTTCATATATATCGCCTTCTGTAATGTCCCATTCAAAAAAACGGTTTTGACATCCATATTTTTCTTTGCTGCTATTGATAGGAGAAGCCTGAAGGTTGTTTGAGAAATTACTGAGCAAACACTTCATCATAATCTTCTCCATACTTTTGCGAAAAACCTTGGGCTACAAGCCTAGTCTTGTATCTGCTCACCTACCCTTTTACATCGCGCTTTACTTTAAAAATCCATTTACTGCCAATAGCATTACAACCTCCTGGCAAGTCAACTATTTTACAGGTATCATTTTATTTCATTGACTTCATTTCATCTTGCATAGCTTCTAACCATTTGTTCTTTTCATTTCTTTCAATGGCTTCCTTATAAGTTCTTGGTTTTTTAACTTCAGATACAGCACAAATTTCATCAATAAATCGTAATGGTGGAATTCCTTTATTTGTAACATCTACGTCACCCTTATAAATGCAGTCTTCGAAACGTACGTCACGGCTTATAACCAACTTTTTTAAAACGGGATTGTAGCACCGGAAAGCTTTGGATTTATCATCATAACCAAGAAAAATCATTTCGATTGAAACGTCGTCCAACTTTCTTCGTTTTTCTTTTGGTGTATGAATAAAGCAATTTGAGCCAAAGATGTGAAAGGAAGATTTCTTTCCATACCATAATTCAAAAGGCGTTTTGTCAGTCGATCTGGTGAGCAACGCCCACAATCGTGTTACCATGGTTAATGTAACACATATTTTCTTTAAATTCTACATAATATCCAGATTTAGTTAGTTTCCGAACAGATATGATGTTGCCTAGTAAACTTGGAATATAGAGCACATCTTTAAGTTGAACTGTGTGTTCGCATCCCTTATGATCAATCGTCTTTATAAGACATGGGCCAATACCTTTTATTTCAGCTTGTTTACCATCACCTAAGTCCACTTTACTTTTGTAGGTTTCATCTAAACTTGCAAATAATTGTTTATTGTATACAGCATGACATGTAGCACCAGAATCAATTAGCCATTTAGTTTCACCACAACCAATACTGAAGAGAAAACCTTTTGACACATCAACTGCTTCCTCTAGCGTATTGCTTCGGTTTTCACTGCCTGCCAATTTTATGCAAGACTTCTTTTGATGTCCAGGCTTCTTACAGAAAAAACATGAGTTGATTTGGTAGATATCTTCATGACCCCATCATTATTATTATTAGACTCTTCTTTCATATTCAGCAATTACTTTTTGTTGAACCAATGCAAAAGTTATATCTTCTTCCCTTCTGGACTCTAAACTAATAACCAACGTGTCGTAACTCTGAGGTAAACTGCTTAACAGCATAGCAGTGCTCCATTTGTCCGACAAAGTTTCTTCTCCAATGTCACGCAACTTTGTGATTAAATCCATCAATGTGTTCATGTGCGAAACAGCGTTACCTCCTTTTTCAAGTTTTAGAGAGCAAATTGACCTCATTAGAAATACTTTATTGGTTAGAGTATTCTTTTCATGGTAATCTTTCAAAGCGTCCCAAGTCTCTTTTGCGGTCTTTAGGTTCCGAATATGAGCAAGTTGATCGTCCATGACTAACAGGCCTATTGTACCTCCAGCTTGATCCTAAGCGTCAATTTCAGACTTATTGGTGACAACATTGTCGACTTTTCTTTCAACCGGATAAGAACCCACAATGACTTGTTTCCATAAATTATTTTTCCTTAAAAGGAGTTCTATCTTGTATTGTTTCACTTTGCAAACTTTGGTTTTGTATTCACCATGATTTCTTTAGTGCAGTTTCCGTTACCGTTTTAAACGAAAATTAAAAAAAAAGTTTAAATACGAAGGCTCATAACCTATTGATTGATAGGCAAAGAATCGAATAAAATATATTATAGTAAAAATGAAAAAATTTAAGTTTTATAACAATTTGACACTAAAACAAAATTGAGTAAATGAACGTTTTTATATATATAGCACACAGTGCAATATAAGGATTATCAATCAATTTGTATACTACAGACCATATATAATTGTAATAACATGATTTATTCAAGACGCTTAAATCATGCCTTGCCTTAGAATATAATACATAATCAGAGAATAAACTGCTGCGTTTGTACTTTTTAAATAATGTGCTTTTTTAAGCAGTAATATTATTTCAGAGAGTAAATTAAGAGTGAGAGTTAGGCTCATAATGAATTGCAAACAACAACGCGAACACTACTTAACGAAAGAATAGGCAAGCATAAAACTAAGAAAGACTCATTTTCTGTTAAGTTGTGACAAGTTCAACAACAGGTATAGTGTTAAGTGGTATAGGATTATAAGACTGGTCAAGGGAGGATCAACAAGTAGCCGCGCTAGCAGCTAATTGTGATCCTTGCTTGTGCAGTGACATTGCACAAGACCAATGAACGACCAGCTTGGCTGCGTTATTCGGCCGGTTGGTATTTTGTTGGTTATGGATAGGAGAATAAGGAGTGCCCGTTGGCTACGATAGCAGCCGTGGGACCTCTTTGCTCTCTGTGCTGTGAAACTTAACACTGGAAACTATACATACAGGGACAGACAAGACCTACAAAGTAGGTAACACAGTACACTGAATCTGACGAAGGAACCGCGAGAGGAAATATAACGTGAAAAATTACCAGAGGTAACACAGGTACGTGACAATAAAAGAAGTTGAAATAATGTGGAAATCCTAGGATTATGGTTGTTTGCAGGTCACCGTGTTAGCCTTTTTTTGCTATACTTAGTTTTGAACATAGCAAGAAAACAACAACACTATTGTATGAGGATAGTGTCAAGCAATAAAAATAGTGAATTAATATTATTTAACACCACACCTGATTTCTTTATTCCAACAAATTTCTTGAAAAGGAGCCCCTGGGGAAAAGCGCCCAGCTACCTCGGCTTGGACCGGACTAACCGGAGGAAATAGCCGTTTCATTCTTAACGGTTTTATCAATGTTAATGTTTTATTATTGTTAACGTTTTTTTTATTGTTAATGTTTTTTTAAAATTTATTAATCAATTTAGTGTAAGCTCATAGCTTGATAGTTGTGTTTATTTTAAAAATAAAGTTAAAGTTAAAAAAATATCACTTAGATTTCAGTAGTACCACAGGATGTAATTGCATATATACCAGACATCATTCAAAATTCACTACCCACCAATAAATACAAAACGTTAAAAATCGAGTTAATCGAACATTTTTCCTTATCGGATAAAACGAAACTTAATAAAATCCTTGGTGATTCTGAAATTCTTTATCGGTACCCCTCGGTCAGTCCTTTGTCCAACTTCCGGGTGCAAATTTTAATAATGAATTGTTAAAAAAAAAATGGTCTTAAAAAATGCAAAAAAATTTATATGTGACTCTTACTGAAGCAAACGCCATGGATATGACAACGCTGCTTAACATCTACGACATGTTATATAGTGGAGAGACAGCTTTAGTGGGCCAACTTAAAAATCCACCGTCAACTTCAAGAACAAACAGAAATTGGTTAGAAAATATGGCGGAGAAATTAGTAATAGCCACAACAAACATTTGTGTAAGTTTCAATAAACTTCCAAACGATGTTTATGCCATGAAGAATCAACAAACTAGAATCAACAAACTAAAGAGATCCATTGTAGTGGCGACAAACAATGGAGACGTCTCCTAAGATCGCTTTTATATTCGAGGAGGATAATAAGCTAAATTTTTTAAAAGATAGCGGTACAAAAATTTCGGTCTTTTCAAATTTAAAAATTTTATGAGCACATTTTTCATTACATTCTTACATATTTCACGCGGTATTTCATTAATTTCATTACAAATACTTTGTTTGAGTTGCTCAAGCGTTTCTGGTTTGTTTGCATAAACTTTGCTTTTTAGATATCCCCACAAAAAGAAATCCGAAACAGTCCAATCAGGCGACCGTGGAGGCCAATCAACATCACCATTACTTGAAATAACTTGTTGTGGAAAGAGGTCTCGCAGTAATTTCATTGTAATCCTGGCTGTATGTGATGTGGCACTGTTGTTGATACCAACATGTTAATCAAGCCCAAAGCATGGCATTAAAAAGTTTTCAACTATATCACGATATCGCTCCCCAATCACAGTTACCGTTACGCCGATTTCATTTTCAAAGAAGTAAGGGCTAATGATTTCTCCTGACCAAATTGCATACCAGACAGTCACTTTTATTGGATGCAAAGGTGACTGATGAATATTTTGAGGGTTTCCCATTCCCCAGAACTATTTTCAAATGAAAATGTGCCTCGTCACTCATGATTTTTTCTTGAAAATCGGAGTTGTCATGGGCGAGCTGTTATTGGCATATGTACCGCAGCGTAAAAGGTCTTATGGAAACTGAATCTTATATGGAAACAAATGCAAATCTTTGTGCAAAATTGTGTCCAATGTTGTTCTTTGAAGACCAAGCTCCTGAGCACGGGGTCGGATTGAGGTTGATGGATGGTTTTGAACACTTTCTTGGGCAGGAGTAATATTTTCAGACGATCTTGCAGTACGTTTCTTTTTCTTCGAAATAATTCACTACACCATAAATAGTGCGTTTTGTTGGCAGGTTGTTTCTCCCAAAAATTTCACGTAATTTTCTCATTGTCACAGTAATCGATGTTTGATTTTGATAAAATGTTTTAACAATTAAAACACGTTGGTTTATCGAATATTTTTCTATAATAAATTTGCCACGTGTCTACTTCACGACTGCAAAATATGAACTGTCAAGGCTAATGTTTACCAAAATGGCGGCAAAATATTGGCTTTTGGGCCAATACATGTTCTTGCACAATATTCATCGAAATATCTCAAAAAATAATAGGACGTTTTATGCGGAGAGATTATAAAAATGGTCCAATCTGGTTCCTTTTTAATAGGGTTCCCCTCTGGGTCAATACATGTCCTTGTACCAAATTTCATCAAAATATCTTAAATAATGCAACCTAGCTTGCGCACATATTTACATGGACAGAGGGATGGGTGTAATACTTGCCGTTTCGGTGCTACAAACATCCGTACAAACTTAATATACCCTTTTCCATAGGGTGGTGCAGGGTATAACAAGATTTTTCATATGTGTTGAAAATAGCTTATATAGTAAAAGTAATTATAGGAGCAGATTTTTTATGCAAATATAACATTGTAGAGGATCTTAAAAATAAATGTTTAGTAGATCCAAAACTTAAAATTTACGCGTTTTCTATATCATGTAATACCCCTTTACCTAAATTTTTTTGTAGATAATAAATAT
Source organism: Crataerina pallida (assembly GCA_949710015.1). Classification (NCBI taxonomy): domain Eukaryota; kingdom Metazoa; phylum Arthropoda; class Insecta; order Diptera; family Hippoboscidae; genus Crataerina; species Crataerina pallida. The sequence continues at coordinate 8,285,233 of OX453294.1, forward strand.
ATATTGTACTTCTGTATTAGTTCGACCTCTTTATCATATATATAAACTTTATTTTCTATTCAGCTCAAAGTCAAACCTGACTTTGTTTTAGGAAAAATTTAGCGTTTTTTTTGTTGACATATTGACTTAAATTACAATATTTCGGCCATTCTATGTTGGCCATCATTAGGAAATTATTTTAAATAAATTACAACAAATTATAAGTGAACAATATGAACAATATTTTATACAACGGCACTTACATATACACTTTAAACAAGTATACAAATAACATATACTTAAACCTAAAGAGAGTGAAGTGAACAAACTGTAAACATTCCACGAAACCAGTGTAATTCCTTAAATATTTTAACTATAAGTTCATATTGATCTCCGTAAATGTCATCTTATTTTTATGGTGTTTCACTAAACGCCTCTTTTTGTGGGCGCAATTGTCAATGTCTGTTTTATAATTTATACGTTGGTTCGTCGGTTCATTAATAATGTGTAGCATTTATATCATATAACGTTTTCTATAGTTTTTCTCTTTTTAAAGAATATTGGCAATCTTAAAATTTGGTGTATGATTCTGGGTCCGACAATGTTCTACTATGGCAGTTTTTACTAAGGAACTTCCAAGTTAATACGTAATAAGAACACTATTAAAGAACGCAGTCGCGTAACTGCCATGCTCACTATTTGGTGGTAGTTGTGGAGGGTATTTAAGATTTAGCCTTAGCCAAATTTTTTTATTTTTTTATTTTTGTGGTTATTTTTGTTACTTTTTTTAATCATTTCTTTTTATACCTTGCACCACCATGTGGAAAATGGTATATTAAGTTTGTGCGGATATTTGTAATTCCTGAATGGCAAACGATTTAACCATGTCCGCCTGCACTTCTGTCTGTCCATCTAAATTTGTGCTCAAGCTACAAGTCGCATTATTTGAGATATTTTGATGAAATTTGGTACAAGGACATATATTGGCCCAAAGGGGAACCTTAATGAAAATGGACCGTATTGGATCATTTTTAGAACCCCTCTTCATATGAGGCCTATGTTTTTTAAAGATATTTCGATGAAATTTGGTATAAGGATATGTATTGGTCCAAAAATAAACTCTTTTGAAAATGGATAGGATCGGACCATTTCCATATACGGATCGGACCTCCCCATATACATTTTTTTTTATTTCATTAAACAAACAAAAAATAAAAAAAAAATTTTCTGACGTATCATTTTGAAATTTTTTAAAATACAAGTAGGTATAGACAAATAAGATTTTTCATTATACCCTGCTTTTTCAAAGAAAAAAATTAAATTGAATAATATATCAAGTAGTGTAGGGTATTTGATGGTCGGGCCATCCGACCGACTATAATATTTTCACTCGTTTTCTTTAGCAATTTATTTTCAGATAAGAACATTACATTGCACTTTTTGTAAACTGAAATTATAGCTCTATATATATTATATTTAGCTAATTAATTTAAAACAAAAGAACTCTTGCACTTTGGCCACTTAACATTAAATATTGAGACACCCTGTATTCTTATATTTGTGAGTAACTTACAACTTACACTTCTTTAAACATGTGTTGTAGTAAAGTTGAAAAGTTGTATTTCTCAATTGTGTGGTTGCGGTTTGATTTTAAATTTACAAAGGTAGACTTATTTAGTTATTACATTTACATTGGTCTAATGTAAGTTTTGGATGCACCGATACATTTGTATAAATCTATAATATATATGTTTATATTATTGTATAAATACGTACGTACAATTTTTAATACATAGAATACATATGCTTTCAAAAATAAAAATGTTTTGCATTAGGATATATGAAATGAACTTTAGTAGGACTAATTAAAGACGCATATAATAATTGACATAAACTTTACCTAAAACCATTGTAGGGTGACATGACGAAAGAAAACTTAATTAGTTGTGCGTATGTTTGTAACTCCTAAATGGCAAATACCTATACATAGCGACTCAGAATAAAAATTATGTCCTTCTGTCCGCACAATGTCGGTCGATGTAAAGGTTTGCGTAAGGTTATGTCCACTGGTTAAGATATTTTAATAATATTACAAGGGCGTGTCTTGACGCATAGGTGTGTCCCAGTGAAAATAGTTTAAAAGTGGACTTCATCTTATAAATACTTTATTTAAAATTTTTTAAATAACGAAAATTTGCAATTTTCAATATTTGTTTATAAACTTGGCAAGACAATGTCCAATTGAAAATTTAGTACGCACATATATAGTTATCCCATCCATCGATGTATCAAAAACACAGTAATGTAAAGCAAAACTTAAGAGACCTAAAAAAAAGGTGGAATAATAGAATTATTACTTTCACAAAATGATTGTAATTATTACCAAGTAAGAAAATTAAATTTGGCTTAGGCTAAATCTTAAATACCCTATCTATTGTCGCGCGTAGCAGGTACATAATTACGCCCTCTAATAGTGTTTATATTACATATTAGCCTGCAAACCTAGTTTTGTGGTGAATACAGTTTGTTGTATGTTTTTCCTTTTTGTTCTCTCACATAGTTAAGTTTTGATCTTCACACATACTTATACGTTGTCCCTCTGCAGTAGTTGGCATTACGGTACTACGAGTACTCAAATCTCCGCCAACAATTTTCTAAAGCTATAATTTTTTTAAATGTTGCATAATATTCCTTTCTATTTTGTCCACAATCGACAAAAATCTGGATATCTGCCACAAACATTAACATATGAACTTGACGTTTAGTATGCATATTCATAGTTATATCATTCACCAATGTGCTAAAAATGGGCAAGGACGAATAACATACACTATTTTAACTATAAAACTAAATTTACAAACTTATACGTAATACAAACACCATTAGAGGGCGCAATGTATATATTTATATAGTGCCTACGTTACACTACTTATAAAAAATAGAACCAACAGTTGCCTTTTTGTAATTCAACAAAGTTGTATTTAACCGTTTATTAAATTCTATAATATGCTTATATTATAGACGTTTTTATTATTATTAAGAAAATTTAAAAAAAAATTTAACTTTGCGAAAGACGCTTATATTTTTTATGTATACGAAAAAAAGGTCAGGTTGCATTCTTTTTGAAACTGGGTTGTATCTAAAACGGAGTGAAAACAGAATCGCTACATTTGTTATGCCCACCGTTGTTGATGTGGAACGTATTTAAGATTTAACCTAAGCAAAAATAAGTTTTCTTATTTGTTAAAATTAACTGTGGGGAAGTCCTTAACATTTTGAAGCCAAATTTCATCAAAATATCTCGAAAAATGCGACCTGTAGCTTGTACACAAATTCAAATGGACAGACAGGAGGAAAAAGCGACACGGGTAAATCGATTCAGATTTTGATTCTGATAATTAAAGGTGGGTATGGCATTTGCCGTTTAGGAGTTTCAAACATCATCAAAAACTTAATATATGCTTTACCACAGGGTGGTGCAGGGTATAACAAACTGGCCATAAAATCAAAGCATCACGTAGTGTAATGGATTATGAGACAGTGATCGCCATGTTATAATTATTTATTTTTATATCATAGGGGTTTTATTAGTTTATTTTGAATACTCACATTTGCTTGAAGGAGCAAATACGCCTAGCATGGAATGCTGTGAGTGGGTGAGTATCCTTATAATTGTTTACGTTTATAAATACTTACATTTGCTGCATTAAAGCAAAAACTAGTAGCATTCACTGCTATGTCCGGGTAAGTATTTATTTATATATTTTATATTGATCAACCAATGTATGTCTTCTTTAAGATTTCTTAATTGATTGATAATACATTTGCAAGTTCTTCTGCTTATATACTAATTCTACCTTTGCATATGACCTACTTACCCGCTTACTTAAATATTTACAAGTTGTAAAATAATGATTAACCTTCAAATCGTAAAAATAATGCTGAACTTAAAAATAATGTTAATTGTTTAAATGAGTATAAATATAATTGTGTCATTCGTTTAAATTGTAAAGTACACTACACCCTTACCGTATAAAATTTTTTTTTTATAAAAATAAAAAATTTGTGTATTCATTTCATATTTCATATTTTGTACAATATTAATTTGTTTTATATGGTTTTAACTCATTATTGTGCACTTCTTTAAGTAAATTATTCATTTCTATAACTGAATTTACTCCATTCCTAGATATTATTTTATTAGGTCCTACATATGGTTTTTGATATTTTCTTCTATTCCTATTCCTTAATAAAAGAATATCACCTATATTTTAGTTTAAAGGATTGGTGTCTTTATTGTTTAATGTGCGTTTTTGTTTTTCTAAGTCTATTAGTTTTTTGGCTCTTTTTTGGGAATAACGGAGTTTTGCTTTTAATTCATTGGAGTAATCCTCCAGATTGTAGATTTTTTCGTTCGACATTTTCATTTCATCATTTGGCAAATATGGTATTTTTCCAAATACTAATTCAAATGGCGTATAGTTCGTTGTCACATTTGGTGTATGCAAAAGAGTAATAGGGTATCCTTTTGTCTCAGTTGTCATGTTCCGTAAATGATAACATATATTCATTTAACCCTCGATGATTACATTCTACTATTCTCAATGTTTGTTGGATTTTTAGGAGTTTGTATATAATGTTTAAAAACTCATTTGTAAACTCTGTACCTTTATCGGATTTTAAGGCTTTGAAGTGACCATATATTAGAATAAGTTGTTCGACAATTGTTTGAAAAATTATTTTTGCGCCTTTACTAGGTATTGGAAACGCGATTACATATTTTGTTAGTGCACATTGCATCGTTAGAATATACCTGAAACCATTCAAAACTGCTGTTTGGTGGTACAGTAATAGTTTGTGGTTCTTTAGTATGCCGTATTTATTTATTTTCTTGACAATTTGTGCAGTCCTTTACAAGTTTTTTGACTACTTTGTTCATGTTTTTCCAGACATATTTTTGTTTTAATTTTAAAAGAGTTTTTCGGATACCTTAATGTCCTCCTAGTGTTACTGACTGTTATGAAATTCATCAACTGTTATGAAATTGTATCAATTTATATGATTTTCTCCGAGGGTCTTAATATAATATTTAATAATTGGTCTTAATAATTGGCCTTTGTTGCAACTTGTTAAATTTTTCTTTAAAAGCATTTTCAGTTATGAACTTGAATATCATATCATCCTTGATCAATACTACATTAAATATCTTTAATTTTTCTAAATGTGATGTCAGCTTCTCCATAATCGAATCTAAATTCGGAGGATTAACACTGCATCTTATTATTATATATTTATCTCCTGTGTGTGAATTTTAACATTATTTTTTCTTGTAATGTTGAAATACATTCAAATCTTATTTTTCTTAAATTGTTAATGTCGGAAATAGATGTGCAATCCCATATATGAAGTTGATCAGACTTCCGTGGGATTGAAATATTCTGATTTTTTTTTTTTTTTGGCCTCTAGTTACAACTTTTATTTGTCTTGGTATCATATCTTTTAGAGTGTCTGAATCTATCTTTATTCTTGATAATACATCAGCATTTGTATTGTTTTTATATAATAATTCACAACCATAGTCGGATAATTTCATTCTTATCCTTGTTATTCTAGATGAAGGATTATTATGTGTAAATAATGATATTAATGGTCTGTGATTAGTGACTACTATGAATTTTCTTCCAAATAGGTAGGGTCGGACAAATTTTATTCTCCAATATATTGCCAATAATTCTTTTTCTATAACTGATTTATTGATGTCGTGTTTAGATAATGTCGTATTGACATAAGAAATTGGTAAATCATATCCAATTTCATCTTGGGAGAGCAAAATCAGATGCGTCTGTAGTTAAAACAAAGGTTTTGTTAAAGTCTGGGTATTGTAGTATTGGTGGATTTATAAGTTTGTTGTGTTAAAAGATATTTCACATTCATTTGACCAAATAAATTATTTGTTCTTTTTCAATAAATTATTCAAGCATTTTGCTATTTTCGCCAATTCTTTATTGAATCGTCTATAATAATTGCAGAGTGCGACGAATCTTCTAACTTCGTCTGGATTTTTTGGTGTTGGATAATTTTTATTATTGGGTCGGTTTTTATACCATCTTTTGTTATTAAGTGTCCTAAATATACAACTTCATGTCGGAGAAAATGGCATTTATTGGCGTTCAATTTTAAATTATATTTTCTTAAGCGTGAGAAAACTTTTAAGAGATTATTGTTATAATGTTGCAAACTGCAACCAAATATAATTATGTCATCTACGTATAAAAATGCGTTTGCGTCTAGTCCAGATAGTGCAATTGTTAGCATTTTTTGAAAACTATTAGATGATATTATTATTTGTTAGTGGAAAATGATGTTAATGGTCTAGATTCTTTGTCTAATTCAATTTGATGAAAGGAACTTGTCATGTCCAGGGTGGAAAAATAGTTTGCTCTCCCTAGTACGTCTAATACGTCATCCAGTCTTTTCAATGGAAATTTATCGTTAACTAATTTGTTATTTAATTTTCTAAAATTAACTACTGATCTCAATGTTTTTGTATCTTTTGTTCCTTTTTTTGGAACAATGAGTAGTGGGGAATTGTACGGACTTGTAGAGGGTTCGATTATGTTGGATTTCAATATTTGGTGATTAATTTCTGTATTATGTGAGTGAGGTAGTCTGTAATTTTTAGTATATACAGGAGTCTTGTCATTTATTATTAATTTTTGGGTATAGAAATTGTTAGCAGTCATCGTTTCTCCGTCTAGGTGAAAAATGTTTTGATATTCTCTGAATATGTCTATTAATTTTATGAAGTGGCGGTGTCCGCATGGTCGATATGAATTATTTTCAAAAGTTTATTGAAGCGTTTTCAGGAATATTCTGTATTATTATTACTTGTAATTAAGTTATAATTGTCCAATGGTTCTGTATTTATTTTTATGGTTTTTATTGTCACTTTTTTGTTGGTGGAGTTAAGAATTTTAGGTACAATTGAGTTTGCTAAAAATACTCCTTGTTAAAGTTCATCATTCAATATTACAGAGTCTTCTTAAAGTTTAAGTTTAATAGGTTGTACTATTTCTGTCCTTAGGGGTATTATAATAGGATTGTTTATATAGTTTCTTTCCATCGGAAAAGTAATGGTTTCCTTTTTTATGATGATATCTAGTGTCACTGTCTCATAGTCTATTTTACAAAGAAATCGTTGTAGAAAATATATTCCTATTATTCCGTCAGTCGTTAGAAAGAATTGTTTACTATGTGAAACATATGGTTAAATTTTGTCCGTCCGACATATAGATCTAAAAAGGTGTTTCCAAGAGTATCTATTTTTTCCGAAGATATTCCACTTAGTTGACACGTACAGTTTGTCATTTTTGGTGTAATGTTTTTTAATGTATTTAATTTTAATAGCGAAATTTCTGCTGCGGTATCGACGACGAATTTGATATTTTGATTGTTTTCCATTTTTAGAACAATGAAGTGTGTGTGCTGATTGGATACATTTAAAATTTTGTATTCCCTATTTACGCGTCGGTAATGGTATCCATCATCACCAGCGGTTATTCGTTTTCCTGGTTGTGTATCATGTTGACATTCTGACGTCTGTTATTACTATTTTGTCTTAAATTTGAGGAAATTATTCTATAATTGTTATGATTATTTGTATCACAATAATTAATATTTTTCGATTGTGAATTTTGGTGTGAAAAATTTGGGAGTTTGCTTAGAAGTTTTGGTCCTTCTCAAGTTCTAAAGCAATATTTACACCTTGGTTTGTGGTTGTACTATTTGTTTATACTGTTCACTTAAATATAGTCAGAGCATAATTCTCATTTATTTTTGTTAACGCATTTTTAGTTTCTGCAGAAGCATTTTTACTTCATTTATTTGACTTGTCAAGTCTAGTAATTCTATCTACAAAATTTTGAACGCTAAATTGTCGTGTGTTATTTAAGGTAGTTTATTGATAAAAATGCGATAAATTGTTGCTTTGGCTTGGTTAATAAAATTATTAATAATTGAAATTTTATTTTTATTCTCCTTCTTCACTTAAATCATATCGATGAAATTAATGGGCATTGAAATGTTAATAATAATAATTTGGTATGTTATGTCCTGTAATGTTACGATTGTGTACATGTTATGATTGTTTTGGCAGGATCGCCATGTAATGGATTATGAGGCAGTGATCGCCATGTTTTAATTATTTATTTTTATATTTTAGGAGTGTTTTATTAGTTTATTTTGAATACTCACATTTGCTTAAAGAAGCAAATTCAACTATGTTCTTAGAATTCCATATAAATGTTGCTTTTATTCCAAATTCATTAAAAAATGGTCCGTAAATCCAGTATTAGTCAAAAATTCTCTCCAGAATATAGTGGTGCATCTGGAGTGGTATCTACACATGTCGTTGTCAGATTTCCCTACTATTTAAATATTACGAAATACTTATTGTGAATACTTAAGTTCTTAATTGTCTGTGTACATGTGCGTGCAATGTTTGTATGGCAATATAACTATCAATGGTGGGTAAAAAAATAATATTTTAGAACACTTTTTTTGTTTTAACATCAATACTTTCCGCAGCGTATACGATGAAAGATATTTTATGACTAATTTTTTTACACCTTGGGTTAGTAATAGTAGGAAAGTCCAGGGATCCCCGACATTTTTTGGAAATAAATATAGCCTATGTTACTCAGTGATAATGTAGCTTTCTAATAGCGAAAATATTTTTGAAATCGGTTCAGTAGTTTTTGAGTTTACTCGTTACATACAAAAATACAAAAATCCAAATCTTTCCTCTTTATAATATTAGTATAGAAGTATAGATATACAATTATAAAAAAGAATATGAATATAGTGAGCGTTTCTAGGGTTATGTTAATTGCTCCTATAGTGCTATTTTTAGAGTTATCTATATTTATGCTCGAATTTTTTTTTTCTTTGGAATTTGCTTTATCCATTTTATTTATCTCGTATATTCCATGTACATATGTATTATTCAATTTATAATTTTGATTTCTTTTCTCTTTTTTTCTTTTTTGAATTCTTGTTTTAATTTAGCTACCTCTTGTTGTAATAGTTTTTTTATTTGCAGTGTCTGCTATGTTGATTATATTGTGAAGCTGCTTTATCCTGTGTAGGTGTTTAATTTTTCGTCCTCCCCTAGGACGTTTATACGGTTGTTGTTGTTGGTGTTTTTTGTATGCATTTTGCCGGGCTCTATACTCTTCTATGGTTATCGGCCTATGGGAGAGGAATTGTAACTTGGTGGCATATATTCTATGTCCGTAGTACACCGTGGTACCTATTTTTCCATGGTTGAGCAAGACTACTGTTGGTTGGACATGAACAGGTGGGCAGGATTGCCAGGATGTTATTACAATAGCGCAGGATCGCCATGTTAAAATAATTTTATATGTTATTATGTTTCTTAAGTGTTTGAACACAATAGAGCTGCAGCCGCAAAAAATTACTCTCTTTTTTTGACTCTTTTGCTGCGAGACCGTTTATAATAGAGCAGCAGCTGCAGCCGCAAATTTTTCTTTATTTTTTCTTCATTTTCATTCTACTATAAAATATATGTAAATAAATGGATTTTATTGAAAAAATATTTAAAATAATTAACATAATGTTACCCGCATTTAAAACTTGGAAAATGTTCCAAACCAAGATAAGGTGGTGGGTCCGCCCGTTAAATTTAACTCGAGATGAAATTGGGTTTTATAAAACAAGTTTTGTAAAAATGAAAAAAGGTGATGAGGAGCATTGATTCAAAACAAGTTAAAAAAAATCATACAATCCAATTTTCAATCATAAAATTCGTTTATCTTTAACCATTTAACCATAACGTGTGATGTTATTTGGAATGAATTTCATCAAATATATGTAGCACTCCCAAATGAAAACGAGTGGATTCGGATTTCTGATTCCTTTTATAATAAATCAGGTTTGCCGCATTGTTCAGGAGCAGTAGATGGGAAGCATATTACTATTAAAAATCCTAAGAACGGTGGTTCACTTTATTACAATTATAAAAAAACATTTAGCATGGTATTATTAGGAATTTGTGATGCAAATTTTACGTTCACGTATGTTGGTGTTGGAGATTTGGGCAGTCAAAGTGATGGTGGAGTTCTAGGAAGAAACACTTTTAGAAAAAAACTTTTCAATAACAGTCTTAACTTGCTATTTCAACCCATATAGATTCTCTCATTAATATATTTTTATAATTTTTGTTTTTTAAATTAAATAAAATGTTTTCTTTTTGAATTAAATTTATTAACATTTCGTCAAAAACGTTTTTACTTTGATCAGCCATTTTTTTTTTTTAATTTTCATAACATATTTCAGTTACGAAATATCACATAAAACAAAATTACAAAATTAACAAAACGGAATTGAAAATAAATTATACTAAAATGAGCTACCCTACTCGTTCTCAATATGAGAGAAAATTGAAAAAATGAGAATGCGGCTGGAGAATTAAAATAAATTTGAAGCTAGCAGCAGCTGCATTTGAAAAACCCAGCCGCAATCACATTTTCCATAAGGTTTACACATAGAAGAGAGTAAAAGAGAGTAATTTCTTTGCGGCTGCAGCTCTATTGTGTTCAAACACTAATAGTAATTTAAGATTAAGATATTTACTAAACTCCAGCTGCTAAGAGAGCAGCGTCCTTTCGGCTATATGCTTGGAAAGGGGAGATGTAGTAAAATGAAGGAAAAGACTTGGTTTGCCTTGTGTGAATACAAAAGTCTTTCTCATTTATTTTTGCCAAAATTTACATTATTTATACTAATTTTATTTAATGTCAGAAATTCTTACTCTAGCACATTAATAACCTTGTGTTACTTAAGTAGGTTATTAAATCTCATTGTGTCTACTTAACTTACCTGTTACTTTAGCATAATTTTATTAAATGCAAGTATGCATTTTTATAGTTGTGTAATATTAAATCAGTTTATGGCTGGTAATGTTTGTGACTAATCTAAATGTATGAGTACACTATAGTGGTAATTATTCAACTTTTTAATAATTTCAGCTTCGTCCTTTAATTTGATGATGCCAAACAAATGGTCTATTCTTTTAATTCCTTGACGACATCATCCAGAACTATATTTGCTATTGTTGGTGACAGTGATTTTCCCATGGGCATACCATATATTTGATTGCATATTTTAAGTAATTACTATCTATTAGGCAGAAATTTTTAATTTTTAAAAATTCTCGTTTGTGTATATTGGTGTGCTTCGTCAGTGTTTCCCACTTTTGCATTATTATCTTTATTGCTATATATGTGGATAAGTTAGTAAATAGCGATGCTACATCGAACGATACCATGATTTCGTCTTCTTCTAATTGTAGTTGTTTGATGCGTTCCTTTACCTCAAAAAAGTTTTTTACATTATATTGTATGGATACTAAATTATTCAGATCGTTTCCTATGTGCTTAGCTAAGTTACAACACGGCAATTTTAATGAGGTCGTAATGGAATATTAGGTTTATGAATTTTAGGTAGCCCATATATTGTGGGTGCGTTAGAAATATTTGTAGTCAATCTGATTTTTTGTTCTAGATGAAATATCCTTTCTTGTATATGTCTAAAATCATTTTGTTGTTATAGTTGTGTAGTTTACTCGTTGGGTTTTCTCTACATGCTCTCTATGTAATTTTATCGTCAAGCAATACTTGCATTTTCCTCCTATATTATCTTATTTTTATGTTTTATAAAAACGTTTCAGCCTCTTTGTACACTTTGAGGATTAATTTCTCTCTCCGGTCGTTATTTTCATTTCTCCTCTATCTTAAAATTCTGTTGGCTATTTTTGATCGTGTTTTAGCCTTTTCTAAGTCATTCTGTGAGCATTGGATCCACTGTTTAACATTTGATATTAGCCTTATGGTAGAAAATTTTTTGTTATTTATTGGTAGTGCGAATTTTTTGCCCAAAGATAACAACAGTGGGCCAAATGCTGTCACCAACAATAGCAAATATAGTTCTGGATGATGTCCTCAAGAAATTAAAAGAACAGAATATCTTTATAAAAGGTATTATAAAATATGTAAACCATTTGTTTGGCATCATAAAATTAAAGGACGAAATTGAAATTATTAAAAAGTTGAATAATTACCACAACAAGATAAAAGTCACTATAGGGAAGGAGAACGTTTTTTGCTTTCCATACTTAGATATCACAATATACAGAAGTAATAGAAATTTAGAGGGAGGGTGATAAACTATCTATCTATACAACCGATGAACAAAAAAATTAACACGGCAAAAAACCAAATAAAAGGAGTACAAGAACTAACGGACGAAAAATATTTGATGAGAAGATGAAAATAGTGGAAAACACATTAAAAATAAATAACTACCCAAAGAAATTAATTAGCAACTTAATTAATGAATACAACCATAAAAAGAATAACCAGATCAACATAGCATTCTCGCTTACGATCAATACATATTTCAGCATATCCTACATACAAAAATTGACAGAAAGAAATAGAATGAAAGATTTAATACATAATGACGACAATCTTAAAATTGCATACAAACCATATATGACACCTAACACAATATTTAGTCACACAAGAGACACAATTAGTAAAGAAAAACAAGGAAACATCATTTATAAAATTACGTGTGATGGCAATAAAAAAGCTCCGAATATATAGGAACAACAAAGAGATCGCTGGAAACGAGAATCTATGAACATAACAATGACATAAATAGGGGAAAACTAAGTACAGCCCTCACACAACATGTTAGGGAAACGGGACATAAGCCGAACTTAAATGATGTTAAAATTTTAGACAGAGAGAAAAACAAAAATGTGAGGCTTACATTAGAGAGTTTATATATTTAAAAATATATAATAAACACAGTGAACAGAAAAGAGGATGTAGACAAAACGAAGTTTGTTTACAATTTAGCAATTTAGTGGACGAATGCAATATGTAACACAAACATAACTTAAGACATTTAAAGTAGGGGAAGACAAAGAAACTTTAGATATTTAAAGAAAAATAAATGTAGTAGAATAATTGTAAGTGAATGTAATAATTTGTGCTGAAATGAAAAGAATCTCTAATGTGTATATATATTTCTAGATTATAGAAGAGAATAATCTCCCTAAAGAAGCCACAAGAGGGTGGCGAAACGTTGGAGTACATTGTAAAATTAATGTTTTAAAAAGAAAAACAAAAAAATTGACCTGTCATAGCCCGTTAATAAACTGAATATATCTAAAATCGAAAAGGTCTTGTTAGTTTTACTAATAAAAAAGGGTAAATATATATTTTTGTTTACTGTTGGCGTATTTAATAACCCACCACGCCCATTTTAGGCACATTGATGGATGCGACATCTAAAAATACGTGTACCAAACTTCTAGATCATAGCTAAATTTTTGTGGTATATGTAAATGTTTATATTTATTGTGGGCGGGCCTGATAACCAGCTACGCCCATTTTAAGCACATCAATAGATATGATAACTATGTATTTCCGTACAAAGTTTTAAATTTCTTGGTCAACAGATATTGATTGTGGGCGTGTCTGAATTTGCCCATTTTTAAAGTATAGATAAAGCTAATATTTATAGATATACACGCCAAATTTAAAGTTTATAGGCCATTTTTTGTGGCAGATATATAAAATTATGATGATTGTGGGCGTAGCTTTTGACCGATATTGCACATCTGCGTGCAAAAACTAAAAGTGGCTGTACAAAATATCTAAAATGTACGCCCATGAGAATGCTAACTTTAGACAGAAACACGGACATACATGTCGAAATCGACTCAGTTTTCGACGGTGATCAACAATATATATACTTTGTAGGGTCTCTGACGTCTCCTTCTGGTTGTTGCAAACAGAAGAACAAACTTAGTGTACCCTCATCACTGAGGTAGAGGGTATTACCACTAAGACAACTAAATTTCGTTTATGCTAAATCTTAAATATCCTCCTCCTCCACAACGGTGGGGGTAGCAAATATGTATATATATATAATATATTTAGCTTATATATTGCTAATATTTTATCACGTTGCTGTTGCGATATATTAGTTTATTATTTATTTCGAGCACGTGTGTTTTCTACAGCTTCCCTATGACAACTCTTTTTAACAAGTAACTTAAACTTATATATATCAAAAATGCGACATATTTATATTTTACACCACCAGATGGCGCATTTTGATGCCGCTACAGCTATTCCCCCTCCAAGTTTTTCGTGATATTTTAAAAGAAAGTTTTTCTTCGCATGTGATCGTGGAGGTAGTGGTGGTGGTTCTGCTGTGGTGCCTGCCGTGTTGGACTGTTCTGTGAGACCATTACAGCCAATGTTTTTCCTACGTTGGGCGTTAAACATTGGACTGCGTAAACTTTGCTGCTGCTGGTGCTGTTGTAGTTGTCTCTGTTGAGGCTGAGCCTGAAGCTGGTGCTGGCTCCTATTTGCGTTTAGGCTATGTACCGTTTCGTATTGCGTTTGCGTTGCGCTGTTGTTCGGTTGCTTTAACTTTTGTGTTACAACTCGTTGTCGTTATGGTGATAGGTTGCTAGCGCTGATCGTTTGTATTTTACTTGTGGCCATGGGCATAGTGGGCGTGCTTGTTGTAGTTGTCGTTGTTGACAATTGTGATTGTGAGGTCGTTGCAAACGTTGTTGCTGTTTTACTTGTGGCCATGATTGTTGTCGTTGTTGGCAATAGTAACCGCGAGGTAGTTGCAAACGATGTTGCTGTTTTACGTGTGTCCATGATGAGGGTGCTAGTTGCGCTGTACGCGCTGATTATGGACTCTAGTTGAGCTAACAGATGCTGTGGATCTTTGCGAAGTTGCTAATTGATCTTATAGTTGTCGCGATAATTGCGTTTGGCGTCATGGAATTGTCGTTGGTGAGGAAGAGTGAAGGTGCTATTTGCGCCGTTTGTGATGATGGGCTCTAGTTGAGCCAACAGATGCTGTGGATCTTAGCGAAATTGCTAATTGATCTCGTTGCTGTCGTTTGGTGAGGGAGGGTGAGGGTGCTAGTTGGACCATTTGTGCTAGTTGCACCGTTTGTGCTTATGATTGCTGCGAAAAGTTGTGCGTCGTTTGACGTGTGATTGGTTTTGGTGAGAAGTGTTTTTGGTAACACTGAAACAACAAAATTCTTTTGTAATTGTCGATTTGATATTCAAGCCCTCTCGGTCAGTTTTCCTCCAATTCTGCAATTCTTGCCTCTAGAGAAGCTGTTGCGATCTTTGAAATTTTATTGCTTCTTTATTTTATTGCTGTATTGATATATGATAGTTTTTTTTGGTTTTTTTTCTTTTTGCGCGACGTCATCATTTTATGTAGGCTTTCTTTTTTTTTTGCGGCGTCACCAATTTAGCTATTATATTGCTAATATTTTATTCGTTCGCGGTTGCGATATATTAATTTATTATTTATTTCGAGCACGTGTGTTTTCTACAGCTTCTCTATGACAACTCTTTTTAATAACTAACTTAAACTTATATATATCAAAAATGCGACATCTTTATATTATACACCACCAGATGGCGCATTTTGATGTCGCTACATATATATATATATTGCGCCCTCTAGTAGTGTACGTATTACGTATCAGCATGCAAGTCTACTTTTACGTTGAATATGGTCTTTGAAAATTGTGGGCGTGTCTGTTTTTCGACCATGCCCATTTTTAGTACATCGATGGATAGGCTAACCTTTAATAATTGCAATAAATTTTAAGTTCATGGGTAAATTTTTGTGGCAGATATATAGATTTTGGTCGATTGGGGTCGTGTTTATTATTCGAATGCGCCCATTTTTAGTACATCGATGGATGTGCTAAGCTTTAATAAGTGCACTAAATTTCAAGTTCAAAAGTCAAATTTTGTGGCAGATATTAGGATTTTTAATAATTATGGGCGTGTCTCTAATCTGAATATGCAAATTTAAAGTAATATTAACATATAAACGAATATGTATCATATTAGCGAATTTCCCTGGCAAATATATAGTATGTATAATTATTTAGAAGCCTTGACCTAAAAATACATCTGTTTTAATTGGGAAATTATGTTGTGATATTTTATTGTCCAAATTAATAAATATAGGGCTTTCTGCTGAGACGATATTGTTACATCCAAGGATACTCATATCCGATCATTATATTAATTATTTTATCTTTATGTTAATTTTTTTAAAACGTAAATTCATATGTAGATAAAACAGCAATGTTATAAGACAAAATAAGAAACTAATTGGTGAAACAAATTAGCCTTTTTTATTTTCTTTAAATGTACGGCCTCAGTAAACTTCAAGATTTTCTTTGGATGCTGCATGATGGTCAAATTCATTGCATATTTCGTTGTGTAGTATTCGCTTTGTTAAAATCGCGACGCTTGTTACAAACTTCGCAGTTTATTCGTAACAGCAAATTTCAGTGTAATTTTTTTAACTGCTGTTTGTTAATCATTCAATTAATATAAATTTCATCTAAAAATTTTTTTTTATTTGATCTTCAGTTGTTTTTGTGGTCTAAATTGATATACACAATCTGTTCCAGATCCAATGGGACTGGTCGAAAAAAATACAATATGTATTATTTTGATTTTTATACCCACCACCTTAGGGAAGAGGGTATATTCATTTTGATCATCCGTTTACAACACATCGAAGTAAAGAAAGAAAAAGAGAAATAGTTTGAGACATGTCCGTCCGTGTGTGCATGTGTCCGTCTGTTGTTGGCACTCCAACGGTCATAATTTTTGAGATATCAAATTGGAACTTTACTTCTTAGTTTAATTTCGCTGTTCAGTATTGAAATAAACGAAAATCTCAACTTACCTCGAAAAAAATTTATCTTTAAAAAATTAAAAATCGCACAATACTATGCCTATCAAGTTGATATTTGATATATATTTAAGTGGTATCATTATCCAAAAATGGGTGTGATTGAATAATGCAAACACCTATAATTTAAAAAACAAGCACTATTTGCGTAAGTACATAAAATAGTCTTATACATAAATACGGCAATAGAAACTTATTTTTTAGAGGATTATAAAAGGTGGAGGGTATTTAAGTTTCGGTCTTAACCGAACTTCTCTAATTTGTGTAATTTACAATACAATTACCACCGATCACCTAACAATAACAGAATGAGAAAAAGCCCGCTGAGAGTTGAATCACAAAAACAAACCAATGCAACCGCCACTAAGATAATTCCGGCCATAATACTCATTGAGGATTTTGTTTCGTTGCTCTTTTAGCGATTTTAAGTTTTGCGATGACATGCCGTGTATTAGGGAGATTGAAAGTTCAACTTGATGCTTGCCTTGCTTGAAATGTAAGATTTTCGGTGGGTGCAAGATGAAGAGAGTGCATTTCATTCTTATAAACAGTAGAGTTAATTTTAGTTATATGATTATTTGTTATTAGGTAAGTTCCGGAAATCTTTACTGTTTCGGCTTCCGTGACTGCTGTATCTTACACGTTATTCAAAATTAATGTGCCATTCCCCACTTCTTCCACCATTGGGATGTGATCGGCCGTTTTAGTTTGGCAAAATGCTGCGTTCTTATTCAATAGCTGATTTAAACACTCGGATGCACATAACTTACAAATCTGGACTTAATTAAAGTCTGCACAGTTCGCTAGAGGGATGAACTGGTTTGAACAATGAGCCGCTTTGTTGGTTGAGGGGTTGATTACGGTTTTATTCTGTACTACAGGGAAAACTTTTACAAAACTACATAACTTAATTAGTAATGGTGATTTTAATACGAAAAAAATTAAATCATTCTCTTGAAATGCTAGATAACTTAAAAATATGGGTTAAACTAACATTTACTGGTTCCGTGGTCAGAAGGTTTTCTGCTTCCTCTAAGTTAAATATTGAGGGATTAACTACTTCTACCTTTTCCAACATGATAGATAACGTAACATTATTTAAATGAGTTATAACTTCTTGGTTTCTAGTCATGAGTAACTGAAATATTAAGTCTTTTTAATCTTTTTCTATGTTCCTCGTAGTTAATTCATTTATTCTTTCGGTGATTTCGTTAATTTTTCTTGGGTTATACTGTTTAGATTCCTTTGTAGATTATTATTTTCGATTACCCTATTCAAATTGTTTTTTAAGACATCGAAATCTTCATAGTTGGGAGTTCCTCCTATGAATTTCAGAGCAGACCCTAAAAAATCTAGGGATCCAGCCACCCGTCGCTGGACTCTTAAGACGTCCAAGGAGCGTTGTATTTCATTAATTTGAAATTCGAATTCGGTTATCAAATGTTGTTCTGTAACGTTTTTTAATATTTCTTTAGTCTCTTGGATTGTACCCTTAAAGTCAGTAAGATTTGTCGTAGGAATAATTATCATAAGTAGCCACATCACCGGTTATTACTGCTATGAACGTTGACTGAGAGTAGTTGACTATGATTCCAAATGAACCAGTTATTAAGAGCAAAGTCAGTCTGGAAAAGCAAAAGCAAAAAGAAGAGAAAAAAAAAGGAAGGGAAAATTATGGTAAAAATTGTCTTATTCTACCTATTCTACCCTATATTAAGACTGCAGTTCTAAGTCTCTTTCTACTGTCTTTTCTTAAAAAAATTCAATTGAAAATTTATTTCCTAACCGTTTATTTTTTTATTAATTTTACACTGTAAAATTTTGTCAATATTTGTAGTAAGGCTGCTCTTATATCAATTGTTGATCTTGACGCAATTGGTATAATAGTGGCTAATGTAGTGAATTTGTCCATGCTTGTTAGAAAATGTTGTTTGTTTGTTATAAGAATATCTATATGATGTATTTCCTCTGCGTAATTGGGTATAGGTGTGGGGCTTATTAGATTTTTAGGTGCTTTCCTCTGTTATTTATTCTCTGCACATATTCGGCAGTTTGCTATTATTGATTTTAATTTCTTTTTTATTTCGGAGAAATAATATTCTTTTATAATCAGTGAAAAATTTTCATTCAAGGATCTATGGGCCCTATTATGTTCATTGGTGACAATTTCCCATTGATCATCTTCCCTAACGACATCTACCACCAGTTTTTGACTATGTAAAAACTTAAAGGACGGAACAAATATAATAGGCTGTGTCATCTCTGCCAAGGTAGGCAGGTCACATTGAATCACATTAACGGTGCCAGTATTAATAATGGATTTTAATTTATTAATTAAGCCATTCACAGAAGAGTAGTGCCGGGTAAATTGTTGAAAGTCAAAAAATTTTAAATTTGAGTGATTTTAATACATAAAAGTTATACCTTGTATAAAGTATTCGTATATTATTGATAATCTGTGGGAAAAGTGAGGATTTTCAATTTCTTTTATTTGCTTGGGGTATTCCATCATTTTTCTTTTCCTTTTTTTTTTTTCTTTTTTATTTCTCTGTTTTGATGAATTGCATTTATTCTAATTGCAGGGAAACAAATCGTGGGAGATTTTTGCTCTGCTGGTTGTGCGATAGACCAGCTTATCTTAAATGTGCTGGTTTTAATCGTAGAGAATTTGACTACATTATAAACCGTACTAGAGGGCTTCGATAGGCTTGCCGTAATTGCCACAAAATTAATACAGATTTTCCTAAATTATTTAAACAAACTCAAAGTGGTTTTAATGAGTTACGTACGGATTTAATAAAGTTATCCGAAAAATTTGATAAATGTCAGTACATGTTTAATAATAGCAAACTCTTTGGAAATCCTGTATCCGCTTCTAAACCTGGTTTATCTTCTTAGGGATCTACTTTATCCTTGCAGGCTTCTCCGAACTTATTGACACTAGATTCTTATAATTTAAACGTTACTTCTCCGTCTGAATCTTTAGCTTCTTCTGATAATGAATCTGTTTTCAACAATATCGTTGGCCCCTCTGACACTGCTACTGTCCCTAGTCCTGTCTCTGCACCTATAATTACTGTTGATCTTCCATCCACTTCAGATGAACCGAGTATTACAAAGAATGTATCTGTTGATGTTTCTTTGGTTGTACAAGGTTGCAAGAAGGATGGGCCTTCTACTTCTAAAGAAATATTGATAGATCAACAACCAGGTGATCTAATTGTTGTTCTGCGTCGTAAAGCTATTTTTGTATCATGTTTTACTTGCAATACTACAGTTGAAACAGTAAAAAATTATATTCAACGTAATGCGCCTGATATAGACTTCAGTAAAATAATTATTTTTAAATTTAATACGACTCAAAAAAGAGATCATCGTTTAAAATATAAGCTTCTTTATCATTTTTTTCTTATATAATAAAAGAAGAGTTCTGGCCTAATGGTGCGTTGGTGAAAGAATTTGTTCCTAAAGTAAATTTCAAGCCTCCAGTTAATTTAGAGTTACCTAATACTGTTTCTAAATAGCTAGATAATAAGTTAATAATATTATATCAAAATGTCCATGGTATGAATAGAAAATTACATGATACATTACTGAATTCTTAGGGCTGTGATTACCACATTATAGTTAATTTTTTTTACCAGCTTAAATGTCAGGAATGGAAGATGGTGTTAAATGTCAGTGGACTCTGTTAGAATCAATCGTTCAACTTGGTTAATTAACAGCTAATGTATATATTTTGGGCGTTTTGTCCACATCTTCTTAGAAGTTAACAGTATGTTTTTTGTTTTTTTGGATTTGTAGACTTTCTAACATGAGCCTTTTTCTCTCTCTTTTTTCCGTGTGTAAAATTTTTACATTGTTGAAATTTATATTATGGTTATTCTCAATCGCATATTGAGCTAGAGCTGTGGTTTTCTTTTCTTTGTTTATGTCGTTGTTGTGTTCTTTTAGTCTTGTTTGTAGTAACCTTTTAGTTGTGCCAATGTATATTTTCTCGCATTCATTGTTTTGGTTACCTAAGCATTGAAGTTGGTAAACTACGTTATTTTTGTATTCTTTTTTTAATTGGGTCCTTAATATTGCTAAAGAGTTAGTTTCTTTACTATACCAGTCGAAAATTAAATTTTCTTGTTGTCTTTTGATTCTGATGTCAAAATATGTAATTTGCGAATTCTAATTACGTTCTACAAATTGTAAATTTAAGCCATCCTAATCAAGTAAAACATCTACTAGAGGTTAGTAATAAGTTAATTATTAAACAGACCGTCATTGTTGTATTATTGAAATTAAAGATATAAAAATAAAGACTACCCCCTGATGATGTCCGAATACCCCGGACGAAACGTTGGGGACAAAAATTAAAAAATAAAAAATTTTTTCTTGGGTCGAAAAGCTTATAAAAAGGAGAATAAAAATAAAACATCAACCCAAATTAAATACCAAATTAAAGGATTTAAAGGATATGTCATTTAATTCATCAAATCAGAATTTCATCAAAGATTATTGTTCTTCTAAGTTTATGGACTTTTATTTTATTCCGCCGCGAGCACCTCACTTTGGTGGCTTATGGGAGGCCGCTGTTAAGTTTGCCAAAGTTCACTTAAATCGCACCCTCAAGAACACGAGACTTACATTTAAAGAGTTATGTAGGATTATGGTTGAGATAGAAGCTATACTCAACTCACGACCGATTTCACCACTTTCTTCTGATCCTAGTGATCTTAAAGCTCTTAAACCAGGTTATTTTTTGATTGGCAGTACCTTACGTGCTTTACCTGAACCTTATCATTCTAATCAAAATATTAGTACCATTCAACATTTGAATCAAATCGCTACATTGAAATATCACTTTTTGGAAAAGATGGAAACATGAATATATTAACGAACTACAAACTCGTAATAAGTGGACCAAAAACAATGCCAATATAGCATCTGGTCAATTAGTTATTGTTCATGAAGATAATGTTCCACCCCAACATTGGATCATGGGACGTGTAACTTCAGTGGTTTATGGAAGAGATCAACGTGTACGAGTAGTTGAGATAAAAACATCAAGGGGTACTCTATGCCGT
Organism: Crataerina pallida; assembly: GCA_949710015.1. Lineage (NCBI taxonomy): Eukaryota > Metazoa > Arthropoda > Insecta > Diptera > Hippoboscidae > Crataerina > Crataerina pallida. The sequence goes on from OX453294.1 coordinate 8,307,144, forward strand.
CCTATACATAAATTGGCATTGCTGCCTTCTTGAAAGAGTTCTTTCAAGGGTGACAGGATGTTGAAACAACATAAGATCCTGAAACACATATTAGCTGTTGTTTTCTTCTCTTACATAAAAAATCACATTTTTTCGTATTTTTACTACACATCTTTATACTTAAATGAAATATACAGTAATATAAATAAAATGTACAGTAATTGAATTCTTTTTGTAAAGAATTTTTAAACTTAATAAATTTCGAATGAAAATCAAGGAAAAAGCTCTTTGACCCATCAATATTCATATTTAGTAGTATCCTGAGTGATTCCTTTTGCAGTGAATTGCTCTTCTGCATGAAGCAACCGAGCTTCAGGACACTGTGACCAGAAGGACGGAAGTTTAACTGAGTTAGCAAAAATTTCTTTAACGGGTGTAGATGATGTTGTTGTATGTTGTTGAATTGTGTATAGATTATGATTAGTGTTTGTGTTCGTATTGTGTCTTGTGTTTATGTTATCGTTAATTTCATTGTCTTCTAATATTAGGTCAATAATTTGAGAATTTTAATTATTCGATGTGTCTCGTGGAGGAGAAGGGTACAATTTTGCCATTACGAATAAATTATTAATAAATATAACGCTTAAAATATTTCCAATAATTGGATTATCACTTTTAAAAATTTTAGTAAACTCACCACTCAAATAAATATTTATTACCAAGTAGTTGTTGATTATAGCGATAGGTGTTGGTTGAGTTCTTCTCTTTAAAATTGTATTTCTTAATTGTTGTGGTTCTGTATTTTCGATTTCCTTCTTTTAAATTATTTGCTCTTTATTTTTACGTAGTTTGATGATATTTATTTAATTTAAAAAAAAGTCAAAGATTATGGAATACGCTTTCGATGGAATTCGGGACGTTCAGCGGTTTCTTTAATGTCTCGTTTACAATATGGCAAATTTTTCCATATATCTAAAATGAAACGATTTTGTTACTTCAGTAAGACTACTGGGAAATGTTAAGCTGGATGCTGCAATTTTCGATAATCATTCCTTTTCTGATTTTTCTTATTTTTCTTTAAGTAAATATGTACGCAGTGATTGCTCTTCTCGATTGACCAGTTGCCTTAATTTTTCGCTGGCATATTTAATAGTAAACGTTTAATTTATTTCTAGTAATTCTTCTTGACGGCACACACAATCATGTCGTCGAATTTTAACTATTTTTCTGTCTCCCTTGCGATTTTTATGGTTAATGAAAACGAACGACTGATTCTTGTAGATTCTTTCGACTTCTGGGTTCGTGGCAGGATCGCCAAATAAAGTGTATCAGTTGTTCTATTATATTTTCATTAATTATTTATTTGAACAAAATTAACTTTTAAATAAGAAAACTCATTGAAAAACTTTTTTGGAATAATATATGAAAAAATTTAAAAAGCTGCTGACATTAAAAAAAAGACACAATATTTATTTATATGAAATAGTATACAAAAATGTAGATACCCTATACACCACAAAAATCGATATTTCTCAGTCGTGCAAACACTCCTGTTGAAGATATTTTGAATTTTATATGTTCAAATATCTAATCTAATCTAATTTACCTAAAAAAGCTATAAATATTTCTAAATTTAAGTTTTCGCAATAAAAAGAATTTGTCTCTTTAAAAAAAACCATTCCTCAAGCGCACTTGGACATCTATATGAAAATTTTTGGCCCAAAGGGACATTCACTAAGGAGTTCATCCCTCTTAGCTAAAGGGCCGCGGTTATTCCATTTTCTGGTAATATTACTTCAAAAAATGAATAAACTTTTGCTGTTCACTACGTTTACTCTATCAAAAAGGCCTTAATACTAAATTACATAACATAATAAAAAATAAAATTCAACAAATTTCATACTTTTGCTTTTATCGAGACGTGGTTAAAACCTGATGTGCACAATGCTGAAATATTTTGTTCCGATTATGTGGTTTATACGACTGATAGACTTAATAAAAAAGGTGGTGTATTATTGTTAGCTATTCATAACCTTTTCCCGTCAGAATTATTTGTGTTTGAGGAGTTTATTGATATTGAGTTTATAATTTATCTCTCTTACTTGTTCTTATATTCCTTCTTTATCAGATTTATCTCTTTATTTAAAGCATTTGTCATTTCTATGGCATGTATGTAACTTGCCGAAACCTAATGATTTATTGATTGTTATGGATGAGTTCAACTTACCTCAGATATCTTGGATCCTTGATCGTGACTTAGGTCACTTAATTCCATCTTATAGTTTTTCTATTTATGATAAATTTTTTGATGGTATTTTTAATTTATGCCTATTTCAGATTAATATGATTACAAATCATATCATGTACTTGATTTAATCTTTTCGAACAATTCCGATTTTTCCATCACTCGTAATATTCCATTCGTTTTCCTTGAGGACTCTTATCATCCAACAATTTGTTTATCTCTTGAGGTTGAGTAATCTCTTCCAACATTTAACAACAAGAAAATTAAGCAGTATAATTACACAAGTCTAATGAAACTCTGGTTACTGTACGAGTATATATGTGTACATTATCGCATGTTTTGTACGTGTACATATATATAATATTAGCTTTAATATTTATTATACTAGCTGTTGTCCGCGGCTTCACCCGAGTGGAATTCGGTTATCTCGCGGGATGAAACGTTGCCTATGCCCTTCCCTAGGTTCTAAAATTTTTGAAACCGATATTGCCCGATTTTACTTACAACCTGCCTGCGGACACCTAACAAATGTGTACCAAATTTCCAGGTGGTGCATCTGGAGTGGGATCCATAACATATGTTCTTAGAATTCCATATAAATGTTGCTTTTATTCCAAGTTCATTAAAAATAGTCCGTAAATCCAGTATTGGCCAAAAATCCTCTTCAAAATGTAGTGGTGTATCTGGAGTGGTATTCACACATGCCGTTGTCAGATTTCCCTACTATTTAAATATTGTAAAATACTTACTGTGAATTTAAATTCATTATCCGTTGTATTGAATTTCTTAATTGCCTGTGTACAAATGTGTGCAATATTTGTATGACAATATTACTATCAATGGTGGTATAAAAAGGGGTTATAGTGACATAAGTACAATAATTGGACATATGGTCTCGAGAAGTTTTTTGTAGATATTGATGTGTTCTATAATATTGTAGAACATTTTTTTGTTTTAACATCAATACTTTCCGCAGCGTATACGATGAAAGATATTTTATGACTTCTTTTACACCTTGGGTTAGTAATAGTAGGAAAGTGGCAATAAATATAGCTTATGTTACTCAATGGTAATGTAGCTTTCTAATGGGGAAAATATTTTTGAAATCGGTCCAGTAGTTTTTGAATTTACTCGTTACATACAAAAATACAAAAATACAAATCTTTCCTCTTTATAATATTAGTATAGATTGATCAACAAATATATGTCTTGTTTAAGATTTCTTTATTGATTAATAATTCATTTACAAATTCAATTGCTTATATACTAATTCTACTTTTGCATATGATCTACTTACCTACTTACTTACTATTTACAAATTGTAAAATAATGCTTACTACGCTTAATATTTGAACGAGTACAAATATAATTATGTCATATTGTATGCTACATTAAAATTGTAAAGTACACTACAGTAAAGATGGCGGTGGAGAATTTATCAATAACGAATTTAATTGATAATTAAAGAGGCATGATATCGCCAGGCAATATTCTATTGCACATACTCCGCAGCAAAATGGTATTGAACGTTCAAATTGTGGTTTCATAGACCAGTACAAATCGCTTTTTATTAGACAAGAACCATGATAATTTACTCTAACATAAGTCTTGCTGAAACCTATACGTCTTGGATTTAGGTCTTGGTGCCTTTGTTGTAGTTATTGATATGTGTTTCATACAATACCGATAACTTCTTATTGTCATACTATTTGTTTTGTTTGTTAAATGAAAAAAAGCTTCGTGCCATAGGAACCATCCATTTGAACGTCTTAAGAAGTGCGAGTTGATTTCTTCGGGTCGTAACTTGGCTAAGCAAACGTATGGGGGTTTTATTAAAACTAATAACAATATATGTGTATTTTATCAGTGCTAGGCCAGCAGTCAGCACATCCAGATATTCGAAAGATAAAGAAAATTAAGTTAGTTTTTATATAATTTCACGTATACTCACTTATATATATATGTGTATATGAATATAGGTTTTTTAGAAGAGTCATTACTAATATCAATATATGGGTGGAGTAGATCTTCAATGCAGTATCAAATTATAAATCCCAAACAACGTTTGAATGTATTAAATGTAATATAGCGTTACATTCTAAATGATTTTCTTATTTTCACAAATAAAAATACACTAAAATAATCGTTACGTGATTTGCAGCTTATTAGCCAACGTTGCGAGAACGCAACAACTTCGTTACGCTTGATTTTTTTAATTATTATAAATAACGAAGTATAAATGGTTAGATAAATTTTATCTCAACGATTTCGGGTATCTTATTTGAATTTTCTAAAATTGTTTTGCTTTCCTTCATTCATTTATTTATTATATTATTATAATATTAAAAAATGTTTGAAAATACAAGTAGGTATAGACAAATAAGATTTTTCATTATACCCTGCTTTTTTTCAAAGAAAAAAAATTTAATTGAATAATATATCAAGTGATGTAGGGTATTTAATGGTTGGACATGACTCACTATAATATTTTCACTTGTTTTTAATTGCTTAAGAGTACTTTTCAATGCGACAGCATTTCCAAAAAAGCAGCTGATTTGGCATTGTGCAATAATACCAATTGCTTACGCATAACTTTGATCTGACAGTGCGCGTTTGACTTCTGAGCTTAATAGATGTGCGCGCACTTATTTATTTTAAGCTAACGGGATACGTCTCTTTTTTGCACGATTTTGTGCTTGTGTTTTATTTATAATCTACTTCATCTAAATCTGATGTGATCCTGGCAGTGAAGGCTGTTGGCGTCTTTGTCAGTGCGACTTACTCTGGCTATATGAGTCTTAGTCACTCGGCCATATCAACTTAATACGAAAAAAAAAAAAAAAAAACTTTGATCTGACTCTCGTCTAAAAACTGCATTTTAAAAGCGACATCAGCTCATTTTTATTTATTTACATATGCTCGGTTATATATATATATATATATATATTTGGCACGTGGGTTTGTGCCAATATGATTTTATTTATTAAAGAAAAATTTAAAATTAATATTAACAATAATGGTGGCGCCCTTATTTAAGAAAATGTGTTTCTTAACTTTCTAGAAAGAATTCAATCACAGTGGTTGCAGCACATCAATAAATTGTTGCTGAAGTTGCCACATACGAGTATATATAGTGCGATAATTTCACTTTTTATATAGTATTTGTACATCTACTAATTTGCTTAATGATGTATTTTTATACCCTGCACCTGTAAAGGCTACATTAAGTTTGTGCGGATGTTTTTAACTCCTAAACGGCAAATGCCACACCTACAGATATACCGATCGATTCAGATTCAAAATCTGAATCGATTTACTTTTGTCCGTCTGTCTGTCTATCAATGTAAATTTGTGTATAGGCTCAAAGAAAAACCCAATTGAAAATATACCGGATTTGACCATTTTTAGAAATCTGAATCGATTTAACCGTGTCCGTCTGACCGTCTGTCCGCCTGATATTACGTTAAAATTTGGTATATAAACCCTTTTGAAAATGGATAAGATCGTTTTTAGAATTAACCCCTCATATAAAAATTGTTTTTTTGATATCATTAAACAAACAAAAAATAAAAAAAAATTCTGCAATGTATCATTTTGAAATTTTTGAAAATACAAATAGGTATAGAAAAATAAAATTTTTTATTATATTTTGCTTTTTTAAGAAAAAAATTTATTTGATTAATATCGGGCTTGACCGACTATAATATTTTCACTTTTTTTTGAGATATTTCGATGAAATTTTGTACAATGATATGTATTGGCCCAAAAAGAAACCCTTTTGAAAATGAATAGGATCGGACTATTTTCAGAACCCCTTCGCACATAAATGTTTTTTTTATTTCATAAACAAACAAAAAATAAAAAATTTTCTGACATGTAAGATTTTGAAAGTTTTTGAAATACAAGAATCTATAGAAAAATAAAATTTTTAATTTTCCTTTATATATGAATAAACAAAAATAAACAAAATGAATACAGAGACTGCTTTTAAAAAGAAAAAAAAATATCACTTTTAAACAAAAATGTAATGAGTTCCTGGATATCAAACAAAATGTATTGGTAATTGCAAGAAAACAAACCAACATCTAATTATCAATATGTAATTAGTGCATTGTCTTTACATGTCTTTCTTTAACTACTAAACGGTATATTCAATGGTTAAGCTATATCAATGCGGATCCGCACGTGGAGCATATGACTTTGATCAAATATATTTTAAGATATTTATCTGGAACACTTGATTTTAAATTACGTTATAAGACAGATGATGAAACTGCAAAAGCCTATATAAATGCAGATTGTGGTGTTGATCTTCAAGATCAAAAATCGTTCACGGGGTTTTTATTTTTTCTAGGAAAATGCGCAGTTTCATGGGATCCAAGAAATAAACAATCGTTGCAGTAAGTAGTGTTGAAGCAAAATATATGGCGTTATCTAACTGTGCAAAGGAAGCGGTATGTCATAAGATAACCATTCTCGGAGCAAGCATATTGATATAAAATATCACCACATAGAACGATTAAAAAAACAAGATAGAGAAGTTCGGTTAAGACCGAAGCTTAAATACCCTCCACCTTTAATAGTCCTCTAAAAAATAAGTTTCTATTGCCATATTTATTGATAAGCATATTGTGCGATATATAATTTTTTAAAGATACAATTTTTTCGAGGTACGTTGAGATTTTTGTTTATTGTGGGCGTGTTTCTTAACCGATCTTGCCTAATTTCAATACAGAACAGCAAAATTAAACTAATAATAAGTGTGCCAAGTTTCAATTTGATATCTCAAAAAATACGACCGTGAGAATGCCAAAAACAGACGATGTGTTGTAAACGGATGATCAAAGTGAATATACCCTCTTCTCTAAGGTGGAGGATATAAAAAGGATGAGATTACGTTAAAATATATACCTACAAACTAAATGGTGTCAAATATAATAACGAAGAACTTCCCGAAGTTAAAGCATATTAAATTTACAGAACTGCTTGGACTTTATTAAATTTTTATATTATATTTTTTAGTGTGCATATAAAATAATGCACACCTGTTTAATTGACACAAATTCTTAGGTATGATTTATTTTCATATTTATTATATTATATAATTTTCATTCTTCATTTATTTATTACTGACCTTAATTTTAATAAAAATTATAACAAACTGTAATTGTATTCTTTATTCTCATTTTTCTTCTGACCTTAACTTAATAAAAATTGTAACACACTGTAATTGTATTCTTTATTTTCATTCTTCTTCTGACCTTAACTCTAATAAAAATTGTAACACACTTCACAACACAAACTTACAGTTTAAGCTAAGCTTTATTAATTGTAACACACCTGGCATACAAACACACTCACTTCTAATAAATCAAAAAACTATATCAATAGTTTCTTCTCTTTTTGGGTTTAATAACCCAAATTAAAATTAATTAATTATTATATAAGTAATGAAATTTGAAAAAGAAAATCAGACTTAAACTTAACTTCGTTTTTCTGATACATCTTTCAAAAACTTATAAACCTTTAATTGTAAAATACCCAGCGAATAATCGCGGGATTCTTAAGTTGTGCGTTGCAATTATAGATAAAAAGAATAATAATAATATAAAATTAAACAATATAATACATCCTAACAGTATTATCCAGTTATTAAAAGTTTTGAGAAGGAGTATTGTACTTTGTGTTTTATGATAAAAGCAAAATTTTTAGTAACCTAATTTTTATATGTCAATTTACGTCCGATTTTATTGTCAAAATTTTTACATTAAATCTTCTCATTCTCCTTAATAATGTACTTATTCAATTTTGTCGTGCATAAATAAAATTGACAAAAAAATATCGATCCTAACAACGTCTCCAACACTTAAACTTCGAGAACATTTGTTAACACGAATTTTTTAAAGTAAAGTTTTAGAATAATCTTGAGTGCCTTTTAATAGTCGGATCAATTAGTATGACTAAATCGATTCAGAAAGTGATTTTGAATGTAACATGTACTTCTTAAATTTTTATATATTAAATTTAATTTAATAATCTAAATACGTTTTTGATACTATTTGTTTTACACTTACCATCACCGCCAGAAATACTATCTTGCGAGCTTCGGGAATCTTCTGAAATAAATATATATGTACATATGTATTTGGAATTTTAATATATAATAAAATAAGTAAAAAAACTAAATTTGGCTTAGGCCAAATTTTAAGTACCCTGCATATCTAAAACGGCGGGCGTGAAAAATATTTATATATATTGCGCCTTCTAATAGTGTATCTATCGTACGCCGCAAGACCCATCTTCGCCGATTCTTTTTCAATTCTTGCAAAAGCTGAGGTAACATCCTGCGCTTTCCGACCAATGATATCAATATCGTTGGCATACGCAAGAATCATGACACTTTTGTTAAAGATAGTGCCACTTATGTTAACCTCAGCATTGTGCAAAACCTTTTCCATGATTCTTATGTTATGTTATGTTAGGCTATTCTACCTTTACATTATAAGTATCATCTCAAAGAGTAAGAAACATATTTTATCTCTCTAATACATAAAACATATTTTGATCTCTAATGAATTTTTCAGTTAATAAAAGTTACAACATAGTGTCAGGTGTGATTCTTAATTAATAAAAAAAAAAAAAAAGAAAATGTCTTTATGAAATGATATAATAAAAGTTATGGCAATGTCTACACCTTTTCATATGGAGACTTTCAATTTCAATGATATAATAAAAGTTATGGCAATGTCTACACCTTTTCATATGGAGACTTTCAATTTCAATAATAACAATTTAGCAACCACATGGAAGATGTGGAAAACACAGTTTAAAATATTTATGCGAGCATCCAATCTAGAATAGCAGGATGACCAAAGAAAAGTTGCTTTGTTGCTTCACCACATGGGTCCTGGATCATTGGAAATCTTCAACGCTGGGTTAGATAAACATTTTTTACCTAAAGTTAATATAGCTATGGAGAAGCAAACTTTTTTCACTAGAAAACAAGGAGTACATGAGTCAATTGATGAATATATGACAAGTTTAAAAAATTTAAGTATGAGCTGTGAATTTGGTGAAGTAAGGGAAGAACTTGTGCGTAACATTTTTATTTGTGGTCTTTTACCAGTACATGCTTCAATAAAAGAAAAGCTGCTGAGAGAAACAGTACCTTTAGAAAAGGCACTAAACATTGCTAAGAGCATTGTATCGGCAAAAGAAAATGCTCATTTACTCGAAAGCCATTGCAGCTATTCATCAACTAATGAAATTAATATTCTAAAGTTGTCTAGCAAAAAACAGAGAAATGGAGTGGAATCACGTATATGTGGCCACATTCATCAAAACTCATGCCCTGCAATAAACGCTAAATGCCATATTTGTCAAAAAATTGGCCATTTCGCGAAAATGTGTTATAATAAATCGCAACAAAATATGTCAAAGCAAATGTCAAATCAACGAGAAAAGAATACTTATGTGAAGCAAATCGTCCAACAAGAACAAGATTCTGCTCGGAAAGGTGAGGACGTATTCTTAGATGCAAATTTTTAAAATAGATTCCTTGGCATCATCAACACAAGCATTTGGATTAACAACTGAAGTTAATATGTTAAAATGTAAACCAGAATGGAATATTGAACTAAACTTTGACAAGAATAATAAGGTATTATTTCAAGTAGATACAGGAGCACAGACTAATATTTTATCTAAGCATACAGCATAAATAATATAGTTGAAACAAATATAAAACTCCTTACATTTTCCGGGGACAGTCTGCCAATAATAGGTAAAACAAATTTGCCATTTTTATACAAACAAGAAAAATTTAGTAAAGAGTTTTATATTTTAGATTTAGAATGTAAGGATATAATTGGCCTTGAAACGGCAATAAATTTGAATTTATTTGGACATGTACGTGCTATACATGCTTCTCATGATAGCATAATTGAAAAGTATTCAGAAGTGTTTACTGGCTTAGGTCTTTTAAAAAACAAATATTCATTTATATTAAAACCAAACATTACGCCTGTTATCGAACCACCTCGTAAGATACCGTTTCAATTACAAGAAGATTTAAAAAAAGAATTAAACAGAATTGTCAAACAACCGAATCGTTTAAACTCATAAACTATCATTGTATTATGGTGTATATTTCGCAGTTTATGAATTACATAGTAAAAAGAATCGTTTTTATAAATTAAAACAAAAATAATTCATTTATTTAATAAAATTCATCAAGACACAAAAGTAAAAATTTTAAAAGATTTCACGGTAAACTGCGTAGTAATGCGTAAGCTGTTGACAACGGACTAGACAAGAAAGATTACGCACAAGACTTAAACGCAATTTTAAGACTGGGTTGTAATTTATAAAACTGGGTTGGTATCAATAGTAAGTTAAATTATTTCAATTTATTGTAAAAGAAAGATGCTATGTTATGTTATGTTAGGCTATTCTACCTTCTTATTATAAGTATCATCTCAAAGAGTAAGAAACATATTTTATGATCTCTAATAAATTTTTTACTTAATAAAAGTTACAACAATGATAATGTTGAAGAAGGTACACGAAAGGTTGTCGCCCCGTCTGAGATCTCGCTTGGTATCGAATGGTTTGGAGAAGTCCAATTCTATTTTGACTGAGGACTTGGTGTCACTCAAAGTCATTTTTCCAAACCTTATCCTTAGCTCGGTGATAGCAAAATCAGACATGGCGGCAAACAATTTCGCGTAAAGGAGAGTCGAATGCGGCTTTATAGTCGACAAAAATGTTGTGTGTGTCGATTTGTTTTTCTTGGGTCTTTTCCAGGATCTGATGTAACGTGAATATCTGATCGACAGTGGATCGACCAGATCTGAATCCACACTGTTAGTAGCCTATCAATTGGTTAGTAAACGGATTCAGTCGGTTACACATTACGCCAGATAATATTTTGTATGCGACAAAAAGTAGATTTATACCACGGTAGTTGGCGCATACAGTTGGGTCTCTCTTCTTATGGATCGGACAGAGTGCGCTGAGGTTCCAATCACCCAATATTGCTAAAGGGTGCACGCGTTGCAACAACTCATCACCACCAGCCCTAAATAACTCAGCGGGAAGACCATCAGAACCTGCCGCTTTGTTATTTTTTAGCTGTGAGATAGCTGCTCTAATCTCGTTTTGGTCGGGAGGTGGGAATATAACATCATCATCAGTGACTGGTGGTTCCGAGTCCAGGTCTCCATCGGCTTTTTCGTTTCCGACAAAAATAATGTTGGAATACACCAATTAAATAAGAGAAATTGAAAATCCTCACTCTTTACACAAATTATCAATAATGTATGAATTATTTTTTCAAGATACAACTTTTACATATTAAAATCACTCAATTATAGAATTTGTAAACGCAATATATTGTTCAAAAAAATCAATTAATACCGAGCGAAATAAATACACGGGACAAGCAAGGGTTACCAACTGATATATATAAGTTATTATTGCTTCATCTACATATTAGCTTAATATGTTGTAGCCGTGGGAGTTTTAAAATCAGAAATTTGGATGCACAAACTGAAAAAAGAACGTAAGTGTCAATCAACTATAATTATACCCTCCACATAAAAGGGCGATATACTAAGTTTGTCATTAAATTTGCAATACCTAGATAGAGGCATCAGAAACCCTACAAGGATATATGTTCTTGGTTAGCTTCGAAAACACACTCGATCGTCCGGGTATACGGTTAAGAGTCACGGCTGCAATTAACAAAAATCCATTTATCTACCACAAATTTGAAAGTTGAATTTAGTGTAACTATTTATAATTAACCGCGCATCGTGTAGTGTACTATACAATATGACGTAATTTCTTAAGCTCATTTAAACAGTTGGTACATTAGTGTTTGTACACAATAGAGCTGCAGCCGCAATAAATTACTTCTTTTTTGACTTTGCTACTAGACCGTTTATAATAGAGCAACAGCTGCAGCCGCAAATTTTTCTTTAGTTTTTTTCATTTTCATTTAATAAATTCTACTATAAAATATATGTAAATGAATGGATATCATTGTAAAAATATTTAAAATAATTAACATAATGTTACTCGCATTTAAAACTTAGAAAATGTGCCAAACCAAAAAAAGGTGGTGGGTCCGCCCGTTAAATTTAACTCGAGATGAAATTGGATTTTATAAAACAAGTTTTGCAAAGATGAAAAAATGTGATGAGGGGCATTAATTCAAGAAAAGTTAAAAAAAATCATACAGACAACCAATTAGCCCTGAAATTCGTTTATATTTAATTTTTTTGTAAGTTTTTTAATCAATTATTAGCTCTCTTAATTAAATTTGATAATACGCTACAGATGTTTGGCGCAAGGATGTAGTTTTAAATTTTTAGCGTGGGTACACAAAAAACTGTTTGCAAAGTTATTTACGAAACGCGTGATATTATTTGGGATAAACTTCTTCAAATATATGTAGTACTCCCAAATGAAAACGGGTGGATTCGGATTTCTGATTCTTTTTATAATAAATGTTTGCTGCATTGTTTAGGAGCAGTAGATGGGAAGCATATTACTACTAAATATCCTAAGAACGGTGGTTCACTTTATTACAATCATAAAAAAAAAGATTTATTATTAACATTTCGTCAAAAACGTTTTTACTTTGATCAGCCAATTTTTTTTTTAATTTTATAACATATTTCAGTTACGAAATATCACATAAAACAAAATTACAAAATTAACAAAACGGAATTGAAAATAAATTATACTAAAATGGGCTACCCTACCCGTTCTCAATATGAAAGAAAATTGAAAAAATGAGAATGCGGCTGGAGAATTAAAATAAATTTGAAGCTAGCAGCAGCTGTATTTGAAAAACCCAGCCGCAAACACATTTTCCATAAGGTTTACACATAAATGGGAGTAAAAAAAAATTGTAAAAATATTTATCAATCAATAAAGTAATCTAAGACAGAACTTAATTGATAACTTCCATTCTAAATAAATAAAGTAAATACCTACCCGGACACAGCAGTAAATGGTACGGGATTTTGCTATGATAAAGCAAATTTAAGTAATTATAGAATAACGAAATATAAGGATACTCACCCAATCATAGCATTCCTTTCTAATGGAAGTTGCTTCTTTAAACAAATGTGAGAATTCAAGATAAACTAATAAACTACTCCTATGTAATCATAACATGGCGATCCTGCCAAATAGCATTACATGCCAAATAAAAAATATAAAATAGAATAAAAATAAAAAAACAATTAATCATTTCATCCTGCCTGTATGAAAAAATTAAGTACCGATGTAACTATTAAAATGCAGTTTTTAGACGAGAATCAGATCAAAGGTACGCATAAACAAATGGCTTTAAATATTTTTAATTTTTCTAATTATAATGCCAGCTTCTCCATAATCGAATCTAAATTCGAAAGATTATCACTGCATCTTATTTTTATATTTTTATCTTATGTTTAACATAATTTTTTTTTGTTTTTTTGTTTTTAATGAATTCAAATTTTATTTGTCTTACATTTTTAATATCAGAAATAGATGTGCAATCCCATATATAAATTTGATCACACTACTGTGACGTCGAACCATTCTAATTTTTTATATCGTTAGCTAACTCAATATTTCTTAATTTTGCCCCCTGGTTAAAACTTTTATTCATCTTGGTTTCATAGAGTGTCTGAATCTTGGTGTGAAAAATTTGAGAGTTTGCCTGGAAGTTTTGGTCCTTCTCAAGTTCTAGAGCAATATTTGCAGCTTGGTTTAGTGTTTGCGGTTGTGCTGCATATATAATTGGGTTAAACTGTTTATTTATGCCGATTTTAAATATAGTCGGAGCATAATTCTCATTTATTTTTGTACTTCATTTATTTGACTTGTCAAATCTAGTAATTTATCTAAAAAATTCTGAACGCTATCTAATTGTCTTGTGTTATTTAAGGTAGTTTGTAAATTAGTAATTTGTGTTTGGATTTTTGTAAGTCGATTTTAGTTTATTTATCAATTCTTCTATAGTACTTGGGATTTGTATTAAACCAATTGCTGTTTTAACATTTTGCGATAATTTTATGTGATAGGCTGATATCCCTTTTTTAATTATTAGTGGATGATTTTATAACAGTCCACTAGGCGGACATTTAGGTATTAGAAAAATATTTTTAAATTAAAACAAAGATACGTCTGGAAAAACAATTAGTCAACAAATACCCAAATTGTCAAGAAAATAAACAGATACAACGTACTAAAGAACCATAAACTATTACTGTAACACCAAGCAGCATTTTTTTAATAATTGAGATAGATATAGTAGAACCTTTAAGGATTTTAAATGGATATTCTAACGATGCAATGTGCACTAACAAAATATGTAATCGCATTTCCGATACCTAAAAAAGACGCAAAAACAATTTCTCAAACAATTATCGAACAACCTATTAAAAATACTTCAAAGTCTTAAAATCCGAAAAAGTTACAGAGTTTACAAGTGAGCTTCTAAAAAGCATAGGCGAACTCCTAAAAATCGAACAAATCTTTTCAACCCCAAATCTTTCAATGGACACTATTTTAAACTTTCACCTGATGACTTATCTTGAGGCCAACAACCTCTTCGGCGACCGTCAATACAGATTTCGCAAAAATCGGCTTACTGGCAATCTAATAGCCTACCTTGTCACGCACAAAGTCGCACCGCTCGTTTTGCGCTACACAATGAGCGTGTTTTAAAGAATATCAGAACCCGGCATACACTAAACAGACACTAAACACATTATTATTCTTGTTTACTTTTATTTATATATAACAGTACCTCATGAAGTTGAATTGTTTATTTATTCCCGTTAGTAGAATATTAGCGTTGTTGCTATTATTTCTCTGTAATACAATTTGAAGATTGCTATTGCTATTTACATGGTTGTTATTATTTTTCTTTTCCGCTACTTGAATTTCTTATTTTGCCATTAGGATTATTTAAGACGCAATTAGAAATTATATTAGTATTTGTAAAATTAGAATAAGTGTGAGTTCCGTTCAAGTGTGAGCATACTATAAAAGGCGTGCAAAATTATAAGAAATCACGCAGTGTGGCTGGAGGCGTCCACTAGTTAAGGTGAGTGTAATAAATGAATTTCAAGTAAAATAAAAACTAATATTTCTTCTTTTTGAGTGATTTGGCCACAAACGCATCATTGGTCAGATCGCGTCTAGATATCCTACAATTATTACATTTCATGGCCTAAGTTGCGCAATATTGCAGATATCCTGCAATATTTATATTGCATGCGCCTAGGTCGCGCCGCCGTTGATATTTCTCTGTCCCCGCGTCTAGAAATCCTGCAATATTTACACTGCAAGCGCCTAGGTCGCGCCGCCGTTGCTATCTCTTTGTTCCCGCGCCTAGATATCCTGCAACATTTATATTGCAAGCGCCTAGATCGCGCCGCCGTTTCTACCTCTGGTATCCAGTAACGCTCTTGTATCCAGTACCGCTCGTCACTCGTACTCAGCAACGTTCGTATCGCTCTGCAATAGCGACACTTACCGCTCTCGTAACCAGCAACACTGCTCCGCATGCTGTACCGTTTGCCGCTTGTATCCAGAAACGCTCATCGCTCTGCAACGCTCGCCGCTCTTGTATCTTGTACCGCTCCTATACCGCTCATCATTCAAGCACGGTAAGTTACTCTCGTACCGCTCTTGTACCATTCATCGCTCAGCATCGCGCGTCACACTTGCACCGCTCATCGCTCAAGCACGGTAAGTCACTCTTGCACCGTCATCGATCAGAACCGTACGACACACTTGTACCGCATACTGCTCCACTACTCCCTCTATCATCCTCTCTCTAATCCCTTCTAACTGCCACCGTGCTTGCTCGTAAAGGATTGCGTCATTTAATATTCACAACATATATTTGGCCCCGCATGAAAACGGATATCAATATGTGGATATCTAGACATCAAGGTACAAAGTTTACTTCAAAATTATTCAGGGAATTAATATATTTTTTAGGTAGTCACAAAATTTCTATGTCTGTATTTTATCCTCAATCAAATGGAATTTTAGAACGTTTTCATAGACAATTAAAAATATCAATATCGTCCAGAAATGACCCTCATAAATGGTACGACGAACTGCCAATAGCTACATTCTATTTATAAATAAGACATTTCAGCAACTGAAGCTGAAATGGTATACGGACAGTACCTGCGTCTACCTGGAGAACTAAACATAACAACGACTTTAAATCGCACGGACACAATAATATTAGGCTTAGAATAACCCTATAAAGGTGTTTTTAGAATTATTTTAAAAGAGCCCAAATATTTTGTAATAGATATGGGCAACACAACAAAAACAATTCCAATAGAACGCAGCTGTACATATTACCCCTAATACAGTTATACACACACAAAGAAACGTGTCATCTTCAATTTACTTTCCGTAAATTCTCCAAGAGGAAAATTGCCCTACAATACTGTAGGGTAAGTTTGTCTGGCCAACTTCTTACACTTTACTTATTTTAAATCATTTTACCTCTAATTTTAATGTTATTTATTTTAATTCAATTGTTGTCAGAAAACAAAAATTTTTTATTAGTTAAAAACATAAAACAAAAATTTATTAAAAATAAAAACTGAAGACTCCAACACAAGCCCTTTTACTTGTTTGTTTTTAAAAGTTTTCTACTTAATTTGTATATTGACTAAGAATTCGAAATTCAGTGATTAATCTTTATCGTTAAATTACATCCTCCACATAAAATATAATGACAATGATAAATATGCAACACCCAGAAGGAGGCGTCTGGGACACTACAAGGTATTTATATTCTTAATCATAATCAAAATCTGAGACGATCTTGACACGTATGTTCGTGAGTCTCTCTGTTGTTGGCATTTTGAAGATCGTAAATTTTGAGCTAAAATTTTGGACAGAAACTTCTAGTTTTTGCACGCGCACATCGCTATTTATATTCCGCTATTCTCGATTTCACCTCTGACTAGGTTGGTTAGCTGCTAAGAGTGTTGTGTGTGAGGACGTCAGTAGTCTTATTTAAGAAGTCAGTAGTCTTATTTAAGAAGAAGACTACTGACAAATAAGTTATTATTATTGATTTTGATGTTGTTTATATAATTCTCAAAGCAAAAAAGGTATATTATTATAACCTCTCTATTAGATTGGATGCTCTGGAGGTTACTGTTGCTTCTTGAGTAGTAATTGTTTGAAAAATTTTATAATAAAAGTGGTGGATGCTGTGACAACGTTTCCACACTCAGGCACCCAAACACTCACTCACTAAAAATCTTCAGTTATAGCTTCTAATGTACATAAATTTGTTTAGGGAACTTAGTAGAGTCGTGTTTTGTTATTCTTCTTTGTTGTAATTGATGAAGGTTCTGGCAGGATAATGGTCACACACAACACAACACATATTTAAACCACTCATTTATCAAACTTTTCAACGCTTCTGGTTGGATCGCCAATTATGGGTATTGTGAAATTAGCTACTACCAAGTACAAATCTATTAACATAGTTACCTCACTACTACAATAACATAGCATAACATTTTTCAAGATTCTTAATTTCTGTTTAAAAGAATAAAATTATTTTATATATGGGGAAAAATTAATAAACGGTTAGAAGCCTACATATGGGATGACCGGAATTACAGAAAACATCGTTATGGAGAAACAATTATGAAAAAATTTTACGATAAATCTAAAATACTGGCTAAATATGTAGATGATTTATTGATAATTGGGAAAAACAGCACGTTAGCTTTGTTACTAGAAGAGGTAAACAAAAATTTCACAAATATCATATATAAAATTAATTAAAGAACAAGAAAAAGTTGGAAAGAGCTACCTTACCTGGACTGTTTGTTGATTAAGGCAAGCAGAGGTAATAAACTAAATTGTTTTTTACTTCTGACACCATGTCATGTTTTTTTTTCAAGTGTGTATTATTATTATTAATATTTCATTAAATTATTCTTATACGTTCTATAAAAAATATAAATACAATGTATACATTTTATTACTATAAAAAACCCAGTATGCCTAAAAATATGGTGCGGCAATCAAATTACTGCATACTGAAAGTGAACCAGCATTCAATAAAAAAATCACATATGCATAAGATTTTAGAGATGCTTCAAATGAACCGCATATATACACAAATTGATTAAAATATATAAAAAAAAAAACAAGATAGACAAGTTCGATTAAGACCGAAGCTTAAATACTCTCCTTCATAATCCTCTAAAAAATAAGTTCCTATTGCCATATTTATGTAAATGACTATTTCATGTACTTACGCAAAAACAGTTTTTTTTTAATTATATGCGTTTGCGTTATTTAATCACTCCCATTTTTGGCACAGAGTTGAACAACGGTACCACTTATATTTATACCAAATTTTAATTTGATAGGCATAGTATTATTCGATATATAATTTTTTTAAGATATAATTTTTTGAGGTATGTCGAGATTTTCATTTATTGTGGGCGCGTCACTTAACCGATTTTACCCAATTTCAATAGAGAACAGAGAAATTAAGCTATGAAGAAATATGCAAAGTTTCAATTTGATATCTCAAAAATTACAACTGTTAGAGTGCTAACAATAGACGGACGCACGGACGGGCATGTCTCAAACGATATCTCTTTTCATGCTGATTAAGATTATAAATGGTTTGTGGGGTCTCCGAGGCTTCCTTCGATGTGTTGTAAACAGATGATCAAAATGAATATACCCTCTTCCTTAAGGTGGAGGGTATAAAAAATGAGAAGAGATTACCATCAATAAAAAACAAAACATATTCTAGTAATAAAAAATATATGTACTATTAGTGAACTATATATATAAAGAAATACAGATGTATAGATGAACCTACTTTAGGTGTGAAGATCTATTTTTGAACCCTGGTGCATTACCCCGGCACATCCATAGCAAAAAGTGCCTTCTCAATACACTAGGCCTCTCAGAGGGATTAACAAACAACAAAACATTGAAGAGTGAGGTGTGTATTACACATAAAACCAACAAAATTTGAAGAAATCTTTTTCCACAATAAGGAAGTTGGACAAATTGGACGAATCAAATATAGTTTACAATATTTTGATGCAGTGAAAAAAATTTTTCTTTCACCTGGGTTAATATTCCTTTGAAATTGAAAGCCCAAACCAAGTGTACCTTTATATTAAAATATCGAAAAGTTTCATATAAAATTTGACCTTATCTTTTTGATTAGTAAAATAAAGAGTTTTGATAAGATTCTTGGATTTTTCATACAATAAGTAGGATGTAGCATTTGTAATTCATTTCTAATAGTACTTACCAGTATTAATTTGTGTATTATTTATACCGCTAATCCATTCAATACTGGATTGCGCAATCAAATTTTCACTAGTTGTCGTTGCATTAACATTTCCCGCAATGCAATAATCTTCCATTTTGTGTACTAAGGAATATACAAAAGAAGGTAAAAACTTAGTAATAAACAAGTGAAAACATAGTCGGTCAAGCCCGACCATTTAATTCCAGCACTTATTTCCAAAATGTATATTGTTCTATAATTTGTTTTATTGTTTCAATAAGAGCGAGTCATTATCGCGTAAGGCACGTCGTGAAAAATACTTATAGGTCCAATGTAGTCCAAAAGTAGAACATGTAATTTTTAAACTCACTAAATGTTATTTATGAATTTAAGAAAAAAAGGAACAAATTCGATTTTTATACCCCTAAGTAAGAAAGGGTGTATACTAATTATTTGTTGTTTTGTTTAAAGCACCCAAAAAGTATATGTTGACATTCTATAAAACTGACCGCAGTTAAAAATTTCAAACTACTATAAATGCGGATTTTTCAGTTTAAGCCAACAGTAGAATACTCAACAAATAATGTCTTAAAATACCAAAAAGTTCCATTATGTTTGCAGTATAAAAAGAAAACAGAAATATTAGTTTTGATTATACGGAGAAATTTTTCTACTTTAAGCTACATTCAACAAACGTTTATGCTGTCTAGTCTAGATCGACTCAGATTTTGATATTTATCAAAAATATATGTATTTTAAAGGGTCACTACTTCTTTTTTCTTAATTTTGCAAACAAAGTATCAAACTTAGTGTATACTCACCTGGTGTGGAGGGTATAAGAATTTGAACATTTGTACAGAAGTAAATTTTTTTACACCCGCAACAAAGTCCGCCAACCTGGTTTTATTGATAAAAGGTGATCAAATGAACTAGAAGATTATTTCTCTAAATTTTGATATCTTTATCTTTATAAACAAAACCATTTTTGTCAAACTCGCAAACATTGACAAATATTTTTTAAACTTTGGAAGTTGATACTGTAACGCGCAAAGTCACACTGTTCATTTTACGCTACATCCTGGTATGCTTTGTAAAAAAAAAAACCAAAAACCCAGCGTATGTCACCATAGATTAAGTATATTACTATTTTTCTATTTCCATATTACAATTACTTAAAACATTGAAATTGATTACTTTTTTATTACTTGAATTCCTACTATGCTTATGTTGTTTTTGTTTTATCATTTTCGAAAAAACGTAATTTGAATTCCGCTATTTCATCGCTTATGTTGTTGCTTATTATTATATAAATTTCTACTTTGCTTAATTTGTTTTTTTGTATAAAATATTTAGATTTCCGCTATTTTTTTATTATGTTGCTAGAATATTATTAAAAATTAGTACCAATATAAGCTCCGCCACACTATAAAAGGCACAGAAAATTTTAAGAAATTAGGCAGTGTGGCTGGAGCCATCAACAAGATAAGGTGAGTGGAATAAATGAATTATAAAAAATAAAAACTAATATTTCTTCCTTTTGAGTGATTTGGCCGAGCACATCATTAATCAGATCGCGCCTAGATACCCTGCAATTTTTACATTTTATGACCTAGGCTGCGCACCGTCGCTGTTTCTGTATCGCTTCGTTTGTCTCCGCGCCTAGATATCCTGCAAAATTTTTATATTGTATGCGCCTAGGTCGCGTCATCAATATATATAAATACATCATTGCAGTCTTTCTGCCCGCGCCTAGATATCCCACAGTATTTATACTGTATGGCCTAGGTTGCGCCGCGTTGTTATCTCTGTCACCGCTCTCGTATCCCGTACGCTTGCCACTCATATTCGGTAAGGTTTACCGCTCTGCAACAACAACGCTCGCCGCTTGTAACCAGTAAACGCTCAGTGACGCCCATCGCTCTGGAACTCTCGCACGCCGCTCTCGTATCTCATACCGCTCCTGTACCGCTTATCATATAAGCACGCATCGTCGCTCGGTAAGTCATTATTTACTGTTCATCGCCCAGTACAGCACATCACACTTGTACCGCTCATCATACAAGCACGCACCGTCGGTAAGTCACTTTTGTACCGTTCCTATACCTTGTACCGCTCATCTATCAGCACCACACATCTCGCTAGTACCGCACACCGCTCTTGTATCTTGAACCGCTCATCGATCAGCACCGCACGACTTTCTAGTACTGCCCTCCGCTCTTGTATCTTGAATCGCTCATCGATCAGCACCACACGTCTTACCTGTACCGCATATCGCTCTTGCATTCTGTACCGCTCATCGATCAGCACCGCATGTTTCGCTAGTACCACGCACCGTTCTTGTAACACTCATCGCTCAGCACGGTACTACACATTTGTACAGCTCACCGCTCTGTACAATTCGCCGCATTTGAATCGCATACCCATTGTTATGCAGTATCGTCGTGCCTCGCACCACAAAACGTTACCGCTCTAAAAACGTCAAATTGAAGAAGGCAAATCCAAAGATTTGAGACATATAACGTCCCGTCAAATAAATTTCTTTGGGAAGAACCTTGGATTCGCTGAGTTATACCCCAGCTACCTTCAAAAACTTCTTTACAATACATACACTATTAATAGACTTAATTCTATACTTGCCACTCCCACTGCAATATATTCCTAACATACCTTAAATACAAGATAAATATTTAAGATTTAGCCTAACCAAATTTACAGTAAACTTTTAAGTCATTTAACTAAAGCACCAAAGTTTTTCAAAAATATTAAAAAAGCTTAATAAGCCAATTAATAATGCTTTGTCATGTTTTGTCAAAAAATATTATTAACTGCTAATTTTTTATCATATTATACAAGGAGCCATGTTATATGATATATGGGCGTTACATGTGTCCATTTTCAACAGTGCATACCTTAGTTTAAGACACGCCCTTGTGCGAAATGTCATAGGAATATCATAGAAAAAGATAGACCAAGATTTACATGGACAGACTCCGGCCAACCCCGGTCAGAGGATTCGCTGATTGATAGTCAAGCTGTACAGATGTATCACGGATAACTAAAAATTTTATTTTCTTTGGTGAATAATAAAAACTAACGGTGCACAAATATTTTGTATAGTAACTATTTTGTTCGCATAAATAACGGAATATAAAAGATTACTTTTAGTAAAAGTAATATTTGCCACAAAGCAAACAAAGAATATTCTTCTTTTTTGCTTAGTGTTATACTACAAAGCAAATGTACCTGTGGCACTGCTTAGCTTAAACCTCGGTTAAGGAAGTGCCTAATATTATTTCTACAACTATCCTTTCCGCTGCGCTATTGTTTCCTTAATGGGTTTAAAACGTACATCGCCACAGACCGCAAGTAACCGGATAAATGAAATCCCGGTGGTGCAGGCTGCGGCATATGATAATCAAGATGGCATTGAACATAAGGAGGAGGAAAGCAAAGAAGGAAGCAGAAAATGATGGCATACCATTTTATGTGCTGGACGAAGAAATTACGAAATTGGTGAATATGCTAGAAGACAGAAAGAGGCACATCATAAACTTATCTATACTCGAAAGTATAAAAAATATTAGAGCGCTATTTGAATTAGCAGCAATAATGAAAAAGAGGCCATAATTTCTTATTCAAAAGATGTAAAAATAGACGTAAATGCCATAAAATCCATCAAGAAGTCATTTGCCGACACCAAAATGACCATTCCTACACTACCTGGTAGGCTTGCGGCGGACTTATTGCAAGTAGGCAAAATCAAAGTTGGATAGGTCGTCCGCAGAGTTCGGGAAAGTTCAGCTCCAAGATGTTTCAAATGTTTGAAGTTTGGACATATATCTAAAGCCTGTACGAGTAGTGTAGATAGGAACAAGTACTGCCTCAACTGCGGTAAAGCGGGGCACATAGCCAAATAGTGTGGAAACACGGCGGAGTGTGCCTTATTCAAACATAATTCATAAATTTTACAAAATGAACGTCTGAATGTCTAGAAATGAAAACTTCGATAGTAAAAAGAATTATACCCTGTGCAGCACTTGTGGAAAAGGGTATATTAAGTTTGTGCGGATGCCTAAACGGCAAATATCACACCCTCCTTGTATTATACTGATCGATTCAGAATCAAAATTTGAATCAATTTAACCATGTCCGTTTGTTAATTTGTCTGCCTGTCTTTTTTCTTCTTAACGATTAACGATGTTAGCGCATGTGGCCTGTACCTCTGTGAGTGTTTTACCAGCAATGGTGACTACAATATCATCCACATATCCAATTATGCTAACACCTGCAGGCACTGGGAGTCTGGGAACCCCGTTATACAATATATTCCAGAACAGAGGGCGCAATATGGAGCCCTGCACCTGTTGTTATATTATATGTTCGCATGCCTTCATCAGTTCATAAGGCTGCGGCATGATAAGTACCTTCTTATGATGTGTATAAGATATGCAGGGATGCCCTTTTTGATCATGGCATCAATTATATGGAGCCAGCTGGCCGATTTTAACGTCTAACGTTATTAGAGCACAATTCTTTTTATTTCCGTTTTTCCAGCGTTTACCGTCTATGGCTTTTTCAGCGATATTTTTAATATGTATTATGGCATCTACAATGGAATGGCCCTTGCGAAAGCCATATTGGTTATTCGAAAAGGCACTCGTCTGTATAATATATTGTTTAATTCTATTATACACAGTTTTTTTTAACACTTTAACAAGAGTGTCTAACATGCATAGAGGATGATAAGAGCTAAGATCTCCTTCAGGTTTATTGGACTTAAGCAGAAGAACGAGTTTCTGCTTCTTCCATATATGCGAAAAAATTCCACCATTTATGCAATTATTATACACTTTCAAGAAGAGAGGGGTGTTGTACAATATTGCTACTTTTACTGCCTCCATTTCGTCATGCATTAAGCCCTGACATTCTTGTTCAGCTGGCGTCATCTGACATTCGAACGGCATGTGGTACCATGACAGCTTCAACATCATGTTTCCTCTTAGCCTTACCCTTTTGCTTCAACCATGGTGAAGTTTGAGAATGTTTATTGCTTCTGATGACTTCTTTGGCCTCTCCATAGTGTAGGTTGATAGCAGCTAATTCGTAGAGAGCTTTTATACTCTCTATGGTGTCCCTCATTGGTTGGTCCATGATTCTGCGCTTGCTATCTTCAAGCATATCAACTAGGGCTTTAATGTTTTCTCATAGTTGACAGAAGGGTATTTTAGCGTTTGTGTTATCTTCCTCATGTTTTTCACTACTGGCATTTATGATATTAATAACTATGCTTTGCCCACTTCCTGTAGATCGGGGTGGTGTGCGACCTATACCCCTTTTTATACCCTCCAACTTAAGGAAGAGGGTATATTCATTTTGATCATCCGTTTACAACACATCGAAGGAAGCCTCGGAGACCCCACAAACCATATATATTCTTAATCAGCATGAAAAGAGAAATTGTGTGAGTCATGTCCGTCCGTATGTCCATCTGTTGTTGGCACTCTCACGGTCGTAATTTTTAAGATATCAAATTAAAACTTGGCACACTTATTTTTAGTTTAATTTCGCTGTTCTGTATTGATATTAGCCAAAATCGGTTAAGAGACACGCCCACAAAAAAAACCAAAATCTTAACATACCTCGATAAAATTGTACCTTTAAAAAACTATATATCGCACAATACTATGCCTATCAAGTTAAAATTTGGTGGTGGTATAAGTGGTGCCGTTATACAACACTGTGCCAAAAATGGGCGTGATTAAATAACGCAGACGCCTATAATTAAAAAAAAACACTATTCGCGTAAGTACATGAAATAGTCATATACATATATATGGCAATAGGAACTTATTTTTTAGAGGATTATAAAAGGTGGAGGGTATTTAAGGTTCGGTTTTAACCGAACTTCTCTATCTTCTTTTTTTCGTCTTTCATTATTTTATTTATTCTTGCGTTTATTAAATTTTATTATATGTGTGTATTTATGTTTATTCTGTAACTATGTTGGGTTTTTATATGTACTTTATAAGAATTTCTAAATATTTTTATTTTACATTTCTTCTTATTATTAGTTTGATTAAATATTATTCCTGGTTATCTCACAATTTACAAAAAGACATATTCAACGAAAAAGTAGACTTGCATGCTGATACGTAATACGTACACTATTAGTGGGCGTAATATATGCCACTCCTACCGTTGTAGAGGTAGAGGGTATTTAAGATTTTTCCTAAGCCAAATTAAGTTTTCTTACTTGGTTTTTTTTTTTTATTTGATTTTAAAAACCGTGTAAATTTGATTTGCAAAATGTGCAAAACGAGTAGCGTGTAAAACGGGGGATAGGTGTATATATAATTCCCCACTCTCAATTTGCTGAAAGCCACAATGTCTAAAAGAAAATGTTGTACAGAAGAAGATGCAAAAATTTAAATCTGAGTAATACCATACAGCTGGCCATAAAATAGGAGCAAACAAGTAAGAAAACTTAATTCGACTTAGACCAAATCTCTTCACATCCAAAACAGTGGGCATGGCGAATATATATATATATATATTTATTTAGAGTGTGCAAATCTTATTATACATATTCACAATTTTTTTTTTTTGGAAATTGTGGGTGTATCTTATATCCAACCATACCCTTTTTGGCATTTCAATGGATGGAATAACCAGTGCACCAAATTTCAAATATATAGGTCAATTTTTGTGGACGATATAGAGGCTTATGTCGATTGTGGGTGCGTTTGTTAACCGACTACGCCCATTTTTAGAACATCGGCGGTTGGAATACGCATACCAAATTTCAAGGTTATTAGTTAATATTTGTGATAAAAATACAAAGGCTTATGTTGATTGTGGGCGTGGTTGTTATTTAGACATCAGAATCATAAGACAACAAGAAAATTTAATTTTCGACTGGTATAGTAAAGAAACTTCTTCTGGAAGATTAATGAACTTCTACACCTCACAACCAAGACACCAAATAATTAATACAGCCAAAAATTTCATCCGAAAAATTTTAAATATATGTGACGAACAATTCTACAATAAAAACATTAAAAAAATTAAAGACAACCTCACCAAGAACAGCTTTCCAACACATTTAATTAATAATCTAATTAAGCAAATTAAAGAAGAAAGAACTAACAAAGAAAACAATGGTAAAGAACACAATAGAAATACAAGAAAATTTTACAGTATGAAATACATTAAAGGACTAACAGATAATCAAAACCTTAGCAATTTAATTAATGACGACAACATGAGTTTCGCCTTCACTGCCAATCAAACGATAAATAAACTCTTTAGCAATATTAAGGACCCAATTAAAAAAGAATACAAAAACAACGTTGTTTACCAACTTCAATGCTTAGGTAACCAAAACAATGAATGCGAGAAAATATACATTGGCACAACTAAAAGGTTACTACAAACAAGACTAAAAGAACACAACAACGACATAAACAAAAAAAAGAAAACCACAGCTCTAGCTCAATATGCGATTGAGAATAACCATAATATAAATTTCAACAATGTAAAAATTTTACACACGGAAAAAAGAGAGAGAAAAAGGCTCATGTTAGAAAGTCTACAAATCCAAAAAAACAAAAAACATACTGTTAACTTCTAAGAAGATGTGGACAAAACGCCCAAAATATATACATTAGCTGTTAATTAACCAAGTTGAACGATTGATTCTAACAGAGTCCACTGACATTTAACACCATCTTTCTATTCACGATTATTACATACATTTAATTTTAATTACGTTTTGCAAATTGTTAATTCAAACCATCGTCTTTCTATTCACGACTATTATAACCGTCGAATTCTAATTAGGTTCTACAAATTGTAAATTTAAGCCATCCTAATCAAGTAAAACATCTACTAGAGGTTAGTAATAAGTTAATTATTAAACAGACCGTCATTGTTGTATTATTGCAATTAAAGATATAAAAATAAAGACTACCCCCTGATGATGTCCGAAAACCCCGGACGAAACGTTGGGGACAAAAATTAAAAAATAAAAAATTTTTTCCTGAGTCGAAAAGCTTATAAAAAGGAAAATAAAAATAAATCATTACACGGCCGATAAATCTATTATATAAATATATTTTACGTTTAAAAGGAGATAAAGGGATATTCTATACTATTATAACTCTAGTTGATATTAACGGTTTAAGTTTAAATATAAAAAATTTTATAGTATAAAATGATGATGTGAGTTATTTAGCTATATTAGGCATTCATCTTTAAAAATATGACGATTTTACTATCCAAGAATAGGGCGAAAAATTAGTATTAAAGGACAAAACACGTGTAATAGACTCAACTAGAAATGACAATACATTATTGACAGAATTTCTTGAATTGACAACACCAAAGAAGTGGATATAAATAAATTGCAACCAGAAATAGTACAGCTGAAACAAAAAAGGGATGATTCCAACAAGTATTTTATCAAAATGAAATTAAAATGTAAGCAAAATATGAAAGAAATAGAGGAATTAAAGAAACGTATTAATGAGCTAGAAAAAGTAAAAGAAAAACTTATAGAGAGAAAGTGAATACTAATCAGCAACAGATTGACGTTTGAAGGGAAAAAAGTGCGACTGAGAGGACAAGCTGCATAAAGTCCTGGAAGAGAAACAACAATTGGAAGAAAAGATTTTGACACTTAACAAAGAAAATAAACCCTTGAGTACATACTATATAGACCTTTTAGGACCAATGACAGTGACAGGTACTGCGGTAGTGAGAAGGTGCCACCCTGTACACCACCCTGTATTGAATACAAGACTTTATATACATGAAATAAAGAAGAAGAAAGCTAACATGTTTTCACATGGTGCCGAAACAAAATTGCTTAATATAAAAAAAAAAAACAAATTATTAAATTATAATCGCAAACCTATTTTGCGCATTGAAATTTTGCAAAAAAAATTTTGTTTATCATCACTTTTGCGAAAATTTGGCAAATCAAGTTTAAACCAGAAAGCTAACGAAGTTATAATAACAAAATGCCTGATGAGCAACTAGCAAGAAATTAACTTTTGCACTATGCACAACTCTTGGTAATCTTCAATTCCTTGCGCCAACCTAAACCACTAATTGTTGAACACGATAGAGACCTGGCTAAGGAATGGAAATTGTAAAAGCAGCAATACGGCTACTATAAAATCGCATCAGATTTAACGCGTACAGACGAAACTTTACAGTAGACCAATTGCGTAATTTTCAAACGATATCATTTTTAACGATTAAGATTCAACAAAAATAAAATTATTAAAGTAATTATTAAATTATTGAAATTATTAAAAAAAAAATTTAAATATAAAATAAAAATTGATGAAAAAATTTATAAAAACGGTTCCTTGTCCATTCTAAACTTCTGTTTGAATCTATGTTTAATAATATTAGGTTGGATATAAGACCAAATATATTTGTGAACTTGCGTGTGAGTGGGAAATTCCAAAGGATTGGAAGCATCCCGTAAAATTTTTAAAATTCTAATAAGGTTCCTTTTACGGGAACGAGCACAATCAATTAAAAATACACACGATGAAATATTTCTGCGCATCCTTTATCAAATCAAATTATAAGTAATAATTTATTAATTCATTATTATTTTAATAATATTAATTACTATACAAGCAAAAGATTTGTTTGAGAGCTATTACACCCCGAAACTTAATACAACATTTGAACGCTACGAGATTCATAAAATTGTACAAAATGAGGGAGAAAAAATCGATAAACTATTGTCACGATTACGTTTACAAGCTAGTAATTATAATTTTGGTGACTTATGTGAGAGCCTTTAACAAGATCAGCCAATTCTAGGAATAAAAAGCGATGAAATTTGTACCAAATTAATTTCTGAAGATATAACTCATCAAAAAGCGCTTCAAATTTGCAGGCCATCGAATTAGCACAAATACAGAGAGCCGAAATTCAAAAAAACTGTAAATGTGGTTAAAAATAATAATAAAGATCGCAAATTTTATTGCCGAAAACGCCATGCTATACGTAAGTGTCCTGCATTCATACATGTTAGTAAAAAATGCAAAAGTAAAAACCATTTTGAAAGTGTTTGTGAAAAAGCGCACAAGAAATATAAGAATACAGGTGAAAGCTCCAAAACGGTAGCATCTTGCGAAAAAAACAACTTTGTTGAATGTGGTGACACTGATCTTTATGTTGGCAGCATTGTAAATAAGTCTAAACAACCAACAGCTGATTATTTCACTGAAACTATTTTTATAAACAGCACAAAAGTTTTTGCAAAATTATACACTAGCGCACAACGTAATGTTTTACCGAAAATATTGGCTGAATTAATTAAAGTAAATATTATGCTGAGTAAATTTAAACATCTAATATCATTTGGTAATCATAAATTAAACGTTACTGGTGAAACAATATTAAAATGTAAACAAGTGAAAATATTATAGTCGGTCAAGCCCGACCATCAAATACCCTACACCACTTGATATATTATTCAATTTAATTTTTTTCTTTGAAAAAACAGAGTATAATAAAAATTTTTATTTGTCTATATCTATTTGTATTTTCTAAAAATATCAAAATGATACAAATGTCAGAATTTTTTGTTTGTCTTTGAAATAAAAAAAAATTATATGGGAAGGGGTTCTAAAAATGGTCCGATCCTATCCATTTTCGAAGGGGTTTCTTTTTGGGCCAAAATTTATCCTTGTACCAAATTTCATCGAAATATCTCAATAAATAATAGGGAGGGGTTCTAAAAATAGTCCAATCCGGTCCATTTTCAATAAGGTTCTCTTTTAGGCCAATACATCTTCTTGTACCAAATTTCATTAAAATATCTCAAAAAATGCGACCTGTAGTTTGCGCACAACTTTAACTTTGAATGGTCAGACAGGAGGACAGACGGACATGGTTAAATCAATTTAGATTTTAATTCTGAATCGATTGATATAATTAAAGAAGGGTATGGCACCTGCCGTTTAGGAGTTACAAACGTCCGCACAAACTTAATATACCCTTTGCCACAGGGTGGTGCAGGGTATAAATAGGATCTTAATATGTACGTGTTCTGTTCATTTTGCGCTACACCCTGACATGCTTTGTATAATAAAAACCAAAAACCCAGCGTATGTCATAGATTAAGTATATTACTATTTTTACTATTTCCATATACAATTACCTAAAAACATTGAAATTGCTTGCTTTGTTATTTCTTGATTTCTTGCTATGCTTATGTTGTTTTTGTATTATTATTTTCGAAAAACGCAATTTGAATTCGGCTATTTTATTGCTTATGTTGTTGCTTAAATTTTACTTTGCTTATTTTGTTTTTGAATAACATAATTAGAACTCCGCTATTTGTTTATTTTGTTGCTAGAATATTATTAAAAATTAGTACCAATGTAAGCTCCGCCACACTATAAAAGGCACAGAAAATTTTAAGAAATTAGGCAGTGTGGCTGGAGGCATCAACAAGATAAGGTGAGTGGAATAAATGAATTATAAAAAATAAAAACTAATATTTCTTCCTTTTGAGTGACTTGGCCGAGCACTTCATTAGTCAGATCGCGCCTAGATATCCTGAAATTTTTGCATTGTATGGCCTAGGCTGCGCACCGTCGCTGTTTCTGTATCGCTTCGTTTGTCTCTTTGTACACGCGCCCAGATATCCTGCAATATTTTAATATTGTATGCGCCTAGGTCGCGCCGTCGTCGTTTCATCACCAGTCTCTCTGTCCCCGCGCCTAGATAACCTGCAATATTTATATTGTATGCGCCTAGGTCACGCCGTCGTCGCTACATCACCGCTCTCTCTGTCCCTGCGCGTAGATATCTTGCAATATTAATATATTGTACGCGCCTAGTTCGCACCATCATCGCTACCACACGCCGCTCTTGTATCTCGTACCGCTCATCGCACGAGCACGCATCGCACATATCGCTAGTATCGCACACCGCTTTTGTATCATGCACCGCTCATCGATCAACACCGCACGTCTCGTTAGTAACACGCACCGTTCTTGTAACACTCATCGCTCAGCACGGTACTACACATTTGTACCGCTCACCGCTCTGTACCATTCGCCGCACTTGCATCGCACACTCGTCGTTCTGCAATGACGTTGTGACCTGCACCACAAGACGTTAAAAACGTCAAATTGAAGAAGGCAAATCCAAAGACTTGAGACGTATAACATCCCGTCAAATAAATTTCTTTTGGAAGAACGTTGGACTCGCTGAGTTATACCCCAGCTACCTTCAAGAACTTCTTTACAAAGTGGCGCCCGAGCAGGGACTTTTTAAGTCTCTGAAATAAAATCATATACGATTTGCCATATAAAATTATTTGACAACCAGCACGTTTATTATAACATATTAATCAAGATGACTCAAATTCGTACATCCTACATCCGCACCTTACGAAAAGAGGAGGTAATGGCACTGATGAACGAATTTGGGCTGGAGATCACAGGCACAGTGGATGAACTCAGGCGCTCCTGCGCGCAATACCTGTCGTCAGAACATACCGAAGAAGAGACATACCAGATCTTGCAATTACAAGAAAACTACAAGTCAAGAATACAAACCAAGTAATGATCCAGCCAGTAGGGGCCATTCACTCGTCTCACAACCAAAAGCTCTGAGGAAAACTAGTCGAAGAGATTCAAAAGAAGCTAGTGATGTCACAAAACGCAGCCAAAAAAAAAAAAAACAGAGATCTCAAACACCAAGTCCCGAGGCAACAAAATCAAGCATAGATAAAAGAACAATGATACAGGTAATCCGCGATTGGAAAATTCATTATGATGGGGTTACAGACACCTTCCTGTTTATAGAAGGTGTGGAAGAGATGGCCCATACCTACGGTATACCATGTGATTAATTGCCAAAGGCCATGCCTGAACTTCTCAGGGGGAGAGCACTCACTTGGTACCGTAATAATAACCAGCACTGGGCAACGTGGAGTTTTTTCAAAAAATACTTTTTTAAATTTTTCTTGCCGCCTCGTTTTTTCGAAAAATTGGGCGACGATATACGCGCCTGTAAACAACGCCAAGGTGAATGTTTTCACGGCAACCTGCTTGCACTATAAGATTTAATGAATTGTCACATGAAGAGAAGTTAACACGAGTTTATCACAATGCCCTCCCAGATTATCAGTCTTATATCCGAAAGAGGGATTTCAAGTCATTGTCCGAAGAGCTAGAATTAGCCGAGAATCTTAAAACGATAAAATCCGAATCCTCCTGACTAGCCCCATATCAGCCAGGAAGAGGTGTCCTGCCAATATGAATCACAAATCCCAAAACAGCTTGCCACAGGTGTGGTGAGCAAGGACACATGGGCGCAACATGCCAAAACAGGTCGCGCATATTTTATTGGCAGGGTGGTAAAGTAGAGGTAAGGACGCGTGATTGCTGCAACAACCAGCCGACCACTTCGCAAGAGGCACACCAACCGAATCAGCAACAGCCACAAGAAAGAGGATGTGGCGTATTAATGCCCCCGCACTCCAAAGCCCTGAAGATTGACAGCAACAAAATAACGGCCATCATGCCATCAATCAACAATACCTACCAGCAATGATAAACACCGGCTCTACGAGTTTCATTATAAGCTCAACCATGGCACAACAACTCGGTGAGTGTGGACGACACTGAACTACCAATATACCTATCCTATTGGCAAATGGTTCAGCAATTCAAATCACAAAGATGGTCCATTACATGGTACACTTTGGGGAACAAAAGAAGGAAATACAATTTTTCTGAATAGACAAAACGGTCGAGGACGTAATCTTGGAGGAGCATAAAATGGACTTGAAAGAAGTATTTCATCATCTACTTAAAAATTAATATTGACAACAGTGAATTTTTTAAAAAGGAACTCAAGTACCTCGGACATATCGTCACGAATTGCGGTATATGTAGAGACAGATCTTAATAAGGCTTCAGCCATACTAAAAATATCAAGCCGCCTCGTAATGTAAGAGAATTAAGAAGCTTCCTAGGGGTAACTTCCTGACTTCGCCAACATCTCACAACCACTGACCACCCTGTTGAAGAAGCGAAAGCACTGGAAATGGACGGAGGAACAACAGAACGCGTACGAAACTCTGAAGCAAAAATTAACGGAAGCACCGATTCTTGCCTGTCCAGATTTCAACACACCGTTTTCATTGCAGACAGACGCTAGTAATGTCGGTCTAGGAGCCGTATTAACTCAGCACACGACAGAAAGTGTAAAAATAATAGCCTACGGCAGCAGTCAGTTGAATCATGTCGAACATAATTGCAGTGTGATGGAGCGGGAATGCCTAGCCATCGTTTGGGGAATAAGAAAGATGCGCCCTTATCTTTAAGGGTATAAGTTCACGGTGATCACGGATCACCGGGCTTTAAAGTGGTTAAACACGATTGATAGTTTTACAGGAAGGCTTACGAGATGGGCACTGGAACTTCAACAATACAATTATACTGTGGAATATCGGAAAGGTAAAAACAATGTGGTGGCGGACGTTTTATTTAAACAGCCCGACGAGGCTTGCGCTCTTACAAGGAATGAGGAGGACACCTTCGAAGGCGGTAAGATATGCCTCTGGTTAGAAAAATGGGAATCAGAAATAATGGAGAACTCCGGATAATATGTGGATTATACCATAGCCAACGACCAACTCTACTGCCACATCCCAACGCAACATGGGGACGTGGAGGGAGAAAATTGGAAGCTATGTGTACCCACCCACAATCGAAAGCGAGTGATGAACGAGAACTACGACAATCCAACTACGGGTCATTTTGGGATTCGGAAAACAACATCTCGCATCACAAGTAGATACTACTGGCTGGGCATATTCAGATATACGGAAGTATGCCCCCGGTTGCGAAACCTGCCAGCGGTACAAGGTGAGCCAACAACGCCCCGCCGGCGAAATGCTTACCCAAATACCAAACGAACAATTGTCCCCATTGTGCATGGACTTTGTGGGGCCATTTAAAGATCAGTATACGGGCACACAATGCTATTAGTCCTAATAGACAAATGTGGGTGGAACTCTGCCCAATGAAAAAGGCAACATCGGAATATATTATTAAGGCAATTCGGAAAAAAATCATAGCAAGGTTTGAAATAAAATAATCAAAAATAATAATAAAAAAATAATCGTGACTGATAAGGGTACTCAGTTTACCAGTCATGCAATCTTATTTGCAGAAAATAGGCGTCAAACACCAGACAACGGCGCCCTACACTCCTCAGGAAAACCCAACTGAGCGAGCAAACACAACTTTGAAAACTTTACTGGCACAACTTTCAGACAGTGACCACCGAAAATGGGACGACCACCTCCCACAAATCGTTTTGGCTTTGAACTCTAGTTTGTCACCAGCTTAAATAATATATGGGCGAGAACCACGACTACCACGTGCATTGTATGATGAAGTCACTCCCGGTACACGAACGTCCGTAAAGCCGCACGATCGAAGAAGTTTGGCAACAGGTACGACGCCTCTTGACCAAAGCATCCAAGGACCAGAATCGGCATTATAATCTCCGAAGACGCCCTTGAAAGCCCAAGATCGGCGATCAGGTGCTAATCCGTTAGCACCCTCTCTCTAGAGCAGTAGACCATTATGCCGCCAAATTAGCACCAAAATTCACAGGCCTATACACAATAGTAAAAATGCTTTCGGCGGTCATCATCGAAGTTGAAAGGCTGGGCCAATGCCGAACCGCGCATATCAAGGACAAAACCCTACAACAAACCAACTACTTAATCAACTACGACCACCGATTCGACCCAACATAAATTTATGACACTTACAATATAACTACCGACTACATATCTTTTTTTACAGAAATAATCACAGATTAATAATTAATCCACAGGAAGAATTCTTATTTTCCATTCTTAGTTCCAGGAGTCAAGCAAACCATTTCGGGAACGGATGGGGAGCCCACCAACAACATCACATCGGGCATGAGGCGCACGCGGACGAGGCCCATATCAGGGAAAAACGGCAATAAACCAAGAAGGACGCCATGACAAAAGTCTGAGCCAAATGCCCAACCAGGATCCTACAGTACGCAAGTATGGACGCGCCAAATACCTAATGGTTCCACTTCGCAAATCTGTAACCAGTGGAGTAATAATCGGCACACCCCCACAACGCTGCGCACGAGTGATGATAAAAAACCTTCCTAAACAGGTTTTAAACGATCCACAGCCAGATGCAGTTTCGACACTTACCACACAGGGTCGCCACACCAGTTATGAGGGCTAAGTAAGCAGCACAATGGACCTAGATACCAGCTTGGGCTCTTTAAACACCGAAAGTGACGGTACCTGTCGGGGCCCACCGCCACAATCGCCCGAAAACGTGCAGCTTGACTCTTCAATACCCGACACTTCCCCAAGCGTGCAGAAATCGAATAGATCTGGTAATGATAGTCCACCAAAGGAAGCCTTTTCTCACCACACAAACGAGGATACTATACGATCACTATCAGCAGCGAGAGCAAAGAGACAAGATCGTTTTTTGATGACGACACCGAAGATACAGACGACATACCCACACCACCATGTTGACAAGGGATCCTATGGAGTAGAAAAAAAGGCAAAATCAATCGAGCTTTTGGTAACCATGTCCACTTTCAGCGAACCATTTCATGGACGCGAACCTTTCCCCTGATAGCATGCCGATGCCTCCTGAATTGCCGCGACTACTGGGGCCATTACCGAAGGAGGACATCTTTTGCCAAAAACCACTCACCAGAGAAGTCAGCAAGCAAACCTGTAATGTAGAAATGGCCAACGAAAGACCAAGCACCTTAAACGCTACCGCCGCCAATACTTCATCGGGAACCGACGCCTCATGATAACCTGCAAGGCAAATGGCGAAGTTTTCATTCGCGAGGGAAGGAAGTAGTGTAACGCGCAAAGTCACACTGTTCATTTTACGCTACACCCTGGTATGCTTTGTATAACAAAAACCAAAAATCCAGCGTATGTCATAGATCAAGTATATTACTATTTTTACTATTTCCATATACAATTACCTAAAAACATTGAAATTGCTTGCTTTGTTATTTCTTGAATTCTTGCTATGCTTATGTTGTTTTTGTATTATTTTCGAAAAACGCAATTGGAATTCCCCTATTTCATTGCTTATGTTGTTGCTTAAATTCTATTTTGCTTATTTTTTTTTTGAATAACATAATTAGTACTCCGCTATTTGTTTATTTTGTTGCTAGAATATTATTAAAAATTAGTACCAATGTAAGCTCCGTCACACTATAAAAGGCACAGAAAATTTTAAGAAATTAGGCAGTGTGGCTGGAGCCATCAACAAGATAAGGTGAGTGGAATAAATGAATTATAAAAAATAAAAACTAATATTTCTTCCTTTTGAGTGTCTTGGCCGAGCACATCATTAGTCAGATCGCGCCTAGATACTCTGAAATTTTTACATTGTATGGCCTAGGCTGCGCACCGTCGCTGTTTCTGTATCGCTTCGTTTGCCTCTCTGTACCCGTGCTTAGATATCCTGCAAAATTTTTATATTGTATGCGCCTAGGTCGCGCCGTCATCGCTTCATCACCAGTCTCTCTGTCCCCGCGCCTAGATAACCTGCAATATTTTTAAATTGTATGCGCCTAGGTTGCACGGTACTACACATTTGTACCGCTCACCGCTCTGTACCATTACCGCACTTGCATCGCACACCCGTCGTTCTGCAGTAACGTTGTGATCCGCACCACAAGCCGGTACCGCTCTAAAAACATCAAATTGAAAAAGGCAAATCCAAAGACTTGTGACGTGTAACACTCAGTCAATTAAATTTCTTTAGGAAGAACGTTGGAATCGCTGAGTTATACCCCAGTTACCTTCAAGAACTTTTTTACAAAGTTCAGAAGGAACCACAACGTATGGTAGTATTGGGAGTGATATAATCCACTACCGCACCAACACCAGCAGTATCTCCTATGGCAGTAGTGAGAAAAAATAACATAATCAAAATCTGTATTGACTTAACGAGTGTAAATTAAAATATTAAGCGGCGCCACTACCCGTTAAGCATTTTAGAAGAGATTGGAGTCCAACTTATTGGTACAAAATTTTTCACATTACTGGATTTCATTAAGGGTTTTTGGCAGGTTCTCTTTACCAAACGTACGCAACAATATCTTACATTTAATACACCATGGGGCAGGTATTCCTGCAAAAGGCTCTCATTTAACATAAGTTCAGCCCCGCAATTTTTTCAAAATATAATGTCAAAACTGTTTTAAAATATTCGCAACGTAAAAAACGCCATGGACGATATTTTAATCCATGCATAAACTAGAAATGAATTGCGAATAATAACTAATAAGGTATTTTAAATTATCAAAAAAAAAAATTGATTAAAGCTCAACAAGAACAATTTTCGAAAAAACATCTCTAAAATTTCTGGGCCATATAATTAGTGAAAATAGATTCTTCCTAGATCCAGGCAGAAGCTGTAAGGAGATAAAGCCCTCCAGCTAATAAAAGAACAATTGCGGCGGTTACTGGGTAAAGTTGCTTATTTACCTAAATTATTAAAAATTTTCTAGTGTCACAGCACCACTAAGAGAGTTGCTAACTAAAAATAGAAGCTTCTTTTGGGATGTAATACAACAGCAAGCATTTAACAAACTGGTAAAGGAACTTTCTAAGTCACAAGTTCTCAAATTGTTTGACATCAATGATCACACGCATTTGAAGCTGTTTTAATACAACAAGATAAACCCGTAGCTTACGAATTCAAATCGCTGACAAAAACACAACAACTTTATTTTCAACTTCAAAAGAAAGCATTAGCTATAAGATTCGGTTGCGAAAAATTCCATGAATATGTATGGGGCAAAGTTGTTACAATAGAAACCGATCATAAGCCGCTCCAATCCATATCTTCAAAGCCCTTACATGCGTCACCAACCAGGCTACAAAAAATACGACTTTCACTTTTAACGTATAACCCATGAGTTACTTATACCCCTAGAGTAAAACTGTTTTTGCCAGATCAGCTGAGTCGCGACTGCGTTCCGAATGGTGACATAATAAAAGAACCTCATTTACAAATTCAAATAATATTATCTATTACGGTTAAGGAAATTGAAAATCTAAAATACCACACGCAAAATTATTCTATTTGGTAACAATTAATTAAAAAATACACCTATCCCTCGTTTTACACGCTACTCGTTTTGCACGTTTTTAATCTTACACGGTTTTTAACATCAAAATTAAAAAAAAAGTTTGTAGAAAATAACTAATTTTGACTACATGCGAATTTATTTCTACTTAATTATAAATCTGATAACAGACAGCAACTGTAAAAGCAGAATCTAATGAGATTATGTTATCCAGTAATGAATCTGATATTATACAATTTCGTAAAAGAAGACTTGAAAGTGAGAGTAATTAAGTTTGATTAAAATTTGGAAGATAAATCTTATTTATAGTTATTTTTACTCGCCGCAATAAATTAATTGACAATACTACCAAATTAAGCGTCCTTTTAAACACACGTTCAAATTGCAACACTGCAGTCATTAAATCATACACTTCATCGTATATATAATATATTTACAGAAATATTACAAAATTTTCCTACAATAACAAACTTATCGCCATTTGGAAATAAAATGGAATCAATAATAGTGCATAAAATTGAAACGGTTGGTCAACCAGTATTTGCAAGAGCGAGACGTTTATCATGAGAAAAGCTGGCAGCAGCAAAAAGAAAGGTACTTGAATTTTAAATGCAAGCAGGTATCTGCCAGCCTTCGAAGAGTAATTGGAGTAATCCACTGCATATGGTTAAAAAGCAAAATGGAACATGGAGATTATGTGGGGACTACCGTGCTTTGAATGCCCAAACTGTGCCAGATAGATACCCGTTATCGTATTTAACTGATTTTATACACAATTTACATGGAAAAACAATTTTTTCAAAAATTGATTTACAAAGGGCTTATCATCAAGTTCAAATATGCCCATAAGATGTGCATAAAAGTGCCATAATTATGCCTTTTGGTCTTTATGAATTTTAATTTTTTAAAATTTTATGACATTTGGATTATGGTCTGGATTTTGCATTTTCATATATTGACGATGTTAGCATTGCGTCAGAAAAATTTACAACAACATATAAAACATTTATATATGCTTTTTACACGCCTACAAGAAAATAATTTGACAATAAATTTGGAAAAATGTGAATTTGGTAGGACACAAATAAATTTTTTAGGCCATTTGGTAACCGCTGATGGTATACGTCCACGACCGGAAAAAGTTGAAGCCATTAAAAATTATCTGCAACCTAAAGCAAACTAAATTAAAAAGATTTATGGCACTTGATGAACTTTTATAAAAAAATTTTACCAAATGCTAGTGAATATCAAATTAAACTACAACGTCTAATATCTGGCAATATAAAGAATGACCAAACTGCTATACAATGGACTCCAGATGCAGTCGTTGCCTTCGAAAAATGTAAATTACATCAAAATGTTAATGGCGTACTTCAACCATTAGAATTTTATTTAAAAATATTAACACCCGCCCAACAACAATATAGTACATACGATCGGGAGTTAACCGCAATTTACCAAGCAATTTGTTATTTTCGTTTTATGATTGAAAATGCTGCATTTTAACTGACCATCGCCCGTTGACATTTGCTTTTCGAAAATCAAATGGCGTCGAAAAGCTTTCTACTTCTATCCAACAGATTAACTTTCATGAAATTGCAGCTGCTCAAAATGACGACGAAGACATTTATTAAATAAAAAAGGTGATAATTCTTCTTTTTCATATATTCATATATTCATATATATAATATTATCGGACCATTTCCGTTATGCGAATGACAGCGATACCGTCTTACGATAATTGCACGATACACGCGACGGCCTGAATTAATTACCATGGTTGGTGCAACGCATTTAAAAACAACGCCAAACCACCCTCAGGCGATTGCTTTAATAGAGAGGTGGCACAGACAATTTAAAGCCGCAATTTTATGTCACGACCCTGCGAAATGGACTCATTATCTACGCACAATCCTTTTGGTTTCCGTATAGCGTTTAAACCGGACATCAATGCATCTTCATGGTCTCATCCTTATGATGGCCCATTTCCCGTGATCAACCGAAAATCAAAATACTATGAAATATTAATAAAAGGCACACACACTAAAATCAAAATAGATCGATAAAGCCAGTATTTTTTGTAATGAAAGTACGACAGCTCTCGAAACGCCTAGCGTAATAAACGAAACACAACGAAAATCTAAGCGTAGGATTCATTTCGATTAATGACTGATATCGCTACATCTAGCAGGGGAGTATTGTGGCAACTTCAGCAACAATTTATCGATGTGCTACAATCACTGTGATTGAATTCTTTCTAGAAAGTTAAGAAACACATTTTCTTAAATAAGCGCGCAGACCATTATTGTTAATATTAATTTCAAATTTTTCTTTAATAAATAAAATCAAAAGTAGTATCCAAAGTGTCGAAACGGCTTCGTGACTTTACTCTCTTAGCAGCTGGAGATTGGTAAATATTAAGATATTAGGTCATATATTTATATTAATTTAAATTTTAAACAAATTACATAACATGGAGATCCTGCCCTAATGTAATAACATGGCAATCTTGCCCACCTGTTCATGTCCAACCAACAATTGTCTTGATCAACCATGGAAAAGTACGTACCACGGTGTACTACGGACTTAGGAAATATGCCACCAAGATACAAACCCACTCCCATACCAGGACCCAGGCCGATAACCATAGAAGAGTATAGAGCCCGGCAAGACGCATATAAAAACAACAACAACACCAACAACCCAAGAAACGTCCTAGGGGAGGACGAAAAATTAAACACATACAAAGGATAAAGCAGCTCCACAATATAATAAACATATCACATACTGCAAATAAAAAACTATTGCAACAAGAGGTAGCTAAATTCAAACAAGAAAAAAAGAGAAAAGAATTCAAAATTATAAATTGAATAATACATATGTATTACATGGAATATACGACATAAATAAAATGGGTAAAACAAATTCCAAAGAAGAAAAAAATTCGAGCATAAATATAGCACTATAGGAGCAATTAACATAACCATAGAAACGCTCACTATACGAGTATTCGTATTCATATTCTTCTGTATAATTGAATATATTATATAGGATTAAAAAACATTATAAAACTTACGTAAAAGGTAA
Organism: Crataerina pallida; assembly: GCA_949710015.1. NCBI lineage: Eukaryota > Metazoa > Arthropoda > Insecta > Diptera > Hippoboscidae > Crataerina > Crataerina pallida. The sequence goes on from OX453294.1 coordinate 8,348,963, forward strand.
AATTAGACAAAATAGAGCTATAGAAATAGGCAAAACACTAGAAGTAATTTAAACAGAAAACAAATAAATAAATAAATAAATAAATAATAAAAATTGTATGGACCAATTAATAGATTTAGTAAAGGCTCTAACCAGGATAGAAACTAATATTAAGAAAACAAGTGGTAGGCCATACAAAAAGGAAAACATAGACGAAAAACTAAGTAAAAGATTTACTGCAACAACTAACAACCTTAAAAACTAGAAACTATAATCAACAAAGACAAATATATAATCAACAAAATTATAATGCAAACCAAAACAGACAATTTAACAGTTTGCGTAGGCAACGCAACAGTCAAAATAGACGATATTATGATACCAAAAGACAACTATACCCTATACATAATAATTTTCCAGAAAGAATTGTACACAGTCATCACACATGAAACGAATAAAACTATTAGTTTCAATCATTTTTTGTGAAGATTGATACACCCCTGAGCATTTTGTTGATGTGTAATATATCTTACCACACACCTCCATACACCTGATTCCAGTGTCCCCTCGAATCAAAGATTTACACTTATTACATTCGGCCATTTCGGCCGTTCAGAATATATAAGTTTTATACTTTGTACAATATTATTTATTAATTTTTTGGTTCTATATTTATTTTTTGTCAATTTTTTGTTTGTTTTTTATTAATTTTTTATTATTTGAAACCAGGTCCAATAAAAGATTGGACACTTCAACGATATCACGAAAATAAAATCTTTTCCAATCTCTCTGAATACTTATTTAATCTGTCCGAATAATATAAAACATCGGACGTTAAACCAAGTATCTCACCGATATATCTTTGTCCTACCCACAAGTTGGATTACCATTGAAAATCTAATTAGATAAAAGAAGTGAGAATATTATAGTGGGTCAAGCCCGACCATCAAATACCCTACACCACTTGATATTGTAAACAAGGTTTTATTTGTATAGTTTTAATTACATTTTATGACTTTGTTAATATTTGGCCTCCAGTTGGTGTTGTGTAGAACTATCACTTCCGAAGATTAATACCGATCTCCGTACATGGTCTGGAAAATCTTCGACAACATATCTGTCATAACCCAAAACCTTTGTTATGATATAAGGTCCCTTGTAAAGAGGATCTAGTTTATGTGATTGCCCTGTGGCCTGTGCTACATAATGGAATGTGGAATTTCTATATAAAGTGATAACGCACGTTGTTCTAAAACGGAGGCTATTATTTGTAAAGTAGCGGACCCAGAATTGTAATCTCGCTTGAACAAAACTTTCGCTTGACTACTCAGGTCGGACTTTAACTAAACTATTATTCCACGCTTTTGTCGAGAAAGGCTATCGGATCCATTAATTCTTACTAAAGTACAAAATCCTTCAACAGAAAAGTCATCCAACAAAAAAGTCCATGTTTCCATAAGACATAAAATGTCTATATCTGTTATATATCCATCACTAAGTAAGTCTTGGTGGTGAGCGTTAAAGCTTTGTATATTTTGTAATATATTTTTGTGTATGCAGATACATTGGTAACAGACATAAAAATCTTTCTGTTCAGAGCCGGTCAAGTTCGATTTTGACAACGTCACTGTCAGAAAATGGTTTTGGAAGGGTAAAACGTCCAATTATGAACAATCCTGATGCACTAGTATCTCGACTGCAAGCTTCTTAAAAGACAAACATATCCCAAATGAATTATTTGGATTCGGATTGAAATTCGAACGGTCACTTACACGTGAAAGTTGTTTAGAATCATCGAAGACAGTAATTGGAATACCACCAAAAGACTCTGTAGTTTTAAATATTCGTTTCAGTCTTGAATCCAGAAAACCTAACATTTTAGAACTAACCATCGATACTTCATTTATAATAATAATTTTAACTTCAATCAGTCCAGCAATAAGGGAATTATCTGTATCGTTACTTAAGGGACGAATTTCTCCGGGCGACTGATTTACAGGCAAAGAGGAAAGAGAGTGAAGAATGCTCCAATTCCGAATGCTGTTTTACCCGTTAGTGCACTTAGCAAAAGCTTTAGGAGATCTGGATTGGATCCAGGAAACGAATTAAATCGTTGCGGTATTGCCTGATATATTGTTTGTATCAAGCCACTTTTACCTACCCCCGCGCTACCTCCCACAAATTCATATAGCACTTCTTTTCTATTTATCTTATACAGTACATGTAGAAAATATATCTGTTGCTTTTTATTCAGAGACCTTACGGATGTTAACAAATCCTCTACATTTACTAATGGGGGGAGTTTTATTAAACGGACACCTTTATTCTGATCGTCATTTTCTTCTTCGTCTATATTAAGTATAAGTATGTCTCCATTAATCTCTGGCACAGTCAGAGCTCTGAATTCTTCATTTAATATCTGCGATGCAGTAATGTTGTCTTGTCGGGTTGGTTAATTTTCAGAATTGTATCGTTATCGTTCTTAATTTCCTATAAAGCGTTTTCCAACTCGTGTACCGAAAATTTTTTGAATTGTTGTTGGTTTGTCATTATCAAGTGTCTATGTAAAAAACATGTTTGTTCGTTGTCGTTTTTTAAAATATCTGTTAATTCATTACGCCACGGAAAATATAACATAACTATTTGTCTGAAATAGTCTGCTCTGAATATATCTATATTTGATTTTGCAAATCTTCATTGTTTCAAATTCAAGGTCATAGGTAAATTTTTGTGGTAGATATAATATTTTATGTTGATTGTGGACGCGTCTCTTAACCAACCACGCCCATTTTTGGCACAACAATGGATAAATATCTACTAGCATACCAAATTTCAAGTTCGTAGATCAACTTTTGTGGCAGATATAAAAATTTATATTTATTATTGGCGTGTATGTTATCCGACCACACCCATTTACAGGACATCAATGTACGTACTGAATTTTAAGTTTATGGGTAAATTTTTGGGGCAGATAAACAGGTTTTTGTTGATTGTGTGCGTGGATCTTGACCGATTTGGCCCTTTTTAAATGGCAATCTGCGTGCAAAAACTTAAAGTGCCTGTACAAAATTTCAGCTCAATATCTCAAAATTTACTACCATGAGAATGCCAAAAACAGTCAGACACAAGAACACATAGACATACATATCTAAATCCACTCATTTTTTGACGCTGATCAAGAATATTTATACTTTGTGGGGTCTCGGACGCTGGGTGTTGCAAACTAACAAACTTAGCATACCCTCATTACTGAACCCTCCATAAAAGGTATTCATCATAGACAACTACTTATTGTTAAAACGGTTTTGAATAAAACTGAAAATTTCCGTCACACCGAACCATCAAATTCCAATCACGTTATACCATCCACTATATTGTTATAACTTCCACCTTAGGGAAGGGGGTATATTCATTTTGATCATTTGCTTACAACACATCGAAGGAAGCCTCGGAGACCCCACAAACCATATATATTCTTAATCAGCATAAAAAGAGAAATCGTTTGAGACATGTCCTTCCGTGTCCGTATGTCCGTCTGTTTTTGGCACTCTCACGGTCGTATATTTTGAGATATCAAATTGAAACTTAGCATACTTATTTTTAATTTAATTTCGCTGTTTCGTATGAAAGTTGGAAAAAATCGGTTAAAAGACACGCCCACAATAAACGAAAATCTACACATACCTCGAAAAAATTGTGTGTTTAAAAAATTATATATCGCACAATACTATGCGTATCAAGTTGAAATTTGGTATAAATATAAGGGGTACCGTTATCCATCAATGTGCCAAAAATGGGCGTGATTGAATAACGCAAACGCTATTTATTAAAAAAAAAACACTATTTGCGTAAGGACATGAAATAGTCATATACATAATTAGGAACTTTTTTAGAGGATTATAAAAGGTAGAGAGTATTTAAGCTTCGGTTCATAATATTAAATTTTTGTTAGAACAAAGGTTACGGCACAGTAAATTTATTTTATTGTACATGGGTGTGAAATGTTCATTCAAAAAAACATCGCAATAACATCACAAAGAAAGATCACGTTTAACAAAGTATTGTTTTAAAATCGAATCCCTAGCCGTAATATTATTAAATTTAACAAGCAGATCTTTTTTATGTACGTATATATTGTTGAATATTAACTGATGAAATAGTCACATTATGGTGTGCAGCAATTTTGATGACAGCATTTTCTGGACTCTTAAGTGCCAAAGGAAAACCAGAGATTACCAGGTCAGATCTGTTCAAGCGCTTGAAAAGGATATTATTGAATTTTTCCAGATTCTTAGCTGCTTCTTTGGTTTCTTATGGCACCATCCATCATGGCTATTTTATTTTCAACATCCGAAATTTTATTTTCAGCTTCAGAAACTTTGCACTAATGCCAACCAAAAATTATTGTAACTATCGATCGAAGTTACCGTTGATTTCTTGAATCACTTCTTTTAATTGTTCCGGTAGAGCAGCAGAATTAGAATTGGCCTCAAAGCTAGTGCAAATAAAGTGCTCATTTTTATTGCGTTTGCATAACTTGTCATGATAATAAAATTGTATACGTATCCCACCAAGAATTGTAGTACAGGCGCCAAAAATAATTAAACATAAGTAAAAATGTACAAACAGCTGACAAAAAACACGATATAAAGAACTTTATATTTTCAAATGATTTTATATTATTGCACTTTTCTTAAAAATTGTGTTATTATAATATGAGAAAAAATTTTTTTTTTAATTATCAGAAACGTAGTTTTTATAATTAGATTGCGTAGTAGAACAGTAAAATTTATTAAAAATCTCCCGCAAGGAAATTTTTAGCAATTGCGTATATTCCGTTATTTTCATGAGTCGGCTCTATTCTTCCTTGGTAGAGGAACGTCCATATATAGAAGATAGTTAATTTTATGGAGAGTATTCTTGTTGTGTTTTATTTTAAATCCATATGACATCTTGTTTAGCATATTTAATAGTGGATTTAAAGCCATCCAAAACCAGAGGGCACTTAATGAGTCCCCCTGGAAGATACCCTTTATTATGCTTATTGTTTGTTAATCTTGTTTAAAGTTTGTAATCATGTTAATTGGTTGTCTGATCGTTTGTGAGTTCAATGTATGTGATTCCTTCCGTGAAGTATTTTAAAAAGAAAAATAAATCCAGCAACTCTAAGGTTTTCTAAAGTCAGGTGCTTTATAGGGAGATACTTAATATCTTTGACGGTTACTTCTACGTGTACCATATTCTGGTTCATCTTCACCTTCAACGTCTTGAAAATTCTTTACACTATTATTATGGGATGGCGTTTGATGCTGAATTGAGTTGAATAAAAATTAATAAATTTCCGTGCTCTTCTTTCGTGGTTTCGATTCAGAACCAAGTTTTATTTGCCGTTTTAACGACCCTTTGGCTGTTTGAACTTGTTACATTACGTGTCCAATTCTACGTTTACCTGTGCCAGGTATCCATTACTCTCCCTTTCCGAAATTTTTTACGTACACCGTGTCGTTATTTTCAAAATTTCGTGAATGCCTTTGTATCGAACAAGACTTATCTACTGGCTTTTCTAATAATTGCGACCATACTGATCTATTTTGTCGTCTATGAAGTAGTTCGAATGGTGATTTCCCGTCAGAATTAGGCATAAAACGATACGTTAAGGTGTTTTCGAACATTGCTTTTAAGATATCTTACAAAACGTTCTGCTAATCCGTTCAAAGGTGGATGAAATGGTGCTGTGGTAATGTGATGAATACCTAAATTGTTGCAAAAATTTATAAAAGGTTCCGTCGTTAACTGAGGATCATTATCCGTAAGAAGAGTAAGTGGTATTCCTTCAATTGTAAAAATTGAAGATAATGCTTTAATGGTGTGTACTGTTGTCGTGCTGTACAAAGGTGTCATCGAATTCATTGTCAAAATTTACTAGTAGGCGCGATAAAGCGTCAGCGTTTTCATGGTCAACAGTTTTACGATATTTTATTTGGAATTGAAATGCCATTAAAACCAAATCAATAATCTATGCGCGGTCATTGTTGGAATATTTTTTGTAGGACTAAATATGCTCAGAACGGCTTATGGTCCGTTAAAACTGTGAACATCCTTCCATACACGTATCGATGGAAATGTTTAATTCCATAAGCAATCGATAGACCTTCTTTTTCGATCTGGCTATGTTTAACTTGGTGTTTATCTAGCATTTTGGAAGCAAATGCTATTGGTCTTTCTGAACCATTAGGATAAAACGAGAGATAAAACGGCTACTAATCCATAAGAAGAAGCATCCGTTGCAAGAATGAGAGGTAGTTTTTGAATTTGAACAAGTTTCGTGGCATTCACAATATGAGACTTTAAAGCTTTAAATGCTTTTTTTTTGTACAGCTTCCCAATTAAATTTAACATTTTTTCTACGTAACCTATTTAAAAGAGCTGCTACGGTTGCAAAATTTGGTACAAAATTTTGGTAATAATTTACTTTACCAATAAAAGCTTCCAATTGCTTTAAATCTTTGGGCGGCTTTAACTCTTTTACGGCTTTTTCTCCAGATTCATCCGGTAATATGCCATCAACTGTGATTATTCTACCTAGATATTCGATTTTCTCTTGTAGGATATGGCATTTTAGCAAATTACATTTTACCCCGTAGGTTTTTAAAATAAGAAATACTTTTTCTAAACGTTGCAGATGGGTGACCAAGTCAAGAACTAAAATAATAATGTCGTCTAAATAATTTGCACAACCTTCAATTCCAGAAAGCAATTGTTCAAAAAATTTTGAAAAATGGCAATTGCACTTGCAATTTCATAAGTTAAACGTTGGTACTGAAATAGTCCAAACGGCGTGTTTATTACCATAACCTGCTTTGATTCCTCATCAAGCTCCATCTGTAATATGCTTCTTTTAGATCGATTTTTGAAAAATATTTTCCATGTCGTATAGTATATAACAAAGTTTCTCCAGTTGCTAGAGGGTGTTGAACAATTTCAATTTGTGCATTAACAGCTTGTTTTAAATCTTTATGCGCAATGAACTATCCGCAATTAATGAAAAGGTCGCAAAAAAATGACAGCAAGTGTAAAAGTAAACGACATGGAAGCACAAACGTCCCTGGTATTTAAAAACAGGGATATCGCTATTAAATGGGCGAAAGGTGAAAATTCCGCAGATGGCACCCCGACAAGAAAAAGCAAAAATTAGGCGTCCAAAAAAGGGAAAGAGATTCAAAATATAGTGGATAAAAACAAAAAGGAGGATTAAGGACCTTGGGTGAAAATCTCCTCTAAAGACAGAAAGAAACAGCAGAAACCTGATAAACCTAAGCCAGATGCGATTGAATCTAAAGGCCAGTTATCATACGCCGAGATCTTCCGAAAAATAAAAATTAGTTCGAAGCTCACAGAACTAGGTCAAAGTGTCACAGAGATTAAAATAACACGAAAAAGGGACCTATTGCTCCCGCTAAATAACACAAGAGGGAAACCTAATGAGTTTACGAATGTAATCAGCAACTCGCTTGGAGAGCAAGCGGTCGTAAAAAACTTACGGAAAGTCTAGCTGTAGAAATAAAAGATATCGATGAATTTACTACGGTTGAAGATGTACGCAAATAACTAATATCGCACTGTAGAAAGGTATAGAAAAGTGGGTGCAAGGTAGTAAACCTTCGTCAACACACAAACCCCCACCGTCAGATTACCAGCAAATATGGCTAAAATACTGCTGGACTTGGGAAAAGTAAGGATTGCGTGGGTAATATGCCATATAAGAGAGCAAAAAATACTTAAAAAGAACTCTGTGCTTTAAATGGCTAGAGTACGTACATACAACACGATATTGTAAAAGCAATAAATCGACAAATGCCAGGGGTCGCAGTTTACTTAAAACCATCGCTTCCTTAGATTGGGTTATAGGCAATAAGGACACTTCTCGACAAGCTGGAAGAAGATCCATCACTGACATCATCCTCTTGAGCAGTGCGCTTGCTAGGAGTGTTTTTTGGGGGTGAGCGAAGACTACACTCATAGTGACTACCAAGCAATACTTTATAATATAAGAGGCATCGAAAAACAAATAATCAAAATACAAAACCTACAGGGCTATCCTAGGAGCTCTTAAACTTTGATAATGAATTACTTGTCAAAGTGATTAGTACAAGCGCAATAAATCACAGCACAGCTAAAGAAATGGCCAAAGAGCTACCCTCACTAGTAAAAGATGGGTACGGTCAGAAGTTTTTTTCTGACAAAAGTACGCGGAAAAAAATGTACCAAAGTGAGTATATGAAGGTCATTCAAAATGACATTGTAGTAGTTTTAAAGCGAAAAGAACAGTGTTGAAAAAAATTAGGCCTGAATGGCATAAATAAAACAACATTGTAATATATGTTTTTAATTGTTGAAATCGACAATGTAGGTTGATGCGCCCGAATTATAATTTTTAGATTCAAAAAGAAATTTGTTAAGCTCTTTTAATATAGCGTTTGCACCTACAAAGTTGCAGTTCTCTTCGTCCTATCACGCGATTTAAGGCAGAGAGGAAAGCATGGGTTGAGAGGTCGGATACCACTTCAATATGAACTGCCTTTGTTGCCAAACAGATGAATACTGCAACGTAAGTCTTATCCGATACCTTTCCTTTAATGCGAAAATACGTGTTAATTGGCGCGCAGAAGTTCACAGCACATCGTGGCCGTGCAGGATTAAGCCACTCCACTGAAAGGTGGAAGAAGTTTGGGTCCATACGACTACATGAATTGAAGATTTTGCTGCATATATGACATGTATTTATTATACAATACAAAATTGTTATGGTATTAAGGCTATTGAAGGCTTCGCCTCTAATTGGTGCAAAATAATTGACAAGTTCTTGGGGTAAGGATTCATCCTAATGCAGTTTTAAGATACATAATTCTTGCAATATGATTTTAGCATTGATGTATCGCCGCCACTCAAATAGTCATCGATATAAAAACAGGTTTTGATTGCTCTTACTCCGACTGGATAATCAACCTCATACTCATCGGCAACATAATATAGGCTTAGTATAGCGAAATATGGCACAGAGGACGTTCCATATGTTAAAGGGTGTTAGCGATGCTCGCCACATGATGTATTGCGATCATTCGTATTCACTAAAATCTTTTTATACATCTTAAAAATTTCAACTCTAAGCTCAAATTGAAAAAATCTAAAACGAACAAGTATCATGTACAAGTCTTCCTGAATAGTGGGGTGGACCATTAAAATATTATTAAGTGATTTCAATGACGATGTTTTGCACGATGCATCAAAGTTTGGTAGACGAGCTGTTGAGTTTCAAAACAGTAGTGTGGAATATAATAATGTGGATGAGTTAATTTTGGAAATTTCACTAAACTCATATGGCCCAATTCTTCATATTCTTTCATAAATTTTACATACTTACATACAAACATGTCGACGAAGCGAGGTTAGGTTAGGTAAGTGCCTTACAGGTGTTCAATGTGTTTTGCAACTTTGGTAAATAAGCAGTGATCTGAATTCTACCTACAGACAAGCAATCAAAAAACGTGTCAGTGTCAACTAGCAACTCGATACGATTCGATTTGGAAAATTCTGCATTAGCAAGCTGAGTATTGGGTGGTAACTGGCAGGATGAAATATTTAACGTAGAAATAGGCTTATACGATAAATGGGAAGCGATACAAAATGGCAGTACCACTTCGAACTGCGAAAACCGTGATTTAATGTTTGTACCACAATACACCTATACTTAATTCTTGTAAAAGTATTGCCAATGTACCAATTGTGAACGAGATAAGCAAATTCGTTATGCAAAATCTTCGGTAATAAAGTTTAATTGCGAACAAAAATCAAGTAGTGCTCGTCCAAACTGATAATTTTCTTTGATGTCCCGAACTAAAACAGTAGTGGTGGCTAAAAAAACTTGATCCGTCTGCGAATTTATCACATGTGTATGAGTCAAAAATGGTTGTTGTTGTACAGCTTGGATGGCCTCGTCGCCAAAACCATACTACAACAACTGGATGGCATACTACACAAGGCCTTAAATGCTTTGATACGTGATAGATCTATATTATTCCTAGAAACATTCCAAAAATATCTTGATGAAGGTGCCTTTCCAAAATATTGGAAATGACAGAGCTTAGTCTTAATACTCTGTAGTAAGCGTATGTATGTATATTTTTTATCGGTTACGTATTACTCACAAACAAACAAAGCTAAAAGAGAGGTGAACGATAGGGAAAGGATTTTCTATCAAAACCATTTACCAAAATTCAGCACTTGAATGGCCCATACAGTTATTTAAAGTTAACTTACAGTTAATTAAAACTTTTATAGTTTTTAACGATTTCTTAACAACTAATGGTATAACACACTTAATTTGCCTTTCAGCTTATGAATAGAATATAAATGGGAGGTTTTTTAAAAATTTCTCAACCTTAGCGCTCAAAACAAAAAGTTGTTTTCTATTATACGTGCATGCACCACATAATAGCCAAAATGATTTAAACGATCCAAAATTATAAATAGTGCTGCAGTATTAGACGTACCTTACGCAGTTGTAAAAGGCCGCTAACGTCTGTTTTTATTCAGATATGGTAAATTAATGTTTAGAAAATTTAACTGAAATGTCAACAATTTAATTGAAATTCATATATCACCACTTGTAAAGAATATAAACCTTGTTTTTTTATATACAATATTGTAAACGATATTAAGATTTCGTGAATGCAGCGAAAAATTCGTCACGCGCTTGCAAAAAATAAGGCAAAACCTCAAAATCAGAATATATACCGATTTAAATTTTAATAATAATGACGAATTTGATTTTAATAAATGGAATGTTGAACTTACCCTATCCTTAAAGAGCTTCTAGAGTTTTGAAAGTCAGAAAAAGTTTTTATTATATGAAAAAAAATTTCGTAGCTTCAATATTGACGAGTCAAAAGCGAGTAACACGGTCAGACAGAAAAGGGTTCAAAATTCGATGCTGACGAGGAATAAATAAGTATAATTCTGTTTGCAAAAAAGCACTATAGAATATAGAATGTGGTGGTTACAAAAATAACTATATTTTATTAACATCTTAGAGTACGGATTTCAGGTTAAGTAGGTCATCAAACGAGTAGCATATATACTAAAAATATTGTTATTTGATATTTCAAATTAAAGATTTTCTTCTTTCTTCTTCAAGGAGATGAGTATTATATAAATCTAATGGATTATATTGTAATATATTCGCCACACGTATTTTATTATATTTATCTATTCTATATATTTTTATTTTAATAAAGAAAACTCAAGTAGGTTAAATTAATAGTTCGCACTTTGTCAATTGTTTTGATGAGTTCTACTTAATTCTTTTATTTTGGTACATTATATTATATATATATTTATAACATAAAACTTAATGTTTCTTGTATATTAACAGACATATATATGTTTGCTTTTACGTCTGTTTTGTAAATGTTTCTCTTATATTCCGTGTTTTTTTTACATATTGTTATTAATTTGGATAGTGGTTTTAAGCCTTTGACTTTTTACTTTTAGCGAATAAAATTGTTGTTTTTTTTGTCGACTTAATTGTAATACTATATCTGGCAAGACGTCTGAACGTACAGATATTGTTGTCAAAAATGATATAAATTAGTTTCCGTATCCACCGAATCATAATGCTCAGTAAACTCTATTTTAAACTACAAAACCATACCATTAACAACACGTTGAAACCCTAAATTCGACTCAACTTTAACCAGGTATATTACAATAAAAAACAAGAAGTTAATAAAACATCATACTGAGAAAATAATATTATATACAAGAACACACATTTATATATATGCGAATAGTGTATAAATGTATGTTAATCTAATACTATGTAGCACAAGGCATGTGCAACTATGACTAAAAAATATTTTATTTGGCTTAGGTAAAATATGAGATACCTTTCACCGGTATGCGTAAACTGTAGGGCTATCATGCATTAGGTTGAATCTTTTTATAACGACTACTAAAATATGCAAAAACTAATTCTAAGGTTAAATATATAAATATGTTACAAATTTCAACTTTATAGGTCTATTTTTATAGTAACATATTTCACCTTAACATCGAAATTTTATTAAAATATTGTGACAAAAAACTTTAATTAATCAATTAATACTAATCAAGATGAAATACTCTATGGGTATCAAGTTTATATACTCTACGGGAACTCTAAAGATCCCTTCTACTTGTTACGAATAAAATGACATATTCACTGTACCCTCAAACAATGTGGAGAACATTATATTTTAAGCTATTCTGGCGGCTTACGTAAATTCACTCATTTGTAATGATCAATAAAGCTTTTGAGCCAGAGAGCATCGTGAAGTATTCTCTTAGTGTGGGGGACTTTGTCTCCACCACGTAACGCCCTTTTGCAACAAAATAAAAGGGAAAGAGAGAAAAAAGAGAACAACACATATGTACATAATAAACTTGTATTATGGTTGTGCAAACTTAACATTATTGTGCTCAGAGTTCTGAGCATTATGCGCACACCAGGCGTTTTCATTTATTGCATATTTAACTCTAATATAAATAATTATATTATTTGTGTGAGTAAATAGTTACGCGCGCGTATATAATTTAAAAATAAAATGGACGAATCACATATACGTAATGCACACCTACATTCCGTCACATGACTCTTTTTATAATATGTACACATTAATTAAATGTGGTAACTAAATTAAGTTTTTTCAATTAAGCACCCTCACTGTTAGAGAGGAAAACTTACAAATGCTACATTATCAGTCAATTCGGCACAGTTTACATTAAAAGGTGTAAATTAATAAAAATATAGCTTTCTGTACAAATATAAACGATTATAAAATAGTTAAGAAACATTTTACACAGTTATTTTTATACCCACCATTATAATAATATGTGCAAACGTTTGTAACACCCAGAAAGTGACGTGCCCCAAAAATTATATATATTTTTACTCAGGATCGAATTCAAAGTAGATTTAGCACAACTGTCTTCTTGTTTGATTTTCTGACCGGCATTAAACAGTTGTAAAATTTCAATTTAAATAGACTTTCAACGTATTTGGTTTATTTTAACCACGTCCACCTACATTGGAGATATTATAGATATTGTTGCGTTTGAAAGGTTTATACAGAATATTATATGTGGGTAACCCTGTATAGGTTTAAAAATTGGAATTATGTACGAAAAAAAAATGTGAAATGCCTAGAAAACGAGCCATATTACTTACAAAAATGGTTCAAAAGTTGATGTCAATATTTATAGGTGCATTGCAAAACTCAGTGTTTTACACAAAACTAACAACACAGCTTCACTAAAGTTAGATCAACTTCTAGTAATCTTTTAGAGTTTACATGTGACATATCTTTTTTCTTTACAAGCAAATTAGCGTAATGTACATAAATTTTTCGAAAGCTTTCGATAAAGTTAATCATAAGCTTTTATTTTACATGCTTTTCGGAAAACCTATTGTCCTGGTTATGAAATTTCCTTTCTTATCTCATAAAAAGAGTGTTACTTAACTTCACCTTTTAGAGGTATCAGGTATTTCTTACGGTGGTCATTTATTTAATTTATTTGTTATATGTTAATTTTCCAAATTTCTATTGTTTTCCAAAGTATATCGGACTTTTGCTACAACATCTACACTTTCATTCAATTTACAATATGTGACATAATCTCGTTTGAATTAGCTGCAATCAGTATATCATCAACGTATATACAGACGAGCACCAAACCATCATCAACATATTTTTTGTATAAACAATTATCCGATTTGCACCTTGTAAAGCCGATATTGAGAAATACGTTGTTGATTTTTAAATTCCAGTATCTACTGGCCTATAATCCCATAAATCACTCTTTTTAATTTACATAAGTAATTAGAATGTTGTTTATCAACGAAATATTTCGGTTAATGCATATATACCTCTTCCTCCAATTCTCCGTTTAGAAACGCTGACACAACATCAATATGATTAACTAATAATCTTTCACGTACAGCAATAACTAATAAGAGTCTTATTGTTGAGTATCTAAGAACTGGACCGTAAGTTCATTGTAGTCAATTTCATGCTTTTTCGAGAACCCTTGCGCTACTAATCTCGCTTTATATTTAATGACATGACCCTTGGATCAGTTTTAGTCACAAAGACCCATTTCGAGGCTACTACATTCTTATTTAGTCATTTCTCTAACTATTCCCATGTACCCTTTTTAGCAAAGTTTCGTATTCACATTTCATAGCCAATTTCCATTGTTCTACATTTTCACTTTGCAGCGCTTTTTTAACTGTTTTTTAATTATGCACGTAAGCACACAAATGATTAATTGTATTTTCAACTGAATATATTAGAAGAGGTCGGCTTCTTTTACCAGTGCGTTCAATTCTAGGCCTTCCCCGTTTTCTTCTTATAGTATTGTATCTACATCTATCTAAGTTCGTCTTGCTTACATATTTCTCTATTAAGTTTATTTGTTAAATTTTTTGTGCAAGAAAATATATTTTCAAAAAATATTACATCACGTGCGATGACAACTGATCTTTTTGACTTATCATTACATTCAAACCAACATCCATAGGGTGTTTTGTTTTTTAATACTGTGATTGAGTCGGCTTCAAAGATCAAATGACTATGGGTAGATAAACTGATAGCAGATGTTTGTGAGAATTGAGTGTCCTGCTTGTTGGGTCAAAGTTGATGATGAAAAACTGGGGCTCATAGAACCAAAATGTTGATTTATATTCGCACACAATGTATTCTTATTACTTTTATTTCTCATAAATTGTTTATACAAAGCGGTAAAATAATTGATTGAAATTTGACATAAATTGTTCATAAAAAAAGAAGAGCTACATTAGATTCTACGAGGCGCACTCACTCACTATTAGAAAACGAATCAATAAGCTATACATTTTTATATATGGTTAAGTAAGCAAAAGCAAAGATGAAGAGAAAAGAAAGACAAGAGAAAGAATAACGTGCGAGATGGCACATCATCAATATGTCCAGTTGAAACATAAACAAATACTTTAGTAGGACATCTGTAACGCATATAAGCTGCTGATTGCCTTCGGCCACAATGTTTGTTTTACACCCGACTCTAATAATATGCACCCATGAAGCTTCACTAATGTGCGGTTGATCCTCCCTGAAACTCCGTTTTGTTGATTGACCTTGAGATTGTAAAAAAGATTTAAATTTAAAATTCAGATACTCACGTCCATTATCTGTAGGTAATGTTTAATTTTAAAACCAGTTTTTTTCTGCATCTTTGCGGAAGTTTTTAAAATATTTTAATGTCTCGAATTTTTCCTTCATGAAATAAATATATATAAATCTGGTATAATCATCAATTAAGGTGATGAAATATCGAAAACCGCCTTCACTTGTAGGTCCACAAATGTCGCTATGGATAATCTCAAGGGGAGTACTTGTAAAAGTGGTACCATAACTTTTAAATGGATTTGACTTAATTTTGCACATGGCACAAGTTACACATTCTCGTTTACTCTCGTTCAAACTTTTATCTACACCAATTACCACGTCACATAATTAATTTAAATCAGCATAATTTACATGACCAAACCTTCTGTGCCACAAATCACATTGCGGTCTTCAATCATTAATATCTTTTAATCGTACTTTATTTTTAGGTGTTTTACGTTTTTTAAAAATAAGTGTGCAACCTTTTTCAATCATTTTGCTTACAGAAAAAAATTTCTTTTAGTGTTGGAAAATAGAGTACTTTATATAAAGTTATATCACCGTAAGGTGACTTGACATTAACAATACCAACACCTTCTGCACATATATAATCACCAACTAAGAAAAAAACTCCTTAGGCATTCTCATAGATGTGAACATATTTTTGTCTTTGCACATATGAGAAGTTGCACCGCTATCTACTATCCAACTACTATCCACTATCCAGCATGTTCTTCATTTGATTTGTCATTTTCATTACGACGTTGAAGTTCTTCTGTGATTTTTACTTTTAAGTAATCTATTTTAGATAAAATATCCCTACTTTCCATCGCACACACAAATTTATCCATTCTGTCTGATAAGATACATAAGAGTAGTTTGGAAAGTTTGAATTCTAAACTGACCTAGCTTCTTAAAGAGATTTACTTAATGTGTAGGGATTTTTGGTTGAAATATAGAACTCAATTTCTCCCATGTTTCATTCGCAGTTAAATAATTTTTAATATGTATTAACAATGATGATTTTACACCATGCGCAATAGCTAACGCCTTTTCATATTTTGCGTTATAAAGTATTTCTTTTTCTTGCGAAGCTACTACATCACAAACCTGCTCCACCGCCGACCAACATTCAAGAATTATAAGATAACTTCATTTGAATGACCCACGTGAGGTACTTATCGCCATTCATGTTTTCAACTTGTAATGTATTCGACATTACGCCTTAAACGCCTTTTTTTTCAATTATTCAAAACTTTAAATACAAGCATTAATTACAAAATTACAAAAATTGTGCAGTGGAAGCGTTCTGAGCCCATAACCAATGTAAGAAACAAGAAACGTGTTTATTGAAAGAGGAACTTAAACATATAATACAAATTAATGATGACAAAATATATAACATATATAACATATATATATTATATATAACATATATATATAATTTATATAATATATATAATATAATTATATATATAATATAATTTATATAACATATATAAATTAAAGATGGAAAACATAAACATTTACACAACATAAGTTAGCAGTTTGGATTGAACGAAGATCTATTTAACAGTTATTGTCAACCATTGTTTGAGTAATGACTGTAATAATGAGCCTAAAAGTACTTTTAAATGTAATAAATGTTATACAAAGAAATATATTTATTTTCTTTTTTTCGTATTAAGTTGATATGGCCGAGTGATTAAGACTCATATAGCCAGAGTAAGTCGCACTGACAAAGACGCCAACAGCCTTCACTGCCAGGATCACATCAGATTTAGATGAAGTAGATTATAAATAAAACACAAGCACAAAATCGTGCAAAAAAGAGACGTATCCCATTAGCTTAAAATAAATGAGTGCGCAAATGTCTGCTAAGCTCAGAAGTCAAACGCGCACTGAAGAAATATATTTATTTAAAAAAAAAAAGTCATTAAGCGTATTATGGGAGTACAAAAACATAACGTGCTGATTCGATTAAAATACAAAAACGAATAACTTTATTTGCTTTAGTTCAATTATTTTCATGTAAGATTAATAATAGCATATTTATTCAAACATAGCACTTCTCAACACTTCCTCTGAATAAATATTCTATTATTTATAAATAAATTTCAAACTTTAAAAATTATTTTATACCAAGTTCATTTGTGAAAAATTTTTGTTTTAATATAGTCAACGCTTTGGTGAATATATCGGCTAACATTTTACCACTTTCAATAAATTCAATTTTAATTTTGCCACTTTCTAATTTTTCACGAATGAACTTGATTCTTAAATCTATATGTTTTGTTCTATACGAATAACTACAATTTTTGCATTGCGCTTTTATTGTCGCAATAGAGTACTATTGAATTATTCGAATATACATTTAATTCTTTTAAAAATATCTTGCATAGCACATACTACTGACATATACTCAGCTTCAGTTGATGACAAAGCTACTGTGAGTTGTGTCTTTGTACCCCAAGAAATGGCGGATCCTTGATACATTAAAACATAGCCTGTTGTAGATCTCCTATCATCAATACTACTCGCCCAATCTGCATTACAAAAACCAACCATATCATTTTGAAATTTGCTATATATTAAACCTTTATCATTGGTGCCTTTAAGATATCGCATTACACGTTTTAGTGCAATCCAATGTGGCTTTCCTGGATTTGAACTAAATCGGCTTAATAAATTCACAGCATAACTAATATCCGGCCTTGTGATTTGGGCTACAAACAATAAACAGCCAACTGCTTGCATGTACGGGATATTTGTCATTTCTTCCTTGTCTTCAAAATTCTTTGGACACATTTAAGGTGAAAGTTTTTGATTAACATCTAGTGGAGTACTACATGAGTTAAATTCATCCATTGAAAAACGTTTTAAAAGACTTTGAATGTAATGAGACTTGTCTATTTTTATAGTGTTATTACATCTCTGTACAGAATATGCTTCACCCATATCTTTCATTTTCAATATTTTGAAAAATTTGTTTTTAATTGTTCAACCATATTCATATCATTCGAAAACACTAGCACATCATCCACATATATAGCAACAACCATGATAGATGTTTCAGTGCTAAAATAAATAAACATTGATCAACTTCACTACGTTGTAAACCACATGATACTTTTTGTTCCACGAACGACTTGACTGTTTTAACACATTAACATTTTTAAGAGCAAGACGTTTGGATTGACGTAACTGAAAATCATTTTGTACATCAGAATTTTTTGGATTATCAAGATTTTTACAATCTTCATAACTATCATCACTTGTTGGATCAACATCATTTTTGGAAGGCAACAATTCATTAAATTCATCTGTTTCAATCGGAAATTCAGCAATATCTTCCCCTGAATTGTTATCAATTATACTGGTTTCATCTGCAGAACTCCAAAAATAATTAGTTTTATCTGATTCAATTGTACATACCTTGTTTTCCAAGAATACTATGTCACGACTGATAACGAATTTTTTAGTGACAGGATTGTACAAACGATACGCTTTGCATTCTAAGCTATATCCTACAAAAACGTATTCAACAGATTTAACATCAAACTTAGAGCGCTTCTGTTTGTGTATGTGAGCAAAAGTTTTACAGCCAAAGACACGTAAGTGATGTATGTTTGGTTTAATGCCAGACCAAATTTTTTCTGGACGTCGCATATCATTTTTAAATGGCATACGATTTAAAATATCCGCTGCAGTTGCAGCAGCTTCTCCCCAATATTGTTGTTTTAAACCAGCATCTGTTATCATACACCGTACTCGTTCCATTATCGTTCTGTTAATTCTTTCGGCAACGCCATTTTGTTTCGGAGGATATGGAGTTGTTTTTTGGTCAACAATTCCATGTTGTTGTAAAAAAATTTCAAATAAATCGTTAGTAAATTCAGTACCGTTGTCTGATCTAAACGTTTGAATTTTCATTGCATTGATTTTCAACAACTGCTTAAAATTTTTAAATTCTTCGAACACTTGTGTTTTGTGTTTAATGGGTATTGCAAAAACTTTATGAGAAACATCATCTACAAACGTAACTAAACATTTTGCACCACCAAATTATTTAGGCAATGGTCCCATTACATCAGAATGAATGATTTTTCAGCTCTACCCCCACTCTTAGGAAACGTGTTGCGGGTCTGCTTACCTTTAATACAAATTTCACATTTACTATTTTCAACCTTCGTTTTTAATTCATAACTTATTGCTAACTTTTGTAGGGTATGATTAAAAATATGGCCAAGTCGACGATGCCATATATTAGCTGAAAGCAATGCAGTTTTGTATTTGTATTTGTATTTGTATTTG